>CM028132.1:655830000-658230000 GCA_016271365.2 Neoceratodus forsteri
TCAGTTTAAATGCTTCATTGGCAAGCTTTTAAACTAGTCAAAGGGGGAGGCACTGATAAGCAGCAGGAAAATCCCAGCCTCTCCCTACAAAACAGGGTACTAAATGAGAAAAAGACCGAGGTAGAAAGGTCAGTGGGGGATGCTGCAACAGAAGGTAAAGCCATCAAAAAATGGAAAGCAATGAGTACCAATGCTCGTAGTCTGAGTAACAAGCTTCCTGAATTAGTGGCCTTGATGGAGGAGGAACATCTGGATATCATGGCAGTCACAGAAACATGGTTCACACAAAACCATGACTGGGACATAAACATACCAGGATACACTAGCTACAGGAGGGACAGAGGGGTAAAAGAGGAGGATGAGTAGCTCTTTACATAAGGGAAGGAATCAAAGCAACAGAATGAAAGGGAAAACAGGGAGGAGAAGAAGCACTATGGGTAAATTTGGAGACCGGCAATGGCACCACAATCCGCACAGGGGTTGTATACAGACCCCCTTCTCAGGAGGAGGAAATGGACAAGGAAATGATAGAAAGTACACTTAGAATGGCAGAAAAAGGGGAGATATTGCTGATGGGTGATCTGAATATGCCAGATGTTAACTGGAGTGCAGATGCAGCAGCCACTTTGAAGAGTGGGGTTATTCGAGATGCCCTACAGGGGGCATGGCTTAGACAACTAGTATTGGAGCCCACTTGAGAGGGAGCAATCTTAGACCTGGTTCTCTCAAATGGAGATGAAGAGAGGATCACAGATGTAGAAGTGGGTACCTGTCTGGGAACTAGTGACCATTGAACAGTATGGTTCACAATAAACACAGCAATAGAGTCAAGCCATACAAAGGCAAAGGTACTGGACTTTAGGAGGGCTGACTTTGCCAAAATGGGTGAGTGCCTAAGGAATGTACTAGCAAATGGGCAGGAAGGAGGGGTGGAAGAACAATGGGGAATAATAAAAACTGCCATCAAAGAGGTAACAAGCCTTTGTGTGAAGCAAATAAACAAAACTAAATGATGTAAGAAACCACTATGGTTCTCAAAGGAAGTGGAAGTGAAGGTTCAAGAGAAAAAGAAAGCTTTCAGGAAGTACAAGGAATCACAGAAGGAGCAGGACAGAGAACTGTATCAGTTAAAGCAAAAGGAAGCTGGGATGGCAGTCAGAACAGCAAAGACCCAAACCGAGGAAAAGATAGCCAACTCAGTTAGGAAAGGGGATAAAACCTTTTATAGGTACATCAGGGAGCGAAGGAAGACCAAGGGAGGGATAGTGAGGCTTAATAAAGGATGGGGAGGGTGGGCAGAGGGTGACTGTGAAAAGGCAGAGATACTAAACAAATATTTTTGCTCAGTATTTACAAAGGAAGAGAGGGAGGTACCTAAAACAAATAGTAGAAACACTCTGGATACAGAAGTTGATACCAGCCCATTTCAGAAGAAAGGGTTCTGAAAGAACTCTTAAAACTGAAGATGAACAAAGCAATGGGGCCTGATGGGATTCATCCCAGAATTCTAAAAGAACTAAGGGTAGAATTAGTGACACCACTGACTACCCTGTTTAACAAATCATGGGAGGATGGGGTGGTACCGAGGACTGGAGGAGGGCAGATGTGATTCCCTTCACAAAAGTGGGAGCAGAAGCAGGAAACTACAGACCTGTTAGTTTAACCTCAGTGGTAGGGAAAATTATGGAATCACTTCTGAAGGAAAGAATTGTCGAGTATCTAGAGGCCAGAGGGGCACAGGACCCAAGGCAGCATGGATTCACAGCAGGAAGGTCATGCCAGACAAATCTGATAGATTTCTTTGACTGGGTGACCAAAGTAGTAGATCAGGGAGGGGCTGTGGACATGGCCTACCTAGACTTTAGCAAGGCATTTGACACAGTCCCACACAGAAGATTAATATACAAGTTAGCTAGCCTGGAAGTGGGTCCCAAGATGACAGCCTGGGTAAAAAATTGGCTGGAGATTAGGACACAGAGAGTAATAGTAAATGGAGTCCACTCTGAAGAAAGGGGGGTTACTAGTGGGGTACCGCAGGGTTCAGTATTAGGAACGGTCCTCTTCAATGTCTTTATAAGTGACATTGCAGAGGGACTGGAAGGAAAAGTATGTCTCTTTGCAGATGACACAAAGATCTTCAACAGAGTTGATGCACAAGGTGGGGTGGAAAGGATGAAAAGGGACTTGGCCAGGTTAGAGTAATGGTCAAAGTATGGCAGCTTAGATTCAATGCTAAGAAGTGCAAGGTAATGTACCTGGGAAACAAAAACCCAGGGGAAGAGTACACAATGGGGGGTGAGATTCTAACAACAACAAAAATGGAAAGGGACCTGGGGGTAGTCATATCAGATGACCTAAAGGTGGGCAAGCAATGTGAGAGGGCAGCAAGGAGGGCTGGGGGGATACTGGGATGCATATGGAGAGGCATCACCAGTAGAAAACAGGAAGTTATTATCGCTCTGTAGAGACAGCTGGTCAGACCCCATCTGGAGTACTGCATGCAGTTCTGGAGACCCAGTCTTCGCAAAGACATAGACAGGATGGAAGCTGTCCAGAGGAGGGCAACTAAAATGGTGCAGGGTCTGCACCGGAAGACATATGAAGAGAGACTTAAGGAGCTTAATATGTATAGCCTCGAGGAAAGGAGGGAGAGGGGGACATGATAGAAACTTTCAAGTACCTCAAGGGAATCAACAAAGTCCAAGAGGGTAGCATCTTTCAAAAAGAGGTGTGCAAGAACAAGGGACACAATTTGAAGATAGAGGAGGGGCGCTCAGAGGTAATTTAAGGAAGTATTTTTTCACAGAGA
This sequence comes from Neoceratodus forsteri, assembly GCA_016271365.2. Classification (NCBI taxonomy): domain Eukaryota; kingdom Metazoa; phylum Chordata; order Ceratodontiformes; family Ceratodontidae; genus Neoceratodus; species Neoceratodus forsteri. Next base: position 655,832,810 of record CM028132.1, read on the forward strand.
GGGTTGTGGATGCATGGAACAGCCTTCCAGAGGAGGTCGTGGAGTCAAAAACAGTGGTGGAATTCAAGCATGCATGAGACAGTCATAAGGCAATTCTAGGGGGTGGGAGTAGGAAGAAGTAGGTTGCTGGTTAACTAGGATCTGCAGCTTATCCAGTAGGCAGGGGAAATGGGCAGACTGGGTGGGCCAAGCGGTCCTTATCTGCTGTCAAATTCTATGTTTCTATCATGAAGGAGTGGTCCAAGCAGCAGCCTGCAAGAAGGTTAATATGCCCTTCTAAACACAGCTCCCTAAGAAGGATTCCAGGAAACTGGATGCTATGGGCAAAAAAGTGTATATGACCACTCCTGAGACAGGTAGCCTATCTGGTTTAGACAGCTCAGTGCCAGAAAGCAATGTGGAATGCAATGCTGGCACTGGCTTATAAAGCTGATGGTGAGGTGGCACAGGACCTGGCAGCCTCAGCAAAATCAGTCTTGCCCATGCAGTGACATTGAGGAGGTGTGCATGGCTAAGGGCTACCATCCTTTCCCAGGACACCCAGACTAAGGCCATGGGTTTCTCCTTTGGGGACAATTCCTTATTTGGTGACAAAATAGAGGCTTGCATGGAAAAAGTGGACAAGTACAAGACCACTTACAAAAGTAACATGGAAAAAGAAAAGGCATCATTTCCTACAGGGCTTATTGAAGGGGAGGCAGGTGTAAGGGCTACTAGCCAAGACCCTACAGACCCTACTAATAACAACCCCGAAAGGCTACTGTAGAGGTAGGAAAGTCTTTAGGCATGCTGCTGCAGCACCAGCTTCCAAGCCACAGCCAAGACAAAATTCCTAACAATTCTTCCCAGGTCACTCAGTCATTGCCACTGGGGAAGAAGGCTGCCCACTACTTCCAGGAATGTGTAAAAATTACCACAGACAAGTGGGTTCTGGAAGTATTGATTCAGGGATTGTCCCTGCAGTTGAAGAGGTTCCCAAAACTTCAGAAACCTAGAAACCTTCCAGCTCATTCACCAACAGAAAGAATTATACTGGAACTGGAAGTAAATAAACTGCTGCAGGCAAAGGCAATAGAAAAGGTCCCTGTCTCACAGTGTGGCAAGGGCCTCTTTTATGATACTTCTGCACCCACAAGAAAAATGGGGAGTGGTGACTCATTTTAGATTCCAGATATCTGAACAAACATATCAAAAAATATTCAAACTGGTCACACTGGGCACAGTGATACCATCCTCCCAATCAAGAGATTGACTGGAGTCACTGGATATGAAAGACATCTATTTTCACATTCTATTCAGATTCACCCACAGAAAATACCTCAGATTCAAGCTGGGGTGTTGCCAGTACCAGTTTATAGCCCTCCCTTTTGGCCTTACATCAGCACCAATGAGCTTCACAAAGTGCCAAGCCAGCACACCTGAGAAGGCAAGGTGGGGTGGATTTTCCCTACCTGGATGATTGGCTAGTCTCAGGGAACACAGAACAACAGGCAAAGTTTTCTATCCAAATGGTAAACAAAACATGACATTATAGTTATGTGACAAGAGCAAAGTCAGGAAGGCTAATTCACATTTGTAGTGTTTTTTTCATATACTGACAGATCAGATTCCAATTCTGATTGGGGTTTTTAAATTTTGGATTTTTACCTTGCAATACCAAGATTCTGAATTCTGAAAAATGGCTCGGAAGCCAATGAATCCAATTCCGTTTGGTGGATTCTCAGCAAAACTACTCTGAAGCCAATTTCTAACAACAGGAGTCCAATATTCATGTCATACAAGTCTGTTTCATCTTCTGCAGTAGATGTTGCCCTGGAGATAGAATGCAATTTATAACGTAATTTGAACTCTGCACTGTGGCCACACTCCCCCAGTGTTCTAACATTAGATTTGTTGTCTGTACTGAAGAGAGCAGATGCCCCAGCGTCCTGTTCCAGTTCATGTACAGTAGCTACATTTATTGCTTTGTACAGTAAAAATGTTTACAAACTGATAACTAGTTAGTTCTCAACACTCTGCATTAATTAGCTGACCTTTATTCATTTTATTACAAATCACAGTTTTCTCTGGTTACCTGTGGGTTCCAATAGCCAGAGAAGTGGTGTTTCAGCAGTGGTCCAGACTAGCATGTGGAAACTGAGAAAAAGTATTAAAACATTAAAATTGTTAATAAAAATATTTATTTATTAGGAGTTTTACCACAATTGCTGAGGGAACCAAATGTTTTAATTTACAGGGACTTTCAGTAAAATTGTTATGAGTGATATGCCGAAAAAGAGGATAGGTCCTATAGGATTTAAAAAGTGTATATCCTGCTCTAAACTCCTAGCAAATGCATACCACCACAACTTTTTCTTTAGTTGCCTTGGCCTTGACTACAACTTTAAAAACTGGGAATTATGTATTTGCATTCATCCTACAACACAGAAGAAAAAGAATGTTTTAACCGAAGCATTGTCATCTCCCCAGTCTGCTTCTGTGTCACTTCAAAGCTTTGCAGTAAAAAGTTCTATGATGAAGAGGGTCACTTATGATGGTGGAAATCACACATCAGGTGGTATCTCACCCTTGGAACTGCCTTTGACTGCTGTACATCAGTGGCTGAAAAATGCTGCCAGTGGCAGTGCCTGCCAAAGGAGACTGAAAAAGCTGTGAAGCCATCCTCATAGCACAATAAAGAGCACAGGGTATCTGATAAATGGAGCTCTGATGCTAATTATTGCAAAAAGAGTAAAAGACCTTCAAACCAACTATTATCCTTAACATCAGGCAAGAAAAAACCAAAAGAAAAACAATGCCAGTGTCATTCCCACCAAAAGGGACCTAGAGCAGACAGTGGGAAAAAGAGGCATGCCCTCTATGGATGACATTACAAAAATGTGGCAGTTCCTCCAAACATTCCAAGCTATGGGGGACCTAGACCCTCATGTTGTCCACCTCATCAGTTCCATGTCACGCAACAGGTACCTGTGCTTGAGGTGGAAAAACAGGAGGCGGGGGAACTGACAGAGCTTGAGGTGACTCCAGATTAGTGGTGGGCGAAGTGCCTAAAATTCACTATGCGTAATATTTCACGTAGAACCCAAATTTTGCTTACTACTCTGCAAAGCGAAGCGAATAAGTATGCATCTCAAAGTAACGTGAAGTTCCCATTGTTCTCTATGGACTTCGTGTTACTTCACCTTGTTTTCTATTGACTTTGTCTTACTTTGCCTTGTTTTTGTGCTCTTTAAGGCACATTTTGCAGTGAATCATGGGATGTAAGGTCACATGGGCTCTGTATTGTCTTGCACAGCCTCAGTTCATCGTCGTATGTGTAGTGGAAAGCTAGAGACAATTTGCTCTCAGAGCTCTGAGATTCAAATCATATAAAAACCTTTAAAAACGCCTTTTTGTCACAGAATTTTGTGACAACATTTAGTAGATCAATTGTAGTAAACCCTGTTTGGTTATATCATCAAGCATTTATTGATGTTTTGTGAATATTGAATGTTAATTTAGTTGATTCAGTCTCTGTACTGAGAGACACTGTATAAATGTGCTTTGGGGGAGGGGCTGCTCTGTGGAGTAGAAGGGAAAGTAGTGAGAAAGGCATTTTTTCCAACCATTGTTGGCTATTGTTGTATTATTTTTGTGTTCAGGTAGACACAGTACAACTTCACTGAATTGTTTATCAATATTTTCTGTATGCTGGATAGTTTTTCCCAGTCTTTTTACAGGACTGTCTGTGTTGTACTGTACTGAACAGTTAAAGTTTCTGTGCCTGACCTTTAATCTGTGTGCATGCTGTCAGTTGATATGTATTTCATTGCAGCACTGCAATAGCAGTACTCCGAATTTCTAAGCCTGTCTGCAATTTATTTCCCTGCTTTTGTGTAGCTAGGTACTGCATCACTCCGTCCCCCCATCAAAACAAGGTATTATTTTTTGACTGTCGGCTTTTTGAAGATTGGTTAAGGATTCAAAGACAGGTATTGTATTGTGCCTATGTGGCTGCATTTAATGTTTTGCTTCCCAGACAACCAAAAGTGCAAACATATCAAGTTGCTGTAACTTACTTTTCATCTGAAAAAATGCCCACGAAGATATGGTCAGGCAAAGCAGTTTTTGGCTGTGGTGCTGCTGCCAAGAAGATTATGAGCAGTGGAAGTTGTTGTGAAGATGAGTCAGGTTCATCAGGGGCTACCCTGCTGTTAGCAAAGTGAGAGTATGATTGATAACAACACGAGTATTGCTACAAGTTCAACCCTGTTAAACTTATCATGTGGAAAAAATATTGTTGAATCCACAGACTTGAGTGCAGTTGATGTCCCACTGCCTACAGTACTTGAACATGATTCTGATCATGATGATGACTCACAGTCTCAAGTTTCCACTGATGTTGAGGATAGGCCATCCAAACATTCAGACATTAATGAAACAAGCATTTGTCAATGCCGAATGTTGTCTCGCTGGCATTGGCATTGGTAGTGCAGGAGTTAGAGATGCATAATAGGAATGGCAGTGAAGTATTGAACTGATGCCAACCCTACCCCCACCCTGCTGAGACTGACAGGCATTGGGGTGTGCCTTTGGGTCATCAGCTATAACGCTTATGCCATTTTACCTCACCCTACCCTGTAGACACTGACAAGTGTTGTGGTATGCTTTGGGGTCTTTGGGCCTTATACTTACCCCATTCCATAAGGAAATATGCTGAGAGGGGTGCAGTATAAGAGAATGGGGTGAACTTTAGGGCCGAACACTCGAAGGTACACCTCAATGCCTGTCGCTGGCTGCAGGGTGGGGGGAGTGGAATGGTGTGAGCATTACAACCAATGATCCCAAGTCACACCCCTGATGCCTGGCAGTCTCTACAGGGTGGGGTGTTACAGTTGGAAACCATAACGTCATAGGCATTTGTTGGTATTTTCACTCCAAATTTTCAACATAAGCTTTTTGTGACCCCACCCCATAAAGAGTGGCACAATCAGTTTGTTAGCTGAAAGGTGGTTTTGCACAGCAGCTATGCCATGTGGTGACACAGGGATGAAAACACATTTTGGGCAGGATGTGAAAAATGACAACTGTATTTTTCATGAGGAGGTGTAAAAAATGGCAACGCTGAAAATCTGGAGTGAAAATATGAAAAATTGGTGAAGTCATGAGCATGTATGGAAACTGTTCAACACATCCGTAACCCAATTATTTTTGGGATTTTCTTTGCCGCATTTTCAACATAGGCATTTTGGGACCTCCCCTCATGAACAGCGATGCTGTGATTTTGTTAATCTGTCCCAAAAGTTGATTTCCCACAGTGACCATGCCATTGTGCATCACAGGTGCAGAAACACATTTTGGGCAGGCTGTGAAAAATGACAGCTGTACTGTTCATAAGGAGGTGTGAAAAAATGTCAGTGTTGAAAATCTGGCATGCAAATATTGCAAATTTGCAAAGTTACAAGGGTGCATGGAAACTGCACAGCACACGCTTGTAACACAGTCATTTTATGGACATTCATCACCAAATTTTCAACAGAGATATTTTAGGACCTCTGTTCATGAACAGTGTCACCATAATTTTCTTAAACTGTGCCAAAAACTGATTTTGCACAGCGACCGCACTATTCTGCACTGGGTGTGTGAAAACACATTTCGGCCAAGTTATGTAAAATGACAGCTACACTGTTCATAAGGAGGTGTGGAAAGATGCCAATTTTGAAAATCTGGAGTGAAAATATTACAAATTCATGAAGTTACGAGTGTGTGAGGAAACTGCTCAATGCACGCTCGTAAAACAGCCATTTTTTGGATTTTTATCACCAAATTTGCAACATAGGCTTTTTGAGAGCTCCCCTCATTAACAGTGGCACTGTCATTTTGTTACTCAGTCCTGAAAGGTGATTCTGTGCAGTGAACGTGAAATCACGTTTCAGGACCGAATAATGCCATGACACTGACTGAATTCATCAGGAAGGGTCCCAATAACCCCATGTTGAAAATTTGGTGCAAAAATGATCAAATATGCCTGAGATATGCACCAAAATTGAAAAAGTCCTATTTATGCCATTATACAGCTTACTGGCATTTCTTCAGTTCGAGGTCAGCTTTGAAGAGTGCAGACATGTTCTTGGTCCACGGAAGATCATTGCACTGGACTCTGGAGGTAAATATGGGGTGAGGGGGTGTGTGGGGAGGCAGGGTGTGCACAGGATGGGAGCAGGTTGGGGGAGGGAGCAGGACAGACCGTGAGGGACCGTTTTTTTCTTTTACAGGTAAAAAAAAACATTGCAGGACTTTTTTTTTTTTTTACAGGGGCATTTGGCACACTGGGGTGGGCTCCCAGCATGCCACCTGAGTGGTTGGGGGGCTAGCTGATGGGGTATTGGCACCCTCAGTGCATACCAAAGGGGAGGCAAGAGCCGAGGGGGATTGGGCACCCCCCATCGGCACATAACAAATGGGGGGGTGCATTATGCCGACAGGGAGTGGGCTCCCCTGTCTGCACATAAACTGGGTCAGGCATGCCGACAGGGGGATTGGGCACCCCTAAAGTTGGCACTGTGGCAGGCATTGGCGGCAGTCACTGCTGCCATGTTTACTGTAATGCTTCACCAGGGAAGGCACGTCTGGAGGTGCCTTTGCATGATGAGCTTTGCTTTCATTGCAGTGGACCTTTCCTTAGATGTGCTTGTCACATTATATATTCCTGGTGTGGCACCTGCATGCTGGCTTATTGGGGAATGAGGGACACACTGATGCATGCCCTGCATTCGCCCAACAGTGACCACGCCTCCAAATCTGCTACTAGTGCAAGATGTTGGCTGCGCAAGCATGAGCCAACATAAAAAGTGTGGCTGATAATATTGAGGCTGCTGTTGAACTTGGAATATCTCCACAGGAGGACAGCCTCCAAAGTGAATTAGTGGACGATGATTATGATGATGATGCTAGCAACCTCATTTGGGAACCAGAAAAAATAAAGTGAAGGTGGCTGTTTGTAAACAGTCTTTTGGGTAATCACCCCTTCCTCAAAGTTCTGCTGTAGCTGTGTCTGTTGATGATGGCCCTGAATTAATAGTCACAGACTGTGATGTTCACTCAAAGTTCAATTGTGCACAACAGCAGAAATCATGCATTACACCCCCCATTTCATTGCCACCAAAAGTGCAGTCACATATGCAGCAGCAGTACCAGCAGCGACATGTGAAGAGTAGGGCATCCAAATCCCTAGTTTTGGAATTTTTTGTACAAGATGGCAACAATGAAACAGTTGCAATCTGCCAGCTTTGCCAAGTGTGTGTAAAGCGTGGTAGAAAGGGTAGCCATTTGGACAGTGGGAGCCAGCATACTCATCTGAAGAGCAGGCACAAGGCACTGTAGATGTGGCACCAGAGGGGAGCTAATGCTGTAGTTGGGCATTCAACCTCAGCCACCTTAGTGAGCATGGTATCCCTTTCCATTAGTGTAAGTAGCCATGTTGGTAAAAGTGGTGAAATAACCCAGAGGATTACTATAGGCATAAGGAAGATGATGATTTGGAATGTTCAAGCAGTGGTCAGAGTAGCAGTGGCAGTCCATGTAGTAATTCTACTACATCAACCCCTGTGCTTAAAACAAAAAAAATAACTGTAAGTATTGGCTTGTCACCTGTGCACCCACCATCACACATCCAAAGTACCCCATCCATGTCAATTAGTAGAGTAGAGCCATTTGGCACGCCACATGTATAGCAATGAAAAATGCTGCCCACATTGCACAGCCTTTTTGTGTGCAACACTAAATACTCACCCAATCATGCAGATGCATGTGAATTCAATGCTGCAATAGTGGAAATGCTGGCAATTGACCTTTTGCCATTTTCCTTTGTGGAGAATGTGGGCTTCTGGTGCTTTGCGGCATGCGTATGTCCTAAATGGAAGGTCCTGTCCTGGACATACTTTTGCACTCTTGCTGTCCCTGAGTTATATTGGACAGTGACAGAGTCTGTAAGACATGCCCTTCAACTTTCTGCATCACCTTACATTCACTTAAGCATGGATATGTGGGCAAGTGGCAAAACAGTGGGTAGTTAGTATCTGTGTATTACTGCACATTGGGCGCAGCTACCTGGGGTTGTCTGTGATGGTGGGATGGGAAAGTAGTGTAATAAATCAGACTGTGGAGGTGGTAGCAACCTTCACGGCATTAGACAGCATGCCATGCTTGCAATGTGTAGTGTAGCAGGGTTGCATACAGGTGAACACATGCTAGACTTGCTACTGACAGAAATTGATGAGTGGCTACACCTCCTGTCCCTAAAAGCTGGCTTCATAGCTAGTGATAATAGATCAAATATTGTGAAATGTATCAGCAATGGTGGCTTTGTGCTGGTTCCCTGTATAGCCCACTGTTTAAATCTGGTGGTACAGGAGCTTCTGCAGTACCCTGCAGTAGAGCAAATGCTAACTGTTGCACTCTGCATCTGTGCCCACTTTGCACTTTAAACATCGATTTCCTGCCCATTTAACTTCCTCCCTGAATCATGTGACCTGCAGACCTGCAGAGACACTCAGACATGTGATCAGTGGCCTGTTTTTTAATGACTTTGCCTTATCAAACTGTAACTCAAAGTGAACTCAAAGTGAACAATGCAAAGTAAGGTGAATTTCAAGTTTTTAATGGACATTTCATGTAGTGCTATGCAAATTTGAAATGGACCACTTCGGGTTCACTTCGCCTGCAAATTAAAACTATGCTGCATCTCTACTCCAGAACAGAACTTCAGTTTCCAACCAAGGGTTAATAAAGATTCTTCCTCCTACTTTGCCTTTGTGCAACAAATGGTAGACATGCTCAATATATGGTGTCCTCCATTGCTACTGAGGAGAATATAGAGGAGACAGAGTTAATGAACATGCTGGGACTGATATCCACAAGGAGACTGTACCCCATATACAAATCCCTCAGAAAGACTACAGCAAGAGTGATGGAAGCATCCCTCCCCCACACACACTCAGCTGCAGACTTTGATAAAAAGATTAAAAAGAGGTCTCAAGTAGCCAAACCAGGGATGGAATACCTGTATGCCTACCCCTGATCATGCAGGAGTAGCATAAGCTGCAACATGTGAGTAGGATAAAGTCTTCCCATCAACCTTCCCATGAGAAAGGGATTCCTGAAAACTGGACAGCATGGGAAAGGAGTGTTTACATCACAGCCACCTTGCAATTGAGGCAAGCAGCTTATATGGCATTAACAGTCTTATACCAGAAGATGTTGTGGATTACTGTCATGGCATTGAGTGAGAGCCTCACCGGTAAGGATGGAGACCATCTAGCTGACACACAGATAGCTGGATTGGAAGCCACACGGTATCAATTTCAAATGGCAATGAATGCTAATGACACAGCCACCAGGGTCATGGTGCATTCAGTGATATTGAGAAGATTCTTCTGGCTGAGGAAAAGTAACCTAACCCAGGGTACTCAAAACAACGGAGTTCCCTTTTGAAATCTTATTTTTATCCACCCCCACCTCTCCAAGCTCCGCTTCATTGGGAGCACCATTGGAGTCTTCCCCTGCTTCTGCCACCTTACCTGTACCTTCCTTATTCATCCCATGGAGCTGCGGTTCTCCCCCCTGGGTGGGAAGGAGGTGGAGCTGCTTCACCCTGAACAATTCAAGTCTCATCAGGAAATGTATGGCCTGGCAGGTGCGAGCTATGTGGGGTCTGCTCTGGTGCTCCATCTTCTGGAGCCTGGAGAGCATTTCTCCTTGTTCTGGAGGAGTGGCACACAGCCTGACATCATGGCATTACCACCGACATCACCACTCCCCATCCCTTGCTGTGTGCGCTGTGCTTGCCATGCCTCCAACCTCCACCAGAGGCCAGTCAAGTGTCGAGCATGAAACCCCCCTCCCTCCTGGGAGAGGAGAGCTGTCCTCCAGATGTTCAATCCTCCCCCTTCCTGCTGACCCCCGATGGCCAGGGCTCATTCCCAAACCTGCGTCACTGGCATGCTGCGAGGTGTAGCATCCAGCATCTTCACTTTTCTCTCACCTCTGTGCACTTGATACCTGTAATTATACCTGACCCACTTGACCTAATTGTCTTGAACTTGGTGTTTATGTTTGCTAAATTGTTTTAATCTGCCTCTATACATCCCTATGTGGATGGTTCTGCCCACATGCTTTAGTCTTGGCTATCCCTGTGTGGGTAAGTGCTGAGTATTGTTATGACTGTATTTATGTACTTACATATGTAGTATCTGTTTACTGTATTCTCCTGGGTTGTGTCTGAAAATAGGCAGGACTAAAGCCTAATCTACCTACCCTGTTATCAAAAGCAAATAAATAAATAAACCCTCAGTGTCACTGGGCCACCTTAGAGTTCTCTTTTGAGGGGGGCATCTCTTTTTGGTGACAAAACAGAAGCATATGTATAAAAAGCAGATGAACATAAATCCACTTACAAAAACCTAACAGAAAAACAAAAGACCTCCACCCCTTACAGGCCTTATGAAAAGAGGGGTAGGGCCTACTACAATATAATCTATGTCCTCAATGGTTATACAGTGCAGAGAGGCACTGGCAGAAGAAGAGACAGAAGAGGACACAGGCACAAGCAAGCACTTGTGTGTCAGCCTCAGGCAAAGCTAAATCCTTGGCAATGTTGTCCAGGTGGCCATAGACTCACTGCCAGTTGGGAGGCACCTGGTGCACTACTTTAAGGAGTGGCAAAAAATTGCCACAGACAAGTTGGTTCTGAAAGTAGTGGGACAAGAATTAACCCTCAAATTTATCAAATTTCGAAAGTAAAACAGACCAAGGATCTTCCCAGCTCACAATCAGGAACAAAAAACACCTCTTGGAATGGAAGTAATAAAATTCCTTCAGTTAAAAGCAGTGAAAAAAATCCCTTCCTCTCAGGGAAGGAAAGAACTGTTTTCAAGATACATGCTCACTCATAGGAAATTGGTAATGGCAATATATTTTGACCCTGTTGTAAGGAAACTGAGCAGGCATCTCAAATGTGAAAGATTCTGAGTGTGAAACTAGGCTCAGTGATCCCATTCTTGCAGAAAGGAGAATGGTTGAGATCCTGGGATCTAAGTGATCCATACTTTCACATCCCAGTAAAGCCCAGCCGCAGAAAGTACCTGATATTCAAGCTGTGAAACTGGCAGTACCAGTTTTCAGAACTTCCTTCATAAAGTGCCTAGATGTGGTGGCAGCACATCTGCGAAGGCAAGGTGTGGCAGTTTTCCCTTACTTAGATGATTGGCTTATTGCAGGGAAAACAAAGGAGGAGGCAGCACACTCCATATCTGTGGCAAGAAGTACCCTGGATAAACTGGGATTCCTCTTGAACTTGCAAACAACTCAGCCAGAACCCAGTCAAATGCATAGAGGCAGAACTGAACACAATAGAGGGCAAGACTTTTCTGCCAGTGAACAGGGCAGAAACCTCGCTCAGAATATAAACTCATTCCTGACTTGTCATAAAAAAAACTGCTCAGGAATTCCTACAACTCTTAGGACACTTGGCATCAGAAACAGCATTCATGCCATGGGCACATCATCTATAGATTAGAGATGTGTTGTAACACTGAAAAAGGTTCAGGAAACAGAGAACATATTTTCTAAATCATTCAGTTCCAATCACCCAGACATTGTCTTAGGCTCTGGAGTGGTGGAAGAGCATAGACAATCTCAAAGAGGGTACCCCCTTCCTCCAGTTGTCTCCCTCAAAGGTCTTCACCACAGATGCTCCCCACAGGGATGGTGTGGGCACCATGAGGACAAAACAGTAAGTGGTGCCTGGAGTACACAGGAGTACACAGAGCACATAAACCTGTTGGAGCACCAAGCAGTGCTCCTATCAGTGAAGTCTTTCTCCTCCCTGTTGTAAGGACAATCAGTCCAGATCAAGACTGATAATACAACAATGTATTGCATAAACAAACAGGAAGATACCAGACCCAAAAAGCTTTGTACAGTGGCAATACAGATAGGGAACCTGGCATATTCACTAAATACTATAATATTTACAGTGCATCTGCTAGGAGATGACATTGCCCTAGCCGATTCCCAAAGCAGGATGAGTCAATAAAATCATGACTGGTCACTAGATCAGCAAGTACTAAGCATAGTGTTCAAAAGATGTGGTGCTCCAGAAACAGATCTGTTCACCTCCTGAAAGAACAGAATGTTATCCAAGTTTTGTTGCAGGCCACCCTCCAGAGGTACTGTTTCAGAGTTCGTATCCTGGAAGGGAAAGGTATTATTTGCTTTCCCTCCATCTCCTCTAATACAGAGGGTATTGCTGAAATTGAGATGGGATCTAGCAACAATGATTCTGATAATACCAGACAGGGTCAGATAATCTTGGTACTTAATACTGCTTACCCCTGTCACACAGGAGCCCCATCTCTGTATCCCTGAGACACAGTCTTCTGACACTGTCACAGGGCAGGATGGCAAACCCAGACCTCAGAACGCTGTACATGAAGGCCTGGTTCTTGAAGACCAAGAATATGCTGGAATCAGACAAGGTATTGGGGTTCTAAAAGTATCCAAAAAACAAATTACGAAGAAAACATATTCCTCAAAATTGAAGATATTTCCTCTGGTGTGCCTCACAAAATGTCTCACCTTTATAGGCAGACTTGTCTGTGGTTCTTGATTACCTAGTACACTTACAGTCTCTCAGGCACAGTTCTTCCATCCTGATTCTGAAGGTGCATTTGACAACTGTTTCAGCATATGAATCAGCAGGTAAAAAATTAATTGCATCCCCGGCAGTGTTCAAAAGATTTCTTAAAGGTCTTAATAACCTGCATCCCGCAGTGAGAGAACCAGTTCTCCCATGGAACCTAAACACATGTGGAAGCCTATGGCCTCAGAAGATCTTAAGTATGTAACATGGAAAACAATGTTCTTGAAAGGTATGACTTCTTCCAGAAATGTCAGGGAACTGTAAGCCTTTTGTATGAAACTCAACTACATTATCTCACATAGAGACAAAGTAGTACTGAGAACACATAAGAACTTCCTTCCTAAAGTGGTGTCAGAATTTCAACTGAACCAGTCTGTTACTTTGTTATTTTTCCAAAGGACAGGGGAACAGAAGCTTCATTGCCTGAGCACTGAAAAGGCACTGAGCTACTACCTGGCCAGAACTGAAGACATCAGAACTGAAAGTACTCAGCTGTTTGTCACTTATGGAGAGGTAGAAAAAGATAAACCTGAAGCAAACTGAATAATCTCTGGATGGATAGTTTCTTGAATCCTGTTTTGTTATGAGAAAGCTAGTAAGCAACCTCCTAGATACCTAACAGCACACCCCACAAGAACTTCTTCTGCCTCAGTGGCAACTTCAAGGAGTATCTCCTTTCAAGAAATCTCCGCAGCAGCTACCTGGTCTATAGTTCATATCTTTGCAGGGCATTATTGTCTGAACCATTCAGTCTAGAAGGGATGCTAGATTTAGTACTGCTGTCTTACAAAACATTTTCCTAAATAGGTTTTAGACCCAGCCTGTCAAGGTACTGTTAGTGAGTCTGCAGGCTTATATGACATTATTATTGGACTTCTGTTGTTAGAAGAAAAACATTACTCCCTATAGTAATAATGTTTCTTCTAAGGGGTCCAATTGTGAATCATATTATTTATTTATTTATTGAATTTTGTTGACCGGGTAGGCCCACTGGGCCCCGGAGGTCCCTTTTTCAGGGGTGACCCGGGGGTTAAAAATAACATACAGGTAAGCAGAACATACATACAGGTAAGCAGAACAGTACAAATTGGATAAATTCCATAATGTTTAGCAGTGAAAGACTTCATAGAGTTACAATCAGTTAGGTGGTGAGGGAGCATACGGGCAGAGGGACATAAAGAGTTAGACATATATAAGACATTTTTCATACACATATCAAGTAAACTAGGGAGTGTACGAGATAATGGCTAGAAATTACCAAAGAAACAAAATACCTTCCTTGGGGCTAAATTGGAAGGGGGAAGTTGTTCCAATAATGCTCACCTTCCTGTGAGGGAGAGTCAGTGATGTAAAGGTCAGGTCCTAAGGCATTGGCAAATGCTCCTGTCGAGCAGGTGTGCTTTGAGCTTAGACTGGAAGCAGGGGCCAGACCCAGCCTCCCGGATCTCCAGTGGGAGTTTGTTCCAGTTGGAAGGGGCTGTGAAAGCAAAGGACCTGTACCCAGCTTTAGTCCTTGTTTTGGGGACCACAAGGAGAGTTTGTCCTGAGGTACGGAGACTCCTCAGATTGGATTTAACCCTGACTAGCCCTTTGAGACTAGGGGGAGGTGAGGGCCCCAGAAGCTTAAATGTAAAGCAGAGTGATGGGTAGACAAGGCGGGCTTCCAATGACGGCCACCTGAGCTTAGATTGAGCCTCGCAGTGGTGGGTCCTAGGATGTGATAATGTGGCAAATCGGACAATCTTGTTGTATAAGGTCTGGAGCCTGCCAAGTTCCATAGAGGCCACACCTTGGAGAACAGGGGCCGCGTAAGTGAGCTTGGGGAGAAGGACGCTAGTTGCGATGGCTACTCTGGCTTCGGTGATAATCTGGTCCTTTATTCTGTAGAGGATACCGAGTTTCCCATGGATGGCTTTGGTGAGTTGGTCAACATGATCTTTTAGGGCGAAGCCTTGGTCCAGGGTTAGACCAAGGTATTTAATGGAGGTAACCATCTCAGGTTTATCTCCCCCTCTGGACTGCAGCTGAAGGAGCAGCGACTGCTCAGTTCCCAGGGATCTGGGCCCGAACAGCATTGCCTTAGTTTAGCTGGTATTTAATACCATTTTGTTCCGAGTGAGCCAGTCCTCCATCTGAAGGATGTCCTCTTGAAGGGCATTCTCCAGTTCTCCTAAGTTGGGGGAGGCTCGATAAATGACAGCATTGTCCATGTATTGGATGACTCTGTTGCTCCCGCAGTGTAAGTGCAGATCGTTTATAAACAGAGTGAAGAGAAGGGGGCCAAGTATTGACCCCTGGGGTACCCCTTCTTTGAGCGGAGCAGACTGAGAGACATTGTCCTTCCACTTGACCTTCTGGGTATGGCCCGTGAGGTAACTTGCAAACCATCCTAGGGCATATTATCCCTATTTTTACCTCCCCTTCTAGAAGCTAGTAAAAAGGGTCCTGCAAACAATCAGTTATGTTACAAAAAATTGCTTGAACATTTATTGTTGCAAACTGTCATAGTCTTTTGCAGTTCTCAAAACCGTGTTATAATATTATTTAATAGTTCATTACATTTCATAGGACTATTTGCATAGTCAGATGGTCACTGCTCCCTTTGACTCTCAGCAAAAAATCTGATATACAGTTCATAGAAACATAGACTTTGATGGCAGACAAGGACCGCTTGGCCCACCTAGTCTGCCCATTTCCCTACTTAGAGGATAAGCTGCAGATCCTATTTAAAAAATAGCCTATTTGTTCCTACCCCCCGACAAAAATTGCCTTATGTCTGTCCCATGCATTCTTGAATTATCCCACTGTTTTAGACCCCACAACCTCATCAGGAAGGCTGTTCTATGAGGCCACCACCCTCTCTGTGAAAAAATTATTCCTCACATTGCCCCTGATCTGTCCCCCCACTCTGTCTTCAAATTGTGTCTCCTTGATCTTGCACATCTCTTTTTCTGAAAGATGCTACCCTCTTGGACTTTGTTGATTTCACGAGGAACTTAAACATTTCTATCATGTCCCCCCTCTCCCTCCTTTCCTCAAGGGTATACATGTTAAGCTCCTTTAGTGTCTCCTCATATGGCTTCTCTTGCAGACCCTGCACCATTTTAGTTGCCCTCCTCTGAACTGCCTCAATCCTGTCTATGTCCTTGCGGAGATGGGGTCTCCAGAACTGGATGCAGTACTCCAGATGGGGTCTCACCAACTATCTGTACAGGGGGATAACAACTTATTGTTTTCTGCTGATGATGTCTCTACCTATACATACCAGGTGGACATAAGATACTACCAAGATTGTGACCACAGTACAGAGTTTGAATTACATTCAGTATCTCCAGGGCAATATCTACAGCAGAAAATGATGCAGACTTATATAATTTAATATTGAAGAAACATCATTAGAGTTTGTTTTTCATCTTGTCTAATTTCTGAGTCAGAATTGAAAGAAAAACCTAAAAAGAGAACTTGATGTACACTACCGGTCAAAAGTTTTAGAACACCCCCATTTTTCCAGTTTTTATTGAAATTTAAGCAATTCAAGTCCAGTGAATAACCTGAAATGGTACAAAGGTAAGCGGTAAACTGCTAGAGGTTAAAAAAAACATTTAGGTTAGCAAAAACTGCTGTAGAGAAATTGCAAAGAAAGCCAAGGTGTCAGTGAGTACAGTTTCCTACACCATCAAAAGGCACTTGGAAACTCTGACAGGAAGAGGTCTGGCAGACCCAAAGCCACAACAGAATCAGAAGACAAGTTTCTGAGCGTCAACAGCTTGTGTGATAGGCGGCTCACAGGACAACAGCACAGAGTGACTGGCACCCTGAACCAAAAGGGCTACCACAGCATTTTGCAGCTCCATGCAATACCCTCTGGTCTACGCCTAGTTGGTCAGGGGTTCATCCTACAGCAAGATAATGACCCAAAACATACCTCCAGGCTATGTCAGAACTACCTTCGAGGAAAAGAACAAGACGGTAGGCTTCAAATCATGGAATGGCCAGCACAGTCTCCAGACTTAAACCCCATCGAGCTGGTTTGGATGAACTGGACAGAAGGGTGAAAGCAAAGCAACCTACAAGTGCAACACATTTGTGGTAACTTCTGCAACAGTGTTGGGAAGAACTTCTGAACAATATTTGACGTCCATTGTAGGAAGAATGCCACGAGTGTGTTCGGCGGTTACAGTATATCTGCAAAAGGTGGCTACTTTGATGAGTCAAAAATTTAGATTAAATTTTGTTAAACAAAATGATTCTATGATTTCTTTTTTATCTCCAATTGTTTATTTGTTCTATGCTTTAATTTCAGAGTACATTGAGACATTAACCTGCATAAATTTCAATAAAAACTGGAAAAATGGGGGTGTTCTAAAACTTTTGACCGGTAGTGTACATGTTGCACTATGTGCCAAGAGTGTAGTCACTGTTTGCCCAAGTGTTTTGGCCCAGATCACACTTGGCTAAACTGTCATCCATGCAGAGTGTTTTGTAATAAGAGACAGAAAAAGAGATAAGCAAATAGGCAGAAACATAGAAACATAGAATTTGATGGCAGATGAGGACCGCTTGGCCCACCTAGTCTGCCCATTTCCCTACCTAACAGATAAGCTGCAGATCCTAGTTAACCAACAGCCTACTTCCTCCTACCCCCCACTAGAATTGCTTTATGTCTGTCCCATGCATTCTTGAATTCCCCCACTGTTTTTTACTCTACAACCTCCTCAGGAAGGCTGTTCCATATATCCACAACCCTCTCTGTGAAGAAATACTTCCTCACATTACCTCTGAGCCATCTCCCCTCTATCTTCAAATTGTGCCCCCTTGTTTTTGCACATCTATTTTTCTGAAAGATGCTACTATCTTGAACTTTGTTGATTCCCTTGAGGTATTTGAAAGTTTCTACCATGTCCCCATTCTCCCTCCTTTCCTCGAAGCTACACATCTTTAGTTCCTTTAGTCTTTCTTCATATGTCTTCTGATGCAGACCCTGCATCATTTTGGTTGCCCTCCTCTGGACAGCCTCCACCCTGTCTATGTCTTTGTGGAGATGGGGTCTCCAGAACTGTACACAGTGCTCCAGATGTGGTCTTACCAACTGTTTGTATAGAGGGCCAACAACTTCCTGTTTTCTACTGGTGATGCCTCTCCCTATGCATCCCAGTACCCCCCCAGCCCTCCTTACTGCTTTCTCACATTACTGGCTCACCTTTAGGTCATCTGATATGACTACCCCCAGGTCCCTTTCCATTTTTGTTGTTGTCAGTATCTCAACCCCCATTGTGTACTCTTCCCCTTGGTTTTTGTTTCCAAGGTGCATTACTTTGCACTTCTTTGCATTGAATCTAAGCTGCCATACATTTGACCATTCCTCCAACCTTGCCAAGTCTCTTCTCATCCTTCACCCACCTTGTGTATCAACCCTGTTTGAAGATCTTTGTGTCATCTGCAAAGAGACATACTTTTCCTTCCAGTCCCTCTGCAATGTCACTTATAAAGACATTAAAAAGGACCGGCCCCAGTACTGAGTCCTGCTGTACCCCACTAGTAACCCTCCTTTCTTCACTGTGGACTCCATTTAATATTACCTGCTGTGTCCTGTTGTCCAACTAGTGTTTTACCCAGGCTACCACCCTAGGACCCACTCCCAGGCTGGCTAATTTGTTTATTAATCTTTTGTGCGGGACTGTGTCAAATGCCTTGCTAAAGTCTAGGTAGGCCATGTCCACAGCCCTTCCCTGGTCTACTGCTTTGGTCACCTAGTCAAAGAAATCAATTAGATTTGTCTGACATGACCTTCTGGCTATGAATCCATGCTGCCTTGGGTCCTGTGCCCCACTGGCCTCTAGGTACTCAACAATTCTTTCCTTCAGAAGTGATTCCATCATTTTCCCTACCACTGAGGTCAAACTGACAATTCGGTAGTTTCCTGCCTCTGTCTTGCTCCCACATTTGTTAAGGGGACTCACATCCGCCCTCCTCCAGTCCTCAGGTACAACCCCATCCTCCCATGATTTATTAAAAAGAGTAGCCAGGGGTGTTACTAGTTCTTCCCTTAGTTCTTTAAAAATTCTGGGATGAATCCCATCTGGCCCCATTGCTTTATCCACCTTCAGTTTTAAGAGTTCTTTCAGAACCATTTCTTCTGTGAAAGGACTAATGTCAACCCCCCTATCCAGAGTGCTTCTATTGACTGGATTAGGTATTTCCCCCTGCTTTTCCATTGTGAATACTGAGCAGAAGTATTCATTCAGTATCCCTGCCTTTTCACTGTCACTCTCTGCCCAACCACCTTCCTCTTTGTTCAGCCTCAGTATCCCTGCCTTAGTCTTTTTTTGCTCCCTAATGTTCCTATAAAAGGTTTTATCCCCCTTCTTAACTGAGTTGGCTATCTTTTCATTGGTTTGGGCCTTTGCTATTCTGACTGCCTTACCCGCTTCCTTCTGTTTTAACTGGTACAGTTCTCTGTCCTGCTATTTCTGTGTTTCCTTATACTTCCTGAATGCTATCTTTTTTTCCCTTACCTTCCCTGCCACTTCTTTTGAGAACCATAGTGTTTTTTTCTTCCATTTTGATTTGTTTATTTGCTTCACACAAAGACTTGTTGCCTCTGTGATGACGGTGTTGATGTTTCCCCATTGTTGCTCCACCCCACCATCTTGCCTGTTTGCTAGTACTTTTCTGAGGCACTCTCCCATTTGCCAAAATCAGCCCTCCTGAAGTCCAGTACCTTCACTTTTGTGTGGCTTGACTCTACAGCTAAGTTTATCATGAGCCACACTGTTTGGTGGTCTCTTGTTCCCAGGTGGCTACCCACTTCAAGATCAGAGATCCTCCCTCCATCCCCATTTGAGAGTACCAGGTTTAAGATTGCTCTCTTCTGAGTGGGTTCCAAAACTAGCTGCCTGAGGCATGACCCCTGTAGGGCATCGAGAATGGCCCTGCTCTTGGATGTAGCTGCAGCAAAGGTGCTCCAGTCGACATCTGGCATGTTCAGGTCCCCCATCAGCAATATTTCCCCTTTCTCTGCCATCCCAAAGATGCCTTCTATCATTTCCTTCTCCATTTCCTCTCCCTGAGACGGGGGTCTGTATACAACCCCTGTGTGAATTGTGGAGCCATTTCCAGTCTCCAGGGTGACCCACAATGCCTACTCTCCTCCCTGTTTACCCTTTGGTTCTGTTGCTTTTATCCCTTCCCTTACACAGAGAGCTACTCCTTCTCCTCTTCTTCCCTCCCTGTCCCTCCTGTAGATTGTGTACCCTGGTATGTTGACATCCCAGTCATGGTTCTTTGTGTACCATGTTTCTGTGACTGCCACAATATCCAGGCATCCCTCTTCCATCAAGGCCACCATTTCAGGGTGCTTTTTACCTAGACTATAGGCATTGGTACTCATTACCCTCCAATTTTTTATTGCTTTATTTCTTTTTGCCCCATCCCTGACCCTACTGCCTTTGTATTTTTCTCCATTTACCCCTGCACTTCTCCTTATCGACTGCTCTATTTTGGTGTTTACCTCACTAATTACCCAGATTTTTGGGGGGGGCTAGGATTTCCCTTCTCCTCTTCAGTGTCTCCCCCTTGGCTAGTTTAAATGCTTGCCACTGAAGCATTTAAACCTATCACCTAGGATCCTGGTTCCCCTTCAGGATAGATGCAGACCATCATGCCTGTATAGGCCTGCATCCCTCCAGGTGGAGCCTCAGTCCCCAATGAAGCCAAATCCCTGAGCTCTGCACCAGCTTTTCAACCAGTCATTGAATCCCATGGTGTGGAGTGCCCTATCCACATCCATGCCATAGACAGGTAGCACTTCTGAGAAAGTTACCATGTGTGCTACTTGTCTAAGGCCCCTCCCCAACTCCACAAACTCCTGTTGCACTGCTCTGATCCCATTCTCAGCCAGGTCATTCGTCCCTAGGTGGATAAAGACATACAGCTCCCTCCCCCTTGCTGCTGCTCCCATGATCCTGAGGATTCATTTCCTGTTCCTCCAAGCCTTGGTCCCAGGCAGGCACCTTACCTCCCTTTCCCCTTCCTCTCCCAGTTCTACCCCCTAACAATTGAGTCCCCCACCAGGAGTTGCTTCCTTCCCCTGTGGGGACCTGGGCCACCCTCCTGTGGGTCTCCATTGTGGAGGTTCCCAGTATCCTCCTTGGTCTCCACTGCAGGTGCCTCCATAGAGAAGCCATGCTTCACCAGAGTGGTGAATGAATTGTGGAGAGGCACAATTAGAGGGATGCACCTCTGTTCCACCACCCTCACCCTCCCTGAGCCCACCTTTGTCCAATCACTCCTCTTTCTTGGCAAACTCTGAGGTAGTGGCGGTGTCCTGGGTGGTCCCTGGGTGGTGGAGCAGGTTTCCTGAATCATTGCCAGGTCAGCATGGAGATGAGCAACCTCCTCCCTCAGACCAGAGAGGTGCCTGCAAATTGGGCAGCAACGCAGTTTCCAGAATGTCTCCCGGAAGACTGATGCTCCATAGGCAGTGCATTGCACCACTCCCCACATGTCTGTGTCCCTTCCAGTTACAGATGCTTTTTTGGTTTTTGTTCTTGTTTTAGTGTGTACAAGCTTTTGAGTGTATCTACCCCTATTCAGTGTGCTGTGCCTTTAAGGATATGAACAGGTATATGATGTTAGCAGTTTTGAGGAAGTGATGTCAGAGCCCCTGCTATAAAGGAAGTTATGCACTTGGGGGTGGGGTGAGGGAAGGGGTGGGTGGGAGTAAACCTATGGTGTCCAGAAACAATCACCTATAACTCTTACCCTCCACCCAGGGGAGTTCCTTCCTTCCTTTCAGACACCTATTTCACAAAGGCTAAGTAACAGGTCTAGTCACAACTGACTGCAAATATCTCCCAGCTACAGTTCCTCTCAGGCAAATTAAAGCTAAAACTAAGAAAAGTCCACCCCAAAAACAGAATCAATACTAGTTACTTACACAACTCCAAAAAGTAATAATTCAGTTCAGTGTAGTCTAGAAAATAACCTCCTTGATTCAAGGAAGCTGTGGCTGCTTTCTCACTCTCCCTATATTCAATGCGAGAAGGAGACTGCAACACCTCTGAGACAAAAACAACCTTTTCAGCAAAAAAGAAATAAATAAAATAGGGGCAAACAGTAATTTTGTTTAGCCTAATGATAAAAAGTCACAAAGATTTAAGCACCACCTGTAATAATTTCACAGAAGATATACCCTGTAAGAAACACTTTGCTACAGAGAAAAGTAAAGCAGTAACAGAAGATATACCTTGCAAAAGACAATTTGAATCAGAAGATTACAGCAGTAATCTGTTAGCACACACCTGTAGGCACACCTTGTAATAATGCAGCAGAAGGTACACCCAGCAACAGCAGTGTGAATTAGAGAAAAATTAAGCAATAAAATGTTAGCAACAAACAGTAACAATCCCTGTGAGTACATTGGTTCCACCTTCTATGTCTAGCTCCAAAGAGTGTTACCACATAAGATGTTGTGTATAATATTCAAATATTTTGAAGCATTCAAGGCACTTTTTTTTATTTCAGTTTAGGATTAACACCTTTGAGCTAGGGGCTTATTTACAAAAGTTCCAGGTCAAATGAATACAAAAACAAGACATTCAGTTACAACACATAGGTATCTTAGTATATACAGTAGTTACAGGAAAACATATTCACAATTTGGAGTAACAACAAACACAACACTACTAGAGTGTGATACAAAACTTAACTGAGGAGGTTTCAACACTAACAACACTACTTGAGTGTGGTACAACGCTTAGTAAATACAGGGAACAGTAAAGAGTTGGAAGGTCTCAGGCTATAGCAGGGTAATGTGTTGGACAGCCTAAGGTGGCTTTGTCAGGGGTGAGGTTAGGGATGTGTGGTGGAGGTGGTGATGGAGGCGGGGGGGGAGGTGGATGGGGAGGTGGGGGTAGGGGAAGGTGAATGGGAGAGGAGGTGGGGAAGCAGCGAGGTTAAAGGTGGAGATAAGGTTGCTGTGACAGGAGGGGAAAGTAACAAGGGTAGATTAAGGACTAGTCAGGATTAGGTATGGCAGCCACAAACATTCTTACAGATAAAGTGTTCATTTTATGGCCGAAAAATAACACGTGTTTTTTTTTTTTTGATGCATGTGTCATTTTTGATGCACAACTTGCAGCACTTGCAATATGAAGTTAGATCACATTTTACATGGCCTAATAGCTATACATAGATACACAGACATTAATGGCAGAAAAAAGCTCTTAACCCATCCTGTCTAACCTCCTTACCTAACTATTCTAAATTTACCTACTGGCAATCCCCCTCTATATTACAGTCCCCTCTTGTTTAACTAAACCTACATGCCTGTCCCATCCCTGCTTGAAGCTGCTGATTGATTTGGCCTGTACAACTCTTCCGGTAGTCCACTTGTACACCACAATATCCATAAAAAAGTTCTTATGGATGTCCTTTTCAAATCTCCCCCACAGCTTCAGTGATTCCCTCTCATTCCTGTATTTGAACTCAAGGAGATAAGTTCCTTAATGTCCACCCTACTTATTCTGTGCAGGTACTTGTATGTCTCAATCATGTCACCCTTTTCCCTCTTCTTTTCAAGTGTGTACATCTTTATGTCCTGCAGTCTCTGCTTGTATTGTACATAGAGTCAAGCCATACAAATGCAAAAGTACTGGACTTCAGGAGGGCTGACTTTGCCAAAATGAGTCAGTGCCTAAGGAATGCACTAGCAAATGGGCAGGAACGAGGGGTGGAAGAACAATGGGGATTAATAAAAACTGTCATCACAGAGGTAACAAGCCTTTATGTGAAGCAAAACAAAACAATGTAAGAAACCACTATAGTTCTCAAAGGAGGTGGCAGTGAAGTTTCAAGAGAAAAAGAAAGCATTCAGAAAGTACAAGGAATCACAGAAGGAGCAGGACAGAGAATTGTATCAGTTAAAGCAAAAATAAGCTGGGATGGCAGTCAGTACAGCAAAGGCCCGAACCGAGGAAAAGATAGCCAACTCAGTTAAGAAGGGGGATAAAACCTTTTTTAGGTACATCAGGGAGTGAAGGAAGACCAAGGGAGGGATAGTGAGGCTTAATAAAGGGGAGGTGGGGTGGGCAGAGGGTGACGGTGAAAAGGCAGAGATACTAAACAAATATTTTTGCTCAGTATTTACAAATGAAGAGGGGGAGGTACCTAAAACAAACAATAGAAACACTCTGGATACAGAAGTTGATACCAGCCCATTTACAGAAGAAAGGGTTCTGAAAGAACTATTAAAACTGAAGGTGGACAAAGCAATGGGGCCTGATGGAATTCATCCCAGAATTCTAAAAGAACTAAGGGTAGAACTAGTGACACCACTGACAACCCTTTTTAACAAATCATGGGAGGATGGGGTGGTACCTGAGGACTGAAGGAGAGCCGATGTGATTCCCCTTCACAAAAGTGGGAGCAGGGCAGAAGCAGGAAACTACAGACCAGATAGTTTAACCTCAGTGAGAGGGAAAATCATGGAATCATTTCTGAAGGAAAGAATTGTAGAGTACCTAGAGGCCAGAGGGGCACAGGACCCAAGGCAGCATGGATTCACAGTGGGAAGGTCATGCCAGATGAATCTAATAGTTTTCTTTGACTGGTTGACCAAAGTAGTGGATCAGGGAGGGGCTGTGTACATTGCCTACCTAGACTTTAGCAAGGCATTTGACTCAGTCCCACACAAAAGATTAATATACAAGTTAGCCAGCCTGGGAGTGGGTCCCAAGATGATAGCCTGGGTAAAGAACTGGCTGGAGAATAGGACACAGAGGGTAATAGTAAATGGAGTCCACTCTGAAGAAAGGGAGGTTACTAGTGGGGTATCGCAGGGTTCAGTATTAGGAACGGTCCTCTTCAATGTCTTTATAAGAGACATTGCAGAGGGTCTGGAAGGAAAAGTATGTCTCTTTGCAGATGACACAGAGATCTGCAGCAGAGTTGATGCACAAGGTTGGGTGGAAAGGATGAGAAGGGACTTGTCAAGGTTAGAGGAATGGTCTAATGTATGGCAGCTTAGATATAATGCTAAGAAGTGCAAGGTAATGCACCTGGGAAACAAAAACCCAGGAGAAGAGTACACAATGGGGGGTGAGATACTAACAACAACAAAAATGGAAAGGGACCTGGGGGTAGTCATATTAGATGACTTAAAGGTGCGTAAGCAATGTGAGAGGGTGGTAAGGAGGGCTGGGGGGACACTGGGATGCATAGGGAGAGGCATCACCCGTAGAAAACAGGAAGTTCTTATCCCTCTTTACAGACAGCTGGTGAGACCCCATCTGGAGTACTGTGTGCAGTTCTGGAGACCCAATCTCAGCAAAGACATAGACAAGATGAAAGCTGTCCGGAGGAGGGCAACTAAAATGGTGCAGGGTCTGCACTGGAAGACATATGAAGTGAGACTAAAGGAGCTTAATATGTATAGCCTTGAGGAAAGGAGGGAGAGGGGGGACATGGTAGAAACTTTCAAGTACCTCAAGGGAATCAACAAAGTCCAAGAGTGTAGCATCTTTCAAAAAAAAGGTGTGCAAGAACAAGGTTGCACAATTTGAAGATGGGGGGGGGCAGCTCAGAGGTAATGTAAGGAAGTATTTTTTCACATGGAGGGTTGTGGATGCATGGAACAACCTTCCGGAGGAGGTTGTGGAGTCAAAAACAGTGGTTGAATTCAAGCATGCATGGGACAGTCATAAGGCAATTCTAGGGGGTTGGGGTAGAAAGAAGCAGGCTGTTGGTTAACTAGGATCTGCAGCTTATCCATTAGGTAGGGAAATGGGCAGACTGGGTGGGCCAAGCGTTCCTTATCTGCCATCAAATTCTATGTTTCTATGTTTCTATTTCATTTCATTTAATTTTTATTTTATACTGGAAGGTCTGTGGGCCAAGCCCATTTTCACAGATGTCTAGTTATAACAAAGAAATACAGTACATAACAAACATTTACAAAACAATTAACAATCAATAAAAAAAAACATTATGTAAAACATTTACAAACTGAGTTTGAAACATATGATTTCTAAGGACTGTCTTAAAGTCCATGATTTTCCAAGGCCACGGATCATACTACAGTAGTTGCCCTCCCTGCACTGTACTGCATCCACTTTGTTGCAGTCTTTCTTTAGGTGTGAACTTCAGTACCTTGTGCAGTATTCCAGGTGCAGTTGACTAGTGATCGGTACAGTGGGAGGATCAACTCACTCCTGACTTCTACTGCTTATCCACTTTCCTATGCATCACCTCATTCTGTTTGCTTTGCCCAACACCCTGTTGCAGTGTGCAGACATTTTTAGGGCATCCAGTATCATTACCCCTAATTCCGTTTTTTCTGTAGTGCTATCCAGCACCACCACCACCCCATTTCATATTCTTGGGGTGAGTAGATTCAGGATGCTCTCTGAATCAGGTGTGTAATTGGGGGTGGAGCTGGCAGA
Organism: Neoceratodus forsteri; assembly: GCA_016271365.2. NCBI lineage: Eukaryota > Metazoa > Chordata > Ceratodontiformes > Ceratodontidae > Neoceratodus > Neoceratodus forsteri. The sequence continues at coordinate 655,858,931 of CM028132.1, forward strand.
GGCTTAGTGCCTTCTTACAAGAGCACTATAAAAGCACTTCCACTCTAGTGTGTCCAGTACATTCATGTCCCAGTGAGTGAGTGGAACAGCAAAGTAGTGGAACAGGTGACTGGCATCTTGGGCATCAGCAGGTGTCTGCAGAAGGAAGCAGGGGACTCTGCTGGTCAACAGAGATAAGGCACCTGTTCACTACTGTATAACAGTCAATGCTGGGAAGAGTAGAAGGTAAGAGGTAGGCCAAAACTGGAAATAGAAGCAACACCCTATCTAGGGTAGAAATTTAAGGGGCTTTAAACCAGGTATGGGAGAACACAAGTTGCAACATACAAACAAAATAGGGAAAGCTAGAGACATCCTATCAGGAGTAAGGGTACATAAGTAGTTCCTAGTAACACAGGGAGACCAGAAGTTGGGAATGTGGGAAGTGGAGCAGTGCTGTGGCTGTGGAGCAGCAGTTTTCAGAGAGACCTTCTGTACTCTGTGATGCTACCCCCTCTGCACACACCTCTCTGGGTTGAGGGAGGAGGTTGCTAGACTCCAGGATGAGTTGGCTGGGATATGTGTGACTTCTTCCCCCACCCAAGGGCCACAAAGTCTGCTACCATTGCTTCAGATGATGCCAGGTAGGAGGAACAGCTGGACTGTGGTGGGCTAAAGAAGAGTGGGGGTGGAGGGTCAAGGGCACATTCCTCAACCATTACTGCTGGGCAATTCCTACCATGCTCTAGCATGGCAGGATTGTCAGGAGGATGCACCCATGGTAGAGGCCAGGGAGGATGTAGGGGTCCCCTTTAGCAGAGACCCCAAGGAGTGTGGAAGAAGACCCCAGAGGAGGAGGAGGAGGAGAGGAGGAAGAAACTTCTGGTGGGGGGCTTGATATTAAGGGGGACAGATTTGGGAGAAGAAAAAGGAAAGGAGAGGGAAGTTAGATTCCTATGCAGCACCATGACCTAGAGGGATGGGAAGCGGATCTGAAGGATTGCAATGGCAGCAGAATTGGAGTCAGAGCTGGATGTCATTATCCACCTGTGGACTAATAACCTGGCTAGGGATGGGGCTGGAATAGTGCAGGGGCAGTTTAGAGAGCTGGGGATGGTTCTTAGACAGGTAGCATGTTCTGTGGTTTTCACTGAGGTGCTTTCTGTCTACAACATGGAGGAGAAGATGGAGTGCTACACCAAAAGCTTCAACTCATGACTGAAGGAATGCTGCAGAAAGGAAGGGCTTGACTGCACTGGGGACTCAGGATCCACCTGCAAGGATAAGGGACTATACAGGGGTGATGGCCTGCATCCATCCAGGAGGGGAATGACAGTCATCCGTGGATGGTTTAAATGTTACTTTGATAATAAAGTTAAACTAGCCAAGGAGGTGGCAAAAGAGATCGGAGGGGCAGAACTTGCCCCACTACAGGATGAAGTAAATAGTAGGGAGAACCCAAGAAGTGTGAAATATCCCAGGATACAAATGAATACATCAGGGTGAAAGGAATGAAGGAGGATGGGAGCAGGTACATTAAAAAGAGAGGGGTGAAGGAGGGAAAGTAAAATGGAAAACAGAGGGGTAACAAACCCAGAAAGCCATGTGTGCGAATGCCAGAAGTCTAGGGAATAAGATTTCAGACCTAGAGGCCACAATAGCAGAAGCCAGCCTGGATACTGTGGCGATTATCTAGTCATGGTGCACTGAAAACCATGATCAGAACATGGCCATACCAGGTTATACTCTGTTAAGGAAGGGCAGGGTGGGAAGGAAAGAAGGCGGTATGGTACTTTATAGGAGGGAGGGCATTAAGCGATGGAGATAGGGAGAATACAGTGTGAGGCAGAGGTACTGTAAGTCTCCCTAGAGACAGGGAATGGAGCCTCTACTTGCACCACTGTGATCTGCAGACTTCCAGCACAGGGTAAGGAGTTAGATTGAGTACTGATGGAAGCCATTGGCATGATGGCAGAAAAGGATGAGGTGCTGTTGGTGGGGGACTTCAACCTGCTGGATATAGAGTTGAGCCTCCCTACTCTGGCTTCAGTTAGATGCAAAGGAATTTAGTCAGTGAACCCACTCATGTTGAGGCAATAATGGGCCTGATAACCACCAGCACTGACAGTGCTACAGATGTCAATGTGGGTGGGGGCACTTGGGGACCAGTGAGCACTGTACAGTGTGGTTCAGTAAAAGGAGAGCTGCAAAATCAAACCACACAATGGTGAGGGTCCTGGACTTCAGGAGGGCAGATTTTAAATAGATGGGCAAATGCCTAAGGGATGACCTGGCGGGGGGCGATGAGCTGGGTCGGATGGAGGAACAGTTGGGAAAACTACAAAGGACCATAGTGAAGGCAACAAACCTTTGCATCAAGCAAGGGAACAGAAGAAGGAGGAAAAGGAGATCACTGTGGTTCGAGAGAGAGATGACGAAAAAGGCAAAAGTTAAGAGGGTAGTATTCAGGAAGCACAAGGGGATGTGGAGGGAGGAGGATAGGGAGCTGTATCAGGGGAAACAGAGGGAAGCATGGAGAGCAGTAAAAAAGGTGACCAAGGAACTAGATCGGCTTGGAGCAGTGAATGTAGCCTAACTAGATTTCAGTAAGGCATTCAACACCATTCCACATAGGAGACTAGTAACCAAGCTGGGTTTCTTAGGAGTAAGTCCATAGGTGGTAAACTGGGAAAGAAATTGTTTAAGGGATAGGCGGCAGAGGGTGGCTGTAAACAGAGTTCACACAGAAGAAGGGACGGTGTCCATTGGGTGCCTCAGGGATTTGTGCTGGTCTTCTTTAATATCTTTATTAGTGACATTGCAGAGGAGCTGGAAGGGAAGGTCTGCCTCTTTCCAGTTGACACTAAACTCTATAATAGGGTGGACACTCCCGGGGGGGAGGAAAAGATGAGCTTCCCAAGGAGTGGCCAAGGGTATGGCAGCTGGGTTTCAATGTGAAAAATTACACAATACTCAATACAAAAAATTGCACAATACTGTAATGCACTTGGGGCATAGAAATCTAGGGGCAGTGTACAAAATGGGGGGGGTACTGACAACCACCAAGCAAGAAAAAGACCTGAGGGTGCTCATATCGGATTACCTAAAGGTGACCAGACAGTGCAACAACTTTGTATAGATCACTGGTAAGACTCTACCTAGAGTACTGTGTCCAGTTTTGGAGGGCACATGTCAGAAAGGACATAGACAGAGTGGAAGTGGTCCAGAGGAGGGCCACTATAATGGTGCAGGGTCTGCATTAGAAGCCATTTCAGTACCTAAATATGTACACTCTGGAAGAGAGGAGAGAGAGGAGGATATTTATTTATTTATTATTTATTAAAATTTTGGTAACGGGGTAAGACCCAAAGAGACTATGATAGTCCCTTTCTCAGGGGTGACCTGAGGTTAAGCACTGGTAGAGACAAGTACACATCTTTACATTACACAGGTAGAGACAAAAATACACATCTTTACATTGCAGTAACAGGTCAACCTTTTGTGAGGTGTGCAGTAGAACATAGACTGGAATACAACAGATTAGACTATGTTTATAATACAATATCAAGCTAACATTATGGTAAGTTTCAATAAGTGCCTTCAGCATAAGCTAAGACAGATAGGTGCCATACAGTGATTACAGACACAGTAGCAGTAAGGAGGTATATATATCATATGGGAGTGCCAGTTTCATCGATAGCAAGCACATTGGTTGAGTTCTAGAAGGTGAGTCTTGAGTTCCATTTTGAAACCACCAAGACAATTAAGTGTGTGTACCCTCACTATCAGGAAGCGAGTTCCAAGGGTGGGGATGCTGGCAGAGAATGATCTTTGTCCCTGGGTGGACCAGACTTTGGGCACAGTGAGTAGCTGACAGCTCGAAGATCGAAGGTGTCTGGTGTTTTGTTTGGTAGATAACATTTTGGCCAAGCTAGGTGGAGCCTCATCTGACCGTAGCTTCTAGGCTAGGTACAGGTATAGATATAGATATTCTAGGCACCCTGTCAGAGTTGGCCAGGACAGGGCTTGGAGCACATGGCAGTGGTGCTCCCTTGGCTGGGCCCCAGTGGTAAATTGGCACACCCTGTGATAGAAGGTAGTATTTTTTTGCATTTCCCTGCCTTTTACTGTGAGTAGCGCTGGTGAACCATACAGCATATGCTAGAAACCTTTAAATACTTTATGGGATAAACAAGGTACAAGAGGGAAGTATTTTTCAGAAAAAAGGTGTTCAAGGACAAGGAGGCACAGTAAGTACCTGGAGGAGGGTAGATTCAGGAAAGATGTGAAGAAGTACTTCTTCATGGAAAGAGTAGTGAATTCCTTGAACAGTCTTCCAGCTGCAGTGGTGGGGGCAAAAACAGTGGTGGGGTTCAAGAATACATGGAATGTGCATAAGAGAATCTTAAAGAAAGTGAAAGTGAAGGGATGGGCTGGAGATCAAGTAGGATCTGCAGTGATATTATGAGAAACGAAACATGGGTAGAGTAGGTGGAAAAAGACATACTCCTCTGCCACACTAATCTTATAGGGGTTAGCATGTCTGAGTTACACATCAAACTATCAGGAAGCAATCTTGAAAATTGTATTACCCTTTTGTGACAGATTTCCTACTGATGAGAGGTCACAGATGTTGTGGCAAGTAAAAGCTGCTCTGGATGAAGTAAAAAAACTAATTGCACATGACTGTAGAATTTAATGATGCTGCAACCATAATTCTTGCAAATGCAGCCTCTACCAGAAGCCATGTATTGTTAAAAAACACAGGTTTATCTGTGGACCTTCAGAACAAGGCTGCAGACTTCCTATTTGAGAATAAATATCTCTATGGATATCAGACAGATGGCCATATAAACAAGTATGATAAAAACAAAACTACTTTTAAAAATTTAATAGCAAAAGAAATGCCCAGAGCATGCTACAGAAAGTAATAGCACAAGCAATACCACCATCATCCTTATAGCACGCAGAAGTTCAAACATAGGTATTGGTGGAAGAAGCAGGCAGTAAGCAGCAGCTCCAGCCAATCCACCACAAACAAAAACTAACACCTAATGAGTTACAGATCACCGCATCCAGCGGGGTGACACCCCTCTCATCATCTTAAGCAGTGGACATTTATTACAATAGACTTATGGGTGCTTTTTATTGTGAAGGAAAGCCTCAGTCTGTCTTTTGATACCATTCCAAAACAAAATAAATTCAGAATATTCAAACCATATTTATCAGAAGAAATGCAACCGTGAAAATTGAAAGTTCAAAAGTGGTAAGCTGTGAATAAAAAAACTACAGTCTCCCAATCCTGTAGAGACAGTACCAGAAAACAAAATGGGAGAATGATTTTTGTCAAGGTACTTTCTAATGAAGAAAAAAATCAGGAGAGTGGTGCCAGTCCTGGACGTCAGATGTCTGAACAGACAAGAAAAAGAAAAAGTTTAAATCTGTCACTTTGCAAACAATAATCACAAGTTGAAAACACTGTGACTGGCTATGCTCACTGGATCTAAGAAATGCTTACTTCCACATTCTGATAAAAGCAAAGTACCTATGCTTTAGAGTAGTTATGGGTTAGTACCAGTACAGGGCAATGCCCTTTGGACCAATCTGTTTCCCAAGAGTAATCACAATGTTCCTGGCTACAGTAGCAGCAGCCCTTCTAAACAAACTCTGGTCAGAGCCACTATGGCTGCTAATACATTAACTTGATAAGGGTGTTTCATGGGCTTAAATGTAAAGATGAATTGCTGTAGGCAGCTTTGTGTGTAAATTTCATTTCCGGTAAGGTTAGATTATTTATCTGGTTGATCCTGTTTCCCATGTGTTTTTATGGCAAACACGCAATCTGTCATTCAAAAATGAGTGCCCTGTCATTGGCTATCACTGTCTGTGTAGGTGGGCAGAACAGATCCTGAAACATGGCAGCTCTACAGTGGCTCCATTTGTCTTTTTAGTGCAGAGCCACCACAGAAACTCTCCACATCCTCCGTCTTATTTAAAATACTTTTTTCTAAATGTTTATCTGCTCCATGTAATATTATGAATAAAAACACTGTATCTGGTTGATCCTGCTGTTTGTCAGCTGTGGGAATGGGACCATGCTTCACTGCCTATAGCGCTCCTGAAGCGTGATTGGGAACTGTAAACTGTAAGTAAAAAAATAAATAAATAATCCTGAGCTGGAGACAGAGGCAGTTGGAGGAATGGATTATATATAGAGAGAAGCAGTTGGAAGGACAGATAAAATGTGTGTGTGTGTGTGTGTGTGTGTGTGTGTGTGTGTGTGTGTGTGTAGTAACACTGGATTCACGCTGGAAAAAATTTGCTCACCCACAATTACATAAAATAAAAGATGGGGAAGTGTGCATATGAGAATTTAATGCATACCCTCAGTGTGGGATGCTTTGATAAACCCCTCGGGCTTTGCCCTCAGGGTTTATGTAGCATCCCACACCTCAGGTGTGCATTAAATTCTCATATTACAATGCTACCCATCTTTTATTTTATATTTATCTGGGAAGGGGTCCCAAGTCCAGGAAAGATACAATGGGAGCTGATCAAGGACTGTAAACAAACATATTTTGACAAACAAGAACCAGAGGTCATGAGTTGAAACTGGAGGGGAGAAGGTTTAAGAGGGATGTGAGGAAATTCTATTTCATACAATGACCGTGATGAAAAATCAATGCAGATAAAACCTGTATCTAGGGTGATGATGAACCTGATTCATAAAAGAGCAGTTTTATCTTATGAATTGGATTCATCACACCCGCTATCCCCACAGTTGAGTTCGTCATAATGAGGGAATGCTGGCATGCTGTACCGGGACTATTTTCAATGGCACTGATTTTTCATCATGGCTACTGTATAAACAGTCATTCAGCACAAGTATTATAAATCTGTGAACTCCCCTCACCTGAAAGCCCCCGGGGCTATTACTAAATCTCTTGGAGGCTAGGCCCAGTGGCACTGAAGACTGAGGTACTGGCCACCTTATCTCGCATTACACCAGTGACCTGGGTTCAGGAACAAGCATGGGCCACTGGGGGTTGGCAGGGGGGGAGAAGGATCAAGTGTGTGAGGGACTGCTCTTCTTCTCCGGGGGGGTCACTAGCAGTCGGTGTCGACTGGCCCTTAGTAGTGGCTGGGGAACAACACACTAATGTTTAGACAGGGGAGAAGGGGAGACAGATGCTTGGAGGAGCGCATGTGGATGCATGCGTCCTCTCTCCATAGGGCATCATTGCGTGCCTCCTCTCCTAAGGGGAGAAAAAGAGAAAAATGGAGTCTTGGGTGTGGCAAGATGATAGCCGATTTCTGCAGGCCCCGCTCCCGTGAATAGTAGTAACATCCACATCGGATCCATTCTGGCAGGTTGAGGGATCCCCGCTGCCCCATCATGGGGGTAAGCCATGGAGGACAGTGGCAGGTAGGCCACGAGCTGGAGACAGGGCTGTGGAATCAAGCATGAAGGACTGCCGTCCGGGGCAAGGAGAAAGAAATTAACTGCAAAAACTAAATCTCTTGAAAAAGGATGTGAACCAAAACATTTTCTCCTCTTTAGCCCTAGAGGTCACCATACCTTACTTTCAAAACACCTTCTCGCAGTCAGGAGAATAGCATTGCATGCATAATGAGGGTGAGAAAGGAGGACCATACTATTGCACTCTTCTTTTTTTTATTCAAGTATTTATGCTTCCTGAGCCCTGGTAGAGGCTTTGGTCCTCCTGAGGAGAGACACTCTCTCAGGTCCCCACTGCACCACACTCACCGACCCTAGAGATTCCCCCATGGCTTGCCCCCATGGCGGGGCCAGGGAGGTGGTGCCCCCTCCCCGGAGACCCAATCCAGAAGTTGGGGTCAGCCCTCAGCATGGTGGAACATCATGGAGCCCTGCCAGGCTCCTTTTTCCTTCCTGTTTCTCCCGCCCATCCTCCCTACTGACTTTACTATGCCAGAGTGTGCCTCCCAACCCACATTGCCCTCCAGTCACCACTAGAGGGCAATCAGTGAACAGGATGACTTGGGACCCTTCCCCTGAGAGAGGAGAGCAGTCTTCCGGATGCTTGATCCTCTCTCACTCCCCACCAACCCCCAGCGGCCCAGGCTCATTCTCGAACACGGGTCACCGGCATCCAGTGCCTCAACCCTCAACACCACTGGGCCGGGCACTATTGCAGTCTTTATATTTGTGGAAACTAGAGCAAGTTGAGATTACAAGACGGGGATTTGAATACAAATTTCAAATAATATGGACAGTGTCACACGTGTATCCATTTAAGCTGAGTTTTGGCATGTTGCCTATTAGTTCCCAGTAGACCCCCTCCCCACTCCCCCCCTCACGGTAAGCGTACTTTCTCAAATCCAGAGGGCTGTCAGTATTGTTTCATGGCTGCCCTGATACCGAGGTTTCCCGGTGATCAACAGTGAGAGATGGTACCTTGAATTAAATGGCTGGTGTCTGGGATCAGGACAGAACTCCATACACATGGACTCACACCCCTATCCAACAGCAATGACTTGGGAGTGGCAAAGCAACACACACACTCTACGAGCGGCAGTGGAATGACACTGAATAGAAAAAAAGGTTGTCACTCAAAATAACGACTAAAAACTCAGATCTGGCTATGTTTTTCATCCCAGTAAAAAGTATGTGTGCCATATGTTTTTTAGCTTCATTTGAAGTTTGTGACATCTTCATCACTCGTGAAGGACAAGAGGTCACACACCTCTAATGAAAATAAAAATTGTATGACACACATACACATTACATATCCCCTATTTATGGAGAGGTTGGTGAAACTGTAGAACAGTCTGCCAGTGGAGGTGCTGGGCACCAAGACCATAAATGGTTTCAGGCATGGCAGGGATGGAGTGAAGGGCTTGGTGGTTGCTCAGGTCAGCAGCATTAAAGAGAATGGGGGTGCTTTGTATGGACAATAGGTCCCAGGGCAGATAGGGAAATCTAGGCAGACTAGAGGGACCTTTGGTCCTTTTCCTGCTGTCATTGTCTATGTAATAATATATGCATTGAGCAATGGAGAAAAATCAAGGGGAACATGTGTGAAGCAATATACTACTCATAGAGTGGTACACCATTATTGGTACATACTGTATGAAGTACTGTATTATGATGGTATCCAGCTGTATACCAATGTTGATTAAGCTCCAATATGGGATTTTGTTTTTAATTTTTGTGTTATTTTTAGTAGCCCAGACATTGTCTTTACAGTAATTACACACAGCCAATAATGCTGCTTACAGTTTGAGACCTTGTTTTTTTTTTAACCACATTATTCATTTTTGAGAAATCACTTGTAACATGGCTGCAATATATTCCTCTTACACATACACAAAATGGTCCAGTGATGATGCTTCATGCTAGCTGAGAAAATGCTAGGGTCTAAAAATTAGCCACTAACTAAAATGCACCCAGTGTTTTCATCGATTGTGAACTGAAGTAGCCACTCTACAAAGATGATCTGATGCTGCTTTCCTGTGTCTGTGACCCAAACATCCTGGGGTTGTCCACTGTTTGGTGCCAGAACTGGACTGACAGATATCATGTTCTCAAGGGGCAGTGAGTGAACTTGCACTTTCTAGCATGCTTTGCTCGTGATTTTTGTGAAGAAAAAAAATTGCTCTGCTGCATGGCACTGATTGACCAAACATACTGATTGATGTGACAGTGCTGGTGTGGTGTGGTGTGACAGCCAGCCACATTCAGTTACACTCATCAAAATGTCTTAGCCACAGTGGTGAAAGGGAGCCTAGAAATGTTAGCCACATTGATTTTACAGTATCCATTGATGATGGCGGTGATCCTCATGCACACCCAGTGTCAGGAAGAATAAAAATCGACACCTATTAATGACTGAGATGGATAAGGAACAGGACCTCTCTCTTTTTTTCCTTATTTTTTATTATAAAGGGGTCACTGTCAGCCCTTTTTGCATCATATTATTTCTAGTTGAAAACATATATTTTCTAATTGCATACCTTTTCTAAAATTCATTAATGTAGCCAGTTGTTTTATCTGCTTCTTGCATAGTTGAACTGAAATGCATGCTAATGGTGTTTCTATACCCAGAGTTGTTTTGTTTCAAATCCTTGACTTACTCTTACAGTACACTCCCTGAGCTTTTGGAACACTCCCCAAAATGCAGCCCCTCATGATGCCATATTCTCCTCCCTTCCTGCTGCAAAATGATGTTTTATTTGGGAGGGATCCCAAGTCCAGGAAAGATGCAGTGGGAGTTGAACAATTCCAAGTTTATTTCCTCAGGAAAACTCCATTGAGTGAGCTCATTTACAAGGAGGTCCTGCCACAGACACAACAGCAAACATCAAATACATAAACAGTAATAACATAGTACAAAAACCAATGCAAGGGTAAACAATATAGACTCAAAAGAATGTAAAGGAAACTAACAACTACCATATCAAGGCATGAAACAAAATGACCAGGAACAATAATTTATAGACAGTATCACAGGGTATGAAGGGAGAAGTGCGAAGTGATAACATAGCAAGAGGGTGCAAAGGTCCCTGCCATAATTGGTATGGTGCTGATACCCATCAGGGGTAATAAGAGAACCTAGGGGCCCAACTAGCTGGAATAGCAGAAGCTGTCATCTTCACAGAACTACTTATTATGGATTTAGTAACATTAAAAGAAACATAACTGGAGAGCCTAAGGGTATTTTGGAATTTATTCCAGGTGAACAGCTAAGCATAACTGATTGAAGTTTTTCCAAATTTAGTGTGAAACTTAGGCACATCTAGCAAGATGATCAAGGATGGTAAACAAACATGTTTTGACAAACAAGAACAAGAGGTCATGAGTTGAAACTGGAGGGGTGAATGTTTAAGAGGGATGAGAGGAAATTCTATTTTACAGAAAGGGTGGTAAGGCTGTAGAACAGTCTTCCAATGGAGGTATTGAGCACAAAGACCATAAATGGTTACAGGCATGGCTGGGATAGCGTGAAGGGCTTGGTGGTTGCTCAGGTCAACAGCATTAAGGGGGGAGCAGGGGGTGCTTTGTATGAACGATATGTCCCAGGGCAGATAGGAACATCTAGGCAGACTAAATGGACAATTTGGTCTTTTTCTGCTGCCATTGTCTATGTAATAATATACTGTATGCATTGAACAAGGGAGAAATAATCAAGGTAAACATGTGTGAAGCAACAGACTACTCATAGAGGGGTAACACCATGATAGGTACGTACTGTATGAAGTTACTGTATTATGATGGTATCCAGTTGTATACCAATGTTGAGGGCTTGGTGGTTGCTCAGGTCAGCAGCATTAAGGAGTGGAGCAGGGTGTGCTCTGGGTGGACAATAGGTCTTGGGGCAGATAGGGAAGTCTAGACAGACAAGATGGACATTTGGCCTATTTCTGCTGTTATTGTCTATGTAATAATGTATGCATTTTGCAAGGGACAAATAAATTAAGGGGATCATGTGTGAGGCAACATACTACTCATTGAGTGGTGACACCATGATAGGTACATACAGTATGAAGTTACTGTAATATAATGGTATCCAGCTGTATACCAATGTTGAATAAGCTATAGTATGGGATTTTATTTATTTATGTTTAATTTTTAATAACCCAGACATTGTCTACACAGTAATAACACACTGCTAATGATGATGCTTACAGTTTGCGACCTTAGGGTTTTTTAAATCACTTTATTAAATTTTGGGAAATCACTTGTAACATGGCTGCAATTCTGTTCAGCCAGTTAACTTTTGATTTACCTATGCATGCCTCTTACAAGACAATACTGCATGTATTAATGCCAGTGCACAATATTATCTTAGGACAGATTGTGGAGTGCATTTGAATAGTTGTAAAAATTGTGACACTGCACTGTATGTCAAGTAAGAATAGTGTCTCTGATTGTGAGCATTTGTCCCTGATTTTACTGGGCAGTGTCATTTATTTTGGTCCTGGCAGGGTGAGAGGAAGGAATTCCAGGGTAACCAGGTGTTGCAGTTGACACCGCTATGATTTCTTTGCAGTTCCCTATGATGCCCCATACAACCCCTGGAAACCCCTAAAACATTAGTTGCCTAGCATAAACCAGCCCTTCAGAGAAGATAAATCATTGCCCCTCTCCCCCTTCCCACACACACAACTGGGAGCGATAAAGTAATTTGAAACTCCTCTGGAATTTCCTCTAAACCCTTGAGGTCATTTAAAGCAGGCATGATGAGAATGGCTAACAAGCTGAAACTAGTAGCCATGTTATCACAAGAGTCCTGTTATATACAAATTAAGATTGAAATACATGCACAGTTATTGTGTCTAGAGGTGCTGCAAAGTTAAACTTCACCTGTGAAGTTCACACGAAGCAACAAAAATGCAGACCATGAAATTCACATGTGAAATTTAATGCTCCACAATGAAATCACTCCACAAAATCTGCAAATTAGCTCACAGAGCAAATTTTGTGGACTTTGCACACCTCTAATTATGAGCATTAATTCACATCAAAACTTAAAAACACTGTCAGTGTGAAAGAAAACATACCAACCGCTACAGGATAGCACAGTTACAGATGACAGCCTTGATCTCCTGCAGTGATAACACTTCATTTTGTGTTGATCTGAAACATCTGAACCTCATTCCTCACTGGAAAACGCTGAATAACAGAGAAAAAATAGTGCAGTAAATAGACTGCTGAGCAGAAGGATTGCTATAAAACTACCATTAAATGAAGTCCATTAGGTATCAGGTGAGCTCCTTATTTCTACTGTCCTATCAAAACATCTGCAGAGCTCCACCCTACAGCTGTAAAAACTGTGTGACAGTCCATCAATACTTAGACAACTGGTTAGTGTGTGAGAGCCAGGAATGAGGTCATATCATCAGTGAGGCAAACTATGATCCAGATGGAAAAAAGAGGGTTCATCCTGAATTTTGACAGATCAGGACTGGAGTTAGAGCTGTTTGGAAAGTGGAATTCAGCTAGTGAAATTCATGCAGAATAGCAATTCCCTTTCTGAAATGCTTTTTTTGGATTTTTTTTAATTACATGGAGTCCCAAAAAGCATGTCTTTGTAACCATGGAATAATTTTCTGTGGAAAATATTTTCTGCAGATTGTGCCAAAAAAATGTGTAGTTTATGTAAACTGCAGATTGCTAATCCACAAAAACTATTTTGCTTTTGAAATGTTAGAATTCCACTATCGAGTTCCATGGAATAAAAGACATTTCTGAAATTCTATGGAATTCCATTCCATTTGAATTTAAAAATTCCACACAGCACTACCTGAAACACACACAAAACCTGCTATTCAAAGGAACAGAACTCGATACAGTTTAAGCAAGCGCCTTTCTCACACAAGAAAGGGCCAGTATGCAGCCTCTGTCCACACTAGGACAAGAAGGGCTGCACAGAAATTTCACAGACTGCTAGGTCTCATGTCAGTCACAGCCTCTGTAGTTCTATGATCAAGGTAGCACATAAGAGGAGGTCAATGGTACCTGAAAGAATACTGTTCCCAACTCAGGCATTCCCTGGCTGCCCTTACTTGTAAGCTCCCTCCAGTGGTGGTAGCACGTGCAGCACCTAAGAAAGGGAATTCCCTTTTTACTAGCTCTGCACAGTTTAGTTAGTTAGTTAGTTAGTTGAAAATACTCCAACTGGGATAACCTCATCAGATCATCAGATGCAGTATCTTGTTTTCATTTCATGGGGATCCCAGTGAGGAGAGCAGCAATTGAAAGGTTAAGCAGGAATGGTTACATACTGGCTAAAATATACACAGGAAAAAATAAACTGTAATGATATGTATGTTCAAACAGTAATCAAAGCAAGCAAACAAAGTAGGGTTACAACAAATTAACAGCATGAGATATTGTTATGTAACGTGATCATGGTTGGAGAGAGGTGGATTCTGCACCATAACAAATGCAGGTAGCTCTAAAGTGGCTGAAAATACTGGACTTGAACACTTGCAAACTAGAAACATTTCTCAACAGGAGAGGGAGTTTGTTCCATATGTCTGGTGCTGTACATGCAAAGGCAGTTCTGCCAATGTCATGCTTTATCCTGAGACTAAAGGTCATTAAAGAGAAACAGACACCTTTGGCGAATCATTGGAATACATACTATTTAGACACAATTCAGCTTGCATTTCATACATCTTCTATAGATTTCTCCTCTCCATCATGTATTATGAAAAAAAGTCTCAAAATAGAAGGGATTAGATTTTCAATGCCCTTAACAATTCCACAGCTGTGGGAAAAAAATGGCGCAAGTGGGTCTCCACTTGTGGAGCTGCAGTTTTTCCCGCAGCTGCAGTATTTTCAAAAGTGGAGGCAGTTTGTGAACTGCCCCATGATTTACGGCAGCTTACAGTCATTTTGTTGGTGCAGCTGCAGGGAAAAGGTACCCCTGGTAGGGCCAGGCATAACATCCCCTGCAGCTATGCAGGCTGAAAATACAAATGTCCGCAGATGCAGAGATTTCATCCTGCAGTTGGTGTTGCAGCATAGGACTTACTTCCCACGTCACTTGAAAATCTAGCCCAAGATTGTTATCCCTTATAGTACCCCATCTTTTATAGCTTATTCCCTACTTGAAATTATAATGCTCTGTTTTGACATCACAGGCTGCTGCCATGGGAATAACAGTGATGTCACAAGCAAAGTATTATTACAATAGGTTGGGAAGAAGCAATATGAGCCGATGAACCCTCAAGGAACAGTGATCTTGTTTTCATGCATATGACTTCAGTCATAAATAACAGGGATATGAAATGAAGAGCTAATGAGAAAGAGAAGCTGCTTTGAGTCCAAATATTGTGGGGTCAATTTTCAAATGGAGAACTATGATGCAAGGTACATGCGTCAAAGGTAAATGATGCAAGTGGTACCTTGCATCATAGTTTGTGGCAATCCCGATTTTCAAACACTGGCTGTAGAAAAATCGGCATGCCATGCAGCAAAGCACCCTTGCACCACTCTTGTGGCAAAAGCACCCATGCACCAGGTCACAAGGGTGGTCGTACCATGGCGAGGCTGCACCATCCCCTTATTTGGGATTCTATAAGCCCCGCCATAGCCACAACAGTGGGTTCAGTTTAGACCAGCCAGGAAGTGGTCTAAGGGCCCTGCGCCACTGCTGGGCAGGGCGGTAATTGGGGGGGGTTGCAACATGGGGACCGGGGGCATAAGGTGCATGGGGGGGTGGCATAAGGAGCAACAGGTGCATGGCAGCAATAGGAGAATACTGAGGGGACATCTTGCAGGGATGCCCTACAGACTCATAAGCAGCCGATCTGCATGGGTATGTGACAGGGTTAGTTTGGCCTTGACCCATTTGTGTTGTGTAAAGAGAGTTTGAAGCAAAGATTCTGCCTACTATTTCTGCTTTTCTATTGGACTGCGCAGTCAGCTCCTGCCTTTACATGCTGTTCTTTCCTTTTTACTGTCTCTACCTTGCTTACATATAGTTATAAAACATATGTTTGAAACTGGGTTCCCTGATTTGTAAACTAGATGTAGTTATTACTGTTTAAATGATTACAGAAACAGCTTTACAAGTGTATTAGCAAAGTGTATCAGAGTGTGACCTTTTGATCTCAGGCTGGTGAAATCTGTCAGCAAACAGGCCAGCTAGTAGCTGGGTCACAATGCTCTAGAAGTTAGAATCTGACAAGGTTCTGAAGTTCTGGATTATAATGTTCTGGTGGAAACTAGACTCTGACAAGGTTTTGAAGCCCTGGGTCAGAATGCGCTGGTGGAAGCTAGAAGCTAACAAGGTTCCAAAGTTTTGTGTAAAAAGAGGAGAGCATGTGTCTTCAGGAGGACTTGGAGACAAGATGCAACAGAGAGCTGGCTGATTGTAGACTTCAGTTCTGAACTCAAAAAGTAGACTTTATTTTCGAACTGCCTATACTGAAAACCACTCTGTACATTCATTTTTTTTTTTTCTGTTACTAATAATGAAACACTATTTGTGGATTTTACAATTTATCCTGGCCTGCTTATGCTTCCGGACCCAAACCTCAGAGACAGGGTATGTGAGGTTGGCAAGATGGGACAGTGACCTGGCCACAGGTGTATGCAGCCCTGGCACCTGTCCCAGAGGTGCCACTTACCACAACACCATAGTTGGGTACCAGTGGCTGTATGGTGCGGGGTGCTAGTGGTGGATGGGAACTGTCCCTGGGCACCACAACAGTGCCCTGGTACTCAACCACCCACGTGGAGGGAGGCTGCTCCTTGCCTATGTTGTTCTCATAAGTGGCATCTCTGGAGCAGGTGCAAGGGTTGTGTACACCTGTGGCCGGGTCATGGTACCATCTTGGCAATCTCACGTACCCAAGCTGATCAGCTGCCTTCATGTCTGCAAGGCACCCCGGCGTAGTGCCCCTTCAGCACCCTCCCATCTCATGCACCTGTCACTCCTTATGCCTCCCACTGTGCACCTTATGCCCATGGTCCCCATCTTGCAGTCATATTCACACATACCCACCTTTACAGCCCCTCGAGTGTTCTGCTGGGGGGGTTGATGGACCCTCCTGCCAAACTCCACAGGTGCGTCACCTGTCTGACACAACCCTACAGATGTGGCAAATCTCAGGTCTTGGGCACAGAGATCCTAATTTTTTTAAAATACATTGCAGAGTCCCTGACACACCCTGAGATTGCCACAGCCCTAGATTACCACAAATTGCAGTGATCTAAGGGCTATTTGAAAATTAAGCTCTATGATTTTTAATATTCTTCTTTAGGTGTGGGTGGCTCTTTAAGGTGACAAGAAAGCCATCCACATGGGAAACTTACCATTCAAAATGGAATGGATTCTCAATCTGGTATGGGAACAAATCCCATTCGGCTGAAAATGCAAAGATTGTATTAATCTTGGACAAACTGCATAAGTATGTGGTCTAAAGGTCAGACTCTTTAAAGGTACATTTGTTGGTGTACCTGTATTTAGGTCCAAGCCCTCAGCAGGATCTTTGGTTGCACATCCAGTGCTTATGATGTTCTTTAAAAGGCCTCTCACATATGTATCCCTGTGAGGAAACTGATACCTGCTTTGGACCCAAACCTGGTTCTCTCTCAGTTTATGACTTACCAATTTAGACCTATGGCCCCCACTGAAGAAAGCATATCACCTGGAAAACCCATCCCTGGTGGCTATTACATCAACAAGGAGTGACAGTGAACTACAAGCACTAAGGAATGATCCATCATACTTAATTCCAATGGAAAAAAGTGATGGGGAAAAACAAATGCACAATTCCTCCCAAAAATAGTGGTCAGAACTCCAATAGAATCTGACTGTGGTAGGGGAAGTGATGGAATCACTTCTGAAGGAAAGAATTGTTGAGTACCTAGAGGCCAGTGGGGCACAGGATCCAAGGCAGCATGGGTTCACAGTGGGAAGGTCATGTCAGATGAATCTAATTGATTTCTTTGACTGGCTGACCAAAGTAGTAGACCAGGGAGGGGCTGTGGACATGGCCTACCTAGACTTTAGCAAGGCATTTGACACAGTCCCACACAAAAGATTAATAGTCAAATTAACCAGCCTGTGAGTGGATCCCAGGGTGGTAGCCTGGGTAAAACACTGGCTGGACAACAGGACACGGAAGGTAATTGTAAATGGAGTCCACTCTGAAGAAAGATGGGTTACTAGTGTCTTACCGCAGGATTCAGTACTGGGTCCAGTCCTTTTTAATGTCTTTATAAGTGACATTGCAGAGGGACTGGAAGGAAAAGTATGCCTCTTTTCAGATGACACAAGGATCTGCAACAGGGTTGATAACAAGGAGGCTTGGAAAGGATGAGAAGGGACTTGGCAAGGTTGGAGGAATGGTCGGAAGTATGGCAGTTAGGATTCAATGCAAAGAAGTGCAAAATAATGCACCTGGGAAACAAAAACCCAGGGGAAGATTACACAATGGGGGGAGGTAGTAACAAAAACAAAAAAGGAAAGGGACCTGGGGGTAATCATATCAGATGACCTTAAGGTTAGCAAGCAATGTGAGAAGGCAGTAGGGAGAGCTGGGGATATACTGGGATGCACAGGGAGAGGCATCACCAGAAGAAAACAGGAAGTTGTTATCCCTCTGTACAGACAGTTGGTGAGACCCCATCGGGAGTACTGTGTCCAGTTCCAGAGACCCCATCTCCGCAAGGACATAGACAGGATAGAGGCAGTCCAGAGGAGTGTAGCTAGAATGGTGCAGGGTCTGCAAGAGAAGCCATATGAGGATAGACTAAAAGAGCTTAATATGTATACCCTTGAGGAAAGGAGGGAGAGGGGGGACATGATAGAAATGTTTAAGTACCTCAGTGGAATCAACAAAGTCCAAGAGGATAGCATCTTTCAGAAAAAGAGACGTGCAAGAACAAGGGGACACAATTTTAAGATAGAGGGGGTAGTTCAGGGGCAATGTGAGGAAGTATTTTTTCACAGAGAGGGTAGTGGATGCATGGAACAGCCTTCCTGAGGAGGTTGTGGGGTCTAAAACTGTGGGAGAATTCAAGAATACATGGGACAGATATAAGGCAATTCTTGTGGGGGGGGGTAGGAAGAAATAGGCTGTTGGTTAACTAGGATCTGTGGCTTATCCTGTAGGTAGGGAAATAGGCAGACTAGGTGGGCCAAGCGGTCCTTATCTGCCATCAAAGTCTATGTTTCTATGTTTTTATGTTTCACATATCAATAGAGGAGAGAACAAAAAATCAATTATTAAATTTCAGAAGAGCCCTCCATTTCTAAAGTACAAAAAGGGACATTTCACATAATAAAAAAGTTGCTTGTCACATATGATGAGGTGTTAAGGGGACACCCATCCTCTAAACTTACAATGTCAAAAGAGGGATAGCATCCACAATAAATGTCTGCTTACAACATTGCAGGAAAATACCTCCAGATGGCCTTAAGTAATGGTTAAATGGTTAACTTGGATTTGTTAAGGTGGCAGAATTCATATCTAGATTTCTAGGTGGTGGAACTGTCATTTCTAGGTGGTGGAACTGTCATTTCTAAGTGTTGAAACTCTCCTATAGTAGTCACTAAAGAAAGTTGATAGAGGTGGTGATCTTTTTTTTTCCTTTTAATTCTCTTTATGCTCCTCCTTCACTGACTCCCGGACTGTCTCCGGTGTAGTCACTCGGTGCGGTCACTCTTGCCCTGCCTGAAGTCCTACAATCTCACCTCCGGCTTGGGCCCATCTCCTCACCATGCCACTGGCAGCCCAGCCCCCCGGCACAGAGCCACCCAAGTCAGGACCACTGAACTCCTCTTGGCGCTCTATCTAGAATCTAGCAGAGTGACCAGGACATGGAGGAAGAACTGCAGGCAGACTGGAAAGACCTGGCATTGAGCATGGGAGCCGGTCCTTGGACCCACCATTGGCTACCAGGAGCCGGGGTTCTTTCCTTTGTTCTACCCCTATTGTGGGGATGTGCAATGGCATTGGCATGTGGGGGGCATGCTATCACTCCCTCCCACAGATGCCTGCCGACACCATTCCCCATTGACTGTCCCCAACCCAGTGTGTGGTGCCCCCAGCCTCCACCAAGAGCCGCTACCAGGTGGGGAAACTCCCTTAGCCCACCCCAGAAGAGGAGAGCAGTCCCTTGGATGCTCAATCCTCTCCTCCCCTGCTGACCCCCGATGACCTAGCTCACTTCTGAACCTGGGTCACAGACGTGGCATCCAACGTCTCAACTCTCAGTGCCACCTGGCCAGAGCTGAGGTGATGGATCTGTCATACAGTTTTTTAGGAGGTGATGGAACTCAATTCTTGTTGATTCCTGCCCAATTTAACAAGCAGTATCAGTGGCAACTAGAAGAAATGTGCCACTGGCAGAAATTTGTAAAGCTGCTACTTGGCCCACAATCCACTTATTCACATCTCACTATTACCTGGACATACAGGCAAGAGAAAATGCCTGGCTTGGGTTTTTTTGTACTTCATGATCTATTCCCAAAGTTCTTCTAAAACCATCCAAGCCAGGGTATTGCTTGGAGTCTGTGCAGGTTTGAAAGAGTTGGTTTGATTAATGTAGTTAGAAGAACATGTCACTCAGCATAGTAACATTTCTAATGAATTAGAACAACCTGGCAAACTACCTTTCGCTGCCTCCCCTTTTAAGATAGGGTAATTAGATTCTTCAGAATTGCTTGAGAGTTTTACAGTGCAAAACGTAAACAATTATTTCTAAGAGCTATTATTGGAATATTCTTCCAATGATGTCTTTCAAGTCCTCTTGGTCTTGTCAGCTCAAAGTTCTGGAGATGGAATATTGCAAGACTTGAGATCAGTACAGTGCACAGAACATCCTTTGAAAAACATTCTATGTTCTGGGACACAATACACCTCACAAAGGTGATGTAAACATTTGACAGGCTGTTCTACTCCATTAGCAGAAAATATGTTACTAAAGTGAGAAAGTTTTCTGTACTTACAGTTGTAATAAAAGACATATAGAGAATAATGGATGTGCAACTGTGTGTTATGGATTTTTTCTACACACCCGAGGTGTGGACTGACCCATAAACCTCCAGAGTGAAGTTTGAGAGGTTTATGAGGTCATTACACACCAAGGGTATGTAAAAAAATCCGTAAGAATACAGTTGCATATACATTATTTTTTACTGGGGCAAGCAGTTAGTGCTGAAGACAGTTTCCCAAGATTGTCAATGTTTGAGTCCTGCTGCCCCTTGGTCTCACACACACACACACACACACACACACACACACACACACACAAAGAAACATAGAAGTTGACGGCAGATAAAGACCACAAGGCCCATCCAGTCTGCCCTTTTTTTCTACCATATGAATGTGCCATAGGCCTTTACTCTGTCAATGGCCTATCTATTCACTCAACTGTATTGCTCCCTTATGCCTATCCCATGCCTGTTTGAAGCCCTGCTCTGTATTCATATCCACCACTTCCTGAGGTAGGCCATTCCATGCATCCACCACCCTTTCTGTGAAAAAGAACTTCCTCACATTACCCCTTAATCGACTTCCCTCTAACCTCATGCTGTGTCATCTTGTCCTGCTATTTTTCTTATATTGAAACATCTTAGACTCTTTCACCTTGTTAATGCCCTTAAGATGTTTGAATGTTTCGATCATATCACTTCTCTCCCTCCTTTGTTCTTGGGTATACATATTGAGCTCCGTTAATCTGTCCTCATATGTTTTCTGATGCAGTCCTTGAACCATTTTGGTTGCTCTTCTCTGGACTACCTCCATTTTGTTAATGTCCTTGTGCAGGTGCATCCTCCAGTACTGCACGCAGTACTCCAGATGGGGCCTAACCAGTGTCTTGTAAAGAGGGATCATTACCTCCCTCTTATGACTTGTGATACCCCTGCTAATACACCCCAATATCCCCGTAGCCTTACCTACTGCTTTAGTGGTCTGCATGGATGGTTTCAGGTCATCTGTGATGATGCTGCCCAAGTCTCTTTCTTCCCTTGTGATTGCTAGCAACTCTTCTCCCAACCTATAGGTGGCTTCAGGGTTTCTCTTCCCTATGTGCATGATCTTGCACTTCTTTGCATTAAACCCGAGTTGCCACTCTTCTGACCATTTTGCCAGTTTATCCAGATCTCTTCTCATTCTGACCACCCCATCTGGATCATCTACTCTGTTGCAGATCTTGGTGTCATCTGCAAACAGACAAACCTTACCCTCCAGTCCATCTGCAATGTCACTGATGAAGATATTGAAGAGGACTAGCCCCAGGACTAATCCCTGAGGTACCCCACTTGTGACTTGCATCTGTTCTGAATGTATACCGTTTACCACCACTCTCTGTGTTCTGCCCACCAACCAGTTTTCCACCCAGTTGACCAACTTCTGACCTACCCCGAGCCTACCCAGCTTATTAATCAATCTTCTATGAGGAACATTATCGAAAGCTTTGCTGAAGTCAAGGTAGGCAACATCAACTGCACCCCCTTGGTCCACCACTCTGGTTACCCAGTCAAAGAAATCTGTGAGATTAGTTTGTCAGGACCTTTCTGTTGTAAACCCATGCTGTCTTGGATCCTGTGCTCCTATGGATTCCAGGCGTTGCACTATCCTTTCCTTAAAGAGTGCCTCCATAATCTTGCCCACTACTGAGGTAAGACTGACTGGTCTGTAGTTCCCTGCCTCCTCCCTGCTACCACTCTTGTGGAGCGGAATCACACGAGCCCTTCTTCAGTCTTCTGGAACATCTCCTGTGCTCAGAGACTCACTAAACAGCTCTGATAATGGCTTTGTTAGTTCCACCCTTAGCTCCTTTAGTATCCTGGGATGTATGCCATCTGGTCCCATTTCCTTGTCCTCTCTGAGCTAAGCAAGCTCTTGTAGGTCCCTTTCTTTTGTGAAGGAAGTTGTGAACACCTCCCTCCTTCCCTGTGTCCATGCTGCTGAGCTGTGGGCCCTGACCTACCTTCTCTTCAGTAAATACTGAGCAGAAGTATCTATTTAGGATAGATGCTTTTCCTTGGTCCTCCTCCACACACTTCCCCTTATCCCCTTTGTTCTTAGCAATACCCCTCTGGACTTTCTCCTTTCACTAATGTATCTATAGGAAGTCTTGTCCCCTTCTTTTACTGTTCATGCTAATGTTTCCTCGGTTTGGACCTTTGCCTGACTTACTGCCTTCCCTGCTTCCCTTAGGGAAGTTTGGTAGGCCTCCCTAGCTTCATCACACTGCATTTCCTTATATTTGCTGAAGGCCAACATTTTGGCTCTGATCTTTTCTGCTACTGTTTCTGAGAATCAAAGTGGTTTCCTCCTTCTTTTGCTCTTGCCTTTCTCCCTAACACAATGGGATGTTGCTTCAAGTATTGCATCCTTAATGCTTGCCCACTTTGCCTGTAGCCCCTCACCAGTATTTCTCCTTGCCAGGGCTAGTGTAACTCTGTTGGCCATCTTATCAAAGTCAGCTCCTCTGAAGCCCCATATTTTTGCTTTGGAATGGGATGATTTAGTTCTTATAGCCAAATTGAATCATACCATGTGATGGGCACTGGACCCCAGGTAACCTTCTACCTGGAGATCTGTGATCCTTTCCCCTTTAGTCAGTACTAGATCTAGGATAGCCCTGTCTCTTGTGGGTTGTTGTACCAGTTGTACCACACACACACACACACACACACACACTCTGTCTCTCTGTCTCTTTTCTGCTGACAGTGACACACACATACATACACACACACACACACACACACTCTCTCTCTCTTGTTCTCTCTCCCTCTCTCTCTCATTCTCGCTCACACTCTCTCTCTCTCTCAAACAGACTTTTTTTTTAACTGTCAGTTAAGACCATTCCTGGATCGCACTCAGTGTCTCCCAATCTGGATGGGCGGCAGGATCAACCAGATATTAGTTTGATATTTAAAAGGCAGGATCAACCAGATAAAGAATAAAAAAGTAAATCAAATAAAGACTGGGAGTGTGATGAAAAATAACAGCTCGTCAGTAAGCAGAAAGCGGAGCCGCCATGTTTGATTTACTGTTCAGCCTGCCCACACACAGAGTTCAAGCCAATGAAGTGGTGGGGTACAACTGAATGTCAGCTGAGGACTGTGATGGTGAATGACATTTTTCAGAACACTGTAATAACTCATTTTCAGGTTATTACGGTGTTTAGGAGAACCTTGTAAAATGTTTGATAAAAGGGGTCACTAGTAATTATTGTCAAATATTTCCTGAAATAGCTGTGATATCTTAGTCCCTTAAGGTTAGTTGAGCTGGCACCATTGTCTGAGAAACAGGATAGTGGAATTAGTGTCAGACTGAAGATGGAACACAGGGTTCTACTCCCACTACTTCCTAGTACCAATCAAATCAGGAGGTATGCGCCCATTCTCGACCTCAGAAATCTGAACAAATATTTGGATTGAGAAAAAATTTAAAAATTATTTCTCTGGGATCCTTGCTACCTGACCTGAAACATCAAGATTGGTTAGTATCTCTGTATATGCAAGATGAACACCAGCACATATTGGCGCACCCCAACCACCTCAAGTAGCTCCAGTTCTGAGTTGAAGGGCAACACTGCCAGTTCAGAGTCCTACCCTTTTGGCTTTCGTCTGTGCCACAAGTCTTTACAAGTGCTTTGCAGCACTCGCAGCATACTGTACCTCAGAAAAGTAGGACTTCCTGTCTTCCCGTACCTGGATGACTGGCTAATTTCAAACCCACCCAAACATGAGACAGAGCAGGCAGTGACCACTACCTCTCAATTTTTAGTGTCCCTGGGAGTCCTGCTTAATCCCTCAGAATCTCAGTTGGTGCCCTCCCAGGAACTGGTATTCACAGGAACTGTTCTGGCCATGTCCCCTGGCTGGGGCCTTCCTCCCAGAGAGCAGACTATGGGCAATCTTGCAGACAGCATGCTACATCATGGAAAGACTGTGTCTGCCAACTCCATGCAACAATTGCTGTGTCCAATAGCCTACCCACTGTTCACAGTGCCTCTAGCAAGGATGCACATGAGAACAAGTCAATGGATGCTCAGAAGTACCTAGTAGTCACAGGCATCGCACCATCAAAACTATCTCATTCAGGTGACCAAACCCCCTGGTGAGATCCCTAATGTGGCACTCAGTGAAGGACAATCTCCTCCAGGGTTTTCCCTTCTCCCTACCAGAGCCAGAAGTGATTCTCACCACAGATGCGGCCCTGTTTGGGTGGTAAGCCTACTGCCAGGGTCTGCAGACGCAGGGAGTCTAGCCTTCATCAGAAACATGTCTCCACATCAATGTGCTGAACATGCATGCAGTTCTTTATGATCTGAAAGCTCTGGTGGGCTTGTTCATCTGGAAGACAGTTCTTTTCCAGACAGACATCAAATCTGTTATGTACTATATCAACCAGTAAGGAGGAACACACTCTTACCCTATCTGCAGGGAGGCAATGAAAGTAGGGGACTGGTGCCAGGAGCAGGGATCTTACTTCAAGTAATCTATCTGACAGGAGTCCAGAACACTCTGGCAGATTAAATTAAGTTGAGTAGAGGCAGATCCTCATGAGTGGTCACTGGCATCAGAAATCACATGACATCACTGTTCAAAAATGGGGCATCCCAGATGTGGACATTTATGTGTCTCCACTGAATGCCATACTGCTTGGATTCTGCTCCAGAAATTCAGGACATAGCATATCTTGTCAAAATGCATTCAGACTGCCATGGTAAAATCTGTTTCTGTATGTGTTGCTTCCAATCCCTCTTATCCAAAGAGGGTAGTTTAAACCTGAGGCACACGTGGCAAGATGCTGCTAGTGACCCATTGTGGGCCTCAGCAGATATGTTTTCCTCTTGAATTGACCTTCAGTCAGAAAACTGAGGATTCTGCCACTCTGGATGGACTTATTGGCCCAGGATTAATCCATTCCAGCCTGCACTTCTTTCACCTTCAGGCTTGGCTCCGAACAGATAGAGGTGGACAAGTTCAAGGCATCTCAGAAGGTCTCTGAAATACTTTTGGATGTGGGTGTAAACCTTACACCAGGAAGACACACTCAGTCAAATGGAAAGGATTTTCCATCTGGTGCTCCAAAACTCGTGGACCCTGTCAGGTGTATACCTGAAAAGGTTTTGGAGTATTTACTAGACCTTTGTGATGCAGGCCTGAAGTATTTCACAGTTAAGGTCCACCTATGTGCTATATCAGCATACCATGAACCTGTAGGTACCTTCTCCTTGGCACAGCTGCCACTGTTTAAGAGGTTCCTCATGAGTATTCTGCACATAGGGCCCTCCATCAGGAAGCTAGTGGCTCCCTGGGATATCAACATTTTGCTGTTTATGCTCACTCACAAGCCCTTTTAACCTATCATGACTTGCAGCTTTGTGTTTCTGACTTGGAAAGCAGGATTTTTGGTAGTTGTCCCAGCAGGCAAACTGTCTGAAATCCATGCTTTGTTAGCAGATCCTCCATATACTGTTTTCCAGAAAGATAAGGTAGTTCTCTGCATACACGCCAGGTTTCTACCTAAGGTGGTGTCTAAGTTCCATCATAATCAGGCAATAATCCTGTCCACCCACTTTGCCAACTTTCAGAAAAAGGGAGAAAGAACTCTCCATTCTCTGGATGTTAAGACGGTCCTTAGGTTTGACCTGGACATGACCAAGGACTACAGACAGTCAAAACAACTTTTTATCTCTTTCAACCCTAATCAAAAGGGACAGCCTGTCACAATCAAGTGCATTTCAGCCTGGACTGTAAACTGTCTTCACCACTGTTATGCTATGGTTCAGATTAAACTGGAGAGCAAGACACACACACATGCACCCCACCAGAGTGGTTGACATTTCCCTTGTAGAGATACACTGCCTAACTGAGAAATTTGCAGTGATGCTACTTGAAGCACAGTGCATACTTTTACCAAGCACTATGCCCTGGATGTCCATGTCTGGCAGCATGCCACCTTTGGCAGGACAATTCTGGATAGATTACCATACTGAATGAGCCCTGAGCTCCAGCCTCCCCAGTCTGGATGACTTTCTCTGAACATGGTACTCTGACCCATTAGTGGGAATTTATGCAAAAGATTTACTCTTGGAAGATATGACAGTTACATACTTACTGTAACTGTTGATCTTCCTGAATATCTTTTCCATACATTACAAAGCCCACCCACCATCCCCCAGACTCACTTCAGTATTGTTATGTTGGTCTTCACTCATTTATACTTGGTTTGGGATGTGACAACACTGTGTTACTGGTTTTGATGGTCCTCCTTACACAGGCCACTAGGGCTATCTTATGCCCTTAGTTAAATTCATAGGTTACTCATCAATTTCATGCTGCTCACTTCCTCGGTAAAAAAAAAAACAAAACTGAGGCAGTTGGGGGCTGGCACCACTGTACAACACCTGGTGCATGCAGTGATGTCAGTACGGGGCCTACTCATGCCGCCAGCCTTCTAGAAAAATGTTGACTCCTGCAGAGTCTTAACTCCTCTGGCACAGACCCATTAGTGGTACTGTAATCTATGGGTAAGATATTCAGGAAGATCAACAGTTATGGCAAGTACATATGTTGCATTTCCAGAAGCAGGAAGGGTTAGGCAGCACATAGCACCACTGTACATAGCACATCATAGGACAGAGGTAAAGGAGTGGAATCTACTGGATGCCAAGGATTAGGATCTTTGAGAGGTGGGAATTCTGCCCACTGGACCACCAGAATAGATCAGTGAGGGATGAAGTAAATGAACCATGACATGGTTTGCAAGATGGCACAAGGTGCAGGGTGAGGGGACTGGGAGGACAGAATCAACAGTAGTGCTGCATATCTAGGGCACAAGTAATGAAAGGGCACCACGTGTTTGATGCCATGTCATGGGCTAACTTCAGTGGCTATCACATTTTTAGTAACTCAGTAGTTGCATAGCCTATGTATGACTGCTAACACCTGGAATTGCAGTTTTCATATATGCAACACCACTGTAGCGGGGCTCAATCTGCTTAATTTAGACAAGGCACCTGTTTCTGTACGGCAGTTTTGGTGGGTGGTGGTATGGGGAGCCCTGTGTACCCTGAATATCGCCGCCCACTGCTACACCTGTGTAAAGGGCCCCAGATCTCTTTCACATCATGTAAACATATGTCATTAATCTTCATATATCATAATTTTATGGTATCATCCCCATAAACTTACCACCAATTACTGTGACAATTTATATGCACCACTGAATAGCATTAAATAAATTGTGCACATGTATATAATAAATCATTTTTTAGTGTTTACACTGAAATGTTTACTACTGACTTGATTATAACTTTTCTGCTGCTATATCTTTCCCCCATGGCTCTCTTAGAAAAAGTAAGTGATATACTGTACCTAAATGAGGCTATCTTGGTGTACTAAAATTCTACAAAACTAAAGAGCACAACTTAAAAATGAGCATTTTGTACTATATACTTCCTGTGCTTGAGCTGTAGTTGGGAGACATTCACAAATATGTCTTTTACTCTGTGCATTGGATTTTGTCATTTATTTTGAATCTGTAGACAGATTATTTACCTCTACTACCAGTAGCACCAAAAAATGGTGCACAATCTTTCATCTGGCATTGAGTAAAGAGAGTTCTAGGTAGTAAATGGATTCAAGGTCTTGACCATTGGCAATTGTATGGAATTGTTTTGCTGCTAGTAAAACTAAATTGCTGGAAACTAAGGGCCCCATATTCAGAAGTCCCAGACTGCAACACGCATGTGCCTGCACCGCGCAACTGCGATACGCTGGCACAAAATAATGGTATATTCAAACACTGTACCCTAAGATGTGATCATGCATGTCCGGCTGAATATCCCAAACATGCGTGATTGTGGCAGGTGACCTGGGACCTGTGGGGGGCATAGGGAAATGCGCGATGCAAAACCACTTGTGCAGCGCACAAAATTGCAATATTCAGCTGGGATATGCAAATGACCTCATTGCACATTCTGAGTCCATTTCCCACATGCACAGCTCATTACTGTAATGTATTCAGGCCATTTGCATACCCAAGGCTTACACAGTTCTAGCATTGCAGGACTGCCGCACCACTCCACAATGGTGAACAGGAGCTACTGTAGCCTAGCAGGCAGGTGTGATGGAATGTTTGTGTGGGGGTGGGTGGACTGCATTGACCTGGGTACAAGGCTATTACCCAGAGCTCACCTGGACAGTGACCAGAGGGGCCCACCTGGACAAGTAACAGGGGAGGGCACAGGGTAACACAGTCTGATTGGTATGCCACATACATGTGATACACCAGTTCTATATTCAGCATATAGTCACCTGCAGTGCCCCACACACCCCTGTATGACAGGAACATGGTGATAACTGCACAGAATGGTAGTGAAAAGAAGGTGGCCAGGTACCCAAGTGTGTGGGTCCCACCTGTGTGCACCTATGGTGTACCACCATGGTGTGTGCCACAGGTCAGTCCCTGGCCCATGCCATGCTGCCACCAGTACCACCAGGCTACCTGGACACCACTGCCCCAGACATTACCCTGGGTGCATGCCACCACCAGGTGGTGCCCTGCAGGTTACATGTGTACAGGCCATTGCCCCTGGTACATGTGCTGCTGTGTGGCTGTCTGTTCTGCTGGTGTGTCTGGGGGGCACCCAACAGCACTGGCATGTGGCAGTTGGGTGTCCACATCCTGTGAATGGTGTGGGGGATGGCTCCCTGGGTGGTGCCCATGGTGTGCCAGCACCTGTGGCTTTGGGTACATCCGTTCTGGTGTGAGTTCTGTGTATGGGTGCCTGGGGGACATCCTGGTGCACCTCTGAGGGCTGTCACAGGGTTACCTGTCTGCAGTTTTGCAGCCTGTGTGTGGGTGGCCAGCCAATTTAGGCCATCCCCTGACATGCCTAACTTTGCATGGAGCACTTTTGAGATGAGCACCAGATGGGCCACACATTTTGGCTGAATATACGGATGTGTGGCATATTCATGTACACGCCCCCTTTTTTGCACTGCATACATTATATCTGCATGATTGCTTATTCAGAAATGCGTGACGCATCTCTCCCTTTTGAATATTGCAATTCTGTGCAGTTTCTGGAATGTGCTGCAATCTCCATTTTGGGCCGTGTATCTCCTTTGAAAATGTGGGCCCAAATCTAGAAACAAGTAAAAAAACTGAGTCAATGGTGTGAGCAAGCGAGTTTTAAAAAAAGCTTTCAGCTTCATTTAGTTAATTTCCTTTACTGAAAATATCTATGATAAATTCAGTGACTGTAAAAATGGAGGGACTGATTGAACTGGAGGGTGAAGCAGTAATCAAAGCCCCTTTAAACCCAGATGCATTACCAAGCATCTGACTAACCTCATCATACTGTAACTTAAAATTGTCTGACAGTGTGTACTGTATGCATTGTTTTCTCTAACTATAGGTGGACAATGACACAGAAATCTAAATATAACTAATGCCAAATGTCAGACTAAAAGATCATAGGAATGTACAAGCTAGAGACAAAGAGAGCTACTCCCTCCATTAGAATCCTCCCGGCTACATCTCTTACAGGCCTACGTATATTGCAATACCCCTCCCCCAAAAAAAAAAAACACATACACACACAACTAAATATTGTATAAAAAACCATTGTCTGAGCCATATATTTTTCCCAGCAGGAAAAATTTAGTTATGACCTTTCTCTGTAACATTTTACGGTACATCAGGTAGCCTGCCATTAGCGATAATACCACTCAATAATTGTTTGTCACTTTAAATATTGAGGGAGTGGAATATTTTTTCAGAAACTGAAGTCCTGGTATTGTTTATGTTATGGTTCTTTAAACCTGCCAGATCTCAATCAGCTTTTCCTGAATAGGCCTCATTTGCTGCGTGTTTACTGGTAAGGGGATCTTGTCATCTTGTGGTTTTACATCAAAGTGAAGCAGTATTGGTACCAAATGGATGCAGAAGTCGATACTCTCAGAGCTTTAGGCAAATAGCATTGCCATACCTACTGTGTTTCAGTACATTAAATCCATTTAAAATAACTAAAGGAATGGTTGCAAATGATTTTTATTATTGCTGAAATGAATAACTCAACAGGTTAAATGTAAAGGTCTAATACTGTACATGTTGATGAGCTGTTCTTGCAGGTAGAGATACACTGAGAAATGCGGAGAGCTGATCTGCCAGTACATCAGTAATGTTTTTAAATGTGACTTATCTTTAAAACTGTTTACCTGCAGTACTTTCTATACATGAAAAAATGTTTATAGTGTACAATATTAATGGTAATTTTTTTTTGTTTGTTTTTTAATAGGGAGACAAAGAGGCTCAACTTGGGCTTCCATTTTCTCCACTCTGTGATCGAAAGTCCACCATGGTGGCTCAGTCCCAAATAGGTATATGTTCATTTTATCTTTTTTGCCTGCAGTTATGAACCTGTTTTAGGATAAAAACATTTATAGAACAACTGAAAAGCAGATTTTCCCAATTTGAAATAAAGAAAGGCGACTCTGTAATCTACAAACTTTTTTCTAGCACTCCAGAAGTTGTGTGATCTGAAGGCATGAGCATGATAGTCAGTCAGCCAACCATATTCACATTTAAAGTTCTGGAAATGCAGTTTTATGGATGGTTAAATTCGAAATAAGTATGCTCATCTATTTACAGTATGACAGTATGCCCACGTACTGTAGATCTCCAAATAGAACTTTCCTTCTTTCGACTGTACATTGTGTAATCAGCATACAGTTCATGGCCCAGATTTTTACTTTAGTTCCAAAGACAGAGAAGACTGCTTCAACACAAATGTTTCCAACTAGAAGAATGAAAGCTTAGCTTGCCAAATTTAGCCTCTTCAAAATGTATTTACATCCACACATTTGAACCACAGTGTTTCATCCCCAGTGCTTTTTTCATCAGGAAACAGCGGTTCCTAACAAGCATTTGTCAGTGCCGAATGTTGCTTGCTTCTATGTGCTGTTTAGGTATTTGGAAGTCATTGGAGTGCAAATATTGAAAATTTGCGAACTTACGAGCGTGCGTAGGAACTGCGCAATGCACGCTCGTAAAACAGTAATTTTTAGGAATTTTTTCACCAAAATTTTTGACATAGCCATTTTAAGACCTCTGCTCATCAACAGTGTCACTGTGGTTTTGTTAATGTGTCCCATACATTGAGTTTGCACACCGACTGCGCCATTGTGCGCTACATGGGCGGAAACACGTTTTGGGCAGGATGTGAAAAATGATAGCTGTACTGCTCATGAGGAGGTGTGGTAAAATGGCAATGTTGAAAATCTGGAGTGAAAATATTGAAATTTCGCGAACTTACAAGCCTGCGTAGGAACTGCGCAACACACGCTCGTAAAACAGTCATTTTTTTGAATTTTGGCACCATATTTTCCACATGGGGTTTTTGGGACCCCTTCTCATGAATGTTGTCACTGTCATGGCGGTATTCAGGCCTGAAGGGTGATTTCACGGTCACTGCGCAGTCACTGCGCGAAATCACCCTTCGGGCCTGAATAACGCCATGACAGTGACATCATTCATGAGAAGGGGTCCCAAAAACCCCATGTTGAAAATTTGGTGCAAAAATTCCCAAAAATGCCTGAGATATGCAACAAAGTTGAAACCCCCCTCTTTAGCCCATTATACAGCTTACCGGCATTTCCTCAGTTCGCGGTCGGCTTTGAAGAAGAGTGCAGATTTGTTCCCGGTCCACCAAGATCGCCGCTACCGGAGTCCAGAGGTAAGTATGGGGTGTGGGAGGCTGGTGCGCAGTGGTGGGTGTGGGTTGTGGGGGTTGGGAAAGCGCCCGGCGCTACGATTTTCATTTTCAGGTATTTAAAAAAAAAAAAGGCGATGTAGGACCCTTTGCCATGCTGGGGTGGGCTCCCAGCGTGGCACAAGGATGTTGAAGTGTTCAGCCCGACAGAGGATTGGGCACCTTATCGGCTGCCAGTGCGGGGGCGGCGCCAAGACGCTCATGGGGAGCCGCGCGCGTGAGCAGCCTCTTATTGGTGCTCACTGAAGCGTAGCTCCCCTTTCAATTGTAGAGCCACTGCATTTTGGAGCATGTCATAGACAGCTCCAAAATGCATTGGCTTACAGGGGCCGCGCCTGCCAGCACACTGACTGAATTGGAGGAGGAGGTGACACACCTCCGAAATCTCCGATGATGGCACTATGTTTCTTGCACATGCGCGCAAGCAACATAAAAATAAAAAAAGTTAAACAAATTAAAATGCTATAGAGATAATACTTGTACTATATGCCAGAGGCAATTAGTGCCAAAAATATATAGCTATATCTATACTGTATTTCCATGTCTTTTTAAAACACAACAACCTTTTATAGTGCTTTTCAGTTAGTAACAAGAACAGTAGTTTTGACAATACAGAATAATGCCTATTCATACATGTTATACATTGTAATTATATATCAAGTTGCAGTATCCCAAAACTTTATGTGTACGTATTGGTCCATACATTAGGTAGACATCTGATCGGAATAAAATCATGTACTGTACAACACGAGAACTTCAAAAATAGTGAGTTTTGATTCTAAAATTGCTAAGCCTTTATAAAATCCTGTCATAAATCTGTCCCATTTGTGAAGTTCAGTATGTTCTCTGTGTTTTCAGATTGCAAACTTTTATACTTTGAAAGACACTTAATATCTCTGGAAAGAAAATCAGGAAGACCTCGGATGCTTGTGCCTTGAGGGCTGAAAGTAACACTTACAAATTACTAGTACACACTGCCACTTTTTTATTATAGATTTAATGAGGAAATTTAAATTTGCAAAATTAAAGGAATCAGCTCACTGGAGTTCCATTATAGAACATTAAATAATATTTTAAATTTGCAAAATTACTGAAATGTTGAAAGGATAAAGCGAAATAATATACTCCAGCATAAAATAAAATAAAATAACTGCAGTAGGCAGAGCACTTCATCATTTAGATGTGCATACTGTATAAAATCACTGTAGAATATTATTTGCGTATACATAGGTCCTCATTCGGGTGGTGTGGTCCTTGACTTAAACAAAGGATATCCATTTATATTAAATAGATGTATTTATATAACACAAGCGTTTTAACTACACAAATTAGAAGAACCCAGTTGAACTTGTGCATATTCTCTGCAAGGGATAAGGTGCCCCAGAACTTAGAATCTTTTTCTCAAAGATACTCTATTTCTGTGTTGGTCTCAAGTCACCCAGCATTCCAATGGTAGCTCGTTAGTTTTCACTAAATAGAGCGGTCACTCTGGATGGTGCGCCCTGCAGACTCTACAGTTAAATCCTAATGATTTGTATTTTTTTTAAATCTAAAGTCTGTTTAGTTAAAATACATTTGCCATCTCTTCCAGTCTGTATTTTAGGGCAAAAAGGTTTTTTTCTGCATTTTACATGGTTCCTGAATGGTTCTGGGAACTGTTGCCTTACCCACAGAAGACCCTCTACTCGCAGTGATAGTGATGGAGTTTGTGGTTTAGAGTAATAGCCTACTCATTCAGTTTTAATGGTTCTAGTTTGAATAAAAATACGTTAAAGTGCCTCTGCATATATTGTTAGAGCACTTTAGGCAGTTTTTTTTTTAACTTGCAATGACTGTGGGCAAATGTTATTGAGATTGTTCAGCTCTCACTTTGGTAGATGACAAAGTGTGTCTGCCTCCATCAGTTACACATGAGGAGTATGGCATTAGTTCAGTCTCTAGCAGGTGCACAATACCTGGGCAATATGAAATTGGTGACACACACTCTTTGCAATGAAGTAGCACAGAAATTGGTCAGCATCCAAAAGTTCACTTGTATTTATCATATATCATGCATAATAATACCGACTTCATTTGAAAGTTAAATAGTTACTTCTTTATTTGAAAAAGTTTTAAAATTGCATACTGCCTCCAATCCAAAGTCTCCAAACATGTGGTCACAATCTTTAGGCTAGTACAAAATGGTTTCCCACTATCAATTCCACTTGCACAAAAGCTGTCGCTTTTATCAATTACATTTATTTTACTGAGTTTGGTTGCCAGAATTGTGAGAGGTAAACTTGCTGAAGACCCCCATAAACACACACATCATACAATGCACCTTTTAGAACTTTTGCAAATAAAGGAGTAACTGTTTAACTTTCAAATGAAGTCAGTATGATGCAAGCTATAAATTATAAGAAAAATAAAGGGAAAGTTTTGAGTGCTGACCATTTCTATGCTGCTTCATTGTAGATAGTGTGTGCTTCTACCTCTATTTTTACAGCACTTGAAAACTGAATTTTACTCACAAGGACTGTGGTCAAATAATCTAAAACTGGTCAGCACACAACAACTGTGGTTGACATAGAACCTCTCAATGGGCCATATGCACAAAAGTGCAGAGTGGGTAAGGGCTGCATAACCCTGGCCTGTAGCCCACTATGCACCCGCCCGGACTCACTGCACCTCCTGTGCAGCATGCACAACCAGATGGCTGCCCCCCCACTGTGCAGAAGCCCTGGTGGCATGTGGCCCTATGCATGGGAGGGGTGGACCAGGGGAGGTGCAGGGGGCATTCCGGCACTTTGTCGGATGCACAAATATGCAGAGTGCAGGGTGCAGGTGTTGGCACCTCCGCCAGGTCAGGGCAGCTATAAAGGCAGAGGACCTGTTACATGATCCCCCAAGAGCAACAGCCATGGGCTGCGGCTGTGAGGTGGGGTCTATCAAGCCTCCACCAAGGGAGCACCAGCTTGTGGGGCACACTGGGGGGCCTGCAGGTGATGTCTAGGCACCTGACCACCACAGCAACTGTGGCACTTTATGCACCAGCTCCTCTCCCTGTACATATGGGCACAGGAGATCCACTAAGGGGTCTGGGTCGGGCAGCTGATCGGCCGCCCACCCAGATCCACAGCACCACACCCAACTGCCCTCCATGGGCCTGTGCACTAGGGGGGCTGGGCCACATATGGGAGTCATTCAGTGGCCACTCTTTTTGAATGTGGCCACCTGCGGATCTCCCGTGGGTGTGGAGCTGTGCAGGTGGGGTACGCAACACATGTGCATATTACCCACTCGTTAGTGCATAGGGGCCATTGACTGCAAATGGATATTTTACTGTGGTGCCTTTTTTTCTGGTCTCCTGTCTAAGTCACAATTAGAAAAAAAACTTAAAAAAAATGGACTAGGCCCAATGATTTCAAGCAGTGCCAGAAGTGTGGCCACTGTTTGCCTGAGAAAAATAGGCATGCAGTGTGCTTCAAGTGAATGGGCATAGGTCACAATTGGCTAAACTGTGATCTGTGCAAAGTGTTTTGTCCTAAGACACAAAAAAAGAGACAAGAAACTGGCAATTGCTATCGGCTCCAAACTCTCTAGTTCCAAAGAGGGTTTCTATACTAAAAAGGTCACTGTGATAATGTCAGCTGACAGCTTCCCTTAAAGGCTAATCTAAAGCGAAATCTGTAAGGAAGCCCCCAGCTGAGTATACATCCTCAGTTTAGGAATGCTTGGAGAAAATGGACCCCCGTGAAAAAGCAGACAGAGGAATCATCTTCTGACATTGGCAAAAAGAGTATGAAAGAAAACCACTTGGAGCCTGAGAAAGAAAAGGCAATTGAGCCTATTGTACAACTTGCTAGCTATACTCAGATGCCCTCCATGGAGGAGTTCAAACAAATGGGGCAAATCTTCCACAGTATGAAAGAACAGGTATCAGCAATTTATCATTTCAGTACATCTAGCATCACAGAAGAAGAATGCTACTTTGCAGAAGAAGATGAGGAATATATTACTCTTGAGGTCACAGGTCATAAGGAACAAGGCTCATGCTGATATTCTATGAAGGACTATTCCTCATATTCTGCCTTCCTTAGGTGCATGGCAGCTATGATCAATCTCCCAGCTGTGGAAACTGACTCTGGATTTGGGATATCATATTTCTTAAACATTTTGGGGCTGACTTCTACAAAAAGCAACGGGATACCCATTTATGATACTTTTAAAAAGTTGAGTTAAAATATTCTACAATTACCTCGTCAACAAAAGCAACTGACAAGAAAATAACTCATTATAAGGCTGCAGATGTCTTGTGGGCAGGCGTGGGAGCATGCCCGTTGCACCCTCAATGTAATTCTAGAGGCCACACAGCCCATCCAAGTGCCTTAAACAATTCACTCAGGAGGAACAAAAAAAAAAACATGAAAATCTACCTTCAAGTGCTCATCCTAAGCACCTCAATGTTCCCATTTTTCTATCTCCCCCTCCCACTCACACAGTGGTTGAGCTCCTATTATGGGACCCACTAGCCTGCTCCACTAATTGCCCCAGCGGAGCACCCACCCCATGGTATTTTCCATCTCCAATCATCCCTGAACAAGTCAGCAACAATTATACCTATCACCCAAGCTGCACTATCATCAGGACCTCCTTGAAATTGCATTCTCTCATGCCACCAGATCACCCCTAAGCAGCCCACATCCAGCATTTGGCTCCAGCTCTAATAGCCCACCTTGTCCGCACCCTCCCAATACTGAGCTGGCCCACCAAAATCCAATTGGCACCTTGGCTCCATTGCTCCACACCCAAACTGCGACAGTTAGTTGTTCTTTGTCATACTCTCCTACTACTACTACTTTCAGACAACGTGCATCCTAATCCAGGACCCCCTGCTGCTGGAGATTCCAAGGAGGCTAGACATAGCAGCCTTCTACTGGCCTCCCTCAATAACTGTAGTCTATTCAAGAAATTCACTCCTCTCCAGGGCAGGATCGCACAACACGACCCTGACATCCTTGCCTTGTCAGAGAACTGGCTCTCAAAACACATCCCAGATGCTTCTGTCACCCTCAATGGCTACTCCATCTACCGAACTGACAGGCTAGCCAAGCAGGGAGGTGGTTGGGCCATCTACATCAAAATGTCTCTGCACGCCCTCTCAGTCCTCCTTCCCCCACCAGCCCATGGTGCCCAAGCTATAGCCGTTAAGGTCACCGGGGGAAATCCTGGTAAAACACTATACATTATGTCAGTATACATCCCTCCCATGAACCAAAAGCCTGCCTTTGATTCTATACTGACCAGCATCACCCATCTCCCCTCCAGGAGTAAAGTAATTATAATGGGTGACCTCAACGTGAACTGGCTATCCCCCACATCTACTACCTACAAAGATGCCATCCTTGCTTACAACCTCTCCCAGGTTGTCCAATCCCCCATCAGACACGATCCCAGAACTTGGTCCTCCACTCTTATTGACCTCATCCTTACTAACCACTCCAACAACCTCTCCAGAGTTAAAGTACTCCTGGACGTGATAAGTGACCACTCCCCAGTCTCCTGCAGGTGGTCTAATAAACTTCCACCCAGCCTCCCTAAAACTACAGTCCAAAGGCATCTCAAAAAAGGAGCCCTGTCATGCCTCAAAACGTTTCTTACCTCATGTGACTGGTCACCCATCTACACTGCCCAAACTGTAGGTGCTGCCCTCATCTCCTTTATCACCACGTTTAACGTTGCCTGTGATATCTTTGCCCCCTTCACTAAGCAGATCCTAAAAAACAGGGTTACTCCGTAGATCTCACAGTCCCTGCTTAACCAGATGCACCATAGAGATGACCTCTGGCACAAGGCCCTAAACTCCCAGATACCCCAGGACAGACAAATCTACAGAGAGGCCAGAAATAAATGCACCTGGGCCATCTGGCAAGCAAAGGCAAACTACTATAGGCAAACCCTCACCACCACATGTGGCTCAGGGAAAAAATTTCTGGAACAATATTAAGGAACTTAGAGAGAAAAACATCTCTCCTGCCCCTGCGCAGCTTCTAGGTGAGGGGGCCCTATCCCAGGACCCCAGTACCATCTCCAATACCCTAAACACCTCTTTCTCAGACCTTAGTCACATACTGCCACAAAACTTCTTTGATCCTGTCCCTAGCTGCCTCTTGGGCACCACATGCACTATGGTCCCTCCCCCCTTCAGGCTGTGTATCATCTCCTGCAGGGAGGCTATGCGCTACCTATCTAAAGCCTTGGCAAACTCGCGCTATAGCAGTGACTCCCTCAACCTCAAAATTCACTGACTAACGCTGGATGTGACCCTGCCACATCTCACCAAAATACTTAACTGGTCGCTAAACCTCAGCTAATTCCCTGCTCTATGGAAAAAAGGAATTATAACACCAATCCCTAAGAGTGGTGACCCCACTTCCCCTAGTAATTACCGACCCATCTTGATCCTACCACCCATCTCAAAGGCACTTGAAAAAATTGTGTCAGACTAACTCACAGACTATTTAGCCAAACATAATCTGCTCTGCCAAGAACAACACGGCTTCAGGAGGGGTCACAGCACAACCACTGCCCTCCTTGAATTTACATCGTACATACACGAAGCCCTGAAACAAGGCTCAGTAGCAGGTGCAATCTACGTCGACTTGACAAAAGTGTTCAACACAGTCAGTCATGCTCTACTTCTCCACTCCATTCCCTCCTACTATTTCTACCCTGAGGCCATCTCCTGGTTCAAAGACTATCTCTCCGGCTGGACGTAACAGGTCCAAATCAACACTACCCTCTCCTCCACTAAACCAGTCCTAACGGGTGTCCCGCAAGGCTCTATTCTAGGACAACTGCTTTTCACTCTCTTCCTAAACTCCCTCCCTCAAGCCTGCAGTGGGAAGCTTTTACTCTATGCAGATGACGCAGTTGTTTTCTGGAAACACCCCCATCCTCACTCCCTCCAAACTGCCCTACAAGATTTTTTCAGAGAAATAGAATCATGGTTCACTGAGCATCGCGT
Source organism: Neoceratodus forsteri (assembly GCA_016271365.2). Lineage (NCBI taxonomy): Eukaryota > Metazoa > Chordata > Ceratodontiformes > Ceratodontidae > Neoceratodus > Neoceratodus forsteri. The sequence continues at coordinate 655,898,167 of CM028132.1, forward strand.
AGTACTCAACTACAACAAGACGAAATCCATGATCTTTGCCCATCATCAAAGTCCTCTCAGTAATGCCCCTCTAACCATAGCCAATGCACAGGGCCTCCTTTTCAAACAGGTCTCAACCTTTAAATACCTGGGTGTCACCCTGGACACATCCCTCACCTACCACACACACATTCAGCACCTTTCCTCTGCTGTAAACATCAGACTGAGGATTCTTTATAGGCATAAGCACTGCCTACCCCCTCAGGCCCTATGTCTCACTGTATCCTGCTCAGTCCTCTCATTGGTGGACTATGAGATTGTAATTTATGTCACTGCAGATCAAACAGCCCTCCATGGCATCAACCTAGTTCTCAACAGAGCCTGCTGTCTGGCTACAGGCTGTGATAGATTAACCCACACGTGTGAACTCTACAAGCTTGCAGACTGGCTGACCTTTGAAGGGAGGCTTAAATATCACACTTGCCTCCAAGCCAAAAAAATACTTATGAATTTAACACCCATATGCCTCCACCCCCTCATCCAGCCAGTCCCACACAGAAGGGCCACTAGACGCAAGTACCTCCCTCCTAGTTCCCCACTGTAGGACCTCTCTAGGGCAAAGGTCTTTCCGTTATCGTGCTCCCTTCTGACTCAACAACCTACCACCCTCCCTCTCCCTGGCCCCTAATCTTGGACAATTCAAATCTGGTATCATGAACCTTCTCCTTAACTTTGATGCTTGTGGCTGTCGCCAATACTCCTCCCCCTTGTCAGTATACCAAAAGAAAGCATAGTTAAGGTTAAAGGTCTAGCTTATCCTACGGCTACATCCTTAGGTTCCACTATCCAGCTGTAAATACACTCTGACTAAGGGATCTGCTAATGACCCTCCGAATTTCTGTAACCTTACTTGGCCCACAACTATTGACTTGGGGTCCTCTTAGGCCCTAGAGGCGGTAACAAATATGTAATGTAAATACACTGTGCTGAGTGACCTATGTACAACTGTTATTAAATGTAATGTTTGTGCTTTCCTGTACTGACGTGGAGCTTTTACAAAGGAGTCTATGACTCAAAGGATTATAATTCCGATTCTCTCAATAAATCGAATAAATCAAATAAATTCCAAATTCCACATCTGTGCCTCTGGGGGTTAAAGCTGGAAAACTCCTCTGTGCATGCAACAAGGAGGCCTCCAATGGACTCCCACTCTTTCTGGCCCAAACAAAGCCCAGTCTAAGCCGGGGCAGGGGATCAAGGGTGATCTTGGTCTCCCCCCTCACTTCCCTCTGGAGGGGCCCTCCTTGGGGGGGATACGTCACAGTCCTCCCCATCTCACAGCCAAGATGGAGGCTGGGTCAGGGGAGCATTGAGGGTCCACGTACCAGGACTGATAGGGGACTTGGTACCATCCCTGCTGCACAGAAGAGATTAAAGAGAATTGAAAAAAGTGGATAAATACAAAACCACCAACAAGAGGCCCTCCTCTTCCTACAGGCCATATGGAAGGGGATGAAGAAGTAGGGGATACTTCTCCCGTGCTTATATCTCCTATGACTACCCTCCAAAGAAGTGTTTCTTAATGGGTAATTGTAGAAGCGTCACCAGGCATGCAGCTGCATCCATTGCCAGTGGTAGGAAGGATGACTCACTGCTTTCAGGGATGGGAAAAATTGGGAGTGATGAACAATTTTAGACCTGAGATGTCTGAAAAAAGAAAGAAAAATTCAAGATGGTAACACTGGCTGCCAGCCCGGTGGCACAGAAGGCTGAGGTGCTGGATGTGTCACCTCACGGCACACTGGCGACCCGGGTTGGGAGCGAGCCTGGGTCATAGGAGGTCAGCATGGGGGGGGAAGGCAGAGCTGGATGAAGCAGCCATCAAGGCAGCTCTCCTCTCCGGGGAGGTGGGTGGTGTCCCTTGCTCATGGCTACCCCTGGTGGAGGCCGAGGGGCTCTGCAAGCAAGGGTGCCGCTGATAAGCCAATGGGACGGGCGGAGGAGGGCCATTACCGGGGCTGTAAGGCACATGCGTGCCTCCACACGCATGCGTACTTCTCCTGGGGTCCTCGAGCTAAAATGGGGAGAAAAGTGGAAAAAACACTGGTGGCAGGGTGGCGACCGACTCTCTGCAGGCACCACCCCTGGACCGGGATATAAGTAAGCCCTGCAATTTGGGGACGGGACTGGGGAGTCGGTCAGATGGGGGTCAGCATCGACAGGAGAAAGATAGATGTGATAAAAAAAAAAGATGGTAACACTGGGCTCAGTGATCCTATCTCTGCAAACAGGAGACTGGATAGCATCATTGGATCTGAAGGATGCCAACTTTCACATAGAAATGTAGATTTTTGTCAGCAGAAAAGGACCCTTAGGCCTGTGCAGTCTGCCCTTTCTTCCTGTCTATTGCATCACCACTGAGCCTCGTTGCTAATAGGTGTCACTCCATCTCCCCGTTCCTCTAACTAATATGCCCCTGAGCCTGTCCCACGCATGCATGAAGCGCCCACAGTCTTTGCCTCCACTACCTCCTCTGACAGTCTGTTCCAGTCATCCACCACCCTTTCCGCAAAGAAGTATTTCTGCACATCTCTCCTAAACTTCTTTCCTTAGTGTCATTGCATGCCCCTTGTTCTAGTGCCTTCCTTTCTCTGACATAGACTCTCCACTTGCACCTTGTTCACTCCTGAGAAGTACTTGTAGGTTTCAGTCATGTCCCCTCTCACTCTCCTCTTCCCCAGGGAGTGCTTGTTCAGTTCCTGCAGCTTTTCTCGTATAGCTTCTCATGCAACACACTCACCATTTTGGTTTCCCTCCTCTGTACCACTTCCACCCTTTCAATGTCCTTGTGGAGGTGCAGCCTCCAGAACTGGACACAATATTCTATGTAGGGCCTCACCAGTGAGTGATGCAATGGCAGCACCACCTCCAGTCTCCTGCTAGAAATCCTTCTCCCAGTGCACCCTGGCATCCTGCTAGACATTCACACTGTTTTGTCACACTGCCCAGCTACCTTGAGGTCAACAGATATGATAATCCCTAGGTCTCTTTCTTGCTTGGTGACTGTAAGTTTCACTCCACCCATCTTATACACAGCTCCTTGGTTCCCCAGCCCTAAGTGCATAACCTTGCACTTTTTGGCACTGGCACACAACTGCCACCCCTAAACCATTCCTATAGTTTCCTCAGCTCCCTTTGCATTCTTTCAAACCCTTCCTGAGTGTCAATCCTGTCACAGATTTTTGTGTCATATGCAAAGAGGCATACCTTCCCCCTCTAGCTACTCCACAGTGTCACTTATAAAGACATTGAAGAGGACCGGTCCCAGCACTGAACCCTGTGGTACCCCACTAGTCACTCTCCTATTGCCTGAGTGGTTAAACATTTGCCACCACCCTTTTCCTCCTATCCCTTAACCAGTTTGACACCCAGCTTATTGCTTTCTCCCCACCGCCAATCTGCTCAGTTTCTTAACTAGCCTACTGTGCGGCATAATGTCAGATGCCTTACTGAAGTTCACATAGGCCACATCCACTTCTCTCCCTTGATCCACCTCCCTGGTAACCCAGTCAATGAAATCTATCAGATAAGTCTGACATGACCTCCCCACTGTGAAACCATGCTGCCAGTGGTTCTGCAGCCCTTTTGCCTCTGGGTGCTCCATGAGCCGCTCCTTCAGTAGTGTCTCCATTACCTTACCCACCACTGATATGAGACTGACTGGCCTGTACTTGCTAGCATCCTCCCTACTGCCAATATTTTGCAGAGGGACCACATTGTCCCTCCTCCTTTCCTCTGGCTGGGCCCTCTTCCAGTCAGGCCCACCCACACAAAGTACCTCAGGTTCAGAATAGGGAACTGCCACTACTGATTCACAGCCCTTCCCTTCGGCCTCTCCTCAGCACCAACAGTGTTCACAAAGTGCCTAGCCATGGTGGTGGCACATTTGAAAAGGCAAAGGATGGTGTGTTTTTTTCTATATATAGATGACTGGCTAGTCTCAGGAAAAACACAACAGGAAGCAATGCTCTCCCTACTACTGACACAAGGCGCATTAGAGGACCTGGGTTCCTCATAAATGTTCAGAAGTCACAAACAGAGCCAGTACAAGTTCTGGACTTTACAGATACAGAGCTGAATACCCGGCATGGGAGGGCATTATTCCCTCAAGCAAGGGTAATAAATCTGATTGCAACTGCAGAATCCTTCAAGGCAGGTCAGCCCAGACCTGCAAGGGACTGTCAGCATTTACTGGGGCAAATGGCCTCATACACTGCAGTGGTACCAGGGGCCCAGTTCCGTATGAGAGATGTTCAGTATCACCTAGGGGACCATTGGTCCCAGAGGTGGGAGCCACTTTCCAAATTAGTGCAATCACAAAGTCTTTTCTAAGGACCCTGGAATGGTGGGAGGTAGTAGTAGTATTCTTTAATTGTTCAGTTTAAAAAGATCTTTACAATAAATTACACATAATATAGACAATAACATAAAAATCAAATTTAAAATGCATTCACTCACTATTACATATAGTTACACTAAAAATGCTCTTTACATTATTTAAAATAATTTTCAGTTAATAATTGTCTTAACCCTCGTTCTTATTATTTGTTGTGCATTTACTAGGAAATTCACCACTCTAGTTATTATGAATTCATCTTCTGTTGTAAGAATTATATTTAATTTCACAGTTTCATCACATAGAATAAGGGAGGAAAAAAGTCTCTTTTAACCATTTATTTCTTGCTCCTTCATACCATGGGCATCTAAAGATAACATGGCTATTATTTTCTACCTCTTGTGACCCACAATAACAATATGAGTGTATCGTGTCTGTGACTTTTTGCAATTTAGACAATAATACATTTGACTCAAAAAATTCAGTCCTAAACTTTCCATAGGTTTTTCTTTGTATTGGATCCTCTAGTACATCTAAATAATATTTAAATTTATATGTTAAAACATTATTCCTATACCATTCAGAAAATCGGGATATTCTTATTTCATTCAGGTCCTCCTGATTATACTTCTTGACCAATAACCTCTTTATATATTTTTTTATATTGCACTGAGATAACAATATCCTTAAATGTTAAGTCCAACAAATTTTCAAGTCCGATTGATCACAGTATATACCTAACATTTATTAACCAGTGGGATTTCCAATAACCTTTAACCATCCACTCTTTTTTCCTCTAAATATTTTCTAGCCAGTCTATCACCCGGTTGCCCACCCACTCTTATCCAAAAATGTATCACCCTTGACTCTGCTAATGCTCTCAGGTTTGTGAGGCCTGTTTCGACTCTTATGGGGGAACTCAAAGTAACTCTTAACAAATGAATTATGGGTTTTTCTAATTGCAGAACATACTTATGTCCCCCAAGTTCTGTCCCATATAATATTTGGGAGTTGTATTTAGCTTCTACTGCTGTTAATAATTGTCTTATGGAATGACCCCCATAACGTACATTGAATCTCTTCAGGGCCAGTGCTGTGTTGGTGAGCTTATTCAACACTGAAGTACCATGGGATTTCCAACTCAGATTCCTGGAAAAAATAATACCCAGATAGGTATAGCATTTTATTATTTCTAATGGGTGTAATTTTAAATACCATTTACCTGAATGTTTTTTTATTTCCAAACAACATAATATTAGATTTGGACGTATTTATTACTAAACTCATCTTATCTGCAAAACAATCCAATATATTCAATTTTTCCTGTAAGCCCTTAGCTGTCAATGAAAATAATATGAGATAATCTGCATACATGAGGCCTGGACATATTTCTTTTCCTATTCTGGATGAATCTGTATTTTATTTTTGCAAAATATCTAGCAAGGGATCAATATAAATTGAGAACAATGTGGGGGCTAAAATACAGCATTGTCTTACACACCTACTTGTTAAAAATGGGACAGATTTCCAGCCAGGTCCAGCCTAACTTGTGCCTAGGTATTAGAATATAACAGTTTTATTACATTAATCATGATTAAGTTAAGCCCTTTATTTCCCATTACTTCCCATAACCTACTCCTATTAATAGTATTGAATGCAGTTTAAAAAATCAATGTATGCTGCAAAAAGTCTGTTTTCTCAATTTTATATATTTTCACATAAGTGATGCAATATGAAGCAATTGTCCAGTGTTGAATATGTTTGACAGAAGCCTATTGAAATATTGACAGGCTCTCATTTTTTCTTATATTCTTTATGATTCTCTCCAGCATTACTCTAACAAAAATCTTCCCTATTACATCCCAAAGACTAATAGCCCTATCATGTTTGGGTTCTTGTTTATTGCCTTTTTTATAAATAGGGATTATTACCGCTCCTCTCCATGAGTTGGGGATGTATTTTTCCAATATACAGTTATTGAGGAAAACACACAAAATGTGTGAGCACCTCTGAGTCTCACACTTGACTAGTTCACCTGGCATCATATCTGGGCCAGGAGCTTTATTACTTTTTAAATTTTGCATTGCATCCCTCACCTCCAATTCAGTAATGAGAAGAAAGTTTATTTTAATTATAATTTTATCTAAACTGAGCCATAACCTATTCTCATGTTTGATCAACATTACTTCTGAGAAATACTCTACCCATTTCTCTGGTGCAATATAATTTTCTATTTCTGTTTTACGATCTTTACATCCATGTGCCGCCAAAGTCCAAACCTTTTACCATCTTTTGACTCAGTAGCCTCTATCACATATTCCCATTGTATGGCATAATAGTCTTTCCTTTTGACAGCTAACAATTGTCTATGTTTTTTCCTTGTACTTTTCAGTACCTCTCTACTTTGTTGTATACACTGTTGTCTATAGTCTCTTAAGCATTTTGTTAACTGTCTTTTCATAATTTTACATTCTTTATCAATCCAGCTCTTCACTTCTTTTCTGGTTTGTACACTACCATATTTATATAATTTAGGTTGTATCTGTTTGAAAAAGAGGTCTAGTGTTTCATAAGTCATTCTGGAATCCCAATTCTCCAATTTTGTCCAATTTCAAAATATATCTATTTGGCTGTCACTTTACAGACTTTCATGTCAATAAACCTTCTTTATACCCATTCTACCCAGTCTAATCTTCAATACTGAAGTAAGAAGATCACAGATTGACCACAGTAGTTTCCTAGGCATCTCATTAAACATTTTTGGATATCCAGAAATTGCTTGATCTGCCTATTATTTTCTCTTTCCGTAATATTGTAATTCTTCTCCATCTGATTTTCTTGTTCCATTTTTGGTTTCAAGTTCTCCATTAAATGTCTATTTCTCCAGATGTAGTGAACCACTCTTTTTCTGGGCAACATAAATCTGGATCATGTCTGCAAAACCAGGATTAGATGGTCTAGTAACTTTCAAAATATTATCTGCTTCTATATATAATTCTAGCTCTTTATTAAAGATTTTTAATACCAGGTCTTTCAAATTTTTGTCAGATTCATTATTCATTTCCTAAAGACCATAAAATCTCAAGCAGCAGTCATTAACCAATGTTTCTTGTTTATTCTCATTCTCATTTTTGTCAGTTTTTGATGAATCAATATTCTGTACATTATTCTTTTTTTTCCCTCCAATTGGCTGTTTTTATTATCATTTTCTTCCTGGTTTTGCGCATCATTACCTATGCATGTACAGTCTGATACAGTCTCACTCTGTTCCATGTGATCCTTATGGACCTTGCCTCTCATCATTTGTACATGACCTTTGTTATTATTTTTCCCTCCTGATTTCTTATTTTTACACTTCTTTTTTCCTTTCCCTTTTTTAATTTGTCCATTTTTTTGTGTGTACACATCTTCAGAGGCCAACATTTTACCTTCCTTTCTGTTCTTAACTTTCCCCTTAACAGTAGATTCTTCTGGGAAATATATAACTGAGAAATCTGGTCTTCCAGTTGTACCAATTATTACTTTCTCTACCTACTTTAATTCCTCTGTAATCAAATGAATCAATGATGACTCTCTCAGGAGTTTAATTTTGCTTAATTTATGTAAGACATCATCTAGTCTAAATCCAGTTACTGCAATATTTTCCTTGACAGTATATAATTCACTTCTCATAGCTATCGTTTTTCCATAAGCAGTAGAGTGGCTGTATGCTGGTTCTTCATTATAGCAATTATCTCCTCACTTATTGCTGTAGGATAATAGATGTTTCACCCTTCCAAGTCTGCCTCAGAGTAATTATTTACTACTGCTGGTCTTTCTTTGTTTACCAGACTCTGTATTATGACTTTTGGTGTGTCCATAATATCTAATCTTTGACACTCATCCAGTGATGTTAAGCCTTGTATTGTATTCTGAAATTCTTCCAGAATATTCTTCATTTCATTTTGTTTTATATTGGTTTCATTTGTGTGCTTAGTGACCATGTGATTGGTTACTGTTGGAGTATAAATGGTGTCATCTTTATAGTTACCCTCTGATGAGGCCCATCCAAATAATTATAGACTAATGTCATTATCATGCTCATGATTATCCTCCGGATCTAAATTTCCAATTGTCTGTTTACTCTCAATTTTCAGTGTAGAGGTTGAAAACTCACTTATACCCATCATTCATTTTCCTTGGTTTGTTCCTTCTTTACTTATTTCCACTGAATATCTTGCAGGATGGGTGGGTGTTCTTATCTATCCTCTGCACTAATTTATTAGCTAATGATTCCTTCTTAATCATGTTTTTCTTATTGCCTTTATTTCCCTCTTTTTTGTTCTTTTTACCAGTGCTCTTTTCATTTCTATTACTTAATCTTTTTAGGTTATTTTGTTTTTTTCCCCTCTTGTTTACCTTTAATTCCCTTTCCAGTGTTTCTCTTTTTACTGAACTATTCACCCCATGGGTTTCTTTTGTATCCCCTTTTGCTGTTTTGAATAAGCCCAAGTCTGACATATTTAGTGTTGTCACAGAAAACTTAGTAGTTACTGTTTGGGCCTTCATGATCACCATATCCACCAGGTGTTACCTCAGATTTTAATTCTGCTATAAGAATTGAAGTTAGAGCCTGGACCTATAACTCCTATGCCACAATCACTTCCTCCCTTTATATCTAACTATGCTTAACAAAATACCACCAAATAGCACTCATGGAAAACATAAAATCAGAAAATAATCAATTCACAATATATGTAGCTCTATACTCCCACATAAACTCCTAATTTCAATTTTATACTTCAAACATCAGGAGTCAGATGAAAATTCGGATGTGGTCCTTGGTCTTTAGATTGGATCTTCGGCTTCTATATGATCAGTAGTAAATTACCATGATTGTGATACTTTGTTAGTATTCCTTTAAAATCCAGAAATAGCCAAAAGATGTCCAAACAGCCTTATGAATATATCAAAGTCCACTAATAGTTTTTGCAAGCTGGTCAGGCAACAGTTTCTTGGTCATTTTCTTCAGACAGTCCTTGACTAGAAGTGTGCCAAAGTTCTTGACTGCACAATAGTTCATAATACGCTTAGTTTCCATTGCATCTTTCACTTTAAAAAAAAGTCTATTTAAACACTGTTGTAGCTTATGGCTTATAACTTGTTGCTGAAAGGTAGTGAAAGCTGAAACTCCAGTGTATAGCTGACATACTCAGTGGTGGGGTGCATCACTCAGCCACTTCAGAAGCCACTCCAAAAGCTCCTCTCCTTGCCTGCAATCCTGCTCACTATGGGGGAACACCCCAGCCACTGACAGGCCCTCCTCCTGTGAACAGAAACAGCAAGAATCAGCAAGGGGACACACACAATGAAGGCCAGCAAAACGTTCATCTGGTAAGGAGACAAACTTACTAAGGCATAAGTGGCATACCTTTTGTAGAAAAATAACAAGCAATGTCTCCCTGCTTCCCTGTCTTCCTCCAAAAGATAATAAACATGCAGCTGGCATCCATCTCAGTCAACCTGTCCCTATTCAGCCTGGACTAATTGTAATTTTCCCAGATGAAATGGTGCCTAGAAGGGAGATTGTTTGGGGTGAGGATGTCAGGTCACAGTAAAGTTCCAGTTCTAAAAGGAGAGAGCATGTCAGTCAGCGAAGACACATCATTCCCTTGCTGTCTCAACAGTGAAACATTTAAGCTCCCGCCTATGTTTAGCCTCTGTGTTTCAGTGTTTCACACCCTTTCCTTAGGAGGCTGTGTCATGGGTCTACAATGCCATTTGCAAAGTATGCTATAGGGTCAGACAGTCTGTGATGGGTCAAGTGCTTTGCCAAATGGTGGGAGGAAAAATGCAACCTCAGAGAAGAAATTTGCTTCCTTCAGCAGCCACCTACAGCTATGCACACAACAGTGCCTCCTTCCTAGACAGGTGCACCCACCTGGTGGACATCACTGTAAGTGGTAGTTGGAGTACATGGGACACTCAAGAGCACATAAATCTCCTCGAGCTCAGGGCATTGCATCTGGCAATGCATGTTTTTTCCTCTCAGATCAAGATCTTCAAAAATGTGTACAGAAGCAGGGAAGATCTGAAACCTAACATACTCCCTGGAGGTTCAGCTGTCAGCAGTACACCTACCAGGGAAGGACAATATGCTGGCAGATTCCCTGAGCAGAATGCATTTTCAGTGGCCGCTCCTATCTATTGGAATGCGCTACCTATGTTTATTCGTCAGTCAACTTCTATTGTGAATTTTAAGATGAAACTGAAACAGTATTTACTGCAGAATTCTGTATGTAAATGTTTTAAGTAATGTTTGTTTGTTGTTTGTATTTTTTCTGAGATTTTTGTATTGATGTTTTTTGTCTGGGTCAGGCCTGAAAAAGGACCATTGGTCCAGTGTCCTTACCCGGTTAACAAAGAATAAATGAAATGAAAATTAATCAGGGACACTACAAATGTACCTGAAACCAGTAAGTGCTGGCAACGGTGTTCAGATGGTGAGACACACCAGAAATAGACCTGTTTGTATCCTAAAAGAGAACAACCAGCTCCCACTGTTTTGTTTTAGACCCCCGATCAGTGGGTACAGTTCCAGAGGCTGCTCTTGTCCTCAACTAGTCAGGGAAGTTTCTAAATGAATTCCAACATTTCCCACTTTTTCTGAGAGTACTGCTCAAACTGAAAAGGGAGCCAGTAACTATGATTGTTATTGCTCCAGACTGAGCCAGACTGGTTTGGTACACTCTGCTTCTGTCCCTCTGCAACAGGCATCCTACCAACCTCCCCCTGAGATGCAATCTACTGACATTGTCTCAGGGCAGAAAAACATTCCCGATCCAAAAACTCTGTGTCTCAGAGCATGGTTCTTGAAGAGCTAGAGTTTCTGTGGTAAATCTGAAAAGGTGATGGAAGTGCTTAAGGTTTCCAGGAAACCAATAACAAGGAAAGCTTACATTTCAAAGTGGAAAATATTTTCTTTTTGGTGTTCCACTAGACAGCTCAACCCATTTTAAACAAGTCTGTCTACAATCCTGTACTACCTAGTCCATCTCCAGTCCTTGGGCCTCAGGCACGCAACCCTGAAGGTTCATTTGGTAGCAGTGTCAACTTATACTTCGATCCAAAAAATTCAGTTGACATCCAGGGAAGTCAGGGGTGCTCACTAAAGGCTGGCTAGCCTCCAAAAGATCAATTCCTGTACAAGGTGGTGACCACTCCAGTAAACAGCTTCAGAACTCAGTTGAGTTTTTCAAAATACTCATTTATTGAGGGGCTCAGACATAAAATACATCCACAAACAAACAGTACCTCAGTGCTTCACACCAAAAGGGCTTCGTCTGAGCTCCTCAGTTTATACTTCAGCTGGCAAAGACAGCTCAGTGCCACACAACCCATTTTCAAAAGGTTTTTCAATGGTCTTAATCACCTGTATCCTCCAGTAATAGATCCTGTCCCTCCATGGGAGCTGAATAGGGTATGTGTGCTTGCTCAGTTGATAGAGGCATTTCTGAGCCTATAGCAACTATTGCTTTGAAGTATGTCACCTGGAAAGCAGTTTTTCTGGTGGCAGTTTCATCTGCCAGTAGGGTGAGTGAGCTGCATACTCTGCACAAATCCTAACTGCATCTAATTTCACAGGGACAAGGTAGGCCTAAGAACTAACAAAAAAATTCTCCCCAAAGTGGTGTCTGAATTTTATCTGAATCAGTCAAACTGCTAGTTTTCTCTACACCAAAATCCAGCTCAGGGGAAAAGAAACTCCACAAACTGAATGGTAAGAGAGCCCTGAGCTACTGCTTGGCCCACACAAATAAAGTAAGGTCCACTAGCACTTAATTATTTGTCACCTGTGGTGAAGTGGGAAAAGAGAAACCACCATACAAGAGAACTGTTTCTCTTTGAATAGCTTCCTACCTACAGTTCTGTTATGACAAAGCTGGCAAGCTACTACCTGTAGGCCTTAGGTCTCACTCCATAAGGGGCACCTCTGCCTCTGTGGCAGCATTTAGAGGTGTTCCCTGCAGGAAATCTGTAAAGCACCTACCTGGAAAACAGTGCACACTTTCACAAAGCACTGCTGTCTGGAGACACAGTCCAGAAGGGTTGCCAGCTTTGGCACTGCTGTCTAGCAGAACATTTTCCTGAAGCAGGTCCTGTATCAAGCCTCCCAAGGTACTGCTATGGAGTCTGCAGGTGTTAAGCATAAGTAAGGGATTACTGGGGTTTGAAGAGAAAATTACTCACCATACTAATGTTGTTTCTTCCAAAGGCATCCCCCATTATTTTTTTTTGTATACTTTATCTATGCTCCTCAGGGCAGGGCATCTCTCAGAGGTGCCCACTCAACCTATGCCTCTATTCCCCAACAAGACCCCCTCCTCCAGGACCTCTCCAGGACTTTCCATCTTCCAGATCACCCACCTACCTGGTGGCCTATCTGAGATTAGTGGGTTCATCCTGGTAGAGGCCCTGGAGGATCAAAGGAGGAGGAGGAGGAGTGGTCCAGTGCTGGGGATGTGGGCTAGGTCACTGGAGCCCTCTTTGCCTTCCTGTCCCTTCAGGGATTTTAATCTTATGTGGTTTTCCCCTCTGGATCGCGGACATGGAATGACGCCATGGTACAGACATGCTGACATCCACCCCCAAGTCTTGGGACTGCAAGTTCCTTGCGCTACCCCCAATCTCCATCAGGGGCCACCAAGGAGTGGCACAAATCCTGGATCCCTCAACGGGAAGGGAGAGCAGTTCTCCGGATGTTCAATCCCTTCCCTCCCCTGCCGACCCCCAATGGCCCGAGTCTGTTCCCAAACCCAGGTCACTGGCGTGTCATGAGGTGTGGCATCCAGTGCCTCAACCCTCAGTGCCACCGGGTCAGCATCCCCCACTATGCTTAACAAGCCCTAATCCCTAACTCCCCTTCAAGAACCTGGAAAAAGGTTCAGACAAGAATCATTTCTTTCTATTTGCTTGAGTATTACTTGTTGCAGTGCCTTTACAATTGCTGTTCACCGATCTCAGCTACTTAATTTTTCATAACAATCAAAAGTGTTCTGCCATGTTTAAACAGTTTTGCAAACTTTTTGAAATATATGTTGGTAGTTTTAATAGCCATTTAACTAGTTTTAGTGGTCACTACTCACTCTAGCTTTAGAAATAAATCGAGTGGCCACACAGCAGAGTTTCAGTTTCATTCTAAGTTCCATGATTAGCATACAATTCTAAAAGTTCCAGGGTGTCTCATTCCAAGGGAATGATTGCAGTTGTTAAGCATAGTGTGGGATCCTTTTGGAACAAACAATGTTACTGTGGTGAGTAATTATTTTCTTCTCTCTCATGCTCCACAGGGAAAAAGTGGTTTTAAGAGTGAATGTACAATTCCTCCCTAAGGTGATGTCAGAATTCCACTTGAATCATATTATTATTCTGCCAATGTATTTTCCAAGGGGACATGCTAATAAAGGGAGGAAAAACTTCATGCATTAGGTGTTAGAAGGGCCAACAGTTTGTACAAGTCTGACTGGTGGATATTAGGAAAAACAGTAAACAATTTTCACATATGGTGAGGTGTCACAGGGATGCCCAGCCTCTAAACAGTCTATTTAAACATTAATTAATTTAGTTACCATCTGACAGGTAAGCATTTACAAAACTCCCTAACTATTGAACCAAGCACACCCATCAATCTAAGGCTGTCTACTTCAAGAATAAATTCATATGCAATGGCTCTGATTCTTCTAAATTTTATAAAGCAGTATACTGCCTCCTCAACTCCTCGCCATCTGGCTCCCAGTCTGCTACAGCACCCTTCTATCAGCAGATGCATTAAATCACTTCTTAAACCAGGGCTATCATCACTCCCTCATAAACCCCAAACCTTCCAGTCTCTTATTCAGCTCTAGGTAACTTCAGTCTGTCCCCTATTTCTGAGGCTGATGTTCTAAAGAAACTGGCAACTCTGAAATGTTTTTTTTTTCCCTAGTGCAAGTTTGGATGGCCTACCCCCCAGGCTTATAGATCTAGGGGTCACAGTCCTTGCCATCCCATTTACCAACAAATACATACATACATACTGTACCTAAAATATCAGGTTGGATAGTATCTACAATAAATTTCTCCTACAGCAAGGCAGTGAAAGTACCCCTAGATGGCATTAAAGCACACTCTACTAGGAAAGTAACCGCATCATTGACAGCAAGAAGGACTGTGTCTCTTGCAGAAATATATAAAGCTGCAACTTGCTCACAGTCCACAGATTTACATGTTTATTGCCTAGAGACACAGGCAAACAAGGATGATACATTTGCTATTTCCCTTTCCCTACTTCTGAACCTATTCCCAGGGAAATCCCAAAACCCTCCAACCCAGGGTATTGCTTGAGTTTGCACTAGTTTGACTGGGCTGTTATAAAACTTGTAGTTAAAAGGAAAAAATTACTCCCGGTAATAAGAGATTTTCTTCCCAAGGATTAAAACAGTCAGCCATATAAGGCCTTCCTTGTCCTCCCTTTTTAGGATTAGGTAATTAGGTTCTCAGAATCAGTTATTGTTATTTGGAGTTTGAGCTTCTAACGATTGCTGTTGCTTGCTCTGTGTGTCACTAAAATTCTTTTTTAATCTGAAATTTAAGTTGCTATTATTAGAATATCTTTTTCAAATGAGGTGTTAAGTCTCCTGGATTCTACAAAGCTCTACTGTTTGAATGCTGGAAGGCTCAAAACTAAGAGAGAGAAAGAGCACCTGTAAAAAGATTTTGTGTTATGGGTCACCATATCGTTTGTGGAGATGATGTACAAGGTTGACTGCCTTTAGAAGAAAAGCCATTACTACAGTGATTAATCTTTCCAAATCAGCCAGTCTCTGTTCTGGCATACTTCATATGTGGATGTCTTATTTCCTTTGTTTTACTGTACATAGAAACATAGAATTTGACGGCAGATAAGGACCGCTTGGCCCACCCAGTCTGCCCATGTCCTTACCTAATGGATAAGCTGCAGATCCTAGTTAACCAGCAGCCTACTTCTTCCTACCCCCACCCCCTAGAATTGCCTTATGACTGTCCCATGCATGCTTGAATTCCACCACTGTTTTTGACTCCACAACCTCCTCCGGAAGGCCGTTCCATGCATCCACAACCCTCTGTGTGAAAAATACTTCCTTAAATTACCTCTGAGCTGCCCCCCTCTATCTTCAAATTGTGCCCCTTGTTCTTGCACACCTCTTTTTGAAAGATGCTACCCTCTTGGACTTTGTTGATTCCCTTGGGGTACTTGAAAGTTATCATGTCCTCCTCTCCCTCCTTTCCTCGAGGCTATACATATTAAGCTCCTTAAGTCTTTCTTCATATGTCTTCGGTGCAGACCCTGAACCATTTTAGTTGCCCTCCTCTGGACAGCTTCCATCCTGTCTATGTCTTCTTGAGACTGGGTCTCCAGAACTGCATGCAGTACTCCAGATGGGGTCTCACCAGCTGTCTGTACAGAGAATAACTTCCTGTTTTCTACTGGTGATGCCTCTCCCTATGCATCCCAGTATCCCCCAGCCCTCCTTGCTGCCTCTAACATTGCTTGCCCACCTTTAAGTCATCTGATATGACTACCCCAGGTCCCTTTCCATTTTGGTGTTGTTAGTATCTCACCCCCCATTGTGTACTCTTCCCCTGGGTTTTTGTCTCCCAGGTGCATTACCTTGCACTTCTTAGCACTGAATCTAAGCTGCCATACATTTGAACATTCCTCCAACCTTGCCAAGTCCCTTCTCATCCTTTATACCCCACCTTGTGCATCAGCTCTATTGCAGATCTTTGTGTCATCTGCAAAGAGACATACTTTTCCTTCCAGTCCCTCTGCAATGTCACTTATAAAGACATTGAAGAGGACCGGTTCTAATACTGAACCCTGCGGTAGCCCACTAGTAACCCCTCTTTCTTCAGAGTGGACTCCATTTACTATTACTCTCTGTGTCCTATTCTCCAGCCAATTCTTTACCCAGGCTGTCATCTTGGGACCCACTCCCAGGCTGGCTAACTTGTATATTAATCTTTTGTGTGGGACTGTGTCAAATGCCTTACTAAAGTCTAGGTAGGCCATGTCCACAGCCCCTCCCTGATCTACTACTTTGGTCACCCAGTCAAAGAAATTTATCAGCTTCATCTGGCATGACCTTCCCGCTGTGAATCCATGCTGCCTTGGGTCCTGTGTCCCTCTGGCCTCTAGATACTCAACAATTCTTTCCTTCAGAAGTGATTCTATCATTTTCCCTATCACTGAGGTTAAACTAACAGGTCTGTAGTTTCCTGCTTCTGCCTTGCTCCCACTTTTGTGACGGGGAATCACATCTGCCCTCCTCCAGTCCTCGGGTACCACCCCATCCTCCCATGATTTGTTAAAGAGAGTAGTCAGTGGTGTCACTAGTTCTACCCTTAGTTCTTTTAGAATTCTGGGATGAATCCCATCAGGCCCCATTGCTTTGTCCACCTTCAGTTTTAAGAGTTCTTTCAGAACCCTTTCTTCTGTAAATGGGCTGGTATCAACTTCTGTATCCAGAGTGTTTCTATTGTTTGTTTTATGTACCTCCCCCTCTTCATTTGTAAATACTGAGCAAAAATATTTGTTTAGTATCTCTGCCTTTTCACAGTCACCCTAGTGACTGTGAAAAGGCTAGTGTCTATACAGAGCCTCAATTTTTTGTTTACTGTACTAATGACATAGTCTATATGTAATGTGTATGTTAGTGAGCGGTCAAGGTGTATACCAAGACATTTAAAGGAATTAACCTAGTCTAAGACCTCACCGTCTGAGTTGTAAATGGACAGGGGCAGAAGTTCTTCCTCTGTTGGCTGGCAAATATCATAGATTTTTTTTTTTGTGGTATAGCAGCAGCTTATTCTGTAAGAACCAGTGCTCAAGGGAGCTGAAGTGGTGTTGCAAGGTTTGGCTTGCAGCTTGCTGCTTAGTGCTGCTAGTGTTGATAACCAGATCACCTGCTTAGAGCAGAATATGGGTTCTAACGCAGGCTTTAGGAAGGTCATTACTGAACAGGCAAAACAGTAGTGAGCCCAGTACTGATCCCTGGGGAACCCCTACCGTCACTGTCTTAAAGAGTCTGAAAGGTCTCCACTGACTCACTTTTTGGGTGTGGTCTGTTAGGTAGCTCTCAAACCACCCCACAGTTTCCCTAGATAGCCCAATCCCTGCAGGTTTTTATGTAAGCAGTGTGTGGTTCACGAGGTCAAATGCTTTGGTTAGGTCAATGAAAACTGATCCAGCCATTTCACCTTTATCGAGTGACTCATGTAGCGAGTTGGTGAATTCAAGGAGAGTGTAGACAGTGTTGTGCAGTCGTCTAAACCCTTGCTGCTGGGGCACAGTAGGTTGTAGCGATTCAGGTAGTGCACCAGTTGGTCCATGACTACTCGTTCAAATGCCTTGGAGAGAGGAGAGAGTATGGAGATTGGTCTATAGTTTGTGATGCATGCTTTATCACCTGCCTTGTGTACTGGTGTGATGATAGCAGATTTCCAGAGGGCAGGGAATCTTGAGTTGCAGAGAGAGTGGTTGAACAGTTTGGTAATTGGGGTTGCCAGGACGTCCAGTGCTGATGCGAGGAGCCTCAACCCCATGGTGTCACAGCCTACCCTGTGTAGTCTCTGCTGGCCAAAGCTAGACTCTGTGAGGAACACTGGAAGTACGATGAATTGATTCTAATAAAGCTCAGACACTGCCTTAGAGAAAATTTCTTGACAGTCCTAAGGACTATCTTGTTCCTCCGGAAAACAATGCAGGTAGGGGTGTGCTGAGAGCCGAGGGAGCTCGTGGAGCTTGGCTATGTACAGGTTCAAATCCCCTGGAAGGTATGGTTCCAACAGGAGGATACAGATGCAGTAAGCCCTTGAAGAGCTTACTGAAAATGGGGTACTCGTCAACCATTTTCGACCCACATTCTGAAATACAGGCAGAAAGAGCTGCTCAGTACACCTTAAAGGGGGAAGAGGGCTGGGGCCCAACACTTGCAAGTGAACTAAGAGTTCAGGAGAAAAGGCAAATCTGCCTGTAGGGATTTGAGCCATTTAGGAAAAACACCAAAGGGAAAGAACACATCCTCCTGGTAGCTGGGTTTCTGGAGGCCATGAGAACTCTGAGGAGTTCCTCTGAGAAATGAGGATCAGGGTACTCTCATTCCACAAGAGCCCAGCGAGTATTAAATAGCTGGTATAGCCTAGGGGAATGCTACCCTAAAGTTTGAGGTAATGCTAACTATCTCCCGAAATGTGTAACAGTATACTGCTAACCATTTTTCCTTCTCCCCCCTCCCTTTTTTTTTTTTTTTTTTTGGGGTGCATGTCACAATAGACAAAAAGAATGAAAAACTATGTATTGTAAATTTTTCTAATCATTCTGCATTAAGCGCTAGGCACTTTCACAGTTCATTAGCACTGTCAGGCAGAAAGCAGCTAACCAAGTTTTCGAACTTATCTAATACTCGGCCATGCCTGAGGAGCAGCAGGCTGACATTCAGAAAAGGTTACCCTGTCCCGAGACATGGACAGAAGATTGTGACAGGCTGATGGGCTGCCAGATGAAGGAGCCCAGGAGTAGGGTAGTACTAAGCTATCTGGCCCAGTCTTAGGGCAGCAGTATCATGGTTACAGGCTGGCTCCTCAATCTGAGGAGAAACCTTAGTGGGAGGGGCAGGAAGGGACGGTATAAAATCTCCCTGACCAGTCTAGTGTCAGAGAGTCCATAGGGACTGAACCCAGTGATTGAGGTCTGCAACAAATGGGAGAGAAAGAAAAAAAAACTGTACTTTCATGGAGTAGGCCAGATATCAGATCTTTGTAGCTTCTGTGCACAGCTTAGAGGATCTCGTGGCTTTCTGCTTGTTGATGCAGTACATTGGGGTACTACTGCCTGTTCTGATCAGAACTATCCTACTCGGGAAGCAGAGGCCTGGAGGAAGAAGGACCACCCTCAGCACTATAAGGTTTATATGGTGTCTGTGACTGCAATGGAAACACTCCACTCACCACTGAGTCAAGCGGTGAGACCCCCCTCCCCCAACCTAGTAGGAAACATCTGACATCAGGACCAGTGTGGGACTGCTGCTGGGAGGCAACACCTTCCTGGAGGTTGTGGCTTTCTTATCAGCATTCAGGAGCTCGTAACAAAGTTTTTGTTACAGATACTAGGCTTGAGGGTATTGCTTTGGGCCACCAACGGCTCTTAATTGATACTGAGCGTCCTCATTAGAATCTGACATAGCTGCGGTGAAGCCATCTAATCTGGGAACAGTAGGAAGGCCATGCTGGCCTGGGCTGACCCAGGGTGGAGGTGTCTGCCAGGCTTAGGAGGCCTTCCATCCCTAGCTGTGGCAGGAGGGCCTTGCCCTGGAGGGCTTAAAACTCTACTCCTATAAACCATAGCATCTGCACTGGTGCTGTCTGGGTATCCTGAGTATTTGCAAGAAAAAATAAACCATCACCTCTTGGCCTCTGAGGTGTGCTGCCACCACGGCTAAGCATGTAGTATATTACTTATTTGTCATTCCGCTTTGTCACTTGGATAATTACTGCTGAGTAACACATGCATTCCTACTAGGGACACAAAAGCTGTCTCATCACAGTGGAACCCTGACTGCTTCCCCTACTCATTGACAGCTTAAAACCCCAACTGCTTTGTGTGTTGAAGAGACAAGTAGCAAAGCCAGATGGCTGCCCTAGTTGAAACCTACTTAATAACTTTTATTGTATTTTTTCCACTGTGGTAACTAGCAGCAGAGAATTCTGTTTGTTTGTTTTAACTAGCAGAATTTTGAATGTCAAGCATGCTTGTTGTTGTTTTTTCCACTTTAGTTTTTTATTTGAAAGTTTTAGCAGGAACAAATCCAGGATCATCCTGGCAAAAATACTGTATACATACATAGTGTTCAGTGCATCCATCATAACATCAGAAAAAGCATTACATAATGTAAGACTGTTGTGCCAGAGATAAACTCCTGTTGTTTATATATTATTCCCCAGTTATTTACAGTTTACTCCACTGTGGATTGAATTCACAAGTAGTGCCAGTCGCGATGCTGTGCAGTAACATGCAATAAGTGACATGTCACAAAATATTGCATGAAAAATGGACTTAATTGCCACTGAATTTATTTATTTGAAAAGTTTCACCAGGAAAGGCATACTGAGCTTTAATACTCTAGCTCATTTCCTGATGCATCCGGGGGGGGAGGGGGGATTGTAATACAATTGGTGTATATATAACAAAGATACAATAAAATAACATCTCATACATTCAAATAGTAATAAACAATTACAAATATGGGCAACTTAATGTGTGAAGAAGACAACACATTAGAAATAAGTATTGCACATTCAAAACTAGAGATTGGAGACCTGTCCCTTAGCAGAAACAGAATAGGTGAGGGGAAAGAGAGTATATAACTAGGCTGACTGGAGAATGGAAAAGGAGGAGTGGGATATGGTAAGGGGGTGGCAAACCTCTGACCTTCTGGGATGCCAACCCCGCAAGGGACAGACTCAGCAGGGTGCACACCCGGACCAAGTACTGGTTTCCCAGGACTGCAAGAAGAGAGATAGGGTAAAAGGGATGAGGCAAACCTTTGACCCTCTGGAGTGCAAACCCCACAAGAGTCCGACACTGCTCGATGCACACCCAGTCAGTGTCGTGGATTACAGGCTTGCCTAGAGAAAGGTAGGAGTGGGGAATAGGAAAGAGTAGCTAGACAGTTTTGAAAGAGAAAAGGGGTGGGGAAGGGTTACACTGTTCTCTGCAACAAACTGCAGCATTTTGTGATATACTGCAGCATTACTGTGTTGCATTCCCACCACGGTAGTTGTATTGCTTGAAACAAACTAGAATACAAAAAAAAAACATGGCAGTACATTAGGAAGGCAGTATGGTGCAGTGGTTTAAGGCTCTGAGCTGCAGATCTGGAGATCTGGGTTTGAATCCACAGCCCCCACCTGAATACTATGTGACCTTAAGCAAGTCATTTAACTTCCCTGTGCTCCCAGGTCACAGCTGTAAACACACTTTCAGCTTAGTATGCCACTCCTGGTTAAACAATTGAAAAAAAAAATAGAGCCAATAAATAATTATTTTAAGCAAACAGCAGTCTGGAGATTTAAAAAAAGAAACCATGTCCTCCCAGTATTTCATACATCAAAGTGCATATCTGCAGTTATGACATTCAGTCCATTCCTGAGATGTACCCACGGAAAAAGGCTTCTGGTGGGACCTTAAAAATTCTGCCAGGTAGTGGAGGCCATAAAAAAATGTCACTTTCATATGGTGGTAGTTGTTTTTGGAGCTATTTCAGTAGTAAGTACAGTATGTTACTACTTTTTAAAATGGTGTTTAAGGTGACATAGATGTGAAGTTTTCAGTTAGTAGGTGCCTTAAGACGGTGCCTCATGGAACTAGATAGTGTTGCAGCATCACCTAAATACTTGCATGTTGGGTGGTTACTGGTATGAAGGATTCAGAAGAGAGCAAAATCCTTCTCTTGACACAATCTTTCTTTTCCTGGATGTGCACTTAACAATATGCCAGCCATTGTTCACGATTGATAGCATCAAGCTTTGGAACAGATGATGTCTCCTTGAGATTTGACAGTTCTCTTCAGTGATTTGAGAGAATACTCCTACACACTGCAAAAAAAAGAAAAATCACATCCTCCGAATAATAAACAGCAGGGTATCAGATTAACTCTTAATTTGCCGGCTTTGAAAGCAGTACTAGCAGAGTGGCCTAGGGCTGCTACAGCTAATACTTGCCTCTCTAAAACAAATAAAATAAATAAATACATTGGAGCATTAGTGGCAACTGCTGAGAAACTCTGAGAAAAGAAGCTTTAATCTCCTATGCCCCTCTCTTAAGTAGATGACTAGAGATTATTCATAAAAAATAAATCAAAGGGTGAATAATAAATGCAGGAATCTTGTGGGATTCATTTTTTTTTGGGGGGGGGTTGTTGTTTGGAAATAGGGACAATTTTTTAAAGCTGAGGAAACACACCTGAGGTGAAGCCATTGGCATTTTTCTTGACCTATGGTGCCAGAGTAATGCTAGAAGCCTGATGGGAACCTTAGTTTATTGCACAAAAGATTAGTCAGGATGTTCAGATTGAATCAAAGGATAACCTGATTAAGTGTAGGCTGTATTATGAAACAGAAATTTCATAGAAAAAAAATATAAACACTGAAAATTGATGCAGAAAAAGGCCCCACAGTCGGTCTAGTCTTTCCTAAGAGAGTGTTGCAACCCCTATAAGTCTGTATGTAGAAATGCAGAAATATACATAGGAAACTATTGGCAGAAAAAAAGACTTACAGTTCATCATATCTGAACATTTTTCTACCTGAGTTGTATATACCTAGCCTTGCTGTTATCTAGGCCGTGTACCCATTGGCAGTTCATGCACATTCCGCACCCTTCCTTGCTAGAGTTTTTATCAACCCTTATACGGTAGCTGTTCCACACTCTCTTGAAACCTTTCACCATCTTGATGTTTACTACCACCCTTGGTAAGCTGCTTCATATAGTCACCACCCTTTCTGTGAAGAAATACTTCCTCACATACTTCCTGAACCTACCTACAACCAATTTACACTCATGTCCCCAAGTTGCTGATCCCTCACTTTAGCCAGTTATGACTCTCTCAGCAATGTTTATCTTCCTCAGATGTTTAAAAGTTTATATTAGGTCCATTCTCTCTTCTGGACTCCAGCAAGTACTGCATATGCTCTGACTGGCCAGATGGTCCTCATATGATTTACACTGCTGACCTTGTATCATCTTTGTAGCATACCTTTGGACAGATTCTGTAAGGTTCCTTATCATTTTTCAGGTACATGCTCCAGAACTGAACAGTTCTCCAGATTTGGCTTCACTGGTGATCCATAAATGGGCAGCACCACTTATTTTCTTTAACTAAGAACTTCCTCCCTATACAGCCCAGCATCTTGTTTGCCATTACAAGTGCCTTGATGCGCTGGACTGTTGACATAAGTTGAAGGTGTCACTAATGATGGCTCCCAGGTCCCTTTTCATAGTGGTCAGATTGATTTTTTAATCCTCCCCCCCCCATACACACACCTACACCAATACCTCATCATCATGTTTCCCTTGCATATGTGCACAACATTGCACTGCTTGGCATTACAATTCAGTTGCCAAACCTTGGACGACCCTCCAGTTTTTCTATAGTACCTGTTTATGGCCCTGACCCCCTCCTCAGAGTCTACACTATCACATAGTTTTTTATTACTTTTTTAATTGAAAATTTCAGACGTTACTTTTGAGCACAAGTTCCATATAGAGAACAAAAGTTCCATATTAAATTCATAGTCACAAAAAAACATAAGTACAATAAGCAGTTCCAGAGGAAACATCATTGAGAAGGCTCAAAACATTTAAGACAGAACAATTGCATACAGTTTAAAAAAAAGAAATCCATGCAGATCATTGTATAAAATGTCACAGGATATGTACAGAGAGAAACCGAATAATTATGGAATCACAGAATCATAGAAAGGTACGAGTCTAAAGCCGACGGGCCATTGGGACTCAACTACTTTTACCCTAAGATGGCATATTTTCTGTCACCCATATAAACATCCAGGGATGCTTTAAAGCTATCAATTGAAGTGCTGGTCACCACCTTACTAGGTAATTTGTTCCAAAACTAGATGCAATACTCCAAATGTGACTGCACAAGAGATGAATACAATGGAAGCACAACATTCCTGTCCCTACTTTTAATGTTCCTATAGATGCAGCCAAGGATCCTATTTGCCTTACTGACTGCAGCCTTGTATTGCTTAGTGGCGGAAAGATTAGTTGACACCAGCACCCCAAGGTCTTTCTCCATCTCTGAGACAGGAATAAGTTTACCATAAAGATAATATTTGCCCCTTGAGTTCTTACTTCCCATATGCATGATCTTACATGAATCTTAGTTAAGGGTTAATTTGCTGTCAGTTACCCAATCCCCTACTTTATTTATTTCTGACTGAAGCTCTTTAATAGATCACTCATCACTTAGTATGCTACCTATTTTGACGTTATCTGCAAACTTGGAAATCCAGCACAAAGGGATGTCTGCAATGGATCCATGTAGATACCAAATAATGTTGGGCCCAAAACTGACTCTTGTGGAATCCTGCTAGTTATTTCTGCCCATGAAGATAGACGACCTGCCAGACAAACTCTGTTGCCTCCCTTCAAGCCAAGATTTAACCCACTTTACTATATTAAGTCTTATTTCTATTAATCTTTTGATTAGCTGGTTATGTGGCAGAGTATCAAAAATGCTTTAGAGAAGTCCAAATACAGGACATCAATTGGTAATCCCACATCCAAAGCACTGCTCACAGGATTAAAGAAGTGTAACAAGTTTGTCAAGCACAAATGATCTGTTTTAAATATGTGCAGACTGATGTCCACCAGACCCATTTTAATTATATGGTCACGTATCAAGCCTTTTATTATATCCTCAATTATCTTGCTAACAATAGAAGTCAAACTGATTGGTCTAAAGTTCCCACAATCTCTTTTTGAACCCTTTTTATGTATAGGTATTATAGAGGCTTCCTTCCAGGCCTGAATTGCAGTACCCTCAGTCAATGAACTGTTTAAGATGTCGGCTAGTGGTCCCGCTAGGACATCAGCCAGCTGTTTTAACGGGGCAGGATGCAAGTTGTCGAGGCCTGGTAATTTATTTGCATTTAGTTTTTCTAGCTTAGTAACAATGTCCCTCTCTGTGATGGTATGTTTATTATTAGTTAATCCCTTAAACAGATGTTCCCATTGATCTGATGTTACATCACATCACTCTTTGGCATATATATATGCTGGCAAAATGTTTATTAAAGGCTGCCATCATCTTCTTTTCTCCTTTTACAACTTGGTCATTAGCCACAAGAGGCTGAAACACAGAGTGCCCTTTCCTTGTGCTACTGTAGTAACATAGCTGAAAATGCCTTTTTATTACCCCTAGAAGTGGTTGCTAATTGGAGTTCATTTATCCCAGCTGGTGGCTATGCTGGTCCCTCAACCATCCTCCCATGGCCTGCGATCAGCTGACAAATCCTTGCTCTATGTTCTGAGATGTCAGATGACTAAAGGCACAGGGGCTTTCCAATTCTCTGCTCCCAGGCTATGGAATGCTCTTCCACTCAACCTCTGGCTGTCTCAGTCTCACTTTGGATTTAAAAGTGAATATCGTCATTATCTATCCTTTGCTGATGCTTGTACATGCTTTGACCCAACCTGAAGCTCCTGAGACTTACCAGTAGTGTCACCCCTGCTCTAATCCAGCTCCAAGACTGTCTCCTCTTTCCCTTCCCATATTTTTCCTTCTCTTTGTAAATAACTTTGACTACTAGCTCTCTTCCTTCTCGAACCTTGTTGCTGACCATCCACTGTTGTTTTGCCAATTACCACCCCTGACCTTCCTTCTGTCAGTCTTTCTTGTTATGTTCGAACATTCCTCACATTTCTCTCTATATAACCTTACTATCTTATTAACCCTTTAACGACACAGGTCGGGTCCATGGTTTCTGCACTTATTATATATCTTACTGCCATTATCTATATAATGCTTGACATTATTTTTTGTTGTTTCTACCCATTGTATGTTTGTAGCACTGCTGTACTGTTCCTCTATTTGTATTATTGTACCCATGTTGCTGTTGTTCAACTGTTCTCCTTTTGTTGTACTCTCCCGGGTCGTGCCTGAAAATAGTCATTTTATTGCTAGTGCACCTACCCGGTTAACAAAAACTAAATTAAATAAATAAATAAATACTTCTTCTTGGCCTCTCTAATAGTGATCTTACATGTTTGGCATTTCTTTTTGGATTCTGCAAAATTGGTAGATGAAGGAGGTTCCGCTAAGCCAGTTCAACAGTAAATTTGTCAAACGGCATTACAGCGATGGCACAACAGTCGGCATTGTGCCATCAGAAAAACAAAGTGTATTGGCTCTGCCACCAGCACACCCCGCATTTTAAAATAATCAGCTCTAAGTTGGAGTTGAGTCGGGGAGAGGGTAAAATCACCAGAGACCACAGTCAGTGTACGACAGATCATTACAGTGAACTGCCAGTTTTGTCTCTGTAATGGTCTTCGCGATATTTGCATCGCTGTTTGAACGGTATACCGATGAAGGATTATTCTTGTACTTATAAAAAGCTTTCCATCATTGTTTAATTAGTTTATTTTTAGCTTTACTGAACTAAACTGGTATTTTACCTTTGTTGCTATATTTCACTCTGACAGGGATATACTTGTTGGTACAATAATCCAACACCTCAAGTAGCTTTTGCCATTTGATTTCCATGGTTTTGTTCTTGAAATCATCCTTCCAGTTCCAATCACCAATATACTGTTTTATCTTATCACAGTCTGCCCTATCATAGTATC
The DNA here is from genome assembly GCA_016271365.2 of Neoceratodus forsteri. Taxonomy (NCBI): domain Eukaryota; kingdom Metazoa; phylum Chordata; order Ceratodontiformes; family Ceratodontidae; genus Neoceratodus; species Neoceratodus forsteri. The sequence continues at coordinate 655,924,971 of CM028132.1, forward strand.
TAACCTTTGTATTACTAACCAGTGGTTCCCGATTATTACTAATTATTAACTGGACCATAATATGGTCACTACTGCATGGTGGTTCCTTCATCCTGTAGTTAATAGTGCCAATTTCCAGACTTCTCAGAACAATATCTATGATATTTTTCCCTCATGTGGGTTCATAGATCAGTTGTTGCATATTATTTAGAGTAATAAATACAATAATCTCTTCCCGTTATGAGTTAAAGCTGAATTTTGTTCCCACTCAAGGTCAGGGAGATTAAAGTCACCCATTGTTATGGCATGCAATCCTAGCTCTATTTGTTCCAATATGTTGTTCTCATCACTTGATAACCCTGGTGCTCAATACCCCACACAAATCAATATCTTCTTGCTGTTCTTAGGGTAAATGTTGACCCAAACTTGCTCCACATTGTTATATTTTTTTATTTATACTTGCTACCTCACTAAATTCCAAATCTTCAGAAACATAGACTTCCACATCACCACCACATTTATTATTACAATTGACATAATATACCCTATATCCTAGTATACTCAAACTCCAGTTGCTTTGAGTCCACCATATTTCTGTTACTCTACAAATGTGAACCCCTCTGATTCTAGTAGCTGCTCCAGTTTGTCTTTCTTATCAGTTAGGTTTCTTGCATTGGTAAGGAGTAATTTTATATTATCTTAAGTTCTTACACACACACCCCCCCCCCACTGCTCAGTTTAAATTATTTGCGTCTTCATTGCTGTTTAGAGTTCCTACTATAAACCTACCCAGAGTATTTTTGGCCGCTTTATTTAAGTGCAATCCATCTCTCACATAGAGATGTGCTTTCCCAAAAAATTGGTTCCATGTATCGAGTAATGTTATGCCTATCTGCCTGCACTGATATTCCAGCCTTGCATTTATTCTTTGTATAGTATAATTTTTTTTCCAGATGGCATTTATTCAGGGGGAGAATTCCTCAAATTACAGCTGTGGACCCATTTTCTATTATAAGATTTCCCACATTCAGTATTTCAAACAATTTAATGGTTACAGTTGCACTGAACTGCAAGGGAAGCCATAAAGATCTCTTAAACTTATTAAACTTGGCAAGATTGTGCAGTGTATAAGGCAGTTTTTATTTTATTTTTATTTTATTTTATTGAAATCTAGGATTACAAATACCTTTGAGCAGGAACTGCTCATTTACAAAGGTTCCACGTCAAAGGAATGGGGGGTATACATACATACAAAGGTCAACATAATAATACATAGTTACATAATAACAAGAAGTAAGAGACTGAGGCTTAGGAAATTCCAGTAATTCAAAATGTGCCAAATGTTAGGTAGCATGAAGGGGGTATGCAGGCAGGAAGGCCATTGTCGGAGGGAATAGCGTGAGGGTAAGAGCTCTGAAGGGGAGGGAGAGGAGGGATAGAAGTCAGGAAATGCCCCAGGGGAGGAAAGGGAGAGGGTGCAAGGGGGTAGGCAGGTAAAAGGAGGCAAGGCAGGGAGAGATAGCTTTCAAGACTAAAGTGGTTGGCAGTGAACGGTGGGCCCCCGATTAGGCGAGGCAGTCACAATGACTAGTTGAAATTAGATGAAGTCGGAGTTGTCTCTTAAAAGGGCCAAGAGCAGCAGCAGTAAGAGTTTCTTTGTTGAGAGTATTGTACCACTGTGGTGCTCTGTGGGCAAAGGTCCTCTGGCCCATGGTAGTCCGGCATCTGGGGACAAGGAAGGTTAATTGTTGTGAACTTCTAGTTTTCTGGGTGCAGTGGTGGTCAATAAGTAGCTTTTCAATGCCTGGGGGCATGACCCTGACGAGGACTTTTTTGGCTAAGAGGCAGGTTTGATACTGTATCCAGCTGATGAGAGTTAGCCATCCTGCCCGAGTGTACAGGTCACAAGTGTGTGTAAGTCGATCAGCCCCAGTTAGCAGCCTGCATGCTTTGTTGAGTGCAACTGTAATTCTGCGGAGGGCAGAGGCAGAGGCAGAGCCATAAATTGCTAGCCCAGTAATCGATGATGGAGGTGACAGAGCTGTTGATAGCCAACCGGAGAGTGTCAGGAGTCATGCAGTGTTTGTGCCTGTAGAGCAGGCCTATACGGATGTTGGTGGCTTTGGTGCATAGAATCTATGTGCCGATGGTAGGACAGTGAGCTGTCCAATGTGACACCTAGGTATTTAAAATCAGGAACGTGTTCAAGTAAGGTCCCTGTTTGGTTTAGGATGGTGAGGTCATGGATTTGTACTTGCTCCTGGCATTGTAGAAGGTCATAACCTTTGTTTTGCTGTAGTTCATGACCAGTTTGTGTGACTTGAACCATTCTTCGATGTGCATGAATTCAAGCTGTAATTGTTTCTCGAGGAGCTCTGCGTTTTGGTGGTTTGTGAATATGACTGCGTCATCGACGTAGAGCAGTAATTTCTGGTGGCAGACACTGGGAAGGTCGTTGAGGAAGAGGCTGAAGAGTAGTGGCCCCAGGATGGACCCCTGTAGGACCCCTGAAAGGACTGGCTTTTCTTCCGAGGTAACACCGGCAATCCTAACCCACTGGACCCTCTCCCCAAGGTGACTTGAAAACCAGAGCAGTGCTTCATTGGAGAGCCCAATGTTTGATAATTGCTTGAGTAGGAGTGGGTGGTTCACAGTATCAAAGGCTTTCAGAAGGTCGATGAATACTGCCCCTACACAGTTTCCTTTGATCAAGTGTGGTATGGATGAAGCCTGTTAATTCTAATAGTGCAGTGGTGGTACTGTGCTCTTTTCGGAAACCATGTTGCTCAGGACACTGGATGTCGTATTTTTCCAGGTATTTGACTAATTGGTCTGAGGCGATGCGCTTCAGGGCCTTAGACAATGGAGGGAGGATGGAGATAGGTCTGTAGTTGGAATGCAGTGATTTGTCTCCACTTTTGTGTACTGGTGTGATGGTCGCCTGTTTCCAGGGAGATGGGAACTGGGACATCCTTAGTGATAGATTGAGGACCTTTGTCAAGGGTTCAAGGACAAGTGCTAACAACTTCAGGTCAATGGAGTCTCCACTGTAGTCTGCATTGTGAATAGCCTTCTGAATATAGGTTCTGGCTTCATGCACTGGGATCTCCTTTAAGTAGAATTTAGTTTAGTTAACCAGTTAGCTGCCCTGACAGCGAACAACCACTTGCCCAGCTAAGTATGCTAGAATGGAGGTTTAAGGGCATTTTAAGGGCATTCCTGGCCATGTTCCTGGTATATTGGTTGGAGACAGTGTGAAAGCAATTTGTTAAAGCAGGAGATATTAGGCCCAGGAGCACCTTTTTGGCAAGTAAACAGGTCTGGAGCTTTACTCTGCTAGGTAAAGGTAGCCAGTTACTGAGTATATAAAAGGTACAACTATCACTGTGGTTATCTGCATGAAGTACAAAGCAATATGCCTTATTACAGACCAGTTTTACTCTGTTTAGCACCATGTCACAGGAAGCAATATTGACAGTGAGGCCTTAACCCATAAGTGACAGAAAGGAGGTGGCCACAATAAGGCATCTAGCATCCCTAGTAAGATTGTTTTGGTTATGGCGCAGGGTGCCCAGTCTTCTGTTAGCAATGGTCACTAGATTGTCAACATGGGGGATAAAGTATAGGTGTCATCCAAAGTTGCTCTAAGGTATTTGAAGGTCTCCACTTGTTCAAGGTTTTGTTCCTTGCCATTTGGGATGACAAAGGGTGGAACTTTCCTCTTCTGTAGGAGGCTAGAGAAGAACATGATCTTGTTTTTTTTTTTTTTTGTATCTGGGAACCAGTTGTTGAAGAACCAGCTTTCTGTTGTCCTGAAGTGACTTTAGAGAGTGGTGGTGAGACTGTCATTGTCAGGGTTTTTAGAATAGATGGCAGCATCATCAGCACAGAGAAGTATGTTGGATGTATGACAGACATCAAGCAGTTGATTTATGAAGAGGCCAAACAGCAGTGGGCCCAAGACTGAATCCTGAGGGATGCCATTAGATGCTCCTCTAGTGGCAGACAAGAATTTATAAATCTTCACACACTGGGAGCAATTGGTGAGATAGTTGTGAAACCAGTCAACTGAGTTCTGTGACAAACCCAGGCCAAGGGGTTTCTTAAGCAGAGTTTATGGCTGACCAGGTCAGAGGCCTTAGTAAGGTGTATATGTATAGCTCTGATGAGGTCACCATTGTCAAGGGCCTCATGAACATAGTTGGAGTATTCCAACAGTGCCATATTGGTGTTGTGGGGCTTCTGGAAGCCATGCTGCTGTACACACTGGCCACTGTATTTTTAGAGGTATGTGACAAGTTGGTCAGAGACAATTCTCTCAAGGGCCTTGTACAGGGAGAGAGAAAGAGAGAGAATAGAAATGGGTCTCTAACTGGCAAGGCTAGTGCAGTCTCTGTTTCTGAAAACTGGTGTACCCAGTGCAGATTTCCACTTCTCAGCGAACTGTGAGTAGCACAGGGAAAAGTTAAACATTTTGGGGTGAGGGGTGGGAAAGTTCCTCTATTACCATGGCAAGTAGTTTCATATCTACCAAATCACTCACACACCTAGTTTTGCAAGTACCCTACTGATGTATTTTGAAGTGTCTTTGACTGAAACAGCCTTAAAGTAGAATTTAGGGTTCCTTGGTTCAGAGCCCACAATCTGGAAAGCTTCAGGATTGGGTTCCCTGCGGGGGGAAGGGGTCTAGGCAGGCTCAATGAGGATGACAGAATTGAGGTAAATAAAGGCTGTGTTGAAGTAAATGGCAATTTCAGTGAGATCAAGGACCTCTCAACCCTCCACCTTGAGCATTTGAGGAGAGGTTTTGACTCCCTTGCCTAGGAGCTCTGAAACATTGTCCCAGAATCTTTTACCGGTGCAGAGGTCAGTGTAATAGGCACAATGCCATGCTTTATCCTTGATTCCTTCCCCTATGGAGGCTGTATAGCGCAGTGGTCTAAGGCTCTGAGCTGCAAATCTGGTGGCATCCAGCAGACCAGACCTGGGTTTGAATCCCACAGCTTCCACTTGCATACTGTGTGACCCTGAGCAAGTCACTTAACCTCCTTGTGCTCCCTGGTCGCTCCTGTAAAAAAGCTTTCAGCTTAGTGTGCTATACTTGGTTAAACAACTAAATAAAAAATAAATAAAATGTTGTAGGTTAACACATTAACCAGTACTGATCCCACTACTGACCCCTATGGTACCTCATTTGAAACCTGTCTGACCTCTGAATATACCCCATTTACTGGTAAACTTTTTGACCTTCCTCCTATCTAGTTTTCTGTCTATTTTATCAGCTTTGTCCCAATCTCGAGATCCCCAATTTCTTGATAAGCCTTCTATTTGAGTATCAAGTCGAAGGCCTTACTAAAATCCAGATATAGCACATTAGCTGGCTGGCTCTTGTCCACTGCCCTCATTACATAGTCAAAAAACTTAATCAGGGTATTCAGGTAATACCTTCGCTTCATGAAGCTGTGATGCATTCTGTATTGGTGCCTATTTGTTTCAAGAAATTCCACCAATTGCTCCTTGGTAATTGTTTCCAGATGTCAAAATAACCAGCTTATAGTTTTTAGGGCCCTCCCTACTCCCATTCTTGTGTAGGGTGACCACATCTGCCCTCCTCCAATCCTCTGGGACTTTCCCAGTTCACACTGAGGTTGATTAAGATCATAAGTGGCACTACTAGTTCCTGGCACAATGTCCTCTGCACTCTGGGATGCTACCCCTCTAGTCCTGGAGACTCATCCACCCTGAGTGACTCTAGTCACTTTAATACCCTATTCTCTAGCATCGATCTCACTATCAGTTCACTCTTCCCCCTCCCTTATTCTACCTTCCACAGTTTGGGACTGGGCCGTAATACTCCATGTCCACTCATACCCTCCTGAATCATCTCCTATCACACACCCTCTCTTACTGTATCTTCTGTAACAGTAATTTTGGTACTTCTGGACTGTCGAATGGCAGTGCATGTATAACACTAATACCACTGTAAAGCCATATAGGCATAGTGGTGGTTGTTGGGAGGGGACGAGGAATTAGCTCATTGATGGACTACAGTAATTGGTAGGAGTGCACAAATATATTGGTGAATATTCATGTTCCGGATGACACAATATTTGTTATTCATTGCAAACTGCACTGAACAGAAAATCTGCTGCACAACAGTTTGAAGCCCGTAAGTGAGCAGTACTAGTACCGTGCTGACCCACTCTATCCTTAGTCATCTCCTTCCTTCCACCCACTTCTCAGTCTTGTCAAAACTTAAAACACTTATATCTAGCCAGATCCTGCTAGATTCCCTTTCCCACCAGACTTTATCATTTTAAAGACCCCCCCCCCAACAATAAAACACCTCAATGCCATTTTCCAGATGGGGAAATGCCCATATAAATTTCCTCAAACACCCACTACCAATACATAAGCAACAGCAGATCTCAATCAGGCAACCATCCCTTTATAAATTCTTTTTGACACAAGTTTAAATACTGGACTGGTTCCAACTGGATGGAAACACGCCAATGTAATACCACTATACAAAAAAGGGTCTAAAAGTATATCAGATAACTATCGCCCCATTAGTTTAACTCCAGTCTGTTGTAAAATTCTAGAACGAATCATTAAAGATGATTTAACCTCTGCTATTGCAAGATTAGATCAAACTCAACATGGATTTATTAAGGGACGATCTTGTATTATCAATTTGATATGCTTCTATGATTATGTTAGTCAAAACTTGGATAAGGGCACCCCTGTGACGTTATCTTTTTGGATTGTAAAAAAGCCTTTGATTCTGTTCCTCATTGGGCTCTGATACAAAAAGTACAGCTTCACAACATTGAACCAGTTTTTGTTAGATGCATCACAAACTGGCTATCTAATAAAATGCAGAGAGTTGTAATAGATGGCCATGTTAGTAGTTGGAAAGAAGTTAAAAGTGGTGTTCCGCAAGGATCCATCCAGGCTCCCCTTATCTTTCAGGTGTTTATATCTGACCTATCTACAAATATGAAAAGTATCTCCATCAAATATGCTGATGATTGTAAAATCTGTAATATTTGTAGTAGTGAGTCTGACTCTGAGGTAATTCAGGAAGACTTAAAGATGCTTGAAATCTGGACCTGAAAATGGAATCTTTACTTCAATACTACCAAATGCTGTGTCTTGCACTTTGGAAAAAAGAACTCCAAACATCAATACTTTCTTTATGATAAGATGTTAGTTAGTAAGGACAGTGAAAAAGACCTGGGTATTACTGTTGATGTAGGGATGACATTTGATTCACATATCACTAATACAATAAGTAAAGCTAATAAGATATGGTGGACAATACGACATAATATTACATCAAATAATCCAGATGTGCTACTTCCTTTATATAGAGCTTATGTATGACCACATTTGGATTTTGGCTCACAGCTGTGGAGTCCACACATAAAAAAAAAGGACGTAGCCAGAATTGAAAGAGTTCAGAGAAGGATTACTAAACATTTAGTATCCTCTAAAACAATTTCTTATCCAGACAGACTGTTAAAATTCGACCTAATGTCTCTGGAAGACAGAAGGGCAAGGGGCGATCTCTTGCTTTTATGGGACCTACATAACGATGAATATTTGTTTGGTGAAAGTGGTCTTGACCTAAAACAGATTAAGGTCTATACTGGAGGTCATCCACTTCAATTGACCAGAAATAAATGTAATACCAATAAAAGGGCTCACTTTTTCTCTCAACGAGTTATTGAACCATGGAATAAATTACTAACTGCTATTATCATCAGTAATAATAAGCTCACTTTTAAGAACAGACTTAATACTTTCAAGAAATTGAATACATTTCCAAATTGTTAATTGTAGGCTCGAGGCCTTTATGGGCATTTAGCCTTTTTTGCCTCATACAGTTTCCTCGTATGATTCCTAGTAGTATGAACCTTGTTCTACTAGCAGGGCAAAAATGTAGGTTTGGTCAGAATGTCAGGACAGTATACATGTTTTTACTTTCCCACCACTATGTAACATATTTTCTGTTTTGCAGGTTTTATTGATTTCATAGTTGAGCCAACATTCTCTGTTCTGACAGATGCAACAGAGAAAATTGTTACTCCTCTTATAGAGGAAGCTTTAAAACCTGGAGGTGCTAGTTCCAGAATACCCAGGTTTGTTGTGTTTCCTTTCTTTATCAGAAAATGTTACTTGAAATGTTACCATTTTTGAGAACTGTACAAAAACTGGTTTAGTAGGAAGTGATTGTTATACAATGTTGCCACCTAGTGGTGATCATTTGGTAAGAGATTCTCATGTTTTTGCAAACTGAAAAAAAACTGTTGGGTATGTATGACCTTTGTGCTGTTTTCAGATATAATTTCATCAGCAGTCATGTACACTCAGAAAAAAACACACTGTCAAGTTTCATTATTTTCAACTAGCCAGACATTCATAAAATAAAGATTTCAGGAAAAAGGCCTTGTAGATCTGTAAACAACCACAGACAGTTGATATAACAACCACAAATGTAATAACAAAACCACATTGATTGATCAGATGTTGCTATATGTGCTTATTTAAAAACAGCTCCTCACTGATCTTGTCTGCTGTAGTCTTATTGCATTCTGTGCCTTAAAGTATATCCCTGCATTAATGATGTACAGTATTTTCTTTTATTTCCCAGTTATTAGTCACAAATTTGTAGCTCACTGCTTTCTTGCTACATGACATTCAAATAAGTCTCTAAAATCTTAGTGACTGGTGTGGTCAATATTTTTGTTTGTTTTTGTTGATCTCTGTCCCCTACTGTCCATGCATATCAACAACAGTTTGGGCATCGAATACATAGGACTTTCAAACAGCACAGCTTATACAATAAGGCCCAGATATTCAAAAGGGTTGCGCATGGTGCAACAGTGTTGTGCCATGCGCAACCTTCTGATCACTCGGGCGATATTCAAAAGGAAAAGTGCACTTTAAAATCCCGATGTGCTGAACCCATCAGTAATGTATGCAGGCACAGGTGGGGGCCCAATATTCAGCCTGGGATGTCTCAGAGTCTGCATCGCATAACCCCTACCTGCGCCTGCACAAAGTTAAGCCAAAAAAAAGGAACAAATGATGGCCACCACAGGTGAGCTGCCCATGCAGAGTGTAACAGCCTGCCACAATGGTGTGCAACATTCCCTACCGTGCCTGGCGGCACCCCCATGCCCCATTGTGGGCATCTGTTTAAATAACCCCCCTCAATATCCCTGGTGGTCCAGTGGACCGAGTGCTGTCGCGGGCATCTGGTTAAATAAATAAACCCCGTCCTATATCCCTGGTGGTCCAGTGGACCGCTATGTAGCCTGATCGTGAGCATCGGTATATCAACACCCCCATCCAATATCTCTGGTGGTCCAGTGGACGATCGCGCTGATGGCGGGCATCTGTAAAACATAAAACCAGCCTATTACCCTGGTGGTCTAGTGCCCCCCACCTGCCCACTGAGCCCCACCACCCGCTCCCCGGTAAGCCAGCGGGCGGCAGCACCCGCCTGCCGCCCTACCGCCCGCCGACTGACAGGCTCAGTAGGGCTGCCGCCCATTGGATGGCGTGAGCCAATGGGCGTCAACTGCTCATACCATACCATACTACACATCATTCACATCATTCACATATCTGGAATGTGTAGTACAGTATGGGCTGCACACCATGGCTCACGCTGTGAACCAATGGGCATGCAACCCTACTGAGCTGTCAGTCATCGGAGCAGTAGGGCGGCAGATGGGTGGTGCTGCTGCCGCTGGCTGACCAGGGGGAGAGCGGGGGTGGGGCCTGTGGGCGGTGGGGAGGGGGTACACTAGACCACCAGGGTAATAGGTTGGTTTTATGTTTTACAGATGCCCGCAATCAGGCAGTGATCGGTCCACTGGACCACCAGGGATATTGGACGGGGGGGTTTATTATACCGATGCCCGCAATCGGGCACATAGCGGTCCACTGGACCACCAGGGATATAGGACAGGGGGAGTTTATTTAACCAGATGCCCGCGATCAGGCAGCACTCTGTCCACTGGACCACCAGGGATATTAGACGAGGATTTTTTTTTTGACGAATGCCCGTGATCGGGCTGCAGGGGGCGTCAGTCCCTGACGGCTGCTGCCTGGCAGGGTGCCAGGCGCAAGTCGTTGTGGATCGGCGCACCTGCATGCTAATGGGATGCAAATGGAGCCATAGTTACATGCAAATGGCCCAATGTGTGCCTTGTATAAATTATGGCCCCATTTGCATGTCCCCTTTTGAATATTGCAGGTGCTGTGCATGGCGCAATGGCACTTGCACTAGCGCATCTCCATGCTCCACTCTGGCCACTTGCGCTGGCGCAGTGCCACTGCACCATGCACAGTGAGGGTGGCCAGGGTGCGATAGTCAAAGCTGCTGAGCCATAGCGCAGCTCCGTTGAATATCACCCAGGCCACACCCCTGCACAACAAAGTTGAGCTGCGCCCAGGCTTGCGCCACAGCCTGGCGCAGTTTGAATATCTGGGCCTAAGTGTGTAAGTGCATCTGAGGATTTGGGAACCAGCATAGTAAAGGCACATTTTTGGACTTCAGGTCCCAGCTGAACAGAGGCAATTTCTCCTATAATGCTTTTCATGGAGCCAACTGCAGAGATGGATACTCCACATGAGGATTTGTGAGCCCAATATTCTCCACAGGCGGTAGATGGGTGGCACAAGAGGTTTTATGACAGATGAACCCAGGCCACTTCAGACACCTGACTGCTGGCAATAATTTTTCAGTGCTATGCAACAGAATTTACTTCTGTGCATTCCAGAAGGTGTTTATACCAGTCCCAAGTCTTCAGAAATTCCATGAAACTTCATGCTGTAGACCAGACCTTGCATCATCTGGTTAGCATAGGGGCAGTGATTCTGCTATTTTCATGGACAAACAACATGGTTCCACCACATTAACTTTATAGTTCCCAAGAAATCAGGAGAATTACATCCAATACTGATTCTCTCCAGCCTCAAAAAGTCTGTGAGACCTGTCCAGTATGGGTGTGCAAAGTTAAAAAACTTCGCTTTGCACAGAAATTCGTGAATTTTACTGAATTCACGAAGTTCTCCTTAAAGGTAAATTTCTACTTCACCTTAAAGGACATCTTAACAAATGGCAGGATTGTGAACTTCACCTGTGAAGTTTGGCTCTAAGGTGAAGTTTGCAAAGATCTATGGGATTGGAGGTCACATGGTGCTGCAGTGAGCTCTGTTTCCATGTGTAGGCTGAATTCAGTGCAGTTTGAGGAAGAAACAGTTGGTGTTAACCCTTGCTGTGTCACAGACTCATATATTAGTCCAGAATTACTATATGTTCTAATTCTGTTGTCAGACTAAGGATTTAAATGTGTTCTGCATCTTTGTGCCTGAAATCCTTTGGAAAGCATTTAAAACACACAGTTTGTTTTCCAACGAATCACTCCACTAAGTGTCTACTGTGCCTTGTGCATTGTGCCTCTAGATCACCAGTTATTTGTGGTGTTTTTTGAGATTTAGTTAGTTTAAAGGTGTAGTTTTGTTTTCTGTGTAGTGAGGCAGTGCTGTGGGGTGGGGTGAGGGATGAGGGGGAGCTTAACTGCAGAAACTTCCAGCAAGAAAAGGCAGGCTAGGCAGCCTTTTCTGTCTTAGCAGTACTAGTGCTGTTGCAATCAGTGTTTGCGCAAAAAGGGCAAGGAAACCTCCAAGGTGATCTTTTCTAGATGGGTCAGAACATGTATAGCAAAGGTCTATGTGTCTGAAAATTGAAGCTGTTAGCTTTGATCAAAGCACATTCAACACAGACTATTCCACTTCCTGGGCTGAAAGTGGAGAGGCCTCAGTGAATGACTTGTGTATGACAGGTACCTAGTCATCATTGTGTCTATCAGAAAACATTATAGAATGACCACTCATAATTCCACTGACATGGCATACAGACACAAGGTGATTCAAGTGATCATGAGGTGATAGTTTAAATTTAAAGAATATTCTCTCCCTCCAAATGCTGTTGCTGACCTCTCTTTATTAACTACAGTGATTAGGCACTGTAGGGAGGCTGGGATAGAGAGAAGGCGGGATTGTAGGCAGTGGGGTGTTGGAGGTAAAGCTGGAGTGAGCCATATTGGGTTGGTTAGGACCAGGAGGCAACCTGAGATTAGATGGGGCTTTGAGAGAGAGAGAGAGGCTAGACGTGTTTGGCACCCATATGCAGGGCTCTCACCAGACCAAGTGGGCAGGTAGCCATTGGGCCAGCAACCTCCTCCATTCCTCTTCAGGCAGTTCTGTGCAATGCCAGACTGATTAGAAACAAGACTGCAATTATTGCAGACTTGATTTTCTTGGTCATTCTGGCTTGCATTACAGAGACCTGGCTGGAGGATGATGCAGGCCCAGTTCTGGAGATGTCAGTCCCGGTTGGTTTCTCTGTGGTGCACTGCCATAGGAGGGAACACAGAGGTAGTGGTGTGGCCATCTGTTTTTGATCTGACTTGAACTCTTCCGTGTAACCAGTGGGCTCTACTTCATTGTTTGAATGCATGGCCATGCATGGGGTTCTAGGTGCAGGCTGCAGAATCCTTCTCATATGCTGGCCTCTGTGGTTCAAAGGGGAATTTCTGCAGGAAGTAACAGACCTCATCACCAATAGGGTGTAGGAGTTCATCAGATGGTTAATTCTGAGTGAGGTCAATGTCTGGATCAAAAACAAACTCACATTTTGGTCATGATGTCCTCCAGATGCTGTCTTGTCTGGGCCTTGCACAAGTTGTTGCTTTTGTGGCCCACAGCCATGGCCATGCCTTGGACCTAGTGTTCTCACTGGGGCTTGAGGTCACTGACCTCAGGATTGATCCGGTCATTTGGGTGGATCACTGCATGGTAGAGTTCTTGTTTGGGGCCCCCCATTAGTTCTTCCTCTGTAGAGCTGGTCCGGTACTGCCCTTTGAAAGGGTTGTCCCCAGAAGGACTGATAGAGGTACTGGATCTATCTTGTGTGACTGTTGCCTGTGTGACAGGTATGGGTGATCTGGTGGCAGCCTATAATAGTGCTGTCTCCTAGGCTCTCAACTCTGTTGCACTAGTCCGTATATGACCCACATCTTCTCACTTGAGACCCCCATGTTTTGATTTGGCTCACAAGGAGATGAAGACCATGGGTTAGAGGTTGGAGGATTGTTGGCAGAGGTCTTGATCTGAGGAGGACAAATTTTGAGAATTCACTACAGTGAATATCAAAGGGCAATCAACCATAAGAAGGCAGTGCTCCTGTCCGGGGAGATTGCTCCAGGGAGGAACAGACTGGCTCTGCTCTTTCGTACTGTAGACAGGCATCTCCATCCTGCCTGTCTTCAGCCAAAAAGAACATTTTCAGTCAGTAAGTGTGAGTAGTTCACTCTATTCTTCTCTGACAGGGAGACCTCCATTAGGGCTGGGATCTCTCCAACAGGGCTGTTGCAGCCCTGCAGTGGTGAGTTGCATGAGTTCAAAAGCACTTCTATTGTCTGAAGTAAGTTTAGGATGGTTGGGGTGACAGAGGTTTGTGAGGTGATCTCAGAGTTGCAGCTCACATACTGTGAACTGGACCCATGCCTGACCCATCTCTTAATGGGATATGTTGAGTCTGTTGGTCCAGTGTTCACTGAGATTGTCCTGTGTTTGCTTTTGGAGGGATATTTCCCCCAGTGTCTTGAAAGAGGCACTTGTGAAGCCCCTCCTAAAGAAACCTTCTCTTGACCCTGACATCTTGGTGAATTATAGACCTATCTCTAACCTCCCATTTTTGGGTAAGGTTATTGAGAAAGCAGTGGCTCTGCACCTTGAGGCACACCTCATAGTCTATGACATCTATGAGTCCTTCCAGTCAGGGTTTAGGTCAAGACATAGCACTGAAATGGTATTAGTCAGAGTTCAAAATGATCTCCTCTGGGCAGGAGATAGAGGAGAGCAGTTAATACTCCTTTTCCTCTATGTCTCCTCAGGATCTGACACTGTGGACCATGTAGTGTTGCTGGGTCGCCTAAGGGAGCTATGTGGACTCACCAGTATTGTCATCAGCTGGTTTGAGTCCTTTCTCACAGGGAGGATGCAGAGTTTCTCCCCCTGCCCAAAGGCCCTGCCATGTGGAGTTCCCCTGGGTCTGATCTTGTCACCTATGTTGTTCACAGTGTACATGCTTCTCTTGGGTGAGATCATTAGCTGGTACAGCTTGGGTTTTCACTGTTGTACAGATGACACCCAGTTGTACATGTTATTTGCACCCAGGACGAGTGATGTTGTGGAGGTGCTAAATAAATGCCTGGCCAAAATTCAAGACTGGATGTCCTCTAACTGGCTGGGACTCCATCCTGACAAGACAGTGGTGCTAGTGATTGAGCCTGGTCATTGGTGGGATGGGGGGAGCTGCTGGGATGGGGACAGGGTTATTCCTTGGCCCTATTCCTCTGGCTGCATCTACCAAGGTGAAAAATCTGGGCATCATCCTTGATGATGGACTGACACCTGAGGTTGAAGTGTCACCTGTCATCCAAAGTATTTTTTACCACTTGAGGAATGTCACCCAAATCAAAGCCTTGATTCCACTTGATAACCTGCCCTCACTGGTACATGCTTTTGTGACATCTGGACTCAACTACTACAATGCTCTTTGCCTCAGGGCCAGTGGAGGGGTTATTTGATGTCTGTAGCTGGTGCAGAACGAAGCGGTCAGGTTGCTGACAAGTCTTCCAAGGTCTTGCCATGTGATCCTGGTTCTGTGTGATCTTCACTGGCTGCTGGTTAGGTGGAGAATCACCTTCAAGGTGGGCTTACTCAACTGTAAGGCCCTATAGAGATCAGGCCCTAGCTACTTGAGTGACTTCCTGACTCCTGTCTGCCCAATGCACTTGTTGCACTCCTCTACCAAGGGCCTCCTAGTGGTTCCCAGGGCCCACCTGAAGACCTCAGGAAATCGATCTTTTGAGGCTGCAGAACTGGTATTATGGAACTTGCTTCCAAGATCTTTATGGGAGGCCCCATTAGTGGAGGTTTTTAAGCACAGTCTGAAGGCCCATCTCTTTAGGGAAGCATTTGCAGATTGTCTATGAGTCTTAGAATACCTAACTTCTGAATTGTTTATTTTTAATGAGTATTTATCTAGGTTTAATTGTTGTTTGTTGTTGTTTTTAATTTATGTTTTATATTGGTTGTATGTTACTTATTCTAACTCTTGCCTACCTGTGTAGCACCCAGAGCCTCTGGGTCGGGGTGCTTAAGAAATAAAATTTTACTTACTTACTTTACTTACCTACTTACTTACATTTGTTGGGTACTGCTTTTAAATCCCAGCTGTAAGTCAATGCCCAGTAGCAATGTGGAATGACCTATACATATAGATAGAAATTTTAGTAGACTTTCCATAATTTATTTTTCTGTTAGTTCTAACATTGTCACTGGAACCTACCCTAAAGTACGTTACTCTATAAGGAAAATTCTGCAGCTGCTTTGGATTTAATTCAGTTAATGTCTGTTAGTGACGTTTGATGCTGTTGCATCAGGCAATTATTTCTTCAATGCATTGTTCATATATTCAGTGATTCTCTGAGGTGAGTTCATTTAGGGAAGCTGTCATTACAGAAGCTATGAATGGCATCAAACATAGACTGGTTGATGCAGATTCATTCACTGTCACATAAAAAATTATAGAGAGATTAGTGCTGCCAAGCATTTCAAAGGTAAAGATGTGATTTCATTCTTTTGTGGAATGCATAAGTAACTTGGTATTTTTCAGTGCTATGTGGATCTAAAAGATTTAGGACTGAGGATTTAATAGTGAAGTGATAGATCAACGCTTCACTATAGACTTGTTTGTGCTTCCATAAATAGTCAACCAGACATACTGAAAAGATGGAGCACCCACCTCCTGAACAACCAACATGCACTATGGGCAGCAAAAAAATGCTGACCCACTTCTACTGCATGAAAGCTTCATTCATTTATTGGATAAATAAAAAAAAACAGTAAGTGACTGAGATAGCAAATAAAATGTGCATAATGCCTATAGCAGACTTAGCTGATCTGGAGCAATCACCCTTAGGTGGATAGGAACTGATGCTTCATCTACTTCAAAACAAGCTTCCTCAGAGTGATCTAAGTTGGTTAGAGCACCTGCTTTAATATCCCACTCCTTCAGACAGATTTACATATATAAAATAATGGACTTCCCCTTTGAAAAGGGGCATGCATATATAGATACATATTGCAATAGTTAAAATAAAATACACAAACTGGATGCAGTAATCACTTATATTACATTCATCTCTTAAAGTAGTTAGCCCAATCAAATTTCAGAGATTACAAATGAACACAGATCATCTTCAGTTAAGTTAAACATGTATAGTTCTTCATTTTGACATTTTCGTATGCACAGTATTATATACATTGAAAATGTATGGATAGAAATACAAAACAAAACTGATCCTTGTGAGTACCTGCTATAGGTCCCCCCAACAGTAGTACAGAATATTCAAGCAAATTACTTAACACTATCACAGACAACAGTTGTATAAATAAAGATGTGATTATACTGGGAGATTTTAATATTTCCAGTATATACTAGGAAAACAGGACTAGAGATGCAATAAAGTATAACTTCATTGACGAAGGTGCCACAAAGTGGCCGAAATTTGCATTCATGGAGTTTTGTGAAGTTTCCATTGCCCTCAACAACTTTGACTATGCCAAAAATCATGACGTTTTCACCATGAAATGTGACATTTACCCATGAATTGCACCAATCATGAGTGAAATTCTACACTTTGTGGATAAATTCTGAACTTTGTGAATTGCACTAACATCACAGATTATTTAGCAGAGCAAATTTCATCAGCTTTGCACATCTCTAAACAGGACATCCACGAGTAACATGGGCACAGCTCTCATAGATATTATGGATCTGTAAGTTAAACCAAATAGTTACTGAGCCAACTAGTGGGGAGAATCTACTGGACCTTGTCTTAACCAACATTAAAGATTATAGCTTAAATTGTTCTGTGATAGAGCCACTGGGCAGCAGTGACCACTGCAAGAGTAAGGTAAGTATTGAAAGGGGAGCTATTGTTGATGGAGGACCTGAATATGCCAGATGTTAACTGGAGCACCTTTGCTACAGCAACATCCAAGAGCAGGGCCATTCTTGATGCCCTACAGGGAGCATGCCTTAGACAGCCAGTGTTGGAACCCACTCAGGAGGGAGCAATCTTACACCTGGTACTCTCATATGGGGACAGAGAGAGGATCTCAGATCTAGAAGTGGGTAGCCATCTCGGGACAAGTAACCGCCAAACAGTGTGGTTCATGATAAACTCAGCAGCAGAGTCAAGTCATACAAAAGTGAGAGGGTACTGGACTTCAGGAGGGCTGACTTTGTCAAAATGTGAGCGTGCCTCAGAAAAGCGCTAGCAAACAAGCAAGAAGGAGGGGTGAAGCAACAATGGGGAAACATCAAAACTGCCATCACAGAGGCAACAAGCCTTTGTGTGAAGCAAATAAACAAATCAAAAGAAAAGAAAAAAACACTATGGTTCTCAAAAGAAGTGGCAGGGAAGGTTAAGGAGAAAAAGATAGTATTTAGGAAGTACAGGGAAACACAGAAAGAGAAGGACAGAGAACTTTACCAGTTAAAGCAGAAGGAAGTGGGGAAGGCAGTCAGAATAAGAAAGGTCCAAACTGAGGAAAAGATAGCCAACTCAGTTAAGAAGGGGGATAAAACTTTTATAGGTACATTAGGGAGCGAAGAAAGACAAAAGGAGGGATAGCGAGGCTGAATAAAGGGGAAGACGGGTGGGCAGAGAGGGACAATGAAAAAGCAGGAATACTGAATGAATATTTCTGCTCAGTATTCACAAAAGAAGAGGAGATGGAGGTACCTAATCCAATCAATAGAAGCACTCTGGGGAGGGGGGGTCAATCCCAGTTTTTTCACAGAAGAAAGGGTTCTGAAAGAACTCCTAAAGCTGAAGGTGGATAAAGCAATGGAGCATGACAGGATTCACCCCAGAATTCTAAAAGAACTAAGGGGAGAACTAGTGAAACCACTGACTACCCTTTTTAACAAATCATGGGAGGATGGTGTGGTACCTGAGGACTGGAGGAGGGCAGATGTGATTCCCCTTCACAAAAGTGGGAGCAAGACAGAGGCAGAAAACTACAGATCTGTCAGTTTGACCTCAGCTGTAGTGAAAATGATAGAATCACTTCTGAAGGAAAGAATTGTTGAGTACCTAGAGACCAGTGGCACATAGGACCCAAGGCGGCATGGATTCATAGCAGGAAGGTCATGTCAGATGAATCTAATCAATTTCTTTGACCAAAGCAGTAGACCAGGGAGGGGCTGTGGACATGGCCTACCTAGACTTTAGCAAGGTATTTGACTCAGTCCCACACAAAAGATTAATAAACAAATTAGCCAGCCTGGGAGTGGGTCCCAGGCTGGTAGCATCTGTTAAACACTGGCTGAACAACAGGACACAGAAGGTAATAGTAAACAGAGTCCACTCTGAAGAAAGGGGGTAACTAGTGGGGTACCGCAGGGTTCAGTACTGGGTCCAGTCCTTTTTAATGTCTTTATAAGTGACATTGCAGAGGGACTGGAAGGAAAAGTATGCCTCTTTGCAGATGATACAAAGATCTGCAACAGGTTTGATACACAAGAGGGGTGGAAAGGATGAGAAGAGACTTGGCAAGGTTGGAGGAATGGTCAGAAGTATGGCAGCTTGGATTCAGTGCAAAGACGTGCAAAGTAATGCACCTGGGAAACACAAACCCAGTGAAGAGTACACAATGGGGGGAAGGTACTAACAACAACAAAAATGGAAAGAGACCTGGGGGTAATCATATCAGATGACCTAAAGGTGAGCAAGCAATGTGAGAAGGCAGTAAGGATGGCTGGAGGAATACTAGGATGTATAGGGAGAGGCATCACCAGTAGAAAACAAGAAGTCATTATCCCTCTGTACAGACAGTTGGTGAGATCCAATCTGGAGTACTGTGTCCAGTTCTGGAGACCCCATGTCTGCAAGGACATAGACAGGATGGAGGCAGTCCAGAGGAGGGCAATTAAAATGGTGCAGGGTCTGCAACAGAAACCATATGAGGAGAAACTGAAGGAGCTTAATATGTATACCCTTGAGGAAGGGGGGGACATGATAGAAACTTTCAAGTACCTCAAGGAAATCAACAAAGTCCAAGAGGGTAGCATCCTTCAGAAAAAGAGATGTGCAAGAACAAGAGGACATAATTTGAAGACAGAGGCGGGACGGCTCAGGGGCAATGTGAGGAAGTATTTTTTTTCACAGAGAGGGTGGTGAATGCATGGAACAGCCTTCATGAGGTGGTCATGGGGTCAAAAACAGTGGGGAATTCAAGAATGTATGGGACAGACATTAGACAGTTCTTATGGGGGGTAGGAAGAAATAGGCTGTTGGGTAACTAGGATCTGCAGCTTATCCAGTAGGTAGGGAAATGGGCAGACTAGGTGGACCAAGTGGTCCTTATCTGCTGTCAAAGTCTATGTTTCTGTGTTTCAGGAGCTCACTAAACAGAACTGAGTTTTATAATTTTGAGGAAGCCAATTATGAGGCCATGGCCAGGGACCTGGATACTTGGGAATGGGAATTGCTCTTTGCAAACAAGACTGTCAACAAGAAATGGGATCACATTAAGGATAAACTGACAGCTTATGAGAAGATTGGGTTTCTAAAAAAAAGATATAGGTTAAAACAAAAATAAAACCTAAGTGGATGACAAATAACATGAAAAGGAAAATAAGCAAGAGAAAGGATCATCTAAAAAAATGATCATAGCAATATTAATGAAGAAATACACAAAAATTACCTGAGAATGTGCAGATGATAGATACAGTAGATAGATAGACAGACAGACAGACAGACAGACAGACAGATAGATAAATAGGTAGAAAAAATGTTTATTTTTTAACAGGAGATAATCTTTAGGACTACAGAGCCCTGTTTTACAAAGTTGTCCTGTGTAAGCGGATGGTTACATAGTCAAAAGTGCAAATCTTAACAAAGTTTCATACATACATTGACTAACGTAGAAGTACACTAACAAATCCATTTTGTCAGTCACTATAAAAAGGCCATAAGTTGACACATTTGGCTATCTCAATGCAGTAGCTAGGATTGTATTTCTATTGTAAGCATAAATATACAATGAAAAAGAGAAAAAAGGAATCACACTTGAAATAAAATGATTCCAACAAAACATATACTAACAGCATCAATACATCAAACTGACCACAGGTTTAGGCTAAAACCCTTTTCATAACAATTTATCCTAAGGCCCCAAACATTGACAATTTGCTTTCCACATTAGGTCTAGACCTTTTCTAAACTGTCCCAGGTTACTTGCATTTCTGGTCTCTAGATTTAATTCATTCCATATTTTTTGAAGATAATACCTCCTTTGCATCTTATTATACCTGTTCCTGACTATGGGAAATCGAAAACAGCAAAACACAATTTGAAATCAGGTTAGCTAATAATAAAAACATAAATCCCAAGGCCATTTTTGGACCAATTGAAGGGCAAGGAAACAGTCATAGGTCCACTAGAAATAAATGGTAAAACTACTGAACAGTCAAAGATCATGGCAGAAGAATTAAATAACTATTTTGCCTCAGTATTTAGCAGAGTCAACATCAAGGGAAATGCTGATGTAATAAATAATCACTCAACAGAAGAGCTGGAAACTATGTTTAGCAGAGAAAGGATACTCAGAGAATTATGCAGACTGGACCCTCATAAATCCCCGAGCACAGTAAGCCCACATTTGGTGAAAAATGTGGCAGAATATTTAGCAGCCCCCATAACTGACATACTTAAACCCTCAATACTAACTGGGGAAGTACCACAGGAATGGAAGGAAGTGATCATTGCTCCGATCTACAAAAAAGAAAACAAACACCTAGTCTCAAATTACAGACCTGTTACTTTAAAGGGGAATAGTCACCACCAGGGCCCCCCCACAGTCAAGTGTGGGGCTAGTCCCAATGTACGCTTTGTGTGCAAAAATATTTTGGTTTACTTACTGTTTACTGTAGTATAATAGAGTGTATCAGACTGATTTTGATTAGTTATAGGCTGATATATTCTGGTACTACAAATCCCAGAATCCCCTGCTAATGACACATGAGCAGTAGGTGGCAGTGAGAAGACTCAGTAGCCTGCAGTGCATGTTAGAATTTATATAAAGCCCTGATCTTTTGTTCACAGGTGGTTGATCTGGATCAGCTACAGTAAGTCTGCTCTAGCTTTCATATCTGTGTTTTGCTGTCTCTGCAATTTACTGTTTTAAAACACATTTTCTTTGTACAATAAATACATTAAGTTTGCATACAGTAGCAGGTGGTAAGCATTTTTTTGTACACATAATGCAGTGCATGTTGGTTCATCAGGAGGTACATGCTCCATCTCTTCTATAAGACAGGACTGAGGATTTAAAGCTGACAGCCTCAGGATGAGTAGGAGTCAGGGTTCCATTATGTAGTTATAGATTTTTTCTGTGTATTGGTCCCTACTAGGTGAGCATGTGTAACCCAGCAGTAAATGAATACTCAGTGACAATGTTGGAACTAACTGACAAAGCATTTGCAGTAAGCTTGATTGAATGTTTTCCCACAGTGAGGGTGTGTTTGTTATGTCATACAAATAGCAACATCTCAGCACTAAGGTGTTGACCAAGAGGCAGAAGTTTACAATGTTACTGTTTGAACTCTCCAGTGCAGTCATGCTCCCCCTAATATTCCAATGGCAGATTTATTTCTCAGCTGAAGAGATCAGTCACCCCTAAGTCCTGTTCCAGTCCATATAGTTAATTGTTCTTTGTTTTGAATACTATTTTCTTATTTTGTAAAGTTTTTGAATCTATTTGATGTGTTACTGTATCTTTGTTTTTCTGTTTTTTAAAGTTATCATTTTTACTGGTTCCATTGTAGTTCCTGGAAGGGGAAGAACAGTGGTGTCATCTAGTCCCAGTTAAGGTTCTCTGTTCCAAATAAAACAAAAAAGAATTAACAAAACCAATAGTTAAAAAACAAAATAGGAGGAAATACCAAATAATAGTGCAAATCACCCCCAGATTTTTATAAATGTAGAACAAAAAGTATTCTAGTGTCAGTCAGCATGGGTATATGTAAACAGCAATATGTCTCAAAACAGTGTCTCACTGAGTATTATTGCCCATACTGTATTAAATAAACCGATAATTGTATTATATCAATGCAGGGAAGTGCAGGGTTCTGCAGCGGGGGCCAGAAACTTGGGCCAAGTGTATATCCTGGAGACACACTACAAGTCTCAAGGGTGAGAGGGACCTGAGGGTGGAGGCGGATGTCAAAATGAACAATTCTAAGACTTGTAGGAGGGCAGCAGCCAAAGCCAATAGGATGCTGGAATGCATCACTAGGGGGATTACCTCCAAAAGTAGGGAAGTGATCCTCTCTCTGTATAACTGCCTGGTTAAGCTGCACCTCAATTACTGTGTGCAGTTTTGAAGACCGCACTTAAAAAGGGACATTGCATTCCTGGAGTGGGTCCAGAGGAGGGCAACCAAAATGATCTGGGGCTTCGGGGAAAGGACCTATGGGGAGAGGCTCGAGGAGCTGAATGTGTACACTCTGGAGGAGAGGAGAGACAGGGAGGACATGATAGAGATCTTTGTAGCGGGGTTGGGATAGTCAGGTAAACAAATCATGCAGACCCACAAACTTAGTGCATAAAAAGTGCTGGAAAGGCACTTATCATTTTATTTCTGTCAGGAAACGCTGACTTCAGGATTCACAGAAATCAGGAAAATAAAGTTAGTTCAGTCATTTTCAAAGTCTCAACGAAATATTGAACAGATGAGCTATACTCAGGATGAACCACTGCTCTGCTCAGCAGTACCACCAGGCTATCTCCTTGCAAATGTATAAACTTCAGAGGCCCAGCACCTCTGGCAGTCAGCTCAACTGACATCCTCTTTCTTAACTCCCTAGTGGTAATCTTTTATACATTCCTGAGGTGACATCATAATCAGATGATCCTCCTCCTTTTGAAAAATCAAAATAACATACTACAGATTCCTTTTTTAGTTTACATTTTCATTCCTAAACATCAGGTATATAAGTGCATAACAGTATTTGTTCTAAATAATCCCATAACCTTACTTTGATGTCCTAAAGTAATGTTCATAGAGTTAATTAATCTCAATAAGGCTAAGCCCCTTCCTTGATAGTGACATCACTCATTACAACTTCTATAAAAGCAGACAGACTGTGAGCTGCCAGCCCTATAGAACACCCATGCAGCTCAACAGGTAAGACACACAAGAATATATTGTTCACTTTAACTTTACTTCTTTGCCAAAGGGCACACCATGCAATATTTAGGGACTCCCTGTTTTCATTTCCTACATGTGTTTTGTTAGTGCAGCTTCTTTATTCATTTAGAAGCTAGCATACTTCCACACTTTAAACACTGAGTTTTAGTTTATTAAACGCTCAATACAGAAAGCTCTGTTTCAGAGGGTTGCTAACAACAAAGGTTATCTTAGTTTTATTTTATTCAGGTTCTCTCCCTTTTCTGCAATTATTAATCTGAAAAGTAAACCTCTTTTCTTTCGGCTCATTAGAGGCATGAACCGAGCTGCAAATGAAATTATTTTCTTAAGGTTTTCTATGTCCGGGGGTTAAAAACTGCAGAACTCCTGCCTGACCCAAACAAGAGTTTCCCCCTTCTACTAAAATATCCATGTGTATATATTATATGTTTCTACATTTCACATAAATGCCTTCACTATTCAGCATCTGGTACTTTATACCTAAGCATGATATCTCTGGGGGTACTTGGAAGAATATTAGGGCCTGTACTCATCACAGGAAGCACCCTGTGACATTCCTCCCCACCTAAGAGGGCAACCATTTTACTGGTTGTCCGAACATCCATACCTTTTCCAATATAGGGAAAGGTGGAGCTCTGGTCCGCCCTCACCTTAGAGCTCCACCCCAGGGTCCCCATATGCCTGTTAAACATAACATTAGCTATCATTCCAAGCAGTTGCAATACAACATGCTATACATAACTTTTCCCTGGGGTAACATATTACTAATTATGTGACTAAAATAAAATATATATGCCTATAACACTGGCAGTATTGTCTGGGTAATAACTCTCAGCCTTTTCTGACAGGATACCCAGCACATGTTCCAATGTGTGCACATTCTGCTATTATCACTATGGTTGACATTTGTAATGTTGTTAACCTTAATACTCTTAGACCATTGAGAAGGAAAAACAGATCAGCAGTACAAGAAAAGTTCAATAGATAAGAAGAAATCGTCTGTAGGTGGCCAGCCTATCAAACTAGAAAAATGAAAATAGATAAGAACAGGATAGCAAGACTGTCGCGACAGAAGTTTCTAGAAGATTTATAGAAGAAATGGTCCATACTAATCAGGCAGCATAGCTCCACCTTCCTTTCCCTGGAAGGGGATGGAGTTAGGCCATTTTTGCTTCAGGGTATACACCCTGTAGTGACCGTTACCTTAACCATTAAGCATACTATATATTGCAGTATTTTGGTCTTCCACCATTACTAGGAATTCCTAAAATATATTCCCAGGCAAGTACAGTCCCCAACAGGTATATCTGTGAAATACCCAGTCTATTCTCTTACAGACAACCTTTGGGATTTGTACTACTTTGTACTACTCAACATGGTCTAAAATCTCAATCAGTAATGTTCCAGTCTACCACCTCCCTTCAAGTGGCCTACATTGGGAGTCTCCTGCCTCCAAGAGTGCATACTGGTGGTCCCTTCCCTTTGTACCTTTCTTTACAGTACCTGTGTTAGTATTTCTGCTAACCTGATACCTTCCATTCCCAGCAGTAGCAGGAACCTCTGTCTGGTTGCACTCATGGCAATTCTTTAGATAAACTGCTACTTGCTTATACATACCTGGTCAGTAATAGAATGGAGTGAGTCTAGCCAACACTCCACCATGGCTCAGGTGCCCACAGGGACTGAAGTGTGCAGCTTCTATTACATGTTGCCTATAGGCCACAGGCACCACAACCTGTCGTCTATACTTTTTGTCTGGGGTTGGGCGCATGTGGTAAAGGACACCCTCCTTCTGTTCATACCACCACCCTGGCTTCGACCCCACATCACCATTAACATGGCTACCTTCTTTCTCTATACCGTTTTGCTTTAACATGGCTACCTCTGGATCCTCAGCCTGCAATTTACCCCAGTCAGTATTATACATGCTATTAAACATTTCATGGGTATTGGAACAAGACAGTGTCCCTTCAGCCTCAATGGCTTCTTCAGTCTTGCTTGTAGACTTCTCCCCCAGTTTACAATGTCCCGATATAGTCTTACCTGGGGTCTCACTGACTTCATCATCTTCCACCCAGTAACAGCCCGGAAATATTGGTAACTCTGGAAGCAATAAATCCCCAGCATGCCATGATAAATCCAACAGAGGGTCCACCTCCTCCAGTACCCTCGAGTCCTGGTCCTCCATCACTTTCACCACATCTTCTTTAGCATCTCGCAGTCTGGCCTCCTCCATTAGTACCCTGCAGTGGTACTCTGCCTCACTCCTGCGCTGGTCAGCCTCTTTTCGGTGCTGGTTTGCCTCCAGCCATTCACCACTAAGCCAGTGTACCAGCCTCACCAACTCTTCCATCTGATCTCTGTCCATCTTCTGTGGAGCTTCTCCCAGGTCACTAGCTCCCTCAGACACTTCGATTTCTGGTGCCATGCACTTGTCTGCTATTATCCTGCGATGCCAAGTCTGGCACCCTGGACTGAACTCCCCCACTATACCATGGACATTCAGCCAGTATCCCACTTCTGACACCAATTGTAGCGGGGTTGGGATAGTCAGGATAACAAATCATGCAGACCCACAAACTTAGTGGATAAAAAGTGCTGGAAAGGCACTTATCATTTTATTTCTGTCAGGAAACGTGACTTCAGGATTCCAGAAATCAGGAAAATAAAGTTAGTTCAGTCATTTTCAAAGTCTCACGAAATATTGAACAGATGAGCTATACCAGGATGAACCACTGCTCTGCTCAGCAGTACCACCAGGCTATCTCCTTGCAAATGTATATACTTGAGGCTCAGCACCTCTGGCAGTCAGCTCAACTGACATCCTCTTTCTTAACTCCTAGTGGTAATCTTTTATACATTCCTGAGGGTGACATCATAATCAGATGATCCTCCTCCTTTTTGAAAAATCAAAATAATATACTACAGATTCCTTTTTTACTTTACATTTTCATTCCTAAACATCAGGTATATAAGTGCATAACAGTATTTGTTCTAAATAATCCCATAACCTTACTTTGATGTCCTAAAGCAATGTTCATAGAGTTAATTAATCTCAATAAGGCTAAGCCCCTTCCTTGATAGTGACATCACTCATTACAACTTCTATAAAAGCAGACAGACTGTGAGCTGCCAGCCCTATAGAACACCCATGCAGCTCAACAGGTAAGACACACAAGAATATATTATTCACTTAACTTTACTTCTTTGCCAAAGGGCACACCATACAATATTTAGGGACTCCCTGGTTTCATTTCCTACATGTGTTTTGTTAGTGCAGCTTCTTTATTCATTTAGAAGCTAGCATACTTCACACTTTAAACACTGAGTTTTAGTTTATTGAAACGCTCAATACAGAGAGCTCTGTTTCAGAGGGGTTGCTAACAACAAAGGTTATCTTAGTTTTTATTTTATTCAGGTTCTCTCCCTTTTCTGCAATTATTAATCTGAAAAGTAAACCTCTTTTCTTTCGGCTCATTAGAGGCATGAACCGAGCTGCAAATGAAATTATTTTCGTAAGGTTTTCTATGTCCGGGGGAGGGGGTTAAAAACTGCAGAACTCCTGCCTGACCCAAACAAGAGTTTCCCCCTTCTACTAAAATATCCATGTGTATATAGTATATGTTTCTACATTTCACATAAATGCCTTCACTATTCAGCATCTGGTACTTTATACCTAAGCATGATATCTCTTGGGGGTACTTGGAAGAATATTGGGCCTGTACTCATCACAGGAAGCACCCTGTGACAATCTTCAAGTACATAAAGTGGATTAATAAGGGATCAGTTGGGTTGTTCCAAGGAAGGGGGCAACTAGAGGACACTGGTGGAAGCTGGGGAGACTCGGGAGAGGAGGAGATGTTACTTCACTGAGAGGGTGGTGGTACCGAGGAATGCCCTGCCCAAGGGACTGGTGGAGGCAGAGAGTGTAGATGGGTTGAAGAGGGGCTTGGACAGGTATAGGCGGAGGGTGAAGCTGAGGAACTCCAATACAAGGGGAATATTTTGGACTGGGGATACAGAAACCCAAGGGGGTGGGGGGGACAGCAAAGTCAGTGCCCAGTGTGGGTGCTGACTATTGAGTAGACACAAAAGACCATTAGGCCTACTCTGCAGGCATTTTAGTATGTTAGTATATCCTACTGCTAGTAATACTTGTTCTTATATATTTTATATGACACACAGTGACGCAAGGTAGTCTTACACTTATTCTTCCCATTATACTTCTTTTAAAGAAGACTCACCATTTTATATATATATATATCAGAGGATCACAGAACTGTAGGATTCACATACATGGAATAATTTTTTTATATACAAAGTACTCAGCTTGTGCCACTGTCCAGTGTGATTTCCATGAATAATCAATAGTAGGAGATACTGCATTCACATGCAGGCACAGTGACAGTAAATAAACAACTTGCTGATTTTACAAGGTGGAGTCCTATTGCCTATATGGCATTCACAATATTTTCAATCATGTTGTAAAGCAAGTACTGCAAAAAATAAAACCCTGGATAAATACAGAGCTAGAAAAAGCACAGCAGTGGCTAGTATAATGACTTTTTTGCAGGGGATGTACCCTAACAATATAGCTATAATATCAGAATACAGGGTAGAAAATCACAATTAGTAAGATTAGTAAGTGTTAGGAGGATCTAAGATATAAAGCTACAATTCTGTCTGTGACCATTCAGTGTCTTAAATTGATAAACATATTTCAAAATGGCAGCAAGGCTAGGCCAGTGGCCTAAACTGCTTCAAACCTGCTGCCTTCTCTGCTGGTGTGTGACTCCAAAAGTACAGCCTTAATCCTTAATGACAAAGTCACAGTTTATTTTACTGTAGTTGTGTATCCCAAACTTCTCTCAGTGGCAATATGACAGGGTTATGTCATTTATTTGCTTGCTGATAGATGCCAGCAAAATAATGAGAAGAAAGCCCTCTAGCTCCACACCGTCATGGCTTTCAGAAAATGCATTCTTCACAACACATTTTAATATGGACTACATTTTGAAAATGGTTTTACTTTTTTATCCCAGTACAACATCTAAGGGCCTACATGAACTAAACCATGTGTATTCTGTATGCATTGGTTGGCAAAACAGAGCCTTTGCAAAAAATATGAAGAAAAGTTACACTGAAGGTAGAAAGAATACATCATATAACTCTTGCATCAAAGGAGGCTTAGAAAGCTGCAAAGCTCTCCTTTGTAAAAGAAAATCATGTTTTGTACCCAAGGAGGCAGAAAACAAAATGCTAAGCTGTCTTCTAGTAAAGAACAAAGGGCAGCCAGCCAGGAACACTATGAGCACTCTGATGGTAACCACTGAAAGGTCTCCTGAGCACCAGCCAAATATAGCTAGCAAAAGGAAAAACATCTTGATGTGCCTCTGCCTGAAAAGAAAATGGAGTAGCGGGTACCAGAGAAACATGGAGGACATTAAACAAATGTGCCATTTTTTGCAGACAGAGTTCTGAAAAACTTTCCTCCAATGTACCTTCAAGTCTCCCTCCAGAGGTGGTATATGAGGAGGAAGATAAGTAGAAACTGATTTCCCCAGAAGAAACTAATAAGGAGGACTTTGGTTCTTCACTAAAGCTGAATGAAGACTGTTCATCCTATGCTGCCTTTTTTGAGAGAAATGGCTGATATTCTGAATTCACTTTCCAGTGATTCAGAAGTGGGCATACAGGAGATAGAATTCAAGAGTATGCTTGGTCTGATCTCAACAAAAAAAATGTGTTCAGAACCATCCATAAGGCTTTAGAAATGCCACTGAAAGGTTTCTTGCTATGCCTTTAACCTTTGTGCTATAGACAAGAAAACTGAAAAAAATATATGTGGAACCCAGGTAGGGCTCTGAGTTCATTTGTACTCACTATAACCCTGACTGGGTTATTCAGGCAGCAGACTGGACACCAACAAAAGTTAATTTCAGAGCAGTCCCTCCTGATAAAGATTCCAGAAAAACTGATCTAATGGCTAAAAAGGTGTGCACTACCACCACACTGTAGTTGAGGCAGGCAACATACCCGAGTTATTCTGCATATTACTAGCGGGCTCTGTACAATACAGTCCTCCTGACACAGTGTGGGAGTTTGTCTTTTTAAGACACTCTTCACCTAACTCATATAGATGAACACAGTGGTTGATCTGACACCTTTTATTGGACCAAGAAGAGATCAGTATCTGCCATTTAGCCAATGAAGGGCTCTGTGTAGCCAGAAAGCTTGAGGTTTGTAAATCTCATGTTGGTCCAATAAATAGTATCAAATTATCTACTTTGCTCATCTTTTTTGTACAAGGTAATACGGCTACAAACAATTCTCTAACACATATAGTGAGACCTGGTTATGAAGCTGCTAAATACAAATTTCAAATGGCTGTTGATGTGAATGACACAATCTATGACCCTAGCAAATTCAGTGTCTAAAAATGAATGTTTGCATGAAAATAGTTAATTAGAAAAATGAAACTTAAAGGATTTAACAGAAAAAGAGAGGCCTGTGTTGCCTTAAGAGTAAGGCTTATTACAGCATACACTGTGTGCACCATGCAGACACATTTCAAAGGGGCACAGGGAGAGGCAGTAGGTGAGCAAGACAGAAACCTGCTTCATCTCCCCCAACCCAGGCAATGCCAATCCCCTGAGGAATCTGTCCATTTCACTGCAGGCTCATTGCCATTGGGAGGGCACCTTCCTTATTACCATGAAGAGTACTACCACAGAAAAGTGAGTTTTAGCGATAAGAGAATGGTTAACCCATCTCTCTGTATCATTTCCAAAGAGAAGCAAATTCAGAATGTTTTGAACCAATTACAAGAGTAAAACAACTCCTGCTGGAACTGGAGGTGAGAACATTGTTAGAGTTAAATGCTGTAGAGAGGATTCCAATTTCCCAGCTACTTTCTTACTCTGTTAGAAATGAGGAATGACAAACCATTTGGGGCCTAAGGCTCCTGAACAGGCACTGAATTTAAAGGGATACACATTTCAGCATTCTCATATGACCCCACTACAGAATACAGTATATTTAAGGATCTAGGTAGGACATGCTCAATTTCAGTTCGGTCTGACCAAAGCACCTGAAGTATTCACAAAGTGCTTGTCAATGGTGGCATCTCACCTGCATAGGCAGGTTGTAGTGGTATTTCCTTACCTAGATTACTGGGTAGTGTGTGGAAGAGCAGAAGAGGAAGCAGGGTGCTCAGTTAAAATTGTGAGGAACACCCTGCAAATTCTAGGTTTCCTCCTAAACGTAGAAAAGTTGCTCTTGGAGCTTACACAGATCCTGGAGTTTATACTATACAGTGATAGCAACTGGTACAGCAAGTTATCTCCTGAGATCCCCTTAAGCTACATAGAGAAAAAAAATCTCTGGGACTGAATGTGCTGCAGGAAACCTCAGAAAAATCTTCTTAGAGGTCACCACAGCTTTTGGAAAATAACTCGCCAAATCAACTGCGAGTACAATAGGTGCAGAGGTGAACACAGAGTTTGGCAAAGTTGCCCTGCCTCTTCAAAGGTTAGAAGCTCAGATTTAGTATGAAAACACATTCTAAACAGGTCAAATAAGGACTGCACAGGAACTCTTGAGACTTCTGGGCCACTTTGAGTCTACCACATACTGTAAATAGTATGATGGACCAGATTGCAAATGACTGATGACCAGTACCACCTCAGAATGGGCTGGAATCATAGAAGTACAGTACACAAGTACACCACTGCAATATCAGGTACCTGTGTTAGGTATGTTGACATACACACTGGAGTAATGGAAATAAATAGGCCACCTCTAAAAAGGTATCCCCTTCCTTCAATCTCTGCATACAAAGGTTCTGCCTACAGATGCACCCCTTCTAGAATGGGGAAGACATCTGGAGGGGAGAAAAGTTAACAGAAACTGGGTCCCTCAAGAAAGAAAGGAGCACATAAACTTGCAGTAACACAAAGTAGTACTCCTTTTTATGAAGTACTTCTTCCTGTTCAGGAGCAAACTATCTGAATAAAGACAGAAAATACAGCAACTATTTATTACATAAACACTGAAGCACCAGATCATCAAAACTCTATACAGAGTCGACGAAGATTCTGAGTCTGACTTACAGCTTAAATACAAACCAGTCTACAGTACACCTAGCAGAAAAGTAGAATGTAGTAGAAGATTAACTTACAGTAGCAGAATTGGGCATTTAACTTATGAGTGGTCTTCTAATCAAGGGGTTGTATCTTCTAATCAAGGGGTTGTAAACTCGGGGTTAAGGTTCTAAACTCAGTACTTCAGAGATAGTGAGTTCAAGAGACAGATCTGTTTACCTCATGGGAAAACAGAAAGCTGTACCAATTCTGTTGTAGGCCTTCCTTAGTGGATACAGTTCCAACTGATGCACTAGCTCTTACACTAAAACCAAATGTGTTGTCACTCTTACACAGAACAATCTACATAAAAGGCATGCATACTGCAATAAATCAGCTTTTATTTATTTAATCCCAGTGGCTAAAATAAGTTCATATTAGTCTAAATATATATCATGGTCTAACGTGGGACACTCTCCATAGCAAGCATTAGCAATTAATTGAGCTTCAATCTAGTAGACTTCTTTTTAATATTTTACAAGGGCATTTTATAATGATATATGTAATTGTATACTAATATGAAGTTGTTTTCCAGCTATGCACATCCTATTTTTATTGTTTAAAGCAAAGTAATACAGATCAGAAATTTAATAAGTCTTAAACACATGCTCAGTAAATTTATACTTTGAAATGGAGATTCTCAGTTGAAAGTTTCAAATTTCATTGGACTTAAAGGGCTATAGATGGGATGTGCCCAGCATCAAACCATACCCCCTGAGGAATGTCCAGTGAGGACAGAAGTGCTGGGGTTATGTCTGTGAGTCTCCCTTTTTCACTAGTAATGGTAAGTTTGGGCAATTTGTTTACCTCTTGTAGCATTTGGGATTAAACAATTCTGACTTATTGCAGTATATCAGATGTTTTACTACTGTATGTAAGAGTGCAGTGGCATTTAGTTTTTGTGTAAGGTGTGGAGCAGACCACTTCATGTGGTGAGCACCAACCATTGCACCTGACACAGCTCCTTTGGGATTCAGTACAATAGTTCTTCCCTGAAAAACGTGTTCCAGCTGGCCCAGTGGCACTAAGGGTCGAGGTGCTGGATGCCGCACCTCACACCATGCCGGCGACCTAGGTTCAGGAGTGAGCTTGGGTCATCGGGGATTGGCTGGGGGTAGATAGACTGGAGTGTCCGGGGACAGCTTGTCTTCTCGGGGGGGAGGGGGAACTTCCAGCCCGGCAAGTGGTGACCCCTGATGGAGGCTGAGGGAAGCAACAGCAAGCTGAAGTCTCAGGGGTATAACTGTAACAGGTATAGGACATCAGCCAATCAGCCTCAGGGGCTGCTACTTTGCAGAAGGAGGGGGGGATGTTGCCGTTGCTGGCAGACGCCTTGATGCATGGGCACGTAGCATCCTATGAGGAACATGGGAAAACCCCCTCAGAGCTGGGATGATGGAATGCTGAGCCAGGTCCCGATGTGCCAGCACCTGCCTGTGACCCAGGACCCTGACGAGATTCAAAATTCGGGGGGATTGCCCGACCTGCACCCGTCTGGGGGATTTCCGTGGCTAGATGGAGGGACCAGAGGTTGCAAGGTAGGTGCTGGCAGGGGCAGACTTAATGGGTGATTCCTGAAGGAAGCGGCTCTGTGGGGCAGTAGGAGGGGAAAACAGAAATTTCAAAAAAAGAAAAACATGTTCCTCTATGCATTCTCTCCATTTCCTCTAATTCACAAAGCGTTGCTGAAATTGACAGCTGAGACTGCTACAATGATTCTCATAGCACCAACCTGGGCAAGGCATCTTGGTACTCCCTGATGCTGCTAATGTTCCAAAGAATACCAGGAGACCTTCCACATAGGCAAGACATACTGACTCTGTCCTAGGGCAGGGTGTGCGTCACCCAGGTCTCAAATCCATTTGAGAGCATGGTTCATGAGGAGTTAGAATATTTTAACTTGAACCTCTATGTCTCAGAAGGCATTCCATCCTTATTTAGCCTACACATGTAGGATATAGGATTTGAAGTCATCGATCGGAGATGTCCAATGTATTGGGGCTCACAGTTGCCGTGAGGGGAGGGTTCAGGAAGAGTATCATCTGCCCAATGAGGAGGCTGATCATTTTCCGGTTTTCTTTATTTTTTTATTTTTTTTATTTTACAATTATTGGCCAGGAAAGGCACAATAAGCCAAGGCTTGTTTCCAGGTGTATCCTGGGAGCACAGGGAAGTTAAGTGACTTGTTCATGGTTGCAAGGTATGCAAGTGGTGGCTGTAGGATTCAAACCCAGTTCTCCAGGTTTGAAGCTCAGTGCTCATAACCACTACACTATGCATTCTCCTTCTATCCAAAAGATACTCTTGTGACTGTAAATAGCAATCCTTTTAGGTACAATGTTTTCTCTTTTTAAATGTGTCATGTATTTGTGTATTGTCAAACTTCTAATAATGTAATTAGATGGAATCCAGGATGACCCTTAGAATTGGAAAATATCCCAGTGATCTCATCATGTTTCAATACTGTAATAAATTAAAGTGAATTAGAACAGACCTGGACAGCACATGCTCTGATGTCCACAGTGCCAGCATGCCTGATGCAGCCATGTCTGTGTGCTTTTCTCTCTCAGTGTATGCATGAGGTGCTCAGCTACACTGCTACCTGCAGTCACCCAGATGGTGGTACCACAGCAAGCTGCATTATCCTCCTTGCCTCCCTGAAGTAGGAGAGCATCCAGTGGTAAGCCAGGGAAGAGAATATCAAGCTTGGGACATGAACCCAGGTTGCTGGTGTCGCAAGCAGCAACATTAGCACAGTGCCTTCAGGCCAGTCCCAATTCCACTTTATGAAATGGAATTGGAAAATCCACTTATATGATTGAAGCACATTACATGACCACGAACTGAAATCTTTTAATGCACTGTCACTAGTAAAGCTTTGCTGTAAAGTTGGCAAACCTATTAGCGAGTCATTTAATAAACACAGTAATACAATTTATAATGTGCATTAAAGCAATTCCATTATACTTCCCAGGGGTGTAGGGCATGAGGTGTAATATCCTTGGGGTGTGCATTAAAATGCTTCAACATGCATACTGTCATGTGTTATTGCTTACTACTTGTGCCTTGGCACATGCAATAATTTAATGTGCCTAACCCTGCAACAAAAGAAAACCTGTCATTCCGGTACACATACAAAAAAAAAAAATAACCTAACACCAGTTACTGGAAATGTGAGGCAGAAAAAAACAGAGATAATACTTCAAACTGCTAACAACTGGAATGTGATATACAGCAGTAGCATTACTTTGGCATGTTATTTTCCAAAATCTGCAGGAGATTTCTAAGGAGATTTTTTTTGAGATTTCCTACAGCACAGACAGTTCCAACTATTTGTTTTCTAGGTATCTCCAGAGAGTCCCAGAAGATAACTTGCTAAATAGACTGCTACAACAGTACCATAGAGTCCACCATGATGCAACACAGGATACTGCAGAATTCTAGGACTCTAGAAAGTTACTGTAGGAAACAGTGTAATTTCAAAGGCAGTTGATCCCTTCTGTCATGCAGAAATCAGTGACACTGCATTGCATCCTGGCAGAGTCCACTTATTATGACACATTGACTACAGCATGTCTATCTTGGGTATTGCTCCAATGATGAAACCTGAATGGAATACCGGTCCCACAGAATTCAAATAGTGTATGTCCTGCAAGAATTGGGCATTTAGAGCAGACAGTCACTGGCAGTAATTTTAATGCTTGGTCATGATTATGATTTAGAAAACAGAGAACACTGTAAGAAAGTTTGTTAACAAATAAAACCAAAACAAAATACTGATTTAAAGACAAGGAAAGAGGCAGCTTCTGTGTGTACAAACATTGACCTCCACCTCACTGAAGTATTCCCCTCTAAACTCTGGTTGCATTCTCTTCTATTATAATGGAGAATAGACTATCTGATTGTACATGTTCTCCTAAGTAGCGTTTTCAGACAAAATAAAGACATAAACTGGGACAGGCTGTGTTATAATCTTAAAGCTGCTAAGCCTCCCACAAATGGCAAAATGCACAGGAACACTTATGGGTTGCATTCTGATGGCACAGAAAAAAGGCATGAGTCCAGCATTAAACAACTGCTGGAAACAAAGCTCATGAAGAGAAGCATATCAAAGTTCTGTGTGTGGTACATACTGTAGCTCAATACTTGATGTACTTAGAATTGAATGGTATGGTTGGTGCTTGGTACATTAGGGCTAGAACAGTACGTAGGACAGTGCTTGTAGGATGTGGGAGCTGGATGGTATGGTTAGTGCTTAGATACATTAGCACTGGATATGGACATAGGTCAGTGGTTGTAGTACATGGGAAATTGGATCGGATCTGATTGGTGCTTAGATACTTTGAATTGCCTGAGCTATAATAGCTGATAGAACTTGAAGTTTTGGCCTTTCTTTGTATCCTACCTTAAGCCGGATGCTTAGCTGAGGGTGGAATTGAAGGCCCAAAAAGAAAAGTAATAGCTAAATGATTACCTCCTCCAACTCCAGAGAGTGTGGCTAGTAGCACGCAAGAGAGGAAAAACCCCCTTGGGGAAACCTCCGAGGACCCATGGCTACTGGCCTACCCTTCCCTCTGGACATACTAAAAGAGAGTAATCCTAATAAACTAAAGGAATAAGTCATTGAATGATCTAAATCTCAAGTCTTGATTGAAGAGTAAATAGTGAGGTGAATGTTAATAGAACTTGAAGTTGAAGTACTGATGATAAGTGTCCATGAAGAAAGCCAGTAGCACTTGCAGTTAGCAAATCCTAGTCCAAATCCACAGGTGTATAGGTTGAGTATGATTCATGAAGACGTTTGGTCCATTGTTGGGTTCAGGGATTGGAATCACATCTAGGAATGGCTGGAGTAAGTGAAGCAGACAATCTTGGAGTTTAAAGGAGAAAAGTCATTGCAGAGGACTGGATGATAAGCGAACGGCTAAGTCTCTTTTGTGAGGCAGACGATGATCAGTGTCCTTTTAATCAAAATATAGGAGCAGAAGCAGTATCTTCAGCAGAGAGGATCTGAGGTAGACGGCAGTTAACTATAAGAGCATGCACGGTTGGCAAGTAAACATGAGTCCAATAGAGATGGCAGCAATAGAAAAAACTAGCCCCCATGTGATCTAGGAGGAGTGCTGGGCCTCCATGTAGGTCAGCCAGAGGTATGAGTGGTGAATGAGAATTGAGCTAGGCCCCCACATAGGCAAGCAGGACTGCCTGAACCTCCATGTAGGTCAGCCTAGGAAAAGTAAGAACATGAGTCGAGCTAGGCCTCCACATAGGCTAGCATGACAGGCTGGACCTCCATGTAGGTCAGCCTAAGAAATTGTAGTTAATAATGAATATTGAGCTAGACCTCCAAATAGGCTAGCAAGAACAGGCTGGACCTCTACGTAAGTCAGCCTGAAGGGGCTAAGAAAGGTGGAACCTCCACGTAGGTCTGTCTGGGAAAAGACGGGAACTGTCCAGCTGTAACATCGCTAGTAAACTGTCAAACTGGGATGGCAGGGGGAAGGAAAATCTGCAGAATGGACCCAAGGAAGCAATCAGCCTTATCACATATGGAGGATGTCCAAACCTAGAGGAAGAGGGAATATGTCTGAAACATGTCTAGATATCCAGGGTATCAAAGGGGAGGCTGTAAGCAACAGGAGTATAGTGTAGTGGCCCTGGAAGTATGCTGGCACTGCGATGATCCACAGAGCTGATAAGAACATTGCAGAGTAGGGGACTGGTGTCTTTGTGGAATTGATAGCCTAAGGAAATGGCTGTGGAATACAGTACTGATGGGAGGTACGAATAAAGCCACGGAATATGAAAGATGAAAATACTGCAGGTCAGGAAGGACTGAGGGCCCCTTAGTAGGTGAACTGTGCTGGCGAGGAGGAACTGGGGTTTGGAAAATGTGATATCTTCAATATAATAAGGCGAAGGTAATGGTCTGATGCACAGGCTGAAGGCAAAAACTGAGGCAGGGGCAGAAATCTTACTGACTTGCTCTTCTTTGGTGGGATTACCAGGTGCAAGCACATGAAAACCAAGGTAGTATTGTCTTTCTGGCCAGTAAGACAGGTGGAAGCATTCCCAGTATAGACAACAGGCTGTATTAGATGAAGCAAATCTGGGGCTATCGACTGAAGAACAAAGGTTTGGGGCATTGCAAACCCAATGGTTAGACCTTGCAGAGGGCAGATGACAGGGAGCAATAAGCAATGATGGCGTAAGCAAGGGTTGATCTGGACATAGTTCAGTAAGGCAGAGAAGTTGTGCAGTAAAGCAGAGTAGTTCAGTAGGGCAGGATAACAACAGTCAGACCTGCACGGGGTCAGTAGGCTGTAGGGATAGTCAGACCTGCACGAGGCCAGCAAAATAGTAGCAATGGAGGGAAATGAATGCAAGTGGGAGAAGCAGCACTATGAGAGTGGGGCAAGCCAGCCAGGCAGGTACACAGGAAAAATGGATAAGCAGCAGTATTGTGAAGGACTACATAAATCTGGTGGGTGGTAGAAGGCAAGCTGAAGAAGGAGGGAAGCAGGGGTTGAAAGTAGACCTGTATGGACCATGTCGCTTCCATGGAGTCATAGGGTGCCAGCTGCATACCTTGCAATCATTAGACTCTGAGAAGTGTACACAGCCACTCAATGTGGGACAATGTGGACTCTGACCTTTACAAATGGAGATACGTATTAAAGGATAGACTGCCAGGTCAGAACACTGAGGAACCAGTACCTCTATATGTGCAAAGTTAAACTTGATTTAGAATCCTCCAACATTAAGAATATAGTCCTTTAATGGCTAAGGTTACAATACCGTAAATGAGGGTAACACTGTCCAGTGGGGTGAATGAAAGAGAAAGCAATTTTTGAGGGTTAAAATGATGAATGTCCTGGAAATGAGGGACAGTTGAGAGGTGTGCATGGTAGCCATCATTTGCGGAGCAAATTCAGGGTGGAAAGGGCACCTAGAGCACGTAACTAAACTGGCATCATATTAGGCCCCAATACAGAAAAGAAAAGATTAAAGTAAAATTAATCAGGTCTCCCAATGACTTTGTTACTTCCATGGCTGTGCTCTAGGAGAGCTGAGAGAAAGGAGAGAAATACAAGGCATTCGTGAAAACGAACTGGGTGGCCAATGTAATTATGCACAATGGGCAGTCACTAACAAGGAAATGCCGCTTCTCATCAGAATTGAGCACTGACAGGCTCCCTTTGTGCACACAAATGCAGCGTTATTCCCTCGGTAGAATGCCATCCAGAAGGGGACTACTGGAGATGGCAGGACAGAAAATCCATGTGAACTCCATTGTCCAAGTAGGAGAGGAACAAAATGGTATCCAGTGAAATATAGCATCCAGATGGCTCACAGCTGCAGCAATAGGTATGACAGAAGTGCAGCAGGAATGAGCTGCAACGCGATAGTGAGAGAGAGGGGAGCAGTGAGGAAGTCCAGGGAACACATAAAACATGGTGGACTGCATAGCTGCAAGGAGAAAATGGCTGCTTGTAGGAGAATGAATGAGCAGAAGGGCAGAAAATGAGCTGGATTATGAAGAGAGTGGCAGAGAAAGCAGACCAGGGGAGTGAGAAGTGGCAGCTGGGGAAAGAATGAGCGCAGCGCAGGCAAGGAGCAAGCAGATGCAGGGAAGAGCACCCAAAAAAGAAAAAGGTACAAGGGAAAACAAGGCAAACAGAAAGGGAGGGGGGGCAACGCAACAAAGCAGGTGGGTGGTGGGAGCCAAATGAGAAGGCAAAGGAATGCCATGAAAGCAAAGAGAAAAAGCCAGCAATGGCACCAGGGCTGAGAAGCAGAGCGCACAAGAGGGGAGCAGGAGGAAAAAGAAACAAGTGAAGCACAGAGGGGCACAGACAGAGACCTAGGGAAAGAAAGAGCAGCCACGACCAGCAACACATGCCAGTGAGTGCAACTCACTCTAAGCAGAGCGGGTGTTAACTGGAGACTTATAAAAGATATGGGGGAGGAGCTATATCCCCCCCATAGAACCACAGGCTACAGACTTTCAATTCTTTGCCTGCTTAGGTTGCAGAGGTGCAGATGAACAGACTCTCCCTGCAGGAGACTAAGTGCCCTTCTTAGAGGATAATAAACAAATCTGGCAATTTTTCGTAAGTTGATGTGATAAACTACAGTATGTGTTGTATTTTAAAGGACACTAACCACAATGAAAAAGCATTAAGGCAGACCATTAAAACAGAGGTGCACTGGTGAAAAACCTTAGAAGTTTAAAGAGGCCAGGTAATTAATTTGAACTGACAGCTGTTTGCAATGTAATATTTTTATTTTCAGAAATTATATTATTACTCCCAAATAATCACTTCGGCTATACCAGAAGAAACATTCATGTGAAAGCAGTATTTTTTACTGTATTATTTTTATGGGCAATAACCTGTACAGTTCTCTTTATGAACCAGTAAGTTTCATTTTGACAATGTTGTGGTTTGTGTCCATAATTTTGAGTGTTGCTCCAATAGATCAATAGCTTATGCTTAGCAATCTGTGCACAAACAATGATATTGTGAAAAACTTGAAATTAATGGTTCCATAAACAGAGCTATACAAAACGGCATCCATAACAACTAAGCAATACAACACACGGTTTTTCATATCCGTGTTTCTTCAGGTACCAATAACTATGGATAACTTGACACTATAAAATCCAATACTCTAAATAGGAATGTTACAAAGAACTGCCAATTAGAAATAATTTCTTGTACCCATTAAAATATTTAGTAAAACAACACCGAAACTAGGAAATTAATCTCCCCCTCAACCGACAGATCCAGCTCAGGTGCACTTTTACAATAAGCATAGTTGAACCTCTTACAATACCTGCTAAAAACTTTTCTCTCCAAATAAAAGCCTTTAACATCCCTTCTGCAAAATTTCAGCATTCAAACTAAGCAAAGATTTTTACTTTGCCTGGGATTTATAAGACTGATTGTATTCAGCATTCAGAGCTGCATTCTACTTTTGCTGTCACTTTCCAACAGTATAAGCATAGGGCCCCATGTACAATGTCATGAGACTACCCTTTTGGACAGAAATTGGTCACGTGACCTGCTCTCTGGCTTACACTTCATGAAGTATATTTCCCTTTGCAGATGACATTTTGCTGTCAGAAGACCTCTGCTTTGCATCAGAGTGCGACAAAAAGCATAATTGTTTTTTTTACTTCAATGTGAAGACTACACAAGAGGTTTGATTCACAAAGAGGGCTGAGACTGGCACAAGCTGAGGCAAACAGCGGCTTGTGCCAAAGCCCTGTGCACCAGGGACCTTGCACAAGATTCTGCCACAGGAGGGGTCCTGGTGCCTAAGTCCCCACACTTGCCCAAACCTCTCCCATGCAACAAACACAAGGCGCATGGGAGGGGTTTGTCACAGGCTCCAGCTAGCAGTCCCCCATCCCCAAACCCCTGATAATAAAAATAATAGTGGCCCCTAGTGGTCTAGTGGCCCTATGCTGATCTTACCATATAAATAATAAAAAACCAAAAAAACCTTTCCCAGTGGTCTAGTGCCCCCCAATCTCGCCATATAAATAATAATAAAAATAAAAGCCTTCCCTGGTGGTCTTTGCCCCTCCCAATGCCCCTGGTAATATAATTAAGAGAAAATAACCTTTTCTAATCCTGATGTCCAGGTAATAAGAATTAATAAGCATCCCCATCCTGATGGTTCGTGGTTCTCTCCCCATCCTCAATATCTCAGTAATAATCATTAATACAAATTAAATAAAACTAAACCTTTCCATATCCCAGATGTCCAGGGTACTAAAATTAATACCCTCCCCAGTGGTGTAGTGCCCCCCATCCCGATGTTGCCAGTATTTGAATTAAACCCACCTTCCTGGTAGTCTAATGCCCTCCTGATCCCAGATGCCAGTGGTATTAATAATTAGTGCCCCTCCTTCTCTAGTGGCCTGGGACCCCCACCCCAGCAGGTAGTACCTCACCACTCCCTCCCCCCCATCCCGATGAAACCGGCAGTCGTTTGAAGACCTCCTCTCACCTCCCACGGATGGCCACCGACTAAAGTGTCACTGATCATACTGTACAGGGTACATCACTATACAGTACTCTCAGTGACAGTTCAGTTGGTGGCTGGCTGCAGAGGTGAGAGCAGGCTGTGCCAGTCACTGGCTCTGTATTGGTTGGGTGGGAGGGTTGTGGGAACCACATACTGGGGTGTCCCCAGACCACCAGGAAGGGGGTTTTATTATATACCAGTGGCATTGGGGACTCGGGGGGACTACCAGGAAAGGGGGGGTTTGTTTATAACCAATACTGGTGGCATCTAGGATCATGGGGGAACTGCACCCCCAGGGTGGGGGTTATTAATTCTTATCACCTTGGACATTGGGGATAGGGACAGGTTTATTTTTATTTATATTGTATTAGTGACTATTACCAGTGATATCAGGGATTGGGGAGGGAGGCCGCTAGACCACCAGAGAAGGGAGGGTTCCTAATAAATCTTATGACCTGGGACATCGAAGATTGGAGGGACACTACACCACCAGGGAAGGGGGTGTTTATTCTTATTACCCTGGACATAGGGGAGAGGGAATTTGTTTTTTATTTGTTTTGTATTAATGATTATTACCTGCGATATTGAGGATTGTGGGGACAGTGGTGCACTGCCACAAATTGCCCAACTGTCCCAGGGGGACATATTGTAAGTACCCTTAGACCAGCTCTGGTTGGCCTAATGGTACTTAGAAATGTGCCTTCGGGGGTAGTTTTGTGAATTACAATATAGGGGATGTGGCATCTCACATCTGCCGCATGCCCCCTAGCACAATGCTGCAGCCAGTTTAGTGGCACAAGGCTGGGGATAGACCCCTTTGGTGTATGCAGCCTGGGTTTTATGCAGGCTGCCTTTCTGAATAGCTCCAGGGGCACCTTTTGGCACAAGGTGCCACTTGCATCAGTTATGCTTGATGCAGGCATCTTGCATCCTTCTAGGGGCTTTGTGAATCAGGCCACAAGTGTTTGGGCCAGATTGCCCATTTCTAGTAATTAAGGACTGAGGATCCTAGATCCAACAGTGTTGTGGTCTTCTGGGGGGAAATGGACACCACAAATATTTGTATTTTTTACAGAATTCTGAATCTGAAACAGTATTGTCATAAATCCATAGCCAAGTGTTGAGGAATCCTTATTTCAATATGCTTTCAGTATACTGTATCAAAACAAACTATTAATTTCCCCAATTGTATACCTTTAGCTCTGCCTTCACCAGTCAGCACTAGGGATTTCCTCACAACTGTGCACAGTAATAAGCTAAATAAATCATCTTATGCAGGGTTTGAAAAAATGAAGTATTATGCTTCACTGGTAGGAAGGTGAGTTCTTTACTTTAGTGTTCCTTTACCCTAAGAGCACACAAGGAAATGAGAAGTAACAATTAATATGTATATTGATCACTGGAGAAATTTTTGCTATTTTTCAGTTGCAGTGACTGTAATTATGTGACTAATACGAATAATAAATAGGTGGTAGGGGAGGGAAAATATATACAAAGGGTGGCAGGTGAAGAGGGCAACAAACTATAAAACAGTGGCAGCAATAACTTGGTAAGGGAGTGGGGTTCAAGCAAAGCTTACTGGTAGAAGGGGGAAGAAAGAAGTGGAAGGAAGAGGAGATTCTAGTTATAGGCATCTTAGAGGGTAAACTGATCCTTGAATAGGGTTTTTAATGAGAGAGAATAGGTTTGGATTAGGAGAGGGAGGCTGTTCCAGAGGTGGGGTTGTGCAAAGCAGGAGGAGAAGGCAGAGTCCCAGCAGAGGTTTTGCACTGGGGATAGAGAAGAAGTGGGAATTGAATGGAGTGAACAGGAGGAGAGGAGAGGTAGCGATTAAGGTAATAGAACTAGTCACTGCATGGATTTGGAACTCTAACCATGAGCCGTTGACCTATCAGGGCAATGTTTTGAATTGTGAATCCATTCAGCAACAGTCAAAACTCCAGATTCGTGGTTCCACTTAGATAACCTTCCAGAATGAATAAGTTAATATGGCCTCTCTTGTATAGTATAAGATACTCTGATCATGAGGTTTAGGTGAGAGGCAAGGCGAGGGAAAGGGAAGAACTTGAGGGCTAAAGTACCCAGCTGGTTTAGCAGTGAGGTCACTCAGGCAGTAAGGAATAAGACATCAGCCTACAAGAAATTCAGGATGACCCAGAGGGAGGAAGACAGGGAGAACTACCTGAAGATGGCTAGGATAGTAGGTAAGGTAGTCTGCCAGGCTAAAGCTCATAAGGAAGTGCAAGAAGCTGAGAGAATTAAAAAGGGAGAAGAGGCCTTTTTTCACTATGTTAGCAAAAAAAAAAGTGACAAGAAAGATGAGACTGTTAGGCTCAGGAAAGAGATGAGTGAGTAGAGGAGAATGGGGCAAAGCACAGGTACTGAAAAGTACTTCTGTTCTGTCTTCACCAGGAAGAGAGATTGACTGGTGCCACTGGGGGAAGGAGAGAAGAAGGGGGGGGAGGGTGCACAGATGTTTTGATACAGGTGTATAGGGATAGGACAGGGCTGCTAGCATTGAGGGCAGATAAATCCCTAGGCCCAGATGGCATACACCAAAGGCTGCTGAGGGAG
This sequence comes from Neoceratodus forsteri, assembly GCA_016271365.2. Taxonomy (NCBI): domain Eukaryota; kingdom Metazoa; phylum Chordata; order Ceratodontiformes; family Ceratodontidae; genus Neoceratodus; species Neoceratodus forsteri. The sequence goes on from CM028132.1 coordinate 655,969,076, forward strand.
CTGGCAGAACAGCTTGCAGATCCCTTGGCTGACCTGTTTATTAGGTCACTGGAGTCATGGTACTACAGGACTGGAGAATGGCAGATGTAGTGCCCCTCCATAAGAGTGATCCCAAGGATGACCCAGGGAAATACAGACTGGTCAGTCTGACCTTAATTGTGTGTAAGCCTATGGAAATCATACCTAAGGAAAGGTCGGTAGAGTATCTGGATGAGAATGGTCTCCAAGATGAGAGGCAACATGGGTTTATGGAAGGCAGATTGTGTCAAACAAATCTGATTGACTTCTTTGACTGAGTCACTAAAACAGTGAACAGGGGCCAAGTAGTGGACATCCTTTACCTAGACTTCAGCAAGGCTTTTAACTCTGTATCCCACAAGGGGTTAATCAGGACATTAGTGGAGCTACGAGTTGGTAAGAAGTTGACTGGGTGGGTAGAAAACTGGCTGAGGGGCAGGACCTAGTGTGCAGTGGTGAGAGGTCACCAGTGGGGTTCCCCAGGGCTTGGTACTCAGACTGGTGCTGTTCAATGTCTTCAGCAGTGATATTGGGAATGGCATTAAGACAAAATTTCCCTATTTTCAGATGACACCAAGCTCTGTGGGAGGGTGGAGTAGAAGGGGTACAAGACCTAAGGAAAGATCTGGAAAAGCTAGGGAGGTGGTCTGGAATTTAGCAACTTGGCTTCAATGCAAAGAAATGCAAGGTTATGCACACTGGAGCCAAGAACCCAAGGACTGAGTACAGCCTGTGAGGGGTTGGGGTATCTGCATCAGAGGAGGAGAAGGGCCTGGGAGTAATGATGACTAGTGATGTGGAACATTCCATGTAATGTAGGAAAGCAGCAGCAAAGGCAAATAAAATGCTTGGGTTGCATTGCCGCTGGGTCAGCAGCAGACAGAAGGAAGTAATCCTGCCATTGTAAAGATCAATAGTGAGGCTGCATTTGGAGTACAGTGTATAGAACTGGTGCCTATACCTTAAAAAGGACATAAACTTGCTGGGAATGGTCCAAAGGAGGGCAACAAAGATGATCATGGGTAAGCAGGATAGGATGTATAGGGAGAGGTTGATGGCCCTGAACATGTACACTCTGGAAGAGAGAAGAGAGACAGGGGACATGACTAAGACCTTCAAGCATTTGAAAGGTATAAATAGGGTGGACAAGGAGGACAACATAATTCTACACAGTCATACAACCCCAACCATATCATATTACAAAACAATACATTGAAATATTAGGCTTGCACATAACAAAAACAACCATTGGTGCCAAAAATCCAGAAATAGTCTAGCTTGAAAAGTCTTGTCCAATGAAACCATTAACCACTGTAAATGTTAAATATCCCCATAAGCTGCCACTAGATGGTGAATAACAATTCAAAAGGTTCTTCCCCAGCACAGTCAGATTCTATGGTTGGAGAGCAAGCAAGGGAAACTGGGGGCAGAAAGTCAACAAACTCTTCCTGTCCCACTACCTCTGAAGTAGGACAAAACTGTGGCCAGGTAGAATGCCAAAAATGCCTTTCTAAGCATTCTCTTACAGTGTCTTTCAGCAGAGAAAAAGAAAGACAGCAACATAATGGAACTTAGCTATGCTGAGCTGGGAGCTTAAAGTTCAAACAAACTGCAGGTAACCCATTGCTCCCACTCAGTAGTGACCTACGGCCTTCACTGGCTCACATCCTCAGCCCACACTCTCAGCTTAGGGATGTGTGGAGCCCTACAATCCCAAGTCCAGCCAGTCTGTGGCTTTGCTGTTTTGCTCATACAAGGAATCTCCACTAACCTGATCTGTCTCCCCTAGTCTGCTATTCTGCCATCCAGGCGCGCTCTGTAAAACCTAACCAGTCCAAAATTCTGCTCACCAGCAATTTACTCCTCAACAAACAGAAACACCCCAACTCCAAAGTGTTCTGGGAAGGGGGAGAGTCCCTCAGCTGATCTACTTGGAGGAAACAGCTGTGTACTATACAGAACCCCAAAATGTAGTTTTCAGGGATAAAAGAAAAGTCATCTGATTTAACTGAAAAATATCAAATGTAAACTGTAGTGTTGTGGTTTTGTCCCACCTGCAAGCTGGACTAACAGCCTAAAATTGTGGCACCCCTGGAAGCAGACAAAAAAAATTTTGCAAAACCTGCCTAAATTTATCAAAGGGAAATCCCTGACTACACTAAAACTGATAAAATAAAAACACTGCCTGACTTGCCCTAAAACTGCAATTATCACAGTTATAATACTAACCTGACAGAATGCAATTTAACAGGCAAACAATGGAAAAATGTATCAACTCCCAATGGTATCTGGAGCAATCCTGATGGTCTGCCAACATGGCAGTAATCTTTTTCTCTTTAGGAAAAGAACATAGCTCTCCAGCATAGAGGACTCAAAACTGAGTGGTTCTGTCTGCCCAAACTTGAGTAGTGGAATGCCTTATGCCATAAGATACTATACATCCTTCTGAGACCCTATTAACTTATCACAACTCCCTGAAGTTAGTTGGAGGGATTTATAATACATTTTAAGTAACTTGTTTTTTAAATTTCAAAAGTTTCTTTAGTAGTCCTCCCCAACTGTGAAGTAGAGCACTCCAATTCTAACTCCTGCATGTAATTCCACTATATGGAGGTTTAGAGGTGCAGTGGATCTGTGCACTCTTTGGCTGAAATCCTGTAAGTGATTTATAATTGTCCATAAAAAGAAAACAATACCAAAAAATGAATGCATATGTTATCCATGATGCCATGACTAACAGAGGAGCAGCATGTATCATTTTGTATTTCTTTGACACTTGGCTTTATTGCTAATACACTTTAAGCATAACATTTGCTTCAGTGCTTTTGCATTTAAGTTCTTACCCTTTAAAATACAAAACATAGTTTCTCATGTCAACTTTTATTAATGTACAGTTAAAGCTGGATAATTTGGTGGAATTACTATTATATCTGAAAATATGACTGATACAAGCAGCTGCAAATGCACAGAAATGCCCTGTCCCAGTTAAAGTGACATTAAAAAAAGAACACTATGTATTCAAACCATGGATATTCTCTGCATACCAAACTTTAAGTCCCATCCAAGATTTACCAATTAAGCAGAACAAAATTTCACTAAACTTATCTGTATGGATCAAGGAATTGAATTTGGAACAATTGCTTCATTTCCTGCCCAGACAACTTTCTTTCTTTCTGGATCTGCCAGGAGAGACCCTGGTGAGATTCAGAATTTAGGCAGACACAGAAAATCATAGCTTTAAATATTGGGACTTCCAATTAATCAAGGCATTTGGAACTCACAAAAATAGATATAATTGAGGTATTAATGCATTTTTAGCTGCTGAAACATGCAGTTGATATTTAAATACTTGTATGTCTATGATCAGTTTCTGGAATGCTACGTAGACTGCAACATTTATTTGGCATATTTTTAAATTCTGAAGCTTATTTTCAAGGCTGCACAAGTCTATGAAAATATTGCAACAATGCTCCTCAGTTTTCATCTCAGCTTAAACACCACTCCAAAAGTAATTTCAGGAATCGTGTCCTGTTAACTCAAAGTGAATGAAATAGTCAAGCACAGAACCGCCACATCAAGAAAATTCCAGGCGCTAAAGTTGTCTTAATGAAGTGTGAGTTTGCCTATTGCATACACTTTAACTTCATAGGATCAGAAATTGTAATTATAGCGTATATACAGAATGCACTAGATAAAGATTCTGGATGGAAGTATTTTTCATGTAGGTCAGTATGATACTGTGTTGTTTTTGTGTTTTCTCAAAATTAAAAAAAATATGAAAGTTATTCTTCTCAATATATAAGTTTTTGAAAGAACTATGTCAGAAATGTGATTAAACTGTATCACACTGAGATTAAGACATGTATTATATTGTATCTTTCATTATGACTATTATGTTGCGCTACCTTTTCAGCCTAAACAGTGGTGGAAGTGGAGCAGATGCTGATTCTTCAAAGAAACATGGCATGAAGAGTGTTACATCTGATGGAGGACATTCAACTGACTATTCATTAGCAAGGGTAGACCTAAAGAGTTTTAAATATAACTTGGTGAGCATAATTCAGGAAAACAAAGAGCGGTGGAAAGAGCTAGCTCTTCAAGGTCAGCATTTCAGCTTTATGTTTTTTTTAAATCATATTATGATATAATATACTCATGTTAAATACAGTATAAACAGAGTACTGTGCTTCAATCACTTGAAACAATATTCACATCCACCACTGTTTTATTCTGCTTTACAGTACTTTGTAATATGGATTATCTAGGAGGCTAGACAAAATGTTTAGAAGGGCATTCTTGGTGAGCGGCCCAGTACAATCAATGAGAATTAGACTTTTCTGTTCCTACTGTATATCAGATGGATTGCATTTTGATGCCAAATTCATCAGAAAAGATTACAAAAAGCTTTATCTGGTCTATCACTGGACAGCCACTTACTCACTTGTCTGAGTTATTCAAAAGGTTACTAGGGACAAGTAAAATGTAATTCATGTTGCTAGATGTAAAATCCTCTTGTTGAGCATGTAAGACTTGACTACAAATCATACAGAGAATGTATGATGGATTACAATGAAATAACAATTACTTTCTCTCTAGTTATGAGCTATATATCTTATCCCTTACACGTGGAGATAAATGTGTTACTCCACTATGAAGCGTCATTATTCTAATTGCTTAATTGTTTCCTGTGCTTAGCAATTCAATTTTGTTGTACCTTGTCAGTTATACTAGAAGTATTTTTAGAAGGGAAATATTCATAAAGGGCTTTTTTAAGAATAATGTGTTTCTTGCCTCTCAAAATTCATGTTTAGTCTATTTATAATTCCATCAGATAGTTTTAAAACATATTTTATTAGTTGCTTTGCAATTAAGGACTCCAGTCAACACATATGGCCAACTCTAACAATATTTAAAAAGTCTCTTCCAGTGAAGTTTTTGAGTGCAAACAAGATTCGTACAGTAAATATATTAAATTACTGCAGTCACATGCTTCTGATGGTAAAGAGCACCAAATCACACCTAGATATTTAATTTTTCATAGTGGGTGTGATAAAAGCTAGAACTTTCTGAAACTTCAAAACCACATGTTAGTTTAGGAATGAAATAAAAGGACAAAGAAAATGTGCATAGTGATGATTTGGCCAGAACTACATTTTTACAGAAATAATATGATGAAACTGAGCTGGCAGTGTAGACCAGAGGTTAGAGTCACAAGCAGTGAATGAGCTTGGTACATCCTGCTGACAGACCTGGGTTTGATTCCCCAACCTCTACTTGCATACTGTGTCTCTGAGAAAGCCACATAACTTCTCCAATGCTCCTGGGTCATCGTGAAAACAGGCACTTGTGCTTATTGGGCCCTTACACAGTTATCAAAGAATAATAATAATATAAAAAAAAAAACTCTTTGCTGACTAATAGATCCTGCTGCTTCAATTATTGCATGACTTGTATTATTTAGCTGACCAAGCCAAAATCCAAAGTGGCTGTTAGAGATGCAGCAAATTTAAATTCCACCAGTGAAGTGAACGCAGAAGTGGAGCAATTTGCATTGCACCACACTCCATCTCACAGCAGGTGGCAATGCAAAGTGTTCTATCCACCTTGTCATTACCACTTTGCGTTAAGGCAGAATGGCAATGCGAAGTAAGGCAAAGTCATTGTTTTTAATGGACTTCGCGTTCCTCCTTATGATTCCAAGTGATCCACTTAATGTTTCAGATTTGGCAGCCCCCCCACACACACACATCACATGGCTTACAGTACTGTAAGTCACATGCTGTTTAGCTAGGCAGGAAGAAAGTGAATCATACAAGCAGAAACTTTTACTTTCTCCTGTGCAGATGGAGAGAGAGAGAGGAGTGTGTTTTGTGTCTGCTGATACTTTGAGATCAGAACGAGGAGGAGATTTAAACTTTGATTTAGACCCAACAACTTTTTTTAAAAGCTACATTTTTTTGTCTTTTCTGTCTGTACTCTTTTTTACTTAATTTGTTCTTTTGTAAATTTTATTTTTCTTACATAGAGGGACATCAGTTGCAAATTATGTCCATGCTGGAACTGCTGCTGGATCACCATGGGACTCCACATTAGTTTTTTTTTCCTCACACCATGTGCCCCCCCCACACCTTCCTTGCTGTGTTATAAAATGAATTCTTCCACCATCCCCGACCCTTGTATGCAATTATGCCCTTTTTTGTTGTCTTCCATATGTATTCTGAGCAGCGGAAGTATACTATGCTAAACTGCATGGGTGCAGTTTTCTTTCCAGTCTGTGTATGTACTGCAGACACTGTCCAACTCCCTGACTTAAAAACATTTATTAATGAGTACAATGGTGGGGGGTGGTGAAGCCTGGAGAGATACTACAAAACAGGCTTACAAAATCCAAGTAACTACTAAAAATATTAATGTTGTGATTCGTGACGTAATCGTAAATCGTGATTTGTAACTGCATTTGTGACCGTAATGATAAAGAAATGCAAATGCCTACAGCTGTACTTCCCCAGGCCCCGATGAGGTGTAGCACAAAACTCCCTGACTTAAAAACACTCATTAATGAGTACAATGGTGGGGTGGTGAAGCATGGAGAGATACTAAAAAACAGGCTTACAATACATCCAAGTAACTAGTAAAAAAAATTACTGTTGTGATTCGTGACGTGATCGTAAATCATAATTTGTGACTGCATTTGTGACCGTGATGATGAAGAATGTGATTTGTATCACAAGTGACTCCTGATGATGGTCCTGACTTAAAAATGCATATTAATGAGTACAATGTTCATGCTGAATTATGCACCACACCTGTCCAGTACTCTGAAGGGAAGCCAAAGAAACAACTGTGACTTAAGTTAGAGATGGAGATTGGGCCCTAAAGAGATGCAAATGTACAGACAGAGTAAGATTGCGATGCGCACTGAAGAGATGCAGATACAAAGGCACAACACCTAACCAGTGCTCACCATCAGCAATTCAAATCTGGAAAATAATATATTTGCCGGTTGGGGCGGGCCGTAGGGGGGTGGCAGTGTACTGCACTGCTGCAGTAAGAGTCACTAGTACGAGTACCAGTAAAGATACCACAAAGAAGTACAAAAAATTATACAGCTGCAGTGGATAGCAGGTTCACATTGCTGAAATTATGTGGCACAATAAAAGGTGTCTGATTTGATGACACGTGTCAAATACATACTCACACACACACTAAGTAATGTGTAGCAAATTAAAAACTTCGGTAATATAACCACATATTTTAAACAAACTAAAATTATGCACTGCTGCACCTCAACAATCAGCAAAACAATGGCAAGAATTATTGAAAATATTACCGTTGTACACAGTTATGCAAGAAATATCACCAAAACAGAAAGCATGTCTTTTTCTCCAAGTTAATCTACCTACACCACAGATATGCCCCTCCCCCAAGGCACACTTCCACTGTCTCACAGTACACAGACTGAATGTTGTACATTAACATTCAAAATACACACACAAACAATAAACGCTCGATGACATGAGCACAGGAGGGTTTCCTATAATCTATGAACTAAAGTTTCAGCAAAAAAAATGACTCAAAAAGGCTTTTTTTAACAGCTTTTAGAAGGTTTGAATCACAGAGAGCTCTCAGAGCAGCTTGTCTCCTACAGCTTCCTACACACACTACCCCAAACTGAGGCTGTGCAGAACAATCTAGAGCCCATGTGACCTGAAATCCCATGAATCACTGCAAAATTTACCGTTGGAGCTTAAAAACAAGGCGAAGCACATTGTTGTCAATGCACTTTGCCTTAAGAATTAGTGGAGTAGTGGTTTGGGAAGGAGGAGAAACGCAAAGTCATAGTCTTCAATGGACTTCGCGTTACTCGTTAATAACGCGAAGTACTCCGCTTTGCATTGCGGAGCACTCTGCAAATTCGCTTTCACTCCATGTTCCACTTCGCGGAGTGAATTGGGGCCACTTCACCCATCTCTAGTGGATGTCAACAAGAAATATCACCTAGGAGAAAGAGGGATCTGTTCTGAGAGTCCATAACCTCTGGTAGATAAAGTGCCCAATAAATGCATTGCTATGCATTTAACCCTGGTGTTTCAATAATGTTGACTGAGTTGTCTATGATTTTGAACTAATTGTGCTGTATCTCTGTATTCAAATTGTTAATGCCCATCAACATTCCAGCAGAAGGGGTTTTCTGTTTTTGGCACAGAGAATGGAACACTAAAGCAAATGCCCAAAAGACAGAAAAACTGCTCCCAGACTTTTTATGCGTTATTGAAATGGTCTGCTTTAGCTGATAAATCTGATGGTTTACAGAGGCATTGCAATATCTAAATGTTTGGTTTTAGCCAAACATAATTCAGATAAAATATAACTTTTTTGAACTCTTTGATGATATACTTATTTCTGGTACAGCCCATAATTAACTTCCATAAGAAAGACCTACCAGATATTGATTTTTAATTAACGTGGAACTGAGATATATTCTTTGTAATTTGACACTAATTTTGGGCAGATAAAAACAGCCTATGTAATGCCCATAACTGTACCCCACCCCAAAAATAAGAAATTTTCCTAGCTCCAATAATCAAAACTGTCTTTTAAATGTGCTTTAAAAATGTAATTTGGTTTTCTCGGTTATCTCAGTGGTACATGGGTCTCAGTAGCAGGCTGCTGTACAGTCAAATAATCCTTCAGACATGCCCCTGTCTTTACACCTGAGACAGAGGTATTTAAATTGGTGACTTAACAAAGAAAACAGAAGGGTCAGCCAAAGCCAAAACAATCCAGGAAAGATTCAGTGGAAATGCAAAATCAGTTTGAGGTGTTGTCTACTAATGGGGATCTGGACGATGTGGGGGATGAATCAGATGCTTCTTCAGCACCCTCGTCCCAGCAAGATCCCTCTACTGATGCTGAAGATTCAGTTCTGGATGTTGATCCTGTTACTTTAACTAAAAAACATAAATTATCTAGCAGAGTGAAGAGTAGGAAGGGTGGGAGGAAAAATAAATAATAGTGTTTTTGGTCAGTTGTTTTGTCCTCTCTAATTAGTACTATGAGCATCATGCACATATCCAACCTTTAGATTTCCACCTTGAATGTTAACAGCATTAGTAATTGAAAAGGTTAGTTACAACATCATTTTTATATAACATGAATGAAGATAATTATTTTATTTACAAGACACCAAGATGCATATATTGGACAAGGTTGCAGCAACTAAAAGGCTGTGGCACCATGGGCCTTCCTACTAAATAAGAGAAGAACAATGTCCAGCTGCACTGTCTCTGTTCAATCTCTGATGGATTCATACTAGGTACAACCCTATCATTAGATGCCAAGATAATTAATGTTGAATTGTGTCTGATAAATATATATGCACCACAAACAAAACTGGTAGGATAGAGCTGTTTAAAACTGTATAGCCATGTCCAAATATGACTAAAGGAATTATATTAGGCTGGGATATTACCTGTGGATACATGCCTGATACTCGTAAGACTTCCATAAAAAAACAGTACTGTGACTCTGCTTATCTATCACATATGGTAGCTTCTGCACTCCTGGTGGAAGCAGCTGCAACCAGACATGAGGTTACCATAGGTACATTCTATAAAGGGGCATTGTTGACCAGAACAGACTGTCTCTTCTTGTGGGGAAATTAGGGCAGCCTATCTACTTTTGGTGGAGACTTTGGACTGTAAGGCACTTTGCCTCACAGTTGAGGGCTCTTCTAGGCCCACAGTGATGCGTGGCTTGGGGAGGCTTACTATGGCCTTTTTAGAAGCACCTCAGGATAGGGAACACATTAGACAGGTTATTAGGGACAAATTGTCCCTTTTTGAAATGCATGTTACTCCAGAACAGTGGTGGAACTGCTTTAAGACTGCATTTAAGACCTTACCTATGTTCACTCTTCTTGTTGCCTTCTCTGGTGGGAAGGGCAGAAGGTAAAATGTAGGCCTAAACTAGGAATCGGAGCAACACCCTATCTATGGTAATAGGATAAGTGGAAGTACAGCAGGTAAAGGGGAGCACAAGCAGCAACGCACAAAAAAAGTGGAAGCTAGGAACACTGTATCAGAGGTAAGGGTTTGTAATTATTTCCAGGTAACACAGAGAGTATAGAAGCTGGGAATGCTGTGAGTGGTGCAGTATAGTAGCTGTGGGGTGGAAGTTTTCAGAGAGACCTTCTGGAGACTGCACCACTACTCCATCTGTGTCCACCTCTCTGAGTTGAGGGAGCAGGTCACTAGACTCCAGGCCGAGTTGGTTTGGATTCAGGAGACCTCTTCCCTCACACAGGAGCCTCCAGGTCTGACACCATTTCCCTGGAGGATGCCTGGGAGGATGAATGGCTAGACTACAATGGGTTCTGGAAGGGTGGGAGTGGTGGGTCAGTGGTGGTCAGAGGCACATTCCTCAACCAGTATCACTACAAAATTCCAGCACTACTCTGGTGAGGTGAGACTGCCAGGAGGAGGCATCTGTGGTAGTGGCCAGGAAGAATGTTGGGGTTCTCTGGTGTGGAGACCCCAAGGAGCAAGGAAGAGAACACCAGAGTAGAACAAAGCAACTTCTGGTGGGGTAGCCAGCCCAGTGGCACTGAGGGTTGAGGCACTGGATACCACACCTTGCGCTATGCAGGCGACCTGGGTTCAGGAGCAGACTTGGACCACCGGAGATTGGCAGGAGGAGGAGAGGACTGAGAGTCTGGAGGACTGCTCTTCTCTCCTGGGGTAGGTTCTGAGGATTTCTCCATCTGGTAGGGGCTTTTAGTGTCAGCTAGGGGCACCACACACCATATTGGGGACAGTAAATGGGGAATGGTGTCATCAGGCATATACGGGAGGGGGCGGGAGGGCACCCTTCATGCATTGTCACCATTGCACAACTGCACCATTAGGGGTGGAACCACATGTAAATCCCTGACTCCCAGTAGGCGAAGTTGGAACCAGTGATAGGCCCACACTCCCAATGTCATGCTTACCAGCCTCTGCTTCTGGTTCTCCTCTCCAAATCCCTGGTCATTCTATTGGATTATAGATAGAATGCCAGAAGGAGTTTGGTGGTCCTGCCCTGGGGGACTCAGAGCTGGGGGGTTGAGTGTACAGGAGAGGTGTAGAGGTGATCAGCCAGCCAGAGAGGCAGGGTTCCTGGAGGAATCAGGGTCACACACTGAGAGTCCATGCTGGAGAGAGTCTGAGGTAAGTCAGAGCAGGAAGAAAGTTAAAAAAGTAAAAAACTTCTGGTGGGGAAATCAATTGTGAGAGGATAGATTTGGGAATAGGAAAGAAGGGAGGGACATTAAGTGCCTATGCAGTGCCACAGCCCAGAGAGATAGGAAACAGATCCTGAGGATTGCTAGGGCAGCAGGATGGGAGACAGAACTGGATGTCATCACCACCTGGGGTCTAATGACCTGGCTAGGGATGTGGATACAAAAGTGTAGGGGAAGTTTAAGGAGCTGTGGTGGGGTCTTAGGGGGGCATGCTCACTGGCTTTCCCTGAGGTGCTGTCTGTCTATGATGGGGAGGGGAGGGATTGCTGCACTAAGATCTTCAACTTATGGTTAAAGGAATGGGGCAGAGAAGAGAGGTTCAGCTACATTGGGGACAGAGGATCCACCTGGATAGATAATGACCTTTACAGGGGTGATGGCCTGCATCCATCCAGGAGGTGAACCACAGTCCTCACTGGATAGTTTAGATGTTATTTTGATGAACATTTAAATTAGCTGAAGGGTGGTGTAGGAAATTGGAGAGGCAGTAACTGCACCCCACAGGCTGAAGAAGAAAGTTGGGAGAACCTGAGGGGAATGGAATTCTCCAGGGTGGAAATTAATAAAAAAAAAGCAGGTTAGTGGAAATGAAGGGGAATGGGAACAGAAACATATAAACATAGAAACATAGAAGTTGACAGCAGATAAGGACCACAAGGCACATCCAGTCTGCCAATTTCTTTTTCTATCTTATAAATATGCCATCAGCCTTTGCTCTGCCAATGGCTTATCTATTTATACTCATCTGTATTGCTCCCTTATGCCTATTCCATGCCTGTGTGAAGCCCTGCACTGTATTCATATCCACCACTTCCTGAGGTAGGCTGTTCCATGCATCCACCACCCTTTCTGTGAAAAGAACCTCCTCACATTACCCCTTAATCAGCCTCCCTCTAATCCCATGCTGTGTCCTCTTGTCCTGCTATTTTTCTTATATTGAAACATGTTAGACTCTTTCACCTTGTTAATGCCCTTAAGGTGTTTGAATGTTTCTATCATTTCACCTCTCTCCCACCTTTGCTCTAGGGTATACATATTGAGCTCCATTAATCTGTCCTCATATGTTTTCTGATGCAGTCCCTGCACCATTTTGGTTGCCCTTCTCTAGACTGCCTCACTTTGGTTAATGTCCTTATGAAGGTGTGGTCTCCAGTACTGCACGCAGTACTCGAGATGGGGCCTAACCAGTGTCTTGTAAAGAGGGATTATTACCTCCCTCTTCTGAATTGTGAGACCCCTACTAATACACCTTAATATCCCCCTAGCCTTACCTACTGCTTTAGTGGTCTGCTTGGATGATTTCAGGTTATCGGTGATGATGATGCCCAAGTCTCTTTCTTCCCTTGTGACTGCCAGCAACTCCCCTCCCAGCCTATTGGTGGCTTCAGTGTTTCTCTTACCTATGTGCATGATCTTGCACTTCTTTGCATTAAACCCCAGTTGCCACTCTTCTGACCATTTTGCTAGTTTATCCAGATCTCTTCTCATGTTGCCCTCCCTAACTGGATCATCTAATCTGTTGCAGATCTTGGTGTTATCTGCAAACAGACAAACCTTACCCTCCAGTCCATCTGCAATGTCACTGATGAAGATATCGAAGAAGACTGGCCCCAGGACCGATCCGTGAGGTACCCCACTTCTGACTTCCATCTCTTCTGACCATATACCATTTACCACCACTCTCTGTTTTCTGCCCATCAACCAGTTTGCCACCCAGTTGACTAACTTCTGACCCACCCACAGCCTACCCAGCTTATTAATCAATCTTCTATGTGGAACAGTATTGAAAACTTTGCTGAAGTCAAGGGGGTGACATCAACTGCTCTCCCATGGTCCACCACTCTGGTTACCCAATCAGAGAAATCTATGAGATTAGTTTGACAGGGCCTTCGTTTTGTAAACCCATGCTGTCTTGGATCCTGTGCTCCTATGGATTACAGGTGTTGCACTATCATTTCCTTAAGGAGTGCCTCCATAATCTTGCCCACTACTGTAGTAAGACTGACTGGTCTGTAGTTCCCTGCCTCCTCCCTGCTACCACTCTTGTAGAGCAGGATCACATGAGCCCTTCTCCAGTATTCTGGGACCTCTCCTGTGCTCAGAGACTCACTAAATAGTTCTGATAATGGCTCTGCTATTTCCACCCTTGCTCCTTTAGTACCCTGGGATGTATGCCATCAGGTCCCATTGCCTTGTCCACCCTGAGCTTATAGAGCTCTTGTAGGACCCTTTGTTTGTGAAGGAACTATTGCTCTCCTCCCTCCCCTCTGTGTCCATGGTGCTGAGCTGTGGGCCCTGCCCTACCTTTTCTTCAGTAAATACTGAGCAGAAGTATCTATTTAGGATAGATGCTTTTACATGGTCCTCCTCCTCACACGCCCACTTATTTCCTTTGATCTTAGCAGTACCCCCTGTGGACTTTCTCCTTTTACTAATGTATCTATAGAAAGTCTTGTCACCTTCTTTTACTGACTGTGCTAGTGTTTCCTTGGTTTGGGCCTTTGCCTGCCTTACTGCCTTCCCTGCTTCCCTTAGGGAAGTTTGGTATGCCTCCCTATCTTCATCCTGCTGGGTTCCCTAATATTTTCTGAAGGCCAGCCTTTTGGCTCTGACCTTTTCTGCTACTGTTTTTGAGAACCAAATTGGTTTCTGTCTTCTTTTGCACTTCCTTTTCTCTCTAACACAATGGGATGTTGCTTCAAGTATTGCATCCTTAATGCTTGACCACTTTGCCTGTACCCACTCACCTGTATTTCTTTTTGCCAGGTCTAGCTTAACTCTCTTGGCCATCTTATCAAAGTCAGCTCCTCTGAAGTCCCATATTTTTGCCTTGGAATGGGATGATTTAGTTCTAGTGGCCAAATTGAGCCACACCATGTGATGGTTACTAGCCCCCAGGTGACCTTCTACCTGGAGATCTGTGATCCTTTCCCTGTTAGTCAATACTAGATCTAGGATAGCCCTGTCTCTTGTGGGCTGTTTGAGGCCTTCCCCCTGCAGGAAATCCACCATGTGTCTAGTTCTGGCTGATGTTCCTGCTGGTATTGACCAATCTGTATCTGGCATGTTGAAGTCTCCCATTATCAGAACCTCCCCATTTAGCTGTTATGTTTTAAAAAAGCATTAAAAAGAAGGAGGGAAGGGCAGAAAGGAAAGAAAGGAGGTAACAAGCAGAGCAGTAACAAAATCTGGAAGGACGTGTGCAAATGCTAGAAGTCTAGGAAATAATATTCTGGACCTATAAGCCATAATGGCAGAGGCTGACCTGGACATTGTGGCCATTACCAGCTCATGGTGCACTGAAAACCATGACTGGAACATGTTCATACCACACTATACTCAGTTCAGGAGGGACAGGGTGGGAAGGAATGGAGGGAGTGTGGTGCTTTATGTGAGGGAAGGCATAAAAGCAATGGAGATACAGGAAATACCAGGGGGAGCAGAGGTACTGTGGGTCACCCGATAGATGGAGAATTGAGCCTCTCTTAACACAGGCATGATCTACAGACCTCCAGCACAGGGGGAGGAGTTAGATAAAGTACAGGTAGAAACTGCTGGCAGAAAAGGGGGAAGGTGGGGGACTTTAATTTGCCAGTTGTAGGTTGGAACCTCCCAGCTGCAGCTGCAGCTAGAAGCAGAGACATCCTGGACTCCCTGCAGGGGTGTTCTTCAGGAAACTAATCAGTAAACCCACTTATGATGGGACAGTACTGGACCTGGTACTCACTAACAGTGCTGCAAACATCAAGGTAGGAGGCCACCTGGAAAACACTGTGATCACTGTACAGTATGGTTCAATATAAGGACATATGCAGAACTGAACCACATCAGGGTGAGGATCCAGGACTTCAGGAGGGCATTTCAAAAAGATGGGTGGAGGCCTCAGGGATGACCTGGCAGGGGGATAAGCTACGTGGGGTGCAGGAAGTGTGGGCAAAGTTAAATAAGGCCATAGAGAAGGCAACAAACCTCTGCATCAGGCAAGTACTGTAAGCAAAAGTATGAGGAAAAAAAGACTGCATTGGTTCTAGAAGGAGGTGCCAGAAAAGTTAAAGGCTAAAAGGGTAGCATTCAGAAGGTATAAGGAGACTTAGAGGGAGGAGGATAGGGACGTGTATTGGGCAAATAGATGGAAGCAGGAAGTCAATAAGGAGTAAAAAGGTGCAAACTGAAGAGAGAAGAGCCTAGATGGTGATGAAGAGGGACAAGATGTTTTTTTTAGGTTTGTAAGCGAAAGGAGGAAGAGCAGGGGTTGGATCACAAGATTAAAAAGGGAAGGGGGAACTGTGCATAGATGGACCAGGAAAAGGCAGACATCCTGAACAAATACTTTTGTTCAATTTTCATAAAGGAATGAGACGGGGAAGGATCACAAAAAAGTAACAGAAGTATTGAAGGGAGGAAGGTAGACCATAGTCCATTTTCAGAGGAAAGTGTCCTGAAGGGACTCAGGTTCCACTAAACTGGTTCAACAGCAAAGTTGTTGAAGTCCTGCGCAGTGACAGGATTTTTCTGATGGCAACCACGTCGCCTGGCAAATACATCAACGGACAACCACATTGACCCAAGCATTGGGGCACTTTGGCCGCTCTGCCCCTCCACACCCCCTGGGTCTATATATATCTTAACTCCAGGAGGGGTGGATTCATGGGGCAAGCAATTAAACTCTGGCGTCAATGAATCCATTCATCACACCAACAACCTGTTCAACACTACGGGTGTTGAACCAGTTGTGTCACTGTGGAGGATTCATTGTTACAGCATCACAGTAACAACGGTATACCAGGGACTTGCTAATCTGAAAGTGGATAAAGCAATGGGGCCAGATGGGGTTCATCAAACAGTACTGAGGGAGCTCAGGAAGGCCCTGTTTGCACCTCTGACAGTCCTATTTAATAGCTTATTGGAAACAGGAGTGGTTCTGGAGGACTGGAGGAGGGCAGATGTTGTCCCACTTCACAAAAGTGGTATCGGGGAAGGGGCTGGCAATTATAGGCCAGTCAATCTGACTTCAGTGGTGGGAAAGCTAATGGATTCACTGCTGAAGGAAAGGATTGTGGAATATCTTGAATCCAGTGGGTTATAAAACCCAAGGGAACAAGGATTCACAAGGAAGGGGAGCTCATGTCAAATGAATCTGATAGATTTCATTGACTGGGTGGCCCAGAAATACATCAGGGTGGACCAGTGGACATGGCCTACCTACATTTCAATAATTCTTTCAACACTGTTCCACATAGGAGGCTAGTAAGTAAGCTGGGTAGCTTAGGAGTGGATCCAAAGAACATAAGAATATGTTGGCAGAAGGGGATCGTATGATCCAGCTAGTCTGCCCAGATTAGCTACCCCTATTCAGATTCAGATGTTAAGATTCCATTCTTCACCCAAGATTACCGCAGTACTTGTCCCATGCTAGCTAAAAAGCAGTGACTGTTTTGGCCTCCACAACATCTGGTGGTAAGCTGTTCCAAGGGTCCACCACCCTCTCTGTGAAGAACTTACGAATGATGGTTTTAAACTTACCCCCTGTTAGTCTCAAACTGTGCCCCTCGTTTGCATGGTCTCATTTCTGTGAAAGAGGTTTTCTGCTTGTACCTTATTTATGCCCTTTATGTATCTGAAGGTTTCTATCATATCCCCCCGTTTCTCCTTTGCTTGAGGGAGTACATTTGCAGTTGCTGCAATCTAGATTCATATTGCTCCTGGTGCAGTTCCTGTACCATTTTAGTAGCTCTCCTCTGTACAGCCTCAAAGCGGTCTATGTCCTTTTTTAGGTGTGGCCTCCAGAACTGTATGCAGTACTCAAGATGTGGCCTCACCAAGGACCTGTACAGAGGGAGTATGACCTGTCGCTTCCTACTTGTAATGCGCCTGCCAATACATCCGAGGATGCTACTAGCTTTCTGTGCCATCTTTTCACATTGTCTATAATATAATAATAACACTCTCTATTTTTATGATGCCTTTCAATAACCAAGGTGCCTTACAGATTATAAAAACACCAAACATTTCAAAGTCTTAAAAATATATAAAACAACTAATACAGTTAAAATACAAAGGTTAAACACCAAATGCCTGACACCACAAATATGTTTTCAGGGCCTGTTTAAATCCCTCCACAGTCGCACACTCCTGTAACTGATGGGGTAGAGAATTCCAGAGGGTAGGTGCCGCATGCACAAATGCACAGGCCCCCGAAGATTTCGAAGACACCCTTGGGATCTCTAGCAACCCCTCGTCAGCTGAGCGGAGCGATCGCCCAGGGCAGTAAGGGACCAGGAGCTCTTTCAGGTCTACCCACTTTTAAATCACTGGAAATAAGCACTCCAAGGTCCCGTTCAAGTTTTATTTCTGTTAATTGTTCACCATCAATTGTGTATGTTTTCCTTGGGTTTTCTTTACCTAGGTGCATGACCTTGCATTTTTTGGCATTGAATTTCAACTGCCAGTCCCTAGACTATGCTTCTAGGCTCTTTAGATCAGCTTCCATTGCTGCTGTTCCTTCAATTGCATCGACCCTGTTGCAGAGCTTTGTGTCATCTGCGAACAGGCATACCTTACCCTACAGGCCATCAGCAATGTCACTGATGAATATATTTAAGAGGATTGGGCCAAGGAAAGATCCTTGAGGTGCACCACTGATCACCCTTCCCTCACTAGACAGTGTTCCATTGACTATGACCCTCTGCGTTCTATTGTGGAGCCAGTTTTGAACCCATTTGACTATTTTGTGCCCTAACCCAGAGTTCTGCAACTTATTGACTGATCTTCTATGGGGGACAGAGTCAAAAGTCTTGCTGAAATCAAGATAGACTATGTCTGCCGCCCCTCCCTGGTCCCCTATTTTGGAGACCCAGTCAAATAATTCAGTCATATTCATTTGACATGACTGTCCTGCTGTAAATCCATGCTGTTTAGTATCTAGCTGCCCTGTTTCCGTAAGGAACTTTACTGTTCTTTCCTTAAGTAAGGACTACATAAGCTTCCCCACTACCGAGGTCAAGTTCACTGGCTGGTAGTTTCCAGCATCCTCCCTGCTTCCACTTTTTGTGCAATGGTACAACTGTGGCCCTCCTCCAGTCATGAGGTATTTCCCCGTTCTCAGGAGACTGTGTGAATAATTCTGCCAGTGAGCCTGCAATTTCCTGTGCCAGCTCCTTCAGAATTCTAGGGTGGATTTCATCTGGGCCCATTGCTTTATTTGCTTTAATTTGAGAAGTTCTATTAGGACACTGTCTCTTGTAAATGGTCCAGCATCTGCTTCAATGGCGAGTCTGCCTGCGTTCTGCATTTTGGGTCCATTGCTGTCATCTTCTTTTGTGAAGACTGAGCAGAAGAAACTGTTTACAATCTCTGCTTTTTCGTTACCATTTTCTGCCTGTTTGCCATCCTTGGTTGCCATACTTATAATGCCTCCTTTTGTTTTCCTTTTTTCTCTGATGTATCTATAAAAAGATTTGTCACCCTTTTTCACTCCTTGTGCGATTCTGTCTTCTGCCTGGGCTTTGGCTGCCCTTACTGCCTTCCCTGCTTCTTTTAGCTTTGTTTTATAGACTTCCATATCTGCCTCATTGTTAGTATCCTTCAACCTCTTGAACTCTTTCCTTTTATTCTTTATTTTTGTTGCTACATCCTTGGTATACCATAGTGGTTTCCTCATTTTTCTTGAGTTAGAGATCTGCTTCATGCACTGGGAAGTTACTGTGTGTAAAGCTTCCTTTAGGGCTTTCCACCTCTGTTCCACTGTGCCCCCTGTTTCCTTGCTAAGTATTTGTTTTATGGAAGCCCTCATTTGAGTAAAGTTGACCTTCTTGAAATCCAGGACCCTGAGTTTGCTGTGGCTGACTTACTTTTTCACTGGTGATGGTGATCCAGATGGTCCTATGGTCACTGATACCCAGATTGCTGCCCACCATTGTATCAGAGATCCTGTCATTATTTGAGAGCACAAGGTCCAGGATGGCTTCCTCTCATGTTGATGTGGTCAACAACTGTTCTAGTCCTGCTCTCTTCAGTGCTAGGAGGAATTCATTGCTTCTTTCCGTAAAGGATATGCATGAGAGCCAGCCCACATCTGGTAGATTGAAATCACTGACCAGCAGCAGTTCTCCTTTGTCTGCCATCTGTAGGATGGCCTCCAGGAGTTCCCTGTCCAAGTCTTTATCTTAGGCTGGGGGTCTGTATATAACCCCAACTCAGAGAGGGTACTTACTTCCTGCTCCAAGGGTGACCAGAGGACCTCCGCATTGCTGCTGTGTCCCTGGGTTTCCATAGCATTCATGTTTTTTTTTTACATACATTGCTACCTCTCCACCTTTCTTACCTTTGTGATCTCTTCAGAATAGTGTGTATCCTGGGATAGCTACATCCCAGGTGTGGTTCTCAGTGGACCATGTCTCTCTGACTGTGACCCAGTCCAGGTCTGCCTTTGCCATTATGGTGGTGAGATCCAGGATTTTGTTCGCAGTCTACGGGAATTGATGCACAATGCTTGCCCTCCTTGGTTAGAATTGATCACTGTGGAACTTCCCCTTTCCTGTATATTTGCAGGAGACATTGTCTTTATACCAAGTAGCCTTGTAGGATCCTTAAGTGTGGCGATAAGGTGTGTGTTAGTGTTGTCTTTATCTGGTTGTGTGTTCATAGGAGATTGTTGGGGAGTGGCAACAGTTGTCCCCTGTAGTTCTTTGAGTGCTGCTGCCCACTTCCCATTAACTAGTTTAAATTAGAAATGAAAACATCAAATTTCTGGCCTAGCACCCAGGTGCCTTTCTTGGTGAGGTGCAGGCTATCATATTGAAAGAACTGCCTTTCCCTGAATGTATTCCAGTCCCCTATGCATTTGTAGCCTCTATCTGTATACCAGTCTCTGAGCCAGTTGTTGAGCTCAGAGATGTCTTTATCTCTGATCTTCTTCCTGCTAGCTCCTATTTCCCATACCAGAAGAACCTCAGAGAATGAGACAGTGGATGAAATAGGAGAAAGTTTGTCACTTAGAGAGATCAGATACCTTTTGGTCTCCTCCACTGAATGATTGACCAGGTCATTGATGCCTAGGTGGACTAAGATGTGCAGTTTTATCCATGTGTTCCATATGATTTTCTCAATGCGGTTAGTGTATTTGTGCACTGATGATTGTGGAAGGCACCTGACTGCAACTTTTGTATTTTTGCTGTGTTATAGGTGAGACTCTATTACCCGAATCATAGAGTTCCCTATGACTAGTACATGATTTGCAGTTATGTCCTGTGTCTTCCTGTAGCTTGTGGTGGTAAACTGGGTATGGAATTGGTTAGAGGATAGGCAACAGAGGGTGGTGGTAAACAGAGTTCACTCTAAGGAAGGGAGAGTGACTAGGGTGGTGCCTCAGGGATCAGTGCTGAGACCAGTCATCTTTAATGTCCTTATAAGTGGAATTGCAGACAAGCTAGAAGGGAAGAGCTGCCTCTTTGTGGATGATGCCAAAATCTGCAATAGGATTAACACTCCAAGGGGCTGGAAAGGATGAACAAAGATCTGAGAAAGCTCAAGGAGTGATCAAGGATATGGCAGCTGAGTTTCAATGTGAAAAGATGCAAAGTAATGCACTTGGGGCACAGAAACCATGGGGCAGAGTACAAAATAGGGGGAATGGTACTGACAACCACCAAGCAGAAAAGAAACCTGGGGATGATCATATTGGATGTTCTAATGGTGGCCAGGTTGTGCAACAAGGTAGTTGGAAGGGCTAGTGGGATACTGGGGTGCATAGGGAGGGGTACCCCCAGCAGAAAGATGTAGATGGTATTGCCTCTGTATAAACCGGTAGTAAGACCCCACCTGGAGTATTTTATCCAGTTCTGGAGACCACATCTCTGGAAGGACATAGACAGAATGAAGGCGGTCCAGAGTAGGGCAACTAAAATGGTGCAGGGTCTACATCAGAAGCTCTATAAAAAGAGACTTAAGGACCTAAATATATGCACCTTGGAAGAGAGGAGTGGGAACTTGATAGAGACCTTTAAATACCTTGTGGGGGTAAATAAGGTATAGGAGGGAAGCATAAATCTGAAAATAAAGTGGTCAAGGACAAGGGGGCATGATAAAAAGCTGGAGGTTGTAGATTCTGGAGAGATTTGAGGAAGTACCTCTTCACAGAAAGAGTGGTGGATTTCTGGAAAAGTCTTCCAGCAGGGTTGTTGGGGGTGAAAACAGTTGTTGGGTTCAAGAATGCATGTCATAGGCATAAGAGAATCTTAGGGAAATGGGAGGGAAAGAATGGGCCAGAGATCAAGTAGGATCTGTGGTGCTACTACAGGCAAGGAGAAGGGGAGAAATTGAGTGGGTGAAGTGATCCTTATCTGCCAGCAAATTCTATGTTTATATGCAAAACAAAATGGTTATATTAAATGCACGCTGAAAATAGAAAATAGAGTTAAAAATCTACGTTTAGACCTTAGGTCTTCTTCAGGAAATATATAAAAGAGAAAAAAAAAACAAGTCAGTGTAGAGGAGAGGTAAAATGAGAGAGATATATATGTGTAGAAAGAAGAAAGGGGAGGCTCAGGGAAAAGAAATGATAAATGGTAAGATTAGTCTGGTGAAAACAAGAAAGGATATCAACTACTTAAAGCAATTGGATCTGCCCCATCCATTACAAAAAAAAGTTTAACCTTAGCAGAAGATTCAACATATAATTGTGTCCCACAAATTGATCACTTCAAATCAGAAATGGCTAAATACCAATATAAGAGAATGGCCACACTAATCTAGAAACAGAGGTTTGGGGCACATGGAAAGAGACTCTGGTCCAAGACAATATGGCTGCAAACCTTATTTACTTGTTATATAAGCAGTTCATCACTAAAACCGTGTGTGTGTGTGTGTGTGTGTGTGTGTTTCTTGAAGTTCCCACATCTGAATTCAGACTCTTTTCTAAAATCTTATGTGCAAAGGTCTTGGATAACAGGAATGACACTGTATATTTTGGCATGACACCCTTGTGCGCCTCTTGCCCACATTATTAATGACATTGTTAAGCTTGACAATTCTTTTTAATTACATTTCACATGATGACTACATCTATGCCTACAGATCATTAATTTTGAAATAATAAAAAAATACATGCTATTCAATTAGAACAATCACTCTGTTGCTGTATTTTGAAATAATAACAACACCACCAAAATGCTATTCAATCAGAACAATCAGTCCATCACTGAGGACAAGGACAGAAACACCATGAGAGAAAGCAGCAGGACTGCACAATAAGGAATGAGTGACACTCATCTCTGTTAACTGCTGTTGGTTGGAACTGCAGCTGGAAGTTACTTCAACACCATGAAAATGTGAATACCTATGGAGAACGAAAAATACTGGGTTACTGACTGTCACCAGTCAGCATTTTTTTTTATTTCTTTTCTCTTCACATCTATATGACTGCAAGTAATGCTATTCAATCCGAACAATCACTCTGTTACTTTATTTTGAAATAATAAAAAAAAGTGCTATTCAAAGAGAGCAATTAGTCCATCACTGAGGATGAAGACAGAGTGACAGCAATAGAAAGGATCAGGACTCTAAGAAGTGAATGCCACTTGCCATTGCTAGCTGCTGTTAGGATTGCAACTGGAAGTGATATCATCAATGCCATGAAAATGTGGATACTTATGGAAAAGAAGACATATAGGTTGGTGAGTGTCACTAGTCAGCATTTCTTTTGATTTCTCTTCTGTTCACTGCACTCAGGAGTTCAAGATAGGAGAAAAAAATAGTGTGGCAGGGGAAGAGACAATGAAGAGTACTATGGTGAACGGGCAGGATGCAGAGAGATGTGCTTAGACTCCACTCTGTGAAAGGAGACACCTGTGGTGCATTTGGTATCTGATCACATGCTTCCAGAGCCCCCTCCCTTATGTAATAGCACTACACCAGCACAGCTCCCACTATACAGCCATCAAAACATGAAGATGCAAGGTTAAAACACAGCAGGAACTAGTGATTTTATTTGCTCATTGATTAATTTGGGTTTTGCATTCTAGAGTGTATGAATTTCTGCTTTAAAGTCTGACTTTACAACACCTTCAGTCTGTGGGCAGCAGCTGGGGCAGAAGTGGAACTGAGCACTTCTTGTGGTAAAATGAGGGTCAGTCCTTCTCATTAGGGAAAAAAGAGAGGATTTGTCTATCTTTCACTTTTCCAAGTTATTCCATTAAATGCTTCTACACATGCTGATGTATTAAATCAGGTAGGTAGATAGTCATCCAACCAGATCATTTGTCTTCAAAACACTCTTAAACTCTTTGGATGCATTATTCTTAATGCTTCATGTTCTTGGTTTGCATATATTTATAATATCCCATGGAGTACATAATGTGTAATAAGACTTGTGTGCATGCCTGTTTTTCAAATGCCTAATCCCTTCTGAAAATGACCAAGGTTGTTATAAATGTATTGATTCAGAAACCTCTAATTGTAAGGACAAGGGGCATCCGACATGTGCATACCAGATACAGTACTTTCAGGTGCTAAATCTCATATCCAGACATGAAACTGAATCCTTTGCAGTGGTCTGGACTTGAAGCTGTAAGTGTTAGAAATAACTAAGCTTTATTGATAAGAAACATTCAAGCCCAAGGTTATATAGAAATGTAGACATTGACCAGACTCGCAGTTGCATATCGCATCAACCCTTCCACAGACCACCAACTACATTCATCACAACAAAGCAAGCAGACTGTGCATCGTGGAAAATCAAGATGTCAAATAACGTTTGATCATAGATAATGAAGATATTTTCTTCATAGTCACAGAAGTCATCCTTGCTGTGGTGTCTGTTGTGGAGAATATCCTGGTGATCTTGGCTATGAAAATGAATAAATCACTCAGGAATGTTTCTTACTTCTTTATTATCTCACTTGCAGTGGCCAAAATGAGTGTGGGAGTTCTAATTGCCCCCTTGGCCATCATCATTAGTTTAGAATTAGAACCCCCTTTTGTAAGTGTCTTCTAATGGCATGTATTATAATGATCCAGTACTCGGTACTGTCACTTTTTGCTACTACTGAAGACAGGTTTCTGAAAGTAAAGATAGTAAAATTAGTTTTTTAGCTTCCATTTCAGTGTGTTGGACATTGTAGTTGAGATCTGTCTTAACTGCCTTTTTTTTTTTGTGCTTTTAAATTTGTTTGGGCAAGAGGGGCAGACACAGGGCTGATGCACTCTCTCTCTCTCGGGTCGGGTGTAGGCCTTAATCCCACCCTCCTTCCCCAGAGCTCTGCTCATTTATAGGGGAACACCTGCCCTGCAAATGGAGGAAAAGGCTTCAGGAGCAGCGCATGTAGTTCTAGCCACTGGGGGTTGGATTTAAAGGCTGGGAGAGAGGAGCTTAGGGAGTTGTTCACTTCCCTTATAAAGTTTATTGTGTTGTACTGCACCTAGTAACAGGGTTACTGGTTTACTGTGGGACTGTA
The DNA here is from genome assembly GCA_016271365.2 of Neoceratodus forsteri. Taxonomy (NCBI): domain Eukaryota; kingdom Metazoa; phylum Chordata; order Ceratodontiformes; family Ceratodontidae; genus Neoceratodus; species Neoceratodus forsteri. The sequence continues at coordinate 655,993,826 of CM028132.1, forward strand.
TCTAGGATTAGTGGGTGACCTGATTAGTCAGTAGGGGTGTATCTTGGACTAGTGGGGAACCTGGTGGCTCACCCAAGGAAACCTACTTGAGGGGTGGGACCACCGTCGTTAGGGCCGCATCTTTGGAGGGTGGAGGGTGCACAGGTGGGGCAGCCATGATACTGGACTGGGCTTGGAAGTTTAGTGGTTGCCCAGTGTGCTACCAGCTGGCACAGCTTAGGGAGGAGGTTGTGGGGATTAGGAGACAGCTGGGGAAAGGGGGGAGGTATGGTTGGGGAAGAGGGCAGGGGCTCTCCCACGGGGTTGCACCAAGCACTAGGGGTGGGGGCATAGGGAAAGGAGTGCAGGAGAGTACTCTGGGGTCACATAGGGACCCTGGCAGAGGGGGCCCAAAAGGAGGACACTACCAAGGATGCAGGCAGGTAACTGGGGACCCTCACAGAGGGGGGCCAGAGGGACAACATTCTCAGGGATGTAGACAGATGGCTGGGGCTGGACAGAAGGAAGCAAGGTGGGTAGGTGGATCGGACCTTAAGCTCAGTAACTACTTCAATTCTCTTCTTCTGCTTGAGGATGAGGGGGGTGATGTAGCCATGACAGGGGTGGTTAGAGATGGAAAAGGAGCGGGGGGCAGGAGACGCGGGCTTGATAGCAGGAGGAATGGGGGACCTGGAATATGGGAAAATGGGGGAGCAGTGGATCAGAACAGGAGGAGCAGGGGAAGAGGGAGAAAAGTGCAAGGAGAAGGACCAGTTGGGAGGAAAGGGCAAGGAGAAGGACCAGAAGTACAAGGAGGATACAGTAAAGGGAGCTGGGGGTTTACGCCAGGGGAGCACGACAAGCAAGGAGGGGCTGAATGGAGACGGGAAGGAAGGGAGGACGAGCCAGGCTAGTTTAGCAGATGGGGGAGAAGGACCAGTTGCAAGCAGTGAGGGGGAGAGGAGCGAGGTACAAAAGGATACTTGGGAGGAGGAGAAGCATAGGATCAGAGGGGAAGGGGTGGCCAGGGAAAATAAGGAGGGGGTGGCAGGTGGCACCCAGATAGGGGGAGGAGCAAGGAGCTGACTGGGTGAAAGGGCCAGTAGAAAGGATGAGGGACATGGAAGGGGGGAATGGAGGAAAAGGAGTGGTCAGAGTTCTCCTGTTGGGGGATTCTATGATCAGGGGTATCAAGTGGGATAGGGAGGGGGAAGCCTGGCCAGTTAGAACAAAATGCTTCCCTGGACTAATGGTGCACAGGGTCAAACATGAGGTACATCAGCTGGCAAAGGATTGTGGGGGTTCCCTGGACATACTGGTCCACCTGGGTACAAATGACATTGAGGGAAATAGCAAGCTAGAGATGCAGACAAGGTTCAGGGAGCTTGCCAGGGTCAGTCATGACTTAGGATGTGCAATTTCCTTCTTGGAAATCCTGCCGGTGCCAAGGGCTAGTGAGGAACACAAAAGGAAGATTAGGGAGATAAACCAGTAGCTCAGGGAGTGGTGTGAGGCCAGAGGGTATGGGCTGATGGGGGATTGGGGGAGACCTGGGAGGATAAGGGGCTGTATACTAGAGATAGGCTCCATCTCAATTTGAAGGGGAAGGGAATCCTTAAGTTGAAAATAGAGGGGTTCATTGGTGAAAGGTGGGGTTTAAACTTGTGAAGGTGGGGAGAAAAGGCTGTCAATTGGAGTCCGATAAAGGAGGGACTCTGTCTCCACCCCCTGGGGAGCTGGAGGAATGCGGGAAAAGGCTGACTGGTAAGGTGCAGACCAGGGAAAGATGGAATCCCCATGGGAGCACGAGCAGGGGAAATGGAAGTATAGGGAAAGCGTGGAAGGTAGTCCTGCTAAATGCCATGAGCTTGGGCAATAAAATTCCTGAGCTCCAGGCAATCCTAACTAAGGGAGGGGTGGATGTGGCAGTGGTCACTGAGACCTGGGCCACAGCAGGACACAACTGGGACCTGAACCTGGAGGGTTATACTATGTTCAGGAAGGACAGGGGGGAGGGAAGGGGAGGAGGGGTAGCAATAATACTCAAAAACTGCATTGGCATAGGGGGAGTAGAGGAGGTGTAGGGAACCGTGGAGGCAATTTTGGTCACCTTGATAACAAGGGGGGGCAAGAGAGTAAAAATAGGAGTGGCGTATAGACCATCTGCACTGAAGGAGGAGCTGGAGGAGAGTCTGGTGGCAGATGTTGGGAGACACTGCAGATTGAGCAGGGGAATGTTGGTGGTGTTGGGGGACTTAAACATGCCAGGAACAGACTGGGAGACTATGACATCCTCGGTGGCCAGGGAACAGAGGTTGTTGGATGTCTTTCAGGACGCATTCCTAACTCCACAGGTGGGGGAACTGACCAGGGAGGCATGGGTCCTGGATGTGGTCCTGGCAGACAGTGACCAGATTAGGTCTTGGAGGTAAGGGACCCATTGGCGGGGAGCGACCATGCCACGGTCTGATTCTGCCTGGACCTAGAAGGGGTAGAAAGCTGCACAAAGAAGGAGGTAACTGACTTCAGGGGTTGGATTTAAGGAAATAGGAAGGATCCTTAAGGAGCATTTGGATGTGATTGGGCAGACATGGATGCTGAAAGTAGGTGGGAACTCATCAGAAAAGGGGTACAGGATGCTACCAACACCTGTGCAAGACGAGTAAGATGAAAATGCTGTAGGGCCCGAAAACCCTGCTGGTGGACCAGGGAGGTCCAGGAGGTGGTGAGGGGAAAGAAGGCAGCCTATAGGCAATTCAAGTGCTCAAGGAGTGAAAGGGATTGAGGGGAGTATGAGCTGATGGCTAGAAGGGCCACTGGGGTGGTGAGGGTGGCTAAGGCAAGGAAGGAGCAGAACCTGGCCAGGGAAATTAAGAGAGGGAACAAGGGGTTCTTTAGATACATTGGGGAAAAATGAAGAGTAAAGGGGCAGATTGGCTGGATTAAAACAGGGGAGAGATGGGCACAAGACCCGGGGGAGCAGGCTGAGGTACTAAATGAGTACTTCACCTCAGTTTTCACCAAGGAAAATGGGGGGGCTGCATCATACATGGGAGGAGACAGTGATACTGAAGGGGGACCCTTACTGATCAGCGGGTCTGGGGAGAGGAGGAGGCATCACTGGCAGGAGGGGGGAAGGCTAAGCAGGGGATGAGGAAGTGGAGGTGGAAATCACAGCAGAGAGAGTGAGGGAAGCCCTCAGGTCCCTTAAGATGGAGAATGCACCGGGGTCGGATAAATTGCATCCCAGAGTGCTGAAGGAACTGGCAGATGTCCTGGCAAAACCCCTGGTGGAGCTTTTCACCATCTCTCTGAGGACAGGGTGGGTGCCCTAGGATTGGAAGGTGGCGCATATAGTGCCTATCCACAAGGGGGCATCAAGGGAGGTGGCAGGGAACTACAGGTCCATCAGCCTGACATCGGTGGTGGGCAAGGTGATGGAGGGCATTGTCAAGGAGAGGCTAGGGGGGACCTGGAAAAGTCAGGGTGCCTGGATGATAGACAGCATGGATTCATCCCAGGAAAATCATGTCAGACAAACCTTGTGGAGTTCTATGACTGGGTAATGAGTGCTTTGGACATGGATAGACCAGTGGACGTCCTCTTTCTAGACTTCAGCAAGGCATTTGACTCTGTTCCTCATGGGGGCCTGTTGGATAAGCTGGGAGAAATGAGGGTAGGGAACCAAATGATCAGATGGATAGGCAATTGGCTCCAGGACCAGATTCAGAGGGTCGTAGTTGGTGGGATAGTGTCATCCCCAAGGAGGGTCATTAGTGGGGTCCCACAGGGATCAGTTCTTGGGCCCCTCCTGTTCAATGCCTATGTCTCTGACATAAGGACAGGTATCAGGAGTGAGATGAGTCTCTTTACGGATGACTCAAAACTGGGGGTGGTGGTGGATTGGGAGAAGGAAAGGGTGGCCCAACAGGGGGACCTGGAGACTCTGGAAAGATGGTCTAGAAAGTGGAAGCTGAAGTTCAATGCAGGGAAATGCAAGGTACTGCACCTGGGGGCCAGAAACCCGGGCCAAGTGTACACCCTGGATGGGGGAATGCTACAAGTCTCGATGGCTGAGAGGGACCTGGGGGTGGTGGTGGATGTCAAGATGAACAACTCAGAGACTTTTAGTAGGGCAGCGGCCAAGACCAACAGGATGCTGGGATACATCGCTAGGGGGATCACCTCCAGAAGGAGGGAAGTGATACTCCCTCTGTATAACTGCTTGGTGAGGCCACACCTCGAGTACTGCATACAGTTTTGGAGGCCACACTTAAAGAGGGACATTGAACTCCTGGAGAGGGTCCAGAGGAGGGCAGCCAAAATGATCTGGGGCTTGGGGGACAGGACCTATGGGGAGAGGCTTGAAGAGCTAAATATGTACACATTGGAAGAGAGAAGGGACTGGGGGACATGATAGAGGTCTTCAGGTACATGAAGGGGTAAATAGGGGAGGAGCAGTCAGGGTGCTTCAAGGAAGGAGGAGGGGGCAACTAAAGGGCATGGGTGGAAGCTGAAGGGGGAAGATTCAGGGGAGAAAGGAGGAGGTGCTACTTCACTGAGAAGGTGGTGGAGCCATGGAATGTGCTGCCCATGGGGCTGGTGGAGGCAGAGATGGTGGAGGGGTTCAAGAGGGGGTGGGACAGGTACAGGGGAAGGGTTCTGGAAGTAAAATCTAGTGCAGCGAGAATATCCGGAACTGGGAAGGGAGAGGCCAGAGAGGGCGAGGGGGGGCAGCAAGGTCAGCTTCCAGGGTGGGTGCTGACCAAACGAGCAGACATGAAAGACCATTAGGCCTATTCTGGTGGCATTTTAGTATGTTAGTAAAGATCCCCACAAGGTAATTCCTGAAGCACTTTGGTGTCCTAGCTGCTCATTCACTATTTTATTTCAGATTTGAAAGCTAGCTGGGAATGCTTGAAATATATTCTTTCATTCCCATTGCATGCAGTAACATTCAGAATAATGACTGCTGTAGGTAGGTGCAATGAATAATAGAGGGAACATCCTGAAACAGACAATTGTATTTTCCAACTAATAAGGGTTTTTAGGTAAACCAGCCTGCAAAGCTATTTTAATGAGAAATACTATACATCAGATTTTCCTTTCACATTAGTAACATTATTTATAGTATCTACCTGAAGGGTATGTACTTCCCACGACACATACAGTATTTTTGAAAAGTAAGTAGGCTCTGCAATTACACAAATGATTTTAAATGCTTTTATTAAAAAAAACTTTGATTAATAATCTAGATTTGCAGGTTTACCGTCATTTTCTGGTTAGATTGATGGGCGAGTGGAACTGACAATCATGCGCAGTTTAGGGGCTGATTAGAACAAAGGGGCTGCAAAAAGTGGCAGATTCAATTTGTGTTTAAAAAAGTCTCTCCTATATTAGCACTAACAGCCCAGGTGTTACCTGGTAGTTCTGTAAGAAAATAGTGTAGCAGGCGGAGGGGGGTAGATAAAGGAAGAGCACTGTGGTGAATGGAGAGGATGCGGAGAGATGTGCTTCAATTCCTCTCAGTGAAAGGAGACAGCTGTGGTGTGTTTGGTATCCAGTCACATGCTTCCAGAGCCCCTTTCTCTGAAATAACACTACATCCAGATAGCTCTTGTTATTCAGCTGTAAAAAGGGGCAAGTAAACCCTTTTGAGAATCAGGCATGGAATGATGACAGCACTCATGGACAATCAGGGGCATATACATACTGCTCAGCCTGAAATATTGGGTAGAGTACATAATTAAGTTTCTAATATGTTTGACAAAAGTGAGCAGACTCTGAACGCCATGGCGCAGTTCTTTCAGGGGATGTGTACACCAACGCTGCCAGATGAGGATATAGAGTCTCTAGAAGCCCCTGTCTCTCAACAAGAGGTAGTGGAGGCAATAAAACCCTTAAATAATTAGGTGGCACCGAGAGAAAATGGTCTGCCTGGAGAATTTCACAGACTATATATTGAGGAGCTTGGGGGAGTATTGGCTGAAATATGGAACTCTGTTCTCAATGATAATCAGCAGGTCACAGGCCTTTTAAAGGGGATGGTTATCTTTCCAGATAAAAAGGGTGAAAAGACAGACATAAGGCGCTGGAGACATTTAACCTTCCTGAGTAATGACGTCAAGATTTTAGCTAAAATTTTAAGCAAGCATGTTTCTCCAGCTGCATCCACAGTACTAATCAGCTCTCAGAAATGTGCCATACCAGGAAGGAAAATCCAGGGCACACTTATCTTGCTGTGGGAAATTTTTGATAGCGGGCAGAGGGGGAAGGCTGAAGGCCTTCTCCTGACATTAGACCAGATGAAGGCCTTTGACAGGGTGTAGCACAAATTTAGGTACTTTGTTTTGTGCTATTATGGAATTCCTTCAGCATTTATAAATTGGATTATGTTGCTGGACATGGAAGCCACAGTGATTCCACTTGTAAATGAGAGGGTTTGGTACTACGAGGAGTTAAACAAGGCTGCCCACTCATCCCTGTACTATATGCTTTTTATATTGATCCTATTGTGCATAAAGTGGCATTGAACCACTCTATATCTCCTTTTCAAACTGAGGCATTCCCTGTCCCAAAATTACATCGGCTTATGCCAATGACTTATGTCTCCTTTTAGGAGACTTTAGCACTGGGAAAAGGTGGTGGATCTTTTTGTGGACTTTGGCAGGATATCAGGACCTAGTTTAAATACTGACAAAGGCATTGGTTTGGTATTAGGAAACGGCAGTGAAGTACCAGAAACAGCAGAACAACAGGTAGCCATCCTAGACTACATCTGGGGGTCATGAGGAGGACTGCTGGAGTACAATACCCCATACCACCCACTGATCACTGCATGGAGCCCAGGACAGCCATGAGGCAGGCTCCAAGCTCCCTCTCCTGACTCCCAGCCAATCAGAGCAGGCTGAAGGTTGGACCTAAAATACCAGCACAGCTTTTGAAATGCCACACAGAGACAGCAGCAGATGCCGCAGAATAGGAGGTAGCCATCTTAGGCTACATCCAAGGGTTGTGAGGAGGGCTGCCAGAATACAATACCCTCTCCCCACCAATGATTGCTGCACAGAACCCATGACAACTACGAGACAGGCTCCAAACTCCCTCTCCTGACTCCCAGCTAATTGGAGCAGGCAGAGGGTGGGACCTAAAATACCAGCACAGCTTTTGAAACAGCCACATAGAGACAGCAACAGATGCCACAGAACAGTAGGTAGCTATCTTAGGCTATATCCGGGGGTCATGAGGAGGGCTGCTGGAGTACAGTACTTCCTCTCCCCACCGATCACTGTACGGAACCCAAGGCAGCCCTGAAACCAGCTCTGAGCTTCCTCTCCTGGCTTCCAGACAGTCAGAGCATGCAGAGGTTGGACTTACATACGTACATATGAAATTTGCCAACAGATAAAGGCCTAGAGGTCTATCATGTCTGCTCGAATGTGCAGCTAGCACCCCTTATTCTGCAGCTTCCTCTTCCTTCCATCCTTCCCCTCCATTGACCCTCCCCCTTGTCCTGTCCCATCCCCTTTTGAAGCATTCCACTGTTCTACTGGATACCACTTCTGCAAGTAACGCATTCCACCCTGCTACCACCCTCTCTGTAAAAAAGTGTCTCCTCATCTCCCACCTGAACCTTCCTCCCTCCAGCCTTATATCATGGCCCCTGGTGTCCCTCCCCTCCCTTACTTTGAACAGCCCCTCTTTACCTGTCTTGTTTATTCCTTTCATGTACTTAAAGGTTTCAATCATGTCCCCCCTGTCCCTCCTCTCCTCCAGCGAGTACATGTTCAATTCCCTCAGCCTCCTCTTGTATGATAAGTCCCCCAGCCCCTTGATCATCTTTTTTACCCTGCGCTGCACCCCCCTCCAGTAACTTAATGTCCCTCTTCAGATATGGGCACCAGTACTGCACGCAGTACTCCAGGTGCGGTCTAACTAATGACCTATACAGTGGCAAAATCACCACCTCCCTCCTTGAGGATGTACCCTTTGCAATGCAGCCCAGCATTTTGTTGGCCTTTGCAGCTGCCTTCCTACATTGTGTCAAGTTGTTCATTGACCCTGTAATGAGCACCCCCATATCCTTCTCCTCCTCTGTCTGGGCTAGCTGCACTCCCCCAGCTGGTAACTCCTCCTTGGGTTCTTCATCCCAAAATGCAGCACCTTGCACATTTTGGCATTAAACCCCAGTTGCCAGGTGTCTGACCAGGTTTCAAGCTTTGCCAGATCATCCTGCAACCCCTGCCATCCCCCTAGGTCATCCACCACTGCTCCTACCTTGATATCACCAGCAAATAGACTGATCTTGCTCTTGATGTCCAATGATATGTCTGCAATGAATATCCCAAACAACACTGGTCCCAACACTGAGCCCTGTGAAGCACCGCTCGTCACTACCCTTGGGTGTGAGTGCTCCCCACCCATCACCACCCTCTGCTGCCTTCCCTGAAGCCAGTTCCCTACTCATCTCACCAGCTTTGTACCCACCCCTGTGCCTTCTAACTTACTTCACAGCCTTCCATGTGGCACCGAGACAAATGCCTTACTGAAGTCAAGATACAGGACATCCCCTGCATGGCCCCTATCCAGTTGCCTAGTTACCCAGTCATAGAACTCTACCAGGTTGGTTTGGCAGGATCTGCCATGTATGAAGCCATGCTGTTTGCTGTCCTGTAGTCCTTTGGCCTCTAGGAGGGCCACCAGCCTCTCCTTTAGGATAGTCTCCATTAGCTTAACCAGGATGGATGTGAGGCTCACTGGTCTTTAGTTCCCCGGTTCATCCTTGGGTCCACTCTTGTGGAGAGGCACCACATGAGCTATCCTCAAGTCCTGAGGTACACACCCCGAGTGTAGTGAGGCATTAAATAGGTCTTCCAAAGGTCCCGCAAGGACCTCTGCCAGCTCCTTCAGTACCCTGGGGTGGATGCCATCTGGGCCTGGTGCCTTGTCCACCCTCAGTGCCTTCAAACCCTTATATAACTTACATGACTTTTTCTTGTAACAACATTTTTTATTGTTTTCCAACAAATACAGATATACAAAATGGAGGAAACAACAGATCAAAAACTCATTGGCAATACAGTGTTACTGTACTTAACACCCAAGGGAAACAAAATGGGGAAGAGAGTGGAGGAAAAAGGGGTGGGGGAGACAAATAAGGAAGGGAAAGAGGGAAGAGATAAAGGGTATGGGGTGAAATAACTAGTAGGGATAGCAAAGCTAATTAATACAAGGTTCATAACTAGCAATCTCCTAGGACAAATTAATTATTGAAAAATAAGGTAATATAATTAACTATAGCAGCAGTAACTTCATATCTGACAGGCTGTCATTCCTACCCAGAGATGCTCACCTCATAAAGTGTATCACTGAGATGGGACCGTTTAGAGAGCTGTGATGACCCACCAAGCTCCCTCCCGGGCCTCGGGGGGGGGGGGAATTAGGCACCTTAAAAGTACTAGAGCCTAATCTGTGTCTTCACAAGGCCATATGCCCAGCAGAGATTTCCTTGGGGGGAACAACCCACCAAGCTTGTATAATATCATGGGATATATATATATATATATATATATATATAGCTATATCAGCCGGTGGAAAGAAAAGTCCACCAATACCCTCCTGGGGGATGTTCAAGTTCTGGGCTTCAGGAAATTAAGGTAAAGGGTCCAATACTGATTGAATTTGGACATTTGGTACTTCTGCAGGTGTGAAATCCTGTCCAGTCTGGCTAAAGAGGAAAGAGATACTAACACCTCCGTCACTGTAGGTGTCAGAGGTGACCTCCATTTGCATAGTAGAGCTCTTTTAGTTTGGAGCGAGATCAATGGCAGCCATCGAATCTCATGAGGGGTAATTTGTGGGAGCTCCATTCAGATACCCAAGATGTAAAAAAGTGGACTAAAAGGGAGCTTCTTACCTAACACTTTGCATGCAGTATCATGGATGCCTTGCCACAGGGATTTCAACTGCAGTCAAGACCACAGTATATGTAGAATATCCGCGCCTGATCCCTGACATCTCCAGCAAGAGTCAGACTCCAGAATCTTAGCCATATAGAGCACAGCTGGCGATTAATACCAAGAGTGGGCTATTTTGTTCTGTATTAATCTAGACCTAGCATCCATCAGCCATTTATGGGTATCTTTCCAGGACTGTTCCCAGGATATAGAGGAGATTGGTGTCTGGAGCATCTTTTCCCACTTGAGTCTCGCCCTCTTAGAATATTGGGGAAAGGTATCTCTTAATTTAGCATAGATGTGCCCTGCTAGGCATATTGGATATTGTACCCAGATATGTAGCTCTGAGCTGTGTGTTTGAGGTTTTGAAGGGTGCAATATATGCCTGAGTGCTGCCCTGAGCTGAAGATACTTCCAAAAGTCTGTAGGAGAAACGTTCCAGATATGCTGAAGGGATTGAAATGTATAGAGGGTCTTAAGAGTGGGGTCTAGCAGGTCTTTTAGTACGAGAATACCCTTATCTGCCCAGGATTTCCAATATACCCATTGTGCATCAATAGTAATATCTGGATTAAACCATAGAGGGGTATAGGACAGGGGAAGAGGAGTCTGGTTCAATCTTTTGTGGACACCCAGCTAGTTGGACCTGGCTGTCTCAACAGATGGAGACGTATAAGGGGACATACCTCTGTCAGAGGGGCTAGCTCTATGAGCCCTGTGGGGCATCAGAAGGGATGAGAAATGTACTGACTCAGTAATATCAAGCTCTATACATACCCATTGTGGGGATAATGATGTTAGGGGATGCAGCCCTTTTGTGCCAAGAGGAATGCCTGCCGGTATCCTTCTACCCATGGAAGGCTTCACCCTCCCTTGCTCCAATGAGGTCTCAGTTGGGGACGGCTAAATAGGGGTTTGTTGCCTTCCCATAGGAAATCTCCAATAAGCCTATCCAAAGCCAGATACCATTGTTTAGGGAGGGGAATAGGGATATGCATTAGCAGATAAAAAATCTTGGGTGCAAAAAACATTTTAATTGCAGCAATTTTGCCCGAAAACATCATTTGAAGAGGTTTCCATCTATTGAACACTGTTTTTAGAGAGCTAAGAAGGGGTTGAATGTTTGTCTGCCAGAGAGTATCTAAAGAGGATGTGAGCTTAATACCCAGATATGTGATCCCCTTAGGTGCCCACATAAGGCCTACGGTCTGAGCCATCTCTTGGGAACATTTCCCATTCAGGGGGAGTACCTCTGTCTTGGCCTGATTCAGTTTCAGTCCTGAATATTGGGAAAACAAATCCTACAACTCCAATAATGGAGGAGCGGATCTTTGCAGGTCTACCAAGGGGAGAAGCAAATCGTCAGCGTGCATAAGGGAAGTGTATTCTGTATTACCCACTTTGATACCATTAATACCTGGGTGACTACGGAGTGCCAGAGCTAGAGGCTCCACTGCCAAAACAAAAAGAAGGGGGGACAGTGGGCAGCCTTGTCTTGTTCCCCATTCAAGGTGAATAGGGCCGGAGAGTATGGCATTCGTGTTAACTCTAGCTGAGGGAAATGTGTAAATAGCTTGAATTCTTGACAGGAATTTTGGACCAACTCCAAATGATGCCAAAGCCAAATATAAATAGTCCCTCTCAACGAAGTCTAAAGTTTTTTCAAAATCCACTATGACTGCTGCAGCAGGGGTAGGGAGATATTTTGCTATGTGCATGAGATTCATTAATGTTCTTAAATGATCAGAGCTGTGTTGCCTGGGGATAAAACCCACTTGGGATGGATGTATGAGACTTGGCAGGAGGGGATTTAGCCTGGTTGCTAAGATTTTGGCATAAAGCTTACTATCAATATTAATCAAGGATATCGGTCGATAATTGCTTGGCTTGGTGGGGTTCCTACCTTTTTTAGGGATGAGTACAATAGTTGCCTCTCTTAGTGAGGGAGGGAGAGCACCTCTGAGCTCAATGTCTTGAAATTCTGCTGTTAACAGTGGAGTGAGAGTGGGTATTAGAGCCTGGTAAAAATCTGCAGTATATCCATCGTTTCCGGGGGATTTGCCCAGCTTGAGGGATTTAATCGCAGTACTAACGTCCTCTGTGGATATTGGGGACTTGAGTAACTGAGCTTGTTGGTCAGTAAGTTTCGGGAGCCGACAGGATTGGAGGAAGGGCTGTATCTCCTTGTTCGGATGGCCATGAGTGGAAGTGTATAACTTCTTATAATAGGCGGCCATTATATCATTTATTGCCTTGATGGCAGTGGTCAGAGTTCCACATATGTCTGTAAGGCCAGCAATAAATGTACTAGCTTGTTGTTTATGAAGCTGATAAGCAAGTGTCTTGCCAGCTTTATCTCCACCTTCCCAAAAAGAGTGTTGTAAATGTAATATGGCTATTTCAGCCTTTCTGTTAAGGAGCTGAGTAATCTCAAACCGCAGATTTATAACAACTTTACCTATAGGGGAATTCGGAGTAGGGGAGGGTGTGGCCTTAAAAAGGCTTTCCGCCTTTTTCAATTTCTGTTCTAGAGATGCCAGATGTAGTTCCCACTCCTTTCTTTTTGCTGCTGCAAATCCCATTATATTGCCATGCATGGTGGCCTTAAAGGCTTCCCATGTGTTACCAGCAGACGTGTCAGCTATGGGGTTGTGGGCTAGGAAAAGGGCAGCTTCATTCTGAGCCCATGGGATAAAATTGGGGTCCCTAATTAGTATAGGGTCCAACCTCCAGTGACGGGATGGGGGAGGGTTAGTGTCCCATTGCTTTAAAAGTTGAACTGGGGCGTGGTCTGAAATTACTCTAGGGAGAATGGTAGCATCTAGAGATTTAGCTAGAACTGCCGAGGATCCCAACTAAAAGTCCAATCTGCTGTAGGAAGTGTTGGGCTCCGAGTGGAATGTGTAATCTCTAGTTCTGGGGTGAAAAAGTCTCCAAATATCTGATAGCCCTTGATCCAAAACCATTTGATGGAGAGCATTTATACATCTAATGTGTGTCTCTTTGCTTCCATCATTTCTGTCCAGAGATGGAACTAGTGAAAGGTTAAAATCTCCTCCAATGAGGAGGGGGCAGGAAGGGGGATAAATTCCAAAATAGCCTGTGCTATATCATGAAAAAACTGTGGCATATCTTCATTTGGGGCATAAAGGTTACAGAGAGTGATAGGTCCTGAGGGGGTATCGTAGGTTCCTAAAACCCACCCACCATCAGCACTAGATAACGTCCTAGAAAGGGTCCAAGGCAAAGATTTATGAATTAAAACTATTACTCCGTGTTTTCTAGTAGTGGAGTGGGAAGATACTTGTTGTCCTACCCAGTCCTTAATCAGACGAGTGTGGTCCTCACCTGAGAGTTTTGTTTCCTGAAGAAACACCACCTGAGATTTGACACTTCAAATGGGTTAAAACTTTTTTCCTTTTGACAGGGGAATTTAAGCCCCGTACATTCCAAGTGTGTACTAATAAGTCTGTCATACTATCCCACTCAAGCGGCTAGTTAAAGGGGGTTAACTGTGGGGGGGGGATATAAAGATTCAACGGGGTGACTGTACTACGTATGTCTACTAGGGTGAGACAAAATCTTAAGAGACTGAGGGTATAAACACGAAAGGGTAACTTCCCTTGTAGCACAAGTTAGAGCACCTAACACACCGTAAGCCTAACGTGAGATCCCACACTGCGTTTCTCTATCTAAAACAACTCTGTACACAAAAAAAAAAGAAAATCAATCAGAACTTATCCTATTATAAGAATGGTGAGGGGCTTGACCAGCTGAAAACAGCAAATGGAAAACCCTCTCACTTCTGTGGGGCCTGTGGCAAACACCACCAGCTCTAGGTCAAACCCACCAAACGCTACGGTAACTAACAAAAACACTTAATGTACTGTTAGACTGTAAACAATGTACAAAAATCGACAGCTATACCCAAGAGCCTAGCAGGAGTTATCCCAGAAGCTTTCTCCCAGTTGGAGAGGGGGAGGAATGCATATATCTGGAAAATAGGTGCTTTTCATTATGTTCTTTTTTTATTTTAGTTTTTGTTGACTGGGTAAGCGCACTAGACAAATCCTGCCTATTTTCAGGCATGACCCAGGGGAAGGGGATACAGATGAATGCCAACTGACCTTGAACCAGATTAAGATATTGGTGGTATTTTTAGTGAATGAGGAAATTGGCAGGACACCGGGGAAATTCCCCTACTCTGCTGTGCATTGCCGCCGGCAGAGGATGCTGTTCGCAGCCTGTTGGGCTGCTCAGTGTGCTTTCTGTTCGTGATGGAGGAGGAGGTTGAGGTGTTAGACTCACCGGAGTCTATTGGAGCTATGGCTGTTGCTACGGAGGTTTCTTCACGGGACACTGATAATTGCAGGCTAACTTCGAAGAAGCTTCAGACTGAGTCTCAGTCTGATTTGGGTGCTACTAACCTTGTTTCTGCGTTAGAATCTACTCCTTTTGCCCTGCCTTCTGTACACCATTCTGCGGATCAAAATTTGCAGCCGCCGGATGCGGATCGACTGAATAGCTGCAGCATACTGCCGGAAATGACTGAGGGGATTCAACTGGGAGTGCACTAGCCGTCTGCTTTGCCATTTTCTCTGGATGTGGCCTCTGAGTGTTCCCCTGCTAAACTGAGTGCTTCTCAGTTAATTAGGCAACAGTTTGGGTTACCACAGCGGAAATTTTCTTATACTTCCATGGACTGGTCGGCTGAGGATGTGCTTAATGACTCTGGATGGACTCGGACTTCTACAGGACAATGGATCCCTGACCCTGCATGGAAAGATTGCCCGCAAACTTCTACTGCCTCTCCAATGCATGCCAACGTATTTGCACCACTGAGCTCAGGTATGGACTGCCATGGTGGGGGGGGTGGTGTTGTAGCTCTTTGCCAGCCTTAGGTGAACGCTTTGGCCTTTTCTAGGCCAAGTTCATTAGAGTGTTGAAAACTTGTACTTGAATTACAGGAAGCTACTGCTTCTCAACCCTCAGGAAGGTTCGACCTGGATTGCAACGCCCTGAATTCCAATGTCTGAACTGTTTAAAAATAAACTGGAACAAGCTCCTAGGAGAAATTCAGTTCGCCTGCGTTATAGGGGTGGCTTGCAGTCTCACCCTGCTAGGTATTATGTAGCAGATACTTTACTGAAGGGTTCAATGAATTTCTTCCCTATTGATATTTTTGCTCTGATTCATATTTCAGGTGAAGACTCCTTTGATATCAGTTTTAAGACTTCTCGTGGTTTGGAGAAATTCTGGGATAAATACTCTACGTTAAAATCTTCCCCTCTCTGGGTCCCATTCTATGCTTTACCCCTTATGAAGCCCCTGATTAGATACATTACAGTTATGTTTCAGAATGAAGGGGTGAATGTTGGCAATATATATCACTGGTTACAAAAATGATGTGAAGTTCTGGGTCCCCCTGAAGCCATTTTAGATTTAGAGGGAATTTGGACAGGCAGTTGGAAATTGAAGGTAAAGCTGTCTCAAGTGGATGGCGAGGTACTGCATTTGCCCAATAGTTTTTTTTTTTGGTGAGATGGGGGTTTGCTTCTCGGAGGACAACCTCATGCCTGTTATAAATGTGGTGCTCGAACTCATCTTAGTAGCTCTGTGACCTACTGAAATGCCCTCTGTGCAGGGGTTTGGGCATTCGGTGGACAGATGTCAAAATATTTTCCAGTGTAATTTATGCGATGAGAAGGGTCATGCTTTTCACCAATGCCCGTGGGCTATGCACAATAAATCAGGGGGTTGGGATCCTGATGACTTAGTTCATAAAGCCCAGGCCAAACGGGGAGATGATGCTGCTCCTTTACTTCCGGCTGGGGGTGATGGTGGACTACTCCAGGAAACTATGGACAGGCCCCTCTCTACTACCACTGAGGCGGCCTCTCTGCTACGGGTGGCTGTGTCCCCTGGTTCCTGTGCCTTCTGTTCCTCTGATATCTCGGATTCACAACTGGCATCTTCCTCTATGCCCCCTCCCTTTGAGACTGTTAAGCCTAGGAGGTTTACTAGGGCCTCTCTTAAGCACTCTTCTGTTACCCCTGTTTTGGTGGAAAATTGTTTTTCTCCTTTACAAGATGAGGGGAGGAAATCTGACTTGGAATCTAATACCTCTCACCGTTCAGAATTGGTTTCAGATGAGGAGGATAGTAAAACTACTGAACTTGCTAAAGAAAGGAAGGGGAAGAAGGGGAAAAAAAGGAAGGCAAGTTTTTCACAGAAGACTGGGTCCTGCAGCTAATCTATTCAATCATGGCTACGCTTAAAATAGCTTCTTTCAACATGTGTAGTATTAAAAATTTTAAGAAAAGGCTTTCACTCTTTTCTTTTTTTAGTACTTTACAAGTTGATGTCATTCTTCTGCAAGAGACTAGATTGTCTTCTCTTGCAGAAATTGCCCAAGCACAGAAGAGATGGGTATGGGGACCTTCTTTTTGGACCTTTGGGCCTGATGTGGCAGATGGTGTTGGTATTCTTTTTACCTCTACCCTTTTTAGGATTTCTAAATTAGTGGATGTCTGCCCTGGGCATGCTTTACTCCTAGATTGTAGTTGTAGGGACTTTGATTTCCGCCTAGTAAATATTTACGCTCCACAAACCAAGACGGCCCAGATTAAATTATTTGAGGACGTTAAACCTTTTCTTTACACCAGACGGCACATCATTTGGGGAGGCGACTTTAATTGTGACATTGACTTCAAATTTAAGGGTGATTCTCAAAAAAAAATGTATTGTGACTCACTTGCTTTACGGCAGATTGTTAAAGATGCAGGCCTTACGGATGTGTTTCAGGTCCTACATGCTACAGGGGGTGCTTCTTACCATAGAAATGTTTTTTCTACCCGTATCGATTTTCTTTTTGTTTCTAAGTTTTTGAAACCTTTTTTTTCTCAAGTGAGACCAAATGAGTTTTCAGATCATCATCTTCTGACTGGGCATTTAAGTTTAGCTGGGATACCATCCAAAGTATATTCAGCAGGTCCAAGATGGCACTTGAATGTGTCCCTCTTGGAAGATGGAGATTGTGTAGCTGGTTTGGAGGGTCTATTTGCAGCACGTTATTCTACCCTATGTCTTTATGACAATCTATTTCGGTGGTGGACTGATACGAAATCTGAGATTAGGGTCCTTTTGGTTTCTAAAGGGAAATCCTAAAGCTAATTCCTGTTATCTTACTTATTTGCAGTATCGGAATCAGTTATATAACCGATGTCCTTTCCCTGGTGATAAACATCTTTTTCAATCCCAGATCACTGAAATCAAGAAACAGATGTCCTAATATCAATATGATCGGGCCCAATCTCTTGACATGGAGTTTAGGTATGGAGTTCAATCACAGCCTGCCTCTGATCCTTATTCGGCCTGTAAACAGTGCCTTGACAGGACCCTGATATCAGGGTTACTATCTTCAAAGGGTACTATGGTAACCTCAGATCTGGACATGATGTCTGTTGTTCGGTCCTTTGTCTCTGACTCTTTTGGTGGGGATCCCGGTACCACTGACACCTTACCAGCCAAATTCCTGACTTTTCTTCAGGTTATGGATGCTAAATTTCAAACCTTTTTATTGCAGCCTATTTCTTCCTTGGAAGTAGAAAAGGTTATAAGGTCACTTAAGTCTAAAACATCCCCTGGTTTAGATGGCATCCTGAATGAGTTTTACAAGAAATTTCTGCCGTTTCTGTGTTCCTTTCTCCCTATGGTGTTTAATTTTATGTTGACTTCTGGTTTAAGCTTTCCGGATTTCAGTATTTCTCTATTGAAATTTATTTATAAGAAAGGGGATTCTTTGTTACTGACAAATTGGAGGCCCATTAGTCTCCTAAATAGCGACTACAAGATTTTTGCTAAAATTCTTACAAATAGATTAGCTGTGGTTTCTGACTCACTTATACACCTGCACAGATCTGTGCTATTGCTCAAGCAAAAGGTTCAGCACAGTCTATATATTTTGAGGGAATTGTTTGAGAATAGTAGTGGGGGAAGGGGGTCAGGTTTTATTGTAGCATTGGATCAGATTAAGGCCTTTGACAGAGTTCGACATTCTTATTTATTTAATTTGTTGCTGTCCTATAATATTCCACAGCCTTTTGTACATTGGATTTCTCTGTTGTATTCTGATGCTGCAGTATATCCATTGGTGAACGGTCTGATGGGATCAGCAATTCCAGTGGTTAGAGGGGTTCGGTAAGGTTGTCCATTAAGCCCTCTCTTGTATACGTATGCTCTGGATCCCATTATTCGTAATATTCAAGGACACTGTGGTATTATTGAGATTGCCCCTGATATTTCTTTACCAATGGAGAAAATCACAGCTTACGCAGATGATGTGACATTGTTCATGCAAAATGAGACCTTCCTTCAGACTGCCTTACATTGTTTTCAGACTTGGGGACGGTTTTCTGGAGCTGAAATCAATGTGACTAAGAGTTTTATTTTTTCTTTACACTCCGGTCAGGCTTGTCTTTTTGACACAATGAGTATACCCTTTGCATCTGCACCACGTAAAATTTTGGGGGTTTGGTTTGGCTTAGGTGATATGGCTACTTTTAATTGGGAGCATCAATTATGTTTGGATGAAGCTAAAGTTAATGTATGGAAACATTAGAAATTTGGTAAAAAAAAAGAGGGTTTCATAGTTAAGAAATTTTTGATCCCCGTGTTTTTATATCTTAGTTATCTTTACCCACCACCGGTTTCTTTAGAAACTAGACTTTATAGTGTGTTCTTCCAAATGATCTGGGGTAATCGATTGAATCCGGTGCGCAGGGCTATCACCTATCTACCAGTTAAAAAGGGTGGCTTGGCCATGCTTAACCCAATTGTATTTCTTCATTCTGTTTTTTTATTTAATTCTTTTTGTTTTTTATGGGGTCAGATTACCTTACCCTGGCAGGTATGGTCTCACTTTGTTTGGGATCGTTACTTTCGGAAATGGACTACATACACCCCTAAGATCTTACAACAGGACCAGTTGCCATTTTATGGGATCTCTACTTTAAAAAAATGCCGACAACGGAATTTATTGTTTTCAACTCTATTATCTCACTCTAGGAAATCCTTTTATAATTACATTGTATTTACAGTGCAAGGTATACTTTTGCTCTTTCCAGAGTGTGTCCCTACTAGGATGTCGTTTGCCTTACACAAATTGACTGATTTTAGGCTTCCTGCCTATGTGTGGGATATTGTCTGGCTGTCTGCTCAAGGCAGGTTGGGGGTACGTGGTAACCTTAAATATAAACCTTTAACTGATAGATATTGTTTGAGACCGTCCTGTATTTCCATTGAAGAAAATCTTTCGCACTTTTTTCTTGATTGTCCCTTTGTTAAAAGTTTTTGGACTGATGAGGCTGGTCATTGGGGGATTTCTTTATTGTCCCGAGTGACTTATAACACTCTAATTTTAGGTGATTATACGGGGCCTTGGCAAACTTTTCATCCTAGTACTTTGAATGTTTTTTTTGCACCTATCCAGTTCTATTTATGGCAAGCTAGATGTCAATTTATTTTTCAACAACAATTCGTCCCTTCTTCTACGATAATTTCTCAAGTAGAGGCTGGTTTATTGAATGTTAAATCTAATGATCAGCAAAAATGTTCACCTGTTAAGTTTTTTTCTTTATGGAATTGCTTCTTTGTTTAAACTTTTCTGTTTCCTGTTAACTTTTTGGATTATTGTTCTACATTTTTTGTGTCTTTGCTTTATGTTCTGATTTATGGTGATGTTATGTTTTTTTGTCTAATAAACTTCCCCTACTCTTTTCGATAAGTGCCATGGGATCCTTAACATCCACCTGAACTACCACCAATCCAGGCAGATGGGACCTCGGTTTAATGTCTCATCTGAAAAACAGCACCTCAGAAGTGCAGCACCCCTCTCATGCTGCACTACAGTGTCAGTACTGGGATATTAACCCAAGTGCCAGATGTGGGAACTGAACCCACAGCCCTCTGATCTCCCAGCCTCAGAGGCGAGTGTGCTACCTACTGAGCCACTGACACTGAATAACTGTAACTGGTATTAAGTTCAAGAACGAAAGGATGCTGTTACCAAACAGATATGCACATTTAACTAAACAATAATGTAAAGATAAGCTTCAACTGTCTATATTCACGGGTTGGCTGAGCTACAACCCAGGCAGTGCAGGTTCAGAGAGGGACCCATAGCCTCCATGAAAAGAGCATTAACAAAGATGCAAATGTGTCTGAAGATAAAGAGCATATTAAACATATTCATAAACTCTTATACGCTTTAACTCTTGAGCCAAGTGACCCACATACATACAACGGAGTATCTCCAAGGTAAAGTGTCTGTTGAAGGGGGGGTATCCTTAGATGGCCTGGCAAGTAAACAGAGCAGCCTAGCATGAGGTAATAGGGCCCCAATCGGGGATAACTGTTTAGTAACAGTAGCTCCATTTAGACCCCTAAAGCGATACCCCCTAGTGAGCGATGACATCCTCCCCAGTGCCCCCAGACACAAAACCTTGGGTACTTGTCTGAGAACCATCTCTTGGTTGCTTGTTCAAGTTGAGTAAATGTCCTCAGGTGGTTGCACCATAGATTCAAGGCCTGGCAGTGTGGCGCAGGCTGCTGGTTTCAGTTCTAAGTCCCGCAACGGGAAAACAGTCTCAACGTCCTTGGCCCAAGAAGTCTCTGTACCCACCAAGTCAGATCCTTTACATTCATCAGTGGAAAGTTCCTTAGAGCTTGGTAGGTCATCCTTCTGATGCGATTCCAGCAGCTCAAATCTGTTCTTTGAAAAGTAGGGGCTGGTATACACGATTTCCTGACCTTCCGCTCTGCTAACACTCTGTTCGGTACCAGCCTCATCTCGTCTGTGCCCTTGCAGGTGATCTATCTTAGAGTGTGGGGATTGTGGAGGCCTCTTGCAAACTTTAGGGTTCCTGGGCTCCAGCCCATTCTTGAAAGACCGTGGGGGCCAGGCCCCGAGGCACCCGGGGAATCGGGCTTCTGAGAGGGGTTCCTCGGAGCTTGGTCATTAGAGTGAGTCAGACAAGCTGTATAGGATTCTGAGAAGCCAGAGGTAGGCCAGGTCAGTGAAATATAATCAAGTGCAGCCTCGTGAGTGGCAAATTGATATGAAATTCCATTCACTGTAATTTTCAATATAGCCGGATACCGGAGAGCGAAGGGTATTTGCAATTTGTGTAATCTATGGCGTATCTCTGTGAAGGCTCTTCATTTATTTGCAAGTTCCTTTGAAAAGTCCTGAAAAATCATGATATGATGACCTCTCCATTGTAGTGCCCCAAGCTCCCATGCTCGCCCCTGTATAGCTTCTTTTTCAGCAAAATTTAATAGTCTGGCAATAATGGGCCTCAGCTTGTCTCCCACCTATGGTTTGGATTGAAGTGACCTGTGCGCCCTTTCTATCGTTATCCTAGTGGCCTGGGGGAGATCCAGTACTTTGGTCAAAGCTGTTTTGAGAAAATGAATGATCTTGCCTTCCTCACAACCCTCGGGAAATCCCAGGAATCGCTAGTTGTTATGGCTGCCCCTATTCTCGAGATCGTTGAGTTTGTCTTGTAGGGCAATAATTTGTGCAGCTTGATTCCTTAGAGTGGCGCAGTAACCTTGGACCACATTGTATTGTGCCAATGCCTTTTGTTCTACTCGGTCTAGCTGGGCATCAGTCTGTTGAATTGAGACTGCAATTGTATTAGAAGCCAGCGTTAAAGCATCGATACTAGTAATAATGGATGTGAACATTTCTCTGACCGACAGGTCCTCAGTCTCCTTTCTTGAGTGCGCCATTAGGCCTGTAGCACAAGCAGCTCAGTGGAAGACAAACAATAATCACAACTCCCTGACGTCTGATCAGGCTCTTGGTAGGTATTGAAGCTGCTCAAGTACTCCAGTTACTAAATCTCGAAAGTGCCCAGGAGGAGATCGACTTCAAGATGGATTTTTGATAGATCTTGGCTCTGGGGTTGTAGCAGTGAATTTTTAAGTCGCCATCTTGTCTGCAGGTTGGCCATGCCCCCCTACATGCCTTTATCTTCTATCTCCTCACCCTAGCTGGCCTCCGTGTGATGAGATGACATGCTAAGGGCCTCAGAGTAAGGGTATCTATCGTGGACATTAGCTGTGGTTATGGCCGTTGGCCAGAGACTCTGCCCAAATCATCTCTACTTAAAGACTTCTGTAACCATCACATAGCTATTGAGCCTGTCCAGGAAAGTAAAGTTTCTGCAAGAAGGCTACCTCACAGGGCTATTCAATTAAGGAACTTTTGTCAGGAAAGTAAGATAATGTAGTGCTCCTGGCTTTTTTCTACAGTGTAAATCTATCCAACCTGATCCATTTATGAACGTAACTTGGTTGCTGTCTTCAGTTATTGTAGTTTTATCTTGCAGAGTGACCACTATTATTACTGATTATTATTACAAAAATTAAAGGGTGCCATATTTATGGCTCAGTGCTTTAAATTGCTTTAGACTGTTCTACTGCCAGGAACTGCTTATGCTAATTAATAAGGGTTATTAGCAGCTATCCCCTTTTTCAGTGTTCCTAATAGCACAAGTTTCTGCATGTTTGATGTGTTACTTAGCACAGTCTACCCTATGAAACTCTATGCAGGAGCTCCTTCTAATTATTTTTACCGCTGTTCAGGGTAACTAGTGTCTTATTCTTGCACTTTAGCTTCTAGCCAATTTGCTCTTTAGTCCTCTGGGTTATCCAGTTTATTGACCCACAACAATGGGGGCTAATGGTATGTTATTTGTTTTGACTTATATACTGATTTTTGTCTTGGCTGACTCCCTGATATCACACTGGTCTCCTCCTCAACACCCACAGATGAGTGACTACAAACACCCCCTTAATCAACCTGTATGCTCAGAAACATCCTGCCACCTCTTACTGGTTATGTATGGGTTGTATTGTAAAGGGCACTTTTACCTGCTCTCTTACTCCCACCTCAGACCCCTATGGCCTACACCCTTACCTTTTATCTCCTGGTCTCCTGGGACCCTGGTCCTGTCACTCCTGCTCATTGCTGGTAACATTGAGCCGAATCCATGACCCCCCCAACATCTTACATGTTGACCCTTTATGGACTGGTACCAAGGGACAAAAACTGGTGCATCTAAATATTAACAGCCTCCAACCCAAGTTAATTGACTTGGAAGCACAACTGGCCCTATACAAACCTGATGTCCTAATAGTATTTGAAACTTGGCTTAAACCTTTCATTCTTCCCCATGATGTAGCCTTTACTGGGTATTCTACCATTTGGAAGGATCAGTGTGGGGAAAAAAGGAGGTGGGTTCATCCTGTACATAAGGGATATCATCAGAGCAACATAATCCCCCTGCCTGCACTGAACCAGTCCTCTTGCAAATGTCTATTCATTAAACTTATGTTGGTGAACACTAAGCCCTTACATATTGGCTGTGTATACAACCCTCCCTCTTTGGCTAGACTAGACTTTGATGATTTTATCACCTGCCTGGTGTCCCTTTTTCTTGGTGAAACAATAATCCTACATGACCTCAGGCTCAGATGGATCAATGATTGCTCCTGTTGCTTCAAGGCACCACTGCATGTACTGAATCTCAATCAAATCATTACTGACCCCACCCACCACAATACTAAGTCAGGTAATCACTCCCTCCTAGATTGGCTCTTGGTAAATAGAACAGATCATATTACAACACGTGGAATACTATGTGATCCTCTCAGTGATCATTCTCCATTTTTTGTACATGGTGTAATGGCTTTACTAAACCCCCTTCAAGAACTATCACAGTTAGGGATTATTCCCATCTTAATGATGGTGCCTTCCTGGAGGACCTGGCTGCTGTCAACTGGGATGAGGTTTGTAGGTTTGAAAATATAAATACTGCTCTTGACTTTTAGCAAACAGTCTACTCTGCATAGTTAACAGGCATGCTCCATTAATCCAAAGAATGGTCAAAGGCTTCTGTTCAAAATTGCTGACACCTGAGCATTATAAACTCTTGAAGAAAAGGGATGAAGCTTGGGAAACCTTCCAAGCATCAGGCCTATACCTGGAGTGGCAGAATTATAGGGCTTTACATAATATCTTTAAGACCAATGTGAGGAAAGCCAAGGCACAGTACTTAAAGAAACTGCAATCTAGAAACCTGCAGATCCCAGACAGTTTCAGACACAGATAAATACAGTGGCATCCCCCAGGATGAAACGCAATTCTGCAGCATTTAGCAGCACTCTGCAGAATGCTGCAGCAGACCTGCTGAATAAAGTAATGTAATTTCAATGGCTATTAGTCCCTTTTGTCATTCAGGAAAATGTGACACTGTCAGGATGAAGTGAATGCCACAGTTTCCTGCATGACAAAAGGGACTAATTGCCATTGAAATTACATTGTTTTATTTAGTAGGTCTGCTGCAGCATACTGCAGAGTGCTTTAAAAGTGGGTTTCATCCTGGGGGATGCCACTGTAGCATTCTCAAAGGCACTGAGGGATACCCCCTCAACATGCTATGCAAAACAACTTCCTTTAGTGACCCTAGCCTAGCAGTGGATGCCTTTAAACATTTTTTGTTTACTGATCTTACTCAGTTTAAGGTACAGCTTGATAGTCCTCCCCCCAAAATACCTCCCCATCACACCTGGCCAGTCCTCCACTATCCTGGCCTGAATTCCATTTTATGTTACTATTACAGCAAGAGGTACTGGCCCAGCTTTTGAGAATAAAAGCAGAAGGGTCTGCAGACCATGATAAACTAGAGCCCAGGCTGCTTAAACTGCATGCCCATATTCAAACTGCCCCCATTATGACAATTTTTAATAGGTCTGTACTGCAGAGTGACCTTCCCAGCATATGTCAAGTGGTTTATGTAGTGCCCATACACAAAGGGGGAGCTAAGGAACTGGTAGAGCAATACCGACCAATATCCATCCTTTACATCCTCTCCAATTCCTAGAAAGACTGGTCTATAATCAGCTCCAGTTATATTTGGAAACCTATGATCTATTTGACGATGACCAACATGGCTTTCAAAAAAAAACGTGGGTCAGACACAGCCCTAGTACGGTACACAACAGACCTACTTGAAGCCCAGGATGCAGGAAAATTGACTGGCGCTATTTTTATAGACCTGACTAAGGCATTCGACCTAGCCAACCATGATTTGCTTCTACATGGACTAGGCCTTAATCATTTGTCCTGCTCCTAGATACATAGATACATAGATACATAGACAGTGTTGGCAGATAAGGGCCTATGGCCCACCTAGTCTGCCCATTTGAGCTTGTAAGTTCAGTTTGTTTTCCTAGAAGTCTATTTCCCCTTACCCCTGACCTCTAGAATTCCTTTATGTCTATCCCATGCATTCTTAAATCCCGTGATTGTTTCAGCCCCCACCACTTCCTCTGGCAGGGTGTTCCACTTGTCCACCACCCATTCTGTGAAGAAATTCTTTTCTCATGTTTCCTCTGAACTGTCCTCCCTCCAACTTCATCCCATGCCCTCTAGTCCTGAAACATCTTTTCACTTAAAATAGTGTTTTCCTGCACCCTGTTCCTCCCTGTAAGATACTTGTATGTCTCTATCATATCCTCTCTCCCTCCTCTCCTCCAGGGAGTAGCACTGTTCAGTTCCTTCAACCTGTCTTCATAGGACTTGTGATGCAACCCATGCACCATCTTTGTTGCCCTCTGAACCTTCTCTCCCTGTCTATGTCCTTCACGTAGGTATGGTCTCCAGAACTGTACACTGTACCCAGGTGGGGCCTCACTAGTGTCTTCTATAGCTGAATTATGACCTCCCTTTTCTGCTGGTGATGCCCCTGCCTATACATCCCAGCATCCTATTTGCATTACCTGATGCCTTGTCACACTGTTTCCTTCATTTTGAGGTCATCAGAGATGACAACCCCAAGATCCCTTCTCTGCTTGGTGCATGCTATATCCTCACCCCCAACTGATATATTGTGCCAGGGTTTTTGTGCCCATATGCATTATCTTGCACTTCTTTGCATTGAATTTCAACTGCCAAACCCTTGACCATTCTTCAAGTTTCTGCAGGTCCCTTCTCATTCTGTCTACACCCTCTGGTGTGTCTACTCTGTTACAGAGCTTTGTGTCATCAGCTAACAGTGAAATTCTGCCTTCTAGATCCTGTGCAATGTCACTGATGAAGATGTTGAATAGGACCGTCCCAGCACTGATCCTGTGGTACCCCACTGGTCACTCTTCTTCCTCTGTGGAGTGACAGCCATTTACCACCACCCTCTGTGTCCTGCCACCCAGCCAGTTACCTACCCACCACACTACTGTCCTGCCCACACCTATATTCCCAGTTTGTGTAATAGTCTTCTATGTGGCACAGTGTCAAAGGCCTTGCTGAAGTCCAGATAGGCCATGTCCACTGCCCTCCCTGATCCACCTCCCTAGTCACCCAGTCAAAAATTCAATGAGGTTGGTCTGACATGACCTCCCCGGTGAAACCATGCTGCTTTGGGTCCTGTAGTCCATTGACAACCAGATGTTCCACCAATCTCTCCTTCAGTAGTGCTTCCATGATCTTCCCCACTACCGAGGTGAGGCTGACTGATCTGTAGTTCCCTGCTTCCTCTTTGTTCCCACTTTTGTATAAGGGGACTACATCTGCTGTCCTCCAGTCTTTGGGTACCTCCCTGTTTCCAGTGATTGGCTGAACAGGATAGCCAGAGGTTCAGCCACCACCTCTCTTAGTTCTTTAAGGACCCTGGGTTGCACCCATCTGGCCCATTGCTTTATCAACTCTTATTACTTCCAGTTCCTTCAGGACCCTTTCTCGTGTAAAGGGACTTGTGTCCATTTCTGCACCATTCTCACCCCTTGTACTCCCTTCAGACCCATTACCCCCCTCTTCCTTAGTAAAGACTGAGCAGAAATACCTGTTCAATATGTCAGCTTTACTGTTGTCATCCTCCACGCGGCTCCCATCCTCCCCCTTCAGTCTCACTATCCCTCCCTTTGTCTTTCTTTTTTCACTTATGTACCTGTAAAAGGTTTTGTCCCCTTTACCCACTGATTTTGCAATGCGTTCTTCTGTCTGAACTTTGGCTTCCCTTACTGACTTCCCTGCCTCCCTTTGTTTCTCCTGGTACTTCTCCCTATCCCCTTCTGCCTGTGTCTTTTTGTATTGCCTGAATGCAATCTTTTGGCTTTCACTTTCTTTGCTACCTCTTTGGAAAACCATAATGGTCTCCTCTTCCTTTTCCTCTTGCTAACCTGCTTAATGCATAATTCTGTTGTTCTTATAATCCCCATTTTAAATACTGCCCACTGTTCCTCAACCCCTGATTCCTGTCCCATTCCCTTAATGCCTCTTTCAAGTATCTCCCATTTTCCCAAAGTCTGCCCCCTAAAATCCAGGATACGTGTTTTTGTGTGGTTTGGTTCTGCTCTTTCTGTGATTTCAAACCACAGTGACTGGTGGTCCACTGTTACCCAGGTGCTCCCCACTGTTACCCCCATCACACTGTCCCTGTTTGTGAGCACAAGGTCCAGTATTGCCTTCTGCCGAGTTGGTTCCATGACCAGTTGCTTGAGGAAGGCACCCTGAAGGAGTCCAGGATAAATCTGCTCTAGTTGATGCTGCTGCTGGGATGCTCCAGTCCACGTCTGGTATATTGAAGTCTCCAACCAGTACTACCTCACCCTTGTCTGCCATCCTTTGGATGGCTAGCATCAGCTCCCTATCTGTTTCTTCCTCCTGGGCTGGTGGTCTATAGACCACACCTGTGCGGATGGCTGGCCCCATTTTCCTTTCCAGCTTAACCCACAGTATCTCTCCCCCATTTTGTTCCTCCTGGATCTGTGTGGCCCTTATGTCATTTTTCACATACAGTGCCACTCCTCCTCCCTTCCTGCCTGCTCTGTCTCTTCTGAATATGTTGTAGCCAGGCATGGCCATCTCCCAGTCATGGTTATCATTACAAGTGGTTTGTTAGCTATCTAATAGGGAGTAAGCAACTAGTGAAATGGAGAGGCAGCTGCTCCACACTGAGAGACATTAGGGTTCTATCCTGGGGTCTCTGTTGTTCTCCCTGTTTATAAATGACCTACCAAAGCATTGTGGGAGTGCCTAAGCACTGCTCTATGCAGACCATGCAGCGCTTATATAAAAGCCATTCAGACACTGCCTCAATTGAGACAGGCCTCTTAGCCAACTTTCACCTACTGGTCGAATGATTTAAGGCTAACAAGTTGCTACTAAACAAATAGAAAACTAAATCCATACTCTTCAGCTATCACTGACTTGGATCTGTCAGAAGTGAATTACTAAAACTCTGCTCACTGAATGGGGATCTTAGTGACACTGTAACCTCCCTCAAGTGCCCGGGAGTTATACTGGACCCGGATATCTTGTCCAAACCACATGTGCACTGAATAACCAAACAGTTAAACCAAAAGCTAGGGCTCCTATATAGATTAAACCCCTATCTTACAGTTGATGCCAGATTACCCATTACTAATAGCATCCTACTACCCACAATCCTGTATGGTGCCCCTGTCCTATCATCACTAAAAATTACTGAGCTAACAAAACTTAAAACCTTGTACCACCATGTGGCCAGGTTTGCTGTGGGAGCTGGTAACAGGGAAACACCACTGCAATACACTGTCCACACTTAATTGGCCCCTTTTGAGAAGTAGAATTCATTATTCTATACTGTCACTCTACCTGGCACACAAAATTGTACACACCACTCCACCCAACCTAGCCTCAATCCTGCAATTAAAATCTCACAGCAGAGTCCTCAGGTCCTCCTCCCAATTTCTCCTCACTGTCCCTAGAATGGCAACAGATGCCGGCAAAAGGTTGTTTGCTTCTGTGGCTCCTAGGCAATGACCTCCCAACAGATATCCAGCATGCATCGACTACAATTCCTTGAAATCCTCCCTCAGGATCACTCTGCTTATGTGCTACCAATGTACAGTGCCTGTCCCAACTGAGTCCACTTGTGACCCCGATATTATTCAGTCTTACTCGGGGTACACCTGCTTACATTATCATATAAATATCTGTATATTATAAGCCTGTTGTGTGCCTGCATCTTGTAACTAATGTCAGTTGTCCGCCAACCAATATTATTCTTAAATCTATGCCTTGTCTTTGCAACAATTTTAATATATTTTCTAATCACTACTTGCACCATCGTGTAGTATATTATCATTAAGCTGTTACCTGAATCTGTATGATCATTGTATGTAATTAATCCTGGGTCGCTTCTGAGAAAGGGACCTCTAGTCTCAGTGAGCTTTCCTGGTAAACAAAATACAAATAAATAAACATTTTCTTATGCACAGGACAAAGCGGGACATATGCTGTCCTCTGAACCTCTTAAAATATAGGAGTTGTGGTTTGGGAACAAAGCCATGGCTCAGTTTAATTGGCATAAGAACCTTGAAATAGCAGAGGCCATGGTCACAAAATGGTGTGCATGGCATTTGTCTAAACTGAAAAGGGTATATTTAGCTAAATCATTTTTATTCTCCTTTTTTTGTACTTAAGTTTATTTTCCTCCCCCTGCAAATCTGGAGACTAAACTATATAGCATCTTCTTTTGCTTATTATGGGAAAGCAGATTAAATCCAGTTAAATGGTGCCACATGTATGGAAAAGTAAAAGATGGTGGCCTAGCTGTGATTAACCATGTTATTTATTTATTTATTTTGTATTTTTTGCATTTTCTTTAGTTTCAGTTTGAGAATCCCTTATCTGCAATAATTTTTTCCCAGACTCAGTATGCTTGTTTTTGTTTAAGGGGAAATGCTCCACTCTGCTAAATCTGTGGGAATATGACACAATCAGAAATGTGAGGGGAAGAAGGAGGACTGAGTCTATTTATATGTTAGATTGTTTCACTAAACAAATGCTATGAAACACTGAGGGAATGTTGATTATGAGTTACTCTGGTAAAAAAAAACAAACTGTATAAGTGGGTAACGGCCACAAATGTTTATCTTGCCCCTGTTGTTTCTTTACAGCATGGTATATCAATGTAGTGATATGCTCCTAATTGACTGATGGCAGAGTGCCAAAAAAAGTGTGAGCCACCATGTCTTTGTGCCCACAGGCATTTAAATGTAAAGGGAAATGCCAAGCATAAGCAATTTGCAGAGATACACTGTGCCAGATCTGGGGGTGTGGCTCAGGAGGAAATCATGGAACATTTATTCTTTACATGCAATTACATTTCGATATTTTGGGAGCTTTTGGCAGCTAAATGGAACCTGCATGAATATATTCTGTCACCAATGATACACTAATTTTAGGGAACAGGGGTGCCCCTTGGCACACCTGGAATGTCAATACTTTGAATGTTTTGTTTGCATGCATTAAAGGTTGGATCTGGCAGTTCCACTGCCAGTTCATGCTCCAGAAAAAAGATACCCTATTGCTGGGTCTGCTGGTTTGTATAGAAAATGAACTATAGGACATTAGAACTCTAGAGCTGGAGACTTTGCCTAGATTATTATTTTATTCATTTTGATCAAAATTGAATTGTTTAACATAATTATTCCTTGGAGTGCAAAAGCTGAAATGGTTACTTCCACACGTTCTATTTTTGGTTTCATCTTTTATTTTAGATATATTGAACTTGGGGAGTTAGTTAGCAAAGACTTGTTTGTTTTCCTTTCCATTTGTTATGTAAACCTTTTTCTGTCATCTTCAGTTTGAAGAGAGTTTGGAGACTCAAAAATGTAAACAAGTGACAAATACAACAGAGCTGGTGGCATAATATTTAGGTCAGGCACTGTTGATCCAAATGGGGACATCATGTCATCTGAATTTCAGTGGGGCACACAATTAAATGCAGATCTACTAGGAACCCTAAATTACATGTTCATAGCCTTCACAGCCTTCCTCAGTCCAAAAAGCTCTACTTGATTGAAGAATTTGGGGGAACATGTGCTACTCCAGAGTCTATGAGAATGACAACCCGTTCATTGTCTGGCTCCAGACTTCCTGGCTCTGCTTGCCTTTCTGTTTCCAAACCTGCTCTTCTGCAAGTCAACACTTGTAGCTCACTTCCCAGCTCCAAATACTCCAGTCTCTGACTCATCAGCTCCTGCAAACATGTCCCCCAAATTCTTCAATCAAGTAGAGCTTTTTGGACTGAGGAAGGCAGTGAAGGCTGTAAACATGTAATTTAGGGTTCCTAGTCGACCTGCTTTTAATTGTGTGCCCCACTAAAATTCAGATAGCATGATGTCCCTGTTTGGATCAACAGTACCTGACCTAAATATTACACCATCAGCTCTGTTGTATTTGTCACCTGATTACGTTTTTAGGTCTCCAAACTCTCATCAAACTGAAGACAACAAAAAAATGTGTACAAACAAATGGAAAGGAAAACAAACAAGGCAGCAGGAGCTGTGCTCACCTAGCAGTGCTCCAGACATTTCTGCTCTTCTGAGTTCTTGTCCATATCTTCATGCTGTCCACCTCGGAGCATCCCCCACGTCATGCTGTGGACCTCTGCTTCTTCTCCTACAGGTGTCATTTCCACATTGCTCTCTGCAGCTCTTGGACTCCTGATGACTCATCCATGTCTGCCTCTGTCCTCACTTCCTGCCACTACTGTAACTGGATCTGTTCCAATTGCCTTCTCCGCAAGGCATTGTCCTCGCATCCTTTGTGTTGCTTTTCCCAATGGATTTTGCATTGCTTCATTGCTTTCCTCTGATGACTGTTCTGCACCCTAGGCTCATATTTATTACACCATGTCAATCTTTATATACTTTGGACCCAGTTCCTGGCATTCAGTCACCACTTTCACGGACACATTTCAGCTGAGTCCTGTTCATCCATCTTTCTGGCATCTAAGACATGCCTTAGATGGTCTGCTTTTGTGTTGTGGTTCATTTTTCTTCAACTGCTTCAGCAGTCCAGGTTTCAACATGTTTGCTTCCCTGTTTTTCTTTAGGGCATTACTCAACGGTTGTTACCATCCAGCTCTCAATCATCTGCTTGATTATTTCTCTGGATCAATCTGCAAGATTCTTCTCCCATGTCTGGCATTACTGCTCCTGCCCAGCCATTCCATGACCTATCAGTTCTTTGGACTGATGAGCTAAACCTAGGTCTAGTAATGTTCCTTGAATTGCTTGGCATCTTATTACATTGGCTGTGTTTCTTCTAAAGACTCACTCAGTGTAGAAGAGGAGACACATCAGAGCCCAGGTGTGAAAAAGGCTTTCAGTTTATACATGCAAAATATAGAAATGTTTAAATTTGTGGATAAACATTTGTTTGGTTCTTATGATGAGGTAAATTGAGGTAACCTAAGAGCCAAAAAACAAAAGTGTTCATTGGATTGTCTCTTACATTTAGTGCTACTATGAAAAAGCTGAAAAAGAGGCACCAAGGGTGCACTCCAGTAGAGCTACATCTGCTACTGTGGAAGCATTAAAGGGTAGACTCCTGCTGAAAGTGCATAAGGCAGCCACTTATTTAGTCTACAGTACACATCTTCACTTCACATCTTTACGTCTCACTACTGTCTGGACATACAAACTAAATGGGATGCCAGGTTTGGTTTGTCTGTGCTTCAGAACCCTTTTCCTAAATAGGTTCTAGACCATGCCTGCCAAGTTACCACTTGGAAACTGCAATCTGTAGGATTCCACTAATACAATCTCATTGCTAGGGAAATAAATTACTCACAGTAGTAGTGCTGTTCCTTCTAGAGGGGGTTTTAAGGAGTCATACAACAATGCCTTACTACCGCCCCTTCTAGAACCTGACTAAAATGGATTCTTCAGAATCAGTCAGATCAAATGTTTCTAAAATTGTATTGCTTGAGCAGTTTTACAGTTTCAAACATTGTAGGTTTTACAATTTATCATTTGATGATTGTAAAAAGTTACTGTATTTACTTCTTTTAGAATGAATAACATAATAAATATTGTCTCAGAAATTACTTATTGAATTTTATAATATTGACTTTTGTTGACTGGGTAGGCCCACTGGGACCACAGAAGTCCCTTTCTCATGGGCGACCTGGGATTAATTACAGAGAAAGCAGCAAGACAAGGCACATATTATCAGTTGGTAAGTTATAGAAGGTACAATGACACATATGAATCAGCTCACATAGTGAAAGTAAATATATCTACATGTATCAGCTTCACATAGTGAAGAAAGATAAAAGCATTAAAAGCAGCAAGGCAGAACTGTATTCAGAAAAGATGGCTAGGTTAAAACAGTAAATCCTAGTCGAAAGAAAAACCACCGGGTGCCAGGGCCAGTGGGGCAAACAAGCATAAAATGAGAGAACCCATCAACAATGACAGCTGCATAGGTGCTCCATTCTGATCAGCTGTCAGCATTCTGGCAGTTTTATATCAATCTGTGTTACACTGTCATGTACAGTCTGATCACAACAGTGCATGAATTCTTTCTGACAGCATTCCGTCCTCTAGCACTGCCAAATGATGGGAATGATGCATTCTAATTCTGAACCAGCATTCTTAAACATTTGGTGGATGATCTATTTTATGAAAAATCTCCCTCTCAATGAGGAAAACATTTGGAATATACACTTCTAACACTTTTCTTTTGAAATTAGTTTTTCTATAATAGCAATAAGGCACTCCAAGGAGATATATTAACATCCAGTTAATCACTTTCTAAGGGCAATAAGGCACTCAGCTGTACCTCTTGCCACATTTTGTCCCCAAAGTGTGATTAACAGACTCTTACTCTACCCCCTTGTCATACCTTATTGCTTAATAGAGTACTTGAATGGTGACTGTGCTCTGCATGTCTTTAGCTATAAATCTGCCATCAGAATCCTGGGGAAGCATGATCACACTGTAGAGTTTGAACTTTATCATTGTAAAGCTCTATTGCAGTGGCAACACCTCAGGACTAAGATGATGCAATTTGCATATACTGTATTTACTACTACATCCGATAAAAGAAACAGCATTACCATGGTGAATAATGTTTCCTGTAGGTATAAAGATAGATAACTGTGTCATTTAATTCCATTCAAGTTAACTTAGAGGGGATGCCCAAAAGTGCTTCCATGCTGGCAACCCGGGTTTGGGAGTGGGCTGTGGGATTTAGGATCAGGTATACCCATGGCTGAGAAGTGCTGCTAATTGCAGCATGACCACTTCAGGGGAGGATGATGTCAGTACCTGCCAATGCAGTGACTCCTCATAGTAGAATGAGAAGCTTGCTCCATCACGAGGGTAGTGCATGCACCCAAGTGCCCTGCATTTAATGAGGGTGAAAAGGGTTAGCCTGATGTCATTGTGGTAGGAGGAGCAAGAAATAACCATAAGAAAAAAACAAGTTTCCATTGGCATGGTGCAGTCCCACACCACGAAGTCTGCCACTGGTCTACCACAGGATTCAGATGATTGATGGGAGAGAATGACCTCCCTCTGCAGCCGTGCCATAGGAGGCAAGCCATGGAGAGTGAGGTGGCAGGTTGGTGATGGAATGGGTTGGGCAGTTGCCAGCACCGGAGGAGGGGTATGTGAGGCTGATTGTGGCATAAAAAAGCTTGATTGGAAAAAATTAACTAAATTAGGCTGGCCCAGAGGTGCTGAGGTGCTGGATGCCTTACTTCACATCACGCTGGTGACTCGGGTTCGGAAATGAGCCAGGGTCATTGGGAGCCAGCTGGGGGGGAGGAGGGCAGGATTGAGCAGCGAAGGCAGCTCTCCTTTCCTTGGGAGGAACCCTGTCACCCACCATAGTTCCGTTGCCCCCGGGTGGAGGTCCAAGGGCAGTGTAGGTGGGCGGGTGGTAAGCAGAGGAAGGGCATCTCAGCACCGCAGTTCATGCATGCTTACACATGTACTCACAACCAAGACTCAGGGCAGGGGAAAAAATGAGGGTAAAAGCGGGATAAAATATATATTTAAATAATTACTAAACTATTATCTTGCTTTTCCTTTCACATTTAGAGCTTTTTCCTTTAGTCCACCAACTCCCACTCACAAAAAAATGGATGCTGTAAAATAAAAGTTCTTAAACCGTAATTTTTATAAAAATATAGTCTCTACAACATATTTAGAATTTTTAATTCTGCAGTCTCCCTGATTGCAATAAAAGGTTTTTTTTTTTGTTTGTGCCTGTAAAGTTTTTTTTTTTCTTTCTTATGTGGAGCTCCCTAACCATACACTTTCTTCTTTTTCAGTACCCACACAATGGGACAAAACACCAGTCAGTACTACAGAACAGGCAGTGGAACAACCACAGAAAGGGCTGTAAAAAGTCATCTCTATGTTCTGGTGATGTTTCCCTTTGCTAAATGGATAGTGTTTTTCTGCTCCTGATAGTCACAACCCAATCTGATCAAATTTGATTAAATAGTGAAGCCTTGGAAAGCTAATGGTCCATTTTTATTTATTTGTAAATATAGTGTTAATATTCAAAATATTAGCAGTTGCACAGGCACTATTCAACTAAGTCTATATTTAACCATACATTGTCAGTAAAGAATACGTTGTCATCAGACATAAAAGCAGAGTTTTCAACAGAACTGGGAAAAAAAACATAGGTCAGCATGTGAGTTGCATATAAAATGAAAGTGTTATAATAAATATGCGCTGAAAAAAAGGAAACAGAATCATCATTTCAACCATAAGGTCGTCATCAGGAATGATCTATAAAGAAACCACAACAGAACCAAATTCTAACTACTATAAATAAAGTAGAACATAAACTCTTTATTTGAATTTTGCACTCTGCGAGACTTGGAGGTTTCATTTCTTAATACCAAGAAAACAAGAAATGTGGACAGTGCCCTTTGAATGGTAATACTCTATACCCCAGTGCCACTGCTACTCTTATGTATCCTGTCTAAACAAAAATGAAAGTAAATTATGGTAGAGTCATACATATTTAATACATATGTTCCCCTTTCCCCCACATGACTAATTTCTTGCTGTTTCTATTTTGACTACACATCATGCTCTGGGACACAATTCGAATCTAAGGTATGACACTAGAGAGTTTAAAGGTCAGCAGTGGAACTCTTTCTCTAACCCCTAAGCTGTCAGCTTGATATGACTATAATAAAATCAATAATGATGTCTGGGAATACATTTTCAGTACTATAGGTTGATAAAATAATCTGCTTATGTATTAATTCTTTCAACCAGCGATTTCTTATCTAATAAACTGAGCTATAAGCTATGAGACAGTCTTAGCCTTGTTGCAAAGTTCTCATTCAAGCTGTTTGGAAAAATGAGATGTTGAAAATCCAATGAAAGTAGAAGTTAAAAAAAAGCTAAAACTCTGTTCTTAAGGCTTAGGGATTTTAGCTTCACATCCCCCTCCAGACAGTAATGTTCACCTAAGGGGGACCTCACCCTGCTCTACCCATCCCAAGACTTCATCTGTCACTGCTACAACTGGTGTTTCTGTCAATGAAGGTCAGAGATTTTAAACACAAAATACTTTAAAATAATAATGTTAGTCTAGTTTGCTTTCAAAAAATGAAACCACCTATTCCATTAGCTTCCTGGCTCAATAGTTTTATTTTCTAAGTCTCTCATCTGTTTAAGCCTTGACCATGATTTGAGAGGCAGTAGGTTATAAGGTATGATACATACAAGTTCAGAGTCATACACTCAGGCACATACTCACATTGTAACATATTGCACTTGTACATTATCATTGTGGTGTGTTCTCTAATGTCTTGCTGACACCCATGAAAAGTCCTTATTTCTCTTTCTCTGCATATTTTCTTTTCCTCTTTTAATACCCTGCACTCTTATTGCTTTCTTTCTGTGTATTCAATTGTTTCAATTCACAGTTCCTAATATATCTCCCATTTGTTCTTTCTAACTCCAGGAATCCCTCACTGATAGTTTTGCTCTATGCATCAGTCTCCATAAAGAACAATGCCCTGGATATAATATTATTCTAGGAATTGAACTTAGAATGTATTTCTGACAAGTTGTCAGATTTGCTTCTCAGCCTGGAGGGAAAAGTTGCCCCAAGTACAGCTCCAGTCATGTTATTATTTTAAAATAATTTGGTAATCAGTATTTTTAAGTTTTAAAGCATTTTTAATTATTATTCTGTTTTAGTTAGGGTATTTTGTTCTAAAATGCTGACTGTCCAGTCCCTGTTTTGATTCCTGAGAACCAGAGACCTTTTTTGGCTGCCTCATTTATTTTCTATTACTATACTTGGTATTTTTACCACTTACCTTATTTTGCTGAGTAAGTATAGATACATAGATACATAGACAGTGTCGGCAGATAAGGGTCTATGGCCCACCCAGTCTGCCCATTTGAGCTTGTAAGTTCAGTTTATGTTTTCCTTGAAGTCTGTTGCCCCTTACCCCTGACCTCCAGAATTCCTTCATGTCTATCCCATACATTCTTAAATCCCGTGATTGTTTCAGCCCCCACCACGTCCTCTGGCAGGGTGTTCCACTTGTCCACCACCCGTGGTGATCTGTTTTTGTTGAGCTTTTCTGCTTAGACACAAACATTTTTACTTTCCATTTCATCCTGTGACCTTTCATCTTAATTAATCACTTCCTGTACAGGAAGTCAAAATTTGACCTTTGGCACAGTTTTTTCAACTTAAAAGACATTTCTGCAATTGGGCTATTGCCTTTAAGCTATTTTAAATGTTTTTTGAAATTGTTTTTCATTTATAAAAAGGATCTGTCTAATTGGCATAACAGAGAATCCAAGTATCTTCATAAGCTGTAAAGATTATTCAAAAGTTATTTTCAGGTTCTTGGCAAAAGGCAGACTATGAAGAGCATAAGTCGAATTGCCAATGTTCAGATCACAGCTTTATTTTTTTGTGAATTCTGCATTGTTTCTGCTCCACAGAAACACAAGATAAAGGGCAGATAAATTAAGAGTCATTATCACTTTTCAGTCTGCCTCCTTGGCACCAAAAACTATTAGAAAAGGCTTATGGGAGTTCCTAATGATGGTAGAAAGCACACGTCAGAGAGTGTTGTCCCCTCATGTTCAATAGCAGCTACCAAAATTGCAAAGGGTGACAAGAAAAAAGATAAATCTGCTCAGTCATTTGAAAGGCATGGTAAAGATGTATCAGATATGGGGGTGCCCAAAAGGGGGAAGCCTGAATCAATTGATGGCAAGTATATAAATAAAAGAGCCTCTAGGCAGACACTGGAAATGGTGCCTGCTGAAAAGAAATTTACAGAAAAAAATGCACTGCCATCCCTCCTGAATGGAGAAAGGAGCAGGCAGATGATAAAGAGAAAATGCCCTCATAAGAGGACCTATCAAAAATGTGGCAATTTTTCCAAGCCATCCAGGCTATGGAAAATCTTAATAATGCAAATGCTCCCCTTCCCTCCCCAGGTTCAGATCCCAGTCTATCTGCCTGTGGTGGAGGAGGAGGAGGAGGAGGAAGAAGAGGAGGACTATTATGTACAAGAAGAGGAAGGTATCAGCAAGGAATCAGACAGTACACATGAACAAGATGTTGACTCTCCTCCAGGGCATAATGAGGACCACACTTCATTTTCTGCATTTGTCAAACATATGCTTGTTTCTCTAAGCCTCCTTCCTCAGGAAACTGAGGAAGATGAAGAGGTTGCTGACTTTATGGATATGATGGATGTGGCTCCCTCAAGGAGGTTGCTCCTCCCCATACACAAGACCCTTAAGAAGACCATATCAAAAGTTATGTCTGCTCCTTCTTCAGCTGCAGCCATCGACAAAAAGTTGATAGAAAATACCAGGTGGACAGACAGGAGGTAGAATACCTGTATGCCCACCCTGATCACCATGGTGTAGTCCAGACTGTTGCTTGCAAGAGAGCAAAAGTCATTCTCTCTGCACAGACTCCAGAAAAGGACTCCAAAACACTGGATGCTACGGCCAAAAAATTTTATACTACAGCTTCCCTGCTCATTAGGCAGGCCACTTATTCAGCATATATTGCACAGAACCAGAAAACACTATAGAACTTAATTCTGGCACTTGTTGATAGAGCAGGCAGTGATCTGGTGTAGGACTTGGCTGTCACTGCAAGACCAGTCCTGGATGCCACTAGGACAGCTCGCCACCGGAATTTGCCTCGCAGGTACGGACACGGAGGAGCCCTGAGTGCACTGTGTGCACTGAAACTTTTGAACTTGCCACTTTTTGTGGTGCAGTAGCCCAATTAAATTTCATTGCTATTCAGAGGGAGCTACTTGCATTTACCTGGTGTTAGCTGTGCTCCTTCAAGCTGAAATTTTTCAGGACTGCATTGTAATTTGATTTTTAAGCTAAATCCTGCAAATGAATTTTCTGAAATTGTTTAATTGTATGGTTGTGCTTTCCCTACCTTGTTCCAAATGTGATCTCCCTGCCACTAGAACTTTCCCTCACCCTCAGAACTTGCTCTGTAGTGCAACTCCTCCCTCTATTCAAGCCCCTACTCTCTCTCTCTTTGTTTCTGTCTAATCTTTGATTTTCCTTCCCTATTTAAAAGGCTAACCCCCTCTATCTCCTTTCCTTTCCAGGGTTTGAGGGCTTGTTTCTGAAGCCCTCCCCAGCCCAACCTAGGACAGCTCGCTGCCGGAATTTGCCTCGCAGGTACAGACACAGAGGAGCCCTGAGTGCACTGTGTGCACTGAAACTTTTGAACTTGCCACTTTTTGTGGTGCAGCAGCCCAATTAAATTTCAGTGCTATTCAGAGGGAGCTGCTTGCATTTATCTGGTGTTAGCTGTGCTCCTTCAAGCTGAAATTTTTCACCCACCTCCCCTCCCCCACCTCCTCCATCTATTAAATACTCCTTTGCTCCACCCTATACCCTATCTGACTAGCCTCTGGTGATAAAGGGGCATGGCACATAACTGTGGGCAGTCCTAGAATCTGCAGTCTACTGTGTTTGCTGCCTAAGTCCTGCTTCTGGAAAATATAAGGGACAGAAACTACTCTGATCACTACGGCACGCTTACGTGGGGGATTTGAATTTCCTGCTCCCCCCATCCTAGCGGGACAGGGTTATTCTCCTACTGACTATCAATTCCTTAGAAAATCCATACTGGTATATTGTATTATCTGAAATCCCAGCAGAAACAGGATACCAGTTCACACCTGATAATCAGCCCTAAGACTGCTTAATACAGAGAATTTAGTGTTTTTTCACCTGACTTTCCTCCATAGACAGGGTACCCATTCTATGTGTGAATAACTGCCTAAGACAGGACAAAAGAGCCTGTTACTGGCACCTCTGTTAGCATAGCATACCTCTCCAGAAGTTTACCTACGATCAACCCTTGGGCCCCTCTCTCCAATAGAGGGATACTACTGATGACAGTCTATTTACTGTCCCTTCTCTGGGCAGACAGACTCATAGGCCTAGGGCATCCAGAAATAAGAGGACAAAGGTACAATGACACCCCTCCTGTCAGCATCTACAATGGAATGCCCTGCTCCAGCTTACTTGCCCTCTCCTCAGCCCACAAGCTGATAAGAAAGAGGATATGCTACGATATCTTCCACTTTGCAAGCAGAATGTGCCAAGACAACTAAATCCCATCTGCCAGCCCAAAATTATTTTGCCTTCTAGCTGCGTTACTACTCCTGACAGGTGACATACAACCCAACCCTGGCCCTAACACCACCAACTTCTCAATAACATCCCCTCATGACCCCCACTGGGTGTCCACAAAGCGGCTAAAGATAGCGCATATGAACGTATGCAGCCTAAGATCAAAAATGCAAGAGGTACAAGCCTGGCTTGATCTCGATGGGCCTGATATCCTTGCCATCTCAGAGACATGGCTTAAGGCACACATCCCCAATCACGAGATACTGGCCCAAGGTTATAGTATGTACCGTAAGGACAGGTTGACCAAAAGAGGGGGCGGTGTACTCATTAACGCCAACGTAGCACTAATCGTATCACTCCTCACCTTGCAGCAACACACCTCCCGTGATGGTGAATCTATATTCATCCAAGTCACCCTAGGGCACAACAAGCAACTCACTATTGGTTGCATTTTCGATCCACGTAAATTGGCTCTTCAATCCCTAGAAGCAATAACAAAAATCATGGCCCAAGTTGTTTCTTCGGAGCTCCTTATTCTGGGTTACCTTCAACCTAAACTGGGCCCAGGATCCTAACAACGCCCTTATGGCACTGACCCAAGAAGTAAACCTGGTACAGGTCATCTTAGAAACAACCAGACTTAACTACAAATCGGGGAACCACACCACCCTTGATTGGGCTCTGGTGTCCAATCCCGCCAACATCCAAAAAGTTGGCATAATGGCGGACTCCTTAAGTGACCACTCCCCCATATTCTGCATCTGGAAGAACAGAGCACCCAAGATCCAACCCAGAATACTCACTGCTCGTGACTACACAAACTTCTCAGCAGTGCAGTTTAATGACTACCTACACAGTCTGGACTGGAGCCCAATTAAACTCCTCCCCACCTTGGCTGAGGCTCTGAAGCATTTCCACAGTTCAGTATGTACAGCAGCTGACGTCTTCACCCCCTTGAAAAAACATAGAACAAAGGGTAACTGCTACAAGTGGATCACTCCATCCTTAAAAACCCTTATGGTCAGTCAAGACAAGGCCTGGAAGAAGTTCAAGCTCTCTTCCCTTCCTGCTGACCTTGTGTAATACAAGGTCTTAAGAAACAAATGCAAGACAGCCATCAAACTTGCAAAAAGGGAGTATGTCACTCACCTACAAAAAAACAATTTGGGCAACCCTAAACATTTCTGGTATCACATCAACAACCTGATCAGGGGTAACACTAAGACTGAACCTGGCCCCATTGAGGTCAATGGTCAGCCAATGAGCTGCTCCCTCAAAATTGCTACTGCCCTCAACAATCACTTTGGTAACCTCGATGCCTACAAGGTCAGCCTGCCCTCGCTGACCTCAGCTCCTAATGTTATCGAGCCTACTCGCCTTGACCGTCCCTCCTTCTATCTAAGACTGGTGAAGACAAAAGAGGTCCAATCCCTCCTAAGGGCTCTGAAAGACAAAGGCTCAGGAGGTCCTGATGGGGTAAACCCTCAGCTACTTAAGGCTGGCACCCCATCCCTCACCAGACCCCCTGACCTGGCTCATAAACAGATCCCTACTTGAAGGGACTGTTCCTGACCAGTGGAAACAGGCCAACATGGTCCCTATTCACAAGGGTGGCTCCAGGGAAAACATAAACAATTACAGGCCTATTTTGCTGCTCAGTATACTTGCAAAGCTACAGGAAAGGTTAGACTATGGCCAACTGCGTGACTACCTGGAGTCCTATCAGCTAATTGCACGTTGACAGCATGGTTTTAGAATTAACCATGGGACTGACACAGCACTAATCCATCTCTCAAATGACTTGATCAGAGCAATGGATAATGGGACACCCACTGGCGCCATCTTTATAGACCTGTCCAAGGCTTTCGACCTTGTGGATCACAAACTCCTGCTACTAAAACTGGATAAAATTGGCCTAGACCCCCTCAACCTCAAATGGTTTGGGAGTTACCTATTGGGCTGATCCCAGCGGGTCATCTGGAAGGGTGCTGCCTCAGGTCCTCTACCCCTTACAGAGGAAGTATCGCAGGGCTTGATCCTCAGCCCACTCCTTTTCTCCATATTTACTAACCCACTCCACTGTGGGGAAGCTCGTTGTTCAGTATGCTAGGATGACACCACATTCACCGATCCCTTGGATAACATTGCAGCTCTAGGCCCTTTCCAAGCTGACCTAGCATCTCTCGAGGCCTGGCTGAGAGAGGAAATAGAATGGTCCTAAATGCAGGAGAAAAACTAAGGGCTTATGCTATTTGGATGCAACGCCCTTGGACACGCATAGGTCTAAATCTCTGCAACTCACTGCTCTCTCGGGAAACAACATCAAAGTTGTGCCCTCCTTAAAATACTTAGGTCTAACATTGGACCATTGCCTTACCTTCAAGTACCACGTGGATCAGGTCACCAAGACCATACACCACAAACTTGGTACTCTGTACTGGCTAAAAGACCAGCTCATCCCTGAGGCTAGTATCTCAATCGCCACAAGTGTCCTCCTCCTCACCTTACGCTGCCTCGATCTTACAGGGCATGGCCAAGCAGGCAGTCACCAAGATGCT
Organism: Neoceratodus forsteri; assembly: GCA_016271365.2. NCBI lineage: Eukaryota > Metazoa > Chordata > Ceratodontiformes > Ceratodontidae > Neoceratodus > Neoceratodus forsteri. The sequence continues at coordinate 656,036,853 of CM028132.1, forward strand.
AATCCTGCATAACTAGGCAGCCTGGTTTGCTACCCAGGACCACTCATGAAGGCACCATTGTGACACATTTGCCCAGCTACGCTGGCCCTCACTGACCTCTCATCTCCACTACCCCCTGCTCTGCTTGACCTTCAAGCTACTCAGCCCTTCAGCTCCACCCAGCGTCCCTGGAACTATCGCACTCAAACATAACCCCAGGAGCCTACGGACATCTGGATGTACACTGCTTGAAGTTCCCGGAGTCAGGACTAACGCTGGCGACAGGTCATTCTCCTGCTCAGCCCCCTACCTGTGGAACAAACTCCCACCCCTAGTGCAGGAAGCCTCCTCGCTGATAAACTTCTGCACCAGACTCAAAGTCTATATGTCTGATACTAGCACTTGTCATTGCCATGGCTCATGACCCCCCCACTTGCTTCTATCCTCCTAATATCCAGACCCTCCAAGCACCTTATCAGGTTCCACGGTGCTTCCCTCTAGGCATAGTACCACAGCTAACTTTCCACTGAACCATGGCAGTAGTAAACAATGAGCTTACCATGTAAAATTACATTTCTTCTGCACCTTTTGTTAATTCTACTGTCAACATATTTGTAAGGACTGATGCATAATGATAACCATGGCTGTAACCTGCTCACACACCTGAAACTACTCTGTAACCCAAGTCTTTCTCTGTATGAAAATATGCATTGTTATCTGGGGTCGCCCCTGAAAAAGGAACCTTCGGGGCTCAGTGGGCCTACCCGGTCACCAAATTTTAAATAAAAAATAAATAAATAGGATACTATTTCAACACTGCTGAAGACACTAATGACACTGCAGCTAGAGTTCTAGCTCATGCAGTGTCCTTAAGAGGTTCTCCTGGTTAAGGACTACCATCCCTTCCCAGGATAGCCTAACAAAAACCATGGATTTTCCCTGTGAAGGAAATTCATGATTAACCAAGGCAAATATGAAAGCTAACAAAACAGAGGCAAATATGAAAAAAGTGGTTGAATGCAAAACCACTTTCAAGAGTAACAATGAAAAAGAAAAGACTTCTGTCTCATTTGGACCCTAAGGAAGGGGAGGCAGAGGCAGAGGTTACTTCCCAGGAGTTTAAACTCAGTATGTCCTCTATGAGTATCAGCCACAAAGTGGATACTACAGGGGCAGAAGTAGAAGGGACACAAAGTGTACTGCTGCAGCACCAGCATCCAAGCGCCAGCCAAAGTAAACCCCTTGTCAATTTCATCCAGGTCTCCCATCCATTGCCACTGGGGAGAAGATTGGTTCATTACCTTCAGAAATGGTTAAAATATTACCTCAGACAAATGGGTTCTGGAGGTTGTAGGCCAAGGACTGTCTCTGCAGTTCAAAAAAATTCCCAAGACTATAGAAGCATAGTCATTTTCCAGCACACTCTTCCCCAGAGAGAATTTTGTTGGAAATGGAAGTAAAACAAGCATTTGTCAATGCCAGCTGTTTGCCTGCTGATATTAGCATTGGACGTGCAGGAGTCAGACAAATGCAGAATAGGAATGGCAGTGAGGTATTGAACTCATGCCAACCCCACCTCCACCCTGCAGAAATGGACAGGCATAGGGGTGTGCCTTTCGGTCGTTGTCCATAATGCTCATGGCATTTCACCTCACCCTATTCTGTAGACACCAACAAGTGTTGAGGTGTGCCTTGGGGTGTTCGGCTTCAGTTACCCCATTTCATAAGGACATATGCTGAAATGGGTGCAGTATAGAATAGGGTGAAGTCTGGGGTCGAAGATTCCAAGGCACACCATGATGCCTGGCACTGGCTTCAGGGATGGGGGGTTGGGGTGGAATGGCATGAGCATTACAGCTGGCAATCCAAAGGCACACCCCTGATGCCTGCCAATCTGTACAGGGTGGGAGGTTATGATTAGAAAACCTAACACCCCAGGCATTTGTTCGAATTTGCTCTACCAGTTTTCAACATCACCTTTTTGTGACCCCCACCTCATGAAAGCACTTGGGACCTCTGCTCATGAACAGTGGCACTGTGATTTTGTTAATGTGCCCCAAACTTTGATTTCCCACAGCGACCATGCCATTCTGCACCAGATGTATGAAAACACAGATCAGGCAGGATGTGAAGAAAGACACCTGGAGGTGTGAAGAGGTGTGAAAGGAGGCAGGCAGGAGGTGTGAAAGACACCTGGAGGTGTGAAGAGATGGCAATGTTGAAAATCTGGAGTGAAAATATTAAAAATGCTTGAACTTCCGCTCATATGTGGAAACTGTGCAATGCATGTTTGTAACACAGTCATTTACTGGAATTATTTCACAAAATTTTCAACATAGGCATTTTGTGACCTCTGCTCATGAACACTGTCACTATGATCTTCTTACTGTGTCCCGAACATTGATTTCCCATAGCGACCGCGCCATTGTGCACCAGATGTGAAAACACATATTTCAGGCAGGATGTGAAAACTTGACAGCTGAACTGTTCATAAGGAGGTGAGAAAAAATGCCAATTTTGAAAATCTGGAGTGAAAATATTACAAATTCGCAAAGTTACGAGAGTGCGTGGAAACTGCGCAATGTATGCTCATAACACAGTCATTTTATGGACTTTTGTCACCAAATTTTCAACATAGGCATTTTGGAACCTCTGCTCATGAATACTGTCACTGTGATTTTTTTAGTCTGTCCTGAACACTGATTTCCCACAGTGGCCACGCTATTCTGCACCGGAAACATGAAAACTCATTTTGGCTAGGATGTGAAAAATGACAGCTGTATGTTCATAAGGAGGTGTGAAAAAATGCCAATGTTGAAAATCTGGAGTGAAAATATTACAAATTCACAAAGTTATGAGGGTGCGTAGAAACTGCGCAATGTACGCTTGTAACACAGTCATTTTAAGGACTTTTGTCACCAAATTTTCAATATAGGCATTTTAGGACCTCTACTCATGAACAATGTCACTGTGATTTTCTTAATCTATCCTGAACACTGCTTTCCCACAGCGACCTCCCTATTCTGCACCAGAAGTGCAAAAACACATTTTGACCGGACTCTGAAAAATGGCAACTGTACTTTTCATAGGGAAGTGTGAAAAAATGGCAATGTTGAAAATCTGGAGTGAAAATATTACAAATTTGTGGAATTACGAGTGTGCATGGAAACTGCAATGCATGCTCATAACGCAGTCATTTTTTGGAATTTTTTCACCAAACTTGCAACAAAGCCATTTTGAGAGCCCACCTCATGAACAGTGACACTGTCATTTCATTAATTGGTCCCAAAAGGCGATTCCGTGCAGTGACCGAGAAATCACCTTTCGGGACCGAACAATGCCATAACAGTGACTGAATTCATGAGGAGGGGTCCCAAGAACCCCATGTTGAAAATTTGGTGCCAAAAGCCAGAAAAATGGCTGAGATATCCACATAAGTTAAACAAAAGGCAAAAAAAAAAAATTATGCCATTATACAGCTTAGCAGCATTTCTTCAGTCCGTGGTTGGCTTTGAAGAGTGCAGATGTGTTCCCGGTCCACTGACGATCATCGTGCCAGGCTCTGGAGGTAAGTATGGGGTGAGGTGGGAGGTGGGATGTGCAGAGGGGGGTTGTGGGATGGGGAGGGGGCAAGAGACTCAACGAGGGACCGGTTTCTTTTTTTACAGTGTTTTTTTTTAAAAAAGATGATGCGGGACTTTTGGCACAGTGGGGTGGGCTCCCAGCATGCCACCTGGATGTTTGTTGGGGGGAGTGGAGCCGGCAGGGATTGGGCATCCTCGTTGGCCGTACAGTGTGGGGGGTAGTGCATGAGCACACTGGAGTGGGCTCTCAGTGTGCTACCTGGGTGTTTGCTTGGGGGGGGCTGGAACCAACGGGGATTGGGCATCCCCATCAGCACATAAAAAAGGATCTGTGTTTGGGGGGGAACATGATGCCGAGGGGGACTGGTCACCCCCCCTTGGCAAACTAAATGTATGGGACAGTATGCCAAGGGGAGTGGACTCCCCCATCAGCTAATGAACTGGGGAACGGGGGGCATGCTGACAGGGATTGGGCTCCCCAACATTGGCTTTCATGGGGACTCTGTAGCCCACAGTGAGAGCCACTGCCATATTAACTGAAATGTTACACCAGGCAAAGCACCATCCTGCAATGATGGGTTGCTCCCTCATTGCAGCAGCAAATTTGTTTCAACTTGATGGCATGCTTGCTGAACTAGTGTCAGCAGCAGCTTACCACCAAATTGGGGAAAGAGGGACAAGCCTCAAAATGTAGTGGGGGCATTGGCCACAACAGTGCCATACCTACAAGACCCCACTTCTCTCCCAAGCTGTCTCATAATGTTTCTTATGCATGCACACAAGCAAACATAAAAGAATTACTGACAGCAAAAGCTGTAGAAATGGTCCTTGCTTCTCAGTGGGCAATGGACTTTCTCAAGGTACTTCCTCACCCACAAGAAAAATGGGCAGTGGTGACCCATTTTAGATCATGGGTATCTAAACAAGCATATAAAGAAAGATGGAAATGAGAAAGGAAAAGTGTGGCCTACTGGGATTTGAACCTCAGATCTCTGGTATGCCATTCCAGCGCTCTAACCATTAAGCTACAGGCTCACTGATCAAAGCGTCCGAGGAATTTCCTTACAGCCACACACACATTCCTTTCTCTAGTGTTGCGCAATTATGCAACTAGGAACCAATGTTAGAAATACCACTTTCTCTCAGTGCAGTTTAACCCCTGCAAGGTATACATATTTTTAAATCAAGGATGGAAATGAGAAAGAAAAAGTGTGGCCTACTGGGATTTGAACCTCAGATCTCTGGTATGCCGTTCCAGCGCTCTAACCATTAAGCTACAGGCTCACTGATCAAAGCATCCGAGGAATTTCCTTACAGCCACACACACATTCCTTTCTCTAGTGTTGCGCAATTATGCAACTAGGAACCAATGTTAGAAATACCACTTTCTCTCAGTGCAGTTTAACCCCTGCAAGGTATACATATTTTTAAATCAAGGATGCAAATGAGAAAGGAAAAGTGTGGCCTACTGGGATTTGAACCTCAGATCTCTGGTATGCCGTTCCAGTGCTCTAACCATTAAGCTACAGGCTCACTGATCAAAGCGTCTGAGGAATTTCCTTACAGCCACACACACATTCCTTTCTCTAGTGTTGCGCAATTATGCAACTAGGAACCAATGTTAGAAATACCACTTTCTCTCAGTGCAGTTTAACCCTGCAAAGGTATACATATTTTAAATCAAGGATGGAAATGAGAAAGGAAAAGTGTGGCCTACTGGGATTTGAACCTCAGATCTCTGGTATGCCGTTCCAGCGCTCTAACCATTAAGCTACAGGCTCACTGATCAAAGCGTCCGAGGAATTTCCTTACAGCCACACACACATTCCTTTCTCTAGTGTTGCGCAATTATGCAACTAGGAACCAATGTTAGAAATACCACTTTCTCTCAGTGCAGTTTAACCCCTGCAAGGTATACATATTTTTAAATCAAGGATGGAAATGAGAAAGGAAAAGTGTGGCCTACTGGGATTTGAACCTCAGATCTCTGGTATGCCATTCCAGCACTCTAACCATTAAGCTACAGGCTCACTGATCAAAGCGTCCGAGGAATTTCCTTACAGCCACACACACATTCCTTTCTCTAGTGTTGCGCAATTATGCAACTAGGAACCAATGTTAGAAATACCACTTTCTCTCAGTGCAGTTTAACCCCTGCAAGGTATACATATTTTTAAATCAAGGATGGAAATGAGAAAGGAAAAGTGTGGCCTACTGAGATTTGAACCTCAGATCTCTGGTATGCGTTCCAGCGCTCTAACCATTAAGCTACAGGCTCACTGATCAAAGCGTCCAAGGAATTTCCTTACAACACACACATTCCTTTCTCTAGTGTTGTAATTATGCAACTAGGAACCAATGTTAGAAATACCACTTTCTCTCAGTGCAGTTTAACCCTGCAAGGTATACATATTTTTAAATCAAGGATGGAAATGAGAAAGGAAAAGTGTGGCCTACTGGATTTGAACCTCAGATCTCTGGTATGCCATTCCAGCCTAACCATTAAGCTACAGGCTCACTGATCAAAGCGCCCGAGGAATTTCCTTACAGCCACACACACATTCCTTTCTTAGTGTTGCGTAATTATGCAACTAGGAACCAATGTTAGAAATACCACTTTCTCTCAGTGCAGTTTAATCCCTGCAAGGTATACATATTTTAAATCAAGGATGGAAATGAGAAAGGAAAGTGTGGCCTACTGGGATTCGAACCTCAGATCTCTGGTATGCCGTTCCAGCGCTCTAACCATTAAGCTACAGGCTCACTGATCAAAGCGTCCGAGGAATTTCCTTACAACCACACACATTTCCTTTCTCTAGTGTTGCGCAATTATGCAACTAGGAACCAATGTTAGAAATACCACTTTCTCTCAGTGCAGTTTAACCCCTGCAAGGTATACATATTTTTAAATCAAGGATGGAAATGAGAAAGGAAAAGTGTGGCCTACTGGGATTTGAACCTCAGATCTCTGGTATGCCGTTCCAGCGCTCTAACCATTAAGCTACAGGCTCACTGATCAAAGCATCCGAGGAATTTCCTTACAGCCACACACACATTCCTTTCTCTAGTGTTGCGCAATTATGCAACTAGGAACCAATGTTAGAAATACCACTTTCTCTCAGTGCAGTTTAACCCCTGCAAGGTATACATATTTTTAAATCAAGGATGGAAATGAGAAAGGAAAAGTGTGGCCTACTGGGTTTGAACCTCAGATCTCTGGTATGCATTCAGCGCTCTAACCATTAAGCTAACCATTAGGCTGGGCAGCCTCAAATCTAATTCAAATATCAGATAACCTAAAAGTGGGCAAACAATGTTAGAAGCAGTAAGGAGGGCTAGGAGGATACTGGGATGCATAGGAGAGTTATCACCAGTAGAAAACAGGAAGTTATTATCCCTTTGTACAGACATTTGGTGAGACCACATCTGGAGTACTGCGTGCAGTTCTGGAGACCCCATCTCCGCAAGGACATAGACAAGATGGAGGCTGTCCAGATGAGGGGAACTAAAATGGTGCAGGGTCTGCACCAGAAGCCATATGAAGAGAGACTAAAGGAACTTAATATGTACACCCTTGAGGAAAGGATGGAGGGGGGGTACATGATAGAAATGTTCAAGTACTTCAAGGGAATCAACAAAGTCCAAGAAGAAGGGGTACAATTTGAAGATAGATGGGATAATGTGAAGAAGTATTTTTTCACGGAGAGGGTTGTGGGTGCATGGAATAGCCTTCCTCCCAAGGAGGTTGTGGAGTCAAAAACAGTGGGAGAATTCAAGAATGCATTGGACAGAAATAAGGCAATTCTAATGGGGAGTAGGAGTAAGTAGGCTGTTGGTTAACTAGAATCTGCAGCTTACTCATTAGGTAGGGAAATGGGCAGACTAGGTGGGCCACGTGGTCCTTATCTGCCGTCAAATTCTATGTTTATCACAATTCAGAACAGTTGAATAAAATGCATAAATTATTAGGCACAATGTATCAAGAACTGGAACATGAACAATTGTCAAGGGATATAAGCTACTCTCGAAATTTAGCCTTAAAGATAGAATGTGACTACTCCTTGCTGACTTTATGGTAAGGGGCAATGTGTTCCAGTATCAAGAAGCAAAGAAGAAAAATGCCAGTTTACCCATATTAGTGAACTATTTAGGCATTAAGAGTAGCTCCAGGTGAACGGACCAAAGGGGATACTCATGTTCAAACTTCTTAAAGATGGCCACAGGAGCAGCAGGCATACCTGATCTAATGAGCATGTTGATAGTACACCTTAGTGAACAGTGTTAAAGAGATGATGGTAATAGTCACCACAGGGTTCTGTAAAGGGCACAGTGTTGAGTCAATCTGTGTGCAGATAAGGCACAGTGACAAATGCCGTTGTAGGCTGTGGCCCCTTTAGAGAGAATACAGCAGCTAGTTTGAGAGAGGGGTACCCAGCTATAGGTAAGACTAGGTAATAATACTCCACATACAATAGCAAGTCTAGCAAAAGGGGTGATGGCATGCCTGACTCAATATGCAAGTCTAATTTATAGTGTACTAATTTGCATACATTGGGGCCCTCCCTAGCCAAAGTCCAGGAATCCCTTATACTGTCCAGACTGTCAGACATTCTCACTGCAAACAACTTACTCTCACCAGTCCAGTCAGGATTCCGGAAACACCACTCCACCATCACCACCATTCTAAGTGTAACTGACTCTATACTCTCCGCCATGGACAATAGCCAAATCAAAGCCGCCATATTCATAGATCTGGCAAAAGTGTTTGACTCAGTATCCCACCTGCTGCTACCCTGCAAACTCTGCGCTTTTGGCATCGGCCCACCAGCTATCGCTGGCTCCACTCGCACCTCCACAATAAGCAACAATCAGTTCAAATAGGCGATACTCTCTCCTCTTCTCTCTCTCTTCATAAATGACCTTCCCTCTGCCTGCCTCTCCTCCAATGTACATCTTTATGCAGATGATACTGTCATCTTTGCCTCAGGCCTCTCCCATGACAGTGTCCTCCCCATTCTTCAAAATGACTTCACTAGAGTCCAATCTTGGCTCCTCGAGAACTGGCTCACTCTTAATGCAAAAAAAAAAAAACGATTACCATGGTTTCTGACTCCAGACAGAAGCTGGCTACCCTCCCAGCCCCCCAGTGCTCTCCAGCTTGGATGGCTCACCTCTGAAGTGAGTCTCAGCCTTCAAATACCTGGGAGTATGGCTGGACAGCCACCTCAACTTCTCCACTCATGTCGAGGCAATCTGCACTAAACTCCGGCCTAAACTCGCAATCCTCTATCGCCACAAATCCTGCTTATCGATTCCCACCCGCTGCGGGCTTGTACATAAAACAATCTTGCCAGTTATAGAATATGCAGACATAGTCTATGGAATGGCCCCATCATCCTCCCTCTCCAGACTTGACATCCTGCTCAACTCCTTCTGCTGATTTGCCACCGCCCCCCCGACTACTCACTCACCACTGCCTGCTCTACGCTCCACTCTCCCTCACCCCACTCTCCCACAGGTGTGTCATCCATAGTGCTTCCCTCTTAGTTATATTCTGATTTTGTTCCCTCCCCCTGTACCTCACTTCCTGGCTCAACCCAACTACCGCCCCAAACTACTCTCTTTGCTACAGGGACCCTCGCATCTTCCACCTCCCCTGCCCTCTCACTCTTTCCAGTCAAGTAGCCTTCTCATACTGCCTCCTCCTTCTCTGGAATTCATTGCCCTCCAACCTTCACCATGCCCCTTCTAGTTATGGCTTTACCCAGCTCCTCAGACTCCTACCCAATCCGTACTGTCCTAAGTGCTCAAATGGTCCCAGTGCACTACAGAGGCACCACACAGTCCCTTCTAATTCACCATAGATGCCAACCCTAGGTAGATCTCACTTCATCTCTCTCAAACTCCACACTTACCAAATGCTACATATTCAATAATATACTGTACTATTTAAAAGGATCGTGATAACTGTATTTCCTATTTCTTTTGTTACTCCCTGTACAAACTGTATCCGGGTCGCACCTGGAAATGCGCCTCAGCTCAGTGTGCCTTTCCTGGTCACCAAATTTTAAATAAAAAATAAAATAAAAATATGAAGAGAAAAGTCTAAGGAGGGAGCTAATGTAATGCCAGCTACTTAAAGGACTTAATTTCAATAAGGGGATACCCATTGGAACACAGCAAAGCAAAGCAAACTTTATTTATAAAATAGCGTTATTCTCACAGGAACCATAGCGCTAGCAAACAAAATTGTAAAATCATAGCTAAAAAACATAAATACTTAATAAATATCAGCTACAACGTATTCAGAATGCGGGAAAGCAAGATTAAGCAAACAAGTTTTTAAAGCAGATTTAAAGTTCTCCACCTTCAGGCACTCTTTTATAGTATCCCATGAGGTGGGCACATGGGGAAGGCGCCGTCCGTAATGGCAACTCCTTTCTGGTGAAATCCCTCATGGCGATGGGTGGGTAGGGGACTGGATGGGGGTGGGCAAAATAGGCGACAGTATGTCGTTATATGTATCTTGCAGGGGGAGCAAGCACAGCGAGTGTGGGCTGAGAGGGGGTGGAGGAGCTGTGGGGGGTGGCGCTGCTGTAGGTTGCCGAGCTGCGTCGTGGTGTCAGGGGTTGGCCTGTGGTTGGGGTGGGTGAGGTACTGGGCTCGGGTCCAGGTGCTGGTGCGATTTTATTGCACCCGGCCCGAACCTTATATTTACATACTTTCAACCCCCCTCCCGACATGCACCCCCTGGAGTTGAGAATCCTTTAGTAGGGGTGAGGGGAACAAAGCCTCCTGTGTGGGTGTGTGTGGGGTCCTAGCTTCTGAAAGCATTAAAATATATCCCAGCACACGTTGTCCTGTGCGCTAAGGGTATCAAAGTGTCAAAATGTTTTCGGCACTCTGATCATGCGATAACGGTGATCACCTTTAGGCTTTCGGCGTTATCACATAGAACCCTCTTTTATCCATCAAGGTAGAGAATTCCACCCAGTGGGGGCTGCAAATTCAAAAGCGCAGGCCCCAGAGGTCTTCAAACGAACCCTGGGAATCTCTAGCAATCCCTTGTCAGTGGAGCGAAGTGGGCGAGGTGGGCAGTAGGGAAGAAGAAGCTCTTGCAGGTAACATGGACCACAGTACAGTTAGATCAGTTGGATGGGCTTAGAGTTTAGGAAAAGAACCAAAGCACATGGAGTATGTCATTCTGGTATTCAGAACAAGCCTATTATGTAACAGCCATGTTTGAACTCTGCCAAAATCAGCATTAAGCAGAGAGTTACTATCATCCATGTTCTTTGAGCTTATATAAACAACCATGCCATCTGCATATAACAATTAAGAACACTTAGAGATGACTCTAGGGATGTCATTAATAAAAATGGTAGATTGCAAAGGGCCCAGAATAGATCCTTGTGGAACACCAGTTCCGATAGCAGCAATGCCAGAAGTCAAATTATTAACTTTTACAAAATGATGCCTGTCACTAAGATAACTAGTAAACCAAGCCATGACAGGAGACAAAAAAACAAGGGCAGACAGTTAGAAAAGACAAGAGAATTGTCTACCAAATCAAAGGCCTTAGTTATGTCAATAAAGACAGCACCAGTGGACATACTGTTGTCCATAACTAATTTAATATCATCTGTGAAATTCATGAGAGCTGTAGAAGTGCTATGACCTGATCTAAAGCTGTTTTGCGACTCAGACAACAGGCTATATTTTTGCAGATATTCAGTTACCTGTAGGGCAGCTCGTTTTTCAAAGATCTTATTAAGAAAAAGCAAAACTGCAATTGGACAGTAATTCTACAAGTTTTGGGAGGTCTTCTTTTTTAAAAACAGGGACAACCTTTGCTATCTTCCACAATTAGGGAACCACACCAGTCATGAGAGAGAGGTTAAAAATATGGGTAATAGGAATAGGTTGGGCCAGTTGAGGAGTAGCAATTCTCAGCAGCCTCGGTTCTAGACCATCATTTCCAGAGCTGCTATGGGGAGAAATGGTCTTGAGTAAGCGCAAAACTTATCTGCAAGTATTTGGCCTAAGACAGAACTGGAGTGAATTAGGGGTGAGGCTAGAGAAGATACTGTAGTTCAGAAGAACAACAGTTGCCTTTGATATATTTGAATAAGTCTGAGAAGAGCAAGTCGAAGGCCTTGGTAATTGTTATTGGGGTGTTATAGTTAGTACCCTTAAGTAACATATCAAACTCTGGAGCTCTAGTTCTGTTACCTATGAAGCCTTTATGACTCCAGAATTTTCTTGGGTCACCCACAGTTGACTGGAGAAGCTCTTTGCAATAAGCACTTTTAGTAGCATGAATGCATTTTTTACAGTCATTTCTTTGTTTCTTATATCCATGCCAGTCAGATGGAGAGCTAGTGGCTTTGAACTTAACCCAGCACTAGCCACTTAGTGGCTGCACACCTGACCCTATGCCTTATAACCAGGCCCTTGGTACTGCAAAGGTTCCACCTCAGTGGACTGAAGAGAGCATGAAGGCACATCAGGATGTAAGAGATCCATCAGATAGCCAGGGTCCAACCCATGTAGGGCCTTATAAGTTAGAAAACCAACTTTGAAGGAGGTACACCACTTGTCAGTAGCCAGTGCAGCTAATGCAGCATTGGGGATACAATGACATGTCCTAAAAAGGCTGGTCAGCAGCCTGGTGACTGCTTTCTATACCATTTGTAGGGATCACAGCATACCTCCACTAACCCAAGATATAGAGCATTGTAACAGTCCATCCTAGATATCACAAATGTATATAAGCATCACTAGGTCTTCCGGGGAGATAAGAAATTTAATCTGGATGATGTTACTTAGATGGTAAAAGCCACTCTAGACTATTGCCAACACCTGAGCTTCTAGTGTCAGCCCCTCATATAGAATGCCCCCCATATTTTTTACCTTAGAGGCAGCCAAGACCCTAGAGGAACTGAGCCAGATCCCAATCTCCCTCTCAGTAGTTGCCACTCCTTTCCTTTGGCCCAGTTCGACAATTAGCACTTCAATCTTGTCAGGGTTTAGTTTTAACCTTCTTGATGACATCCAAGCTTGGATCATGGCCAAAACATTATTAGGCACATCCACTGCACCAGGTCTCCTAGGTGCAAAAGACAGAGTTGGATATCATCTGCAGTGAAGCCCCAGTCCATACTGTCTATTGATCCCTCCCAGTGACAGCATATACACTGCAAACAACATGGTCAAAAGGACCAAGCCTTGGGATATGCCACAGGGGAGTGTCAATGTGGTTGAGAGAAATTCCATATCACCACCCTTTCTGTCCTCTCCCTTTGGTAAGACTCAAATCAGCAGATGACCTTGCCGGCGAATCCTATGTACATTCTTAGATGATTCAGCCACAGCCCATTGTCTACAGTGTTAATGGCTGAGGAGAGATTGAGGTGAATGAGAACTAACCAACCTACTGTATCTCTCATCCTAAGAGGGTCATTGTGCACCCTAACCAGTGTGGGCTTTGTGCTGTGATTGGATCTAAAACCAGACTGGAGTGGCTTATAGATGTCAAAGGAAGTGAGATGCGCCTCACACTGCAGCACAACATCCTTCTCCATAACCTTACCTAAAAAGGACAGATTAGAGACTGATCAGTAATTTACAAGGATGTCTGGGTCCAAAGATTTTTTTTTTTTTAGAAGGCGCCTCACCACTACATCTTTCAATGCAACCGGACAGATCCCTCTGACAAGGAACAGCAGATGATCCCAGCAACACCAGGCCCAGCTGTACAATTCAACTCACCAGTAGTCTTATCATGCCTAAAGCTCAGAGATCACCCCACTCACCTCTTGTATTGTCACTGGTCTAAATTCTCCCTATGACAGCTGAATGTGTCTGAGCAGTGTTGGCTCAGCACTGCTGGGTTGCAACAGTCCACTCAGAAAGACACCAGCCCAAACAGAAAAAACCCTGCTTGAAAAGATTTAGGCAAACTCTTTGCATTTCATTAGTGAAAAAAAAACCTTTGAAGACTCCAGACAGGAAATATGGAGTAGCCTGTCCACAGTCATTGAAAGCTGAGCTGGTCGATTCTTCCCAGCAGCAATCTCCCTTGACAGAAACCCTACCTTCTTTTAGGTAATTGCCCTTTGGTATTTACCATAATGAATACTCAAATCCAGTTTGTCCTCCTGTGTCCTGGATCTCCTCCAACAATGCTTCAACCTCTGGTATTTTGCTTTCATCTCCCTCAGCTCTCCATCATACCTTGGTGAGCCAAGGCATGAAACCAGAGTGCATACACTGGTAGATGCCTGTCGTAGGCCACCACAGGCTCCTCTGTTCCTGTGTCACATGCCACTACCACACTCAAGATGTCAGGCACCAGCAAGAGTCCTCCTGGTCCCAGCCCTCTTAAAGAGTGGCACTGGAGCATCTCCACTGGGGTGGACTACAAGGGCGGAGCCCTGAAGGAGGTCCTGATAGTACAATGATCCAACCAACTGAACAACTCAATCTTGAGACCCTCAATCTCAAGTCCCATAAAAAAATATCAAGTAAAAGGCATTGCTTTGTTGATGTCTTGCAGAAGTAACAACTTGTTTAAGGTCCAAGGATACCATTCTCCTGAGGAAATTTTGCCCAAAATGTGAGAGTTCCTCATCAACCCCAGCATTGAAATTGCCCTGAATAAGCCACCTAGGTGACTCCAACACTCTGTTGGTGACAAAGTCTGCCATTTCTTGCAGGAAATCCCTCTCATACTCCAGGTCCAGTACACAAGAAGGATCCTATAGCTTTCACCTGGACCCATACACACAGCCATGTATTCAAATGATGAGGTATCTCCCACTGGCTGCACCACCAAGTTCAGCTCAGATCTAAAACAGATGACCACCCCTCAGCGCAATCCTTTCTTGGGCAGTGAATTACTGATAATCTGACTGGGAAGAGTGATTCTAAAACAGGAAGAAAGTGAATATCTGCTGGCAAAGTGTCCTATATGAGGAAGTATTATCACTGAGGGGCTAATGAGATCAGAAAGCTACAAGCCCAAAGTGTGCCAGTGACCTTTATGAGTTCATTAGGCCCCAAGATTGTAATATTTCACAAGTGTATGGGACTTTGTCATCAGATTTTTTTTAAATTATGTATTACATTTGCTTGATTATTTTTACAGCATTTGGATAATATGTTACGTGTCTTCATAAGGTGGCTCTTACATGTGTTAATAAGGCAGTTATTATTCGAGTTAATAAGGTTATATTAGGGTTTTTCTTAATGTGTTTGTTAGGTCTAATTTTGTTATTAAGGTGTTAATGACACATTAATAGACAGGCAGCAGTTAATTGACTGTGTATCTGCTAATAAAAAACAATTTCTAACAGTTTAAAGTACAATACAAATGCCATTTGTTGGCTGAAGCTTGCTGCCTCTGTTTTTATCTTCTACTGTACATTTGAAAATGTGTATTATGTCCTTTGTATTTAGATTAAGAGAATTCATTTTGAGTTTCATTTTATTTAATAATAATTGATTGCTGGTTGTTAGTTTTAATTATTTGTCATGTCTTTGTACCTATGCATCTGGGTCAAGACTGTAAAAGGGCCATGTGGCCCAGTGCTTTTTACCTGGATGAAAAAAGTGCTAGCCAGCCCAATGGGGTGAATGACTGAGACGCTGCATGCGCCTTACCTCCTGCGATGCTGGTGACATGTGTTCAGGAACAAGAATGGATTGCTGGGGGTTGGTTGGGGTGGGAGAGAATAGAGATCCCAGTGGCTGCTCTCCTGTCCTGGGGGAGGATCTGCACACTCCACTGAATGACTGCTACCTGGTAGAGGCCAAGTGGCAGTGTGGGTTGAGAAAAGCAGAAGAAAGGAGGTCTGCAGGACTCCATGGCATGCACATGCCTTCATGTGCACATGTATGTGAGCACCCCAGCATGGGAAATGGACCATGAATTATGGAGGAAAATGATGGCAGGACAGGTGTAAATGACAAAGACCAGAGGTGTTGCACTCACCAGGATAAATGAGGGATGCTAGTCTGGGTACACATTCCCATATGAATACACAAATACCAAACAAATCCAGCAGTTCCCTGATGAAGTTCTGATTGAACAAAGCACTGGGGCAGCTGGGTAGTGGACCTGCTGGCCTAGATGAGCAAAGGTTTGGAACTGTGTTGTTGTTGTACTACCTGTACATGTTTTAGTGATGGTCAAATGAAGAGCATAAGCCTATGCTTGGAACATTCTCCTTTATATTTTGTCACAAGTGTACATGCAATAGCCTTGGTTCTATGGTTGTGGAGTGCTGGATTCATCTAGAGTAGGTGTAAATGATTCCTGCCTGCCAATCACCACCTGCCTCACAACTGGACCACTGGATGCTGATGACTGGATGTGTGACTTTGGGGGGAGGATGGCACTCCCCTCTCCTGGCCCTGCTATGGGGGGGCAATCCATGGAGGTACCTGGATCTAGGTGAGTACTGGGGAGATGTAGGATGGTGTGGTTCAGTGGGGCAGAGCTGAGGGGAGCCCAGCCTGTCCTGGCCAAGGAGAATAAATGATGGCAAAAGAAAAATTCTAACTACAAAATAAAATAATGGCATCAAATAATGGGGAAATACATGATAATGGAGCCTACTGTATATGGAAAAATCCTTAACCATATAAGAAAGATACATAGATATTTATTTATTTATTACAAAGGTTTTACCAGGAGAGACATACTGAGCTGGTAACAGCTCATTTACAGATGCATCCTGGGGGAAGGAGAAGAGGGAAAATACAATAGATACAACAAGCATTTGTCAATGCCAAATGTTGTCTCACTGGCATTGACATTGGTAGTGTAGGAGTTAGAGATGCATAATAGGAGTGACAGTGAAGTATTGAACTGACATCAGCCCCACACCCACCCTGCAGAGACTGATAGGTATTGGGGCGTGCTTTTGGATTGTCAGCTATAACGCTCATGCCATTTTACCTCACCCTACCCTGTAGACACTGACAAGTGTTGCGGTGTGCTTTGGGGTCCATGGGCATTATACTTACCTCATTCCATGAGAAAATATGCTGAGGTGGGTGCAGTATAGGAGAATGGGGTGAACTTTGTGGCTGAACACTCCAAGGCACACCTCGATGCCTGTCAGTAGCTGCAGGGTGGGGGTGGGGGTGGAATAGCAGGATCATTACAGTAGATGATCCCAAGTCACACCCCTGATGCCTGTCAGTCTCTACAGGGTGGGGTGTAACAGTTGGAAACCCTAATGCTGTAGGCGTGTATTGGTATTTTCACTCCAAATTCTCAACATGGGCTTTTTGAGACCCCACCTCATGAAGAGCAGCAGTATCAGTTTATTAGCCAAAAGGCGATTTTGCACAGCGACTGTGCCGTTTGGCGTCACAGGTACGTAAACACATTTTGGGCAGAATGTGAAAAATGATAACTGCATTGTTCATGAGGAGGTGTAAAAAAATGACAACGTTGAAAATCTGGAGTGAAAATATGAAATATTGGTGAAGTTATGAGCATGCGTAGAAACTGTGCAACGCACGTCCGTAGCCCAATTATTTTTTGGATTTTTTAAACCACATTTTCAACATAGGCATTTTGGGACCTCCCCTCATGAACAGTGGCCCTGTGACTTTCTTAATCTGTCTCAAAAGTTGATCTCCTACAGCGACCACGCCATTGTATGCCACAGGTGCGAAACACATTTTGGGCAGGGTGTGAAAATTGACAGCTATACTGTTCATAAGGAGGTGTGAAAAAATGCCAGTATTGAAAATCTGGCATGAAAATATTGCAAATTTGCGAAGTTACAAGGGTGCATGGAAACTGCGCAACACATGCTTGTAACAGAGTTATTTTAGGGACTTTCATCACCAAATTTTAAACATAGGCAATTTAGGACCTCTGCTCTTGAACAGTGTCACTGTCATTTTGTCAAATTGTCCTGAAAATTGATTTCACTCAGTGACTGCACTATTCTGCACCGGATATGAGAAAACACATTTTGGCCAGGATATGTAAAATGACAGCTGTACTGTTCATAAGAAGGTGTGGGAAAATGGCAATGTTGAAAATCTGGAGTGAAAATATTACAAATTCAAGAAGTTAAGAGAGTGCGTGCAAACTACGCAATGCACGCTTGTAAAACAGCCTTTTTTTATTTTTGTCACCAAATTTGCAACATAGGCTTTTTGATATCCCATCTTATGAACAGTGACACTCTCATTTTGTTAATCGGTCCCAAAAGGTGATTCCGCACAGTGACCGCAAAATCACCTTTCGGGATTGAATAACACTATGACAGTGACTGAATTCATGAGGAGGGGTCCCAATAACCCCATGTTGAAAATGTGGTGCCAAAATTCCCAAAAATGGCCAAGATATGCACCAAAGTTGAAAACCCCTATTTATGCCATTATACAGCTTACCGGCATTTCTTCAGTTCGTGGTCAGCTTTGAAGAGTGCAGACGTGTTCCTGGTCCACTGAAGATCATTGTGCTGGGCTATGGAGGTAAGTATGGGTGAGGTGTGTATGGGGAGTTGGGGTACGGAGGGTGGGTGCGGTTGAGGGAGGGAGCAGGACAGACCGCGAGGGACTGTTTTCTGATTTACAGTTTTAAAAAAACAAACATTCGTGACTTTTTTTTACAGGGGAATTTGGCATGCTGGGGTGGGCTCTCAGTGTGCCACCTGAGTGTCTGGGGGGGTGCTGTGGCCGATGGGGGATCAGGCACCCCCATCAGCAGATACCAAGGTGAGGGGGGAACAAGAGCCAAGGGGATTGGGCACCCCCTCTTGGCACACAACAAATGGGGGGCATTATGCTAATGGGGAGTGGGCTCCCCCATCAGCAAATTAAACTGGGAAGGGGGTCTAAAGCTGATGGGGATTGGTCCCCCTGTCAGAAAAGAAAGACTGTTGGGGGGCACATGATGCCAAGGGGGATTGGGCACCCCCTTGGCACTCATGTGAAATGGGAGGGAGGGGGCATTATGCCAATGGGGAGTGGGCTCCCCCATCTGCCAATGAAGTGGGTCGGGGCATGCTAACATGGGGATTGGGCATCCTTGAAGTCAGCGCTCTGCACAGCGGCAGTCAATGCCGCCATGTTTATTAAACTGCTTCACCAGGAAAGGCATGCCACTGCATGACAATCTTGGCTCTCATTGCAGCTGACCTTTTCTTTGTTCCGGTGGCCAGTTTATGTGTTGCTGGTGTCAGTACCTGCAGCTGCCTTATTGGGGAATGAGGGAAGCACCTACTGATGCAAGCCCTGCATTCGCCCAGTGACCGCACCTCCAAATCTGCTACTACTGCAATATGTTGGCTGGTACGCATGCGCGAGCCAACATAAAAATACAAAGTATAAAATGCAAGTTAGGCCTTAGAATAAACTGACAAAAATAAATTACCAAGCAATAAATTATGGAACTGAACAAAAGAACACTTAAATAGTTATCAACAATAAAAATTGGGGGAATGAATAATACTGGAGAGAAAGGGAAATTCTTAGGCACAGAGAGTTAGGTAAGTTGAAGATAAGAATTAAGCCAACTATTAGAAGCAACTGCAGAAGTAAGTAGAGAACTCATTGAGAAGAACTTCAAGAACAGGAATGGAAGGAGCAGAGTGAATTGAGGGGGGAGGGAACCCCAAAGTTTAGGGAAACAAAATGAGAAGTCAGCATGACAAGCAGAAGATTTCTTTTAAGAGACAGCAAAAGAGTGAGGGCAAGCATTATGAAGAGAGTAGGAGGATGAAGAAGAAACGGAGGGGAGGGGAGAGAAGAGAGGTTAGATGTGAGGACAGAGAGCCAAACCAAAATTTTGAGATAAAGGAGACACAGTCAGTGACGTACCTGGCATCAGGAGAAGGGAAGGAGAGGGAAGAATACAAGGTACTGTGATGAGTACGCATAGGATCATCCAGGGCAAAGCGTTAGAAGGAGTGAAAGAGAGGATCCAATCTAGCTAAAGTAGATTTTAGAGTGGTGCTATGAACAACGTCTCCATAGTCAAAAATGTGCAAGATCATCTTAGTGAAGATTTCCCTATGAGCAGAAAGTGGAATGCTTCTCTTATTTCTGTAAAGTGCCCCAAGCTTAGGCTGAAGCTTCTTGGGAATAGCATAGAATAATAATAATAACAACAGCATGATAGATAGATAGATAGATAGATAGATAGATAGATAGATAGATAGATAGATAGATAGATAGATGGATGTACACAATAAGGCATTCCCAGCTGCTAAGATACTGTATATAGAGTAATATATAGGGTGGGGTGGTGTGTTTAACAGGAATTTTACACACACTCAAGGTGTTGGATGCTACATAAACCCTGAGAGTGAAGCTCAAGGGGTTTATTTCAGCATCCAACACTGAGGGGTGTGTATAAAATTTGAGTTTTACACACCACCCCATGTTTTATTTTATATAATTGCTGAAGCCACATTTTTTTTCACCACAACAGTTGTATAAAATAATAGCATTTGGTGCCTGTTAAAAGACAGTGTAGAGCAGGTTACACTCTGGCTTGCAGATTTTTCATAGGAAGAGCAGTACGTATTTACCATTACAGCTGATTATAATGACAAATTACAAAGGGCTTTTCTAATGGTAAAAAATGTGACCCAGATATTATATACAAATATTACATGATTGGGCCCTTGTCCCCAATAAAAAAGTCATAATTTATTTCTCCATATATGATAGTAGCCTATTAACCAATTAGCATATGACACCAAAACCTATTCGGCCAATTAGCATATATGACACCAACAGCATCCATAACTGATGGTAATTAACTAACATTAAGTAAATACAATATGATAGAACATTGTAATTAACACTCTGTTGCAGCTGTGGACGAAATGTATACATGTTAAGTAACTACAACATTCTATAACATTGTATTTAACACTCTATTACAAGTGTGGACAAAATATACTCTATAAACATGTAATTACAGAACTATTAACATGTATAGCCACCTGAACTATACATGTAACAACAACTACTAGCCACCCACATTACAGACCTAACACCCTCTCCAACTATAGCACCTGAAAATCAGCCCCCCAAGCCCACCCACCAGTGCAGCGGCAGCGCCTGTCTGCAGTGCCAACATCCACAGTTCAGGGTGGACCCAGGAGTCAGAGGGCTGGCTGGGGAGAAGGACTGAGCATCCCGGGAACTGCTGTTCTCTGAGGGGAGGGGGGGGAAAAGAGTGTCTGGCACTATGTGGACCTCTGGTGGAGGCCAGGGTACTG
Organism: Neoceratodus forsteri; assembly: GCA_016271365.2. NCBI lineage: Eukaryota > Metazoa > Chordata > Ceratodontiformes > Ceratodontidae > Neoceratodus > Neoceratodus forsteri. The sequence continues at coordinate 656,057,680 of CM028132.1, forward strand.
ACGCAGCTGGCAAAATATGCTAGTGGCGGACACTGGCATCATTGCACATCCTCGCCCCTGGAAAAACCTGCAAAAAATTCATGGCAGCTGCTAATGATGGCTTCTGCTATTGCTGCAGATAAAGATCTGCCAGGATGGTTTCCCATTTCCATGACCCCACCCTGGGGAGGAAGCCAGGGCATAGAGACCCAAGTTCCTGGGGAGGGGGCACCCACCTGGTGACTCTGCCCTGGGGGGAAAGCCTGGGGTGGTGAGGGGGTGACAAGTGGAGTGGGGGACCAGAACCTCCACAGGAGCAGTCAGCTGGTATAAAAAAAAGCGCCCCTCCAAATTAATACAAACCACTTTTACTACTCCCTCCATATCACTTGCCAAACTAACAACCACACATAGAAATCAAAGTTAAACTATATAAAACAAAAGCCTCCTGAAACACTTTCAAGCATTTCACATGCTGTGCTCCATTTTCCTAACTGTGTAAAACAGGCCTACTGAAACACTGACCAAACATTCACCTGCTTCCTTCCATGATGCAATATTCAAACACATTACAGGAAAAAAAAAAAGTTCAGTCAACCTTCCTTAAATATACAGCCACTGTACTATAGAAACCTTAGAGGGACAAAATATGCAGCATTTCAAATGCCTTACAGTAAGGAGAAATACTACCAGCAAACACTAGAGGGAACACTAGAGAACTGTGAAAACACTAACTTAAGCAAATACACTAAACAAGCTACACACACAAAACAAAAACCAGCACACTTTCTCTTAAAGCAAAACTAATCAACCTAATGTAATATATAAAGTAAAAGATGTCAAAGTCCGACATACTTGTGAAATAATGTAATCTCAGGGTTGAACAAGCCTATAAGGGGCACTTGCCCTTACGGCTTGTGGCTTTATAGCTTGTTCAATCCCTCTATGATATTATTTCCTTTTAAAATATGGATTGTTGAAATAATAGGGTTGAAAAGCATAAAAAAAAATTATTGTAATACCATTGCTCCTGGAGCGATAATACTGCTGTTCCTAAGTGATAATACTATCATGTGGGTGCCGTAATAGTATTGTTCGGCACCCGAATGATAGTATTATCAAGAAAGCTGAAGAGCACATGTGCAAATCTATCCCTGCCGTCTTAGAAAGCGTGCCTTGTGATTGGTCGCTGTTGCTCTGTGGGTGGGCACAACAAGTCCGTAAACATGGCGGCTTGCTCGCTCGCTTAGCAAGCGAATGGTCTGGGGCAGCAACCATTTTTCTTTACTCTTGAAAACAATTTTGTCATTATGAACAATTCCACCACTGACAAGCAGTTTAAAAAAAAGCAGGGCTAAATGAAGCCCACAGCACCCGTTCATCCACGCAGCACTGGTGAACCCTGCCAGCATGCACATGAACCGGCTGACTCCACTCTTCAAATGAAGGTGAGTCAATTCACCTCGTATCCATATATTAAAAAAATAAATAGGTTCCTGGCATACAAGGTAGTAATTCCATTCTTGAGGTTCTGGGACATGAAACCTCTCGAGCTTTGCTCTCCAGGTTTTCTGTGTCCCCAGAACATCTTGATGGAATTACAACCTTGTAATATACCAGAACCTATCTATTATTCTATTTGTATACCACACTTTGCCATCATTTATTCTGTATATTAACAACAGAACTGAAGCTAAACTAAGGTATGGCCTGGGAAGGAAGCTTATAAGATACAAAGAAATGCATTAAATAATGGTGCATACAGTATGTCTGAAGAAGGTTAAAAAATACAAATAGAAATATACAATACAACAAATGAGAACAGACTATGCAAACTGGTTAGTAAAGTATACAAGGAGAAGACTACGCTAGGTATGTGAGCATACTGGGCAAATACTGGGTAGGAGAGTGCAATTGTTTAACAATGAAAAATGTGTTAACCTTAGTGGTGATCGAAGCCACCCTAGGACTCCCTTCAATATCAAAAAGCAATCCTCTGCAGTCTGGAGTACAAAATAAGAATACAAGTAAGGCAGCTGTACAGCAGTTAACTATGCAACGAATATAGCAAGATGACAAGGTAAATAGCTGTATAGCGAGTTAAGTGCAGCTTCAGAACAGATGCAATATGCAGGTTGGGAGCTAGAGGCAGAAAGAGGAATGAGCTACGAAGTCACGGTGCAGAGGCTGAAGTGAGAAAAGAGAGATACTGTACCACTGTAAATACAGGATGACAGGCTGTTCCAGAGTAAGGGAGGTATGAAAGAGAAAGAGGCTTGACCATAACAGGATTTGTAGAACAGAGTGAAGAAGAAGCAAATGCTGAACTCCTAAAAGGGTAGGACAGAGGCGCTGAAGGAAAGAGGGGAAGGAAGGTAGCTGAGGAGAAGGGAGACCCAGAACTTAGAGACCAGAGAGGTGGCATGATAGGGCATTTGCCTTCAAAGGAAAAGGGAGCTCATAATAAAGAGAGCAGTGGTGGGGCAGTTGAGTCAATCAGAGTTCAATCAAGCAAGGGGGATTTAAAGGGGACAGGAAATTAGTGTTACTTAACAGCAGTTAATAATGTTCATACAATGTATGGTAGAACGTTGTTATATGTAGAAATCTACCTTTTTATAACAACATTTTACCATCGATGTGACGTCATGATGTTGTTAACCTATCGATGGTACATCACATCAATGGGTTAACAACCGGGAACAGTCTGGGCACGCGCACAAATGGATTGGACAGCCTAGAAACGGCCACGGCGGTGAGGGCAGAACAGTGGCAACATAAAAAAAAACTGCAGTAAGGAACTGCTTTCTTTTGCGTAAAACCTAAATTGTACCATACACTATAAAATATAATGTATGGTACATCGATGGGTAACCGTTTTATTAACTCATCTCCAGGTTGCCATGGTGACCTAAACCTCTCGAGCTTCCCTCTCGAGGTTTACGTAGCCACCCTGACAACCTCTCGATGGTTAACAAACCGGTTAACCATCGATGACCATACATTATCCTCTATGTTTACAGCAATGACATTCTTACCTCCAAATGATCCATAGTTAACTGTACCTGAATAAAACTGATAAAATGTGTGTTTTCAAAAGTTTTATTTTTATGAACAACACTCTGCACAGTTCTTTTTCAAGGAACTGGTAGTGTGGAGTTTTTACTATGTCATGGTTTGTGTACAGAATGTTAATTATGAGCTGTTGACCTATCAGAACCTTCCTCGGAGTTCTGTGTGCAAACTCTTCCAGATCACAGACTTCATGAAAAGAACTGTAACTGAATGCTGCCCACAAAATACAAAAGCATGCAAAATACAGTTTTTTATGTTACTTTTTATTCAGGGAAAGTGAAATATGGAGAATTCTGAGGAATGAATGTCATTTCTGAAAATAAGAACTTCATAAACAGCTGCCAGTTAGATATGATTTTATGCCCTTTTTAAGAGCAGTGCCATACACTACATCCCTATAGTCAAACATCAAGGACTGGATTTTCGAAGAGACAAGGAAATGCGCACAGGCTGTAAAAAATGGCACACGGGGGGGAGGGGGTCTTCTCTTGCACAATGGAAAGTATTTCTGCATGCATGTGATTTTCATAGCCAGAACCATTTCATGACCATTTCTGCAATTTAAGGCAGCTTGTGGAAAAAATCTTATGTGCTGCTGCACTGAAACCCTCTGCATGGTATTTATTTATTTTATTTGTTTGCTAACTGTATGGATAACTGATCCTAGGGACCATTTTCAGGTATGACCCCAGCCATAAAGGTGGCACATGCAAGGTAAAAGGAAAATAGGTAAAAAAGATGCAAAGTACTGTAAGTAGTGACGATATAAGTGACATGAAACAAATGGTACAGAATTAGGCAAATTGGTATAAAGTGACCTTAAAGTTTTCCAGGCATAATATTGCTCTGCAGCTACGCTCATCATGTGGTTGCTGCCCATGCACATAAAATGCTAAAAATAGCATTTCTACCAGTTCAGAGATTATATATCCATACTGGAGGATCACACAGACTTAGTCTCAGGGCCATGTCAGGCCCTTTCAAAACTGAGCTCCAGGAGTATCCTTTTAAGACTAATCTCCTGGTGAGCAGGGAGGGGATGCAAGACTTGTTTCTGTACAGTGCAACGAGTTTTAGGAACAGTTTGGAGTGGATGGCCTTGATAGGTCTGGAGAACAGGAGGTGCTGCTCTAACCAGTTGCCAACGTTTTTAAATGAAGGAACGTTATTTAAATCTGAGCATCTAGAATCTTGAAGATGGGTGTGAAGGACCCTAGTTAGTCACTGTCTGTTGTCAAAGGTCATTGAGACTTTTGTTTAGCATTTAGGGTAAGCTGTTTTGATCAGGATTAGTGTTAAACTGCATTTATTTTTAAATCATGGAAAATCTGCTTCATTGTAAATTTTACACATTGCAAGCCACAGTACTTGTCACACAGTAGTGCTGTCTGGAGTCCTATAAGTTATAGTCTAATACCTTAATGTGTCCTTTGAGCCCCTTCCCTAGTAGCAGATGCAGCTACCCAAAAACTCACTCATCAGGATCAACATCCCAGTTAATAATACTTCAAATGTTTAATGCAACATTATAGACTGTAACTATTTTAGCAGGAGTGATCAGTAAAAGCAAAATGTTGCTCATGTGCAGTTTAATCAGGTTTCATATATACACATACACATACAGATACATATATAGATACACACACAGATATACATATACATACAGTATATACATACACACATATATATATATATATATATATATATATATATACACATACATACAGATATATATATATATATAAAATAGGATACATGATGGTGAGATATGGAAAATATTATCTCCCAGAGTGACTCTAACACTCATGATTGGCGGCCATTAAGTGAGGTTTCAGAGGTCACTGTACAGGACTGAACATATTTCCCATATCACACGAGTGCACATCATGTATCCTATTTATAAAATGTGGGCCTCATTGTTGCAAAATGTACAATTTGCGTGTCTTTGCATGACATTGCGCGGCTTTGCGTGGCTTTGTGCGGGTTTAACGTGGGTTTCGGGGGTGTAATAAACAGCATTTATTTTAACTCTGCTGATGTCATCAGGATTTATTTCACTGCAGTGAAAATAACTTGTTTCATCTCACTGGAATATGTCTCACCGCCATTGTATAAATATATATGTATACTAACCATGGTTAGCTGTTATATTTGGTTACAATAAAGTAGAATTTAACTTAAGTACTGTATGGGCTTCTTCTTTGTTTGCTTTGATCAAAATGTGGGCCTTGGTACCCCTCTCCTTCAAGATAAAGATGAGAGCTGATGACAAATTTGCATTTGGTGAACATGTCAGCATCTGGCAAAGTAGGTTCAAGGGAAATTGGTTTCCCTTCAGCACGTCAGCATCATTAAGCAACACTTTTACAGGGAAAACAGTGAGCATGCCCAAGCTGCTCACAAGCTACATGGCTTGCAGTAGCCAATCAGTGACACTGAAGATCCAGAACTCCTCAGGATGTGCACATCTCTATGCCTGTCCCAGCTCTCTGTCACAGGGGAAGGAAGTACAGTAACTACTGAAGGAGCTCATTTTATAAAAAAAATAGTGACTTTTACTCAGAAAGCTTGCAAAACCATCACAGAAGCCTGCATTATCATTCACGTTATGTAATCATCACTACATTTAACTGAGGGTCAGGTAGACAAGATAGTAAAATCATGGAGGCGAGGAGAGTGGAGCAGAGGAGAGGAGAGGAGAGGAGAGAAAATGCAGTGTAATTAAGTGTGAAAGGAAAAATCAAGATTGGTAATGGTTTTGCAAATCACGTTTTCTTGGATCACGTTTTTTCAGCCTGTTCCTCTCACCAGGTACAGTATATGGTCATTATGCATGTAGATGGTGTCACTTCTAAAAAGGGTGTGCATGGGTGGTGATTTTAGTGCTGAATCAGCAACCCTTAGCATGGCCATTTTCTTTGTGAGTCTATTTGGACAGAACATATACTATTATGTATGATTTTCTAGAGCAAACTGTCAAGGCTGGTGGTGGTAGTAGCCGTGGTGAACTGATGATGTGAGCAAGAATTACAGTGATTATGATGGTGGTGGAGGAATGGGTGGTGACATCACCACTACTTCATCTGAGTCATCGCAGCAGTTAAAATACATGAAAGAGTCAGCTCCATAGTGCTGAGCAGAGGGGCACCCGCTTGGGATGCTGGTGACCCAGATTCATGCCCTGAGCCCAGAACATCAGGAGCAGGGGCCGGCAGGGAGGATCATAGAGCATCAGCACCATGGGAGGGTGCTGTGGGGCACCACTCAAAGAGTGACACCTGGTGTTGTGCAGAGCTTTGCTGGCATGGGTGAACACATGTTAGCTGGTTCCACCCCCAGAGCATTGCAGCAGTGTGTGCTGTTGGTGTTGGGGAGGGACCCAGGAAAATGGAAACAGTGCCTGTCTCAGCCCGCTGGAGGATGGCTGCCAGTCACCCATGCCACAGTCCCCCAGTGCAGTGCTCCTCCCCTCAGTCCTGCTCATCTTGGAGGACCCCCAGGAATGCTACTCCCCTCTCCCCGAGGGACCCTGGCAGTAATAAGCTGGACCCTTCATGGATGCAGGGATAGCCTGGGGAGGCAGGTGGCAGGAAGCAGCAGCGTAGGGTGAGACTTGCAGGCAGAAAAGGATGGTGAGCAGCCAGAAGAGTGGCAGTTTGGGAGTGCAGGGAGGAGCAAAAAAAATATATGTAATAAAACAAAATCAATGAAAATGCATAAATGGATGGACAATATTGTGAAAGTAAATTATGTCCTACATTTAATGGCTTTTCAATTCTTTTTAGTTTTTTTTTTGTTTTGAGACGCATAACTTGTTTTTTGGGGGGATATTATTATATGCTTTGAAAATCAATGGAGTTATTGGAAATATACAGTAGTAACTGACATAGCAGTAAAGCCGAGATTACAGGGAAGTAGTAACTATTACTGCAGCTCACACTAAGAGTTTGCAGTTTTAGTGTGTTTTGCAGGCTCTGCCACAACATGGCAAACAGCAATGCACAGCAAATGCACACCAACAATACCTGCCAAAACTAAACTCAGCAATTCATATTTATTGCTGATGTCAAAGCTTTTTAACACCCTGTTTGCAATCTGCTTTATCTCATGCCAGTCACTACATTAAAAGTCAAAGTGGTTCAGCTGAATAAGCAAATCCGAACTGAACTTCTAGCCCCCAAATTCAAGCAGTACTGAAGCTGGCTCTTGCCCCCTTCTCTTACTTCTACTGCAAGCCTCCAAGTACCCCTTTGCCTATATGGACACTCTGCAATCCAGTGGATCCTCTGTCTGATACATTAGCATCTTCAGCATAAGAGGACTCTGATTTTACTCGGCATCGGGGTCCCTTACTGCCATCAAAGAGGAGCAGTGTGCTTGGCATGCCTGAGGTTTAGGGAATCCAGAACTTTCAGAGGCCCTGTGATGTGGAGGCAGGGGGGAATGGAGACCATCATCTGAGACACTGAGCAGAGTGCAGACCTTTTCCTATTTTCTCCTTGAAAACCCTTCCCCAATGTTGAGGGGCACCTCCAGCACCACTCAAGCAGGTAAAGTGGTGTCACCCACGCTACCAGTGTCACATACCCGTAGGAGGCCCTGCTCCAGCAGGAATCTCTGTTCCTTCCAGAGGAGTCAGGCTGCCTCAGGAGGCGATGTAAGAAATCAGGGAGGCATAAACTGCCTCCCCAAAGACTGAAGCAGAGAGAAGATAGAACATGAGAGGAGCATATAAAATAAGGAAAAAAGGAGAGTGGTAGAAATGAAATAGGACAGGAACACAAGCTATAAAAAGAGAGGGAAAACGAGGCAGGGCAAAGAGAAAAAAGGGGATAGCAGGCAGAGGGGTAACACAATGCGGAATGCCATGTGTGCAAGCACAAGATGTCTAAGAAATAAAATTCTGGACCTAGAAGCCATCATTGTGGAGGCAGACCTGGGAATCTAGACATTACTGAGCCATGGTGCACAGGAAACCATAAATGGAACCAGGCCATACCACACTATACTCAGTTCAGAAAAGACAGGGTTGGAAGGAAGGGAGGAGGGGTGGTGATGTATGCAAACAAAGGTCTCAAAATGGCAGAGACACAGAGAATCTGGGGGGGTGGATGAGTTAGAGGTACTGTGTGTCACCCTGAAGACAGAAAACAGAGCCACTATTCACACTGGTGTGGTCTACAGACCTCCAACATGGGGAGAAATTAGATACGGCACTGGTAGAAGCCACTGGCACAGTGGTGGAAAAAGGGGAGGTGCTGCTGGTGGTGTACTTCAATCTGCTGAATGTAGATTGGAGTCTCCCAGCTGTAGCTTCAGCTAGAAGCAGGGCTATCCTGGACTCCCTGAAGGGGATGTTTCTCAGGAGATTAGTCAGGGATCTCACTCTTGATGGGACACTACTGAACCTGGTGCTCACTAACAGGGATAGAATTGCAGATATCAAAGTGGGAGGACAACTGGAGACCAGTGATTACTTTACAGTGTGGCTTAATATAAGGATAATAGTGGAAGAGAACCACACAAGCATGAGGTCCCAAGACTTCAGGAGGGCAGATATAAAACAAAACTGGGTAAATGCCTCAGAGATGACCTAGTGAGGGATAAACTGGATGGGGTAGAAGAACAGTGGGCTAAGCTAAGGGAAGATATAGTGACAGCAACAAACCTCCGCACAAAGGAAGGGAGCAAAAAGAAGAGTGAAAAAGACCATTATTGTCCTCAAAGGAAGTGGCTGAAATAGTAAAACTATAAGGGTAGCAATCAGGAGGTATAAAGAGATGAAAAGGGAAGAGGACAGGGAAATATACAGAGAGAAGCACAGGGAGGCAGAGGAAGAGGTGACTGAGGAGTACAGAAGTGCAAACTGAGGAAAGAATAGCCCAAAGGGTACTGAAAGAGGACAAGCCATTTTTTAAATACATTACTGAAAAGAAGAAGACTAGGGGAGGGATTGTGAGGTTAAGAAGGGCATGTGAGAACTGTGCAGAGAAGGATCAGGATAAAATAGATATTCTGAACAAATATTTTTATTCAGTATTCACAGAGGAAGGGGAAGGGCACGGGCCCCATAAAAGCAACAGGAGCACTAGAGGGAGGTAGACACAAGTCCTTCTACAGTAGAGAGAGTCCTGACGGGACTCACAAATGTGAAAGTGGACAAAGCTATGGGGCCAGAAGGGATAAACCCAAAGGTATTGAGGAAGCTTGGGGAGAATTGGCTGCCCCTCTGACAGTCCTTTTTAAGAACTTCCTGGAAACGAGAGTGTTTCAGGAGGACTGGTGGAGGGCAGATGTAGCCCCATTTCACAAAAGTAATAGCAGGGAGGAGGCTGGCAACTATAGACCAGTCAGCCTGACATTGGTAGTGAGAAAGATAATGAGGTCACTGCTAAAGAAAGCATTGTGGAATATATTGAATACAGAAGGTTACAAGACCCAAGGCAGCATGGATTCAAGGGGGTAGGTCCTGTCAGACAGATCTGACAAATTTCTTTGACTGGGTGACCAGGCAAATAGAGCAGGGTGGGTTGGTGCATGTGGTCTACTTAGATTTCACTAAAACTTTCAACACCATGGCACATAGGAGGCTCAAAAGGAAAGTGGGCAGCTTAGGGTTGGGTCCTAAGGTGGTAAATTGGGTAAGAAACTGGTTAAGGGATAGGTGACAAAGGGAAGTGGTAAATGGCATTCACTACTGGGAAGGAAGGGTGACCAGCAGGGTGCCTCAGGTATCAATACTGGGACCAGTCCTCTTTATCATGTTTATAAGTGGCATTGCATATGAGCTGAAAGGGAAGGTCTGCTTCTTTGCAGATGACACCGCAATCTGCAATAGAGTGAATACTCCAGAGGGGGTGGATAGAACGTGCAGAGACCCGAGATAACTCGAGGAGTGGTCAAGAGCATAGCAACTGGGTTTCAATAGGAAAAAAGTGCAAAATCATGTACTTATGGCACAGAGATCCAGAGGTGGAGTACAAAATGGGAGGAGGTATTGACGGTAACCCAACAGGAGAGGGACCTGGGAACAATCATATCTGATAACCTCAAGATAGTGAGGCAATGCAACAAGTTAGCTGGTAGGCCAGTGGGATGTTGGGGTGCATATGGAAGGGTATCCCTGGCAGAAGGAGATAGGTGGTGTTACCACTGTTTATGAAATGGGCTCAAGATTTACTACATGGGTGCTCAGAGATGGGGGTTGCACTAGACACCAGGGAACACTTACTATACAGTTGCTCAGGGATAGGGAGAGTGGGACTGGTAGACACCAGGAAAAACTTATTATACGAGTGATCGGGGATGGGGGAGGTCTGCTAGACACCAGGGAGGGATAATTTGTACATTCATTCCACAGTTCAGTGACTCACTGAGCTGCGGAGTGAATGTATGAATTGTCCACCATTCCAAGTCAGAATTTCTGCGAAAGTTGCCAAAATGATTTCCAAACTTTTGCAGAAGCAAAAGTCCGACTTTCATGCAAATTCTGTCAGCTGTAGATTTTTTTCACACAACACTGACATTAGATGAACTTAACAAAGTAGAGGATGTTTGAAATGAAAGAACTATAGTCAGAGCCACTGAATGGTCTCTATACGTGTTCCATGACTGGGCATCAGCAAAGAAAATAAACATAGATTTCAAATGTGCCCCAAACTCTGTCCTAAAGGAAATCTTTAGGTGCTTCTATGTGGAAGTGTAAACAGCTGCCAGAGCAGAGTATGTAATCAGCTTCTACTGCTCGCTTAGTGTGTCTTTGAACAGGCACATGAACTCCACAACTGTGGGCCATAGCATAAACATAATGACAGACCCAGAGTTTCATACCTCGAACATTTTCACCTCCAGTATAAAAGCATCGTAATGGGTAATTTTCAATAGTTTGACCCCAAATTTTCAACATAGCCTTTTTCTCACACCGCCTCATGAATGTGACAGATGTCATTTTTCAAATCCTGACCAAAATGTGTTTTCAAACTTGTGGTGCAAAATGACATTTTAGCCACTATTTTATAAATGACATCTGCCATGTTCAGAAGGAGTGGTCATAAAAAGACCACATTGAAAATTTGTGGTCAAAATGTGAAAAAACAACTAAGTTATGACAAACATGGAGTTGTTCTGATGTTTACTCATAACTTTAATTTTGCAGATTTTGGCCCCTAATGTTCAATATATTCCTTGTGTTACCAGCCTCCTGAACATGACAGGTGTCATGTTTGAAATCCCCTTCAAAACTTGTTTGCGGTCGCCCTGTGAAATCACCTTTCAGATGGGATTTAAAAAATTCTCCCATCTTGATCATAACATCAGGTTATAGAAAGACTATTGGAAATTTGTGGTAAAAATGTGGGAGCCCACTGAAAATTAGATATTGCCTCTCAGCTGGCCCCTCCAGGCTAAAATGTGTAAAAGCAGGGCATCACTGAAAATGAGATATTGCATCTCATCTGGTCTATCCTGGGTAAATATATAATAAAAATATGCACATGCAAGATCCAGTACAACAGCAATGCAGGCAGAAAATGTTCAGCATTCACAAATACTTGTTTCATATAAAATATAGGAATATAGATTTTGACTGCAGATAAGGACTCTCTGGGCCACCTAGTCTGCCCATTTCCCTGCCTAAACTCCTGATCCTAAATGATCAGCAGCTTATCCTAATTTTCCTACCAATAGGGTTGCCTTCTGCCTATCCCATGCATTCTTGAACTCACTAATGATTTTAGCCTATTTGACCTCCACTGGGAGGCTGTTCCATGCATCCACCACCCTTTCTATGAAAAAAATCCTTCCTCACATTTCCCCTGAGTCCCCCCCCCGCCTCATATTGTGACCACTTGTTCTAGCACATTTATTTTTTTGAAAGATGCTGCACATCTGGACCCTGTTGATTCTCCTGAGGTACTTGAATGTCTTTATCTTAGCACCCCTCTCTCTCCCTTCCTCCAGTTTATACATATTGAAGTCCATAAGTCTTTCCTCATATGCTTTCAGCTGCAATCCTTTCACCATTTTTTATGCCCTTCTCTAGACCACCTCTGTTCTGTCAATGTCCTTCTGGAGATGTGGTCTCCAGAACTGAACACAGCATTCCAGATGTGGCTTAACCAATTGCCTGTTCTGTGGCATCACCACTTCCTGTTTTCTACTCATGACACCCTTCCCTATGCACCCCAGCATCCCTCCAGCCCTCCCCACCTCCTTTTCACATTGCTTGGCCACCTTCAAGTTGTCTGTTGTGTTTACCCCCAAGTCACTTTCCAGTTTTGTTGTTGTTAGTATCTCCTCCCCCTCACCCCCATTTTGTGTTCCTCTCCAGGATTCATGTGGCTCAAGTGCATGACGTTGCACTTTTTTGCATTGAATTTAAGCTGCCACTCTCTTGACCACTCCTCCATTTTGTCTAGAACTCTTCTCATTTTTCCACCCTGTCTGGAGTGTCTACCCTATTGCAGATCTTGGTGTCATCCACAAAGAGGCACACCTTCCCTTCCAGTCCCTCTGCAATGTCACTAATGAAGACATTGAACAGGACCGGCCTAAGAACTGAACCCTGTGGCACCCCACTGGTCACCTACCTCTCCTGGGATTAAACTCTGTTCGCCACCACCCTCTGTGTTCTGTTGCTCAGCCAATTTCTGACCCATTGTACATCCTTGAGACCTATACTGTACTCCCGGGCTGTGCAGCTTGTTTACTAGCACCCTGTGTGGGACAGTGAAAAATGCCTTGCTAAAATCTAGGTACACCATGTCCACTGAGCCTCCATGATCCACCACCTTGGTTACCCAGTCAAAGAAATCCATTAGATTTGTTTGACAATATCTCCCTGCTGTGAATCCATGTTGCCTTGGGTCTTGTGCCCCACTAGCCTCCAGATATGCACAATACTTTCCTTTAACATGGATTCCATGATTTCCCCACCACAGAGGTCAAGCTGACCATCCTGTAATTTTCAGCCTACACCTTGCTCCCACTTTTGTGTAGTGGTATCACATTTGCCCTCCTCCAGTTCTTTTATTGATATTTAAAATGCATATACCACAACTGAGTATAATCATACTATTACATATTTGGCATAGAAACATAGAATTTGACAGCAGATAAGGACTGCATGGCCCACCTAATCTGCCCATTTCCCTACCTGATGGATAAACTGCAGATTCTAGTTAACCAAAAGCTTACTTCCTCCTACCCCCCACTAGAATTGCTTTATGTCTGTCCCATGCATTCTTGAATTCTCTCACTTTTCTTAACTCCACAACCTCCTCAGGAAGGCTGTTCCATGCATCCACAACCCCCTCTGTGAAAAAATACTTTCTATCATTACCTCTGAGCCATATCCCCTCTATCTTCAAATTGTGCCCCCTTGTTCTTGCACATCTCTTTTTCTGAAAGATGCTTCCCTCATGGACTTTGTTAATTCTCTTGAGGTACTTGGAAGTTTCGATCATGTCCCCCCATTCCCTCCTTTCCTCAAGGGTATACATATTAAACTGCTTTAGTCTCTCCTCGTATGTCTTCTGGTGCAGACCTCGCACCATTTTGGTTGCCCTCCTCTGAACAGCCTCCACTCTGTCTATGTCTTTGCGGAGATGGGGTCTCCAGAATTGCACACAGTACTCCAGATGGGGTCTCACTAACTGTCTGTAGAGAGGGATAACAACTTCCTGTTTTCTACTGTTGATGCCTGTCCCTATGCATCCCAGTATCCCCAGCCCTCCTTACTGCCTTTTCACATTGCTTGCCCACCTTAAGGTCATCTGATATAAATACTCCCAGGTCCCTTTTGATTTTTGTTGTTGTTAGTGTCTCACCCACATTCTGTACTCTTCCCCTTCGTTTTTATTTCCCAGGTGCATTACCTTGCACTTCTTTGCATTGAATATGAGCTGCCATACATTTGACCATTCCTCCAACCTTGCAAAATCCTTTTTCATCCTTTCCACTCCACCTTGTGTATCAACCCTGTTGCAGATCTTTGTGTTGTCTGCAAAGAGACATACTTTTCCTTCCAGGTGCTCTCCAATGTCACTTATAAAGACATTAAAGAGGACTGATCCCAGTACTGAACCCTGCGGTACCCTGCTAGTTACCCTCCTTTCTTCACTGTGAACTTCGTTTACTATAACTCGTTGTGTCCTGTTGTCCAGCCAATTTTTTATCCAGGCTACCACCTTGGGACCCACTCCCCACAGAGTATAACAGTTTAATAAAATCATATACTGTAACAAATATAAGCTGCTTTGTTTTTCTACAAATGCAAGATTAAATATAGTGTATTATAATTCGCTGAATGATATTCAACAGGACACATCAGACTTTTTCAACTCAGCCTACATAGAAAAACTCTTCATTTCATACACCCTTCAAAGAATTGTTTTAACAGCCAAACCTCATCTGTAATCCATAAACAAAGTCAATACCACCAGCCACTGTGCCAGATCACCACGCAAGTTCCACACATCCCTGTATGAACGTTGGCTGACCACACAGCTGCGGACAGGTCTTACAGCAGTGGTGGAACTGGAGGATGTCCCTGGCCTGGGGATCCAAGCGATGGAGGAGCTTCAGTCCTAGAAGTTACAGTCAGCTGCATTTTTGTTCTGGCTTGCATCAGTATTTGCAACTGCTTCAGTGGATGGTATGAGGATATGCCATAGAGGAGAGGACTGAACCAAGTCAAAAGGAATATAACAGATAGAAACATAGACTATGATGACAGAACAAGACCAAAGATCCATCTACTGTAGTCTGCCTGGAGTTCCCTATCTGCCCCAGGACTTATTGTTCATATGTATTTTTATTCCTCCCAGTATACTCTTCCCTACTGCTACCAAACTGAGCAACTACCAATTCCTTCAGTCTGTCTCAACCATGATTGAAACCACGCATAGTCTTGACACCCACCTTTTCCGTCAAATAGAACTTTCTCACATTCCTCTTAAACCTTCCACCCACCAGTCTCCACTCTCTTAAACCTTCGACCTGCCAGTTTCCACTCATGACCTCTGTTTTTTGAATCTGTATTCTTGCTAAACAGTTCCCCTTGTTTATTCCCTTCAGGAATGTGATGGTCTCTATCATATTCCCCCTCTCTTGTCTGGTCTTCAGGGAGTATGTGTTCAGAGTCTTGGGACATCTTCATATGATCTTCCCTGGCCTTGATTCATTTTGGTCACCCTGCATTGCATTATCTCCAGTCTGTCCTTATTCTTTTTTTTAGATATACACACTCAGATAAACGGAATGGGGGGTCGGGTATGATCAATCCATTTTTCATTACATTTTTTTATCATGAATTATCATCCATATTTAATCAATCAAACACAGCATGGTCTCCTCGGTATGGTGAAGGACTGGGGCATGTTGTTTTTTGCTACGGGGCCAATCAGCAGATCGTGTCACAGCCAACGTGGCAAATAATTTAAAGAACAACAGGAAGCAAAAGGTCCTATTTACTTTTAATTGTGCCACACTGTGCCAGAATCTGCCATGATGGCCACACAACTGAAAACAAAATGCCTCTGGCCCTAACTGAAAATTATTGGGTTTGTCCCTTACTCCCCTAATGATTGTCTGGGAAATTGAGTAAAAGGGTTATATAGAAGGTAGGCTCTTTTCCACAGTTTGTGCATCATGTATTTGGTCTTATCCATAAATGTGAGCTTTATTTAGAGGAAATCAAATAGGAAGCTTGGAAATGTATTCATAAACACATGATAGATGCATCCTTTAGTGAAGCTGTACTATTTCAAGAGTGTCCAAGGAATTTGCAGGATGTGACTTTGGTGAATTTAGTGGATAAGCTGCTCTCTGGGATATTATGTGGCTTATTAGCCATAGAAAATGGGGGGTTAAGGAGAACTTAAAATAATGAAGGTTTGGAGGAGAGATACTGTCCAAGAACTTCCTGTGGTAAAAGCAAGGACATTATGGATCACTTATATTTGGAAAACCCCTATACATGGTGTTTTGTGAATTATGTGGCAAAGTCTTTGAATTTACAGATGATATGGCAGGTGATGTACATCATACAATATTGGTTTATGGGGTGTCTCACCAAATTTTCCTGGTTTCTATGCCAGTATGATTAACTTAATTTCACTCAGTTTTAAACCAGCAGTACAATGAAAAATTGTTTTTCCAAAAAGCTTGTTTCAACTGCAGTTCAGAAAAATATTATCATGTCTGTCAGATCTACTTTTCTAGGTACCTTCTTTGCTGCACATCATGGATTATTTTTATTTTCTTGATCCTAACCATTACCAGGTCTACAATGGTATATAAAAGCCAAATATGGTGACCATCTTTTTTTTTCTAGGGAAAAAAAAAACTAAAATAAAATATTTATTAAATACTCAAATTCTGGTGGAACTATAACATTTTATCACCAAATAAAAGTGGAAAATGTCTGAAATCTTTTATAGTGAAAAAATGTAGAGTAAAATTTTTTGCTCAATTTCATTACACTGCTGCTTTTATTTATGGAACTCCCACACCTTGTATATGACATAACAGAAGAATATTTCCTACGTCATCCATCTACAGATGGTAGTAGGTGCTGTAAAAGAAGTGAAATTGAAAGAGAGGTGCTATCTTCCAATCTCATATCATAGGGAGGTACTGTATGAAATAATGCATTAGATCCTTGGGCAGTTATTGCGCCCATGAGTGTTTTGGAGGTATCTCTCTTCCTTAACAGAAGGAGGGAGAGAAATGAAAGTATTTAGATTGCATGCCTTTGTAAAGATGTGGATCTTTGTTGATTTTACATAATAGGAATTTATTTACATTTAAAAAGAGTCTGGTAATGATTGGATGACAGCCTGCAATGTTTTTGGTACTAGGGAGACACCTCTTTATGTCATATCTGATGGAAGTTTGCATTATAGTTTGCATGGTTCTCAACATTGTAAATGAAAAATTTCCCAATCTTTACAACAAGGGTCATATGCTGTTCCACCTGAATGACCACTGAAGATAGTCAGATGGGGCCCCAGTTTAACTTCTTATCTAAAGAAAAGCACCTCAGCAGAGTAACTCCTCCCCCAGTGCTGCACTACAGTGTCAGTATTGGGTATTAGACCAAGTATCTAGTGTGGGACTAGAACCCACAACCTTTCAATCAACTGGCCTCAGAGACGAGTGTGCAACCATGACCTTTATGAAATGAGTAGGGAATCTTAGTCCCTGTTGAGGTGGTCTGTAACCAAACCACATAACCACCATCAAAGTTGACAATTATTGACATTCATGAGAGCTCAAGGTCTGAATAGACATGGAGTCTGAGTACACTTTTATCTGTTTCAGCAGTCAATCTACAACAGGGTTCAGGCACATTGGCAGGGCCCTGTGGGGAGATTTGAACTATTCCAATCTGTGCTGTACCTGTCTTTTGAATTAACTGAGGGCACTGATCATTACTGGTGCTGCAAATCTGGTCCTTTTGATGAGCTGTAAAAATGACAACCAACATAATTTAAAAACGGGGTGCCAACAAGTTGTAATTCCAAGTAATTTGTGAATGTATTCTAGTTACAGCACAAGCATATTTGAGGAAGCAAGTCCCTCTCTCAACCTATCTAAACAGACACGCAAACAACACACAGTGGTTATAAGGATGCAAGCCCTGGTAGGCATACAGTAGGTCTAAATTATACAGTGTTTAAAAAGTAATTATGAGAATTTATATAAATAGACTACCTAATGGGTTCCACTGGGATGTGGAATGCATCTCAGTTGTGAGAGTAAATGCTTTTAATAACTCACAAGTGGATTTGCCAGTTGCTATTTATCAGGTCTGTCCCTCTCCAGTGAGGCATTTTCCAGAGTATGCCAGAAACTGTTTCACATTATTCTTCTGCCCCCCCCCCACACTTCCAATTTCAGAAGTGTATACATTTTTACAGCTAGTTGTCCAAGAAATGATTTCATTTCTTCAGTAAATCAGACTCTAACAGGATTAGGATGGATCTAATTTCTTCAGGGGGCCAGATTTTCAAAGAATCAGTAGCGGCACTGTTTGTCTTCACACTACAGAGCTGAGATTTTCAAAGATGTTGCAGCAATATCAGCTGATATAGTTTTGTAAAGTCTACAGTTTGCACCAGTACCCAGCCAATTCTTAGACAAAGTTGATGCAAATTGTATTGACTGATTCGATTTAACATTTTTGTCTAGGAAGGGCACACTGAGCCAAAACTCATTTCCAAGGGCATCCTGGCTGGAGTGGGTAGGGGGTGGAGGTCACTGGGGAAATAGAGTACCAACTATAATATGTGCAAGATTTCATCGCCTTCATGGAAACATAGAAACACAGAATTTGGTGGCAGATAAGGACCACTTGGCCCACGCAGTCTGCCCAAGTTCCTCTGCTTATACTGTCTCAAAAGGCACTACATTGTCTCCAGCTACAGTATTTTCTCCCCTTACTTTCCTCAAAGATTCCCTTGTTCATAACCCATGCATGCTTCAAGCCCACCACTGTCTCTGCCCCCACCACCTCTGCTGGGAGACTGTTTCAGACATCCACCACTCTATCAGTGAAGTATTTTCTCATATCTGTCTTGAATTTACCCCCTTAGAGCTTCATTGTATGTCTCCTTATTGTCATGCATCTTTTACAATGAAAATGCTCCCTTCATGTACCTTATTTATCCTGTGAGGTATTTATAAATTTCTATCGCATCTCTCTTCTCCCCTCACCCTTCCAAGAGTGTGCATATTCAGGTCCTTCAGTCTCTACCCATGAGACTTCTGATGCAGTCCCTGCACCATTTGAGTTGCCCACCTCTGGACTGCCTTCACTTGATCTATTTCCCTTCTTAGATATGGTTTCCAGAACTGGATATAGTAGTCCAGGTGGGGTCTCACTAATGATCTGTACAGTGGTGACACCACTTCCCTCCTTTTGCTGGAGATACCCCTCCCTATGCACCCCAACATTCCACTGGCTCTACCTACCGCCTTGTCACATTACTTTGTCACCTTGAGGTCATCAGATATGATTACTCCCAGATCCATTTTATATTCTGCCTCTGGGCTTTTGTGTCCCAAGTGCATGATTTTGCACTTTTCTGCATAGAAACCCAGATGCCATGCCCTTGACCTCTCCTCAAGTTTCCACAGGTCTCTGCCCATTTTCCACCCCCTCTAGAGTGTCCACTGTACTGCAGATTTTGGTATCACCTGCAAAGAGGCAAACCTTCTCTTCCAGCTCCTCTGCAGTGTCACTTATAAAGACATTAGAGAGGACTGGCTCCATAATTAAGCTCTCTGGCACCCTGATGGTTACCCTCTCTTCCCTTGAGTGAACACCATTTACCACCATCCTCTGTATTCTATCCCTTAACCAGTTTGTTACCCAGTTTACCACCTTTTGACCCACCACCAAAATGTTCAGTTTCCTTCTGAGCCTCTTATGTGGAACAGCATTGAAAGCTTTACTGAAATCTAAGTAGGCCACACTTACTCTCTATCATTCAGATGGTGGCCGTCTGAGGGGGTGCGCAGAGGGGCTGTGCTGGTCACCGTCTTGAGAACCAAGAGTCAACTTGAGTAAATAAAGGCTACATGGGGAGGGGGAAGGGTGGAGGGTCCTGAGCAGGTGATGGATTGAACATTCAGTGACTGGGGATGAAAGGGAGCAGTACAGTCAGAGAATGTAGCTTGCAGGGTTCACAACTGGTGGATTCATGATCAGGGGTGGGGGAGACCACTGGACATCAGGGAATGTTTTATGTAATGTGCAGTTGTGGATCAGGTATTGGAGGAGGGACGGGGGGACAACCAGACACCAGGGAGTACTTTATGCAGTATGTAAGGTGAATCAGTGACTCGGGGGTGGGGATACCATCGGACACCAGGAAATCTAGATTACTGGGGCATGGTCTAAGAAATGGGAATTTACATTTAATGAATGGATATGCAAGATACTAAACCTGTGGTGAAGCATCTGGGAAACATGCACACTACTTTAACTCCTCCCCACACACACACACACATATACACAACTTGGAGAACATACTGGCCCGGATATTCAGAAGGGTTGCACAAGGCGCAACAGTGTTGCACCATGTACAGCCCACTGATGTGCCCCGGTGTGATATTCAATCATGGATTGTGCCTGGCACAAATCTCGATGTGCCAGAGCGTATCAGTAATGTAAGCGGCGCAGGTGGGAGGGGTGTGCCCATGCATACTCTGCACATCCTGATATTCAGGCCAGGATGTGCTGAGCCCATGCATGCACAACCCCTACTTGCGCTGCACACAAGTGAGCCAAAAAAAAAAAGGAACAATGGCTGGCCACCCACAGGTGAGCTACCGTATTGCAGGGCGCAACACAGCAGCTGCCACTTGTGGTGGCCACCCGAGCTCCGGCTGCACCTTTGTGGCGCCCCCATGCCCAGTCGAGGGGCATATGTTTAAATCAAAACATCCAATATCCCTGGTAGTCCAGTGGGCAGCTTGAAGCCCGGTCGTGGGCTTCAGCAAGTAAAAATATCATCCAATATCCCTGGTGGTCCAGTGGACCACTCGCAGCTCGATCGCGGGTTTCAGTATGCAAAAATATCGTCCAACATCCCTGGTGGTCCACTGGTACCCCCCCACCTGCCCACTGATCCCCACCACCCCACTCCCCACCCAGTCAGCGGCAGGGGGCAGCACCACCACCTGCCGCCTGTCTCCTGCCAACTGACACCATAGGTAGGGCTGTATGCTCATTGGTCCACAGCGTGAGCCAATGTGCATGCAACCATACCATACTACACAGTCCAGATATGTAGATGGATCAATTCCATATCTGGACTGTATAATCTGATATAGGCTGCATGCCCATTTGCTCATGCTGTGGAACAATGGGCGACAGTCCTACCCGCAGTCAGTCTGCAGGTGGTGGGGCGCAGGCGGTGGGTGCTGCCACCCGCTGACCGGGAGAGCAGGTGGGGCTCAGTAGGTGGGTGGGGAGTACCGCTGGACCACCAGGGATATTGGATGATATTTTCCATACTGAAGCCCATGATCGGGCTGTGAGCGGTCCACTGGACCACCAGGAATATTGGATGATTTTTTTAAATACTGAAGCCCACGATCGGGCTGCAAGCAGTCCACTGGACCACCAGGGATATTGGATGATTTTTTTACATAGTGAAGTCTGCGATCAGGCTGAAAACAATCCACTGGACCACTAGGGATATAGGATGATTTTTTTACATTCTGAAGCCCGCAATTGGGCTGCAAGCAGTCCACTGGACCACCAGGGATATAGAACAAATGTAATTTTCAATGTATGCCCGAGATTGGGCAGCAGGGCACTTTGCCGTGCTGTGCAGGAGGCGTCGGACCCCGACGTCTGCAGCCTGGCAGGCTGCCAGGCACAAGTCGCCGGGGATCAGTGCACCTGCATACAAATGGAGCCATAATGACATGCAAATGGCCCCATTTGTGTCTTGCATGCATTATGGCACAATTTGCATGTGCACTTTTGCATATCATGATTGTTACGCCTAGCGCAATGGAACTTGCACTAGCACATCCCACTGCTCCACTCTGGCCACTTGTGCTGGTGCAGTGCCACTGCAACATGTGCACTGGGGGTGGCCAGGGTGTGATATTCAATACTGCTGTGCCATGGCACAGCTCTGTTGAATATCACCCTGTCAACGCCCCTGCGCAGCCAAGTTGCGCTGCACCCAGGCTTGCACCACAGCCTGGCGCAGTCTGAATATCCGGGCCCCTGTATATAAACTTTATAATTGGATCTCGTAAAAATTTGGCTGGTTTTGCAAATAATATTTGTGATTGTTTATATTTGATACTATATTAAATCTAGTTTGAGTTTATGTAACCAGCAATACTTCTACTGCTGTGAGATTTCCCTGGGACCACCTTAAAAATTATGTTACATAAAAAAGAGGTTATACTGGTGTGAAAAATACTGAAATGTTTGAGCTAGGGAGTGCAAGCAGAACTGGATAGCATGCACTCAGTTATGGGGGGGGGGCATAATAAGGAAGTAAAATTAGGACCCCAGAAAGCATCTGGAAATGAGCTGTCACCAGCTCAGTATGTTCTTCCTGGAAAAACTTTTACAAGAAATTAAATTAGAAAGCATCACTTCACAAAAAGAATAACATATATTTAGAAAAGCATCAGTGATATGGAGAATAAAAGCTACAAGGAGAGGGTGGAGGCCTTTAACATGTTCATCCTGGAGAAGAGAAGGTTCAGAGGGGACACAATCTCATTCTCTCACATGCACAATGGTACAGACAAGATTAAACAGTTTGAGATGTTTGATCCAGTGTCTTCCAGCAGGACATGGGGACATGGCCTGAAGCTTAGAGATGGTAAATTAAGGGTAATGTTAGGAGACATGTTTCCTTTAGAGACTGGTGACCCTATGAAACAGCCTGCCAGCAAAGACAGCAGATACAAAGACAGTACAGGCCTTCAAGGTAAGCCTGGACACATTTATGCTTTTAAGGGAGTCATAGGGTACCCTGTATAGTACAGTGTGTAGGGGATCCCTATATACTGGTTTGCACAGAATATTAATTTTATCCTTGCTTATGAAGCAGGGGGTGGGGGCTGAACATGATGGACCCAGAGTCCCTTCTGACCATAAATTAGTATGTAACTATGTTAGAGTGGTTAACATGGGGAATAGCCTACCTCATGATGTTGTGGAAACTACAGTAGCACTACTCATGCTTTCACATCAAGACTGAAGGGATTCCTTAGGAAGAATAGCTTTGGGGATTACCCAAAATGAGTACAGATAATATTCCAGCTGTTAAAGAGCTGATGATATGTTCTGGTGAACTTTAACAAAACCTAATATTTAGACACAGTCCAGCTGTATTTCCCATTAGTTCTGTATTTCTCCTCCCCATTATTTATAACTGAGGCCATCTGTATGAAAACAGGATTTCTGCTCCTGAAGAGTTCAACTATTCCTACTGCTTTCTCTGTACCTGAAGTCATAGATCACTGCTTGTGACCTCACAGTTACCCCCATGGCAACAGACTGTGATGTCACAACAGATGATTATGACTTGCCAGCCCAGTGGCACTGAGTGTGGAGGAGCTATATCTCACACCTCACGCCACGCTGGAAACCCAGGTTTGGGAATAGACTCAGGTCACTCAGGGGTCAGCTGGGGGAGGTAAGGACTGAGCATCTGGAGGACTTCTCTCCTTCCTCGGGGAGGGGGTTTGTGCTGAGTGCATCAGCACAGCAAAAGGGTTTGACCCATTCCCAGGGTGCTTGGTTGCCTCCGCGGAGATGGAGGTAGCTGCTGCACCCATTGCACAGGCATGGGTGCAGGTGAAAACAAGAGGAAAAGTACCTATACCCAGCAGAACCCAAGATGGCCCCGATGAGCCAGAGAACATACCCCTCCAAGGGGAGGGGGGGCGAAGCCACGGGCGTAGCCACTGCCAGGTCCACAGAGATGGTAAAATCCTGCCATGATAAAAAAAAACAGATGATTATGACTTGGAATAGGAAGTAAGCTATAGAGGTAGATTAACTCAAAATAAACTCTTAGGGACAATGATCGTATATTCATACATATTTCCTTAGTAATAAATTATGGGGAGAAGAAATATATAAAATATAAATAGAATACAAGCAGAATTGTACCTAATTATTATGTTTTGTTTTTTTATATGTACTTTTTTAGCTTTTTCCCTTTTAGTCCCACTCCCGTGATCCCCGACATGATGCATGTATGTGGAGGCACCCAAGATACGCATGTTTCTATGGACGCCCCCCCATCCTACAGATCACACTATTGCCACCTGTGCCTATCACCAGACCTCCATCCAGTGACAGTGGACTATGGGTAAGTGACCTCCCTTCCTGGAAGAGGAGAGCCTTTGCTCTATCTTGCTCCCACCCTCCCTCCCCAATGCCAGCACCCTGGCGACCTGAGAGTCAGTCCCGAACCCAGGTCGCCGGCACAGTGTGAGGTAAGGCATCCAGCAACTCAGCCCTCGACATCACTGGGCTGGCTAATTATTAGGTTTTTTAAGTTTTCTTTGAGGCATCCGTAGCTCTTTAATCTTGGATCCATCTTCTTACTCAGATTGGGAATTGTCACTTTCATGCAGCAGGAGTGGATGATAGGATGGCCCCTAAGTCCTTTCTGTCATTCGAATACTGTGTTAATATGTTGCTATGCTCAAACTCATGTCTTGACTCATGTCAAACTCATGTCTTGAACTCTCTGACACCACAAACCTCAAAGATCTCTGCAGCCACATAAGCAATGTCCCGGGTGTCCTATTAGTTGCCCTTAACTAATAGATAATAATAGGCAGCACAAAAAGTTTGTTTGTATACATGCACCTGCTTTACCTTTTGACATTAATATTACACTCCTTAATGTGATATTTTTAGTTTTATTCCCTGTTGTTTCCACCATTCTTCACCCTGTACAAACCCAAATGAAAGGGTTGTTGTGGCTGCACCTTCTTCCAGCAGGGAGGATGGATGATTAGTTGATTTCACAGCCAACACCCATGCTACTCATTGGTTAGCTGTCAGGTGGGGTGCAAATGTTGGCGTTCCATGCTCTCTGTGAAGACAGGGTTTGTGGCCCTCCAGAGTTCACCTAGGGAGCCCCTCTGGCCCACTGGCACCCCACTGTACTCTCTGTGTTTAATATCCCCATGTAAAAGGTGCATGGATGTTCACTACTTGGCATTTAAACAGGTCTAAAAAAGCAGTGCTCTGCCAAAAAAAAATTCCACTGGTGGAATTACTGTGAAAGTCGAAATCTGTCTTCTGCAACATTTTTGAATGTACTTTAGCAACTTTCATGCAATTTCAACTTAGAACTGCAGAATAAATGTATGAACTATGGACTGATGAATTAATCTACAGAGAGCAATTCTGCATAAATGATCACTTAACTGCAGAATGATTGCATGTATTGTGGATTGATCTATTAACCTGCGAAATGGAATTCCACAGAACTGCCGTTCCACAGTTCATGTGTATTATTCTGCATTTCAGCCAAAAATTACACAGAATGGGATAAAATTTACTAAACACATTCAGAGGAGTTAGAGTTAGCCAAAGAAGGAATTTCAAAAGGTTCACAAATTTCCAACATTTTGCAACATTTCCGTAAATTTAGAATTCACATTTTCCACCCAGCACTAAATAGAAGTACTCCTGTAAAATATAAAAAATCTTATATGAAACCTAACTGCAACAAAATGTGAGAGCCTTAGTTTCAGCATGTTATATTTTGATTATTTACATTCAGTAACTGATAAAGTCAAGATTAACCCTTTGTAACTAAAATGCTCCCTAACCAGCAGTTAGGTGCATCATTTGAAGCCAAACTACATTCCTCCATGAAGTTGGTGAGAAATATAAATTTGGTAGCTGGACACAGGGCCCTTATAAAGTTGCTCTCCTGGAACTCATACAGACTAAGATTAGGAGAGAGCAAAAGACAGAGAGACAGGGAGACAGAGAGACAGAAGCAGGAGACACTGCTTATCACTTTTTGTGACAGTGGGCAGAGCCTGCAGGAGTATTGCATGTACAAAAGGAGTGATGTCGTGTTTTCTGGCCATGGAACTGACTGAAGGTGTAAATAGTTTCCTCTGCCTTACCCTCCTCCAAGAAATGTTTTCCGCCTTCAAATAAATATGCTTTCATGTTAGTCAATGGTTGCAAGGTACTATTTTCTTTCATAAATGAGTGGTACAAGAACTGGAACCTGAGTAGTGGGAGGCAGCATTGTTTTTTTGGGGGAAGTAAGGTCCACCCCACCTCCACCCAAGAAGCTCCAAAAGGTCCATCCCACTTTTTTTTTTATTCATGGGGGGGAGGGAACATGAAGTGAATTTATCATCCTGAAAGAAGACTCACATGTTTGGGATGTGGACCAAGGAACAGAACAACAAGTCTGTGGAGTCCCTGCATTTTGTTAAGGACTAGAACAGAAGATACTTAAAATGCCTTCAAACTGACTTAAAAACCCTTGGAACACATGATTATGAGAGTCACCAGGTGTCTCAAAAGGAAAGACTAATAAGTGTCTAAAAACTAAGGAAAATATACAGCTATCAGGTATTTCTTAAACATTTATATACTAAAAACAAAGTTCAGCTTTTGGGATTAACAATATTTGTTTACCATATTCTATCTATCTATCTATATATATAGTTTGTCTTTTTAGTAGTTTCAAAATCTTGAAAGCATTGGTTACTAATGCATTTAGAAATATATTTTTTTAATTGTCTTTACCGATAACCTTGAAAGCATTGGTGTTACTATTGCATTTAGAAATACATTTTTTTAATTGTCTTTACAGATAAATCATGCATGTTCATGTGAGGGAACATTTTTGGAGGGATGGGATTCAAATTATTTTAATCATGGGCACAGTACCTGGTAAACACATGAAGTGTATTTTTCTTTTTAAAGGAGTAGTCCACCCAGAATATGCAAAAACATATGTTATGTTGAGTGTTTTGATATGTATGTTAAATCCTACTGTGTCCTTCCCTTTGTCTGCTATTAGGAGTTTTTCCTAAATTAACTTGCTAGCTGTATGGTAGTTTTACAACCCCTGGGGATCTCCATAACAAATAGTTTTATTGGCTTTCTTTCTCCTACGATGCCCCCTGTCTCATGTGTCAGTGATGCAGCCATGCCCTTAGATTTATCATGTGTACTGCTTTAAAATTAGCTTAGCAACAGCAGAACCTTGTAATTGTGCTTATTCAGGGAGCACAAATGTCAACAGTTAGTTTAGCAGATACCTGGGAGCAAGCTGACTGGGGTTTCTGTAAGACAACAGCTACTAAATAGCTCTAATTCACTAGTTTTGTTTTCTCCATGCATCAGGTCTAGCTAGCAGGAGTGCTTTAACATCAAAAACACAGATAATGAATTAGAGCTATTTAGCTGCTGATTTCTTACAGAAACCCAGTTAGACAGCTTTCAGGTATCTGTTTTGTTTCTGCCTAGGCTGTTAGAGGAGTTTTTCTAATTTTCCCTGGGTGTTTTATGACATCTGGGGGCTGTCATTCAAGTTTGCTTTATTGCATCTTCTCCAAGTTAGTCTTCACAGTGTACCATTTGGTTTGTTATCTAATAGCCCCTACAGCAGGCCAGTGTCTTGTTACAGTGTCTTGCTTAGCCACAGCAGAGAAAAAACACTGCAGCCAGGACTCACAGTGCTATACAATATACTATAGAAAGTTACATGTTTAAACACACACACACACACACACACACAGACATGTACACACAAGCAGAACACAGCTGGATAAATGTACATAGGGAAACTTGTCACACTTAAACAGAGTCTAGCAATGTGAATCCTGGCTGTGACTATAGGTGTTTACAACTGAATGATAATAACCACTTTTGCTTTATTTACAAATAGGTAGGCATTTGTGTCTAATTTCTGTTTTACTTACTGTAGGTTATACATAGAATCTGAAAAATTCATAACATGCTGTATTGTGATTCAATGAACTGATAAATGGGGATTTTTGTTTCTTTAACAAATTCATTTTTCCATACCATGGATATACTAAAACACAAATTTCTCAACAAAATGTTTTTAAATAAAGAGTTTAACTCACAGCAGCAGAAGAAGCATGTTGCCATTAAAAGTTTAGTGGCGTGGATGTAGAGGCACAAGTATATAAGCATGACTTTGGTAGAGGATTAATTGTGACTGGGGGGGTGAGGGAGGGAGTGAGTCTTGATATTTGTAGCACAATGGTTTTCTGAAACTTCAGCTTGCAATGGGTTAGACTCTGCAGCCATTTGTACAGTATATCACTAAGCCATATGCAGCGTGGTATGGGTAAAACCCAGATCACCAGACCAAGACCAGTGCTGTAAAATCTGCACTGGGCACAGCTTGTGCAAATATTGCTGATCCAGTGGATCAAATAAATAAGTGCAAATAAATAAATAAATACTTGGCTTCGCCTCGTGCTTCAACCCACCCAAGGAGTGATGTTATAACATGATAATACACACCCTGCTGTGCCTTATTGCTTAAATATGCCCTTTCTCAATGTACTATACTTTGATTCAGTTAGTGTATGCAACAGCCTTCATGTGAACACTCTGGGCTTCTCTTTGACTCCTGATGTCTATTTGCTTTAGCTATTGTATATTGTTTGAACTACTTTGGTCTTCTTGATGTGGTGCCTGTGTGTCCAAACTATGTAATCTGTTTATATACTGCTACCCATGTATCTCCAGTGAATGATTGTTATAACTGTCTGCTCTCCGAGCCATTGTTTTTGGACTTATTAACTGTGCTGTCTTTGTATTATTTTCAACTAGGTGCCTTTGTAAATGAGTCTCTGACTCAAAGGTTTGTAAATCTGATATTTTTTAAATAAATAAATAAATGTTTATGTTTAAGCCCATGAAACACCCTGATCTAGTTAATGCATTCACAGTCGTAGTGGCTCTGCCAGAGTTTGTTAATGTTGTTAAAGCTGCAAAGCATATGCATTTAAAGGATTATTTCTTTTGTTTTGGCTTCCTGATAGGCTCTCAGTGAACTAGCTTTCCTCTCACACTGTACCATCTCAACAGTCAAGTTCCTCACCTCCATGTTGTGCCTGGCCTTTAGTCAGTCTCAGTGCAGGATTCCAGGAGGTTATGATTATGAATTCACTGCTGGTGAGTATGACCTGTCCTTGTTTTTATTTATTTATCTATTTATTTTATCTGATTTTTTTCTTTATTTTATTGACTATGTATTTTGGGATTTGTACAGCACCCTGAGCCTCCTGAAAGGTACCTAAAATACAGTTACCTTGCATTACCTTATCCTGAACTAGTGGCAAAGGGTACATGGAAAGGCCCCAACCCTGACATTCACAGCCAGGCCAGTGGGTCCGAGATGCAACTTGGGTTATGCAGAGGCTTCCTACAGTGGCCCCTGAGGAAGGGAGCAGGTTCGACTGCTACAGTAGCACTGTGATTGGCCACATGATGCCTTCCACCCTATCAATAGAAGTGCACAATGGGCTGACCTACCATTAAGATTGTGTGGTGGGAGATTCCTTAATCTGGATTCTGCAGTGTAGTGCATGATGTCAGCACTGCAAACCAACCTTGTTAAAAGCCCTGGAGTTCTCCTCATTCCTTCAAACACTAGATGTTCATCTCTGGCAGATCAGGGAGTGCAAGTTTGTTCAGGCAGGCCCCACTGTAAGGGCAAGACATGGAAGTCCTTAGAGGCTGTGAGGATCTGGTGCAGGGATCTTCTCAACAGCAACTGGTTGTGACAAACAGCCAGCTGAAAGACAATGCCTGCTGAAGTAAGGAGCAAGGAGGTGCAGTGGCCAGGGAAGAAAATGACAATGATCAGAAAAATGCTAATCTGGAGGAGCAATAAGGCTTTTCATTGTAGACATTAAAGTGCCAGATGAAGACCTGCTAGGTTAAGCTTCGCTGCTCTGCCAGTTCCTTGTTTGATACAAACATATTGGTCCTTTTTAGTTAACTAATAATTCTGGATAAACTGCAAAGAACACACAAGACTGTAACCCAGGCTACTTCTGCATTATGGTGGTACAAGAGCCCACACATTAAACAGCTGTACCACTGCAAGCCAGCAAAGTGCCAATTCAAAAAACAGTAGTGGCTGCTACAATGGCTGCTAACTATACAGTGTAGTGGGGTAGCACAGAAGCACTTCATGTATTCCTGTTAATCTTATCAGCCTACTGTTTACATTTCTGTGGCTGTAAAAGGCCTGCAAAATTACCATTGTATAAGTACTGCTGCAATAACTGTGACCCTGGTCACAAAGTAATTAACTTATTTTTGGAAAGGAATATAAAAGAGGGAGGATGCAGTGTACTACTATAGGGAGACACATCCCAGTACTTTGAAACAAAAAAGTATAAAATTAATGCCCATACTGGACTGTTCTGTGTTCACTGGCATATATGGAAGTCTTTCATCCAACAAGGCTCCCATACTGGATTTATCCCCAGCAGATAGACTAAAAAAGAAACTGACAGTTGTCAGAACAGTGATGCAGGAGGGACAGGAGTTCCATTCCTTAGTGGCTCTATTTTCTCCTTAGTGCATCTGACAGTGGGAAAGTGGCATTAGTTGTGAACAGCAACAATATTTGTGTTGCACTGTGTAAGCCTTCCCCAACAGTAACTTAAGCCCTACAATATGTGGCAAAGTAATGAATCAGGTGTGTATCCCCTGGGCCAAAGAGGGTCACTTGGTATGGTCTGCCCCCCTGACTCACCAGATGGGTCTATCCGCAGTGTAACAAACATTTGTCAATGCCAAACATGTTTGCTTGCATGCTGTTATACAGTATGTTAGAAGAACTGCATCTTGAGGCTATGGGCAGACCTTTCTTACCCACAGTAGCCATTGTTTCATGGCCTATGGGTTCCACTGGGCTAAGAGGTATAGGCCGCAATATTCGGTGCTGGCTGTGTGCACTCTAAGGCAATTAGAGCATGGTTAGCTTGGGGGTAATATTCAGAATATTAGCCTGTTCAGACGAGAGTGTGCTATCTAAACAGGGAACTGCATTGTTGTAGTGTGTAGTGACTATGTTATGTGCTAACTGAGCCCCAGACTAAATATAACCCACAGGAGCCTAATGTACACAGCACAACCTAAATGGGATAGCGCCAGTGCTCCTGTGGGCCATATGCAGCCTTAACATGCTAGTGGGGCCACTAGGCATGCAAGGTGCTATGGGTCATTTACATGCCCATTATAAGCTCATTAACATGCATGTGTGGCCCCCAGAGTGTCCATCCTGTAGCTGTCTTAAATATTCCTGGTGGTCTAGTTGTCACCCTACCTCAGAATACCCCTCCTGTAGCTGCCCTGATTATTCCTGGTGGTCAAGTGACCCACCCCCACTTCTCAATTTTCTGTCCAGTATTTGTCTTGACTACTCCTGGTGATCTTGCATCCCCATCATAAGGGCAGCCAACCTTATTTCATCACACCCACTCAGAACCCTCCTCCATGCACTCAACCTCTCCAATGACTAAACTAAATTATGGCAATAGTGATCATGACTGACATAACCCTCTGCTCACCACCTCAGTTGGCTGCTGTCTGACTGTCAGTGAGTGACCATGAGTATTATACAAAAGATGCTTGACATTCAGTGAGCGATTGTGAGTACTGTAGAGATAGCTGTTTGTACAATACTTGCAACTACTCACTGACAATCACGTGGTAAACATCTGAAGTGGTGAGCAGAGGGCTTTGCCAGTTCCTGTGACTTTTGCAATAGTTCAGCTTATGCAACTGGAGCAAAGGGTGTGGAGAGGAGGGTTCTGAGCAGGTGAATCTGGAGGAGTTGGATGGCCTTTCTGGGGGGGGGGAGACTGCTAGATCAGCAAGAATATGCCAGACAGCTACTGTACAAGTTATTACATGAGGTCCCTGCACCCTAATTGGTACCCCCACAGGTACACCGCAGACAGGCAGTATTTAACTATATGTTATACTAACATATGGGGCTAAGGGCAACTACCGTATAAAAGTAAATGTCAGGATATGTATGCACATTACTGTTATACACTTTACTTTCCAATATACATGTATTTCTTGCTTACAAGATGTTAGGACATCTGTGTCCTGTAATGATTATGATATATGAGTTGGCATTGCCATCTTCTGATGATTTGTATTACTACACGACTATGTACAAACTGTACCTTTTTGTTTCTACAAAGTGATGACTACTACAAAATTGTATAATGTTATCTTGGACTGAGGAGCCACCTCTAATTTAGCCAATATGGCTCATCTCTGTAACTAGAAATGTTTCTGTATTACAGTAACCATGGTAATTATTGTAGGTATATAATGTAAGACATTGCATCTTCTACCTCGGAGACCCCAGGAGACAAGGAGATTACTCGAGGTATAGGGAACGCTTAGCATTGGCTCCCAGTTCCTATTGGTAAGAACTGCTTATGGCAACTGTCATTACCTTTTGGTAGTAATAAACAAGCTTTATTACTCTTATGCAATGTGTCTATGATTCCTTGCATGCCCATTATTGCCAAGTACCCGAGAGTGAGGTTTAGTCCTCCTGACAATTGGTGACCGCGGGCAGGCAATATTTGGAGTTTGCAAAGTTTCACTTGTTGCTAAAAACTTTTCCCTTCCCAACGGGGACTGTAGGTGTGCATTCCCACACCACCTCTCCCATTTTTCACCCACTTTGTAATCACTTGCAAAGTCAGGCCGCTTACTGGGTGTGGTCGATGCCGACTCAACCCACTCCACAGCAGTTTTGCTTACAAGTGCATAGTAGCCCGACTGAATTAGTGCACCTGTTGTGGATCGATACACAGCACAGCGCCTTCACAGTTTGATTTTTCATTCCCTCCCACACAATGGCCACCGTATCAAGTATCTGCACAGAACTGAGACTCAGGACACAGCATGAGATTAGAGGGAGTCCGATTAAGGGGAATGTGAGGAAATTCTTTTTCACAGAAAGGTGGTGGATGCATGGAACGGCTTACCTCAGGAAGTGGTGGCTATGAATACAGTGCAGGGCTTCAAACAGGCATGGGATAGGCATAAGGGAGCAATACAGATGAGTATGAATAGATAGGCCACTGACAAAGCACAGGCCGATGGCACATTTATAAGGTAGAAAAAGAAATGGGCAGACTGGCTGGGCCTTGCGGTCCTTACCTGTCGCCAACTTCTATGTTTCTATGATGTTTCAAACTTCCTTGCCTTCCATGGAGGATGGGCTGACTTCTCACGGGACGCAAGTCAATCTGAAAACCCTGTGCTGGGAATTTCAACCCAGTACTCAGAGATGAGACAAACAGCCAGAAAGCAAGAAACTAAAGGGCTGTTGGTCACGGCTCTCTATGCTGCTTTGGAAGCCTCTGAAGCAAGGTTTCATTCCCTTGAATTGCAAATCTCACCTCTTAAACAGGAGATGAGGTTGCAGGAAACTGAATGTGTGAGACGTGAGCAGGATTTGGAGTCTGAGCTCGAAGCACTGCAAAATGAAAAGGATTCTCTTTTGCATCCTTCTGCTCAGCAAGGTGAGCAGAAACTTTGTATGTTGAAGCAGGAGGTGAAAGTTTGATACAGGATAAGGGGCAGGCTTTGCAAATGCATTACTTGTTAACTAGAATGAATGAAAAAATGCATGAGGAGTTGGGAGAGTTACAGGATGAGATAATCCAAGTATGTAATGGCTTAGATTTAGCTACTAGGGACAATTGCAAATTGAGCACCACGATAGAGTGTTACAGAAGCAGATGCAGGATGAAGTGGATTAGAATGTTGCAAAAGTGAGTCATAATGAATGTGAATCCAAAATGGTGAAACTGCACCATCAGGGAGAGGTGCTGGCTGGTCACCTCAAGGCAATGGGAGATATAGCCCCAGCCTTGCCGACGTCATCTGAAGGGGAGGAGTCAGATGATGACATCTCTCAGTACAATGCCCAGTCACACCCCTACTATGGCCCAGACACCCCTCCCCACCATCCACAACATGGCTGACCCCAGTCACATTACACCACGTCCCTACATCATCGACGGCATGATGCACATAATGGGCGATGCCAACATGGTGACCCCCATGATGGGAGGAGCAGGCCTAGGCCTAGACCTAGTCCCAATGGCACCACCGATAGCCATTATTAATGTGGAAGACAGGCAGGAGGTAGAGAAAATGACTGAGAGTGATTTAGGTACAGTGCCCATCTCTGAGAAGAATAAATGGGTTCTCAAGACACAGATTAGGCAGCTTCTACATGATGCTGGTACTCAGGAAGGCATGGCTCATTCTGTGGCTGAAGCCGTGGCTCAGGCAGCCCTGGAGGATGCCCCGAGGTGATCTACCTTCGCTTGATCATCCCAATAATCCCCTACAAATGGCCTACTCTGTTCAGCAAATAGCTGACAGCATTGGTTGGATGAGCCCATCTGACAACCTCAGTTGCCACTTGGAAAAGGTGAGTGCTAAATGTGAAATGCTTAGTCTCACTGCAGACTACCAGGTCCAGATCCTATGCCAGACCATCGATCCTGGACTGTGGGCGAAACTCCCTGATGTCATCCGCCAGGACGCCCATGCCACCTTTGACGAAGTAGCATCTGAACTCATTTCTGCACACAACCCAGGTGTAGTAGGAGTGATGCTTGCATACTCCATAAAACAGAATGCGAAAGAAAAGTCCAGTGACTTTCCACCAGAGGCTCTGGATGGCCTACCGATCAGGGAAGCACCTTGCAGGAGAAGCCGCAGATGTGGACCTCATTGAGTGTAAGACCCTGCTCCTTAGGAACATGATCCCTTCAGTAAAAGAAAAGGTAGACCAAACCACCTATCCCACTACAGAGAGGTTTGCCAATATTCTTCAGAAAACAGAGGGAGTTTACCAACTCTACATCTGAGATTCAGACTCCATTTCCAAGAAAGTAGCTGCCATGGAAGCCATTCCAGAGGCCATGACACACTGCACGATGGAGGGGAAGGCCCAAGAGTAACCGCCCCTCCCCACAGACAGCCAGCACCCCCAGCAGGCCCAACAACAACAATCCTGGGGTGGGAACCAGAACTACCACAAAAACAAGGATAAACAACAAAGATCAGGCCCTTCATATAGGAAATAGCCGATGAAAACCAGAAATTTGAGATCTTCTCGGCAAGTGCATTCTGTAATGGATGCCTTCCCATTCTGGCCCTTGCAGCAATACAACCAGGAGAACAGGCCTCAACAGGCCGTGAGATACCAGAAGTCCAGGCTGTCAGACCTTACAGGCCTGAACCCAGAAGTGGCTCCATATATAGCATCAGTGTAGCACGGTGAGATGGTTCAAAGGAACCAGGCCCAGACTCTCTTTCAAGAGCTCCCCCATGCCTCCACTTGTACAGATTGACAATTACAGGCCCCAGTCTGGATTGTAAACAAGCTGGTCTTGGATACAAATGGAAGGCCCTGCACAGATACAGGTGCAGCTGTGTCTGTATTACAGGATGACCACCCAGACATCACCTTGGTCCACGGACAGAGGACCAATATGTCTGGTGTAGATGGAACTTGGTTATCTGCATACCACTCACTGCCACTGCCTGTGACACTGGAACACCTGAAGGCCTATTATACCTTTCAGTTAATGGTACTGCATGATCACCCTAGTATAATCGGAATTGACTTTTTGGCACCATACGGCTGTGTGGTAGACCTAGCCAACATGTTACTGATAAAAATCCAGGGACAATATCACATCATTATGATCCCTGATTCACATGTGGTTGCAACAATCTCTGTGAACAACAAAGAGTATGACATCATAGATTTGGTCAAGAACCACAAGCTTTTCCCAAAGCTCCTCTCCATTCTACAAAGACATTTGGAGGCATTTGCCACCAACAAGCATGATTGTGGCAGGATGTACACTGTCACTGAAGTGAAAGTCCCAGCACACGAGAGGCAACGCATAATTCTTTTCTACTAGAGGCCTTGCCTCTCTTTAGGAAACAACAAAATCAATCCTCAAGCAAGGTGTAATCAGGACATGTGTTTCCACCTCGCAAATTCTCGGTGTGGCCTGTGAAAACTCACAGGTGCCTGGAGACTTACTATTGACTACTGGAGACTAAACCCGGTAACCCCCAGTTGTTCCCCAACTATGGCATCAGCACCAGACGTGCTACAACTACTAACCCCTGACCAACAATGGTTTGGTGCCCTGGACATTTCCAGTGGTTTCTGGTCATTGCCATTGGCCCCCAAAAGTCAATATAAGTTTGCCTTCACCTTTGAGGGCAGGCAGTAGACATGGACCTGCTTACCACAGGGGTTCCATAACAGCCCCTCCCTGTTCCATTTACACATGATGGATGCCCTTGAGGGTTTCTCTATACCCCAGTGTCTCTTGCAGTATGTGGATGACCAGTTGTTGGCCACAGCCACACAGGAACAACATCTGGATCTCTTGGATGAACTACTGACCCTCATCCAGAGGGCAGGCCTCAAATGTAACCCTGCAAAAACACAACTATGTCAGAAAGAGCTACTCTTTCTGGGCCTGAGGATAATAGACCAAGGCCGAAGCCCTACCTGGAAGAAGATACAAGGATTACAAGATCTGCCACTGCCTACCAGTGTGGCAACCCTTAGAAGGTTTCTAGGTATGGCAAACTATTCTAGAGATTTTATTTGTGATTTTGCTCAGAAGGCCGCCCCTCTGTATGAATTACTGAAAAAAGATGCCTCTTGGAATTGGGGTCCCATTCACAGCCAAGCTGTGACATCACTGAAACAGGCCTTGGCCTCAGCTCCAGCTTTGGTTAATCCCAATCCAGAATTGCCATTCCAACTGGAATGTGCCACCTCTGACATTGCTATGTCTGCAGTTCTGGCCCAGAAGGTCCATGGCACCCTTAGACCCATTGCATATGCATCACAGCTCTTGACCCCAGTGGAACAGAAGTACAGCCTTTGTGACAGGAACCTCCTGGCCACCTACTGGGCTGGCAAGCACTTTCTGTATATCACATTCCTTGAGAACAATGGCTGCACTGGGATTAGTGGTGCTCCTTCCAAAAAGAGACAAACTTGTAAACAGGCGGACACTCACCAACCAAAAGACTGACACAAGGGCTCCAGAACTTGCAAACAATACTCCAAATGTATTCCAAATATATACAGTTGCACACTTGACGCATTTCAGACTGTGGTCCTTTATCAAAAGCTAATACAACTAACACCAATGCAGACTTAAATACTAGAATCAATTTGAATCCTAGAGGTGGCAACTATAATGACTTGGTTCTGATTAAAGAATCCTTTTGGATTATTAGTTTGAAGGCAACTCAGTTTCCAGGTCTTAATACTAATTTTGATCTTAAACCCTTTCTAAGAGAAATAAGAAAATAAGGATTTTTTTAATGGTGTTTGTCTATTAGTCTTTTGCTCTGTATTAATAAAGGGATGTATATTTATGAGACTATTTATCTAAATGGGTATCTAAATGGCCTGTCTTCATATTTGTTTTTTTTCCTTTTTTCTTTGTCCTTCCCCTCCCTCCTCCCACTTTCCCCTTCTTCCTTTCCCTTCCCCATTTTTTTCCTTACTGTGTTCTCTTTTATTTCTTTTAAGTATTTGAGTCTTTATGAACCCACATTATTTGGCTTAAATTCTCTGCTCTGAATGGGTCTGCTTTGAATGGGTCTGCTTGAAATGGCAATCACCTGAAGTATTTTGCTTGACCAATCAGATAGAGTTCTTTTTATTCTGATGATGTCATGAGATAATTAATTATATTATTTAAGTCTGTGTTGGTGTTAGTTCTACTAACTTTTGATAAAAGACCACAGTCCGAAACACGTCAATCGTGCAACTGTATTTGGAATAAATTTGGAGTATTTTTTCCAAGTTCTGGATCCCTTGTGTCAGTCTTTTGGTTGGTGAGTGCCCACCTGTTTACAAGTTTTACTTTCTGTATATCATTGGGTACTCCCCACTGATTATTAACACAAACCACACCCCAACAACCTTTCTACTATCAGACAGAGTGAAGGATGGGTCAGTCTCTAAAACCAGGCTGACACACTGGTCCCTCCTTCTCCAGGACAGAGATATTAAGGTCCACCCAACCAAAATGCCATACATTGTGGTGCATGGTCTCCTCTTCCAAGGAGAACCCCATGACTGTACACTGCAGCCACCTGAACTACCAGATCCAGGTCCTTTCATTCCTGCTACACCACAACTACTTGAGAACACCTCATTGTGCCATGTCTTTATGGATGGCTCAGCTGCCTTCTACCAGGGAGAACAGATAGCAGGAATGGGCATGTTAGTCATTTACCTTTATGGTAACACTGTTAAGATTGCTAAGCATTGCAGTGTGGCATCATCACAGTATGCTGAAATGGCAGTAGTGGCCTGTGCCCTCGAGTTCATCCAGCGTGTAACCGAGATACCATCATTTTACAGACTCTAACTGGGTTTGTTGTTCCTTACAGAATTCCTCTTCTTTCTGGCAGAAGAACTCCTTTACCTCCTCTGATGGCAGCCCAGTGAAACACAAGGAACTGGTAATATACATTCACTCACTGGCACAAGGTAAACTCAGACAAAGGAACCAGTTTTACAGGTGAGTTGATGAACGAAGCACTTGAACTCCTTGGAGTTCATCAGAAGTTCCACATACTTTACCACCTACAATATTCAGGTCAAGTAGAGAGAGCCAATAGACGGATTAAGCAAATGCTTTCCAAATTCATTGATGACAATCTCAAGTTTGGGATTCCCTAATGCCGTTACTCCTTATGGCAATTAGGGGCACACCCTCAGTCACCACCCAGCTGACATCCTTTCAGGTGATGACTGGTAGAAATATGAGATTACCTGAACACCTGTTGTTTGACCTGTATACCCCCACTGCAGACCATGTCTCAGTGGACCAATATGTGGAAAAACTCAGACAAGACCTCATGCACACTCATTTGTATGCTACCAATTGCATATGCAAAGCCCAGCAACAGTCCAAAATTCCATTTGACAAACACGCACAAGAAGTGGATTGGCAAGTTGGAGATCAGGTACTGGTTTTCAGATTTGCGCATCCAACACACTCTTTCTCCTACAAGTGGGAAGGACCCTACCCCATCGTCAACAAGCTCAGTCCAGCAGTCTATCAGGTTAGACTCATGCAAAATAACAAACTGACTGACAAATTGTTACATGCAAACAAGCTGAAACTGTATAAAGGAGTATAATTACTTTTCCTCACCCCATTGGGTGGAATAGTACTAATTTACTAATGTTTCAGCTTCCTTTTCAGGTACACTGACAAGATGACTACCTTGTTCCATTTTCTTATCTCAGGAGTTATCTCCTGCATCCAAGGCACAGTAAAACACCTCCTTTCTCACCTTGATCCACCTTCAACTACCCCAGAGGGAGACTCCATCAATATTCCTGACAATTTGATTACTGTCCAAGAAGGTTCAGATGCCTATCTCGCTGCCTCAGTTGTTGCTCCTGATAAATCTACGCTACAAATTGAGTGGCAAACTAAATCTCAAGGACAAATGCTCCCTGTGGCCAAGCTCTCCAAGGGAACTTTCCATGGTCAGCCCAACACAAAATTATCCCGGTACTTTGTCCTTGCTCTAGACCTCTCTTAGATACTCTGGTTTATACAATAGCACTGCCTTAATTGACCCCTCATATTGTGATTCATTGCCTAAAGACTCTGCCAGGAAATTTTGTGTTGTACACAACATGGCCTCAGCTGCCATGTATTTATCTGTGTTACCCCTACTGAGAAACAGCTTTGGAATGTCCAAAACAGACTCCTGGTCCTCGTAGTGGCCTCACAGCCACTGCTTTACCTGGCACACTGATTAACAACTTACAATTTATGCATATACCTGTTTTGTTTAACTTGACTTACTGGAATATGAAAGAATTTGGTATGTGTCATACTACTAATGCATCATTGTTTTATAGTACCTTGTTACTTGATAGCTTAGCAGCTTTCCAGATTCATAACCAAGACCCTATTGCCAGAGTACACACCACCTAGCATAGAGGCAATTTTAGGAGAAAACCTAATACAGATGATCAAAGTCATAAATGTAATACATGTGACACATCTGATATCACTGATGCCACAGGCACCGTCACTGATGTTTTGGTACAGCAATGTCTATCTGGAACAAGGCCGACATTGCTGCTATCAAATCACATTCACAGAACTTTCAAACTGGTCTGGTAAATGATATTATACCCCCATTATTGCATTGTGTGGATAGCCTTAGTCAGGAAGAAAGATACTGTATACAACATGCACAACATTGCTAAAGCATTTTCAGATTCCAAAGATAAGAATAATGCACTAATTGCACAAAGCAATAAAGAAGCAGATAAGCAATACATTGCCCGTGAAATACTATACTCAGCCTATGGCTCTTACATTATCACTACCATCAACAATCTCTTCCGTGATCTAGAATCTGGAAGAATCCCTGATATCATACATGGCAGACGTATCTCCAAACAGTATTGCCCTCATTGCAAATCCTGTAACTGTGTTGCCATGTGTATGCTACAGACTTTAACTATTCCAATTTCTACTGCTCAGAATGTGGGTTTTGTGACCAGGCACCCTAACACTGGTACATGGTGATCGGGTACTTTTGCATTGTCCAGGACAGATCAGCTTTGATGCTACCTCTTTTCAGTGGAGTTCTGCTGTAGTGTCCTACTTTGACATATTTTTCACAGTATTTAGCCAGGATAGCACAGGTCAAATGCAATATCTCGTTTTAGTACAGCCATGCTTATCCTTTTTAGTGTGTATTTACATTGGATAACACAACTGAGATGCAATATCTTGTTTTCAGTGGGTGTTCTGCTTTTACCCATTCTTAGACTGTATTTTCCTTGGCTAACACAACTGAGAAGCAATATCTTGTTTTCAGTGGGGTCCTGCCTTTATGCATTTTACAATTTATTTATACAGGATAGAGTAGCTAAGATGAAATAGCCTGTTTTCAGTGGAGTCCTGCATTTATCCATTTTTCAAATATATTTTACCAGGATGTCCTATCTGAGAAGCAGTACTCATTTTAATATGGTCCTGCTTTGACACATTTTTCACTGTATTTACCTAGGCATGTACAGTTCAGATGCAATATCTCATTTTCAGTAAGGTCCTGCTTTTACCCATTTTCACTCTGTACAGTATTTATCTAGGATAACACAGTGGAAGTGAAATATCTTGTTTTCAGTGCAGGCTTAGCTTTACCCATTTGTACTATGTATTTACCCAGAATAGGCCAGTTGAGAGGCAATTTCTCATTTTCTGTGTGATCTGACTTTTC
Organism: Neoceratodus forsteri; assembly: GCA_016271365.2. Lineage (NCBI taxonomy): Eukaryota > Metazoa > Chordata > Ceratodontiformes > Ceratodontidae > Neoceratodus > Neoceratodus forsteri. The sequence goes on from CM028132.1 coordinate 656,098,640, forward strand.
CAATGTAGTTTTCCTAGGACTGACCAGTATAGATGTACATTTTTCAGTGGGGTTCTGCTGTATTGAGATCCTGCCAGTGCACATTTTTATTATAAATTAACCCAGAAAAGATCAGATAAGACTAGAGCTAGATTAAATTAGCACATTCTAAATTTGCAGAATGTTCATGAAATTCTGCTAAATTTCACAATATTCCATGACATTTTTCATAATTTTCCAAAATACTTTAATTGGATATAACTCAGTTCATGTTGCAGCTAGAGAGCTGAAATTTGACATGCAGATACAGTATGCTGCTATGGGACCTAAACGAGTGTCAAGTTTCGAAAAATGTGTATGAAGAGTAGAGAAGTTATAGGGGCTCAAACTCTTGCAATTTAATATGTGTGTGAACATTACTGCAGATATTTCTATGCTAACAACTCAGCCACCTTTGGAGTTAGATAATTGAAACTTAGATACATAATTTCTTGGAAGAGTCATATAAACTGTAAAATAGAGACATACTGGTTATGTAAATTGTAAGTTTTAGCCATGATCTTCCTCCCGACATGACTTCCCCGGCTCACTTCCAAACCCAGGTCATCAGCATGGCAGCATGATGCCCTGATGCTGGGCCTTGGAGTTACCTTAAAACCTAATATTTAGAGTCAATGAACCTAACAACATTATTGATATTCCATTCTCTGGCTTTAAACTTATAGGGGCTTAAAATTCAGCAGTTTATATAATTGCAAAATGCAATTTTAAAGTGTCAAAAGGTTTGGAAGCTTATAACTGAGTCACCTTTAATGATAGAACTCTGAAATTTGGTACACATATGTATGTAGGCACTGGTAAAGTCACCATACAAGATCTGATGCAATTTGTACAAACACTTTTAGTTTACATAGCTGTTAACTGTAATCTTAAAATTTCTGAATGTTAGGAGCGTGTAACTCAGTCATCTTTAAACATTGAGATCTAAGACTAGGTGCACTTCTGTATGGGCATTGGAAACGTCTTCATACCAGATAAGGTGCAACTGGCAGAAATACCTGTTAAATTAGATGTAAATAACCAAGATCACAATTCTGGCAACATTTCACAAAATCTTTATGGAAATTTCACAACATTTCATGGAAGCAAAATCAGCATTTTGCTAGAATTTCACTGGCAGAAGATAAATTTTGCTAAGCACTAGAGAGGTGCAGTACCTCATTTTCAATGGTGCCCTGATTTTACATAGTTTTAGACTGTATGTACCTAGGATAGCACAGTGGAGATGCAATAACTCATTTTCATTGGGGGTCCTGCTTCTAACCATTTGTACAATGCGTTTACCAAGGATAGGCCAGCTGAGAGGCAATATCTCATTTCCAGAAGGCTTTGATATTTTGACCCCAAATTTCTAACTTAGCATTTTTATGACCTCACATTTATATTTCAAGACACATGGAATTTTTACAGCTGCAGTGGGCATAGCCCTGCAGATGTCTTGTGAGCACAGTAGAGAAAAGGAGGATTAATGGATACCGACCTGACTTTCAACAGTGAAGATGAACATCAATCACTGCACATTCACGGCACTATTTAAAAGTCCATTCAGTAGAACACAACACTATCCACCATGCCCAAGATGGCCACCAAAGTTTTCTGCACATGCACGATGACTCACCCATGTGCACTGAACTCGGGTGGTCTTTTTTCAGTTTTGTTAATTCTCTGGAGAATGTATTTAATTTCTTTCCTGGTGCTGTTTATTTATTAGCTTGATCTATGCAAATATTGATTCACATAAAGCCCTTTCACATTTCAGATAACAGAACGTTTAGCTCTGGATCTTGTAACTTTATTAGCTTACCTCCAGGCAAAGCCATAATTTCCAATACTCTTTGTGGTTTAGAGGCTGTTAGTATTTCTAACACATTGTTTTCATTTGTGGGGGCACAATATCAGTAGAAATATCTTCCCTCTGTTGATGATTTTTCCTCTCAGTCTCTCCTTCATCTTAGCACAAGCTGAATTCTGCTCCCATCATTAGATCTGCCACAGTCCATTCTAGTGTTTTGGTACTATTTTTTATTTAATAGCTTGAAATCAATGGAGGATTAGGACATGGCTAACTGGGGTACAGGAGAGGACATTTCTCTGAAATGGATATTCAGACCAGTGTTTTGATCAATTGCTACCATCACCACTTTTGCATCAAGAAGATCATTAGCAGATTTTTGTTCTGAGCTGAAGTGGAAAACAAAATTCTCAGGTATCTTTAAGTTTTGTATTAGCCCCCAAGCTCCTTCCCTGTTGCTATGATTTCATGTTGTTTATTTCATTTACGTTTACAGTACATTTCCCCTACTATTTAAATAGGCTGGTTATCAAGTGGTTAATCTTTGGATAGTATTAAAATACTTGCACCTTCATTCTCAGTCTGTTCATTTTGCTTCAGCTCTCAGTTTTTACATTTGTTTTTCTCGACAGGCCACTGGAGTTTCTGCACATGTGCGACCTCTCACACATCTGCACAGAAATCTGGCAGCAGGGGCAGCACCATCCGCTGTGTCCAAGATGGCCATCTGAGTTTTCTGCACATTGTGATGACTTTTTGCCTTCTTTAAGAGGGTGACCAGGGAGTTAGGCAGGCACAGGGCTACATATGTTGTCTGTTTGGATATCAGCAAAACCTTTGACACTGTGGCATATGAGAATCTTCTGGGCAAAGTACACCACTGTAGCATGCATGAAGTATACAAAAGGTGGATTTTTACCTGACTTAGGAGTTGGAAACAGATTTACGTGGGCACTACTTCAAGTAGAGAGGGGCAATCAGTGGCAATCAGTGGTGTCCTTCGGAGATCAATATTTGGGCCAGTGCTGTTCAACATTTTCATCAATGATCTGAAAGCTAGCATCTCAGGCAGACTGCTTAGGTTCACAAATGGTGCCAGAATAGTCAGAATGGTGGATTACTTAAAGGATGGGAACAAACTCAGTTCAACCTAAACACACTGGGTAATTTGTCAGACTCTTGGAGTCTCAGGTTTCATTTGGACAATGCAGGGTGCTGCACTTGGGGAGGAAAAACAGAGGTAGAACCTACACATGGTCTGAGGCTCCTCTTGCTGCAGTAGAGGAGAAAAAGGAACTGGGGGTCATAATACAGAATGGGCTTAAACATGACAAGGAGTGTACAGGTGCTGTCAAAAGCACCATCAGAATGTTAGGGTGCATTAAAAGGAGGTGACCAGCAGATCAGAGGAAGTAAGCAGCCTCTTAACAAGGCCTTGTTCATGTCCTACCTAGAGTACTGCATACAGTTCTTGGACCCACAATACAAAAAGGACATTGAGGCTGTCAAGAAGGTGCAGTGTATGGCCACTAAAATAGTCATGGGTTTGGTAAAATGAGCTACAGGTATGAGGTGAGGCTGGTAGACTGTAGTGTGTTCACCTTGGGGAAAAGGAGGATGAGAGAGGGCATGATCTCCATTCTCTGCATACTCAAGGTTGTTGCCAAGAATGAACAAACTGAGACATTTGCTATTGTGTCTTCCAGCAGGAATTTGGACAATGCCCTGAAGCTCAGAGATGCCACATTAATTAGGAGGCACTTCTCCCAGCAGGTGATAAACATCTTACCATTGGAGATAGTGGATATATATGGATCTATGTGATAAGAGTGAAAGCCCAATCGCGGTTGGTGGCAGGGCGAGTGTACGTCACTGAAAATCAGTTTTGGTGATGTACATCCCCGGCACACAAGAAAACCACACCGGGGACTTAGATTGTAATTGTTCCTGAGGGAGGCTGCCCCACCCGCAATCTCCTACTAAAGGATTCTTAACTCCAGGGGGGTGTATGTCGGGGGGCTGCAAAATCTTGAGAAATAATTTCAGGCTGGGAGCACAAAAATGTAGGCACGTCCGGACCTGAACTCGAACCTGGAACCCTCGCAGCATTAGGCTGCCACCCAACCACCATGCTACAGGGCCAGCTCAGCAGCACCATGCCAACCATGCCAGGCCAACCCTCCCTCCCTTCCATCATGCTTGCTTCCCCCAAGCACGTATACATATAGCGACATCCTGTCACTATTTGTGCCCACCTCCCCCATCCGGTCACCCCTTCCTCAGTGGAAGCCCATCAACATGCACCGGAATTGAGTCACCATTATTGCAAGTGCTCAGATTGCCGATGCCCATGTCATGGGCTAACGTATAGGATGCAGTACCAGCCCTCAGTGCAAGCCTAAACACATTTCTACTAACCAATGTAATCACGGGTTATTTTTGAGTAGAGGTGTTCAAGTGGGCACAGAACAGTTTTACAGTGCACTGACTCATCTCTAATTATAATGCAGGGGTGGCATAGACCTGATGGAACTATAGTCCCTTCCAAACCTAAATTAATATGTTACTTTTAGAAGAACAAATTAAGCTGTGCTTTTCATCAATTGTGGCATGAAGCAGAAGAATATCACAACATCCATAGGCACAGTGACATCATCAAGCATTTATAACAGCATGACAACATCTTCAGTGGTAGCCTTGTCCATCTGTTACAGTAGAAAACCATGGCCTGTACGGATATCCTTTTTCTGCCATCAAACTGAATGACCCATGTCCATGTATAACCATGGCTAGCCATGACTTTGGATATCACTACTGATGTCCTTAGCTACCACTGTAGAACAGCATCATAAGTTATACTGATGGATGACATTGCATTGCTATGCTTACAAACTGCAGTTGCCATTCAGACACAGCAGCTGCTTGTAGACTTGACAGTAAAATCTTAGAAGTCAGCATTGGTATTTTTCACTATCTATTCCATGGCAATGTTCACTTCAGCTAGTGGCATGCCAGTCCCTTCAGAGTGAGTCTACAGTTGGAACAAGTGCAGAAGATAGATTGGATCAGACCCTGAATAAATTCAAAAATAAGTAGGCTTGCTATCTTGCAAACAAAAATTGCCGGCCAGTAAAAACATATCTGGTGTACATAGATCACCTCTCCAACTATCTACAAGGAAGCATATTTGTCCATGAATTTGCTTCCTATTCTTTCACTATGTGCTGTAAATGATAAGGTGGGATCAAAGGATGATTAAAAACACATCTTGAAAATGATGACTGGTGTATTTAAAAGGGTTAAATGGAACAATGTTGTCCAATTGCAATTTATATTTTTTTAAAACTTTATTAATTTTTGTGACAAAACCATACAGATCAAAAGGCAGATGCTGCAGATACAGTTCAACAGGCAGTCTTAAAAGCATGATCATTAAGTCTAAATATTGCAAACTAATTCAACAGTCATGTGAAAGAAATTCATAATAAGATGGGCACCTAATTAGATGGCACATTAGCTCAAATGACAGTACAATTTTCAATTGAAAATACATAGGTATTGACAATACTTAAGTGAAAATATTTCCTAGTCTAAAGAAAATCCAACATTACTCCAACATGAAAAGATGTATTATACACTCATGATAGTCTCTATGTTAAGAACAATTATAGCTTGGCAGAAGACTCCAGGAGAAAGGATTGCTGTGTGACTGAACTTCTCTGCTGGGACTAAAGTAGAAGAACATTTGTATTTAGACCTTTAATTTAGGGTAAAAAAACTAACATACAAAACAAAACAAAAAAAAGTGTGTGTTTGGGTTAACTGAACTGAATGGGTAACTGAAAAGTCATCTAGGTGTAAATCTCAGGTGACTGAAAGGACTTCATTGTTGTGAGGTTTAAATTACTTGTAGAAAGATCTGGTAAGTAGGGGGAGTGGCTTTGCTAGAAGGAAGCTACATCTAAAGACTGCCTTAGAAAGATTCTGCTGCTAAACTGGCGATAGCCCGGGGCATTCTATTGCCAACCCTCACATATGGGTGTCCCATCTTGTCTTTAGCCTCAAAATCCTCGCTTCATCTTTGGGATACTACCTACAATAATGTGTGCAGATTTGCAGCCAAGGCACCTCGGTTACACCATCACTGCCTTCTATATCAGGACCTTGGCTGGCTCTCTCCCTCCTCGATCAGACAGTACTATTTGCACAACCTTGTGGACTCCATCCTACGGACATCCAAACCTGCTGTCCTGTCTGATCTACTAACGCCGCCATTGCCACAAGAAATCTCAGATCTATGGATCAGTTATTACTCTCCATCCCTTCTGCAGGACTAAAAGGGTATGAACTCCTTCCACTATGCTACCCCACCTTTGGAACGGCTACTGCAGGACCTGAGAGATATCTCCACACATGAGTCTTTCAAAAGGAAACTGAGAACTTTCCTCATTACAATGGACAAATGTGTCTGCTTTGACCCCACCTGATGCATTATTTTCACTGATATTTCCATTAATAGCACTGTTGTTTATATGGAGTAGTGTAGTTTATACTATTTTATATTATTCATCATAATTGATGTCTTACTTTAGCCTAGTTATTAATACTGTCTCAATCTGCTTGTCTCTTAAGTTTAATGTTACCTGTTGATATTGTTTCATACTCCTGGTTTTCTCTAACTGCACTATCTGTCCCCTTCTGTTTCTCTCCCCTTCTCTGTTCTATCTTCTTCCCCGGTCTTCCTCTCCCCACTATACTTACCTCTACCTGCTCCCACCTTATGCATGCCCCCCTCAAGTCCCCTTCTTTCTGCCACACTGTGTCACCTTTCTACTTACACCACCACTTTACTTCCACCTTCTACTGACCCCTCCTTGCCCCGCCAGCCGTCTCTCAGTTCCACCGGCTCGGCTTCACTTTTACACTTCTGCCACTTTGCCGTAACTCTTCTGATTTTCCCCCTCTTACCGACCTTCTCACCCATGGCTAGCCGTCTTCGGCTCCACCGGCCCGGCTGTACTTTCCCACCTCTTGCCGCTGTTGCCGTCTACCGACCCCTCCTTCCCTGCCTTGCCATCTCTCGGTTCCACTGGCTCGGCCTGACCTTGGCACTTTTGTTGCCATTGTCATTTCTCCTCCACTTCTATCCTCCTCTCACCGACTTACTCACCCTCGCCCTGCCGTCTCCCGGTTCCATCGCCCCGGCTTCACACTCTTCCTTCCTTCCGCTAATGCTGTTTCTGCTGTTCCCCCCCCTCCACCCTCTCTGCGCCTGCCGTCTTGTGGCTCCACAAGCCCGGCTGCAGGTTGGTACCTCTCCCCGCTGCTGCCGTATCTGCCGGCGCCCCCCCTCTTTTCTTTCTCCCTCATCCCTATTACCTATCTGGTGTTTTTTCATGTTGCCTCTACTCCCCTGCCTTACCGTCCTCCACTTTCACATTTAAGTATGTTGCTTTGATACAGGGTTAATATGTATTGTTGATTTTCTGCATTATTATTGTTTCCTGTATACTGCAGCGCATTGTATCTCTCTCTGTTTTGATGGTTCTGATGTTTCAAATAATTCCTGGCTGTACTATGTCTGTATTGTAATTGTACCTTCGGGTGGGTGCCTGAAAACAGTCCTTGCTGGCTAGTGCACTTACCGTTAACAAAACTAAATAAATAAATAAAAATAGCTTGGCAGAAGACACCAGAGAAAAGGACTGCTGTGTGACTGAACTTCTCTACTGGGACTATATTGCCCTTCCTCCCCCACCCAAAAGCTAGTTCTATTTTTATAGGCACAGGATTTGACTGACAACAGGAACTTCCTGTTTAGGGCAGGAAGTGAGTGATCACAGAACCACCAAGGACCCCCCATCCCAGAAGGGCAAGAGTAGCTCTCAGCCCCTCTAGCTGCGGAGGTCTGCCTCTGAATAACTAAGCAGTCTACTGAAATATAGGATATTCTTGTCTCAGAACAGGACAATCAGGAGCTTAAGGGCACACAGGCAGAAAGTGAGGAGAGAAAAAAAACAGAGGAAAGAGTAAGGATTGCAAACAGTTAAGGGCCAGAAATAAGACATGATTGGAGTGGTGCAGTGCAGTGGCTGTGGGCAGCAGTCTTCCAGGAGATGTTCTGGAGGATGCGGTGTTGTCCCATCTGCAGGCACCTCTCTGGGCTGAGGGAGGAGGTTGCTCATCTCCAGGCTGAGTTGTCCAGGTTTGTGGGACCTCCTCTTCCATCCAGGGACCACCAGTGCCACTGCCGTTGCCTCAGAGGTTGCCAATAAAGAGGAGCGGTTGGACCACAGTGGGCTCCAGGGAGGGTGAGGGTGGTGGAACAGAGGCCATCCTCCAGTTGCCCTCCACAATTCCATGCCATTCTGGCAAAGTGTGGTTCCTCTGATGGAGCACCTACAGTGGAGACCAAGGAGGATGCTGGGAACCTCCACAAGGAGACCCACAGGAGGTGGCAGGTGACCCTGCAGGGAAGGAAACAACTCCTGGTGGGGACTCCATTGTTGGGAAGGTAGAACTGGGCAAGGAAGGGAGAGGGAGGTATATGTCTGCCTAGCACCATGGGTTTGAGGGACAGGGAGCGAATCCTCAGGATTGCCTTGAGCAGCTGCACAGGAGGAGCTGGATGTCATTGTCCACTTAGAGACAAATGACCTGGCTCAAGAAAGGGATTAAGAAGTGCAGGAAGAGTTTTGTGGAATTGGGGAGGGCCTTAGTCAAGTAGCACCTTGAGGTAACCTTCTCGGAGTGTGCTATCCCATCTATGGCATAGGAGAGGCTAGGGTGTTCTGTACCATGGATTCAATCAGTGGTTGAAAAACTGGTGTGGAGCTCAGGGATTTGGCCTACTGGGGACTGGGGTCCGACCTGGCGTATGCAAGCCTATACTGGCATGATGGGCTTGCATCTGTCCGTGGGGAATCAGGATCCCAGGTGATAGGTTTCAAATGCTTCATTGGCAAGCTTTTTAACCAGCCAAGGAGGCATCTGGAAAGATCAGGAAAACCTAGCCCCCCAAACAATCATCGTCACGAGTAGTAAGTGTGGCAAACACCAACATGGAGGTGTCCGATAGGGAGAAGGGTAGGGGTAAATGGAGAAAGTGACCAGGCAAGAAGGACAGGGATGGGGCAAAAGGGGTAAGGCCATCAGGAAATGGAGGGTAATGAGTACCACTGCTGTAGTCTGGGCAGCAAGCTCCTGAGCTTGGTGGTCTTAATGGAAGAGGGATGCCTGGATATCTAAAGAAGTCACAGAAACATGGTACACAGAGAACCATGACTGGGATGTTAACATACCAGGTACATGTAACCTACAGGAGAGACAGGCAGGGGAGAAGAGGGGAGGAGTAGTCTCTATGTAGAGGAAGGGATAAAAGCAACTGAACAAAAGAGTAAACAGGGAGGAGAGGAGGCACTGTGGGTCACCTTGGAGACTGGAAGGGCACCACAATCCGCACAGGGTTGTGTACAGACCCCCATGTCAGGGGAAGGAATGGACAGGATATGATGGAAGACATTCTTAGAATGGCAGAAAGGGGAGATACTGTTGATGGGGAGACCTGAATATGCCAGATGTTAACTGGAGCACATTTGCTGCAGCTTATTGATACAAGATCAGGGCCATTATTGACGCTGCCAGGTGGCAGGCATTAGATAGTTAGTTTCGGAACCCACTTCGTGAGGGAGCAATCTTAGACCCTCGTACTCTCAAACGGGGCAGTGAGAGGATCCTGATCTCAGAAGTGGGTTGCCATCTGGGGACAAGTGACCATCAAACAGTGTGTGTTCACGTTCTAAACTCATTGCTACAGAGCCTGCCTGTAAAAGTGAGGGTACTGGACTTTGAGGGCTGACTTTGGCAAGATGGAGAGTGCTCAGAAAAGCACTTTAGCAAACAGGCTGAGAAGGAGGTGTGCAGCAACAATGGGAATTTCAAAACTCCATCACAGAGGCAACAAGCGCTGTGTGAAGCAAATAAACAAATCAACAAAGAAAACGCCTACTATATTTCCTCAGAGAGGGTGGCTGGTGAAAGTCAGGAAGAAAAGATAGCATTCCACAAGTATACGGCATATATTGAGCAGGACAAAGAGCTGTACCAGTTAAGGCAGAAAGAAGCAGGGAGGGAAGTCAGAATACAAATGCCCAAACTGAGGAAAGGATAGCCAACCTAGTTAAGAAGGGATAAACCTTTTATAGGTACATCGCGAGCATAGAAAGACAAAGGGAGGGATAGTGAGGCTGAATAGAATAAACGCGAGGGTGGGGAGACAGTGAAAAAGCAGGATTACTGAATGAATATTTCTGCTCAGTATTCACAAAGAGGAGGGGGAAGTGCCTAGTCCAACTAACAGAAGCACTCTTTAGGGCGGTCGATCCCAGTCCTTCACAGAAGAAAGGGTCTTGCAAGAACTCCTAAAACTGAAGGTGGACAAAGCAATGGGTCCTGATTGAATTCACCTCTATAATTCTAAAAAGAATTAAGGAAGGAACTATGAAACCACTGGCTACCCTTTTAATAAATCATGGGAGGATGGTGTGGCACCCGAGGACTGGAGTGGATGTGGTTCTCCTTCACAAAAGTGGGACCAAGACAGAGGCGAGAAACTACAGATCTGTCAGTCTGACCTCTGTGGTAGGGAAAGTGATGAGTCACTTGAAGGAAGAATAGTTGAGTACTTAGAGGTCAGTGGAGCACAGGATCCAAGGCAGCATGGGTTCACAGCGGAAGGTCATGTCGAGCCGAATCTAATATTTCTTTGACTGGGTGACCAAAGTAGTAGACCAGGAGGGGCTGTGGACATGGCCTACCTAGACTTGTAGAAGGCATTTGACACAGTCCCACACAAAAGATTATTAGTCTAAATTAACTCCAGCCTGGGGTGGGTCCGGTGGGTGGTAGCCTGGGCAAAACATTGGCTGGACAACAGGCACATGAAGGTAATTGTAAATGGAGTCCACTCTGAAGAAAGGGGCGGTTACTAGTGGGGTACTGCAGGTTTGGTATTGGGTCATCCAGTCCTTTTAATGTCTTCATCAGTGGCATTGCAGAGGGACTGGAAGGAAAAGATGCCTTTTGCAGATGAGACAAGATCTGCAACAGGGTTGCTACAAGGAGGCGTGGAAGGATGAAAAGGGACTTGGCAAAGTTGGAAGATAGTCCGACGTATGGCAGCTAGGATTCAATGTAAAAGTGCAAAATAATGCACCTGGGAAAACAAGAACCCAGGGGAAGAATACACAATGGGTGGGAGGTAGTAACAACAAAACAACCGGAAAGGGACCTGGGGGTAATCATATCAGATGACCTTAAGGTTGGCAAGCAATGTGAGAAGGCAGTAGGGAGGGCGGGGGTACTGGGATGACAGGGAGGCATCAGCAGCAGAAACAGGAAGTTATCCCTCTGTACAGACAGTTGGTGAGACCCCATCTGAATACTGTGTCCAGCTTCTGGAGACCCCACCTCCACAAGTGTCATAGACAGGATAGAGGTATTCAGAGGAGGGTAACTAAATGGTGCAGGGTCTGCAAGAGCATCATGAGGAGAGACTAAAGGAGCTTAATATGTATACCCTTGAGGAAAGAAGGGAGAGGGGACATGATAGAAACTTTCAAATACCTCAAGGAATCAACAAAGTCCAAGAGGTAGCATCTTTCAGAAAAAGACTTACAAGAACAAGGGACACAATTTAAAGATAGAAGGAGGGCGGTCTAGGGGCAATGTGAGGAAGTATTATTTCACAGAGAGGGTAGTGGATGCATGGAACAGCCTTCCTGAGAAAGTTGTGGAGTCTAACATGGGAGGAATTCAAAGAATGCATGGGACAGACATAAGGCAATTCTTGTGGGGGGCAGGAAGATATAGGCTGTTGGTTAAATAGGATCTGCGGCCTATCCTGTAGGTAGGGAAATGGGCAGACTAGATGGGCCTAGCGGTCCTTATCTGCCGTCAAAGTCTATGTTTCTATGTTTCTAACAATTGTGTTGAATTTGTGTCCTATAAGCCATTTTGTTTCCTGTAGAACTATTTTTTTGCATGCAGTTCTTCTGTTATTACTCCACCTTTATTAGCCCTTTTAGAAAAATGAAGTAGTGTTTATGATTTTTTTTTCTGGATGAAAGCACTATTTTAGAACTGTATGGTGTAGTTCATGTCCCTTGAAAACACAAAGTTCTACAGAAGAAAACAGGTTCAGCGTGATGATAAAGTACATCAAACTGTTCTTAAATGGTCCTTACCACCAGTGTGTAAAACAGAAACACCCTCTTAATTGCAATAAAGATGGAACAATAACAATAATCAATATTTAAACACTGCATTCACAGAAAACATAGTATTGCAGACTAAAGACAGTCCTTTAATTCTGAAATGTCTTACAGTGAAGGTCTGGGCAACAAAAACAGGGGACGTGTACCTTTAAGGTTTGAGCATTTATAAACATGATTTAAACATCCATTTGAAATTCTTATGAAGGGGATTTTTAACATAATTCAGTCCTGTGATTCTATTTTATGTACAGTAATATTTGCATTTGGTGCCTCCATTAATGGAATCATTATACCCTTTTATTATTTTGATGAGCTTCAAGAGGCAATCCAATGAATGATTAAGTTCTGCCCCTTCTAAGATCAGCCTTTCACCTGCCTGTTCTCTAATTAGACTTTTAGACATACAGAAGTGCTTAAATCAATACACAGCAACATCACAATTTTCAAAAGTATCTGAATGTTTTATATCAGATGCTACTTCCCTGCTGAACCAGTAAACGACCTACTTGCAAGTGTTCATAGGAAAGTGAATACTGCCCTACACATTAGAGTTCTAGTAAAAACCCATGTTGTAAGCATTTTCTAGCAGCAAGCAGCCTCTGTCTATTGTAACATTTTATTTACTTGCCAGCACTGGAAATTGGTTTTAGAATTTGTATTACAGTATGTTTGATGTCTACTTGAAGTTAAGTATATATAGAATAATCTACTTCCAAGTGTTAAGAATGGGCTGATTCTTAACACCAAGTTGGTTATGTGACATAATGTGAGCTTAGGACCCATCTTAAGCGCTCCTGATGTAGTGTGTCCCCCTGGGTAGGGACTACTATGTCTTTTTGATAGCCCAAAGCAGCCTTTCTGAGTGCTTGGAAAAGTGAGCCATTTTCTTGTGTATGGTTACTGAGTAGTGTTTGAGTTGCTCAAACAGTTTGGTGTTTCAAGGCATTCCTCTGATGTACTGCTGGTTGTTTTCCATTGGTGTCTTATGCTAGCAGTCTGTAGTGATAGAGCGCCACCATAGTTTGCCTGTTGTCATGGTGATACTGTGTGCAGCCATGTGCGCCACTGGTCTTTTTTTTTCCCCCAGCTGGCTTCTCCACTCAGCCCACCATCCCCCATCACCTCACATGCTCCACTGGTCTGTCCATGAAGGATTACTGTTTGTATTCTGGAGTATAGTCTGACTGCATTCCTCTTCCCCACTTATTTTTCTATTTTGTTATTGATCCTCAGCCTGAGTCGGACTGATTCTTCTTGTTAGAATTTCATGTCACCACTTCTCAGCTACACCATGGGCCATTCTAAGAAGGTCTACAGGAAGTGCCTGAACCTTCTACTGTCAAGTCAAATGGGAGAGCCTTGTTCACTTTGCCTAGTGGATGCCGAATCACAAGAAGATGATATGGCCACAGACACCTCAGCAGAGGATAATGCAGAGGACAATCACTGCCTATTGTATAGCAAACTAGACTGGCCATCTCCCCCATGCCCTAATGGACCTATTGTAACTCTAGGAAGAGTAGTCCACAATATTTTTACAGAACCAAATGCCCTACTCCCTTGCCTGTAACCTGGTGCCCTGCACTAATCACTATACTGTGAGATCCTCAAACAATGAGCCATTGTTCATCCCTATATTGTGCACAAAATATGGTGAATGGCCTTCTTCTCCATAGCACCCCAACTTTGGAACAGCCTACCACTGCCAGTGCAGCAGAACCAAGTAGCTAACATATTTAGAACCCATCTCTTCTCCTATCTGCTTCAACATTCTCAATGTACCTGCCCTTATTGGCCACAATCCAGTCTCACCTCTCTCTTCCCACTCTGATAAATATAAGCAGCTTTATGTACCTACCCTCAGGTCACTGACTCAAGAATTGTTCATCTAACCTCAGTATCTTAAGAAGGACTCACAAGTCGCTGCACAATAACATGGGCAGCCACTATGCTATATTGACCAAACAAGTCCTTTGTCAATTCTTTCCCTACTTGAATTTGACCACAAGTGTGTACTTGTTGTCTCTGCTATAAGCTGACAGCCACTAGGGAACCTTACTCAAATAATCAACTTGTATCCTACTGTTGTGAAATTTGCCGTGTACCAAATGTTTTCCTACTATTGTGAAAGTCACTGTATATTGTTATCATTTATGTATCCTGTATAATTTGACCACTGATTGTTGTTACCTCCTATTGTACCTTGTATGAACCTGTCTTGTCAACCTCTGTAACCTCCCGGATCATGCCTGAAAATAGGCAACTGTCTGCCTAGTGCACCTTACCCAGTGAACAAAAACTAAAATAAAAAATAAACATGTCAACTGTGTCCCAGGGATGATGGTGGACATGTCTCACAAGTTGCTTCAATGCATAGAGGTACTGCAGAATGCCAAGCACCCTCAGGACTGGAACAGTACATCCTCAAACCTGGGAAACCAAGAACAGATGGAAGAAATGAGCCTGATGATCCTAAGGGGGAGTCCTCATCAGAAGGGGAGGAAGAACTGAGAGAAGATCTGGCAGTCAGGCTGTGTCCTTTTGATACCATCCCAGAGATAATTAGGGTGGTTTGTGAAATGCTATAATCTGAAGTGCCACACTGCATGAGGAGCAGAAACTAGATCCCCGTAAAGGAAAGGAAAATGGCCCAGAGTCTTGTCCCAGTGTTTCAGGTCCGAGCAGGACTGTTAAACAAGGAATAGGATACACCAGACCCAGTGAAAATGAGACAAATGCCTCATTTGATAGAAGATGTTCGATGCCCAAAGACAAAGAGAAGGCATGGTCCTTACCACCCAGGGTTGACCCACAGATTGCAGACTTCAGCCACCAGACTGTTCTCTTGTTAGAAGGGCCATTGCCCTAAAGGATCCATTACATAAGAGGGCAGAGATTGTGATGAAAAGGTGCGAGATGTTGATCATGCCCATGAAAGCATCAACAGCATCCATCTATACCATACAAGTCATCCTTAGGTGGCTTTAAGCTACCAGGAAGACACTCCAAGGCTAGCAACACAGTGCAATCACAAACTATGTGATCCAAGCAATTAACTGCAGTATATGGTGGACTCCTCTGTTGATACCTCCAAAATGGCATCGCAATACATGGCCACTATCAACAAAGCAAGGCGTCACTTATGGTTAAAGCTCTGGCCGGTGGACCAAGGGTCTAAAAACATGCTAGCAAAGTAGCAGTTTAAAGGTAACATACTGTTAAGAGCCAGTATGGATAAGTACATTAAACAGAAGGGGGGTCAGGGAAAATACCTAGGTGTGTGTGGGGGGGGTTCCATTCCCTCCTTCCATAGCTACAGATTTTGCACCCATTTGCAAAGAGCCCGCAGAAACAATTACTTTCAAGGATGGGAAGACCACAAATTCAGTTTTAAATCCAACTTCTTCAGCCATAGTGGAGACCAGACAAGCAGCAGAATAGGTAGTCACTGATCAAGAAACAGATGCAGATTCAGAGTCAACAATGGCAAAAGACCCTTGCAATCATGAGTAGGCTTCAGTATGGTAAACAGCTCTAGCAGTAGCAGGACATCTGTTACAATACGACAACAAATAGGTGAGAATACTCAAAGGCAAATGGGTACTAGAAGTAGTCTCCAAAGGCTACACATACAATTCAGTCAACTACCAAGGGATGACAGATTCATTCAGTCACACATCTCTCCCAACAGGTCCCCAATCCCCGAGGTACAGGCTCTGTTGAATCAGCTCCTACAAGACGATGCCATAGCTCCAGTGCCACCACAAAAGAGAGGCTCCAGAGTGTATTCAGTATTCTTTTTGGTAGAAAAGCAGACCAAGAATCCGCTGCCAGTTCTGGACCTGAAATCCATAAATCAATTTGTGCACTAGAAAAGATTCAAAATGGAGACTCTGTGCACAATCATAGTTGCAGTGAGACAAGGGGATCTGCTAATGTCAGTAGATCTAAAAAATGCCTATCTTTACATTCCAATCCATCCAGCCCATCACAAGTTTCTGGGGTTCTACATCTTGAATCTTCTTTTCCAGTACAAAAGTCTACACTTCAGTCTCTCCTTAGCCCCAAGAGCATTCACCAAGGTCATGACAACTCTGGCAGAAAATCTCAGTATGGAGGGGATTTACATCATTCCTCACCTGGATAACTGGTTAATAAAAGCACAGTCTGTGGAAGCTGCAGTGGACGCAACAAGAAGATCAAAGCAGGTTCTTTCACATCAAGGATGGATAATCAACCTAACCAAGAGCGGCCTCTCTCTGACTACCACAATAGAACACCTGGGAGTTGTGTTCAATACAGCAAGGACAGTGGTGCATCCATCAAATAATCACATCCACAACGTACATGTAGACTACAACCAAATACAGTCATGCCACCATACAACCATCTTTGACTTGATGCAACTTATTGGCCTCATGGCATCATGCATAGATTTACACAACTTAGCAAAACTACATGAGGCCACTACAAAGATGCTTACTAAACAATTTAATTATTTATTTATTTAGTTTTTTGTTAACCGGGTAGGTGCACTAGACAAACAGTTGCCTATTTTCTGGCACAACCTTGGAGTCTGCGAGCCATGTATCTCAAAGCTATTAGAAGAGGTTGTCTCTGCCCATGTCAGTGAAGTGATCCATATGGTGGTGGACTCAGAAACACAATCTCTTAAAAGGGGTAACATCTGACAAGCACATTACCAAAACTACAGACATAGATGCCAGCTTGCAAGGCTGGGGCACAGTCCTGGGGTCTGCCACAGTGCAAGGAAAGTGCTTACCAGTGGATGAAAAGTTACCCATCAGTGTGCTAGAGACACGGGCAGACTGTCAGTCATTCACTTATGACCAGGTCAAAAGTCAACATGTAAGAATAAAGATGGACAACAGAGTCACAACGTCCTACATCAACACACTGGGGAACAGAAAGCAAGCAGATGGCAAAAGATTCACACATCCTTCTGAAATTGGCCAAGACTCAGCTGCTCAGTCTATCAGCAACACCTGGCCTGGGAGCCTAACACCCAAGCAGACAGGCTCTGTCACCAAACACTCAGCCCAGAGGCATGGAGATTGAATCAGCAGGTATTCATGACAATCCACAACTGATGGAGGCCATTCCAAATAGACCTAATGTCTACCAGAGAAAACAGACAAGTGCCAAGTTCTATTTCAGGTATAGAGGCCCAATTCATCAGGAATAGACTCTCTGACATCAGCATGGAAGTTCAAGAGGGCCTATGTCTTTCCCCTCAATCTCTCTGATAGGATGAGTTAAGAAGATTTAGGAGTCCAACACCATAGTGATCCTGGTATGTGCTGATAGTGCAAATGTTGATAGACAATCCTTTTCCATTGCTGTTTCACCCAAACCTCCTGTCCCAAGGACAATACTCTACCCATCACCCATCACCACATACTCTCAGATTGACAACATTGCTACTCAGAGTTAAAGACCACTAGATTCAGAACCCTCAAATGAGGTGGTAGAAACTATGTTGCAATCCTGCAGTCTGTCCACTAATTGTACTTATAACAAACCTCGGCTCATTTTCACAGTGCATAGTTAAGTCTGTCCTACCAGAGGGAAGGAGGGAGGGGGGGAGGACAGTTCCATTGTAACAGGATTTACCAACTGTTGTAAAGTCTCAATTTGAATGGCTCTGTCCCAATATGTGTAAAATCTGCAATAAGCTTTAAATTGATAAAAAATAAGTCTGTCCTACCAACTGCCTATATTTTTCCCAAGGTATTGGAGTTCCTTCAGGAAGTTTTTGACAATGGTCTAACCCCAGCAACCCTCAGAGTGCAGATAGCTGCAATGGGGTAATCAGGGGGGTGCACTGGTGGAATCTGACTAGGAGCACACCTGCAAGAACAAACCTTGCTAAAGGCCACTGACAACATTAGACCTAGGGCTAGGACCATTACGGCCCCTTGGCAGCTGAACCTAGTGCTTGATTCCCTCACCAGAAAAATCATATGAACCTTTGGATTCGAGCTCATAATATTGTCTAACTCTGAAGACTTTTTTTCTGGTTGCTGTATGTTCAGCCAACAGAAGCAGTGAAGTACAACCACTGCACTGCATTGAATATTTTCTAGTATTGATCTGGACAGAGTGGTCCTCCAAACAGTTCCATCTTTTGTGCCCAAGGTGATGTCCCCCCATCCACCTGGCACAGGAGATTTCTTTTCCCACCTTTGTACCTACAGGTATTGATGGTAATGGTCTGTTAACTCTACATGTGATTCATTCCATCAAGGCCTACATAGACAGAACTGCACCATTCTGTAAGTCAGAAAGGCTGTTTATTCTCATTCAGGAACACAAACGGAGACCCCTGTTACATGATCAACCATTGCACAATGGTTGAAGGCATCCTGCAAGTGTTCTCACCTACCATGTCCCTTCCAGATTAAAGACCACTCCAGCAAGACAGTGGTTACCTCCTGGACATAGAGGTGCTCAGCTTCCATTGCAGACATTTTTGCAGCTGTTACCTGGTTCTCTGTGCATACCTTTTCCAAGCACTACTAATTAGACACCTGGGATAAGGACAAGGACAACTTTGAATGGAAAGTTCTTCCAACAGCCATGCAACATCTTCTTCCTCGCCCCAACCTAATTCCTTCTGATACTGCTATTCAAATCACCAGCTTATGATGACTTAGTGCTGTAAACATTGCCATGGATAATGTAAGTTTACTCATCTGGTAAAGGTGATGGGAGCAACTTTTATAGCACTACGGCCTCCACAGCATGGAGAAATATTAAGACTTTTAATACAGCCATTCACTAGCAGTATGACAGTAAAGGTATATTTGGTTGTTTATCTCTGTAATATGTAGTGGTCACATCATGATGTACATTTAATTATGTGGGCATCTCACCTAGGCCTGAATCTTTGTACAATGAAGTTCTGTGTTGTTAGGCTAAGTCGGTTCTTGTGTTCTGAAATAAAGTCCATTGACCCCTAGTTATGATTTTTTAGTATGTTTACTGTCACGTTTTTTTCTGTCTCAAATCTTTTCTTGTTGAGGAGTCTGTGGAACTTTACAGGTGGTATGACTTGGGAAGTTTCGTACTGAAGAAGATCCAACAGAAAGAGATGGAGACAGGATCAGATTCAAGTTTCAGATTGTGCATCAGCCTTGCAGAGGACACCTCCTAAGCTCACTAGTGATGACGAACTGCTGCAAGTGTTGCTCCCATGATCACCTTTACCAGGTGAGTAAACTTACGTACCTTAACCCACCAGCAGGTTCAACTGTTTCAATATCAACAAATTAGTATCTGTATCTCCCTTCCATGAACAAGGACGTAAATAAGAATGCATTTCTCAGCCCTGTCTACCTAGTCAAGAAAATAGAACAAAAACAAAATCTCAAGTTTTAGTGTGGTCTGGCTTCATCCCAATTTTACAGCTGGCAGGATCGAGCCATGTGGAGAGTAAATGAGTTACTCAAGGTTATACACTGAGTATGTGGTTCTGGGAGATTTGAACTTGGGATGGGCAAACTGCTTCCAGTGGGTTGAGTTCATTATGTTTTGAAAACAAACTCCAAAAGGTTCAAAGAGACTCCTGAGCTTGCAGTATGGGGCACACACACACACACACACACACACACACACACACACACACACACCTGGCACTGCCATATCCCTTACTTGGCCCAGGAAGGCTGAGATGAGGAGTCCACTGATATTAAATCACATGACCGGACAGGGTAAGAGTTTCTCATGAACCTTTAAGAAGAACTGTGCTAAATCTGCAAATCATTTTTCCCAGTAGGAGCAGCCAGTAAATACTGGTTAAAATTCTGTTATTGTTCTTGATGCACAGGCTTATTAGTTATCCCAGTGGGTGTTTGGGATTTACACACTGATGTTATGGTCCATTTTAGAACTCTTTGATGTATAGTAGTTTATGTCCCTGTTCTGCTCTTCTATTGTTGGTACAATGCATCAGTGTTCTACTACAGAACACTTTGGTTAAGAAAGACATAAACTACATCTTACAGTTCAAAAATGGTACTTACCAACAGAGTGTAAATCAGCAATGGTTAATGTGGTTACAAAAAGGACTGTATAGATAAAGCAATAACAGAATTTGAACCAGTGCTTAAAACCAGCTTGGACTAGGAAAAGACTTACATGCTCAGCTGAGTTCTCCTTTTATACTGTGAGATGCACTGTTCATAACTGTTCCCTTAGAACCTACAAAAAACATTATTAGCAAAGTTGCCAAGAGTGAGGACCAAGTGAATAATAAC
This sequence comes from Neoceratodus forsteri, assembly GCA_016271365.2. Taxonomy (NCBI): domain Eukaryota; kingdom Metazoa; phylum Chordata; order Ceratodontiformes; family Ceratodontidae; genus Neoceratodus; species Neoceratodus forsteri. Next base: position 656,119,024 of record CM028132.1, read on the forward strand.
GGTGACTGGGCTTAAACCATATCAAGTTAAAAAACAATGTGTGTTTTATCAATCTTTAATTATGCACTTTACACCCATGCACCTTCCCCCCAAGTGTTGACTTATGCTGTTCACAAATTCATCAGTATGGTGCCACATTTCTTTTTTCATTCACCATGCTACAGCTTTAGTTTTCTGATCTAGTGTTGCCTGTTGGCCCCAGTTTCGCCTTAGTTCAGGGAGTAGTAATGAGTATTACCCCAGTTTACTTCCTCCTGCTAGTCCTGTTGAACTGGTCACATCACTGTGGTCCACTTGCTATCTGTCTTTAACAGCTGTACAGGCATGGAGTCACAGAAGGTTACCATCAACCTTGTGAGGACTGACACACACTTATTTTGAGTTTACTAATTTTATTTTACAATTTCTTTGGCGGAAAAAGGCACACAGAGTCAAAACTCATTTTTAGTGCATCTCTGGAGCATAGGAAGGTTAAGAGACTTGTTTAATAACACACAGTATACAAGTGGAGGTTGTATGATTCAAACCCAGGTCTGGTGGCTGCACCAAGCTCATTCACAACTCATTGATTTAATCGTTAGTCTATACTGTATTTGCATGGTGATCCTTCCTCCTTTGCATATGATCATGATTCACAAAACCTTTTGAGACCATACATGTAAAGGATGAGCATAGCTTGATGAGGGGGTGTAAAGTCACTGGTGGTGTTACAGTAAGTGGTCACTGCAAGGTTTTTGCTCCAAAGGGCCATGATAATTAAAAAAAACATCTGAGAACATGGATGAAAACATGAGACAGCCATAGTTAATTGAATTCTCCTTTCATTATTTTCAGTCTTAAGAAATACTATAGCAGGTGCAAAATGGGTAGAGAGGGCCATCTTACAAGACAGCAGAAAAAAGGTGTTCTAAAATGGAAAAAAAAAGAAAAAGGTAAATCATTGCCACTATAATGTGCACTGCTGCTTTCAAGCAGTAGTATTTGTTAGTCATCAAAAAGTCTCAACATATAGTCTTTTTTAGCAACGAGCTCTCGTATCATCCTAAAATTCCTAACTGGTGTATTTTAAATATCCACTAACATTTTAAAAACAGCTTTATTAGTAGTTTGACATTTAATGACCTGAGACAAAAAAATATGGCCACCAGCAGTTTTTAAAAATATCTTTTTCCTTAAATGCTACTTTTAAATGCTACTTTTGGACTGTATATACTAGATTCATACTAGGGCTATATCAGGATGATACCACACCAAGAGGCTCAGTTTTATTATGGTGGATGTGACAGTATGGGAACATTTAAAAAATTCAAACTCACAAGTATCAGTTCAGGAATTAAATAAAATGGAAAGGAAAAATAGATATAGTGTATAGTTCGGGTTTGTTTTGCATGGAAATCCAGCTGTGCTGAAATGTTGTTGAACCATAGTTCAAAGGTCATAGACTATCATTCTACCCTTCTGTGGTATAACAATATTTACAGTTGATCAAGAATCCTCATGCCAGCTGTCTTTTTTCACAGCACTGCTATGTGCACAACAAACACCTGAACTTAAAAGATTGCTGCAATGTTTTTCCCCCAAATGAGCCACGACCAAACAGATCACCACTGAGCATGAGGATGTGAAGACACACTGAGCAACACACAATATGTCTGGCTGCCGCTGTGCCCAGTGCTGCTTACCGAGACCACTTTCACGTTCAACTAAATAAAAAAAAAGAGTACATTAAAACAAAAAAACTATAGACTATGTAAAACAGTGGCTCTGCAGCCACTAGGACAATGCACCTATGTTGCCACCTTGAGGTTCTTATTACATTTGACCATTCGAACTATACTCTAGAGGACAGTGATGTAATCAGAACCCCTTGATGCAAGACAGGTTTGATGTGCATGGTTACCAATCCTCCATTCTCTATATATTGACATTTTTATTCATGCAAGCTACTGAGTATGTTATCTTGAAAACTTCATTCACAACATGGCAGCTTTAAGGGGGCTCAGACACAGCAGCCATTAAGGGCTTATGTAATGCAATAAAGCTGGGTGGTGGGGATGTTGTTTTGAAATCTTCATCTTGAGCCATTTGATTTGCCACTGTTTGTATTTCCCATTCTTTTAAAGGAAGTTTTTGATCATTCGTATTTTGTTTACTGTTAACACTGGTGAAAAGACACATGATTTGTTTGCACCAAAAGACAAACCTTGTCATCTATAGCCACCTTATCCACACCCACATCCCACAGCATTGTGATTGCTTCCTTCTTTGCATATATCCAATAATTTATTTATTTACTTATTTGTGTGAAAACTGGTGACCAGGAAGGCACATTGAGCCAAGGCTCATTTTCAGGTGTGACTCAGGATAAATGAGGAAGAGAAGTACAGTGTACAGCAAACACAGTAACAGGGATAATGAATAAAATAAAGTGCATAACAGTGTCAAACCACTGGGATAAAAATACAGTGGCAAAGACAGAATCATCAGGTAAAACACTGAGCAGTGTTTATGTACAAGTGACAACAGTGTAGGTAGAAACATAAAATTGCAATAAATGTGGAGTAGCCTCTAGTTCAGGCAATGGCAGTACACAGGAGAGTGCTAAACTAGAACACGGGCTTAGCTGGAGTAGGGTCAGGTGGAGGACTGGAAAAAGTAGAATGGAGTAGGGAGAACTTTTAGCAGATATTTAAAAGAGGGGGGGAGGAGGAGAAAGATGGAAAGTGCAGGGGACAAAGTTCTACAGGGAGGGAAGGCAATAGAAGGCAAACTTCCCAGCAGAGGAATGTGAGTGGAGAAATGAGAAGGTGAAAGAGTTCCTAGAGTGAGATGAATATTAAGAATAGTGGTTGGGAGTGAGGAGTGAGGAGAGATATGGAGAAAGGGACCTGAACCAGAATTCTAACATGAAGGATGCACAGTGGGGCTGGAGATGTGGGGAGGTAGATAGGGAGGAGTGAAGGGAGCAATGGTGAGTTTGGGAGGGGGAGTTTGTAGCAAAGAGACAAAAAGCATTGCAAAAAGTGCCCAGTCTGGTGAGGGAAGAGGAAGGGCAGTGCCATAGACCACACCCACATTGTCAAACACTGGGAGAACCATTATAGTGACCAGCTCCCACTGGATCTGGGGGAAAGGTAGTCCTTGTTGTGGTACAGTGCATCATTTGTGCATCAGAGATTGGAATGGATGGTGTTCATATGGGAAGAGAAGTCTAGCCTGCTATCCATCCACATACTGAGGTAGTTGATGGAGGAAACCACTTCAAGAGGGGTTTCATCCAGGGTGATAAAGATGGAGAGGGGGGCAGGCCTATTTTTGGCTGGTACCAAAGATCAGGGGACATAGTTTTTTTTAATACTTACAGTAGGTTTGGCTCACAGTACTTCCTCAGAAAAAATGCACTGCAGTTGTCCTGTAGGATAATCTTTATTTGATGTATAGCCACCTTATCCAACTGGCCAGCTGGTGGAGGGGGAGTTGCTTGGTATGTGAAATCAATAAAAGATTATCCTACAGCACAACTGCAGTGCATTTTACTCATTCTGGATTGTGAGCCAAACTTATTGTGAGTACAAGCTTTTGGATTCTGTTTTTGCACCAGTGCTTGCCCTTAGTCACCTTTTGTTTCCAACTACTGTTTTTTTAGTGTTGACCTGGAGTTGGTTGGATTGGAACAAACGCAGGACATGATGAATGTCTTACTGGAGCCAGACTGTCACAGTAGAGGCTGAGAGGCTGAAGTCCTAGATGACTACATCAGCATACAGTACATAAGAATATGCAACTTAGCACAGGCAGAGAGCAGTTATTTAGGAATATGGAGAACAGGATGGGACCCAAGATGTAGCCCTGTGGAACCCCCATTCTGAATAGGAAGGGGAGGAAAGAGGTTGCCTTCTTACCTTTACTGGGTGCAGATGGTCAAGGAGGTAGCAGCAAAACTAGTCAACAGCGGAAACTGAGAGGTTGTCAAAACTCAGCTTGCCCAAGATAAGAGCGTGCACCACACAATCAATGGTTTTGTCCATGTGAAAGAAAACTGCCACATGATGTGCCCCTGATCCATCCCAGTGAGGACTTAATCAGTGACCCACAGCAGGGAGAAAACGGTACAGTGATGCTTCTGAAAGCCAGACAGGAACATAGAGAGGTAGTTGGAGGTGTACAAGCCTGGAATAAACAAGTTTCTCCTGCAGCTTTGCAAGACTAGGGAGAAGGGAGACAGGACAGAAATTTCCTGGGGAGGAGGAGGAGCCACACCCTTTGTAAAGGGGATGACCTTATCAATCTTCCAAGACTGAGGGACAGTGAAGAGGGAAAAGGAGAGATTAAGAAGGTGAGTAAGTGTGGGGGAGGTAATTTTAGGTTGTGAGAGATGAGACATTTAGGGTTCAGCCATTCAGGACTGGATTTAGAGGCCTGCCCATTGGTGCTGAGGGTTGAGGCGCTGGATGCCACACCTTGTGCCATGCCGGTGACCCAGGTTCGGGAATGAGCCCGGGGAACTGGGGGTCAGCAGGGAGGGAAGAGATTGAGCATCCATAGGAGTGATCTCTCTTCCCAGAGAGGGATGGGGATATGACTGCTAGAAGTGCACCCTCTGATGGTGGCCGGAGGGAGCCCAAAGTAGCATCGTGATGTATGCCTGGGGTGGAGCCATGGCAGCACGTTGCCATGACAGCTGGGCTCCACAGGGGAGAAAACCAAGAAAAGAAACCTCCACTGCTGATAGACAATGGCACCTTCCCACGCAGTCCACACTCCTGAAGTCGGACCTGGGCTCCTCCTCTTCCTCCCCCTCTCCAGCCCATTGGCTCAAAACTAATAGATAGAATGCCCTGGGTGGGGGCAACCCTTCCCTCAGAGCAGACCCAGGGGATGCCCGGTGGTGGAGAGAGGAGTGGAGGATCCGAGCAATGCAGGAGGTAGAGAATACAGCAGAATGTCACGGAGAGTTCAGCAGTGGTGGGTGATAGAGTTCGAAAAAACAAAAGGACTGGATTTAGACAAGTTAAGGGAGGAAATGGCAAGCAAGGTTTCCTGAGGAGTTACAGGGAGAAATGAAAACTCTAGTATGGGTGGGGTGGAGAGGAAGAAGGAAGGGAGATGAGAGTACCAGGATAAGGGGAGAGAAAAGAGCACAAGTAGTAAACAAATTCATTAAAGTGAACAGCAACAGAATGAGGGTCAGGAACAGGTAAAAAATTACCATGAGGATGTGGGGGAAGTGGATTGAGTTAGGGGGTCAAAAAGAGAGTGAATAACTTTTCAGAATTTAGCAGAGGAGTTAAGGTTATTCTAGAGGTTGGTTTTAAAATAGTGATTTAGCCACATGGACAACCTTTGTGCAAGAATTTCTGAGCTTCTTTTAAAACATGGGGTCTGGCAGGAGTAGAATAATCTAGTGGAGACAAGCTTAATCAAGAGACTTGCAGTGATCAGTGAGATCAGGCATGATCCAGAGGTGGTGGGAACATCTACTTCTGTATTTTCTGGGTGGGCATGCTGTCCCAGATGTGTGTAAAGTTATTATGGAACAGGAGAGGGACACATCAGTGTCAGAGGTGGAGAGGAAGGAGAACCAGTTGGTTCCAACAAGATCACATAAGGAGTCAAAGTTGAGTGATCAGAGGGACCTAAACCAAATGTACTTGTGGGAGGATGAAGGGGCAAACTTTCCTGACACAGAAGGTCACTCAGTGGTTGCTGAAGGCATCCAACAGAATACCAGCTGCAATGATTCTGTGGGGCATGAGGAAAGAACCCAGTCCAGAAGGGTGTGGGTTGGGGAATGAGAGAGAGTCAGTGAGTTTGTTAATAAGTTGAGAGATATTTAGGGACTTAATCTTATTAGAAGTCAACCATAATAAAATAAAACAGACAAGTAACTGGTTACATGGCTTACACAGAGATACCATATTATAATTTTGTACATAATCGGTCCTGCTAGTCTTGGAAAGTTAGTATCAACACCAGAACAGCTACAGTATTTTCTTTTAAAATATTGCAAAGCAGCAATTCATAATTACTATTACAAACATCACTGCCTTTTCCATTAAGTCAGGGAGTATCTAGGGTCTCTTGGTGTATCTGGCTACTGTATGATAAAATAACTTCAGGGAAGAAGTTTATTTTTACCTGATTTTTCTGTGGATCCTGTATAGAATCCCTATGAATTAGAATATTTGCCCAAAATATTTTCTTTGTCTTCATCCCTGCTTGTGAAGCAGGGGTTTTGGGACATGATGGACTTAGAGTTCTTTCTGAACTTACCTACTACATTATTATGATGAAAATACCCTTTAGCTCATGACTGTTGTGTCTAGACTAATCACATTAGACATCCAAAAGGACCTACTGGGATTGATCTAGCATTAGCAGGGCAGGCCAGAGGGTGAAATTCTCAGATCCACAAACATTCTATAAGGTAAAATGACTTTCCCTAAAGTTATGTTTAGCTTATAGGTAGCCTAATTCAGTAAGAGAGCCTAGATGATCTGTCACTGAACGGAAGAAAGGCATTGCCATTTGTATGGTTTACACAAACTATTGCTTTAATATCCAGATGCCAGAAAAACAGTTGTGTTATTTTCCAATTTTGTATTTGTTATCCAGTTTTAACTATTGTTAAACTGGTATAGTTAACTCATCGTGTTTACAAAGAGGACAATACACAAAAACCCTGTTACTGACCTGACGATTAAATAACTTAATAGGTTTGGATGATAAAAATGCACCCAGGAAAGCAAGGTTAACCAGAACTCAAATACTATTTCTGCTTCTAAAATATGTTTCCTTTGAAAGGTTGAAATAAAAATATTAAACATCACAACAAAATTTACACAGTGTGGCTAGTGTGGCTATAGTGGCAGTAATATTATAATGGCAGGACAGGATAAGAAAGAAGTAGTTTTGTATATCTCCTTTTAATTACTTCCTGGATCCCAAAATGCTTTCCAAGGAAAGGAATTTGTTTACATAGGGCCCAATTCACAAAATGGGCTTTAGAGCGATGCAAGCTGAGGCCAACATCAGCTTGCACCAAGCTGGGTATGCCAGGGACGCAGCGCACAATTCACTAACGGGCAGGGTCCCATCAGCTAAGTCCTGTGATTTGTGGCAAACCTGGCTGTGCACCAAACAGACAGTGGACCAGGAGGGTCATCCACAAGCCACGGGGCGGCAGTGCACCACACTAGACCCTGGTGGTCTAGCTTTCACCCTCACCAAACCGCGATGCAGCCATGATTGTAATGAATAAAGAGACCCCCTGCCCAGAAACCCGATGCAGCCATTTTGATATTAATAAGAAGACCCCCTTCTCTGAAATACCATGCAGCCATGTGTGGCATTAATTAATAAAGTGATCCCCCTTGAACCCTGATGCAGCTGTATTTGTTAATAACGAAGAGATCCCCTTCCCCGAACCCCAATGCTGTTCATAGTAATTAATAAATACCAAGACCCCCCTTCCCGAATCCTGTTGCAATAAACTCATTTACAAATTCCCTAGTGATCTAGTGGCTCCCCAGCCCCCCACATAGCAGTGCCCATCTCAACAGTGAGCCAGCAACTGTCTCTGCCCACCACTCACCTCCATGGCCAGCCGTCGACTGGGCTCTGTACTGTATACAGCACTTGCTCAGTGACTGAGATGTCTGAGGAAAGCTAAGCATTCAAGATTCTAAGGCTCTAGCCTTAAACAATATGTGAGGTAATAACTACAGTTGTACTGAAATATCTTTTGGAAGCAGCTGATGCTGGAGGACATTCAGAAAATACAAGGCCAATTTAGCCAATTCTGGCTTCCCTGTCATGCTGGAATTTGATTGAAAAAACAACCTGCACTATGTGTGCACCGTCAACCTGGTAACAGGTCTGAGCCTTCCTTCAAAATGTTTGAGTGGTGCTCGTATTCTGTATTAAAATGCTCCCAAATGTCCTTGGTTGTCTCAGGTTCATTGCTTTAAAAGCTTCTTCCATGTCATGCTGACATCTGGCTTACTCTAAGCAAGTCAACAGAGTAGGAGAGGATAGGACATTCTGGCACATATCTGTGCCTGTTTCATCAACCTGTCTTTGACATCCCATCATACTGTACCTGTCTGCAGCACTTTCTGTTTGATGTACTACATGCATCTAGGAGGAATGAACACATCTTTATTACTGGGATCCAATAGTGTTTCTATGCCACACAGTGTGAGCAAATTAACATTGTTCCAAATCCATCTACAAGTTGTGTTGGAAAGATCTTTGACACTTCCTTAATGAGCATTTCATCCTGTTGCAACTGCGATGACTCAAATAAAGTAGAGGTCTCAGCACCCTCTCCCGCCACCATCATAACTGTCATTCTTACCCTGAAACCAGTGCTGCTATGGCTACCACCACCACTACCCCAACCAGCTTTCCTTTGTTGGGTTGCTGTAGAAGATCATAAATAACAATGTGTGACTTCGGGTAGGAGCACCATGGAAATAACTATGTTATGGGCTGCTGATTCAGCACTGAAATATTTAGTGACCTGTTCATGTGGTCACAGAAACAGACACTCCATTGCACCCAGGACAAATATCCCCTAAAGGCCTTATCATTGAATTCTATAGCCTGAAACATTGGTTTTGATCCACAAGTCTCACTACCACATAGACAGAGCTCTGCCTAGTGGAAACATCTTTAGCAATTCTGAGGAACATTGCACTGCTACTGTAATGACAGAGAGCTCAGCATGCTTGCGGAAGTGATGCAAATGTGTAGTGACATTCTATACAGTGTCAAATATTTATTTTAACTATGCATGTTTGCCAAGCATTTGACTCACTACCAGATTTAGTGCATGTGCAAAACAAGGCATATAAGGGGGATCATCATAATTCATCATCTTCAGCATGTTATTGCCACTGTCTGCCATGAAGATTCCCACCCTCAGATTGCAAGGGTGCTGTATTTCTAGGTGTCTAGCAGTAATTAGATGAACCACAGAATGGTTTCTCCATTGTGTTCCCCTCTATGACACTCATGAAGTAGGGTAGTTCTTTTGTTGGTGTGCCTCAAGTGAGGTAGTTTGCTTCAACATAACTCTGGAAGAGGTTGGTGGTAGTGGATATAGGATGGGAGCTGTTGTAGAGCATGACTTGGACACAGTCCAATGGGAAGTGAGGCTTAGAAAGCTTTGGCATGCTCTACTGCTCCAGATATTTCTAGAGAAATGTGCATATCCCCTCTGCCTCATTCAGAAGTATCACCATTTGCTAGCACACTAAATTGTACTCCCTGAGTAGAACATGCCTGTAGAATGTGAAGCATGCTGGAATGTTGTATTTGGGCTTCACTTCTTGCAAAGTCTTCAAAATCTGGTGCCTTCTATGATGGAGAATGGCAAGGGTAAAGAGCCATCATCTCCCCAAAGAGTTGTGTTATTTGTGAACAGAACTTGAGTGGATAGGTTACAGTTTAGAGTTGGCATGCAAAGACAACTCAAGCAGTGTGGATTTGTTTTTTTGATGCTATCATCTGTAATATACTCCCACACCGCAGAAGATCTCTTTGTTTCTTCACTAAATGAGTGGACTGCTGGGGTGCTTCACAAAGAACTAGGTGGTGACTACAATATTTTTTTACAATACTGTGGTTTGATGTGGCTGGGGATGGCAAAGCAGGGTAGTAGCAGAAGGTAGTAGTGTAAAATGTAGCTGATCATGATGGGGGTTTATTGGTGTGCAAGTCATTAGATTTCCTTCCTAAGAGTCTTGCTTTCTTGCTTTTCAGTTTTTCATTATCTATTTTTAATTTTGACATCTCCTTCCATGTTGACCTCCACTCCACAGTGTTCCACTTATCATTACCACTAGTCAGTTATAAAAATGGCAGCAACATTTCCAGCTCTTCTTGTTTTATCCTCCTCTTCCACATCTGCTTCCTCATGTCCTTCCTCCTCTCCTTCTCTCTCTGCTCCTCATCTTCTCATACTTCTTTTAACCTTTTCCCCTCTTCTCCTTGCATGAATTGTGTGCTTCCCCTTTCCTTTTTCCTCTTTTCAAGTGATTCCCTTCCTGCTACCTCCTCATTCTCATGCCCCTGCACTGACAGCTCCATTTCCATTTCCTCTCACTGGCAAACTCCATAAGCTGCTTTGGTGGTGGTGCTGCTGGCTTGATTTTGTAGAACTGTGAGGTTGATGTATCTTGTCTTGCCCCAGCCCTGCTGGTATTCCTATGAACAACTGTTTATTTATCTCTGGTGACAAATTAACCATAGTGTTTATGCTAGACCCGACTTACTGTTACCTTCCATATGGGATGGCTGGGCAGCTGTACTGGTTTGGATGGTACTGCTGCTGATGCATGATTCTGGGGGTGAGGCATCATATGGTGCTGAAAAATGGACAAGCAATTGTCCATGACAATGCACATGCACAGGTGATTGTGTTAGCAGCTGTTGTCATGTTGTTCATTCAAGACAGAGAGGGATGGGTTTGCCATTTCAAATCTGAATACAGCTATCCTGTCTCAGGTAGGAGAACTTGAAGAACAAAAGGAGAAAGAGAGGTGCTTCTGGATTGCTTAGCTTGGTGTCAATACCAGATGTACTGGACAGCCGACTGCAAAAGCTGTTTGCAGTGGCTATGGATCCAGTGGATGTCTTGGGCTTAGTGAACTGTGGTTTCTTTGCCTATGCTATCATATGCCCAGTCTTAGTCCTCTACTCAGGCCTAGCTTCTGCCTCACTGCTGTGACTCCCAGTCCATATCTGAACTCCTTCTCCACCCCCTCTGCCTACAGAATGGTATTTTCTGGAACTGGCATGGTGGAAAATGCCCCTGCTCTTTTCCTTACAGTTTTTTTTTCATCATGGTTTCTACATGACACAACTGCAGATATCCACTATACACATGCATACCAGCCATTCATTTTGACAAACCTTTTGCCTATCCCTCACTGACAGTCCTAGTGCCTCACTACAGTGATTAGTTCACTTAGTTTTCATTCACAGACAAAACATAAATAAAACAAAATAAAGGTGAATTTCTGTGCCCCGGCTAGACTGCACCATCAACCTTCAAATTACTATTTTTTTTAAATCCTTCCTTCTCCCCCTGCACCTTTTCTAGTGTGACAAATTCACTCTGCCCTGTTCCTGCTGCAGGAACTGCTGCTGCCAATGCAGACTCATACTGCGCACTCTCTTCTCCTCTCCTCCTCTCCTCTCTCTCTTCTCCTCCCTCCCTCCCTCATTCTCATCCCTCCCTCCCTCCTCCTCTTCTTTCTCTCCTCTGCAGCAGGATTTCATTAGCTTGCCTGCTTGAAACTACAGCAAAATGTAGTGAGAATTAATTAACTTAAATGATACTGCACACTTCACTGATACTTTTGATTATTTAAAAGTCTAAGATGGCCCAGTGGTGCTGAGAGTTGAGGCGCTGGATTCCACACTGTGTTACACCGTGTCCTGGATTCGGGATCGAGCCCAGGCCATCGGGAGTCACAGGAGAGAGAGAGTATTGAGCATCTGGAGGACTGCTGTCCGCTCTCTCTGGGAAGAATTCAGGGTCATCCCAGCATTGCAGTGGCCCCTGGTGGAGACGAAGGCACTGCAATGCCTTGGGGCTGCATGCAGGGAAGATGTCAGGCGGCTGCATTCTGGACATGGGTGGAGCATCCATACCATGGGCAGGGCGGCATTGCATGTCCACATCTGGGGACCAAAAGCAGGAAAACCCCAGCTTGCCGAGGAGGCAATGAAGGCCTCAGGGATCTCCCTCACATCCCCAGTCCTGGGCAGAGCCACACCAGGGATCCATGGCTAACTTCCCAAGAGGGATGGACCCACTAATCTCAGAAAGACACCGTCAAGGGAAAGTGGGCCCTGCCCCAAGGGGTGATCCAGGGCACTGGGAAGTCCCTCAAGGGAAGGGTGATCCAGTGTGGTCTGCCACAGTGGGCAGTATCAGGGGTAGGATCAAGACAGCACCTCCAAGAGACACCTCAGTGCAGCCGGAGATAAAATAGAATTCAAAAAAAAAAGTCTAGTGCTTTCTCATTTGGTGTTAGTTAAGTAGTAATGGGCATACATGATGGACAGCAGGCTCCTTTCTGCCAACAGATTCTCTGTTTCAATATTTTTCCCATGAAAGGAGCTCCATCAGTAGTCAAGTCCTTCCTCTGCCAGAGAGAGCTGGACATAATACTGAAATGTGCACAGCATGAGGATTTCTCAGTCTCCTGCATCACTGACTGGCTGCTGCAGGTAATGTGTCAAGTGAACAACTTGGACATGCTCAGTATGTGCTCCTGGAAAAAAGAAATGTGTCATGACATCAAAGTGCAGAAGGGAAACCAAGTTCCTTTGAACCTGCTTCTCTGTCCAAAATGTTAGATTTTGGCAGGTTCGACAAATGCAAGTTTGGCATTGACTCACCCTTCTTTAACAGTCTCTCATGGGGAGATCACGTGATGTCTGCAGTGCCATAGCAGCTCATCTCAGGAGCTCCTACCACTCTACTTATCCATCCTCTTTTTTCTCCTGTCAAACTTTATTCCTGGAGCACAATAACCACCCAGATCAGTTGCTGCCTGCCTACTGTCACTGGTTGATTCATTCTGAGCATCGACATTGGTGTCCACTCACTGCAACGGAGACAGATATGAGGCAGGCCCCGCTCTGCCATATTCCTCCAATGACTCCAGAGAAGACAGCTAAAAAGTCTAAAGCACAAGCACTACAACATACCAAGCAAGCTGGACCCTCATCCTCCACAGTACCTTTGACTGAGGATCATTTTTTACAAGAACTGATGCCTTTTAAAGAAACTCTCGCCAATATATCTGCAGAGTTAAAGTCCCTCAGACCTGATATGGGGGACATAGGCTGCAGAATCGATGTGAAGCCCACACCACATCTCTAGAGGGCTGGTGTGACAGAACAGATCCAGAGATCATCAAGCTTAAGCAGCAGATTACAAAGCTACAGCTTAAAACTGAAGATTTAGAGGCTACAGCCAGGGAATAATATTTTGATCTTGGCTGCCCAAGGCCGAAGAAGGACCCTCCATGATCACCTTCTTACAAAAGCTACTGGCCAAAGTGGTAGGCCTTTCACCCCACAATCCTGTCTACCAGATTGAGAGGGCCCACCGCTCTCTCCACCCTCGATCCCCTGAAAATGCACCTCCCAGGCCCATTATTGTGAAATTCCTAAACTATTTGGAGAAGCAAAATGTTCTGACAAAAATGAAGGAATTACAGGTGATTCTCTGGGAGGGGAAACACCTTGGCATCACCCAAAACCTACCGCTGGAAACTAGACAAAAGAGATCCACCTTCCAACAGATCGTGAGGAAGCTTAATGCTGCTGGCATTAAATTTTAAATGGCTTACCCAGCTCACCTACAGCCTGTCATCATTGGCTTCTGGCTCTCATTTGATACCCCAGCCCAAGCCTCCAAAGATCTAGCCACTCATTTACCTGACCTGACATGAGCAACTCTGGTCTATCATTGTGGTATTTTTTTTGAAAATTAGGACTGTGCATACCTTATTTCTTTTTCTTCCTTTGTTGGCTGTCCTGGGTCCTGACTACTGTGGAGATGTTCATGGGCTCCCACTAGTGGATGGACTTCCTCTGCCCTCCCCATCGCAATGGATGGACATTTTCCTAATGGACACCCTGCTGTAAGCCTGGCCCCACAGTCTGGGGACACTGGGACCTGTTTTTCACAATGTAGGACTGCCTCTTACATTCTGCCTGGTATCCAAGAATTTGGGAACACCTAGTGCAACTTCTTGATTCTGAGGGGTAAAATCCAAGACGACCTGATCCTGCTCTGTTTTGGTTCCCACCAGATCCACTTGGGACTGAACCACAAGCCTGACTTTCTAGGGTGCAATTGAGTTTACTCTGTTCCTATCTCTTGAATTGTGTGGCTTTTACTTGTAGATGGGGATCTCATACTGGTCCCTAATATATTATTTTATTTAGATCCCACTGGTGTTACCCATGGAGAACTCTGTGCCTCATTGAACTGGTGTTGCCTTGGTAGGTCCCAATGTGCACCCCTTCCAGGTGTGACCTGGCTAATACTGCCTAACATCCTCATTCTCAACTGTCCTTCATTAAACTAATTTTTGTTTTCTTTCTTTCCCTCTGCACTTTCACCTCACTACTCTCTGACCTTATTTTCTTTAATTCTACTCTCATTGCTTCTTCCGCTTGCCTCAGCCTTTAATTAGCTGGCATATCTCAATCAGGGTGAACACCCGTACAACCATACAATGGTACTAACCACAGGTTGATTTCTTTCCAGGTAGGCCTGCCTGCATACTAATTCTAATACTGTTGCATATATTTTGTTGGGTTAGCTACTAATGTTGAGTGGATGGATGGGTGGGAGCTCCAGGGATGGCTAAAAATTCTGTGGGCTGGCACTCTCACATCCTGGCTAGTTGGGGGTGGTACTGAACCTTCTCCTTCCTATAATACCTCCTTCTCAGTATTGTGGACTGGGTGCAGGGCTTGGGAAGTCATGAAGAGAGAAATCCCACAAAGTCTGTTCAGATACACATATTTTTCCAATCCCACATTTCTTCCTGCTAAATTAATTGCAGCACTTCAAAATTTGGAGAAGAGGTTTTCAGGGCCTTGGGGTTATGGTTCTTCCTGAGTCTTTCTATAGTCCATTTACCTGGGAAGTGGCACCTGGGGACCATTGTATATAGTTTTAGGGGCGGGGTTGGGGAGAGGGATGATGGGGAACTGCTACAAACTATTGGCCATCCTGATTTTTCAATACATGTGACTGGGTTGGGGGTTCCATGGTATGTCTAGTCATGATTCTAAGGTCTTGGGCTCCAGGAGAAGGGGGGGCAGTTAGGGTACAGGAATGGTGAGGGCCCCACCTACAATATAACAGGACACCTAGTTCATCGATCTTGCTACATTTTAATATGGTATTATTTCTTACAATGATTACTTGTTGTTCTAATGTTTTGGTTGAACTTATTGGTCTGCTGGTTGGTGGGGGGGCTGGAGGGAGGGACAGAGTGTGCCTTGTAACACTTGGTAAATGTTCAGTGTTCACTGGTTATTATGACTATGGCTAATAATGTTGTTAAAATTCTTACTTGGAATGTTCAGGGAGCCAGAGATCGACTCAAAAGATACCAAATACTTAAGCTCCTTACCCTAGTTCAAGCCTGTATCACTTTTCTTCAAGAAACACATCTTCTCACTCAATAGGCTAATTGGCTACATAGGCAAGGTGTCAGTGAGGTGTTCGGCTCCGGTGAGTCAACCTCAAGCAAAGGTGTAGAAATCCTAATAAATCACAATGTCTCCTTTCAGGCAGAACAAGTTATCTCTGACCCACTGGGAAGGTATGTTTTTGTCAAAGGCCTCCTAGATCACCAAGAGGTGACTTTGGGTAACATTTATTGCCCAGTAAGGGACACCCTGTCTTCTTCATGGATTTGGTGGATCGGCTTGCCCCCTTTCTTTCATCCCCATTAATTATGGGTGGAGACTGGAATATTCCACCCACACAAGACCCTAGACCACTTCAATCAATCTCTCAGACCCCCTCTCTCACTCAATGGGCCCTAGAGTTTTATGGATTCATTTGGTCTCTGTAATCCATGGTGGATTCTTAATCCGTCCAGCCGTGCCTACTCCTTTTATTCCATGATCCATCATACATCATCTAGGTTGACTACATCCTCACTAGTCTGTCTCTTCTACCTGGGCTGTAATGCTATCCTTAAGCCCATCATGCTCTCGGATCATGCTGTGGCCTGGCTCCTACTCACCCCTTCTATAAACATGCAACTGGACACTATTTAGAAACTAAACACCCAACTCTTCAAAGATGACTTTATCTTCTCCAAAATAAAATCACTTATTCAATCCTATACTGAGTCTAACAGAACTCAATTCCTAGAGGAGATTGTGAGTGAGTGCGCTTTGAAATGCTTCCTATGGGAGAACTTATTCATCTTGCCTCTAAGCAGAAGAGACTCGTGAGTCAGAAACCATTTCCTTACTAACTCAAATACGATCCCTTGAAAAGTCTTTGTCTTCTTCATCTTCACCAGATTCTCTAACTGCCCTATTGTCCCTTTGGGACAAATATTGATCTTTTACGGAGAAGGCAGAGTATGCCATCTTAAAGACCCAGTCCAAATATATTGAACAAGGAGAAAAGACAGTGTGGCTGCTTGCTCTTCATTTGAAGAAATTAGAAAGTTTAAGAATTGTGACTTCCATCTTGGCTTTGGATGGTACCGCTGAAACTCTTCTCAGGGACATTTCTTAGTCTTTGAAAACTTCTACAGTACACTCTATGGACAGCGCCTCTCTTGCCATGTACCGAGGAGATTACTGACATACTTAGATACTATTTCATTTCCCCAGCTCTTGGACCATCAACAGGCTCTCTTATTCTCTCCCAACTCTCTGTCAGAGGTGGCAGCAGCCATTAACAGTTTAGCACTAGATAAAGCTCCTGGGCCAGATGGCTTCTCCTCTATTTTTATAAATTGTTTACCAAGGAATTGTCTCTCTCTTACTCCGTCTTTACCAATTTATGTTCATGGCAGTTCACTAGAGCCCTCACTCCTATAGGCTACATAGTCATTCTCCTCAAACTGGACAAACCCCTTTCTCAATCAGCTAGTTATCATCCCATTTCTTTATTAAATTGTGACATTAAGATTCTCAATAAAATTCTTGCTACAAGAATCAGGAATGTTTGGTCTTGCTTACTTAGCCCAAAACAGGTTGAATTTGTCCTGGGTAGATCTTCTGTAGACCACTTATGCAAGCTGAGTCACATTTTTTCAAACTGCTAAGCTTTCATCTATCCAGTGGCTCTAATTTCCCTCGATGTCGAAAAGGCTTTTGATAGAGTCGACTGAACCTTGTTATGGTTAACCCTGCAAAAAATGGGCATCCCTCCTATATTATTGCAATGGCTTCAAGTGATTTATTCTTCCCCATCAGCCAAGACATATTGCAATGGGGTCTTTTCCTCCCACTTTTCCTTCATACGGGTACCCGTCAGGGCTACTCCCTGTCTCCCTTCCTTTTTAACCTATACCTGGAACCTCTTATTAGGCAGCTTAAAGCATCTCTTAATATACTCGGCATGCCGGTCGGTGAGTTGGTAATGTCTCTATCCTTCTGCACCTTTCTCACCCTTCTGCCTCTCTCATTGAAACCTTGAAAGTGATTGATCAGTTCAGTCTCTACTCCAATGATAAGCTGAACTGCAATAAAACCAAAGTTTTTGCCATCAATCATTTTGTTTATAGATCTTACTTTACCATATTTGGCATGCAATGGGTCCCCAGAGCTATCAAATACCTAGAAGTTTCTCTAGCTATTGACCCATCTCATATGAAGAAACTAAACCTCAATGACCTAATCACAATCATACAACAAGACCTCCTAAGACTGAGAGCTCTCCACATTTCCCTCTGGGGCTGCATTAATATTATTAAAATGAATATTCTACCCAGACTCTTCTACCCTTTAAATATGCTCAATGTCTGGCTCTCTTCTCCTTCTTCCAACTCATCCACTTACTAATCACAAAATTCATTTGGTTAGATAAGTCCCTAGGTGTTCATATCTCAAAATAGGACTTCCCAAAGAATCAGGTGGTCTTAAATTGCCAAATTTCCTACTTTATTACTGGACCAGTCATCTTTACAAATGTGGTAAATGGCTTTCTACTACTCAAAATTTGGCAGATGATGACTATACCCCTATCTGGCTGCAAATAGAGTCCCACTTACTTCACACTTTCAATCTTTCTACCTCCATCATCCTCTTTTCTTCTTGGAAATTCTTGCTGGCGCCCCTGCGTAATTCAACAATTGGTACATCTATTAAGGTTTTCTCACAACTATGTGCCTCCTTGAGGATCCTTCCTTCAAAAGATACTTCCCAGCTTATCTTATCTAACCTATTGTAAATATCAAGATTGGGGACAATTTGCTCTCTCCAGGCTGGCTCCCTCAACTTCTTGAGGCCAGGGTATCTGATTCCTACTCTCAGGACTTGCCTCTCTTCTCCCCAGAGATCATGCAAAATGTCACTGTGTGTCTGTCTCATATCTTCAAAATTTATCAGTTAAGACATCTGATATTGCAACATTTCAGTCCCACCACAAAGGTTTCTGGGTTAGGCAGCCTGTTGGCACAGATACAAGATCTCGCAGTTAGACCTCATGGGACTTCCCTTATCTATAGCTTCATCTCACCACCCTTCACCTCTACTGGCTCCAAGGTCTGGGAGGCCCTGCCAGGCATCACACTTAACTGAGCATGCATATGGAAGGACCTATATAAATACCTCACCTAGGACATGCTACGTCTTACCCAATACCACATCTTAAACAACATGTATTACACTCCTGTCAAACTGGTTAAGATGGGTCATCTCCCCTCTTCTACCTGTTCTAGATGTGGCAAGACAGATGGTACAATTTTGTATGTTCTGTGGTCCTGCAAGAAGGTCTCTCCCCTATGGGGTCTAATTTAAACATTTGCTGACCCCCTTCTGGGCTTAGAAGGTCTCTTCACCCTAGAAATATGTGTTATAGGGGATTATACATGGATTGAGGTTAAAGAAAGGAGATACCATATCACACTCCTTTCTCTGGCTATCAAAAAATTGGTCCTTAAGCACTGGTTGAATCGGACCCTATCTCATACCATGAATGGCTACACGAGCTCTCCTTCTGTTTTTGGATGGAATGCCTGATTGCCAATACTTACCATAGAATGCCTCTTTAACAAGAAATGGGGCAAACTTTATGCTCTATATCTGAGTTAAGGATTTTTCTGGGTTCTCTCTGGTTCCTCACATATACATTTTCTGGTCTTATTGCATTTTTAGTACCTCTTACTGGTTGAACGAACACCTGTGGGTGGGAGGGAATTGGAGGATTTTGGAGGGTCTGGAGGAAGTGGTTGGTCATGTTCAATGTCTTGTGTTATTATTTTTCCCAGTTATTTAACCAGGTGAGACACACTAAGCTGAAAGCTTGTTTACTAGTGCAACCTGTAAGCACAAGGCTTACTTGCTCAGGGTCACACAGTATGCAAGTGGGTTGTGGGATTCAAACCCAGGTCTCCAGATTTTCAGCTCAGAGCCTTAAACCACTGTGCCATACTGCCTCCTTACTGTTATTTACATTGTTGATGTTTGGCTTAAAAAAAATAATAAAGCTGATTTAATTACAAAAAAAATAGTCTCTCATGGGTTGGATTCTGAGAGAGAGAGAGAGAGAGAGAGAGAAAATGATGGACAGCCACTACATCAAACAGATGATGCCATGCCAGTCCACCATGACCACCATGGGTCCCACTCATTGGGTGCTTCTGACTACTCACTGGAGACCCCCAATGTCTTGTAGCTGCTGGACGGATATAGAGGGGAGGCTACTAAAGAAGCTGGAAAGGTAGGACCTAACCCCAAGGGGAAATTTAGGGATGTGTTAGGTCTACTGAGGGCGGGTTTTAAAGCAGGTATACCTGGATGGGACACAGTAGCCAAGAAAAGGACTCTTGGCTGAAGCTGAATAAGGTTCTGGCTGGGTCAAACCCCAAAGACTAAAAATATGTTAAAAAAAAGAGTTATAACTTTTCAATCTGCTGTTTGTGTGGAGACATAACTGTTTCTCTTCAGTCAGTACTGTAAAATATGCTCAGTAATAGGTGCTTAGGTCAATAATGTGGACTGTGAGATAAATTAACCTCTAAGCATTTATTTGGAGTATAGATAATGCAAATGACTAATTAAAGGGACACTGTCAACCTGTTTTTCATCACATTATTGCTAGTTAAAAACCTACATTTTATGATTGCTTACCTTCTCTAAAATTAATTGATGTTGCTGTTTGTTTTGTCTGTCTCCTTGTTTGGTAGAACTGAAATAGATGCTAATATGTATTTCTAAACAACCTTTTGTTTACAATCCTGGATCTGTTCTTACTGCATACTTCCTGAGGATTATAAACATACCCAAACAGTGCAGTCACTCATGAGACAGTAGCCTCCTAACCTCCCACTGCATCCTGAGGAGCTAGACTGTGTTGTGGGTGTTCCCAAGTCCAAGAAAGATGTGGCTGGAGCTGATCAAGAAATCTAAACAAACCTGTGTTTGTGTGGTAACACCAGTATGGTGGGCAGTCTGTTTTTCACTTTTTTAAAGAAAAAAAGAATCAAAATCAAACTACCAACTACATCAGCAATCTTTACAGAATGTTGGCAATCATAAATGTGTATTTTAAACTAGGGACACTTTGAAACCTAAGGCGTTGACAGTGTCCCTTTAGGCTAACATAGAAACATAGAATTTGATGGCAGATAAGGACTGCTTGGCCGATCTAGTCTGCCCATTTCCCTACCTAATGGATAAGCTGCAGATCCTAGTTAACCAACAGCCTACTTCCTCCTACCCACCATTAGAATTGCCTTATGTCTGTCCCATGCATTCTTGAATTCACCCACTGTTTTTGACTCTACAACCTCCTCAGGAAGGCTGTTGCATGTATCCATAACCCTCTCTGTGAAGAAATACTTCCTCACATTACCTCTGAGCAGTCCCCCTCTATCTTCAAATTGTTCCCCCTTTTTTTTGCACATCTCTTTTCTTAAAGATGCTACCCACTTGGACTTTGTTGATTCCCTTGAGGTATTTGAAAGTTTCTATCATGTCCTCCCTCTCCCTCCTTTCCTCGAGGCTATACATCTTAAGCTCCTTTAGTCTTTCTTCATATGTCTTCTGCTGCAGACCCTGCACCATTTTGGTTGCCCTCCTCTGGACAGCCTCCACGCTGTCTATGTCTTTGTGGAGATGGGGGTCTCCAGAACTGTGCACAGTACTCCAGATGTGGTCTTACCAACTGTCTGTACAGAGGGCCAACATCTTCCTGTTTTCTACTGATGATGCCTCTCCCTATGCATCCCAGTATCCCCCCAGCCCTCCTTACTGCCTTCTCACATTGCTGGCCCACCTTTAGGTCATCTGATATGACTACCCCCAGGTCCCTTTCCATCTTTGTTGTTGTCAGTATCTCACCCCCATTGTGTACTCTTCCCCTGGGTTTTTGTTTCCCAGGTGCATTACTTTGCACTTCTTTGCATTGAATCTAAGCTGCCATACATTTGACCATTCCTCCAACCTTACCAAGTCCCTTTTCATCCTTTCTACCCCATCTTGCATAACAACCCTGTTGCAGATCTTTGTGTCACCTGCAAAGAGACATACTTTTCCTTCCAGTCCCTCTGCAATGTCACTTATAAAGACATTAAAAAGGACCGGCCCCAGTAGTACCCCACTAATAACCCTCTTTTCTTCTCTGTGGACTCCATTTACTATTACCCACTGTGTCCTATTGTCCAGCCAGTTTTACCCACCCTGGGACCCACTCCCAGAATGGCTAATTTGTTTATTAATCTGTTTTGTGGGACTGTGTCAAATGTCTTGCTAAAGTCTAGGTAGGCCATGTCCACAGCCCCTCCCTGGTCTACTACTTTGGTCACCCAGTCAAAGAAATCAATTAGATTTGTCTGACATGACCTTCCCGCTGTGAATCCATGCTGCCTTGGGTCTTGTGCCCCACTCACCTCTAGGTACTCAACAATTCTTTCCTTCAGAATCTAATAATACTGGTTTTGTATAAAATTCTTGATTATTGGAAGGTAGGAATATAACGCCTGAAAACACGTGCCATTACAAGCAGCAGAGACTGAACAGAAATATATTGTTCCCTTAACTATAGTTGGTTGTTTGAGTAGTACAATGCAGATTTTACTGCCTTTTTAAACTTAAATAGAAAGCAACAAAGAGAGTTGTTACATTGAATATTAGAATGGAAGGTTTCAGCGTGGAATTCCAATGGAACATGTATGAAGAACAAAAAGAAAGGCTCGATTCATGTATGTATCTGAATTGGAATTTTGTTTCCTCAACTGAAAATATCAGTGTCATGGCCAAATGCCATTTCTTCAGGGAAACGACGATACAGTTAACAAAACAAATAATATTCTACCTATAGTACATAATAAAGAATAAAGAACCCATTCTAATGTTGACTTTAAAAACAAACCACAGCCACAGCCCCTGAACACATAACTACAGTACATAATAATATTAAACAAAAATAGTAAAAGAAAGGTTGGAACAGTTGTTCTAAAGATATTATACTATTGATTTGCTACCCTTATAATTTGATCATGAATTTGCTATTGGATTAGTTATAAAAAGCATTCATTTTGAACAGATCACAAATAAAAGGTTTAATTCAAATAAATCTTAATGAACAATATATTGTATAAAAAGTATCATGTACAATATGTACTAAACATACAGATAAGATGTGAAAGGTGGCCCAAATACTCACTTAACTTTAATGCTAGTAACCTCTTATTAAATCACTGTAAAATGCAAATGTCTACATACTATATACATCTACTTGGAAATATGTCCACCTAGCCACTCCCTAATTTTTCCTTATTAGATGTCCTTGTTTAGTCCATTATATTGTACACAGCACATGAAAGGTTAACATAAACAGAAAACAGTACCTTTAAGTAAATAGGTTGATAGTACATATTAGCTAAGTTGAAGACTTCAGTGAAGCAAAGCACACTAATATCAGCAGCTGCTGCCACGTGTTCCCCAACTGATATCATTGAGTTCCAGAACTAAGTAATTAAAAATAAAATAACATTTGCCAGGAAAATACAGCATTATTAAGGGAACCTAGGGAAACAATGGACTATTTCAAAACAAACACACAAAACAATACACTGGGTGATTAAACAGACTTTATATGGGCCCATATTTGCAATGATATTAAAAATGTAAACAATATTATATATGTTTCCTTTAACATTTGTTTGCAATTTTGTGATATTTATGTACTGCTTATGTGAATTATTAGTGTTTTGCAGAAAATTTGAAAATCAGGTTTAATCCATATTTCGGTTAAGTATGGATTTGATGTTTTGAAGGATCTCAATTTTATTCATATTACCCTTTAAACAAGCAGGCAGATAATGAGTGAGTTGTTAAAATGTGATGACATAGGAGCTGAAACTTTAAAGCTCAGTTTAGTATCAAAGAAAGCAGAGTCTAATACATGTCAGTTGACCAAGCAGACTTCAGATTCATCTTTTAAAATTATTACCGTGTACAGTGTTTGATAATGAACTGCAGATGTACTACAAAGTATCAAGTCTTTTATTGTGAAATTGTAGTCAACATCATAATTCAGAATGCTGCTTCAGTGAAATTCATAAGGTTTAATGTCATTTTGGAGTTATATTTTGGCACTGATAGTTTTTAATGTATAATATTATTTCATGCTCAGAGTTGCTGGTATTTTGAAACAGTGATGCTGCAGAATTTCAATTGTTGAACAAGGAATAGCATTGGCCCATGCATCAAACAGAAACACCTCTTTGATTATATGTCAGAAATATTGCTTTGACATTGAATGCACTTAAAAGAATATATTCTATTATCTAAATTAAAATCAAAGAATCATTTTAGTCAATCAAGGATACTGGTGGTATTAAGCTGGCAAGAAGAGTGGATACCTGCTGGTCTCCATTTACCTTGCTTCATTAGAGACGTTTATCAGCGCTGCTGACCGTGGGACTATCCTTTTTGTAAAGCAAGAATTTCATTTTTTTGTAAAGAAATTGTTCTTTTCATAAAGCTAGAATAGCATGAAAGCCCCCACCCCACCCTGTTTTTCTCCTCATCTATCAATCCAGTCCAGTTTAGGCCATTCAGTGTTGCACTGCCATTGTTTAAAGTGATTTACCTGCTCTGAATGCACTGTGATTACATCCCTCTTTAGAACTAATTCATCCCTCTTTAGAATTAATTCTCTGTGAAAGGCTGAAGAGTTTTAAGTTGACCTTTTAATACACTCCTTAATATCCTAAAACTACAGCCTAATCCTTTCTATTATTAATTCTGAGGGTAAAACTGTAGAGTCTTGGGATTATTAGACCTGTACTGCACTGTCTATTATTCTAAGTGAACAGTTGAATCCTTTTTAGAATTAGAATTCATTTCTGTGTAAAGCTGTAGTTTTAAATTGACCAGACTTTTCAGTGTACTGCCTAGTATTCTAAATTTAAAGCCCAGTCCTTGCATCTCGCTTTGCCACCTGTCTGCCCTCTAGCCCACTTACGTCTCCTCCCTGTTTCTATTACCCACTTTGTAGTTTCGCCTCCTCCTTCCAAATAATAGTGACCACACTGTTACTTTGTTTGAGTTATCCACACATCCCCTGACTGCCCCTACTTAATCATCTCCTTTCCTCTCCCTTTCAGGTGTGTCATGCCCACCTGGGGCTCTCACCTCGCCACCAGTTGAAAAGCTACAAGCCTGTCCTGGGAAGCAACCCACAGTTCTGCTACTGCAAATTAGCAGACCCTGAGGCTTTCTTCCCCTGTTGAAACTGCCGCCCAGGATCCTCCAAACTCCAGTTCATTGCATGGCCCAGAAATCTACAGAAATATCCAAAAGCCGTATACTCCCTCAGGTACGTTGGTATTTGGCGCCTTTGGACATTCTGAATTTTCAGCGCCAACACTCTGATTGGAGGATCTCAGCCATACTGACTTCTTTCTGCTGGTCTTCATTTTACCTTGCTTCATTAGAGATGTTTATCAGTGTTGCTGACTGTGGAACTATCCTTTTTTATGAAGCACGAATTTCATTTTTTTTTTAAGGGTCTACGTTCTCATTTGCAAATTATACTACATAGCCACTAGAGGGCTACAACAGCTGTCTTTTCTGTTAAAGAGGAAACACGTTATATTGTCTACTTCCTCTTCTGCTCTAGTGGATCTGGGATACCTCTCTTTCTGAGGACCATCCCCGGGGTTTTTCTGCCGGTTTCTCAGGCTGAACCATGCTCATCCACTAAGGCTGCAAGACTTGAACACCTGTCTCCACTCCCATTCTGTACTGGTAAAAAAGGCTAGAAACAGAAACGAAAACTACAGACCAATCTTGCCACACCGGATTGCAGCCTTGCACCACCTCACTGGCTCAGCTGCAAAGAGTTGCTCTATGGGTACGTTCAGTGCCAAAATCACCTCTCAGCCAATAAAAGGATTTTAAACTTATGACACCTGATTGCTGATTGGTCTAGGCTTCTAGTGACTTTTACTGCTGGCTGTTGTGGCATGTAGATCTACCATGGGAAGTTACAGCTGGTTCCTCGGTGTGTCACTAGCTTTACTAGTGCTCAGCTCAATTCTTCAGAACCCTCATCTCTCCCTAAAGTGGAATGACCCTTGTGCTTCTCCTTGTTCTGCATCCAACAGCTCCTTTTAGGTAGTCATTCTGGACTATTGGGCTTCTCAGCTGTCTCTGCCTGGGAGTGGGACATCTCCCGAACTGCCTGTGCAGATTACTCCCCCATCCAGACTCGAGACTTCCTACTCATGGCAAATTCCTGCCAGGACACTAGTGGCTGCAACAATAGGCCAGTATAACACCAGGAGTGGGTACAGGCCTAGCCATCAACACCGCTTCTCCTAGCGTCCCAAAAATAGTGTTTACAAATTACAGTTCACTGCCTTAAAAAGAATCCTGCTTCTTTTGCTATCGTGCTCAGGCAATGTCGAACTCAGCCCAGGACCATTAGACACCCTTGCTTCTCCATCAGACCTGGCAGACATCAAAGGAATATCTTTTATGCATCCTAATGCCTGTAGTTTGCTGAAAAAGTTCACCCTTATCCAGGCTTGGGTGAGCCACTCCCTACCTGACATCCTAGTGATCACTGAGACCTGGCTTAGGCAAGCAACCCCAGACAATGAAATCAATATCCCAAATCATTTACTCTTCCGAGCGGATACGCAATCAAGAGGAAGTGGGGTGGCAATTTATGTAGGGACAAATGCACTCAACTGTATGCCATAGACACATCATCCTCCCCAAAGAATTTGTGTGCTTGACCCTAAAGATCAAACTTTTCCTTCCAGTGTACTTTGTGTAATAGGCTGCTACAGGCCCCCTTCTGCCGGTCTCACCTCAGTTCCATACTGGGGCTCAGTTCCTTGGAAACCATTATTCTTGGCGACCTGAACTATGTTAGGCTATCAAGTGCATCAGCTCCCTTGAAATCCTTTTCTGACACTCTAGGGCTGGTGCAGCTCATTAAAGCAACCTATAACCCAAATAAAAAGAACCTTAACAACAGCTCCACCTGGATGTAATTTTGGTTAGCAAGTCACATCTGTTCTCTCATGTTGGATCATTTTTCTCAGACATTAGTGATCGTTGTATAATCACCACGAACTAGATCTGTGCACAACCCACAGTTTATGGCAAAGTTCTCTATCAAGAGGTGCAAAAGTAACTTCAATTTGTTTGCATATGTCCACGACTTGAAACATTCACCACAATGGCAGGAATTCTCCTAGCCAAAATGGTTAACTGAGCATATACTATTTTATGATATTTTTAGTGAGGCTTTTAAGTAAGCATGCACCCTTGGTTAAGGTGCGGGTCAGGAGCAGTACCTGCTGCTGTTCTCCTGACTTTAGAAATATACTAGAAGACTGATTGTTGTCTTTTGGAGACATAACAGTGCGCTGTTGGTCAGAGTGTCATCCTTCTATCACCAAAGCTAGCCTCTGCCTCAAGAAATCCTTCAAAGCTTTGGAAAACATTGAAAGTCATGTCTGGACATACACCTAGTAATTCCATTTCAGCAAAATTAAGTCTGGTGACAGTGTTATCTCTAACCAATGTGAGATATTGAAGCCCTCAATAACCATTTTGCAATGGTAGGGCTAGCATTTGATACTTCCCTGCCAATGACCTCTGCACTGCTCAGGGCCACCAGCCCATGAGTCCCTTTCTACCGAGGAGGCCTTCTCAATCCTCCTGCCTGTCTCTCTAAAGAGGTGGAAGACCTACTCCTGCAACTGACACCAGGAAGGAACAGGCTCTGACTTCATAGAGCCATACTATCTGAAAAGTGCCTACCATGTGCTTGTAGTGCCAATCACCCACCTATTCAACATGTCACTCTCCCAGGGTAGCCTCCCCCCTCAAGGAAAATAGCCCATGTCATCCCTCTATTAAAAGCAGGTGACCTCTGTGATCTAAATAATCACAGACCAATCTCCCTCCTCCCTATCCTGTCTAATTAACTAGAAAAAAATTGTGTGTGGCCAGCTAGAGGTATACTTAGAATCCAGAAGCCTATTAAATCCAGTTCGGTCTGGATTCAGAGTAAAGCACAGCACCATAACAGCCCTAGCTAAGGTGACCAATGATTGGCTCCTACACATTGACAACAAAAAGCATGTCTGTGCTGTTTTCTTGGATCTTAGTAAGGCATTCGACACAGTCAATTACAGCCTGCTTCTTTCCTCCCTAAGCACCTTAGGCCTGGACCATAAATCTATGTGCTGGTTTGCAGACTACCTTGGAGAACGGAAACAGCAGGTTAAAGCTGAAGGTGATCTTTCTCCATTAAAACCTATGCTGAGGGGCATGCCCCAGGGCTCTATCCTTGGTACCCTCCTCTTTGCAGTCTACATTAACAACATCAATGAACCCATCAAAAAAGCCAACATCCACTTATTCGCGGATGACACTGCACTATATTTGAGTTGTCCTATGCTGAAAGCAGCCTGTGAAGACCTCCAAGCTGAATTTAACCTTCTACAATATCAGCTCATAAACAAAAAGCTTTTGCTCAATGCGAAAAAGACAAAAACCATGCTCTTCTCACCCTCCTTGCATGCAGCAATTCCTGCTGGAAGGGGACTATCCCACAAATTTCCACTGTTGTTAGAGAAACACTAGAGTATGTAGCTAAATTCAAATATCTAGGAGTTTGGCTCTATCATAAACTTTCCTTTACCGACCATCTTGAAGAACTACAGAAGAAACTAAGGCAAAGATTAGGTCTATTCTACAGAATTAACCACCTGCTCACAAAGGAGGACAAGATTCAATTGGTTCAAGCTACCTTCCTATCTTTAATAGATTACGTGGACCTGCTCTACAGCCACTGCACTACCGCTGCACTGGCTAAGTTGGATATCCTCTACCACAGAGCTATCAGGTTCATTACTGGCCTTCCACTTTCCACACACCACTGCTCCCTGTATTCATCGTTAGGCTGGACCTCCATTCACTATAGAAGGAATAGAAATGCCACCTTACAGGCCTTCAGAGTGGTGACCAACAAGCTCCCATCATATGTCTCAGATTGTATTCCCCAGAGTGTGTTAGGCACCTATGCTCTAAGGAGCTATTCCCTAATTGCCCTCCAAGTTCCAAGGGTCAACACTCATTTCAGGAAAGCTGCTCTAAGCTTCTCTTTACCCACATTGTGGAATGGTTTACAAAGGAACTTGAAGCTGAGCTGCACTGTTAGCCTGAATATCTTCAAGGTGCTCTATGATCACTACATGAAAGCACCTTGCAAATGTTTTCCTCACCGCTAGCCCACTAATTCCGCAACTCCCCCTTTCCATCCTGATGCTCGCCATGTTTCTACCCCTGGCTCTCACTCTTTCCCTATTAATTCTTCCTGCTGCACCCACCCTTCCCTGTCCACTTCAGCCTGGCTAAAGTCCCACCCCATCCATAGTAGTGTCCCAATCATCTACCATCCTCCGTCATTATCATAATAAACAAGTACACGACAGCCATCGTCACTTTCTGTGGTTTTAGCCCATTTTTTCCCCAGTCGTCGGTAATATATCCCTCCTCTTCTTTACCTCTCTAACCTGCCACCCCATACACAGCCTCTTTCCCCTATGTTGTATGTGTAGTTGCCAGCTGCCTCACTCAAAAGATCTCTGCTTATAACCCCTGAATGCCTATAGTTGATTGTACATCTGCTGACTTCTTCAATTGTAAAATAATGCTGTTTTTTTATTTATTTCAACCTTGTACTGTACTGTATACACTGTGTATACTTTCTCTTCCTTGTATATTATTGCTCTTTGTATACCTGCTTTTGTACTGTACTTTGATGTATTCATGACCAGGTCCACCTTGCAAATGAGCCTTGCTCAATGGTGCACACCTGGATAAATAAAGATTTTGATTGATTGATTGATTGATTGATTGATACAATAGAGCAGTGATATACTACAAGGTGATCTGCACACATTAAGGGTGTGAGCTGATAAATGGAAGCTTAGATTTAATGAGGGAAACAGCAAATTACCGCACCAAGAGACAAGGAATCTGGGTCACACAAACACCCTCGCTGGTGTAAGAGTGGACACCACAGCTGAGGAAAAGAAATCAGGTGTAGTTGTGGACAGTAAGATAAAGTGAAGCAGAAAATGTAATGCCACAGTCAAGAGAGCAAACACAGTGTTGAGATGCATTACATGTTGCATAATGAGCAGGTCGAGGGAAGTGGGAGGTTGCCCTCCTCCCATGCAAGGCCTTGGTTACTCAGCATCTGGAGCTCTGCATCCACTTTTGGTCACAGCAATTTGGAAAAAACATGGAAAAGTTTGGGGTTTGGTGTGGGGCCAACTGTCTGATAAGTGGCTTATGGGGCAATAGCCATGAGGACAGAGTGGATAAACTTAAATTGTTTGGCCTAGAGTAGAGTCTGAGAGGGAATATTATCATGGAGTTCTGATTACTAAATGGAATAGACGTGGTGGAGTATACACATTGTGTGAGTTGGTGATTGTAAGCAGAACTAGATGGCATGCACTTAAACTGAGAAAAGACAGAATAATGTATTATTTACTTAAAATGTGTGCATCCAAGGGGTGTAAATCATTGTAACAACATGTACAGGTGTAATATAAATTGACATGTATCAAACATTGGTAAGTTGTAATTACTCTGCACATACAGCATGAACAATAAGGTATCCCATGATATGGGTGAAGCAGATTGAGCAACTCACATTTGAGCGATTCAATTTATGCACCCAAAGAATTAGTAACCCTCAGAGGATGGCGACAGGATGGAATAGTGGGTCAGGCTGGCTATAACAGAGAGTGCGAATGATGGGGTGGGGCTAGAGGGTGAATGATGGGGGGTTAGTGGTGTTACATGAATAGACCAGTGAAGCCTGCTTGCCAAGCTGGCCACCTGGAGTAGTGGATGTGGTCCCTGGTTAGTGTGGTCATGGTCCCAGGTTTGGGACTGCCTGTAGGTAATTGTTTTGAAAAGTGTTTTGGGTGTTATTTTTTTTTTTGTGTGTTTTCTGGTTCCCCCAACTGTGTTGCCCCCAGCCACAGCATCCCCCTACATACAGTTGCCCCTTCCTGTGTATTCCCCTTGTCCCACAGTGTGCGCCCCCCCATAGTTGATTATTTTAATATTGGGGTTGCGGGGAGGCATAGCCCCCTGCATGAAATGTTAATTTTTATGGTTCCATATTGCAATGTACAGCGCCATTGCTGTTGTAATTGGTTCTGTGGTTGTTGTATTGCCTAATATGTTCTTGGCAAAATGTACTCACTGTTATGCGAGTCACTGTAACATTTGCACTATTATGACATGGAACTGAACAATAATAGGGTACTGTATATAGTAGGGATGCAGTGGACATCAGCAACATTTAGGCAGCAGAGGCTAATTACTGGGGGTGAATGGAAGTATCCTTGCTCAGAAGATACAAGAAATGTACAGGGAGATAACTAGCCACATAGGTCTCAGGAGGCACTGGAGACAAGATAGATGATAATAGGAAAGCTGGAGCGAGAAGATGGGTAAGGGGATGCAAAGGGGGTGGGCAGAAATAAGGTGGAACAGTGCTGAACAATCAGTTACAAAGCTGGTCCAGTGGCATGGAGGGCTGAGGCATCTGTGCCTTACCTCCTGCCACGCCAGTGACCCAAGTTTATGGTGCTAGCAGGTCACCAGGGGTTGGTCAAGGGGAGGAGGACTGAGCATTCCAAGGACTGCTCTCCTCTCTGGGGAGGGAGGGAGGAGGAACAGTGATCGGTAGATAGCCTGGCCCCTAGTGGAGGCTAGGGGCTGGAACACCAACACAGTACAATGGAGGGGCAGAGGCAGGGCAGACACCATGGCCACATACGGAAGCATGCAAGACACCACCATCAGCATCTTTTGTGCCCTCCTCTGTGTTAGAGAAAGAAACATGGGAGGAAAATACTGGCAGTAGGATGAATGTGGGCACTTGCAGGCCCCACTCCCTGACCAGACAGGCTCACCAGCCTGAACCAGATCTTGTGTATGGCCGGGTCGAGAGTCTCCCCCTACTGACTCCACTAGGGGAAAAGGCCTGGGGGCAGAAAGGTTGCAGATAATCCCCAGTGGATGTCAGAGGGACAGGGCTGGGCTGCCCTCTTGAACATAGGCTGACCGGCAAGGAGTATAAATAAAGTAAAAAAAAAAAAACAATCAATTGCAGGTACAGATGTGGGTGTTGAAGTCATTGTGTAGGACTTTTAGGGATGAGGTGGAAGAAGTGAAGCTGGGGCAGGAGAAGAGAGAGGACCATAAGTGGGGAAGGTGGAAAGAGATGATAGAAATGATAGAAATGCAATGGCCGAGATACGTACACTGAAGTGAGTGTAGTGAGAAGTTGGAATAAAGGGTGCAATGAGGGATGCAGAAGGGATAGTCAAGAGCAATAAGAAGAAACAATGGAAATCATTACTTTGCATAGAGTATGGTTACCCTGCGCAGTGAGGTTGTGGAAGCTAGCACTGATCAGGCTTCAAAGTAGAGCTACACAGATTCCCATGGAAGAATAGCAGAAAGGGTTGCACAGCATGAGGATGGCCAGCATTCTGTATGTCAAGTGTATATTTGTGCCCATACTCAAACTAGGTATATTAAATGCTACACAGAAGGAGGGATTGACAGTACAGACCCTAAGTCACTTTTGTGACTACAATACTATGTTATTATGTTATTATGCTATTTACATTATGGTGGTGTCTTCTAACTCTTGAATGGCAGAACCACTCAACTTCCTCAGTCCATTCCAAGCCTCAGCTCATTCATTTTATAAAAAAGAACTAATGTAATAGCTTTACAATTTACATTGGTACACTATGTCAACTTCCATTATGACTGCTTACATTTACAACAGTTACAACTGGTTGCAATTCTTGGTATCCCTTGGTGCAGTGCTTTTAAATGTTACAAATATACATAGTCATAAGTAGGGTTTTTACGGAGTCAGCAGGTAGCATTTACAGAAGCAGTGCTGCAGATTTATACTGTACTGTAGGCTTCCACAAGCCCTTACCCTGCTGCCACTGTCTCTGTCTTTAAAGACTTCTGAAAGATATCAGCTAGGGGGGACTTCCAGAACCTCCTTTAATTCCACTATGACCCATGAGTGCATACCATCAGGACCCTAGGATTTTCCACGATTCACGCCCTTCTGGTACTTACCAATTAATTCTGCCGTAATCAGCACTGCCTCATCTTTGGCCTGCACCTATTCCAGAATATCCCCCTGACCAAGTTCTCTAACTTCCTAGTGGAATTCTGACACAGACACTTGGAATTATTTATTATTGATCACTCAAGCTAAATAGTGTTTTGCAGGGACTACCCTGCAAAATACAACTTGCTGCTCTCTAGGTAGGGCTGGGAAAACTTTTGGATGTTAGCCTCTGCATGTTTTGTAAAATAAGTGAACTGATCTGCAATGTTTGTATACTTTTTCGTTGGTTGTGGTCTTGATTTAGAAAAAAAACTAGTAAGTCCACAACTTGTGGAAAAAAATATAACAATCTACAGTACACCTTGTGGGAAGACATTTTGCATTTCTTCAACCACAAGAAAAATATTTCCCAACTCTCCAAAATTCCACAAGTATGAACCATTTTCCAT
Organism: Neoceratodus forsteri; assembly: GCA_016271365.2. Classification (NCBI taxonomy): domain Eukaryota; kingdom Metazoa; phylum Chordata; order Ceratodontiformes; family Ceratodontidae; genus Neoceratodus; species Neoceratodus forsteri. The sequence continues at coordinate 656,151,877 of CM028132.1, forward strand.
AAAATCTGGATTTTTCACAAATGAAAAGCAATGGAATTTCACAAACTTTCACATGCAGATTTTTAAATTTGCCCACCCCACCCCCAAGTGGTCAGAGCTAGTCCCATGTATGCCCAACTCCTCAATCATTTAATACCCAACCCTCTTCCCTGGTCCATCATTTGGGAGGTGGGTGACATTCTGGCTGCTCATTCAGAACCTCCATTCTTTGCAGCATCACAAATAGCTTCTGAGTCACAAATGTGTGTGCGTGTGTGTGTGTGTATGTGTGTGGAGCGGGGATGATCTGAGGGCAGTAGTGGTCTACCTAACATAACTGAGTGATGCTATATATACTGCAAGGGAGGTTGGGTTCCAAATTGGTTGATGTAATGGATGAATGAGTTCTGAAAATGTCCTGTATTACAGTCTATCTAGCTTCATCTATTAATGCTGGATAGAATTCTCTACAATGGTATCTCTGAAGTCGCCAGTGGTGCTGCAGAGAAGGGGTACCACGAGCAGTCCAAATTTTACCCATTTCTTTCCTAATATGGTTTGGTGATTGTTGGTGAAGACCACAGGACCTTTGACTCATTATAATACATGGAACTGGGAAAGTCAGGTGAGAGGTGAAGACTATTAAAAGAGAGTGTACAGTGAGGAGACTGATAGAGCCTGAAACAGTACGTGAAACTGTGCTCTGTCTATCATGTATTTGGTGTTGGGTGGTGAATCCAACCTGGATCTCTGGCCCATAATAATATGAGACTAATAGGTCAGGATGAAGATTACTTTGAAGAGGTAGCATTTGAAGCGGATGGCAGGAGGCCAGGTATAATAATCTTCAAGCATGGGAGGAGGAGGTGGTTGGTGGCAGTAGATGACAGAGGAATCTGGAGTTGGACATAGAACTTGCCCTTGCTGGTAGAAAAGGATTTTTTATTTGATGTGTTTATTTAGGTTCTTTTGACTTTTCATGTAGTAGTGTGTGCTGAAAAATAGTGCTAGTCAAATAAACCTAATATACAGCATGCTATTCAAAAGCTAATAGTAATAATCTTGCTACCCATTATCTTGCATGTGCAGCTACAGTCCAGTACTTAAACTACTGTAGGATACACTGTTCTGAAGACAGCAACATTGGTGGAGCATAGTCACTATAAGTGCTTCTAATACATCATTTTCTTTTTGTATCAGAATGTTATTGCCAGTGACAACTGGTTACCAATTAAGGCTGGGCTCAGAGAGATCTTTGCTTTCATGTTCTGCAAACAAGGGCACAGAAAGCTAAACTACAAGATTCATTTCATACAGTATCAAGCCTGTTTTATGCTGAGTTTAGTGCACATACTACTCTAGAAACCTCTGCTCAAAATAGCTTAATCAACATTAAGTGTTTGCAAATTCCAGGTCAGGCTGGGATTATGGTTGCACAGTGAATTGTATTTTATAAGATCCAGTCTGTATTTGATTAACTTTGCTTCTGTCCACAACCCATGGGAATGACATAAGGGTTTAATTTTCATAAAAGTACAATTTGGAGTGGCTGTTTCACAACCACACATTTTCTCCTTATTTTCAAAGAAGACATCGCTGCCTTGCAAACTTTCATTTTGTGCCAAACTAACACTCTTTGCAACCATATTGTGATGAAATTAACAAAAGCAAATGACAAAATAAAAATATAAACTAGTTTCCTATGCAGCAACATATATTTGTAACTATATTTTTGAAAAGATACTAAACAAACAAGCATTTGTCAATGCAGAATGTTGGCTTGCTGTCACTGGCATTGGTAGTGCAGGAGTTACAGAGATGCACAATAGGATTGGCAGTGAATTAGTGAACTGCCAGCAACCCCTGACCCACTCTGCAGAGTGACAGGCACTAGGGTGTGCCTTTGGTCATAAACCATGCCTCTAACGCCATAAAATGGCAAGTTATAAGGATCAAGTGGCTGCTTCTGATCTCAGGTAGTAACAGTTCATAAGAAACAGAATGGACTAACAATAGCATCAATAAATATCTGCAGCCTGCTAGCAAAATTGGACACTCTCCAAGTCTGGGTCCAGCAGCACCAGCCCAACATTCTTGCAATAGTAGAGACCTGGCTATCACCTAGGGTGCCAGACTCTGCTATACAACTCACTGGGTATGCTGCATTCATACTAAATAGACTTGGTAAAAGAGGAGGTGGTTATATTATATATGTTAAAGATCACATTCAGGGCCAAATACTTAACCCATATGACACCAAATGTGAGGCTCAACTGATGGCCATAAAAGTAATACTTGGCAAGAACGGGAAAACCCTAACAATAGACTTGGCCTATATCCCTCCCAAGGAACAAGCGAATGGTTTCAATTCTGCCACCAGCTACCTCTCTGAAGGGGAAACAAACACAGAGCTGATAATGGTTGGAGACTTTAATATCAACTGGTACTCCACTGAAGCTGTACACTACAAGGACTCATTAGCCACTCTCAACCCTGTGCAATTGGTAGACTCCCCACTCAGTATAACAGCAGAACAGGCACGGGGTCAGTAATTGACTGGGCGGTCACAAATCAGCCAGAAAGGATATCCTCCATCATGGTTCTCCCCGACTCCCTCAGTGACCACTCCCTGGTAATCTATAAATGGTTAAATAAGGCCCCAAATGCACCAGCCATGACTATTACTACTAGACTTCTGAACACAGACAAGTTGGGAGCTCTAAGAACACACATCAGCCTCCAAGATTGGAGCTCTATTGACCACAAAACAGATGTCAACACTGCTCTAGAATGCTTTATAAGCAAATTCAAAAGAAGTGTGCATGTCTCACGCCCCTACACCAAAAGAAGGATCCGTGACTATGAAAGCCCTTGGATCATGGCACAGCTGCTAGCCCTCATGAAAATAGAGATGACTTGTGGTACAAAGCAAGAAACTCCAGTACCCAGACAGACTACCAGAAATATAGAGCTGCATGGAATAAATGCACCTCTGCTATTTGTAAGGCCAAAAACACTCACTTTAAAAATGAGCTGACAAACTCATGGGGTGACAGTAGACGGTTCTGGGAGAAAATCAAGTCCCTATCTGGTAAACCTAATAAAACTCCCCCCACCTTCCCAAACATTGAGGGCCAACCTATGCAGGATCACAGTCACATAGCAAATGTCTTCAACAAAGCTTTTACTGACCTCAGTGGAGTGTTGCCCCTTAGCTTCTTTCAACACCAATCAGATATTTGCACTGAACGAAACCCAGGGACCCAATCAAACTCCCATCTGCCTTTCTACTTCAGAGCTATCACCTTTATGGGAGCAAAAAAAGTGCATCCTAAAAGGGCTAGGTAATTCCAGAACTAGCTCTGATCAACTTGACCTAAAACTAGTTAGGCTCACCCTGGACATAACCCTCAAACCCCTCAACAAAATCTTAACTCTCTCCTTGGTATCAGGCGAACTCCCATGGATCTGGAAGGTGGCAGTGGTTACCCCTGTTTACAAAAGTGGTGACAGGGCCAACACTACAAATTACCATCCAATATCTATCCTGCCTCCACTCTCCAAGGCCCTGAAGCGAATTGTAAGTGACCAACTGAGGTAATATCTAGACAAGTATCATTTACAATGTCAGCAACATGGATTTCGAAACCAACACAGTACCACAACCACTCTAGTGGAGTTTACCAGCTTTATCCATAATGCACTAGACAGAGGACTCTTGGTGGGGGCAACATATATTGATCTCACCAATGCTTTCGAGACCGTCAATTACAATCTGCTCCTGGATCAGCTGTCCAATACCGGCCTCTCCCCTGCAACAGTAGCATGGTTCAGAGGCTACCGCTCTGGGAGGGTCCAAAAAGTGAAAATCCTGGACACCTTCTCCGACAACCTTGGTGTTAACACAGGCATTCCTCAAGGCTCTATCCTTGGCCCTCTACTGTTCAGCCTGTTCTTAAACAACCTCCCTCAATCGGTAGATGACCTGCTACTACTGTATGCAGATGATGCAGTCCTATATTCATGTAATTCTGACCCCTACATACTGGAAAAGCAAATACAGGCTAATTTCACTGTGGCTGAGCACTGGTTCCTTCAATCAAACCTGATCCTCAATTATAAAAAAACAAAGACTATGTTATTCACATAATCACATAACAAACACCGCACTCACCAACTTTGCATTCACAGCAATCAGAACACTTCCCTAAAGATGGTTCAAACATTTAAATACCTAGGATTGACACTGGACCACACCCTCTCTTTCAACCAAACATAGACGCAGTTGCAAAGTCATCAAATGCAAAACTAGGATTACTGTACAGACACAAGAAAGGCCTGGCTTCTGAGGCACTCAGAACTGCTGTAAATAGCTCAGTCCTCTCAGTGATAGACTATGGTCCAGCAGTATATGGGGCTGCCTCCCAAACTGCTTTGAAACATATCAAAACAACACGCAAACAAAGCGTATCATTTGGTCCTAAGGTGTACCCCATCTCACTACACCTACCGAGTTGTACACTCAAACAAAATGGCTCAACTTTGACAGTCACATCCAGTATCAAGTATGCATGCTCACCAAGAAGTCTATGCTAGGGCTTACCACCCCAGGCCTGCAAAGCCTCCTTAGCTGACCTAATTCCATCAGATGCACTAGGGGTACAAACTCAGCCCTCTGCGTCCCTTTCCATAGAACCACACAAGGCCAACGGTCCTACAAATACCGGGCACCACTTTGGCTTAATGTGCTTGACCTAGGCATCACAAAAGAGGACAAAATAGGCCCCTTTAATGATAAATTCCGAGTGGCCCTCAACACAAACAGGAACTGTAACTGTGAGACCTGAACTCCCTCACACTCTTCCCTCCTTTTTCCTACTACTCTCATTCTAACCTGCACCCTTGTCTTCTCCTCTCTTCTTGCTAAGTAACACTCCCTTAGTAGACTCCAGGTCCCAGCCTCAGCACTTCTCCCCCAGTGAGTGTAGCCCTCCTTTATGACTACACTCTTTAGCACTTAAGACAAAAGAACTGCTGCCCATCAAGTTCTCACCTCCTTGCATTTAGTATTAGTTAATTATTTTACAGATTATATCATCCTCTGTACCCTACCTGATTAATTCTATATCCTGCAGATTTTCAAGTCACTCACATAACAACCTGTCAACCTAGCCTGCTTTAAATTATGTGTCTGTATATTTTTACTTATGTAATCCCTGTTATTGTAATTATGTAACCTCTGTAACCTGAAGTACTCATGTCTTTCTAGACATGGAACCTCCTTGTATCTGCTTATGTACTTGTAACCATTGTAAATGATGTTATGCCCATGTATTACTATGACGTGGTACTTCTGTAAAAGAGCCTTTGGCTCAAAGGTGCTTCCTAGAAATAAATAAATAAATAAAAATAAAATAAATTTCCCTCTCCTTACCCACATGAGCACCAACAAGTGCAGCGGCGTGCCTTCAGGTCTTGACCCTTGCATTCACCCCATTCCATAAGAAATATGAGGATATGGGTGCATAGGAGAATGGGGTGAACTTTGGGGCTGAAGAGTCAAGGCACACCTTGACGTCTGTCAATGGCTGCAGGGTGGGGGTGGAATGGCATGAGCATTACAGCCGACAATGCTAAGTCACATCCCTGATGCCTGTCAGTCTCTACAGGGTGGGGCATTATGGTTGAAAACCGTAACGCTCCTGGCATTTGTTGGTATTCTCACTCCAGATTTTCAACATGGGCCATTTGTGACGCCATCTCATGAATAGTGGCACTATGAGTTAGTTTGCCGAAAGGTGATTTTGTACAGCGACGCTGCATTTTGGTGCCACAGGTGCAAAAACACATTTCAGGCAGGATGTGAAAAATGAGAGTGCCACTGTTCATGAGGAGGTGTAAAAATGGCATTGTTGAAAAATCTGGAGTGAAAATATGAAAATTGGTGACATCACAGCGTGCATAGAATCTGTGCAACACATGCCCGTAACACAATTATTTGGGGATTTTTACCAAATTTTCAACATAGGTATCTTGGTAACTCCAGTCATGAACAGTGTCACTGTAATTTTGTTACTCTGTCCTGAACATTGATTTCCCACAGTGACCGCACCATTGTGTGACACATGTGCAAAAACATATTTTGGGCAGGATGTCAAAAATGACAGCTGTTCTGTTCATAAAGAGGTGTACAAAATAACAATGGGGAACATCTGAGTGAAACATGAGCGTGTATAAAAACTGCAAAATGCACACTCAAGTCTAATTATTTTGGGGATTTTTTACCAAATTTACAACACAGGCATCTTGAACCTCCACTCATGAACAGTGTCACTGTGATTTTGTTAATCTGTCCTGAACATTGATTTTGTACAGCGACTGCACCATTGTGTGCCACATGCGTGAAAACACATTTGGGCAGGATGTCAAAAATGACAGCTGTACTGTTCATAAGGAGGTGTGAAAAAATGGCAATGTTGAAAATCGGAAGTGAAAATATTAACAATTGTCAAAGTTACGAGCGTGCATTAAAACTGCTCAACACACTCTCATAACACAGTCATTTTTGGAATTTTTCCACTAAATTTGCAAGATAGGGTTTTCAGGACCCCACCTCTTGAACAGTTGCATTGTCACTTTGTTATTCAGTCCCAAAAGGTGATTTTGCACAGTGACCTTGAAATGACCTTTCTGGGCCGAGTAACAAGATGACAGTGCATGTGTTCAATAGTTGGGGTCCCAAGCACCCCATGTTGAAAATGTGGAAGAAAAATTCCAAACAATGGCTGAGATATCCACCTAAGTTGAAACCACCCCATTTATGCCACTATACAGCTTACCGGCATTTCTTCAGTTCGCGGTCGGCTTTGAAGAGGAAGACGGTTCCCGCCTATCAAGATTGCCACGCCAGGCTCCAGAGGTAAGTATGGAGTGAGTGGGGTGTGGTGAGGCAGGTACACAGAGGGTGGGTGGATTGGGGTAGGGGCACCAAACACAACGAGGAACCGTTTTCTTTGTGTCAGAATAAAAAAAAAAAAAAAACATCACAGACCGTTTTCTTTTTTCAGGTATGATAACAATGTTGGGCGCACTGGGTGACTTGGGGGGGTGATGTTGGCCACACTGGGGTGGGCTCCCAGTGTGGCACACAATGCGGGTGGAGCGAGGGCAGGAACATGCTGATGATGGTCGGCTTTTGTAAAACAGGGGGCACACTGGGTTGGGCCCCAGTGTCCACACAATCTTTGGGGGTATTTAACATGCTGACAGGGGGATTGGGCACCCCAAAGTTGGCTTTTATAAGGTTCATGCAGAGATGGTGGCAGACACTGCTGCCATGTTTATTCCAATGCTTTACCTGGAAAGCAGGCTCGTCGGGAGGCATGTTATTGTACCACTGTATAATGAGCTTGTCACTGATTGCAGCGGCACTTTCTTTACAGGTTTTGTCCACTTTACATATTTGTTGTGTCAGTGCCTGCATGCTGGTTTATTGGGGAATAAGGGACGCACCTACTAAAGCATGCCGTGCATTCGCTCATACTGACACACCTCCGAAATCTGCTACTACAGCAAGATTTTGGCTTGCACCTAAGCAGCAAGCAAACATAAAAATCACTGAAGAAACACTTGTCCAAAAACAGAAAAAAGGTTTTGCTCACCATGGTGACTTCTTAAAGGCCCACATATTCATAGCCATCTGCCTGCGGTGCACAGACAGTAGCATTGCATGCACGATAGTGTGTGGACAGCAGGGTGCAATGTTAATACAAGAAGAGCACCCAGTCCAGTGCATGCTGCTTGTATGAATATGGAGCCATGTTATTGTTATGCAAAGTTGCTATGTGCAGCAGCAACACAGCCCCCTACTGGAAATTGACTCCCAGGAGCAAAGGGAAAGAGCATGCCCCAAATAAGAGAGTGCCTTTGCAGCATGCAAGGTGATAAGGGTCCATTGCACATCATTATATGGCCATTAATAGCTCTACACAATTCAGCCATTCGTGAATGTACAAAAACACTGTACAGAGCATGGGTGCCCTACCTCCCACTCATGCACAACAGACAGCAAGGGACAGTTTTCATGGCATTTGAATGTCAGATGGGCATCAAGGAGGGAATGGAACCACTAGACAACCAGAGGCATGTCAAGTTTCATAGCATTTGAATGTTAGATGGCATCAGGGAGTGAGGAGAGCCACAAGCACCCAAGCATATTTATTTAATTTCAATCAATCAATCAATCAATCAGTCAAAATCTTTATTTATCCAGGCAGGCACCATTGAGCAAGGCTCATTTGCAAGGTGGACCTGGTCATGAATATATCAAAGTACAGTACAGAAGCAGGTACACAAAATTCAATAATATACAAGGAAGAAAAAGTATATACAGTGTATACAGTACAGTACAAGGTTGAAATAAATAAAAAAAACAGCATTATTTTACAATTGAAGTCAGCAGATGTACAATCAACCATAGGCATACAGGGGTTATAAGCAGAGATCTTTTGAATGAGGCAGCCGGCAACTACACATATAGGGGAAATAGGCCGTGTATGGGGTGGCAGGTTAGAGAGGTAAAGAAGAGGGGGATATATTAGAAAGTGACGATGGCTGTCGGTACTTGTTTATTATGATAATGATGGAGGAGGGTAGATAATTGGGACACTGCTATGGATGGGGTGGGACTTTGGCCAAGCTGGAGGCGGACAGGAAAGGGTGGGTGCAGCAGGAAGAGTTAATAGGGAAACAGTGAGTAATTTAAAGACATTTATACCTCAGATGGGCATCGGGGAAGGAGGGGGGTCACTAGACAAGCACAGACATTTACTTCATGGTATTTAAACATCAGATGGGCATCAAGGAGGGGTGAGGCCACTACAAAACCATGGACAATTCTTTTACCACATGTGAGCATCAGATGGGCACTGGAGGAGTAGAGACACCAGAAAACCAGGGACAATTATTTCACAGCATTTACACATCAGATGAGCAATGAAGAGAGAGGGGTAATGAGACAATTAGGGACTTTTATCTCATGACATTTGAACATTGTCTGAAAATTTGGATGGGAAGGGGTACTAGACAGCAAGAGACATTTATTTTATGGTATTAAGACATTAGATGGGCAATGGGGAGGGAGAGGGCACTAAACAATCAGGGACATGCCTTTTATGGCATTTGAACATAGGAGGGTGTCAGGAGAGGAGGCCACTTGACAACTGGAGGCATTTATTTCATGGCATTTGTACATCAGATGGGTATCAGAGAGAAATGGAGGTCACTAGACTGCCAGGCAGTGACGACTGTTGCTGTCAGTTCACTACCTGGTGTTCAGCTGAAGGGCAGCAGGTGATCATGCACTATTGTGCACAAAATTAAGAGCAGGGCTTTGGAACCATCAATGAGCTCTGCAACAACAGCCTGTTAGTGCTTTCACAAATCTTCCAATATAAAGTACCATTGTGCCCTGAATCAAAGGAGTTCCCCTCAAGTATGGGTGCAGTGGTGTATTCTGCACAGCCACGCCATCCACTGAGCACTGCATACAGGGGAAATCTAAATATGGCCTCCATCACATCCAACCAAGCACAGCCCAGATAGTGCAGTGCTATTCCTGGTAATACCATGCTAATCTTCTTAAAATGGGGCCCAAAGTCCTTATATAAGTATGGTACAAATGCCCAATGATATGAAACATTACACTAAGTACTAAGGATGTGACAATGTAAAGTTTTGCATCTGGTGAATGTGCCAGAATCACATGTTGTGCACTTGCAAAGTTGGTCTGAAGTTGGCACTTTGACATCAAGATTCAGGACTTCTTCCACAGAGCACACACAGAGCATGTCTAAGTTGTTGGTAAGTGACATGACCTGCTACAGCCAATCATCAGTGCTGAAGACTGAAAACTCCTCACGCTGTTAATATCTCAATGCCATTTCCAGGTCTGTCTCACATGGGAAAGACTTGGCTATTTAAGGAGCACCATTATTTGAAAAAGAGTGATTTTTGTTCAGAAAACATTCCCAAAATCACATAAGTATGCACAGTGATGTGCTGCCAAATTGTTAACAATAGGCTCTCAGGATTTAACAACTGTATTTATTTCCTTACCCTCCCATTCATTTTTTTTTTTTGTGTTATCTCTTTATTCTCCTTCTGTCCCCGGTGTCCCCCTCCTTCGACTGCACATACCCCGAAGCCCCCCTTTCAGGATCTGCCCCTAGAGTGCCCTTACCTTCTCCTTTCTCCTTGCACAGCGGGGTCTGTCCTAGGTGGGCTCGGGATGGGGCAGTCTTCATCTAGGGACACCGAGGACTGCCATTTTCCGCTGTTCTCCCCATTTCCCCCTGCCCCTGGGACGCCGGCACACAAGGACGTACGTCCTAGAGGGGCGACGTGCTGGCATACGCCTCCCTCAAGCGCCTAACAGCGTCCCCTCCCCGAGACCGTGATGGAGCTCAACCCCCCGGAAGCCGGTGGCCCCACCAGCATACTCGGGGTTGAGAATCCTCTGAGGTAGGAGAGCATCCGTGGGACGCCGATCCTCCCTCCCCCGGCCGACCCCTCGATGACCCGAGTCTATTCCCCGACCCGGTCGCCGGGCGTGACGAGGTGTGAGTCTAGCGCCAACCCTCAGCGCCACGGGCCGCCCCTCCCATTCATTTTAATGGGGACAACATTTAACAACCATCTCTATAGAGCCAGTGAGAGCCCCCTCCAGCACATCACTGAGTATGCACGATCATTCTAATTAGATAATTCCAATTACATTTAGCTATAGTTTCAGGTAGGCAGGCTAGTGAAAGCATGTGGCAGAAGAGAGGAGAGAGGGCTCAGTGTGAGCATGCACTAACAGCTTTCAGGCTGGTTCGTAGAGTGGAAAAGATGCAGGGCAGGGGTTAAAACATTTATTTGTCAAATCATTTTTAATGGGTTACTGGTGGTGTGATGGGTTCAAAATCCATATTTATTTTTCCCCATGCAGCAGGAGCGGGCAGAATGAATCTGCAAGACTGAAAAAGTGCAGGGGTGATTTTGAAGGATCTACTTGACCATTTGTTTTACTGACTGTTGGTTGTTAGCTCCATGCAAAGTTAAGAAAAAGTGTGCATGGAGTTTTCTGTGAACTGAGGCAATTCGCCGTACATAATACAGTATGCTGCAATTGCACAAAATTAACTACCTGAATTGACGCAATTTGCCACCATGTGGCAAATTATTGGTGCATTTCAGATCAACATTTTGCTACAATGTGAGTAATTGCATCAATTCAGGTAGTAAAAGTTGCACAATTTCAGTTAATTGTAAAGTGGGCACTAATGAACTACTCCATGTAGTGCATAGTATGCAAATTCAGCAACATTTGCATGCAAATTTTAAATTCACAACAGACCTACTGGTGCTACAGCTGGACACAGAAATCCATCTTTTAATTTTTGCCTGTGTGTGTGAGCCTGCCAGCCAGTCAGTGAGTGAAAAGTAAAATAGATTGCTCGGGGAGATACAGGAATTCTCTGTGGGGTAGCGTGCAGTCTGTCAGTGTGTGTGTGTGTGTGGGGGGGGGGTCCTGGTAGTGTTGCTGTTCTCTGTCTCCCCATGAGTCCTATGGCACTATTGCTTGTGTGTGTACCTGGTGTGCTTGCCACATGGCCATCTATGAATCATCAATGATTATTGTGAGTCATCGTTGTTAGCCTCCCACAGCAGCTGCATTATGTGACCCATCTGTGGTGCATGTGTTGAGGATGCATGGACTGCAGGGAACATAAATAGAAGAACAGAAAGAGAAAGGGATGCAGGGAGAACAGAAAGAAGTAGTTAAATGTGCCACCATGGCAGTTTTACCAAATACAAGTTCTAGCGGTAGTGGTGGAGAAGGAGCTGTTCATGGTGGAATGGGAATTAGGATCGTGGTCATGGGGCTGTGAGCTCAAGGGTTGAGTGCAAGATAGTACAGCCAAGGAAACAATGGTACAATAGGCCCAAGAAATCCACTGATTCTAATCCTGCTGCAGTGAAAGCAGTCATCCTGTCTGTCATCCATTGCATCTGGTGAGAAAACAAACCTCAGCAATCTAGGAACATGTCAGTTTCCCTCTCTTCCTTCTTCAAGTGCTTGCATGTCCCCTACTTGGGACTGAAGTGATCCATCCAGAAATCTAAAGTGTAGCACAGAAAAAAAACCTTGCATTCACTGCCCAATTTTCTTAACCCCCCAACACACACATTATAGCTAGCATCTTGCGAAAACAGCATGAGATAAGGGAGACAAGTGGCAAGCCCAAATCATGAGTTCACTTTAATGATTCATGTTTTGTTAGCACATACATTGAATATGAATATATATTTACTGCATATGATATCATATTTTATATCATATTATCTTCATTTATAAAACAAGGTATAAAAAACTGATAAAATCTAACAAGTTCACTTGTTAAAACACAATACCTGACTGTTGATTATTTACCTAGAAACTGCATAGTTTGAAACTAACATGCAGTAGTTTACCTAGCAACAACCTAGCTAAATGAAAATAAAACCTTTTTCATTAAAATAAAAATGTCCACTTTTTTAAACAAAAACCCACAACAGGGCATATGTTTCTTTAAAATAAATGCCGTTCTTGGGTTCATTCAAATGAACATGGCCTTTGTTACCAAAAGCACCTATTCCACCTAGCAACAACCTAACTAAAGGAAAATACATTTTTTTCCAATTAAAAAACATTTACTTTTTATAAGTGCAGTAACTTACTACAGGGCATGGGTTTCTTAAGAATAATTGCACTTCTCGGGCATATTGAAAGTCACTCAGCCATAGGACTTGTGCCTTCAAATACACCCAGGGCATGTTTTAATTCTCTAGAAATCCATGTCCTGTTGTGGGTTATTGCTTACATATATCACACATTTTTTTTCTCAGATTATATCAGATTATATTAACTTCTCATATATCATATATAATACCATATTCTCATATATCATGTCATATTATATTATATCATAGGAATAATGCATGACAGGCTGCGTGTCATCATGCTGGGATAACTTCATGTCTCCGGTGGTTGTGCACAAGGCCTCTGTCTGAGTGCATCCAACAACCGAGAAGTGACACTATCCCCAGCACACACACCTTGGAGTGCATTATTCCTATTATACATAGGCTCAAATTGAAAAAAAACCTAAGAAAACATTAAAAGGTTTATGAAAATTACATTTCTGTGTCATTTTATGAAGGGATAGGCATACTTAAACTGGATGCAAGATGATGCAAGATGGCGTCCACGCTGGTCTAGTTGTCAGTAGCAGCAGTACTTTAGAATATTTTTAGAGTCATTTTATTTAGTTTTATTAGTTTATTATAGTGGCAGTTAGTCAGGGTCCTGAAGTGAGATAGTGAAGTAAGAATAGTGTCTCTGGGATCAATAAGTTAGAAAAAAACCTTTTTGTTCTGTGCATTTGTTAAACTGAGTTGCTAACTCTATATTGCAAAGTTCTGTTTTTCAGTAGCATTGTTAGCCAAAATATGCTAGTGCTTGTATGTTTATTATTTAACCTGCCCTACCCACCGATGCTGTCCCTTGGTTTTGAGTATCAAGGTTTGATGGAGTCCATGGATTTTGCCATGGATTTGTCTCTACGGAAGAGAGGTCCTGAGAAGTCAGGGAGGAACTGCTGAAGGAGGATGGTTCAGCCAGAACACTGAACGAGAAAACCTTGGCGCATCGACTTCTACCGAACATCATCGGCGTGCTATCATCAGTGGACTATGTGTTGCCAATTGCACCCTGAAGCATTGCAGGGATGGGCAAATCTTGGAGGTTGGTGGGAACATTTGGATATCTGCTCTAACTCATCGGGGGATGGCTGCTGTGTGCCAGGTCCATAACGGGAGGCACTGGTTCAGGTCCGCTGGGGGGCGGACGTCTGTTAATAGTGGCCTCTAGGTTCCTCGGGAGGGTCTGTCGGTAAACGGACACTAGGCCAGGTGCCACAGTTGTGGGTTCATCTGGGCAGGGTGGCTGCCTTCTGGGGTAAGTGTTTTGGGGGACCTCTACACTGTTCCTAAATCAGTGCTCCTGCCAGCTGCCATAGTGCCCATGGTAGCTGCGGAGGTGGTTATCGCTGGGAAGAGCTACATAGTGTGGTGGGCTAGCATTGCAGTGATCCCTGCAGTGAAAGACACCAGAGAAGGAGAATTGTGGAGAAGACGCCAACAGTCCATCGCAGGATACACTGGACGGACTCTACATTTTGATGACTGCCAGTCAGACTTTTTCCTGGGCTTGGTTATATTACATACTTTTCAGGCATTGAGAGTGCCTGTAAATATTATCAGTTTCAAATAATTTTTGCTTTCTTATTTTTAAAGTTCAAAATGAGAACTGAAATTTAGTTCTGGGCATTAATGGTTTCATTGGCCTGAAGAGGTGAGAGCTCTAATGGACCTTTATTAAAACTGATCAAGAGAATCAGTGACTCTCATTGATCTGCAAAAAGACTGATATACTGCTATAAGACTTTATCTTACTTTACATTTACTGTTTTCTTATGTTTTTTATTTAGTTTATTGTCTTTAAATAGTTTGGGGTTATTGTTTGGGGGAGGGTAGGAGTAATTGTTGGTTTTGTTGGGGATTGTGGGGTTAATTTAGGGTTGGATGGTGTATGAGTGAATGTGGGTGTGTGTGGTATAGTTGTATGTTTGTTATTTGCTGTTTAGCTACCATTAATAATAATGTGCTGGTATGGAGTACAGATGGTCAGGCACTCCTCTTCCACCAGGCTCAGGGATCTCCGCCCTTTTAGCTGTCCCCCTTTATCAGCTGAGGTATATAAATGGTGTGCCTTGGGGATAGCCAGAAGGAGGAAGAAGGGTGGGGGGACCTGGGCCTGGTGGGGGAGTGAAGGTGAGAAAGCGGATTGGGGTTGTGGGGACAAGGGGACACCTAGGGGTGAAATGGGACCAGGAAAGGGGTGCTCTCTGCCTGGTTCCCATAGCCAAGAGCTCTGCTTTATGCAGGTAAGTAACACAGTCTTCCTCAGCTGCTCATCCTACTCGGGCGGTATTATGCAATGCCAGGGCTATAGAAACAAGACCGCTGTGATAGCAGATCTTATTGGTATATCTGACCTGGCTTGCATCACTGAGACCTAGCTGGATGAAAATGCTGGTCCGGTATTGGCATCAGCAGTTCCAGCCGGGTACTCGGTGACACACCACCCGAGGGTGGATCATAGGTGCGGGGGTGTAGCGATTAGTTTTAAATCTATATTGCTCTCTAGCTTTTCCTTCCCTGGAACATCACCATCTAGTGTCCACTGCACAAAATTTGTCTCTAAATTTTGGTTTGATACATTTTCCTTGCCTTGCCTCCTCACCGTCTTCCCACCCACTGCCCCTCTCCCTTAAGATCCAGTGACTTCTGCACCTAGCTATACCATGATGCACCACCTCTATAGGCCATTCATCATTCTCCTATAGGTTCCTAAACTCTAGGAACTCAATGCCTCATCAAATCAGGCACTCCTTCTCTGCATGATCCATCCTGACCTCCCTCCTCAGCTTCCTTTCTCCATCCTGCAGCTGCTCCTAATTTCCCCTCTGGCTCCTCACTCCTCCTAATTTCCCTCTGGCTTCCCATCTCCTTTCCCAGCCTAGTACTTAATGTGAGGAGAAACCAATGTACTTTATTGCACTTCCTTGTCCGCATTGTATGTATTAGTCTGCAGTGCTATTAATTTGCTCCTTTCACATTAAATCCCAATGTTTATCTAATGCTACTGATGTACTGCTTTTTTCACTCTGTTGCTTCTCTGTTTTATATTACCTTTAGAAATGTATTGTTGAGTATTGTATATATACTTTTCTATAATACTGCATGGAAATGTGCTTTTAGAAACAAAGAAACATAGAAACATAGAAGTTGACGGCATATAAGGACCACAAGGCCAATCCAGTCTGCCCATTTATTTTTCTACCTTATGAATGGGCCATCGGCCTTTGCTCTGTCAATGGCCTATGTTTTCATACTCATCTGTATTGCTCCCTTATGCCTATCCCATGCCTGTTTGAAGCCCTGTACTGTATTCATATCTACCACTTCCTGAGGTAGGCCATTCCATGCATCCACCACCCTTTCTGTGAAAAAGAACTTCCACACATTACCCCTTAATCGGCCTCCCTCTAATCTCATGCCGTGTCCTCTTGTCCTGCTATTTTTCTTATATTGAAACATGTTAGACTCTTTCACCCTGTTAATGCCTTTAAGGTGTTTGCATGTTTCGATCATATTGCCTCTCTCCCTCCTTTGCTCCAGGGTATACATATTGAGCTCCGTTAATCTGTCCTCATATGTTTTCTGATGCAGTCCTTGCACCATTAAGTTTCCCTTCTCTGGACTGCCTCAATTTGGTTAATGTCCTTGTGAAGGTGTGGCCTCCAGTACTGCACACAGTACTCCAGATGGAGCCTAACCAGTGTCTTGTAAAGAGGGATTATTACCTCCCTCTTCCGACTTGTGATACCCCTACTAATACACCCCAACACCTCTCTAGCCTTATCTACTGCTTTAGTGGTCTGCTTGGATAATTTCAGGTCATTGATGATGATGCCCAAGTCTCTTTCTTCCCTTGTGACTGCCAGCAACTCCCCTCCCAGCCTATAGGTGGCTTCAGGGTTTCTCTTCCCTATGTGCATGATCTTGCACTTCTTTGCATTAAACCCCAGTTGCCACTCTTCCAACCATTTTGCTAGTTTATCCAGATCTCTTCTCATTCTGCCCACCCTATCTGGATCATCTACTCTGTTGCAGATCTTGATGTCATCTGCAAACAGACAAACCTTATCCTCCAGTCCATCTGCAATGTCACTGATGAAGATATTGAAGAGGACTGGCCCCAAGACCGATCCCTGAGGTACCCTACTTGTGACTTGCATCTCTTCTGACTGTATACCGTTTACCATCACTCTGTTTCTGCCTGTCAACAGTTTACCAAAAAGTTGACCAACTTCTGACCCACCCTAGCCTACCCAGCTTATTAATCAATCTTCTATGTGGAACAGTATCAAAAGCTTTGCTGAAGTCAAGGTAGGCGACATCAACTGCTCCCCCTTCGTTCAACACTCTGGTTACCCAGTCAACAAAATCTATGACATTAGTTTGACAGGATCTACTCTTTGTAAACCAATGCTGTCTTGGATCCAGTGCTTCTATGGATTCCAGGTGTTGCACTATCATTTCCGTAAAGAGTGCCTCCATAATCTTGCCCACTACTGAGGTAAGACTGACTGGTTTGTAATTCCCTGCATCCTCCCTGCTACCACTTTTGTAGAGCAGGATCACATGAGCCTTTCTCCAGGCTTCTGGGACCTCTCCTGTGCTCAGAGACTCCCTAAACAGTTCTGATAATGGCTCTGCTAGTTCCACCCTTAGCTCCTTTAGTACCCTGGGATGTATGCCATCAGGTCCCATTGCCTTGTCCACCCTGAGCTTATTGAGCTCTTGTAGGACCCTTTCTTTTGTGAAGGGACTAGTGCACACCTCCCCCCCCCATGTCCATGGTGCTGAGCTGTGGGCCCTGCCCTACCTTCTCTTCAGTAAATACTGAGCAGTAGTATCTATTTAGGATAGATGCTTTTACATGGTCCTCCTCCTCACATGCTCCCTTATCCCCTTTGATCTTAGCCATACCCCCTCTGGACTTTCTCCTTTCATTAATGTATCTATAGAAAGTCTTGCCACCTTCTTTTACTGTTTGCTTTTGATTACTGTACTCCCATGTTCCCCTTCCCCCAGGATGCTCCTTGAGATGAGCAGTTTTGTATTGTTCAGTGTGCCTTTCCTAATGAAATTTTTTAATAAATAAATATATCAGAACTGGGCCTTATGGATGTTTCAGTGGGGGCAACCAGTTCCTTTGAATGTATCATGGGCATGGGTGTAGGATGCAGGATACTTCTCACTTACTGTCCATCACTGACATGGTGTTGGAATCCCCAGATGGTTAATTATGGAGATTTCAATGCCTGGGTCGATGATGAACTCACAATTTGGTTAAGACTTCCTCTAACTGATGACTTTGTTGGGCCTACACAAGTAATTACCTCTGTGACCCACAATCATGGTCACCCACTGGATATGGTATTCCTTCTGGGATGGAGATCTCTAACTTGGTGGTGAAACCAGTCAGATGGTTGGACCATCATACCATAGAGTTGAGTTTCATGGCTCCCACAAATAGACCTGCCCCTATGGAGATGGTCCAGTACTGCCCTTTAACGGGTGTGATGCCAGATGGTCTAATGGTGGTACTTGACCTATCGGGTATGCCAAGTGAATGCTTGGATCCAGGGAATCTGTTACTGGCCTATGATAAGGTGGTGACAGTGGCCCTGGGTTCCATAGCTCCTGTCCATGTTCACCCCCTCACTCTTTGCCCAAGGTCCCCATGGTTTGATGGGACCTTGCAGGAATTGAGGAGAGTGGGGCAAAGGTTGGAGAGGCGCTGACGGAAAACAGGTCTGGTTAATGACAAACTTAGATTGATGGATCATTGTAAATTCTATCAATTGGCAAACACCAATAAGAAGGCAGAGTTCCTGTCCAGGGAGATTGCCTTTGTGCGAAATCAACCAGCTCAGCTCTTCTGGACTGTCAATAGATTGTGCAGTCCAATCTGTCTTCAGTCTGGAGGAGTTTTTTCACAAGATAAGTGTGACAGGTTCACTTGCTTTTTTGCAGATAAGGTTGCAACCATCAGATCTGGAATCTGTCCAGTTCCCTCTATTGGGGTGTTGATGAGGTTGGCAGGAGGTTGCAAGAACCCGGTTTACCTGGTCTGACTTAGGCCTGCCGGCAATCATTGACATCATGAGGATCATCCAGACTTTTAGACCAACCTGCTGTAATCTGGACACAGGCCCAACACGCCTCCTTGTGGGGTGTGTTGAAGAAATTGGTCTTGTCCTAGCTGAAGTAGTCTGGAGGTCATTGGAGATAGGGGTATTTCCTGACCCCCTGAAGGAGGCGGTTGTGTGATCACTCCTTAAAATATCCTCCCTTGATCCTGACTGTCTGGTTAACTACAGACTCCTCTCTAACCTGCTCTTTGTAGGTAAGGTTATTGAGAAGGTGGTTGCGTTGCAGCTGAATGATCATTCGACCGTCCATGATGTCTATGATCCTCTCCAGTCTGGATTCAGGAAGAGACTTACCGTAGTACTGCGACAGCACTTGTTCAGGTACTTAATGATCTTCCAATAGCGAGGGATCAGAGGACTCATTCGATTTTGGTCCTCCTTGACTTATCTGCAGCGTTTGACACTGTAGACCATGGTGTGCTGTTGGCGCACCTGTGGCTTATCTGTGGACTCTCTGGTACAGTCCTCAGTTGTTTTCAATCATTCCTCAAGGGTAGGACTCAGAGAGTGGTTTTGGGGATTTATTCCTCTGCACCCCTCCCCTATCCTGTGGGGTGCTGGGGTGCTGCAAGGCCCCATCTTGTCACCCATGTTGTTCGCAGTGTATATGCTGCTGTTGGGAGACATTATTAGGTGGTATGGTCTGAGTTTTCACTGCTATGCAGATGATACTTTACTATACATATCCTTTGTGCCTGAACAGGGTGGAGCCTTCTCGGTCTTTAAGAACTGTCTTGCCGAGATCCAGGACTGGATGAGTGCCAGCTGGCCATGGTTGAACCTGGCTAAAACTGAGGTGTTGGTGGTGGACCCTGGTCATCAGGCTATGGGATTGCCAGCTGGATAGCCCTCTGGGCTTTGGCTTGAGGGCATCCAGCTGATGACCTCTGACCAGGTGCAGAATCTGAGAGTTATTTGTGATGACAGCCTGATGCTTAAATCTCAGATGTCGGCTGCTGTCAAGATCTCTTTTTTCCATCTGAGGAATATAGCCCTGGTAAAACATCTGGTCCCGCCCAATGGTTCCACTGTGCCATGACAACAGAAATGTCGGTGACCTCCCCTACAGCTACACATCGTTGCCGAACTCCCTGATGCCACCAACTCTGGTCCCCAACCAGAGAATGCACCAATACCTGATTGGTGTGCATGCAGGTGGGCTGTGCCCCCTGCATCCCGCATGTGGGGGACTGTGCCCCCTGCACCCCCCATGCGCGGGGCTGTGCGCCCTGTCCCCCCAGACTTAAGGAATCCAACTCCGGGGGGACAGATGTCAGGGCAGAGCTGCCAAACTCTGGAGTTGATGACTCGGTCATCGCTCCAGCAACCCGATCGACACTGTGGGTGTTGATGGGTTAGTGTCGCTGTAACAGCATCGCTGTAAGAGCATCACTGTTACAACAGTATACCCCACTCAATGTTCTTTCAACCTTGGTCCATGCCTTCATGGCCTCCTGCCTTGACTACTGCAATGCCCTTTACCTAGGACTTCCAGGGGTTGATATCTACTACTTGCAGCTGGTGCAGAATGCAGCAGACATGTGCTGTTGACTAGCTCTTCAAGATCTTGCCATATCACGCCAGTGTTCTGTAGACTGCACTGGCTGCTGGTACAGTGGCAGATCACCTTCAAGGTTGGGTTACTGACCTATAGAGCTCTACATGGGCAGAGATCTCGGTACTTGCAAGATCTACTTTGTCCCTATCACTCCTTCTGCCCTCTCCGCTCCTCTGAAGAGGGATTGCTAGAGTTCCCAGGGTTTGACTTAAGACCTTGGGGCCTGCTCTTTGCTTTTGTGACCAATACACTGTGGAATGTGCTACCTTGTCAGGTGAGGGCATGCCTGACTGTCCAGAGCTTTAAGACTGCTCTAAAACGCATTTATTTAGCTCGGCCTTTCCTGATTGCTCTTAGAATTCTGAATGGTTATTTAAAATTGTATCAGCTGTGAGCTGATGAGAAAACATTTCTAAATAGTTTACAAACTTTTAGATACTATGGTGTTGGTTTTAAATTGGTTGTTTTAATTGTATCTGTGTTTTTAGAAATGTTGTACAAGCGCTTTGGAGAAATTTGGAATTGTGCTTTTTATAAATAAAGTTGATTTGATTTGACTTACTAAAAAAATAGTGCTTATTATTTATTTTGTCCAGTAGGTGGCTTTGCCTCCCACCCCTACCCTGTTGATCTACTGGTACAGTTGGGAGAAGAAAACTGGAGAGAGTCTGTTGTTCTGTATTTTTTTTTGCTTTGAAAGGGAAAAGGGGCTCTGCTGTCTTGTATTTTCTTAAAGTTTGTCTATCTTTCTGTCTCTTTTTTCATGTTTGTGAAACCTGAAGTACTCTGCCCAAATGTTTCAGTGACATTTTGGCTGTGACTAGTGGGTATGTCTTTTGGGGAGAAGAAAACTAAGTGAAGAGAAGATCACTAAAGAGATGAGCAACTTATGTTTTTCATTTCTGTTGGAAAGCCACACAGCCAGCTGTCTGCCCTGTTCCTTTGGGTAACTTTCAGTTTTTCAGTTAGGAAGTCACGTGGTCAGCTGCCCACCAAACTCCACTCATTGTTCAGAGCTGCATTGTGCTTATGGGTTTACGGTACAGTTGTTGTGTGTTTTGTACTGGGAGAAAAGTAATACACACCATCAGTGTGTGTTTATGGTGGGCAGAGAGCGCCAATTCTGAGCAGAGCTGGAACGGTGGAAGCTGCTCATAGGGATGACTGTGGAGCAATATTTTTAAACATTTAATGTGGTCACAAGTGTGCTGGGACTAGATCTGTGATGTTATGTTGGGATAAAATCACGGCTCCAGTCCTGGTCTGACCAATCATGGACCAGCATTCTTTCTTGCCATTGTATAATTAAGCAATAATGCACGACAGGGTGTGGTATATCGTGGGATATTGTCACGCCTCGGGTGGTTGGGCATGAGGCCGCAGGCCGAGGGCGTCCAGCGACCGTGAATATCTGATATGCCACCCTGGAGAGTATTATTACTAATATGAACAGAAGTAATGGTTTTATAAATAAAAGATTAAAAAAAAACACCCTTTATATCTGTTAAAAAAAGTGTTTTTGGTAGTGTAGGAATACATTTTAAAAAAATAGTTCTAGAAGACAGCAGGTGGCGCTCTTGTAGTTGGAGCTGACAGAAAATGTAATAGTATTGTGATGGTGTGACCTGTGAACTCTGCAACAGTATCTTTGTCTACCCCCCCCGCCCTGCAGTAGATGATCGCGGTAATGAGATTTTAAAGAAGAAGTAAACAATGACCAGTATGAGTAGATTAGGAGCGTAATTTTTTAAACCGTGCTGCGTGTGTAAACGGGCAGCCGTTGCGCGCCTCTGAAAGAAGTGAGCTGAGCGGAAAGAGAGAAAAACTCCTCCACAGTAGCGCTTTGTTGGAAAGAAGCGCGGGTTAACTTGTGGCGCTAAATTTCGGCAGCAGGATTACAGTGATGTTGGCAGGGAAATGAGATGGCAAGTGGATTTCTTTTTAATTTTTTTATGACACTGGATTATTGTTTGTGGCAGCAGCTTGCGTTGTAAGTTCAGCGTGGCTGCCATTGTCGTTGGAATGATTTTTTTTTTCTGCCGGTGAGAAGGCTGGTGACCGGAGGTTTTCTGAAGCCGTGACGATGTAGCCCGATATCATCACGGCTTCGAAAACCTCTCGGCCAATCGGCTTTCTCCATTTACGATCGCCGGTTCATAATATATAATAACACCTGGATGGGAATTATTCCCCATAGGATCGATTATTATTAATTTATCTGTATACCAACCCAATTCAATATCATATAATACACTAATTATATCTTTGCGAATGTGGACAACACAGACCCATATACATCTGATCATAAATCCACAGTCATCTCCAGTACCCTATAATCTGACTTCAATATTATTTAACACTGGCTGCCAATAAACCATCTATTACTAAATCTATCTAAAACTGCTTCCATGTTATTTGGTTAAAAAAAGTCTGCCAGGCTACCTGAACCCAGTCATTAAGACTAACAATTGTTCTATATTAAATACCTTGCCATTCTCCTCGACTCTGGATTTTTCTACACATAACCAGTCTCTGCTTTCAAAGTCTTATAGGAAACTTGGAACCCTCTATAGGATTGGGGACTGTATTGTCTAGGCAAGAGAAAGAGCCTTGTTAAAGGCATGGTGTTGTCATCCATTGACTTATGTGATATAAGTTCCCTTAACTGCCAGCTTCCGAACTTGATACCCTGCTGAATACCCTTATTGAATTTATCCTTTATCTGCCCTATTGGGACCACCACTGCTCATTTAGGCTGCCTTAACTGTCCATTGTTGAAAGATAGTTGCGTTCGGCACCTACAGTAGCAGTTTGTGTGTCTAAGTACTTCCTAAACAAACTCCCCCAGTTACCTATCAATCCCATTCAACCCTGCTGCTCCCTCAAGTCACAACCTGCATGCTTACAAGGGTAACAGATTCCTTATTCCCATGACCAACAGTAAATCTGGACAATGAGCCTTTAGCTATAGACTCAGCAAGTTTGGAATAATACAAAATCACACATGCCCCCACAATGCTAAGCATCATGCATATGCATATGCAAATCACCACAGAATGTTATGCTGGTCCAACTTTAAGCAGAATTGCATGGTGCCCGAAAGGCCTCTCACACAGTTTGCAAAGGGTGCTAACAGAAGACATAGACACGTGTTTCGTCCTACCAGGACTCATCAGTATGCCTTGTCTGTTTGACACCCCAGTGGAATGGACCAGCTACCCTAGAGACAGTGTGCCTTGGATATATTGTGGTGAACCCATTAAAATAAAAAACTATTTAAAAGACAAAGAACCTCTGTGCGCAAACACTGAGGCAAGGGTTACCTTTTGGAATTTTGGAAGTTTGGAATAATGCTGCCTTAGGTAACAGAATACCTTACAGAATAGCCTTAGGCCAAACAGTTACCCAAACTTAATATTGCATCTTACTCTGACTGCACCCGATCACTCCCCGTGTATTTCATGTTCATATTTGTTCCACAGATCTCCCTTTCACTGCTGTTTAAATTTCTTGATTAAATGTGACATCTCTGCATAGTTATTGCAAATATTTAATTTGATTGTTTTTCCTTTACTATCTGATCCTCTACCCCCCGATCACATCTATAAACAATATTATTCTTGTATCTCTTTATGATAACCTAGTGAAACAATTTAAATAAATAAATGATAAATAAATGACTATATCAATCACCATATATCACACTAACTAGCATATCCCATACCAATATACCAAGAGGCATACATTACAAACACATTATTAATGTGCTTTTATTTACTTAAAAGATATTTTAGCAAATAAGCAAACAAAGCCTGGGATGCTCGTTTCAGTTGTGAACTGGATGTGTGATGGGCAACATAGAATAGCAGTGGTAATATATACTAACATAGTGCAAAGTATAAAGAGGAGTTACATAGTGTATTTACAAATTATATTACATAGTGAAAACTTATCAGAGAAGGCACATATTGTTAAAGAGTACAAAAAGAATACAGTTACACTGCCACTATCATATTGACTACAGGGAGGATACATATATTTAAGCAATAATGACCGAAGAGCCGGAAATTTCCTGGAGATTAATGCCCAGCTGGGGGGAATGGTGGCCCGAGGAGAAGCCAAGGGCCAACCCCACCCAGCCAGTCATTAATCAACAAGTCTAATTCTAATCGCAATAATGAACCTTTTTGATCTGTTTTTTCTGAGGTTGATTTTGTGTTTTCTCTGTAGTGCCGTGTGAAAGGCTGCCATCTGGTCTCATTTCATCCTATTCCATCTTCCATGTTTGGGGAGGTATTTTGTTTTTATATTTTCTGGGTTTTTTGATACTTGTTTTGTGGTTAATTCTGTTATTTTGTTTAAGTTTACTGTCAGAAATCCTACAGTGTAATGCTTCAGTACTAACTGCAGCTGCCGTGTTGGGATTTTCTAAGAGATGTCAGCCTGGCACAGCAGCCAATGACTGAACTAGTTAAGCTCATGAATAATTCATTAGGAATATATATATATATATATATATGAGACAAAGAACCTCCATGCGTAAACACCGAGGCAAGGGTTACCCCAAAGGGCATCTGGCTGAGAAGCCAAATTTCAAGAAAATACAAAATCACACATGCCCCCACAATGCAAAGCATCATGGGCTGCATATGCAAATCACCACAGAATGTTAGGCTGGTCCAACTTTAAGCAGAATTGCATGGTGCCGAAAGGCCTCTCACACAGTTGCAAAGGGTGCTAACAGAAGACATAGACACATGTTTGGTCCTACCAGGACTCATCAGTATGCCTACGTCTGTTTGACACCCCAGTGGAATGGACCAGCTACCCCTAAGGCAGTGTGCCTGGGATATATGTGGTGAACCCATTAAAATAAAAAACCATTTAAAGACAAAGAACCTCCGTGTGTAGCTTACCGAGGCAAGGGTTACCCAAAAGGGCATCTGGCTGGGAAGCCAAGTTTCAGAAAATACAAAATACACATGCCCCCACAATGCAAAGCATCATGGGCTGCATATGCAATTCTGTGGTTATTTGCATATGCAGCCCATGATCTTTGCAGTAATAATGAAACATACCAGCCAGACTGAGAGCAACCTTGCCCTTGCCTCGATGTTTACTATGAGAGGATTCTTTAGCTCTTTAAATGTTTTTATTTTAATGGGTTCACCACAATGTCAGGACACTGCCAGGGCTAGTCCATTCACTGGGGGTGTCAAAACAGACGAGGCATACTGATGAGTCCTGGTAGGACGTAAACACGTGTTCTATGTCTTCTGTTAGCACCCTTTGCAAACTGTGTGAGAGGCCTTCGGCACCATGCAATTCTGCTTAAAGTTGGACCAGCATAACATTCTGTGGTGATTTGCATATGCAGCCCATGATGCTTTGCATTGTGGGGGCATGTGTGATTTTGTATTTTCTTATATATATATATGTATGTATATATTAGGGTACAGTTAAGTTGGTCAAAATGTCTATGATGTTAAGAGAAGTCTTACACACATTGATTCATATATGTGTATGATATGTTTGACTATGGTGAGTGTGGTTGTTTTTTATTAACTCAGGTTAGTGGGCCAAGGATCATCTAATGGCAGCTGTGGCAGAACTGAGGAATTTTGTAGTGCACCTTAATCAAGAACTTTGCCAGTTGAAAGCTGGGAGTGGTAATACACTTGAAGGGGAAGCTGTTCCAAATGTTAGGGAGTCTATATTTGATGGAGGCCTGCCTTAAGTTATGCCTGCAGAATGGGATGAAGAGCTGGCCACCTACCTCTAACCTAAGTGAGTATTATGAGGTAGAGGAGGGGGTACGAGTTCTGAGAGGTAGTTAGATAGTTTTCCTGACCAGTATTTAGCACTCTGGGCTAAGCTGGGCGGGACACTAGGCTTCCAGTACAAAGTCTGGATCATCTACTAAGTGGATCCCCTGCTCCTTACAAGCAGGGGTTGTAGAGTACTTCAACTCTCCATGAACTTTCATATCCCCTTTTCAATATTTTTTGAAATGTACAAAACACAAAAATGTTGGCTTCCTTGCCCCCCCACAACCCTCCATGATTTATCAGAGGGATGAGGACAACTGCTGGAGGCCAGTGAGGGTATGAAATCAGTATAGAACAGTGAGCCCAGAAACAAAAAGGACTTAAATGAGGGGACCCCAGCACAACTTCTGCACTTGCTCAGAGGAGGCCTACACAGTATGTACTGTATCTCACTCAATGGGTCACACAGAGCATGACCCTGTTCCCGGCAGTCCCCATCCTACTGCCTAAGTAGTTCCAAAGTCAGAGTTGGTTCAGATCAGAAGGTGGAACTTGCACAATATTTAGCAAAGTATGAGGATTCTGATGAGTGTTTCGAATTGTTGAAGAAGCTTTCCATAGCTGTTCAAGACCTTTGAGAAACAGGCCCAAAGTCTTTAATGCAGGACTCACTAACTTACAAATTCATAACTAGTAAGTACAATTCATCAATATTAGGTTTTATTGATAATTGTAAACTATATTATGAAATGTAATTATGAATTGTAAACTACATTATGAAAATGTATCAATAAACCTTAATGATAAAACTTCTATATACTGTATCATTATATGAATACAGTACCTGTACAATATAACAACATTGCCCTAACTACATGCTTTTATTGAAAAAAGTTCCTAGCCTCTGAGCTACAGTTCTCTCCTTTTAAATAAATTATCTTTGAAAAAGGGTTCACTTTGGAATTATTAGAAAGAGAAACTTTATTTTTAATTGAAAGTTTGGCATCAAGGTGTCATCAGAAGATACTGGTAGTGTTCCATAAAAGAGGACAGCAGCCATTTTCTGGTTTATAAATTACTGAACAGGAAAAATCAGAAATACTTGAAACGAATAAAATAAGTAGTACAATTACATAATTCACAGTACACTTTTAACATTCAAATGAGTGCATTTGTATGGCTCTTTAAAGCATTCCCTTACAGAAATAACTATATGAAATGTTTTCATGCTGCACACCTAAAACTATCCAAGTGATATGCATGCTGCAAGTATGATTTAAATGTTAAATTGGAACTGATTGGATGCATATGGCATGTGTGCAGCAAGCAAGTGTGGAAACCATGATTTTTTATGTTAAATTTGGAAAGACTGCATGCATGTGGCATGCGTGCAAAAAGCAAGTGGCCACTGATAACTGCATACATAAAAGTTAAATGACTTGCTCAGGATCACACCATACACAAGTGGGGGTTGATGAGATTCATACCCAGGTCTTCATGCCTCCAAGTCTCCTGGCTTGCAGTTCAGTGCCTTTAAACACTAAGCCATACTGTCTGCACATCTATGGCTCGCTTGTACTTCAATACATACTGTATCTGAATACATCTGCATGCATGTGGCATGCTTGTAGACACTGTTATGCTTTTCAGTTTTCTTCTCTCCCTCATCTCATTTTCATAGTTGAACTGTAGCACACATACCAATGGAAACACATGTGGGTTTACCCAACCCCAATACACAAACTTACCCACAAAACTACTTAATTACTTCTGTCTGGCCTGTACTCCTACTATTTTCTCTCCATAGCTTTGAATGCTTGTACACAAACAGACTTTAAGGTACAAACACAAAAGTAGCAATAACTCAACACACACACACCCACATGGCCAATCCCCCCCCCAATGCACTCACAATGTAGTGGGTACAGCCATGCTGCTACAGACAACCCAACAAGTATAAATACAAGTAAAAAGTCTCTTACTTGAATACTAGGTAGCCAGAGGCAGGAGTCTTTAACAGATGTTGTCCATGGGTCAGAGTGCTTGGTGTACTTCTTGAAATGAATGGTTTTCTATTACTATTTTATACATTATGATGGTAAGTTGGAGAATAATGAAGGCCACTGTTCTACTAATAAGGCCCTTGTTAGTCAAGCAGTGGCCTTTATTAATCTACAACTCTCCATCAATAATGTATAAAATAGTAATACAAAAATACCCCCATTCATTTCAATGGCTACACCCACAGTCTCTTTGCCCTTTGTCATAATGTGCCTGAGCATGGGAATATGGAAGTTGCTTCACCTGGGGGGCATAAGCCTGACTATAGTGGGCTCCAATAGTGTGTGCATACCACACTGCTCAACTGTCTGTAAATGCAAGAGACAGCTCTAGAATGTCTGCAACTCTAAAAGGTACAACTTATTTGTTTTGACTGAAAAGTTGTATGCAAATCAGGAAAATGTCAAATGTATAAGATACATCTGTATATACCCCAGAGCAGTGTATCAGATTTGGGCTTAAACCCACCCAGGTACTAAACAATTTTTTTTCCTGGCTGAAGTTCTACCCCCCCCTCCAAAAATAGCTTTGTCCTGATTTTTCTTCCCAACTCCATTCCATTCAATACCCATTCCTTTTGGGTCACGATGCCACCCAAAGGTGAAGAAACATGAAAAACACATCAATATTTCAGTCCTTCCTTCTTCCCCAATCCCCCTGTAAAAAAAATTACTTACTTTTACTTACCCAGCCATATGGCCAGAACCTGCAGCCTGGCATGGTGTACCACAAGCCCAGTTTTCAGTCCCTTCCCCCTCTCTCCTTCTGCCAGAAGCTGGATGCTAGAACCAACCATCACGGGTCCCCAACATGGACCGCGATCAAGTCACCTCACCAACCGAACCCACGCAACCTGGGTTGATTGCATCTTGCTTGGTTGCTGCTGTGGCTGCTGCCACACTGCACTGATCAAGGCCTATGAAGGCCACCCACACTACTGTCACCACTGCTGCTAAGCCTAGCTTGCTGCCGTAGGGGTCTGTGCTGTTTTTTTTGCAAGGCGAGCCTAGTAGAATAAGTAGGTAGCCTAGTCTTGGGTTAACTTCTAGCTCAACCTCTGCCCCATCAGCCACCAGAGGAGATGGAGACTCACTAAGAGTAGAACAACAAAAATATGCTGCCACAACACTGCTATTGAGCATTCAGTGCTCACTGAATCCTCCAAGCTGTAGTGTGCAGTCTGTCTACTCTGTGGTGGGAAAGACGGTGTAGCATTTGCAAGGCTCATGCACTCTTTCTTGGCTGGAGCTCATCCACATCACATGTGATTGTGCTGCTGCTAATAGGTGGAAAGAGTGGACAGCACAATACAGACAGAGTCGATTCTGGACAGTACCTGCAGCGTAAGCACACACAGGCCAGGTGGGAACTTATTGTGCAAAAGATTAAATCCAAATTTAAAGCCATTATTGACACACCATATAAACAACCTTGGCATAAATATGGGGGCAACTGCCCCAACTCTGCCCTACCTAAATGGCACCTGCTTAATGGTAGAAATTCATTCTCAGGTGCTAATGCAATGGTTTCCATTATGTTCTGAGGTACTGTAGCTCCATGTTTCATGATGTGTTCTGATCATCATGTGGGTTAGTGTCCTTATTGTCCCTCATTTTGAGTGTTCATGCCCCTCATTTCAGTGACAAATGTAAGGTATGGTGCATGCTTCCAAGACCCTACTCGGCACAAGGAGTGCTGAGCATGACCATACTATATATGCTCAATACAGAATGACAAAGGGAAAGTAAGTGAGATGAAACAGTCATGGAGAAAGACAAGCACTAAATATGCATAAGGGCTTTGTGTGATCCTAAAGAAAAAGGACAAGCTGCATAACACAGAGGATCCTATTCATACATCTGGAATGGGGATGTTGGCTGACTATATTATAGGCATTTAATACAGTAAGCAAACAATACTTCACAAATTAATGGCAATTTAATGACAAAAATCAAAAGCCATTAAACAACTTGCAAAAAGATCAGAATTAATGAGTTTACATAATTTTTATGGGAATTCAAATAAAAATGTATTTTAATGACTCTAATTGCTAGCTGTAGTATAAGAAATAAAAACTGATTTTTTAGATGAGATTTGCAACAGATTAGCTGCTGCACACATGGCAATTGTGCAGCATGTGAACCTGATGTGATGTTTAAATGATGTCCACACCAGCTTAACTGCTGCACTCATGTCAAGCATGCAACATGTGAACCTGATGTAATTTTTAGAAGATGTTCACACCAGCTTACCTGCTGTTGCACATGTCAAGCTTGCAGCATGCAAACCTGATTTGTTTTTAGACTTGGTTTGCTTAGGATCACTTTGTGTATGTGAACTGCATGCAAACATTGCAAATTAACATGTGGCATGCATTCTGCATGTACACAGCACACCTATATTTCTGTAAGGGTTATACTAACATTTTCATAAATATCCACACACATTTCAATCAATTGTTGACTTGTGCACAGTACTCTTTGGGGTCTTCATAAATTTCAGTTGTGTGAGTCTGCCATAACAGCAAGTAAAAACATGTGCTGCTGGCTGAAAGCTTTTTTGTCTATTGGTGTACCCTACAGTACCTGTGCTCTGAGGAAGGCCTGTTTTTTTACATGGAAATGTAAGTTGTGCACTTAGCTGTAGTCAGGATGGGTTCAGTGATGGAAGTAAAGCAGAAACTGTTTTTGTTATTTTGTGGTTATGAGAATGTAGACTTAAAGAGTATGGGGCTCTGTTTGTGTAAGTAACAGAGTTGCAGCTGTAACTATATCAGTGTACCCATAAACAAAACATTTTCAGCTGATGACATATGTTTTTAAGCTGTGGAGTGCACTGCTATTATGGATTAACCTATCTATCTGTAGATTACAGAATGTCTGTAGAAAACTGGAAAAGAAAGTTTTGTTCCTGCTTGGTGAAGAAAGCAGTTTACTCATGCAGAATGAGCAGTAGGCACTTTTTTGACTTTCAAAATGAACTGAGTGCTGATCAACTAGTCTGTTATGGTGGACCCATGCAAGTGAAATTTTCACAAATATATTTGGAAATTTAATGTTATAGCATGGGGTCCTTAAGGAAGGTATGTCCTTCTAATTACTTTGACTTACATTTGGTGACTACCTGTAAGCCCTCATAAACATATCTAGTGGAATATATGGCATCTGCAAATCAGTATTTGGGCAAATGTTTTAAAGCATAAAAGGTCAGGGTGGAAACTTTAAATGTTATCTAGAGAGCTAGTAAAGAAGCATTAGCCAATGTAAGGATTTAAGTATTGGCATTTTATAATCACACTGGTATAACTGTAAACTAGTCTTGCAGGTATTGGTCATGGCACAGATGCAAAGAATGCATTTCTGAGGTTGGTTAATCAGGCAACAAAAATTTCAGCAGCTAAGATGCAAAATGATTAGTCCATGGGTAATCTTTTTTTTTTATTACATAAGTGGTACAGTGCAGTATGCTTTAGCTAGATCATTAATATATGGAAACAATGACAGGTGGCTGTCAAAAAGGACAAAAATATTTATTATCTCTTATCACTATTACTAGGGATTAGTGTCCATCACAATAAAATGTTAGTACTTATTCAATTGCATTACAGTTGATGATTACCTATTCAGGTGTATAAGCATCATTTAGTTTTACACAGTTGAGTTTCTTCAGTAATCTATATTTAAGAGCCACTACACAAGTATTTCACAAGTTACAAATGGTGCTATTGAAATAAAAAAAAATATAAAAATAGACTGATGTGCAGTTGGCATATAAATGGTTTGAAAAACCCAATAAATAAAGCAGATGGCTAAGTGGTGTCATGTAAAGTATTAACAGTGTAAAACATCTAGTGGTTTCATTACCACCTAAAAATGATAGCTAACCAGTATACTACAGGTGTAGCAATAATAATAGAGTGGTTGGGGTTGGCAAACTAACAACTGGAATAACTTGAATAAATGCTGAGCCATGGGCCAGGGTGTTTATCAACATCCTGGTTTGATTATTGCCAAGAAAAAAGGTTTTGAAATAGAGCACCAAAATCACTCTCTTTTGGGGCTATATCTTGTCTGTGAGAAAACTAGAAATGTTAGTGGTTTCTCACAGATGCACTGTAGCATTAGTCTTAGTCAATCCAAATTTAAGGATCAGCATAAAGTCCTTTTATTAAGTCTTTTGAATGTTTATCCCAGAATAATGGCACTTTATCTCTGTTCTAATTGGCTGAGGAGGACAGTTAAAGTATGAGTAAAAGCTAATAATAATAAGTTTAGATGCCCTATACAACAGGCTGTGCAGGTTTGCCTTTAAGAGACACTCAGTATCCACCATTGCCCATTGAACAGCCAGCTCAAGCGGCTGAGTCACATCACCTTCAGTGTTTTTTATTTATGAGATCTCTTGATAAAGCACTAAGCAAGGCGTGAAACATTGCAATTGTGTCTGCATGTTGTGTTACCTGTTCTGAACCTCTGCACTTTATTCCCGGTGTGGTACCTTAACTGAAAAAAGCTGCTCAGCAATTTTTGCAGTATTTGTTGTTTGGACATTCCTTTATTCAAGGGTCCAGAAATGAAGGATGAGTGCCATTGCATCATTTGCATTTGAAATTCATATTCTAGCTTTAGACACCTCCTATTTACTTCCTATCTACCCTAGCAGAGCTCCTTTATATGCATATTCCCTCACCAGCCTGCTCATACTGTACTGTACCGTATATCCATCTTCACCCAAATCCCTACTGTACTGCACCTTATATCCATCTTTACCAAATCCCTACCCTCTAGCCGTTGGATTGACTGAGACAGTTAGCTGGATAGTATCCATATTCAGAACAGAATTTTGTCAATGGTCCTTCTACTCCTTCTCAGGCCAGGCAGTGTGCAATAGCCAAGCAGCACTACTTTGACAACACCCCTAGCCTTCCTACTGATTATGTATGTATGTACATATGTACTGTATATATAGTTGTTATCTGGGTAGGCCCAAGAGCAAATATTTCCCACTTTCAAGGGTGACCCAGAAGTATAAACAAAACACAAATACCATCACATATTACAACCATTCAACACCGCACTGACCCAATAACAACAGCTAAAGAACATTTACAATACAATAGTGTTTGTAATCCAATAAATATAAATGTAGCATATTCCACAGCTTCAGATCAAAAATGAGAGAAGTCCTGTAATGCTGTGAAGTCCATGCAAATGAAATCACATAACTAGGCCTACTGGATGACCTGGTCCTGCCTTGTGTAAGCCAAAAGTTACATTAATGTGAACACATAGTACATATAAGATCCAACATAGTATATACAGTACAAACCTAGAATTAAAAGATAACCACTGAAGGTTAGTGTATATCACATTGGTGTGTTTGCTTTTTTTCTTCAAGTACAAAGTGACAAATACTGTGGCATAACACACATACCCTTGAGAGAACACTATCAGAGACAGAAGAATAAATAAGTATTCCATAGTCCAGCAGTTTAAGTAACAAACTTTGTGCAGCCAAGTTCTTTGGTTTGAAAGTAAAGTAAGACTACATACAATATTCAAGGTCCAACTGTGTAAAATTTGTGTGGATTCAATTAAGGTATCTATGTGTTCCCTATAAGATAGTAGACTATTCAGGGTCATTCTTAAATAACTGAAGCTAGTAAACGTTAACAACAAAACATAATTTAAGTATAGATGTTGAATGTAGATGATCTTTTGTATCCCTTTATGCCAAAACTAAAAGCATTGACTTGTTTTTTTTTTGGGGGGGCGGGGGTAGGAGGCATTAAGTAATAGCTGATTAACAATAAGCCAAGCCTGTAATAAAATGTATTAAAATCAAATTAGAGTATGCTTTCCAGGAAGGACATATCTTTATCACTGGAGAAGAGTCCTGCATCTTTCACATACAGTAATGTATTATTCTCAATGCAAATTTGGCGTGAGCCATTTAGGAACAAGTTGAAAAGAAGAGGCCTAATTCTGATCCTAGGGTCCCCTATACTGATCGGGTTGTAGGATAAGTAAACAATATTCATCCTTGTGCTGTGTGCCCCATTGTGTAATCAATTAGTAAACCATTCAACAGCATTACTAGACTGTCCAGTCTCATACCATTTGGACAGTAGGTGACTATAGTGGACCAAATCAAAGCTTTAGTTACTGTAGGTCTATGAACACTGCTGATGCAAATGTTCTGGAATCAAAGGCCTGCATGTAATAGGAGAATCTCAGTAATGTTGTTAGGTATTATATCCTGCTTGAAAGACATGTGCTAAGCAGGAGTTAATAAATTGTAGTCACCTGCCCGTATGGAGGGGCAGCCCTCAAATCCTGCGGCTATCATCCATTTATCTGCTGTATAAGTACTTGGCCACTACTGATGCCTCACATTTTCTTGTTCATTTAGTAACTTCAATTTGTATATGCAGTACTTTTGGTAATAGCACTTGTTTACCGTACTGTCCTGCCTTAAGCTAAGAACATCTTGTACCTTGCTGTATCATGGAATTCCCATGAAATGCAACATTTTATTTCATGGAGTCATCCTCAAATTATTTGATACAGATTTCAAATCAATA
Organism: Neoceratodus forsteri; assembly: GCA_016271365.2. Classification (NCBI taxonomy): domain Eukaryota; kingdom Metazoa; phylum Chordata; order Ceratodontiformes; family Ceratodontidae; genus Neoceratodus; species Neoceratodus forsteri. Next base: position 656,186,755 of record CM028132.1, read on the forward strand.
AATGAATAACTAAATAGTATTTTGAGTGGTAAAATGGCTATTAAGATTAGGTTTTATCATTAATAATTGATGCTAGCAATTGACATAATTTCAATTTTATCCACTAGATATTATACTTTGATGGCCATTTGAATATGATAGCAGTAGGAAAATTTACCTAAGAAGATAAACGCAACTTACAAAATGTTGCATAATAAAGATAAATGCTTTCTAAAGTTGAAAACAAACTTGAATCAGGACTTACTCCATCAATAAACTAGAACCCTGACAGCCAAATTACTGCGTAATATGATGCATGTATTTCTATAAGACATCATTAAATGCCTCAAGAAAAGCTGTGTTACTGGTGTTACTTCACAGCCTTGCAGGTACACTAGAGAAAGAAGTCTTTCAAAACCCATGCTAGAAATAAAGAATGTTTGTTAAAGCACTGCACAGTGGCAGCCATAGGTGCATTCACATATTTGCAGATATTGCACAATATATCTAGAGATTTTCTCTGGTATTGCAGGCAGGCAAACGCATGAGCAGGGACTTTTGTACAGATATCACAGAAATTTTAGGAAACATCTGGCCATGTCTTTGGCTGCAACTGTACTTTTAAAATGCTTCTTTCAGGTCTTAGCAACACATCTATTACACAATATGGCCTTCCACTGGCTTCATCACTCAGAAGTGAACATAAGGGCTTGGACCACGGACAAAACTACTTTCTGCTAAACAACCTCTAAGTGCATAAACTGAAAACTAAGTCTCAGAGTATTTTATCAAATATTTATATGCCACATATGCATGGGCATGCCCCTGGAAACACAGAAAAATAGAAACATAAAATTTGATGGCAGATAAGGACTGCTTGGCCAACATAGTCTGCCCATTTCCCTACCTAATGGATAAGCTACAGATCCTAGTTAACCCACAGCCTACTTCCTCCTACCCCCCACTAGAATTTCCTTATGTATGTCCCATGCATTCTTGAATTTCCCCACTGTTTTTGACTCTCTACGACCTCCTCAGGGAAGGCTATTCCATGCATCTATAACCTCTGTGAAGAAATACTTTTGCCATTACCTCTGGAGCTGCCTCCTATCTTCTTCAAATTGTGCCCTTGTTCTTGCACATCTCTTTTTCTGAAAGATGCTACCCTCTTGGACTTTGTTGATTCCCTTGAGGTATTTGAAAGTTTCTATCATGTCCCTCTCTCCCTCCTTTCCTCGAGGCTATACATCTTAAGCTCCTTTAGTCTTTCTTCACATGTCTTCAGGTGCAGATCCTGTACTATTTGTTGCTCCTCCTCTGGACAGTCTCCACCCAGTCTATGTCTTTGCAGAGATGGGGTCTCCAGAACTGTACACAGTACTCAGATGTGGTCTTACCAACTGTCTGTACAGAGGGACAACAACTTCCTGTTTTCTACTGGTGATGCCTTTTCCTATGCATCCCAGTATCCCCCCCAGTCCTCCTTACTGCCTTCTCACATTGCTGGCCCACCTTTAGGTCATCTGATATGACTACCCCCAGGTCTTGTTTCATTTTTGTTGTTGTCAGTATCTCACCCACTATTGTGTACTCTTCCCCGGGGTTTTTGTTTCCCAGGTGCATTACCTTGCACTTCTTTGCATTGAATCTAAGCTGCCATACATTTGACGATTCCTCCAACCTTGCCAAGTACCTTTCCATCCTTTCCACCCCACCTTGCATATCAACCCTGTTGCAGAGCTTTGTGTCGTCTACAAAGAGACATACTTTTCCCTCCAGTCCCTGTGCAATGCCACTTATAAAGACAAAAAAAGGACAGGCCCAAGTACTGAACCCTGCGGTACCATAGAGGTTGACGTAACATAGAGGTTGACGGCAGATAAGGACCGCAAGGCCCATTCAGTCTGCCCATTACTTTTTTTTGTTAATATTAACAATGGCTTTAAACATTTCATTTCAGTAGATACCTGCTCTTCTAGAAAAGAAGAAATCTGCTGCAATTCATGCAGAAATGTAACATTTTCTAAGGGTTCTTTAAGAATCTCTCATTCCATTTTTTTGGTGTATACAAATGGTATCACTCTAATTATATTAACAAAAGATGATCAGTTTATGGGGATTTGTTTTAAATAAGAAAGATCACAACTGGGATCCATTGATAAAACAGAGAGACAAGCTGGTGTGATGTCTCACCAAGGTAGTGCACAAACAATGTTTTTATAACTGAAATCTTGGTCCTGCAGGAATTAAAGTTTGCTGTCATGTAACGAGTTTCCAGGTCTCTGCACCTCAGGAGGAATGCCATTCCCCACAGGAAAGGGGACCAAAAAGGGGAAAACCTACATAAAACAGGAACATTGTAGAGTGAACACTAATTTGTTGGTTTTCATTTAATCCAACAGGTTGAAAATGTAAAACGTTTAAATAAAGAGTATCGATAACAGTGTCACTTTTTATCATAGTTGCAATTTCCAAATAAACATTACATTTACAGTTAGTGGTCTCTTTGTAAAATCTCTCATATTTGATGCTTAAAATTCAAGAATTGTTTCCTTTGTATGCACACAGGTCTGCTTTCTACTACTATAAAACTACAAGTGGCATCCCCTTATTTTTTTATATACTTTGTAGTAACCAAACACACAAGGTCAGGAGCACTTTGGAACGTGCAGGAGGAAGACGCTAGATAAGTTAGGTCTCTTCTTTTGCTCGCGACTTCCTCCTGCACCCCACTAGTAACCCCTTTTCTTCACTGTGGACCCCATTTACTATTACCCTCTGTGTCCTGTTGTCCAGCCAATGCTTTACCCAGGCTACCATCCTTGGACCCACTCCCAGGATGGCTAATTTGTTTATTAATCTTTTGCGCAGGACTGTGCCAAATGCCTTGCTAAAGTCTAGGTAGGCCATGTCCACAGCCCCTCCCTGGTCCTCTACTTTGCAACATACATTATCTTTGCACTCTAGCACATCGGGAATTGCGCTGCACAATTCCCTTTTCTGAATATTGCCCCAGTGCATGTTTCTGGGGTTCCGAGTTGCGCCAGGCACAACCCCTTTCAATATCTGGGCCTATATTCCTAATAAGAAACTCCTCCGTTCTATGGTAGGTACTCCTATAGATATGTCGCTACAGTCCCATAAACAACTGTGCTCATTACTCAAGGTAGACCCCCAAATAGATGTTATTCAACCCCTACTGGGAAACCTAAACTTCAAAATTGCTGGTCAGTTGCTAACCAAGTATTTTTGCCCCCACGAGAAAGTAAATATGGTAGATCACCTTTACAAGAAGTTAAGTTACTCACAATTTTGGAGATGCAAAGAAAATACAAATGGCTTTCTTCATTATGTCTCAAATACCTTCAGTTGACTCACATGTTAGTCCAACATTTTGGGACTGGTTTGTGGCATAGGTTATATGGAACACAGATTCTTGTTTTATTCTTAACTGCACCCACATCTCATACAATCTCTTTTATTGCAATAAATTACATGAAACTCTTTCTGATAAAGAGGGTGAAACATAACTGGTCCAATATCTAGAAGAATTATTATAAATATATAACCTGGGCAGATACCACTTTATGCAGTTTCAGCTTCTTCATAACCTCTACCACACTCTGGTTAAACTGCATAAAATGGACAAGTTCTATATGATCTTTGTTCCAGGTGTAAAAAGATCCCGGAACATTATTACATATACTTTGGACCTGTAAAAAGATAACTCCTTCTGGAGGATATACAGCATCGACTGGACCCTATACTGGGCTTGAACTCTATATTTCTCCCTGATATATGTTTGTTGGGAGCATTTGATAAGGATTTAATTGGGAATCAAAGACCCCATATAGCTTTGATTTTGGCCTGTGCCAGAAAAGTAATTCTCAGTCATTGGTGTGATTAAACTGTTCCTCAATATACACAGTGATATAGAGAAATATTGTTTGCACTGCAAGCAGAACAGATTATTGATAGCTTAGCAGTCTATTTGGATGGGTATAAAACAATTTGGGAGCCATTATACATTTTGTTAACCCTTTCGGTGGTTGACTGGTCCTCTGATTAAGTCCCTTATATACCATTCCACATGGTGGTATGATATTATAATAATTATACTAGAGACTCAAATCTAAGAGATTACAGTCATATTTGTTAGTTACAAGCACCCTATCATATGAACTGAGGAATTTCTTATTAAGTTCTGACCTCTAGGACCACTTTATTTCTCTGATGTGTACTTTACTTTTTATTTTATGCTACTGTTTTTTACTATTTATGCACCAGTTTTTTCACACTTCTCTTCCAGGCAGGCGTAGTAGAAGGGTTGGGTGATGGGATGGGGAGTGAGGTATGGGGGGAAGGAATAAGGAACTCTTTTAGATAATTGTTACTGTTTGGATAATTCATATTTGGCTCTATGTTCAATGATGACAATAATTATAGTTGTGTGTACTTTCCTGAACTTAATAAAGTTTACTCAATTTGAAAAAAAGAAACCTCAGAGGGGTATCCTCCTGAACCCGGTAGTAGCTACTACTGCAGGACGAGGTCCCACTGAGGCCCCTTTCCTCCACCTCCTGACTTCACTGAAGAAGACCTGGAGGAGGGGATTACCCAACCTATCCTAAATTTAACAGTAGCAATCTGGAATACTCTGCAACACCTATTTCAAATGTGTCTTATTCAGATCAGTGGCCTGTATCCCCTTTGCGGTACACATTTTGCAGAGCTTTCTCCAACCTCTGAACATATTCTGACAAAAGTTCCCTCTTGCTGGCAAGTGGCACTGAAATCGCACCAAAAATCATCACAAGTTTCCATGCTACCAAAGGCACTGTCCAAGGCAGCAATATAATCCTCTACACTGGCCTCGGGGTCAGTGGTCCATAGAGACCAAATAGCATCAAGGGCAGGGCCTCGCAGACTCTCTGTTAACCTTTTGCATTTTTCCCCTTCACTACACTGCCAGTCCTATAGCACTAGGACCACATAGTTTATCCATGACTTGTAGTCCTCCTCCTCCCCTGTGGGGGTGGCTTCTATGCCCAAAAACATTCTCAACTTCTGGTATGAGTCTGAGGGGGTGGGCACATAACTAGGCTGGGGCCTCTCATTTCAAGGAAGGGTCAGTGGGGGCTTTGATATTCCTTCCCCTGGGGAAACCACACTAAACATAGTTACAATGGCCCAGGCCTCTAACAACCCCTTTGGAAAGGCATCAGGTACCCAGGAAGCTTCCATAGCATTTTTATCTTCAATCAATACAAAGTTCCCATACCAGAGTCTAGCATGCTACTCCGGATAGTCACTTGACCTAGTCCTTTTATAGTGGACACATTTTTATGTATTTTATTTATTGAAAAGTTTCACCAGGAAGGCATGCTGAACAATCAGTATTGCTCATCTCCCAGTGCGTCCTGGGGGTACAGATGGGTAGATACAGTAACAGAAACACATAAATACATATGAGGACGTTTAAGGCTGATTACATGGATGCCTTAGAATAAGTTATACAATATGTCAGTAGTAAAAAAAGTTATATACAAGTTACAGCAAAGCAGTACAATTATGTTGAACATGAAACATTGAAATAAGTGCTAAAGGAGTGCTTAAGTGAGTAGCAAAAACAACTGTTATGGAACTAGAAAAGAGCTGGAAGGACTACAAGCCGGGTAAGCATGTAGGAAATGGTCAGGTGGGGTTTCTCCTCAATAGCTTTGTCCTCTAACTCAGGTGGTACCCCCAGTAATAAAAGGATTTCTGAGGGTTCATCTTCTGACCTCCACTCCACTCAACTAGCTTCACTTTATCTATTTCTTTTGCCCTAACTTTGGGCTGGGGGGGATTAGGACTATGGCTGGAGGTAAGGAAAGTCATCTTTCCAGAAGTGCCATCCATGGTGGGCATGGCTGATGAACAGGAGATCCTAGCAGTGCCTCCAACTATGTAGTCCAGGCACCATGTGCCAGTGGGCTACTACTGCTGCCTGTTGACTACCACACAGGTTAAAGGGCATGGGTCCTGCTACAATGGTGATCAGGGGTTCTGTCCCAAAGTAATAGAAAAATAATGCGTGCCTCCACCCAGAGTAAATTTACAGTGGGTCAGGTCTGATTGGTACACCCTGGGATGCTGTACCACCACCTCCCTTCTAAGTACCCCACAAACTGGATGCCAAGTTGATCCCCAATACCATATACTACATATACTTGACAGTTAACTGTCACAAAATACCCTTCACACAGCAATTGCAACAAACAAAACACAGCTTTATTTTGGGGGATGGCTAGGTGCAGGATGCTGGGAACAGGATAGCTGTGAAGGGAAAAGATTAGATTGGTTATCAACAACAAGGCCCGTAGGCCAGGACACTCCAGTGCCCACCACCACTGGTACTAGTGAACTCCCACTTTAATCTATGAGAGTGCCATGTGATGGTGCAGGCCTGGACGGTGCTGTGGATTTGCTAGAGTTGGAGCCCTTGAAGAATATTTAAAGAATGAAGCTTTAGAAGTTAAGTTTAAACCTTTGTTGCAAATAACCTTTCCCCAGTTCCCTTGATCAGGGCAAGCCCTGGGTAACTCATGGTTCCGGAGGGCTAGACAATTTCTGGAACGGAGGGTTTCCAGTAATTCAAAGGTCTGCAGACTCAGTTCTAAGAGGGCAGCAACAAATGGGGAGCAACAAATGACAAGTAGACTTGATCTTGCTTGGAGGTCTGGCCATTTGTCGCCTTGGAGGTCTTGCAGCTTGTCCCTTCAGCCTATTTGCAGACCCAAGGCAGAGCTCAAATGCAAGGTCCACCAAACTACAGAGGACACAGACTCAGGAGTGGCTCCCCAGCACAGCTCCCTGAATGGGTCTAGAATGCGCTAGCACTTGGCTACGTACCTATAGTCCCCTGCAGCCTAGTCAACCCCACTCGGTAGGGGTTAGCAGGTTCCCTACCTCGTTCTGAGTTGCAGCTGTAGGTATTCTCTAATTCCACCTTGCTCTCAAGCAGGAATAACAGCTTCAGTGAACAAGCTGATCAAGATCTTTCTCATTGGTCACCTCTTCCATTGCTAAGCAGTTTCTGGTTTTCAGCAGCAGCAACAGGTTCCAGAACCATAGGACACCTGCTCACCTTTTTTTCGCTCCCAGATTCTCCAATTCAGAAGCAGCATTCACCTTTAGCTCTGGCTCGCACACACAATTTCAAACCTCTTTTTGCTCACATCAGAGTTTTCTCTCAAGCCCAACTGGTGCAGGATCACTGCAACAACGAGTCTCCTCAAAAACAACAATTTGCGCCAGATGCCTGGAATGCTCAGCAGAGATGCACAGTTCCTGTCAACAGCGAGCATCTTTCACCTTCAATCCTCAGGCAAAGCTCCGATTAAGTCATGTGAAAAGCCTTTAGACTTTTTCACACAGCACTGAGCCCTCTTGACTCAGTTAGAGACCTCATCACACTGCCAAGCTGCCCAAAGTCCCAGGGACTTCCCCAAAATCATGCCCTCTGATTGGCTGATTCCAGTCATAAATCACAAATATTAATAATCATCAGCCCTCTTTGATCACTGATTGGCAAAGGTCTCTTGGCTTCTGAATTTAGTCCACACCTTTTCCCATAAGCCATTACAACCAGTTTTGGGCACCTAGATAGCTGATTGACTGTCCATCTGCTGGTCATAGTATCAAAGATGGCTGCTGGTAAACAGTTCCACTGGCAGTCTACCTAGTGTCCCAACTTGTAAGTTCCATTGTAGCCAGAGTAAACATTTATATTTTACAATTTTCCTGCAGAATTATAACAGACCCTTTTCCATTACATCACTGCTCTCACATGAACATTTGACTTTCCTCCAGCCTGTTGCTGCCACTAATTTAGACTGCCCTCAGGCAGCAGGTAGGCTCATTCATTAATATGCATACTGCCCGCCTCATGAATATTTAAATTTGTCCCCATTCTTCAGTGCTTTCATGCACTGCTTAAAAAACTACTTGGCCACTCCTCACTCACCTCCCCAGGTGTCTGACCACCATTTGGCTGAATTAGGGGGTCAAGAACACCAGAGAATCATTTAGGCAGCTGCCACAATGACTGCATCCCTAAGGCTCTACTGCCTATGCACTAGCTGGCTGACCGTACCAGGGTGCAGAATGGCTCAGTGGCTCTATGTTCCAGTTCCTCCAGCCTCTTCAGAAGAAAATGGCTGGCACAGGACTGCACGGACGACCGGCGGGAGCATAGGCAGAGCAGGTATACCACGCAGGGAGGTTACAAAGGATTTTGCCAAAGTTGCAGCCACTCCCCATCATGCAAAGTTATGTCTAACTCCTGCGACCAGTAATTACAACTGGCTGGAGGCCGAGAGGGGTCAATGTCCTGAAGAGGTTGTATACTGTAGTCTAGAAATAGGGTGGGGCTGAATACAATCATTTGCCAAGTGCTGAAGTGCCAAGCCCCCAGCATTCAACCAGGGGAATGGGCCCAGAAGTGAAATAAACAATGTTTTTACTGTGAGAATTTGAATGCAAAGTGGATAAATATCCTGGAGCACTCTAAAAAAGTTTGATAAGTAGTAAAAGAACCATCAACCCCCAGAAAAATCTATAGTAGGGATGTCAATGTTATTCCAGTGTTTATGATTTGGGATCCTACACACAATCTTAAAATTAGGATTGCAGAAGAATATTTGTGTAGTATCTTTAAACAAATGAAGGCCCATTCACTTGCATAACTGAACATGGGCTTTGACAGACCACATAATGGGGGTTCAGCAGAGCAAAGGAGGAATTTGGGATATGGTGTATAAAGAAGTGAGTGGAGCAATATGCCACAATTCTGTGCCAACTCTTCTTCTATGGATAGCCAATGTGTCTTACAGGATGTAATAAGAGCTGAGTTTCGAGGGCATACCAGTGTATAAATTTACACCTAGGTGACACAAAAAAATGAAACATAAAATTTGGTAATCATAGGCCTCCCATATGCTTGGGATCCACCAATTGTTTATAAGAACATCTGGACCCTTTATCCTGTCAAAGAAATCGTGCTATTCTACCATGGAACTTAGTAAACCACTAGAGCGGAAGGACCAAATTAAGCATACTGAGGGGATAAAGCACTCAGGATAATACATTCATTTTAATTGTATTAATGTGACCTAAAACAGACAGTTGAAGAGATGACCAATGAGAAAGATCTTGATCAGCTTGTTTAACTAAGGGGCTAGAATTAAAATACAGAAATTGGAGACTGGTCTAGGAATTTTATTCCTAAATAAGTTAATGATTTAGCTTCCCATTTAAGGTTGATCTGAAGCATGGCCTGCTTGTCCATCTGATTATTTAGGGGAAATACAGTGATTTTATGGATGTTAATTTTATAAGAAGATAGGACACTGATGTTCTTGATAATAATGAGAACCTTAGGGTTAGTCACCTGTGGGTCTGTAAGGTGGAGTAGGATATTGTCCCAGTACAGGGAAATGGGGTATCATGTAATAACAGAGAAGTTATTACAGCGAGCACATCTGGGGCCCGATATTCAAAGGGGTTGGGCCTGGCACAACCGAGATGTGCTGGCAAAACCCCGGTAATGCACCCTGGGGTGATATTCAAAAGAGGGACTTGGGCAGCACAAGACCTGATGCACCAAGTTGCAATGATAATGTATGCAGCACAACTGAGGGGGGCGTGCCCATGCATATGCGGCATATTCCGATATTCAGCCCAGGATGTGCGGTGCACCTACTGGCACCACCCCTAGATGTGCTGCATACCAGGGCACAAAGTTGAGCTAGGGAAAAAGGAAACAAATGCTGGCCACCCACAGGTGGAGCTGCTATATTGCAGGGTGCAACACAGCAACCACCAGCCGTGGTGGCCACCCCCACTCAGAACACCATTCATAAGCACCCATATGGTCACTGATGATCTAGTGGTACCCCTCCCTCCCTCCCTGTAGCCGCTATCACCAGTAGAAAGAAAATGATGAAATCCCTGGTAGTCTAGTAGTACCCTCTCCTTCCCGACTCCCAGATCCCTAAAAATAAAATACATTTACATCTCTGGTAGTCCAGTGGTACCCCCACACTCCTCCTGTAGCGGCGATCACCATGTAAAGAAAAATGCCCATGTCACTGGTAGGCTACTGGAACCCCCCCTCCCCATCCTGACCCTCCAATCGCTGGTGCTGTAATGTAAGAAACATATTTGTGACTGTCCAGTACAGTATGCCCTGCAAGCCCATTGGTCCACAGTGTGGACCAATGGGCTTACAGTTCATACTTTAAACTGCCATTCGGCAGGCAGCCGGGCAGTATGTGGGTAGGTTCAGCTGCTCGCTGATGGGGGGGAGCTAGGTGAGCAGAGGGTCCTTTGAGGGGTGGGGGTACCACTGGACCACCAGGAGGTATAGATTATATTTTAACAGGGATCAGGGAGTTGGGCAGGGAGGGGAACCACTAGACTGCATGGGATGATTCTTACATTAGAGCGCCGGTGATTGGGGGTTGGGAGGAGGAGGTTCCAGTAGCCTTACAGTGACATGGGCATTTTTTCTTTATGTGGCAATCACCGCTACAGGAGGAGTTAGGTACCACTGGACTACCAGGGATGTGAATGTATTTTATTTTTGGTGATTGGGAGTCAGGAAGGGAGGGAGGGGTGGCACTAGACTACCAGGAGTATGTTTTATTTATTATAACCTGCGATCATGGCTACGGGGAAGGGGGGGTGCCCTGGGGCCCCCTCTGTCTACACCACAGGCTGTGCAGGGAGCCAGGCACATTTCACCAGCCTGCCCTGCTCAATGCATGCAAATGGGGCCATAATGTCATGCAAATGGCCCCATTTGTGCCTTGCATACATTATGGCCCCCCTTTGCATATCCAGGTCTGAATATCTGGGACTTGCGCCTAGCGTAACTACAGTTGTGCTGGAGCATTCCCAGTCCCACCTGTTTGGGGGATGCACCAGCACATTGTATATGTGCCATGCACATTCTGTGCTGTATTCAGAGGTGATGCGCCATGGCACATCTCCTTTGAATATCTCCCTTACTTGCTACAGTGCACCTCGGTTGTGCTGCTCCTCTGCCAGTGCCGGGTGCAGTCTGAATATTGGGGCCCTGGGCAACAGCATATGAGTGACTGCAACAATAGCGACAAGCACAACACAGCGATCAGGCATTAACAGCAACCATGAGGATATGCTAAATACTCTACTATCAAAGTGTGACAAGTAGTTGGAATCATAGAAACAGTGGGGTGCTGTGGGCAGAGCCCTCCATGAGAAACAAAGTGCTTATTAATTGGAGTAATTGACCTGGTGCAGGTGATAAATGGGGATGGTGTAGTGGCTGCACATACCTGTCTGAAGACTGTGAGGATGGCGGTGGAGTATGTACGGTGGCTTTCTTACCGTCTTATCAAAGCTGTGGGGAAAGGTATATTGCTGAAAATTGCTATATTGTTATCACTCTGAAATGCATTTATGTAATATGCATCACTTTTATGCAGTCACCCATTTGATGGTCACTCAAATGCACTCGCCATTTGACATGGATCCAGGAAATTATGTAACTATGGGATCCGATGGTTATATTCTTACCCTCATCTGCATGTTTAAGTTTAAGAATAAGGGTCCTAAATAAAGATTAAAGAGGAAGAGGGGAGGGTCAACTTTTCGCATACCCTTGACAACTGAAATATCAGTGAGAGTACCCCATTACAATTAATACATGCTGAAGTTGATTGGGTACAAAATCCAGACCCACGATCGAAGGCCTCAGGGATGCTATATCTACCCAAGACTGCAAACAAATAATCCCAAGACCCTGATCAAAGGTCTTCTCTGCATCCAGTGAGGTCAAGGCCTCTGCCAATCCAGTCTCCTAGGATGCAGAGATAAGGAGAAGTACCTTACAGTCACTTGAAAGGCATCCCGCCATAAAACCCATTTGCTCAGGGCCTATAAGAGATTGCCAAACTTCCTTAAGCCAATGGGTGAGCACTTTCACTAGTATTTTAAGATCAATATTTATAAGAAAGCTGGGTTGGTAATTCTCAGGAAAGATATCATCTCTGGTGGGTTTAGAGCGAAGCAAAATTCTAGCTACTATAAGAGTTAGGTCTATAATTCCTTCCTCGAAAAAATTTTGATTTGTGATGTTATCATTTTGATATTTATAAATGTTAAAATAAAGTAAGTTTAAAAAAAAACAACAATTAAAAACAGAGGTTGAATAAGGAGTGAGTTCAGTTGAAAACATTTTGTAAAAATTGAATGTAATCCCGTTGGGCCCAGGGGCTTTGTCGAGATGTAAACTATTGCAAGCCCCCCATCCCCCATATATAGAAGCATGCCAGATGGTAACTAGAGGAGATGGGGGTCACAACAGCAGAAATCACTGTCCCAGATTTTCATTTAGATCTTATCAAGGCTGGCTACATTGTTGAGCTCATCTATGCAAGTGGGGTGCCTCTTCAGGTGCTGGGCTGTGAGGGACTTAAAGGGTTAATCAACAACAACTTTTCAAATTGCAGAATGTCCACACAAAGTCTTCTGAAACAGGGGATCCTATGTAATCAGGAACATGACCAGCCTCCAAACATAGTTACAGAATTGATTACTCCAGGCCCAGGAGCCCACAACAGAATTCACAAGCAGTACTTCAGTGGTTCCTTGTGGTCATGAAGACCCTCACTCCCTTTTCAAGTTAATCCCTTTGTCAGGTGGCCACATCTAGGTTTGAGCAGCAGCAGACTAAGGGGCTGGGGGACCCTATACAACAGGTGGCAGCATTTCTCTCTGTAGATCATTCACTGTCCCAAAGTGACTCCCTAGACATCGCTGGGCAGAACATCCCCAGCGACAGTCTCCGAATGGGTGTCTATAGTTCTACCACTCACAGCTCATCACCATGGAAGCTACAAACCAGGCACGGTGAAGCACACTGGCTGCAAAATCAGGATCGGGGGGTCTACAATTCACTGCTGGGGCCCACACATCAGTCCCTCACTCCCCCTTCTGTTCGGGCATCTAACAGGCAGTGTGGCTCCCTCCGCTTCCTCCATGCTGGACTTTGGGGCTGAATGTTTGAATCCTGACCCCATGGATGCACCACCAACAGGACAGCCACCACCACGTAAATACTGCCGCTCCCTTTAGTACTACTCAAACCTCTGAAAACTCAAGAAGGAGCAGGCAATTGCCCCAACTACTGTTACCCCACCAAAGCAATCACCCTGGCATGGGAATCTCCCCCCTCTAGAGGTACCAAAATAAGAACTCTTAGTAAACATTGCTGTGGTTCGGTCTTAAACTCCAAGTCCTGACCTAGATCCACAAAACTGTTTGTTCCCCAATTACAAATTAGTACCTGAACAATTCTCAGGTATCACAACCAAGAAACAGCACACTTGTAGTGCCTATCTGTTTCCTACCTACCGAAGATTAGATCCCAGTGCCTTCCACTCTGAAGTCAGCATCCCTACCACTGTACTAAGTGATCTATCCAAGTGTTTGCCTGCACTTTAAGTATCCTCAACCCCTTCCTCTGGCCTCCCCATATCCCTCCAATACATTACCTGTATTCTCCAGCACAGGTCAACCCCTTCCCCCCCACTCTATGCCAGGCCCTTGCCAAGCAGTCAGCCCCATCCACTCCCTTCACTCCTTCCCACACTCCTCATATAGAAAAGACATGGGACCTGATATTTAAAGGCTTCCCCTAAACCACTCTACTTGTCCCATAAGCCATAGGGCTGCACATTGATATTATCTCTTATATTTGTCTGTTTTCACTGCTTTCAAAGCCCCACAAAAATGTTGCCCCAAATCTCTATTTTACTGTGCCTAATATGCTCCTTTGGTTACTGCCCTGTTCAGCACCTAGACAGCCATACTAGCCTCCATGCCAAGGTAGCAATCTTTCTGATTCCTTGATCATCAGGCTCTCTTAATCTATACCAGGATTGCTGTAATGATGTACTCTTCAAAGCAGTCAGGCAACAAATAGCATGCCATGAGATGTTAGTAAGTTATGAAAATCATCCCTCTATACAGGTTAGCTTATTGGATATAACAAGTAGTACTAGGTCTTCTTATTCAAGAGATGCAATAATCAACTATTGGTATCTTTTGCCCTCCTATACCCACACTCGCTTTCTGTAAGGGCTCTTCTGTACCTTCACATGAGCCCACTAACAGCCAGAGCAGCAGCATCATTACCATCCAGTGATCCTTACTGCTGCAAAAGAGACAAAATTCACCTGGTAAGCCTACTTCTGGAAGCCCTCAAAAAAATCATTTTACTACTGCTTATTTGTGCAGGTAATGTTGATCTTAACCCTGGACCCTTTCTCCCAATCTCAACTCTGTCCCAACTTGGCCAGTTGAATGGAATGGGCATTATTCATATCAATACTTGCAGCTTGATTAGGAAATCTGATGCTATCCAAACGTGGATCAATCACACTTGCCCAGATGTGCTGGTGGTCACTGAAACATGGCTTAAACCTGCGACACTGGATCATGAAGTTAATATTTCCTTGTATAACATATTTTGAACTGATAGACTTTCAAGAGGTGGGAGTGTAGCAATTTATATTCAGGATAAATATGCTATCTCGGTAGTAAACTCCACTACCCTGGCCAAGGAATTTGAATGTCTTACATTAAAAGTTCAACTCACCCATACAGTCCCTCTTCATATCATTGATGTTACAGGCCTCCACTGCAGGCCTTAAAGTGTTGAAGCATCTGAGTGATGTATTAGGCTCTATCCTCTGAAGTAATACTCTTTGGTGACCTCAATATGGACTGGTTTTCTGTAGCAACCAAACCCGTAAAAGATTTATGTGACAATTTTGGCCTAGCACAAATCATATCTGAAGTCACCCGGCCTAATATTAAAAACCCAAAGAAAAGCACATTGCTTGACATAATACTAGTTAACAAACCCCACATGTTTACCCATGCAAGCACATTCTTTAATGACATCAGTGATCATTGTGCAATAGCCTGTGTGAGTTCCATTCCTAAAGCAGTGTCATCCTCTAAGTACATCTTTAAGAGATGCCGGAGGAATGTCGATCCTTTCTTTTGCTGCTTGGACCTCCAATATGCTGACTGGCAGGACTTTTATTTGGCACCAACCATGGATATTACGTGTGAGCAATTCCATAAAATAGTGCTCAGTGCCTTAGATAAACATGCTTCCCTAGTAAGAATCAGGACTAAAAGGAAAACATGCACATGGTTCACAGGTGGATTGAAAGCTGCATTACTGCACAGGGACTCCTTATGGAAAAGGCAAGAAAACTAAACTTGCAGCTGATTGGAAAGCCTTTAGAGCAGCTAGAAACTGGTGCACCAAGCTCACTAGAACTGAGAAAGAAGGTATTTCCAAGCAGAAATTGATACTGCTTCAAATAACACACAAAAATTATAGAAAACGCTAAAGGACCTCGAAGGCCACTCTCCAGCACACTCTGTTCCCCAAAAAATCACTGTGGGTGGTGATTCCACCACTGATAAACAATAAATTCTAGAACTTCTTAACAACCATTTTACCACAACAGGATTAGCCTTTGACTCCTTGCTAGCCAATAATCACCGAGCACATCTATGTGTTCAGAAACCTGATTAGCTCAATCCTAGCTTAATAAATCCTAAACCAGCTTTCACCTTCCACCCTGTCACTGTGAAGGAAGTTGAGGATCTCCTTTTGGCCATCAACAACAGGAAAAGCCCTGGTGCGGATCAAATAGAGCCTTATTATCTAAAGGTAGGATATTATACTTTAGCTGCCCCAATTGCTCATCTATTTAATTTGTACCTTACACAGGGTTCTCTCCCTGCAATAAGAAAAACAGCACAAGTGATCCCACTCTTTAAGTCTGGTGATACCAGTGACCTAAACAATTATCACCCAATTTCTTTACTTCCTATCTTGTCCAAACTATTGGAAAAAGTAGTGCATTCACAACTCATGCAACACCTTGAGAATCACAATCTCTCAACATGGTACAATCTGGTTCAGACCTCACCACAGTACAATCTCTGCATTTGCTAAGGTCACCAACGACTGACAGATGACATTACATAACAAAAGTATGTATTCTCCTTATTCCTTGATCTTAGTAAAGCCTTTGATATGGTGGACCATGACCTACTCCTGACCACCCTGCGTATCACTGGAGTAGAGCCTCTAGCTACCAAGTGGTTTTCTAAATACCTTACCGATCGCTGTCAACAAGTCAAAGTGGAGAGCAATCTCTCCATATTGAAAACTGTACAAAGAGGAGTGCCTCAAGGGGCCATGTTAGGACCACTGCTGTTTGCCATCTATACTAACAACTTAAATGATAGAATCAAGGATGCTAGAATTCGGGAGCGCTGTTGAGCTGAGACTGAGACATACATGTTTGTTTGGAGCTCCACTGTTGAGACACTGAAAACCCATTTTATAACCTTTGGCATAACAGTATTTTAAAGATGAATTGGCCTACTGGTGAATGGAGTTTTCGGAGAGTAATATGGATAAATTTATTTCTTCCAAAATAACTGGGAGAGGGGCCCCAGTGAGAGGGCCTGCAGGCTCTACTGCAGAGGTTGGGGTAAGGAGTTCTACTGGGATACAAACACGCTCCGAAGTGGGCGTGAAGCAGAAAGCATCAGCCAAACTGACTTTGGCTTCTTTACAAAACCTCCTGGCCAAGTTTCAGGCTGAAGTTAGGCTGTCTTCAGCAAGAATTGAGAATGTGTTAATGGAGATTACATCTATGTGTGCTGCTATAGAGACAAGGTTTGAAGTTATAGAACAGGCTATTAAAATAACCAGTCGGAGATGAAGGCAGTGGTATCAGGACCTTAACATTAGAGGAATGATGAACGATCATTACACAACCATCCAGACTGGAATGTTTGGAGAATAGTATTTTGAAAAGGAACTTAATTAATTGGTTTCCTGAGCTGTCCCAATATGGAACTCAAAGATGAGGTGGAGAAGGCTCTTACATTGTTTTTTCGTTGGAGCCTGCTTTAGTATTGAGTCTGTTTTTCATCCTACTTCTTGCCCACTAAAAGAATCAAGATAACTATCAACCTCTGAGCCACAGAGAGCAAGGTACATTATTTTAACTTTTAATTTGGTAATTGAAAGGAATAAATTGCTTCAGTTGGTCAAAGTGAGAAAACTGTGTTTATGCAGGTCATCGGATTCATTTGTATCTGGATTTTTGTTTACAGACGCAAAGACGTCAAAAGAGATTTCTTCCAATTCTTTCAGAAATTAAAGAGGCTGGACTGCAGGCTGCTTTATTAGCATCTGCACATTTAAGGGTGCAATTTCAGGCCAAAATGCAATTTTTTGATGATCCTGACACTGCTTGTAGTTTCTTTGAGAACAATGTCAAGATTCGTGAGGATCTATGGTCTGAATTTCGACTAAGAAGAAGAAGAAGCTGATTTAATGGATTATCATCCTGTTTGATGCCTTGTTCTGTATTTCTAACCTTATGATACTGGAATTATCTCCTTGAAAGAAAATGTTTTCTTTTTGGGGGCTAGCTTTGAACTGATGCACGGCAGGGGGGATGTTTTATTTAATTGGGAAACGACATAAGTATTCCTGTTATTAAAATACTTGAGTGGGATGATTAAGCTTGGAGCACAATCGAATGACATTAAGTATTAGAATAGAATAAGCTCTTTGATTTTTTATTTTCTTGTTTTTCTCTTTTTACCCCCCAAAAATGTAAAATTCCTTTTTTTCTGTGCTTTATTCAGTTAATTTTTAAAGCAATCTAATATTTCTTAAAGCTTTTCTATTTGTGTATAACTGATTGTAACTGTATTTCTTTCTTAAGGAATGAAAAATAAAGTATAAAAAAAAGGATGCTAGAATTCACCTGTTTGCAGATGACACTGTGCTGTACTTAGACAGGCCTACACCTGAACTGGCTTACAAAGACCTTCAGCTTGAATTTAACCATCTGAAGGAAAATCTACTGCATTTGAAGCTGTTATTAAATGTTAAAAAACTAAGGCTATTCTCTTTGCCCCCTCTGCAAACACTAACGAAACCAAGGGCACTCCCACAATCCCTCTTATTCAGATGTTTTTAGGTGAGCCCTTAGAATTTGTGTCAAACTTTAAATACCTGGGGTTATGGGTTGATGATAGGCTATCATTTTCAGAACATATTGAGAACCTAATAAAAAATTAAGACAGAGGTTAGTATCTTCTTCCGATAAAGCATCTACTTACACAGGAGGCCAAAATCCGACTAGTGCAAACCACCTTCTTACCACTCTTGGACTATGCTGACATCCCATATGGACATGGACCAAGTACACAGCCTTAGGGAAATGGACACCTTTACCATCAGGCCATTAGATTCATTACTGATGCATCATACTCCACTCACCACTGCACACTTTATTCTATGGTAGGTTGGAGCTCTCTTAGTTACAGATGCCACAAAAATGCAATCTTCTGGACACTTAGAGCCATCTCCAATAAGCTTCCTAAATACATATTTGACTGCTTTCCTCTCTGCCTGGCAGGGAGCTACCCACTAAGAAGCCTTTCTTAAACCTCTCTCATTATTCCTAAAGCAAAAACACCTTTTGGCAAGGTGGCCATAAGTCACTTTCTCCCTGTCCTCTGGAACAATGTGCAAAAAGCCCAGAAATTGTTCTACCAATGAAAATACCCCACTTCAAAATTCTTTTTGCAAAGGCATTTAAGGAATCTTTCAACTGTTTTCACTAATTAATCACCATGGTACACCTTCCAACAATTAAACTCCCATTCCCATATGATCTTAGCCACTGTAGGAAATGTACATATATTTTTTTTGCTGTGTATTATTTATATATTGTACATATGTATCCCTCTTGTGTTCTCTTGTGTTCTAACGTATATCACATGCACTCTGTAACCTAATCAAAGCACTGTATCTCTTGCCTTGTGTGCCTTGTATCATATTTCCTATTCTTGCCTTGCATTTTTACCAGTACCTGACCCAGGTCCACCTTGCAAATGAGTTGTCTCAATGGTGTTTCACCTGGATAAATAAAGATTGATAGCTTGATTGACTGATTGATTGAAAACCCCTACTTATATAATCAAAACCCTGGCAGTGACTTCCAATCTATGGAGGCCCCACTGATCGGTGGAGGCCATATATATTCAATAATGGCTAAGGACCAAAAGAGCCAGGATGGGAAAAAATAGTAAACCCAACTGAGGGGTAGGTTACATCCTCCCCCCTTTAAATGCTCACCACCCCAGTGAGCACCACACACCAGCTACCAGGGCCCCGTACTACTGTGGGGTATGTGTACTCCCCTATGGAGCAATGAGACACATGACTCACTGGGACACTGCTGCAATGGTGGGTTCCATAACTAACACTCTATGAAACATAAAACCAGGCATCCCCAACCCACACATCAAACTAGGAGCTATTTCCGGGTGTCCTTACCCCCAAAGCTAACAGGGACCTAAACTCAGGCTTCCCCAACCCCAGCCACTGACGATCCACCCACTGCAATGCCCAGGAATGTTTACCTGACACTACCGAGACAGCATCTCAGATCCAAACTAGCGCTACTTACCCAATAGAAATGGAAAGCTGCCATGCTGCCTAAAGCTGCTGAGCCCCTCATCAGCACAACTTCCCCTCTAAATAATGCAACCCAAACATTTTCAAGAGCAGGCAATGTACATCAAAAACATAATCATTTAAACCTTTCAAATATTAGCTGCAAAGAGCAGCACACTGTGAAATAGTTAACAATTTTTTTTTTCTCTTAAACAGCACCATACTGCAAAGTCTCAGTCTGCTGAGTCTGCAGAAATGGAAAACTGTCTTAACAATAGCTGCAAAAGTCCAGGCACTGAACATTCAACAATACACCCCCCCCCCTTAATAGCAGCACAGGGTGCAGGATTCCGATGTATCCTTTAAAGTAAACTGTACTTCTGAATATAAGGTAATGTTTTACATGACAATACCTGCCATTTAGTTACTATAGCAAAGTCTCTACACCCACTTGAGAATAAATGAGGTAGGTAAAAAGGGTTAATATCACCCATTTTGCTGCAGTTAGAGTCTTAGTTCAGAATCCTCTGGAAATAGCATTTTCAGGGGAAAGATGGATACACTGCAGGCCACATGAAGTCTTCAGCTCTGGGAGAAATAGTAGGTGGGCGGGAGCTTGGTAATAGCATGACTGAAAGAGTCCACAGCTTTTCACATAGGATTTGTACCTCTTGCTCATTAGATCCTGGATGAGGGCATATATCTTGAACAAAGTGAGACCTTCCCATGTGTACCTGGCACATTTGTTCTTTGCTATATTTTGAATTCATTGGAGGGTGAAGTTGGAGTTATCGGGGCCCAAATGATGCATCTTATATAACTTATCAGGGAACCCCAAGATGAGGATTTGGAGGAAGAGGAGGAGCCACTGCATGCTGAATAGCTGTGGAGGAGCAAGTTTAGCAGGAGCTGTACACGGCCTTTTTACTTTTTAGAGAAGATATGCCACCGTTTGCTTGATCCATACCTATCTAATTGTGCACCTCTTTCTGGGTCGACTTGTGTGGCTAGAATGTTGTGTCCCCTCCACTGTCATCCTTTCTTTCTCTCCTGCAGAGAGGGTAGCCTGCCCCATAAAGTCAGTGGGAAGCATTGTGGAGTGTGGCCAATACTCAGAGAAGATCCAAACTGCAGTTTGGTGAAATGGCAACATTTTACAGTCAGCCCTGACCTCAAAAAGGTTCCTTGAGACAAGGAAAAGGTTTCTAATGGTAAAAACTTGAAACCACATCGCTACTTGATAATAAAAGTTGCATTTGGTTTTATATATATATATATATATATATATATATATATATATATTTTTTTTTACAAGTATACACATAAGATAAATATCAACGTAGCTTAGTGCTACCTATGTACTTTTGATTTTCTATTATGTGACAGATTGAATGAGGGGAACTGGGATTGTGATATGTTGCTTTTATATTTGGTATTAAATAAGGCGATTTAGGTTTTAAGTTTGTAAAATAATCAAAAAAAAAGTTTGAACCTTATTTTGCCCCTAGACCATATGATCTTCTCCCATAAAGAGCATGCACTGGCGTTTGTAAGGCAGATTGCTATATCTGTCCTGCCACGTGGATGACTGGGAAGTAAACATGCACTGGATCCCACTCAACCAAAGATTTTTAGTTGTTAGAACAAGCTTTGGTCTTTCCATCTTTTATCTTTTTACTTTTTGGAAGCTGAGAAGGAGTTAAAAAGGAAGCGGTAATATTGGCATTTATAGTCTGGAGTACTCCTCTTTTTAAAAGCTTGCAGTGAGCAGCTTACCAGACAGGAAAGACTCTGAACTTTTAGTTATACTAATTCATCATGGAGTAAGTGTAACATTTGTTATGTATTTAAGCTGCATAAAAATGTGTAGTTATAATATAAAACCTATCCACACTAGCTATACTGACTGATTTTGTGGTGTAACTTTTAAATGGTATATTGCTATAAAGAGTTATAAGATTTAGATATTACTATATTCTCTCCCTTTTCCTTGTAAAGAGTTGATCCCCAGTAGTTCAGAGCTGGTATACATTGACTCAAAAATTCCCAGGAAGGTGATTAAAGAACTAAAGGGAGAACTTGTAGAAAGGGAGCAAGGAATTTTTCTTTCTCTCTTAGCCACAGTGGATGACATTGAAGAGACTGGGATGTATTTCTGTGAATGTGCTTAAAAGAGGGGAAAGAAAGAAAGAAAGAAAGAAAGAAAGAAAGAAAGAAAGAAAGAAAGAGAGAGAGACTACTTCACTTGCCAAACAGGACCTATTGAACTATTGGACTGAAAGCTACAGGACCCCACCTCCTTCACATAAATAAGAGGAATACCTTCCCTCAGTTTTCTAATGTGGACTTTGTTAAATATGGTCTGGTGAGAATCGAAGAACTGTCTCTTTGGGCAAATGAATTAATACTTTGCTTTGTCTGTTATTACTGTCCTGTATTTTTAGTATTTATAGTATAACAGAGTGCAATATAGTACAATATATAGTTCAATATACTAGAGCACTTTGCACCATCTTTGTGCAATAATCTAGTGCAATAATTTTACAGAATTTTTAGAATATTTGAGGGCCAGAGTCTTCCTCTGGAAAAAATAAGTATATTGCTCCTGGCTGATAGTAACACTTTATAGGCCACATACAGTCTACTCTGAGTTTATTGTCTATGGTTTTCTCTGTGTAGTTAGTCAGATTATTGTAAAATGTGTGAAAAGTGTAGTAAGTGGTGCAAGGCGGAACAAAGTGCTTTAATCTGGCCTTCATTTGGCACTTTTACGCAATAGTGCCCTGGGGTTACAGTACGATATTACTATAGACCTTAGTGACATAAGAGTCACTGTGTATTATGGATTATTTTAGCCAAATATAGTGATGGTAAATACATGTTTTCAAAGAATGAAGATCCCCAGTATATCACCTTTACTTTTTGATTGCCCAGCTATTAAGAAAACTAAGCAAATAAGGTAATCTAAAATTACGGAATACTTAATGAAAGGAATGGAGGTACCCGAAGGTAAAACTTCCATTCCTAGAATTGTAAATGCTCTTTTGATTTCTTTTCAGATGGCTGAGAAAATCCTGGGTGATGTTTCTGATAATTTTGATATTGCTATTGATAATTCAGATATCTTTGTAAAGTCCAATGAGGTATGCGCAGCATGCTGAGTGAGTTTGCTTGATTTGCATGAGAGCATAACTTCACAGGACATAGAGATTTCCCCAAAGCTTTGGGATGTTTCCTAGAATAATAATAAAGAAATCAGAGAAAGAAAGGCTCTGAATGAAGTCAATGACGGCTTAGAGAATATTATTACGGGACTTAAGTACTGTGAAAGTCAATTAAAGAATAAATCTACCTGTATTAATTGTTGTACACAGATGCAAAAACAAAGTAATGATAGCAATATCTCTAGTTTAACCAAGGTTATCAGCCATGCTGTTTAAGCAAGGATCTAATTTCAACACTAAAAATCAGCATTCTGCAAATATTCTGATATTGGAGCAATTGATTATTAACAAAGATATTATGGAATCAATCAAGGTTGATATCACTATTAACAGAGAAAAATAGATCTAATATTAAACAGGTTACCAATGCAGGAAGTAATTAGTGACTCGGTTGTCCTGGTGCCAGAAGTAGTGGAGATGACTGAAGATGAATCACAAGATGAGAAACAGGAACACTTAAGACCAGATTTTAGCCTAGTGGTAATTCCAGAAAGTACTACTCCAAATGCAATGAGAAGTAAAGTAAATAAGAAAAAGGGGCAAGGAAGAAACAAAAAAAATCACTCAGAAGACAGGCAAAAGGAGAAAAGGGAAACACTAAAAAAAAAAAAGAAGGGGCCTAATCATAGAAATGCAAACACACTGCCTTTAATGGAAGGGACAGTGCCACTAAGGGAAGTAACAGATTGGGAAAAGAAAAATGTGGGAGAAGATTTGAATGCAGGAAACATTGATTTACTACAATTTTACCACAACTACCATTACTGGCAAGTCTAAATTATCTGGAAATATAGATTGGACAATTAAACCAACAACTGGGATTGAGAATTCAACCAATCGAGGGGAAGGAGTCTTACAGTAATTTGGAAAGATACAGAGATCCACCCAAGCCGCAGAGAGAAGTCAGAGAAAAGGTAGATAAGATCAAGGTACAAGAAAAAAGAAAAGGAGGCACTTGAAGTCTATCCAATCATTAGACTTTTGGAACCAGAAGACTGGTTCATCCAAGGAAAAGATGGTCAGGTGGAAAATTTGGAGCTTCTCATCAAAAAAGTAAGAGAAGATCTAGATGTTGATCTTATATCTGATGAAACTGTAGAAGCAAGATGTAACATAGAAACATAGAGGCTGACGACAGATAAGGACCGCAAGGCCCATCCAGTCTGCCCATTTCTTTTCCTACCTTATAAATGTGCTATCGGCCTTTGCTCTGTCAGTGGCCTATCTATTCATACTCATCTGTATTGCTCCTTTATGCCTATCCCATGCCTGTTTGAAGCCCTGCACAGTATTCATAGCCACCACTTCCTGAGGTAGGCCGTTCCATGCATCCACAACTCTTTCTGTGAAAAAGAATTTCCTCACATTCCCCCTTAATCGGCCTCCCTCTAATCTCATGCTGTGTCCTCTTGTCCTGCTATTTTTCTTATATTGAAACATGTTAGACTCTTTCACCTCGTTAATGCCCTTAAGGTGTTTTCGAATGTTTCGATCATATCACCTCTCTCCCTCCTTTGCTCAAGGGTATACATATTGAGCTCCATTAATCTGTCCTCATAAGTCTTCTGATGCAGTTCCTGCACCATTTTGGTTGCCCTTCTCTGGACTGCCTCAATTTGGTTAATGTCCTTGTGGAGGTGTGGCCTCTAGTACTGCATGCAGTACTCCAGATGGGGCCTAACCAGTGTCTTGTAAAGAGGGATTATTACCGCCCTCTTATGACTTGTGATACCCCTACTAAAACACCCTAACATCCCTCTAGCCTTACCTACTGCTTTAGAGGTCTGCTTGGATGATTTCAAGTCATCGGTGATGATGATGCCCAAGTCTCTTTCTTCCTTTGTGACTGCCAGCAACTCCACTCCCAGCCTATAGGTGGCTTTAGGGTTACTCTTCCCTATGTGCATGATCTTTCACTTCTTTGCATTAAATCCCAGTTGCCACTTTTCTGACCATTTTGCTAGTTTATCCAGATCTCTTCTCATTCTGCCCACCCCATCTGGATCATCTACTCTGTTGCAGATCTTGGTGTCATCTGCAAACAGACAAGCCTTACTCTCTAGTCCATCTGCAATGTCACTAATGAAGATATTGAAGAGGACTGGCCCCAGGACAGATCCCTGAGGTCCCCCACTTGTGACTTGCATCTCTTCTGACTGTATACCATTTACCACCACTCTCTGCTTTCTGCCCGTCAGCCAGTTTGCCACCCAGTTGACCAACTTCTGACCCACCCCGAGCCTACCCAGCTTATTTATCAATCTTCTATGTGGAACAGTGTTGAAAGCTTTGCTGAAGTCAAAGTAGGTGACATCTACTGGTCCCCCTTGGTCCACCAGTCTGGTTACCCAGTCAAAGAAATCTATGAGATTAGTTTGACAGGACCTTCCTTTTTGTAAACCCATGCTGTCTTGGATCCTGTGCCCCTATGGATTCCAGGTGTTGCACTATCCTTTCCTTAAGGAGTGCCTCCATAATCTTGGCCACAACTGAGGTAAGGCTGACTGGTCTGTAGTTCCCTGCCTCCTCCCTGCTACCACTCTTGTGGAGCGGGATCACATGAGCCCTTCTCCAGTCTTCTGGGACCTCTCCTGTGCTCAGAGACTCACTAAATGGTTCTGCTAATAGCTCTGCTAGTTCCACACTTAGCTCCTTAAGTACTCTGGGATGTATGCCATCAGGTCCCATTGCCTTGTCCACCCTGAGCTTAGCGAGCTTTTGTAGGACCCTTTCTTTTGTGAAGGGGTAGTGCTCACCTCCCTCCCCCTGTGTCCATGGTGCTGAGCTGTGGGCCCTGCCCTACCTTCTCTTCAGTAAATACTGAGCAAAAGTATCTATTTAGGATAGATGCTTTTACAGGGTCCTCCTCCTCACATGCCCCATTTTCTACTTTGAGTTTAACAATACCCCCTCTGGACTTTCTCCTTTCACTAATGTATCTATAGAAAGTCTTGTCACTTTCTTTTACTGTTCATGCTAGTGTTTCCTCAGTTTGGGACTTTTTCTGCCTGCCTGCCTTCCCTGCTTCCCTTAGGGCAGTTTGGTATGCCTCCCTATCTTCATCCTGCTGTGTTTCCTTATATTTCCTGAAGGCCAGACTTTTGGCTCTGACCTTTTCTGCTACTGTATTTGAGAACCAAAGTGGTTTCCTTCTTCTTTTGCACTTCCTTTTCTGTCTAACACAATGGGATGTTGCTTCAAGCATTGCATCCTTAATGCTTTTCCACTTTACCTGTACCCCCTCACCTGTGTTTCTTTTTGCCAGGGCTGCTTAACTCAAATTGGCCATCTTATCAAAGTCAGCTCCTCTGAAGTCCCATATTTTGCCTTGGAATGGGATGATTTAGATGTAGTGGCCAAACTGAACCATTTAGCCACAAATAATTAGTATACCTATACAAGCAGCAGTTTGATTGATGTTTTACTCTTCTCCCCAAGGTATGATAATTATTTGTGGCTAAATGGTTCAAACGCCACAAGTAAAGATATAATGCTATAATGCTATAATTTCCCAATAGGCATCTCTTTAATAAAGAAAATAAAATGAAAATAAATCAAGATATAGAGGTTAGCCTAAGCTGATTTGGCTTGGGCTATTTAAGAAAAGAAAATGATTACAAACAAACGAGTGCCATTTTGTGTCCTTCTGAGAAATGTCTTGCAAATAGAACTAGGGAAGGAAGGTGTAGTAGCTGCACATAGTACAGGAATAGACAGTCAGATCAACATATTATTAAAACATAGAGGCTTGGCTGAGCAGATTTTACAGAAGGCAGACATTTTAGATATGATGGGTCTACATTTAATAGACTCTGAAGTTTTAGATGTTCAACATATCACAATCTCAAATGATCAAGAGTTGATTAACTCAATACTGAAATGAAATAAGTACTACACTCTGGCAAGGTGTAATGACTGACAGCTAACCTCACTGATGGAAGTAACTAATTTAACTAATTTGGAGGATGAACTTCATGATTTAGATCTTTTTTTGTGAAGAAGGTGTATTAATATTAATTTGGAACTTATTTTTTTTTTTTTTTAGTTTTTGTTGAACGGGTAAGTTGGCTGGCCTACTGTAAAAATATAGTGATGAGGAATGGATAAATTTGGTTAATTGATTTGATGTTTTGTGCTCTTGGGAGACTTGGCATAATAATGAAGAGTGTGTAACTTTGAATGGTTATGAAGTATTCAATACTCCAGGTATCAAAACATGCAAGACTGATAGGTGTTCTGGTGGTGTAGTTACCTTCGTTAATATAGGTTCTTTTCAATGAGTACAATGCTTATACATTTGTGATAATTTCAGAATTATTTTATTGTGAATAACTACACACAAATTTATGTTATTTAATGGATATATACCACCAGTCAATTCACAGTATTTTCAGCCAGGCGTGTGGCTTAATTTGAACCTACTAATAGACAAATTTATTTTCAATTTCCCAGATACTGAGATCCAATTGGTAGGGGACTCTAATGTGAGAATAGGAGAATATGGTGGCTTAACTGATAATTCATATGTTGCCCATTTAAACTCTCCAAATAAGATGCCAAGCAAGATAACAAAAGACCATAAAGTAAATGAGTCAGGTCGAGAAATTAATAAAGATTCTTAAAGAGTATAATATCTACCCACTCAATGGAAGATTAAATGGGGATGAAAATGGAAAGTATACTTATATTTCATTAAGATCGTCTTCTCTGATTGATCTTATACTGTGGATAGGTTTAATTAACCAATGGTGTGGCCTTAAAATTTTAGAATGAACAGAAAGTGATAATTTTCAAGTTATAATAAAAAGTAGCACAATAAATATGAATGTTCATAGAATTCAACCAGAAGCATGCCTGTTTACAGAAGTAAGGGCAAGAAAGAGGTTTCTTGAAATTTAGATGTAGAAAGATCTATCTGTAACATACTATCCAACTCCATTATTTGTAAAGAGGTCAGGTGGTTACAAGATTGTTCGCTAAAACAATTTCTAAATGCTTTCACAATATTGTTTGAGGATAAAAAATACCTTGGAAGGCTCTTGTTTAAAACTAACCAATGCAAGAAGAGCGATAGCTGGTTTGATGAGGACTGTAGGAATTTCAACACGTTATTAAGAAAATTAATTAAAAAGTACAAGTCTATTCAGAGTAAAAAGGTATCAAAGGAAATTAGTAGTAAAAGAAAAGAGTATAAAGCACTATTAAAGGAAAAAAACATCATCATATCATAAAAACAGTGGGAGAGGATGTTAGATGCAGTTGTACAAAAAGACAACAAGAAATTATGGGTGCTTGTAGCTTAAGGGACCAGTAACTACAGCGATACATTAGATTCCTATATTTCAGAATCAGATTGGATAACTTACTTTAAACAAATTTTTTATGACCCATTAGTAGATGACTTTGGCTTAAAGAGAGAGAATGCTGATTGCTCTACTGTACTGTTAAATACAGAAGAAGTATATAGAGCAATTAATTCATTAAAATTGCATAAAGCTCCAGGACCTGATTATGTGCCTACTGAGGTTTACCACTATTTTACTGGGTCATGGTGTAAAACTTTAACTTTTTTTATAACAAATGTATAAAAGAATCTACATATCCTGCAACCTGAAAAGGTGTGAACATGATTCCACTACATAAGAAGGGAGATTAAGTGGACCGGGCTATGTACCATCCTATTAATCTGTTGGACGTTAATTTAAAACTCTTTTCTAAAGTCAATCTAGAAAACTGAATTATCAAATTACACAAAATGGGGCTTTTCCCCTTTCAGGCTGATTTAGTTCAGACTATTCAACTTTGGATAATGTCTTTATACTGCACCATTTGTCAGAGAAATATATTAAAATAAGAAAACAAAATTTTTTGCAGTGTTTACAGATTACTCTACAATCTTTGATTCTATCTCAAGAAATGTGCTTTGGACCCAAATGATTGATAAGGGCATAGACAAGGCATTAGTAAATGTTATACACAGTTTCTACTCTGCAAATTGGGCAAAAGTCCAGTTGGGTGTAGAAGGTCAGTTATAAATCCTTATTTGTTATAAACAAGGGGTCAGACAGCACTGTGATGGTCCCAGTCTTTTTGCCTTATATATCAATCAATATTAAGAGACATAGATCAGCTTGAATCAGCATAGATGTGCAATTTTAGCTTATGCAGATGACCTTGTCCTGTTATTACTGAGAAAAGTGGTCTTCAAAAAATTGAACTTCATAAACAAGGAGTCTATAAAACTAAAGTTAAAATAAACTTGACAAAAACATAGGTGTTAGTTTTTGGACAAAATAGCCAGGTATAAAACAAAATAAAGGAACTTGGAACCTTGGAGATCAAAAAGTAGAGTTGGTTAAGTCTTATGTATATTTGGGTATAGAATTTAATCGCGAACACCATGTGGACGATCATTTTTAAAGATCCTAGACACATTACAAAAAAAAGTAGTAGGATTAACCAGATTTAATTTTAAATATGGTAGACTAAGTCTTAGACCCTTAGAAGAAGGTATAAATGTGAAACATCTGGCACAGCTGCTTTATGGGTCTGAGGTCTGGGATATCAATAACCGAGATCAGTTAACTATTCCGTTGAATAAAATGTTGAGAAGCATTATGGGACTAGGTCCATCCTGCCCTGCTCAATATATCAGGGCAGAATTGGGTCTAACGAATACAAATGCCAGCATTGAAACAAGGAAATTAAACTTCTGGCTAAACATAACAAGGCATGAGACAAATAGGATGACCAACCTCTGCCTTCAAGAGAAGCAAGATTGGCATAACATGGGCACTGTCAGAAACTATTGGTATAGTTCAATCATGAAACATCTTGAAAAATGTAAATTGCAGGCCCTAAGTAAATATGTGGTAAAGGGCTTAGGATCAGTTTAAATATAAAAGTATATCTCCAAAAAGTTTCAAAGTATTGGGAATTTAGGATTTAGAACAAATAAAAATTTGGCTTATTCAATGTAGTTCACAAGAACAACTACTACTATGATACGAAACCCTATTTGGACATCTTAAAGGATCCCAAAGTATGCAGAACATTCCTTATGTATAAATTTGAAAGGTTCCCTGGCAGCGTCTTATAGTGTCGATATGATAAATCATATTTGGGATGACAAACTATACTTGTCAGGTGGGTGGAATTGAGGGTCTTAGCCATATTTTGTGGAAATGTTCATGGTTTAACAAAGAACTGGCTTATCGACTAAAACCTTTTCTGAATACTCAATTTTAAATAGATATAGATTTGTTGACTAATATGCTCCTTCATACAGCAGATACCTGGACTATTGATAGGATAGTCAAGTACTTTGGGGTGATAAATAAGGTAAAGAATAAGATTGACAAATGTGTAAGAAATTCTTAGATCCTTTTAGTCTGATATATATATATATATATATATATACTGTATTTTAATACAGTGTATGTGCAATAGACTCACAGATTTCCTTATCTGAAAATCATCTCTATGAATGTTTATGTAATAACATTGTAATGAATTTTGTATATTTATGCACTTTATCTAAATCTGTAAATATATGTGAACTTCTGTTTTGTATATTTATGCATTTTACCTGATTTGTAAATATATGTGAACTCCTTTTGTCTGTTTTTAAATTGAAGTTTTAATTGTTAATGACTATAACAGTTAAACAATAAAAAGTAAATGAATGAATGAATGAATGAACTTTTAAATAAATAAATAAATAAAATAAGTTGTCCAGGGTACCCAATGTACCCAGTCCTGTCCGTGTTCTTCTATAATATCACACAGTTTCTCCCAGGCGTAGGGTAAACATACTGGGGATAATCATATCTGATGTTCTTGCATATGATGCATTCTGCTTGGCTCCATTCAGGCAGTTGTCTTATACTGGAAGGAGAGTCGTGCCCATTCAGCAGCCACACTACCTCCTAATACCTCCTCACATTGGGATTTCCACCAGTTTGGCTTTCATAAAACTCCCTCAGATGCTGGCACTTTTTGGCTAAACTAGGCTGGTTCTTCCAAGGCATGACATATAGTGACTCATAGTGAGAAGAAATGTCCCTTTCTAGATCACCATCACTGACATGACTCGCTCCCTCAAACAGTGGTACACCACTTGCTACCACACCAGGCCTCTCAGGGGTAGACAAAGGAGAGGCTGGTTCTTCCAGCTCCTCAGCTAACTTCTATATGATTACAGCAGCTGTGCCAGTGGACTCAGAGGCACAGAAGGCAAAGGCTGGGCTGACTCTTTAAAGTCCTTTGGTGTTAGGAGCTTCATATGGGCACTGCACACATGACCACGTCCTCAGCTGGAGGTTGGAGGTTCACCCTAGATGCATCAGATATTGGCACAGCAACACCACCAGGCCTATCAACTTTGCTCAGGGGCTACTCAGTCTTAGGCTTTGCAGCTGATGAGGATGAGCTTCAGTGCCAGAAACAGAGGCAGTCACAGTCCATGATTGTTCCAATTCTCCAGTGCTGATTTTGTAGAGATAACTGATTTTCCTAGCCCACTTAAACAGGAGAAAAACTTTGAGTCAGCTGCACCAGGAGTCCTTAGTTGGCAGTTAAAGCAAACCAGCAGAAATGTCACCACCGGCCCCTCAGATCTACATAAAGCACACGCTGAGGCCAAAGACTTTTCCACCATCCTCCACAGCCACTTAAGCATGGCCACTGGCACTGTAACTTCAGAGAGATCAAGAGCAGTAGCCATTTTGTTCTTTACAGCAGGCAAATGAGAAAAATAGATCTTTAGGCAGAAAAGCTCAGTACTGCACTTCAAGCATCTTAACACAATGCCCCAGTCCCAACTCCTAATCCTACCACCAGATCAACAATGAGCCCAACAACAGCCCAAAGTCCAATAAACAAGCACCCCCTGCATATGCATATGTCTCACATGTCCTGCGAGCAGTCCGCAGTCTTCACAGACTCCATGGCACCACAGTGCTCCAAAAGGCATGAATCTCCTCACTCTGTGCCATATTGTCCCTTCTTCAAATCAGTGGATGGAAATACTGGTTACAGTCCATATTTTGAGCCCAGCACCCACTTCAACATCAAGGCACACCAAAAATAGATCTGGGATGAGCCCCCAAGTTTGTAAGCCCCCCATCCCCCATGTCTAGGGGTATGCTAGGTGGCAACTAGAGGGGATGGGGGGGTCACAACAGTAGAAACCATAGTCCCAAATAATCATTTAGATCGTACCAAGGCTGGCTGTGTTGCTGGGTTAATCTGTGCCAGTGGGGGGCCTCTTCAGGTGCTGGGCTGTGAGGGACTTAAAGGGGTTATTCAACAACAACTTCTCAAATAATGGGATGTTCACATCAAAGTCTTCTGAAGCACCTCCCCCTCCTCCTCTTTTGTGAATACTGGGCAGAAGTATTAGTTCAGTATCCCTGCTTTTTCACTGTCCCTCTCTGCCCACCCAACGTCCATTATATTCAGCCTCACTATCCCTCCCTTTGTCTTTCTATGCTCTCTGATGTACCTATAAAATGTTTTATCCCCCTTCTTAACCAAGTGACTATCTTTTCCTCAGTTTGGGCCTTTGCTATTCTGACTTCCCTCTTTGCTTCCTTCTGCCTTAACTTGTACAGTTCTCTGTCCTGCTCCTTCTGTGTTTCCTTCCAGTAAGTTCTGACAGCCATGGGTTTTGGCTAGAGATGCAGCGAATTTAAAATTCGCTGACAAAGTGCATATGAAGTGGGCACTTCGCGTGCATATGAAGTGGGCACTTCGCGTTACCATTCTGCTACGCGGAGTGGGCAATGCAAAGTGCTCACTTTGCCTTGTCATTACCACTTCGCGCTGGCATAATGAGAATGCGAAGTAAGGTGAAGTCATTGTTTTTAATGGACTTTGCATTCCTCATTATGATTCTAAATGATCCACTTGGTGTTTCAGACTTGGCAGCCCCCTCACAGATCACATGGCTTACAGTTCTGTAAGTCACATGCTCTCTAGCCAGGCAAGAAGGAAGTGAGTCACACAGACAGTTTCACTTTCTCCTGTGCAGACTGAGAGAGAGAGTGTGTGTGTACTAGAGAGAGGTGTTTTTGATTGCAGAGAGAGACAGTTAAAATTTGATACTTAACCCAACAGCTTTTTAAAAGCTACATTTTGTCTTTTCTGTACTGTTTTTACTTAATTTGTTCTTTCTGTAAATTTTATTTTCTTACCTACTTAGTTGTTTGTCTGTGTGTGTGACTGTGTATGTTGTGCTTGTGTCGTGAGATGAAGCAGGGTGAGAATGCCTGGGGTGGGGGGCAGCTCTAGGAGAGCATGGTTATGCCTTGTCGTTGTACCGTGCGCATGTGTGGGGGGCATGGATGCCCATTTGTGTTGGACTGCTCTAAACTTATGAGTGTCCAACCCTGGAAGTAGGACCAGTACCGCCTCCTGACTCTGAGGCAGTTCAACCACCAACACCACCAGCAAGTCCAGCACAAGGTCCTTTGGAGCAGGATGTGCCTGTTCCCCCAGGCCCAGGTGTGGATCCCACCATCAGTACTGTTGAGCAGTGTGAGCAGCCCTACTGCCAGTTCATCTGGCCCTCCTCTGCCTGTGCCTGGTCCTCCCTGCACCTCCATTGTTTGGCAGTTTCTGGACTATGTCGGGGGGACAGCAGTGTGGTGAAGTGTTGCCTATGTGCGGTGGAGGTGCACCGTGGCCCACGGGGGAGTCACCTGGGGACTGGGGGCCAGCGCACCCATATGCTTAATCACCACCAGTTGGAGTAGCAGGCTGCCACAGAACGGACCATGTCTGCACCTGCTGGCCATTCCGTGGCAGACGGTGCCACTATGCATAGCAGGTGTGGCATCCCTAAGAAGAGGAGGGTCACAGCAACACCTGTTGCTCCACTAGCACCCCCACCACCACCACCACCACCAGCAGGTCAGCCTGTCGAAGGAGTGGACACCAGAGAAATGCGTGTAACACTGTCTGACTTGGCAGTTCTCTGGAGTGCTGTTGAGGGGAACAGCGAGAGGATGAGTGCTGTGGAGCAGCAGCTGGATGACATAGAGGGACATCAGCTTCAAATTATGTCCGTGCTGGAACTGCTGCTGGATCACGATAGGATCCCACATTAGTTTTGTTTCCTCACACCATGTTCCCCCCCACCTTCCTTGCTGTACCATAAAATGTATTCCTCCACCGTCCCTGACCGTTGTATGTAATTATGCCCTTTTTTTGTTGTCTTCAGTATGCGTTACACTTTGTATTCAGGGGCCCCTTCCTTCTGTTAAGTGTCTGTGTGTTTTGTGTGTGCACACTGTTTTGGTGCCTCATTTTTCTGCATCCGCAAAGGCATCTGTCTTGTGTCCAGAAAATTGACAAGTGGTAACACAGTGAAATGAGATTGTTTCAGAATATACAAAGTCCCCAAATTTATGGCACACTCAATAATCGCACAACAGTGGCAAAGAGTCCCCAGATTTTCTGCAGGCCCAGAATGCATCCTCCATGTGTCCAGAAAATTGACATGTGGTAACACAGTGAAATTAACTGTTTCAAAACATACAAAGTCACCTAGAATTTATGGTGCACTCAGTCATCGCACAACAGTGGCACAGAGTCCCCATATTTTTTCTGCAGGCCCAGAATGCATCCTCCTTGTGTGCAGAGAAGTGAAAAGTGATCATCTCAACTGGATTGACAGGTGCCCTTTGGATGTACAGTAATAGTAGCCTTGGTGAGTAGATATATATATATATAGATATATGGTTGTGTATTTTGCAGGTGATGATGGGGGGGTTGAGCTTGACATGGACATGTATTCATGCTATTGTTCTGCATCACACACAGGTGACTCCATCTCCGAACTGTTGGTGTGCACCATCCAGTGCTCAATAAGAATTTTTTGCACTTAAATGGAAATGGATAACTCTCAAGCACATGAAGATAAGTATTTCTTTTTTTTGGGGGGGGGGATCATATTTTCAGTTTTATCTGTAATGGTTTCTTATTTTTTTATTTCTTCACAGATTTCATCAGCATCCTTCTGGAGTCCGGTTCTTAATGATGGTCATGGTCATGGAATGAAATGACATCTGCGTGTTGCTTGTGTGCCCAAGCTCGGGTCGGGAAGGGGTGTGCCTGATCATGTTGACGATCTTCTTTGGACAAGGCCACTTTAACAAAACAACAAAGTATCACGAATTTTCCTAAAAAAGAAATGAATGACTTCTTAAAAGTTACAGCTTCATTATGTGTCCCTCCTGGTTCTCAAATCTCAATCCCTATTGTGTCAACTAAGTTACATTTCAGACTAGAGACACATCTGGTCAAGTACTAAGACAACCTGTTGTTTGCAATATTTGCAGCAGTCTTTATAAGGCAATGAAATAAAATCTTCATACTTACCAGAATGGATTTCACATGGACATTACATCGCTTCCTCTCTGTCTGTACGGTATAGCTACAGCATCTTTCCCAACGAGTAATATTAGCGATGCAGCCTGTTTTTGTTCTCCTGTAAAAGAAACAAAATAAGTATACTGTATGTGTTTTGCCACTGCGGCTCTGAAAAGCTACAGAAAACAAAACAGACAACTTAAGGAAGTGAGGCAGCATAACAAACATGAGTGCACATACTCACTTTATGGTTTAAATATTAAGAAGCTGGTGGTGGTGGTGCACTGGTAGACTGGTGGTCCCTGGGGGGCAGACAGACTCATGGTGGCAGCAGACTTGGATAACATCAGTCCCGTGGTGGTGGTCGGGTGGGCAGACAGACTCATGGTGGCAGCTGACTTGGATAACATCAGTCCCGGTGGTGGTGGTCCAGGGTGGGCAGACAGACTCATGGTGGCAGCTGACTTGGATAACATCAGTCCCAGTGGTGGTGGTGGTGGTCCATGGGGGGCAGACAGACTCATGGTGGCAGCAGACTTGGATAACATCGGTCCGGTGGTGGTGGTGGTGGTCCATGGGGGGCAGACAGACTCATGGTGGCAGCAGACTTGGATAACATCAGTCCTGGTGGTGGAGGTGGTCCATGGGGGGCAGACAGACTCATGGTGGCAGCTGACTTGGATAACATCAGTCCCAGTGGTGGTGGTCCAGGGTGGGCAGACAGACTCACGGTGGCAGCTGACTTGGATAACATCAGTCCCAGTGGTGGTGGTCTGGGGTGGGCAGACAGACTTATGGAGGCAGCAGACTTGGATGACATCAGTCCCGGTGGTGGTGGTCTGGGGTGGGGGGGGGCACACCGCCTTTTAAATACTGCAGTTAAAATCTGCCAACATTAACCACATCATCATCCTCATAAAGAAAACTGCCCTCAGAGTCATCGGTGTCTGAAGTCTGATCACTGGGGAATTCTTTCTCCATTGTGTCATCATCTATGTCAGTGGTGGGCTGTTTCAGGCAGCCACTGCCAGTGCCACCAGGATGCTCCATTTCCACATCGGCAAGACCACCATGACTAGGCCCGGGGTATGAATACCGAGGTTGCAGTCTGTGCTGGTATGTGCCTGTCATTCATTTTAATTAATGTTAGCAAACTAACATTTGCAGGAGACAGGTTTGTCCGACGATCTCTGACTATTGCACCTGCTGAGCCGAATACCCTCTCAACACTTACACTGGAGGGTGGGCTTGTGAGGTACTTCAGTGCCACTGCAATCAGCTCTGGCCATTCACTGACCTTTCCACTCCAGTACAAAAAGAGGATCTTCACTTATTGTCAGATGCCTGTTTTCAGACAAATATGACTCATCCATTCTCTGTGCCACACTAAGTCCAATTGTTGATGCATCAGCCTGTTCCCCGGAATCATTGGTGTCACAAATACCCACTTGGGACAAAGCCTCCCAAAGCTGGTTGATGACAACCACTTTGGATGACAGACCACCAGGAACTACAGTCCCCTTACCCTTGCATGATATGCTTGCTGGTCCTCCAGCTACACCTTCAGCTGGATTATGCTGTGAGGTTTGCAAACCTTGGCACGTGACTTCTGTGCCCCATGAACCAAGTGAACCAGTTGACCACTGATATTTTCACCTATTCAGGCCCTCCTCCAGTACTGATGCAATTCCACGTTTGTAGCTTGGGTCCAGCATTGTTGCCATGGCAAAGTTGTCACTACGCTGAATGCTCACAATGTGACGATTCTGGTCAAATACTGTCAGCATGTGTTGCAGCAACATACTGCTACCACCATCTTCGGCAACATCAAGGCTATGCTATACATTCACTAATGTCTGCCTCAGCACCGGCAGCAGTGAAATTGATTGGCTAATGGAGGCAGACTTGCCACTCACTGCCTGTGTGGCATGTTCAAAAGGCCGCAAAATTGTTATTACAGAGTCCATGAGGTGCTACTGTTCAGTCGTCATAGACATGGAGGCCCCAGAACTGTCACGGCTAGTGTGCATAACAAGATATTCTGAGATGGCTTTCTATTGTTCATACAACCTCTCTGCCATGTATAACGTGGAGTTCCATTGGGTGACAACTTCCAGCTTCAAGCGGTGCTGAGGCAGGCTGTTTTGTATCTGCAACTGCCGCAGTTGGTCACGGGCCTTTCCAGATCTTGAAAAGTGAGAGCAGATACGTCGTGCAATGGTCAGCATTTCCTTTATGTCAGGGTGCTGCAGAAACTCCTGAACCACAAGATTTAAACAGTGGGCCATGCATGGAACATGAAAAACCCACCATTCGTGATGCATTTCACCACATTTGACCCATTATCACTTGCTATGAACCCAGCTCTCAGGGACAGAGGGTTTAACCATCTGTCAATTTCAATCAGTACCAAGTCAACATGTTCTCACCAATGTGAGAACAGGTCATACCGCGATAGCAATTGTTGCATGCTGGCGAATTCCAGGAAGATTGCTACCGTGACAATCCAACTTCCTGCACCTTATTATTCACACTACCAGCATCACAACAACCCCGGCACCTGTGCCCAGTGTGCAGTTATACACAGATATGAACTCCCCGCTGCTTTGCCACTTGTCCACATATCCATACTTAAATAGATGAATGGAGAGGAGGAATGTTGAAGGCATGTCTTACTGAGTCTGAGACAGTGCGGAACAACTCGGGAACAGCACGGGTAGAAAAGTATGTCCTGGATGGGACTTTCCATTTTGGACACGCGACGGGCAGAAACCACGGAACCCAGAATTCTCCACAAAGGAGAAGGGCAAAGATGGATTGCCAGCATTTCTGCTACAGCAGCATTAAGTTCATGCGACACTGTATGATTGGGGGGGAACTTCAGCTTATGCGCAAAAACACTCTGTAACATGGGCTGACTTAAACGTTTTACAGGGTGTGTTGGTCACAAATGGTTGTGCTCTGTGATGAATGGCATTGGCAGGGGGTGGAGTGTGGACATTTGATGAAGACGATTGCACAGGTGATGATGACAAACCCAGAAATGATGTTATTTTTCCGGATTTGCCAACTGGGGTTGATATACCACTTGCACTAGACATACTGCATTCACCACCACCACAAAAACTGCTACTGTCACCAGCACTGGACAACATTTCAAAGTCATTATGGTACTCCACCTCATCATGCCTGTAGTAATCCTCTGCTCTTATTACCGAACTACTGCACCTGTTTAATTTCTTACTGGGCTTAACAGTCATGGAAGGGGATAACACACAGAGCCAAGTGCCTATTCTTAAGATGCATATGCTGTCCTCCTGTCCCAAGATGGCTCCCCTTTTTACCTTGACTCACATGCACATAGCAAACCTGGCAGATTGCAACTGAATCATCATTTGCATCTTGAACAAAAAAATCCCAAACAAGGGTCTGTGATGCTCTACTTTTAACATGTCCATTATGATGTGGCTTGTTTAAGTCTGTTATTTTAAGCACTGAAGTGGGGGGGCACGGGATGTTTCTGGCACTGCACACCTGGACTGCAACTGACCACCACAACTACCTATCATATTGAGTACTGAGTAGTCATCATCATCATCATCCACTAAAACCAGTAACGGTAAATCACAAGTTTTTACGGAGATTCCTGCAAACAGATTCAGAAATTTCAGACACAGCCACTTTTAATTTATTTTTCTCCGGTTCCCAACTGGGGTCAATTAAATCATCATCATATTCATCAATGTCACTGTCACACACATCCACATCTTCTGCTTGGATGCTAACATATGGACTGCATGTTGCAACAACAGCAACATCATCATCATCATCACATTCATCATCAGCATCTACACCACCATCACCTGATATTTTTTCACCACACTGTGAATCACTGTTGCATGGAAAATGAGTGACAGTAAGTGCCATGGTCGATGGAATATCACATTGTATGCTATCGTTGACATGATCATCAGAATCAGGTTCAGTTAATGGGATGTTACTGGGAAGTATGACATCATCTACGCTGTCACTTACTTGCACTGCTTCACACTCAATATGTTTGGATATGGTACACTGGTCAGAATTAGAACGTGATGCAAAAATGCTAATACTACCTCCACCACCACTAACACCAGTAACACTAACACCACCGGCTGGGAAAACATCATCTCCTACAACTATCAGTGAAGCTACTGATTGGGCTGTAAAAACATTGCAGGAGAAATACCTTTCTCCATCAACAGCAATGCACTTCTCCGTCCGCGTACTACTACCACGCCCACAGAACCTCTTACTGCTAACATTGCCATGGCCAGAAACAGCTTTACTTGCATGTCTCTTTGCAGGCATTTTGGGGGATCAACCACAAATATTATTACCAAATTCAGATTTTGATACTTTCACTTTCTGACTGGAGGGTCGCTACTCGCTACTATTGCTAGCTGGATGTGAAGCAAACTAAACAACTGTGGCTTCAACAACAGATAAGGGGACTACTGTGTTGTGACACTGTCACAGAATTAAAACAACTTCAGTAACCAGTGGTGCTGATGGGGTCACAAAAACAATCTAGTCTGGTAAAAAATACCTTTTCAACGTGGGGAGGGGCACTGAATACAGACAGTGCTGATTTTTACGGCACTACAAGCAGCAACACTAAGAACAGAGAACACGATCGCAGTACAAAATCAAGCAGCTGCAGTGGATAGCAGGTTCACACTGCTGTGCTTAGTTGCACTTACACTGATCTGTGTCACAAATTTTAAAAGGTGTATTATATTTGATGCTCGCAACACTGCACACACAACACAGAACACTTTATGTACAATGCTGAACGGGGAATGCGATGCAAATGCAAAAGTTCAGTGTACTCGTGCCACGTAATGTAAATTTGTAATTTAAACAACCTGACCTTATGAAATGCTGCACCACATTCACACAACAAGCAGCAAGAAAATGTTGTACTATCACTGACAATTTTACTATGTGTACAGTAACACAGTCAGTTATATAACAAAAAATATTGCCAAACACAAAGAAATCACTAGTTCTTCAACTTAAATCTACCTACACAGATCGCCCCACACAGCACACTTCACTGTCTTTCACCACACACACTCAATGTTGTAAATTTACATTCAAAATCCACACACAAACAAAAACGCTCGATGATGTGAGCACAGGAGGGTTTCCTACAATCGATGAACTACAGTTGGATCCCCCCAAAAAAGCAAAAATGCTTTTTGAACAGCTTTTAAATTCCTACAGGCAGCTATCAGAGCACACTGTCTCCTACTCCTTCCTACTCATACTACCTCGAACTGAGGCTGTTCAAATCAATATAGAGCCCATGTGACCTGAACTCCCATGAATCACTGCAAAATCCTCCTTCGGAGCTCAAAAACAAGGCGAAGTGAGGCAAAATGAACTGCCACCAATGTACTTCGCCTTAAAAATTGAAAGAGAAGTGACCAGTGGAGAAGTAACGTGAAGTCGCTATTTTCAATGCTCTTCACATTCCTCATTATAACGCCAAGTACTCCGCTTTGTATTGCAGAGCACTCCATGAATCCATCTTTGCCTCACGAATCACTTCACAGAGCTGATTGATCCCACTTCGCCCACCACTAGTTTTGGCCATAACTTCAAGTGCGGGGTGACAGCCCTCTATAATAACTCCACAGCCCAGGTTCTTACCAATTCTACCCTGTCTGCTCCCTTCCCCTTGGGAAGGGGCACAAAGCAGGGTTGCCCTCTCTCCCCCCCCTGCTCTTTATTTTGGTGGTGAAACTGCTTGCGATAGCCATACATCACTCCCCCCTCATTGGTGGGTTCCCTATTGATGACAATACTTTCTCCACCTTTATGTATGTGGATGATCTGCTAGTACCCCTGGCGGATGCGCCTTCATCTTTGCTGCCCCTATTATCCCTTCTCTCAGACTTCACCAACCACTCTGGCTTAAAGATCAACTGCTCCAAAATGGAGGTCCTACCACTCAATGCACTGTGCACTCAGATGCAGGTGTCCCATCTTGGCCTTCAAGGGGCTCCACATACCCTTGTGTATTTAGGAATATGCCTAACCCCAGATTTGACTAAACTTTGGGATGTGAATGTTAAGCCCCTCTTTGCCAGCATTAAAATGGAGTTTGACCTTTGGCATGGACTTCATCTAACATTGGCAGGTAAAATCCCTGCATTAAAAATGGTGGCAGCCCCTAAACTCCTGTACGTCATTTCTCACATCCCCATGGAATTACTGGCTACCTGGGCTAAGGCTATTGATCAGGCCTTCTTCAATTTTATCTGGGAAGGCTCCAAGCCCCATTACAGCAGGAACAAATTAAGAGCACACTGGTGACAGGGTGGTTGGGGCCTCCCCTGGATGGAAGGGTGTAAGTGGGCTTTCTCCATCGCCCAGACCCTGACATGGTTCCTCCCAATTATTGAGGAGACACAGCAGTGGGTACATATGGAAGCTGCTATAGACCAGGTGTACACTCTCCCAGTCCTGCTAAACAACCCCCTTCCCAAACAACTGTGCCTGTATCCTATCATCTCAGGATCGGTGCATACTTGATATCTAGTGCACAAGAGACTGCGTGCTAACCCATGCCCACTAGAGGCCACCCCCATATGGGGCAATAACTCCCTAAGGGTGGATGGTAAAACCCTTTTTTGGCTAACTTGGCAGAAAAAGGGTATTATCACACTTGCAGATGTACAGGCTGATGACGGCATAACTTTAAAATCCTTTCAAGAAATGGACTATAAATTCCATCTAGAGAAAGCTGCCTTTTGGCTATATCTGCAGCTACACAGCTCAATTACAATCTACATCAAGCACCTCCCTGCTGTAAAGCATGAAGGGACCTTCCTAATGCATAAATGGCTGTCCCACAAGGGAGGTAGAACTAGTTTTATCTACTTCGACCTCAGGGAACAGCTACCCTCCCAGTCAACACAAGACAAATCCAAATGGGAACAGGCCCTTCAGCAGCCCCTCTCAGATGCCCGGTGGAAACTATGTTGGAAAACTGCTCACTCATTGTATCTTGATGTGAGAAGCAGACTCATGCAAAACAAGATACTGTCTCATTGGTACCGCATCCTCTCCCTCCTTCACCACTTGCATCTAGAGGACAGCAAACAATGCTGGAGATGCCACACCGGAGTAGGTGACCTCATGCACATAATCTGGCACTGCACATTACTATCCCACTTTTGGACGGCTGTCTTCAGCCTTGCAGAGCAGGCTTTTGGTCCAGGTCTAGCTCTAAACCCACTGGTCTGAATCCTGGGCCTACCTCCTGCATCGGTCAGGCTATCATGACAGCAGCTGAGGTGGTTAGCTCTCCTCAGTCTTCAAGCCATGTGGCTTATTCTGTACTGCTGAAGGACAACAGTAGTACCCACTATCTCTGAATTTCTAAATTTTTTCTCAAAGGTAGCTGCCCTGGAGCACCTTTCTCATGTGATAGCTAATACCCTTCCACAGTACCACCTACAGTATGTTGGGCCCCTTACCTGGCTTATCTCTCCCCACATGCTGGGATAGGGTGAGTCCCTGAGATGCTGTGGACTGGTCTAAATCTGCTGTGGTGGTACACTCTTGTAGGTAGGATTTCCCATGACCCCCCCCCACTGAGAAACAACAGGTAAATGTCATCCCCCCGAACTGATAGATTTTGTGGTCTGGATAATTTCTGTATGTTTGTTCTGTTTTCTCTCTTGTTTCTTGCTCCTCAGGCAGAGATAATGCACCAGGATACCCTTCGGGATCTGCTCAGCAGAGCTCGCCATCATTCTAATCTCCTGCACACCTGCTAGTAATTACAGATTCTGGTGCTAAGCTTTTAATATCTCCTTGGGACTTTCGGTTGCTTAATCTATACCAGTATGCTCAACATGTGTCCGTATATGTACCACTCTCAGAACTTGGGAGCACTAGTGTATGACTGTTTTGCATATTTAGATTATCTTGTGTTCAAATGCCTTCTCCTGCACTGTATGTACTTTGTTTCTTTTGAAACCAAAACTCAATAGGAAGTATTAACTGACAACAACAAAAAAGACTTGTTCAGCCTTTTCTTGTCACGGGGTGGCATACTGGGACCTTAGGGAATTTAAATGACACCAGGTCACATCAGAAGTGTGTCTGGATAACGTAGAGTCTATCTGCCTGATGCCTGATAAAGGAATCTGTGCTGTTGCTTCCTTTGTTTCTTTTTCTTGGTGGCTAGTCAGAACAGCTCTCCATGCAGACACTCTTGATGCACCAAAAGTGCCTGCCCTGTAAACTGTCATCTTATTAGTATTGACAAATAGTACTATTGATTCTTTAAGCTTGTTTACTATAAACAAGTCATTTATAAGAGTGGAATTAAGTTTCCAGGTTTAATCCATGGTAGTTCCTTCAATGAAATCAAGTTGTAAAGTGATGGGGTGGTGATCTTAAAGGACTAACTCTTTAATATCGCAAACCTGGGTGTTAGCCAAGAGCTGATGAGAGATAAAAATAATTGATTCTCAAAAAAGTTTGGTGGAGGTGCGAATGGAAGGAGAAGGCTTTTTCAGCAGGATAAAGGGCTTTCCATGGGTCTAAGAGTCCCAAATTATCCATAAACTCTTGCAGTGCTCTTTGGCCAGGGGACAGCCCACGTCTACCAGGCTCAGACTTATAGTATCAAGATCTGGCGAGTCAACCACATTCCAGTCACTCCCTAAAATGATAGAAGGAGAGGTAAATGGAGCTAGAACCATGGCCAAAGACATGATGAAACCAGATGAGTTGGTATTGGGGCCATAAACAGAGCCCAGTATTACTTCTGTCTGATGAAGTAGTCCCCAGAGCAAAATATATCATCCTTCCAGGTCAGCTATGTCATGGTGTACAGTAAAGTCTACTGACCGGGAGATAAGAATTACAACTCCCTTCTGCCCCCAAACATTTTACCCACCCATTCTTTCCTAAACCTAAGAATATGACAATTCAGCAAAGGAGTCTCTTATAGACAAGCTATTGAGCTGCCTAACCTATGTAAATGTTTCAGAATACATTGTCTCTTTTCATGGGATTGGCCACCCTTGATATTCCAAGTACTAAAATTAATTTCTGCAGCCATCACAATCAATAAACATCAGAAAGAGCAGTATAGGGTCTGTCTAACAAACAAAAATTCTGAAGGGGTGCAGGCCCATAGATCCCCACCCAACACACAAACAGAGCAAATACTTCAGTAAAAGTAAAATAATAAGGTTTAAAAGAGCCAGCTGTATGAACATGCAAAGAACGACTAACAACTGAGCAAGCAATGTACACCGGTCCGGATGATCTCTCTCCATATCCATCACTCTGTGATGGGGTTGTGGCAGGGTGTGAGCCCTTCACCAGCCCAAGCAATGCCAAAGGCAGTAAATATAGTAAATAAAAATGCTGTAGTGGCCA
The DNA here is from genome assembly GCA_016271365.2 of Neoceratodus forsteri. Classification (NCBI taxonomy): domain Eukaryota; kingdom Metazoa; phylum Chordata; order Ceratodontiformes; family Ceratodontidae; genus Neoceratodus; species Neoceratodus forsteri. Next base: position 656,231,392 of record CM028132.1, read on the forward strand.
AGTCCACTAACATTTCTAAAAGAGGGGAGGAGCGCAGTCACAAGCATCAATCCCCTGCATACTCCGGAAATTCCTGCAGCTCAAGAGAAAAATAGAAACAAAGAAGGGAATTTAAATAATAATACCCCCAGTGCATATGGCTAAATAGAGAGGCCAGAAAATATCAGTCAAACCACATGTCCTCAGCAGTAATGTTTACATCAATGAACAACTTGGGGATAGAGCTCAGGGCTAGTAAACAAGGTAGCAGACAAAATTACCCCAGAAAAAGGAGGAACACTTAATTACTTAATCTAAAACAGCCAAGAGAAAGCAGGCCCAGTCTTGGGTTACCACCTGACTGAGCTTAAACAATGTGTCAATAACACTGAAAAAGGAGAACAAGATAAATTGTATAAACAGCACATCAATGCCATGATAACAAAATGGTTAACCCCAGTGGTGCCCACAAGGAATGTCTCAAAACTAAAATGGTAAAGCAGAGAGTAGGAGTGAATTTTAAAATGCTACTTCACTTGATGAAGTGTATTGATTGATCCACACTAAAATAAAGGTACTCTCTCCCCACCCCCACCCCCAAGTTTGGGCAGAAATCCTGGGAGGAATGGTGTGATCTTATCCTCTCAGTAACTAATCTGGCTGTAAACTAGCAGAGCATAAAAAGAAAAATATGAAAGTATATATAAAAAATATAAAAGTAAGGGGAGGGATCAAAGGAGTTGTAGAGATAGGCTGTGTCTCAGCAAGAATCAAATGTACAAATTTAATATAAAATGATCGCTCCCATGGCCATTACGTGAACAAAGGCACAGCCTGTAAAACACAATCGGAGCAACATAATAAATCAAATCAAATCAATTTTATTTCTGAAAAGAGCAATTCCAAGGGATTGATCAAAGCACTTGTACAATATTAAAACATACACAAATGTAATTATACTAATTAAAACAATACCAAAATCTAAAAACCATGGGCCAGATATTCAAAGCTTTGCGCGGTCCGCAAACAGTTTGCAAGAGAATAGCACGGGATTAGTGTGGGTATGCCATATTCAAAAGGCCAACTAGCACGGGCAAACAGAAGTAGCACCAGGCTAAGCATAATGATATGCAAGGGACATAGTGAACATGAATAAATTCGCTATGAGATATTCAGCGACTAGCACCACGCTAAGGTGTTTAGCGTGACATAGCATGACCCATAGCGCAGTACAATTTACTGCCCAGGAAAAGCTGGTCTTAACCCTGGGCAAGCAAGCTTGCATGGTGCAATCTCAACATTAGCGTAGCTTGCATGGCCTAACATATGAGTATGACACTTAGAAACTGCCAGATATGGGGACACATGCTGCTCATTGATGGCACCACCATGATGCCATCAGCTGCCACCAGTCCGAGCCAAGCACAAAGAGTGAGGGGTGATCTGACCCACAGGGGACAGCATGGTAGTGTGGCCATATAGCACACACACATGCAAACCATATGTCTGTGGTATGTAACAGATGCCAGCACACACATGTAGCACTGTGGCCATGGTGGCCAGTGAGGGGAGGGTGTATGGGTGGCCAGACCTCACCACAGCCCACATGTGGCTACAAGGCTGGGACACATTGCTCAGTGCACATGGGCCAGTAGTGGGATTATGCCACCACCTGTGTGCCTGTCGGATCATACATGCCCCCCCAGCCACCTACCACACAACTGAACAGATGTCACAACACACACTACCAGCCATGTACATGACACTGTGTGCATCCCATGCAACAGGTGCAGCATCTGTGGATCACACAACAGCGTGATAGAACTGTCCACTGTCAGTAATTACCTGCAAGCTGTGCCTGTCACTGTGTATGGTGCAGTGGTCATCACTGCCCTACATACCATAGGCAGTGTTGTGTCCCTCACACTACCAGCCCTCTTGCTACTGTACTGTCTGCTGTGCACTGTAGCATGACCTACAGTGTGAAGATTGCATGCAGCACTACCACCACCTGTGCCTATGCTGTGTTGTCCCCTGGGGTACGATATGCTATGCTATGCTATGCTGTACTGTTTGCCAAGCCTGCAGCTATCAACATGCACTGCCTGACTGACCTACAGGTGGAGCTGCGTAGGACCTAGCCAGCCCCTGTACCTCCAGACTGACCTACAGGTGGAGCTGTGGGACCCTGCAGTAACACTGTGCAAACTGCATGCAAATCAGGGCATGCTGAGATTCTAATCTGGCTGTTAGTCTAGAGACTATCTAAGTAGGCTCATCTGCATGTCACTTTTGAATAGGGCAAAGTTTAGCACGGGGCTAACGTGTTTGCACTGGGCAAACCGCTTAGCTCTGCGCTAAAGCCATGCTAAAGTGTTAGCGCGGCACTAACAGTTCAGGGAATATTATACCGTTTTGATCACTGTTTTTTCATGTGTGCTGCTGCCTACAGCTGTACTGGGTCCATGCATTTACCAGAACACACATTGGCCACATAGTTCCTCTCTACCTACCCTCACGTCGCTGTGCTCTGTGTTATTGTTGTGGTTTGCACTTCCCGGTTGCTGTATTCAGTGCTGTCTTATTCCAGGGCTACATTTGCCCTGCACTCCCAGCCCAGTTTGTACGGCCTCATTCCCATGCTATATTCAGAAGCTGTTTGCCCTGGTCTATTCCTTTTGAATATAGCTTGCTTTGTGCTCCAGGCTAAGTTTGCACTCCAGGCAGTGTTAACTTAACCCAGGGCAACGCTCTGAATATCTGGCCCCATAAGTTTTAAAATCTAATAAATGCGCTGGCAGCTTATAACTAGAGCTGGGCAAAGTGACCCAATTACTCCGTGAAGTGAATCGTGAAGCAAAGGGAATTTGCCGAGTGCTCCATAGCACAAGCAGAGTACTTCTCATTATGATGGGCAATGAAAAGTCCATTGAAAACAATGAATTTGCGTTACTCCACCTTCCCAAACCACCACTCCACCAATTCTTAAGGCAAAGTACATTGAAAGCATTGTACTTCATCTCACTTTGCCTTGTTTTTAAGCTCCAAAGGCAAATTTTGCAGTGATTCATTGGATTTCAGGTGACATGGGATCTAGATTGTTCTGCATAGCCTCAGTTTGAGGTAGTGTCTGTAGGAAGCTGTAGGAGACAGTCTGCTGTGAGAGCTCTCTGCGATTCAAACCTTCTAAAAACTGTTAAAAAAGCCTTTTTGAGTCATTTTTTTGCTGAAACTTTAGTTCATCGATTGTAGAAAACCCTCCTGTGCTCATATCATCGTGCATTTATTGTTTGTGTGTGGATTTTGAATGTTAATGTACAACATTCTATCATGTACTGAGAGACAGTGGAAGTGTGCTTTGGGGGAAGGACGTATCTGTGGTGTAGGTAGATTAACTTGGAGAAAAAAACAATTCTTTCTGTTTTGGTGATATTTTTCTTGCATAACTGTGTTAATGTACACACAGTAATATTTTCAATAATTATTTCCTTTTTTTGCTGATTGTTGTGGTGCAATAGTGCATAATTTTAGTTTGTTTAAAATATGCAGTTATATTACTGAAGTTTTCAATTTGCTACGCATTACTTAGCGTGTGTGTGTGAGTATGTGTGTGATGTGTGTCATCAAATTAGACACCATTTGTTGTGCCACATAGTAATTTCAGCAATGTGAAGCTGCTATCCACTGCAGCTGTGTGATTTTTGTACTTCTTTGTGGTATCTTTACTGGTACTAGTACTAGTGGCTGTTACTGCAGCAGTGCAGTACACTGCCCCCCACCCGCCCCAACCGGCAAAGGTATTATTTTCCAGATTTGAATTTCTGATGGTGAGCTCTGGTTAGGTGTTGTGCCTTTGCGTCTGCATCTCTTCAGTGCACAACACAATCTTAATCTGTCTGTGCATTTTCATCTCTTTAGGGCCCAATCTCCATCTGTAACTTAAGTCACAGTTGTTCCTTTGGCTTCCCTTCAGAGTACTGGACTGGTGTGGTGCATAATTCTGCATGAACATTGTACTCATTAATATGCATTTTTAAGTCAGGACCATCATCACGAGTCACTCATGATACGAATCACATTCTTCAGCATCATGGTTACAAATGCAGTCACAAATCATGCTTCATGATCACGTCTCGAGTCACAACATTAATTTTTTTACTAGTTGCTTGGATGTATTGTAAGCCTGTTTTGTAGTATCTCTGCAGGCTTCACCACCCCACAATTGTACTCATTAATACATGTTTTTAAGTCGGGAGTTTTGTGCTACAGCTCATTGGGGAAGTACAGCAGTATGCCTGCGATTCCCAATACAGTTCCTTATTGGTTATCTCTCACTGTCGACACCGAATCACATTCTTTATCATCACTGTCATGAATGCATTCACAAATCATGATTCATGATCATGTCACGAATTACAGCATTCATTTTTTCACTAGTTACTTGGATGAATTGTAAGCATGTTTTGTATTATCTCTCCAGGCTTCACCACCCCACCACTGTACTCATTAATAAGAGTTTTTAAATTGGGGAGTTTTATGATACAGGCTCAGCTCATCAGGGAAGTACACTCATAGGCATTCGCGTTCTTTCCTGTACAGCATGTCAGTTACAGTATATGTAAGTAGAGGTAGGCAAGTGGCCCCAATTCAATCCGCGAGGTGATTCATGGAGTAATGTGGAATCAAGAGTACTCCACAATGTAAAGTGGAGTTCTTTGCTTCATAATGAGGAATCACAGTCCATTGAAACCAATGACTTTGCATTATTCCATCTTCCCAAACCACTTCTCCACCAATTTTAGTAAAGTACATTGAAATCAGGTAATTCACCACACTTTGCCTTGTAATTGAGCTCCAAATGAAATTATGCAGTGATTCATGGGATTGCAGGCCACATGGGCTCTAGATTGTTCTGCACAGCCTCAGTTCTGGACTGGGTAGTGTGTGTGTGTAGTGGTAGCTGGAGACAGTTTTCTCTCAGAGCTCTGTGATTCAAAACCTCTAAAAGATATTTAACATGCCTTTTTGAGTCATTTTTTTTGCTCTCAATTTAGTACATCGATTTTAGGAAACCCTTCTGTACTCGTATCATCGAGTGTTTATTGTTTTGATTGGATTTTGAATGTTAATTTAGAACAGTTAGTCTGTGTACTGTGAAGTGTGCTTTGGGGGAGGGGCGTATCTGTGGTGTAGGTACATTAACTGGGAGAAAAAGGCAGTCTTTCTGTTTTGGTTATATGTTTCTTGTATAACTGTTAATGTACACACAGTAATATTTTCAGTAATTCTTGACATTTTTTTGCTGATTGTTGTGGTGCAGCAGTGTATAATTTGTCTGTTTAAAACATTTGGTTATATTACTAAAGGTTTTCAATTTGCTGCGCATTACTTGTAGTGTGTGTGTGTGTGTGTGTGTGTGTGTGTGATGTGTGCCATTAAATCAGACACCTTTTATTATGCACAGAGCAATTGCAGCAGTGTGAACCTGCTATCCACCACACCTCGTGAATTTTTTATACTGCTTTGTGGTATCTTTACTGGTAGTGGATTGTTACTGCCATGCACTAATCCCCCAACTGGCAAAATGTATTCCTTTCCAGATTTGGATTTGTGACTTGTGAGCACTGGTTAGGTGTTGTGCCTTTTCTTATGCATCCCTTGAGTGTGCAGCACAATCTCAATCTGTCTGTACGTTTGCAGTGCACCATTAATTCTGGGAGACCGCATTTCTTGTTCGCTCTCATTTCACTTCATCAGCTCTAAGGAGTTTTCTGGACACAAGACAATAGAATTTCGTCAGCACTGGGAATTTTATGGACACAAGACAGTAGCATTTTGGGGATGCACATTAATTCTGGTGACTCTGTGTGACCTGATCACTGCGCACATGACTGAGTGCCCCATTAATTCTGGGAGACTGCATTTCTTGTTACGCTCTCATTTCAGTTCATCAGCACTGGGGAATTTTCTGGACACAAGACAGTAGCATTTCGTCAGCAGTGGGGAATTTTCTGGACCCAAGGAACTAGCATTTTGGGGATGCACATTAATTCTGGTGAGTCGGTGACTCTGTGTGTGACCACTGTACATATGACTGAGTGTGCCATTAATTCTGGGAGACTTTGCATTTCTTGCTATGCTCTCATTTCACTTCATCAGCACTGGGGAGTTTTCTGAATACAAAACAGTAGCATATTGGGGATGCACATTAATTCTGGTGACTGTGTGGGTGGGGTGCTGCCAATATTGATGTCACTCTGCCTTACTTCACATTTAAGGTGGAATGACAACGTGAAGTAATAATAACAAGGCGAAGTGAGCCTTTCCTATGGGGCACTCCACATAGCGAAGTGCCAATGCAAAGTGGCCACTTCACATTCACTTCGCCGACGGATTTTAAATTTGCTGCATCTCTACTTATAACAGCAGTTCTAAAGTGCTAAGGACATTCCGCGATGGCCATGCTGAAAAGGTATGTTTTTAACATACATAAGGCCATGCTGAAAAGGTATATTTTAAATAAATAAGAAAAGGCTAAAAAGGGCAACAAACTTTAAAGAAAACCACCCTTCCCCTGAAGGTGAAGGTCCATGACAAGTGACAATCGCATGGAGTACTACCATACACAGAAAGAACACACCTGCTGGATTTAAAATGTCCCTACCCTCCCGTATCACTAGTACAAAGTGATCATGGCAAAACTAAAACAGTAAAAAGAACTAAGCACAACTCATCCAAGAAAATATATACAAAGCAAAAGCAGCAACAGAAATTCCTTAACAAGTTAGCAAAATTACTATAAAGGATAAGAAACAAGCAATTACGTTAAACCATAACCATGAAAGTAATGGGATCATTAACAAGTCCTGGCCCTTTCAGGATGCCTCAGAGGATATGTCCATTTGGGGAGATTGGCTCAGTCTTCTATGGCCAGCTGGAAACAGATTATGCAGTAAGGATGGAAGTTCTTGCTAAGCTTAGTCAGCCAACTGAAACATTTTCTGACCATCCAGTAAAGAAATCCACAGACAAGTAGAATACAGGAGACAGTAGTGAATCTGTGCAGCATGTAATTTAGGCAACAGATTCTGGTATTCTCAAGCACTTCTAGCGAACTGATAGACAGAGGTCTTGAACTACAGAAATTCTGTGACTGTCCCAGCTAAGCTCCTGAAAGGATCAAGCTCAAGACAGAATGTGCTGCTTCTCCAAATAATTCAAAAATCACAGGATAAGGGGGCATGGTTTCTCACTCCCACAAGTCTTGGCCAAAATGAGCAGCATGCCTTTTTGATTATATAACTAGGGCCATGTTCAACAGGTACTCAGGGATCATCGGGGACCGTCTTGGAGGTCAAGAGGGCCTCAGCTCCTGCCCTCCACCCCCCCCATTCTCTAGCTCCTCGAAACAGCCTGAAACAGCCAAAAAGGTGCTATGGGATCATCAAGGACGGTCTTGGAGGTCAAGAGGGCCTCGGCTCCTGTCCTTCCCCATGCTCTTGCTCCTTCAAACAGCCTGAAACAGCCAAAAAGGTAATTCTCCACTGCACTGTAGACGCACAGACTAATTTTGCATCCTGACTGTGCCAAAGCTTACCTGTGATCGTCACCACCCTGGAAAAGGCAGCGTTTGCTGGTCGCCTGATCTACCAGTTGCTCGTCTGTTGCTGCAGAGGCATTTTGAACCTGGCGCCATTTTAGGTCGGCGCAGATGTGCTGATAGTTTTTTAAACTGAAAATCAACCAGCAGTGCTCCTGAAATGATACTTCAAATGTACTTTAATTATACCGGACTTAGAAGCTGAAATGAATTGAAATATATACATGCATTTCATGTTCCTAATGCCTTGTTCAACTTGCTATTACAGTCATTACTTTAAGGGGCCTAGTAAATGAGTCTGGCTGTGCACATTAAGTGAAGGGTTAGTTTATTATGCTGATGTTGCCTCGTGGGACTGAGTTGTTTGAGGTGCTGCGGCATCACATTTTAGGAATTTTACTGTGCACATTGAGTTGGGGAAAAAAAAAGTGAAGTAGCCAGATTTGTGCCAAATCCTAGTTTAATTATTGGCGTTGCTCCTTGGCTGCCTTGAGGGACTGAGCTGATCCAAACTCTCAGCACTAGCAGGCTGCCATTATTTGCTGCAACTGTGGTGAGGCATTTGGGGTATTGGGGTATTTCAGGGTACTCACGGCAGGTTAGTGACTGTTGCTACAGAGTCCCCCTTCCACATAGCCCTGTTAGCTACTTGGAGGCACAAATTGCGCTATTGGGAGTCCCTACCCCTCCCCTCCTTCCCCACTATTTAAACCCCTGGCCTCACCTCCTCTCTTTTACTTCAACAGGTGCTCGGGGATCATTGGGGACCATCTTGGAGGTCGAGAGGGCCTCGGCTCCTGCCTCCCACCCCACGCGCTCTCGCAGCCTGAACAGCCAAAAAGGTAATTCTCCACTGCACCGTAGATGCACAGACTAATTTTGCATCCTGACTGTGCCAAAGCTTACCTGTGATCATCACCACTGTGGAAAAGGCCATGTTTGCTGGTCACCCAATCTACCAGCTGCTCGCCTGTTGCTGCAGAGGCTCGTCTCTGCCACGCCACCCCACCACCACCCTTGGTCGGTGCTCCAATTTATATGCAGTGTTTTGGTCCGTGAGCAGATTTTACCTATCAGCTCACTTTTCCATCTACAAGCTATACAGTCTCTCCACTAGGGGCTCCCTTATAGCTTTTGGACACTTATTATGCAGTGCACCTATTAATCTGTTACAAGTCTGCTCAAAAAACATGTCTGACATCGGCCTTATGGCTAATTGTTAGCACCAAGGACTTAACTTACCAATCTAAGCTGCTGCCATCAAAACAATAATCTTGTTAGCCTGATCACAAGAAAATAGTAACAGGACAGTCAGACGCAGTAAGTGTCCAGTGGGAACAAATTAACTTATTGCTCTCTTCCCATTTTTCCAGCCCACTATATACCTGCGTAGCAATGTGCCTGTGTCCAACCCCCCCCCAGTGCTGAGTTGTGTTGCATCTCTATGTAAAATAGGCATAGGATTGGATCTTGATCTGAGAAGGGAGGACAATAGTAGCAACTAAACAGTGATCCCTAGCTACGTGTCATCCGTGGTAGGCCCTACTGTCTTCCATTTGGTGAGCTTATGGTAGCAGTTCCCCTTCCTGTCTCAACCTGACATACGTCTTGGTACTGACATGGAATTCCTGGAGCACCTACCAAAGCTAGTCCTGCTCCAGTTACTCCGGGGCACAGTCGCCCTTGTGATCCTTACTACTCCTTAGATCCTCTGGCTCACAAGTGAGGGTGCCCCCCTGAAGGGAGACCCCTGGCGAACGTGCTCTCAACTGGGGGACTCCGACTTCACCTTCTCCAACCTTCTAGCAGAGGGTTCAACCCTGCCCTGGGTCCTCGGTAGTCTTGACCTAAGGAGATTTCTGAGACCTGCACGAAAGGTCAGACGTTATGACCGTAAGTCACAGATGAAGGATAGATCCACTCCCTTGAGGCATCTATTCTGGCTCATGCTGGTGACCCTTGTGCTAGCAGGGGACATCCAGCTAAACCAGGACCTTCACTCCAGTGTTCCTCCACACTGGCGGGCTGGTCGGTGGTATAAGGGCTGAAAGTAGCCCATCTTAATACCAGAAGTCTCCTGCCCAGCCTGGCGGAACTTCATGTCTGGGTAACTCGACATATTCCTGACATCCTAGGCATTACAGAAACCTGGTTAAAACCTGCTACACCAAACTCTGTGTGCCCTCCTGGCTATGACCTCATCCGCCGTGATCGCCAGGGAAAAAAGAGGGGTGGTGGTATCCTGGTCTACTACAGGAGCCATCTTAACCTATCTGCACTTCCAGTGCAGTCCACCTGTGAGACACTGCACACGGTGCGGATACTAGGGATGTCAAAAAAGATACACATTGTATATACCTACAATCCCCCAAAAGGAGGCCTAGAGGGGCTGACTGGCCTCCTTGACACAGCTGGCGCTGTAATATGGCAAAATGAGCTAATCATTCTGGGTGACCTCAACCTCAATTGGCTGGGTGGTAACACCAAAGCCTTTGAGTCGTCACTTGCCGGTCTCTCCCTGACACAGCTAGTCAAGAATCCTACCAGGTGCCCCGCAAATGGTGGTAAGAGCTCCCTCCTGGACTGGATCTTGACTAACAGACCTGATAGGATCAGCTCGTCTGGTATCCTGCCTGATTGTATCTCACATCACTCCCCAGTGTACTGTGTTTGGAGGATCCCACTCCTGAAAATACCACATAAAATTATCCAGATCAGAGACTACTCGAGGTTCGCTCTATCCTCCTTTCAAAATGATATTAAGTACACTGACTGGTCGGCAGTATGGAATGCCCAGGACTCCACATCTGCTGTCAGTCACCTCCTCATCTCTTAAAGGGCACTGCAGGAGAAACATGCCCCCATAATCAGACAGAGGGTCAGGGGTATGGCTACAAGATGGCTTCATGGCAGCCTCCTAGCCCTCCTCAAAACCAGGGACAAGTGCTGGGCCAAGTTTAAGGCCACGGCTGCCCAGGCTATCCTTCAAAAATACAGACAACTCAGAAATGAGTGCAAAAAGAACATAAGGGTAGCAAAAAGTGAGTTCTACAAATCTGCACTACTGAACTTGGCCAGGGACCCAAGGAGGTTCTGGAGGAATATCAAACACATAGTGAAGCGGTACACAGAGTGTGGAGACCACTGATATCACAATTGATGGTTCCAGCTGCAACAACTTGGAAACCATTGCCAACTCCTTCAATCACTATTTTGCCGATCTGTCTGAGTACACCTTGTCATTCCCCAATGGTAGTGGCCCAGCTCATAGCATCATCTTCACCCGTCTGCCCTTTCTTTTCAGGACAGTGACGGTTCAAGAGGTGTGGAGACTGCTACCTGGGATCTCCCCCTTCTCAAGTGCTGGCCAAGATGGCTTGGAACCAAAGCTCCTCAGCCTCGGTGCCCCCTGGCTTGCCCCTCTGGTGGCACACATCTTCAATTTGTCCCTGTCAACTGGTGTTATTCCAGACATATGGAAGGTCACCAGGGTGGTTCCAATCCTTAAACAGGAAATCCTAAACTCGCCTAACCATTAAGCTAACCATTAGAGCTTTGAACGGCATACCAGAGATCTGAGGTTCAAATCCTAGTAGGCCACACTTTTCCTCTTCTCATTTCCATCCTTGATTTAAAATATGTATACCTTGTAGGGGTTAAACTGCACTGAGAGAAAGTGGTATTTCTAACATTGGTTCCTAGTTGCATAATTGCGCAACACTAGAGAAAGGAATGTGTGTGTGGCTGTAAGGAAATTCCTCGGACGCTTTGATCAGTGAGCCTGTAGCTTAATGGTTAGAGCGCTGGAACGGCATACCAGAGATCTGAGGTTCAAATCCCAGTAGGCCACACTTTTCCTTTCTCATTTCCATCCTTGATTTAAAAATATGTATACCTTGCAGGGGTTAAACTGCACTGAGAGAAAGTGGTATTTCTAATATGAAGAAAGAGAAATTAAAGTTGGTCACACTAAGAGTGATACCATCTCAGCAGTCAGAACACTGTCTGGGATCACTGGATCTGAAAGATGCCTATTTTGATATCTCAGTCAGGCCATCACAAAGAAAATATCAAGCTAGGAAACTGCCAATACCAGTTCACTGCTCTTCTTTTTGGCCTCACCTTAGCACCAGTGGTATTCACAAAGTGATTTGCTGTGGAGGCATCACAACTGAGAAGACAAAGTGTGAGTTTTTCCATACCTGGATGACTGGGTAGTCTCAGGGAAAACAAGACAGGAGACAAGGTGTTCTCTACAAACCTTAAAACACACCTTTAAGTTTCTAAGATATCTAATAAACCTGCAGAAGTCCCAACTAGAACCTGCTCAAGTAATGTACTTCATAGGAGCACAGCTAAACATTTTATAATGGAAAGTTTTCCTCCCCCAGGCAGGAATTAAATCTCTGATTGCAGCAGCAGAGCCCTTCATGACAAGTCATCAAAATCCTGCAAGGGACTTCCTGCAATTACTAGGACACATGGCTGCATCCACAGTTATGGTCCCTTGGGCCAGGTTCCAAATGAGAGACATCCAGTACCACTTCAGAGGCAACTGGTCTCAAAGGTGGGATCCACTCTTAAAGCTTGTATCAGTGACAACAGCATTGCCAAGTCATTACAGTGGTGGAAGGAAGAAAGGAACCTCAGAGATGGCATTCATTTCCTTCAGCAATCACCAACACACATTCTTTCCACATATGCCTCACTCTTGCGGTAAGGTGCCCACCTACAGAACCTCACAGTGAGCGGCACACGGAGCCCATGGGAATAAGTGGAACTCATCTACCTCTTGGAGCTCAGGGCAGTGCTGCTGGCAATGCAGTTTTTCTTCTCCAAGCTACAGGGTCAGTCTTTCCAAGTCAGAACAGACAATACCACAACAATGTATTACATAAACAAGCAAGGAGGGACAAGATCCTCAGAATTGTGTACAGAAGAAATGAGGATCTGGGATGTAACCACCCTGGAAACAGACATTTATGTACTGCATTTGCCATGCAAAGACAATGTTGTGGCAGATTCTTTTAGCAAAATCAATCAGAGAAATCATGAATGGGCCTTGAACAGACAAGTTCAGGCCACAGTGTTCAGAAGGTGGGGTACTCCCAAGATAGATGTTCTTCTTTTGAGAAAACAATCAAATTACACATTTTTGTTGTAGACCACTACCTAAGGGACAGTCCCAGAGGACGCCCTAGTCTTGGGCTGGACAAGGAAGTTTCCGTATGCCTTTGCACAATATCACTCATCCAGAAGGTTCTCCTGAAACTCAGGATGGAGTCTGCAACAATGACACTAATAGCTCCAGACTGGTCCTTGACAGCTCTGGTATTCAATTCTGCTGATCCTGTCTCGCAAATCTCCAATTAGCCTGCTACTGAGTCACAATCTGTTGACCATGTCTCAGGGCAGGTTAGCATTCCCAGGCCTCAAAACACTACACTTGATGGCATGGTTCTTGAGGAGCCAGAATCCTCTGGGTTAAAGCTCTCAAAGAAAGTTCTAAGGGTGTTTAGAGTTTCAAGGAAACCAACAGCCAGAAAAACGTACTCCTCTAAATTGAAGAGATTTTCTTACTGGTGTGTCCCACAAAAAAATAATCCCAATAGAGGAAAGTTTGCGTACAGTTTGGAAATAGTTGGTACATCTGCAGTCATTAGGCCTAAGGCCATCAACACTGAAGGTACAGTACACTTAACAGCAGTGTCAGCCTACATGTCAGCAGGCAAGGGAAAGTCACTGGCCTTTCAACTCATTTTCAAAAGGTTTTTTGAAGGCCTCAGTCACTTGTACCCACTGGTAAAGGACCCAGCCCAACCGTGGGATCTCAATGTCTGCCTTGCCCAGCTCAAGGGGGTTCCATTCAAGCCTATAGACACTGCTGACTTAAAGTATGTCACATGGAAAACCATATTCCTGATTGCCATGACCTCAGCTAGGAAGTTGAGTGAACTGCACAGAGCCAAATTGCCAATAGGAAATTCCTACCTAAGGCGGTGTCTGAAATTCACCTGAACTAATAAGCAACACTTCCTGTGCTTTATCTGGAACAGTCCAGTCCAGGTTAAAAAAACTTGCACAGCCTTGACTTGAAATAAGCTCTGAGCATCTATATGAATTGGACAAAATATGTCAGATACAAAAACACTCAGCTTTTTGTTACCTGTGGTGAGGTTGGCAAAAGTAAATCAATTTTGAAGAGGTCTGTCTCTAGTTGGATAATCTGTTGCATTCAGTTCTGCTATGAAAAAGCAGTGAAAATGCCACCTAGAGGCTTAAGGGCACACTCCACAAGGGGTGTCTCTGCCTCTGAGACATCCTCGAGGGGCATCCCTTTACTAGAAATTTGCAATGCAGCTTCCTGGAAAACAGTACACACCTTCACAAATATGTCTGGACATATGGGGCCCAATTCCAAGACGTCTTATGCATGGCACAAGGCGATTTATGCCAAACCCTATGGTGCAAATCGCACCTTGTGCCATGCGATATGCTAGGTGTGTTTCTAAGTTGTGGCTTGTGCCATGCCGCATGCGGGTTGCGCCAAAGGTGGGCTACACCACCCATTATGCCCGCAACCTGTTGCGGCATGGCACAAGGGTGGGTTATGGCAGCACCTGCACCATATTCTAAAAGGGCAGCTTCTGTAACCCAGTTACGCTATTCCAAGTCCTGTTATGGTGCTGTGGGTTAGACCAGCATGGAGGTGGTCTAAGGGGCATACATCCTGGCAAAAGGATGGTTGCCCCCTCCTGCAGCACAGTAAAATGCACATGACCATGCCCCATGGAACCCCAAGCTCTCTGATGTCCCCCACCACTGAATTTCGGGGTGCCCCTGAGGTTGTACACTTATGTGCCCCCTTGCGCTTGTGCCACATGGCCAACCCCCCCATGGCCCCAGGGGAATGTGGGCATGTGTCAGGCAGGGAGGCACAGGGGATAGTTTGTTGCAGGCTGCATCTCGTGGTGGCCAGGTCTGTTGTGCCATTCTCATGGTGCAACCCTGCAGCTGCCTCAAGTTGCAGGGCATAAGTGCCAGGGACCCTGCCTGTCTTGGAATAGGGTGGAGGATCCCTGGGGTAGTGGTGAATGTCACAACTCGCATACACCTATGAGTTGCGACATTCATTCTGCAATTGGGCCCATGGTCTAGAAGGGATGCCAGTTTTGAAACTGCTGTATTGCAGAACCTTTTTTCCAAAGCAGGTTCTAGACCCAGCCTCTCAAGGTACTGCTGTATAGTCTACACAGAGTGAAACCATAACTGAGAAATTTCTGGGGTTAGAAAAAAAAATACTCAGTGTAGTAATGTTCCTTCTTCTCAGGGATCCCTCACTATGGTTTCACTCACCTACCCTGCCTCCCCTTCCAGAACTTGAAAATAGGTTTTGACAATAACCAGTTAGTTTTACTTAGGTTGCTTGAGCATTACTATTGCAGTTTTTACTACAATTCTAAGTTGTGTTTTTTTCTTTCTATATACTGTACATATTACCTTTACATGCCCGTGTTAATTAATGTTTTTTTTATTTGAAATTTGCTAAAAGTGTTGGTAGTCGTTTAGCTAGAATGAATAGCCACTTTCGATTCTAGCTATAGAAACAGATCTGACAAATGGCAGGGCAGAAGATGACAGCACAGTTTTTCAAACACACATTCTAATTGTAAATTCACCTCTTAGAATAGTGTTGTCTCTGGGGCATCGGTTTCCATGGTGAATGATGCATACAGTGAAACTATAGTGAGGGATCCCTGAAAAGAAACAACATTACTATGGTGAATATTTTTTTCTTATCTACTCCCACTCTGTTTCTGTCTTTATTTCTCTTTTGTCCTCAGTATGGCAAAGGCTAAAATTCCTATTGTAGGTTTGCTGAAGGGGAGATTAGTGCCTTGAAATTAATCAAGATATATCAGAATCATAGCACTATTTTTACATGTCTTAAGCAAATATAATATAGCAACCAGTGCACAATTAATTATATTGTGACATTGCAATAATGTAATTGTATTTAAAAGAAGTGAAATGCATTGGTTTTATTACAGGAAGCAATTAGGAAGAAAATCAGCACACCCTTTGACCTGAGTCTAATTCCTAGTATGGCCAAATTCTGTTCTCAATAAATCAGCAGCATGTTTAGTCAGCATGTCATTTTTTCAGCAATAATGTATTTTTTAATTTATGTTGGGGGGAGGGGGAAGATAAATATATTCATTTTTCTTTTCATTTTTTTTCTTCATACCTGGACTGAGATAAAGGATTTTATAGATCTTCATCGAGGAAATCTCTTGCAGCAGGCCACACCTTTAGGAATCTCTCAGCTGCAGGCATCAATTCCAGCCAGAGGATTTTGTCAGCAGCCGACCAGGGACCACCCCCAATGGCCCCATGTGTTGTATCTTGTTACGTATAAAAGGGGGCAGTCCCTGATGCTCCTCAGTTCTTTTTTCACCATGACCTGCATGCTGCACATTCTCTGTTTGCAGTATAGCTTCAGTCAACTAAGTGAACGTTCTTCAGCACGGCATTGTCAGTTTCGACACAGCATGCTCCCTGTTGTTTTCAGATGCTTTCGTCTGGAAGAAGTGCCAAGTAGCCAGAAGATCATGGATGAAGACAGTCTCAAATTTTGTGTTCGAGATTCAATGAAAACACTGGGCGATGAGGACTACTTCAGCTGGCATGGCTGCAGTGTTCTGGGCCACCCTGTGTGTCTTCATCACCCTCCATTTCCCATCACTGGTGGGTTCCATTCATTGACAGAGAAAACAGGTCTCCTCCATGTTGACATCTTTCTACCTGCTACTATGGAGCCAGTAAAATGCTTCCTGCCATCCGTTCATTGATGATGTCCTCGTTGTTGGCCTCTCAGGGTGTATTCTCTGCTCTGACGGAAGCTCTGAGCTGGTCGTCTTCTACAAAAAGAAAAAAGGTCCCTACTATCTTTTCCAGATCATCTCTTTGCCCTTTTTACAGCTGCAGCCATGGTTGGGCTGTGGTGACTTTCTTAGGAAACTCCTTTTTGCTTTTTTGGGTTATAATTACATCAGCTAGATGTGTATCAGAATTACATGCACTTATGTGCTCCGGCCCTTGCCTGAAATGTTACAAAGATAGGATGTCATTCTGTTCCAATTCAATGTCATTCTCCCAATGCCAGTGTCAGGCTTCAGTTCCAGTCAATAACCTAAGTGCTTAAAGTGAACTGAACTTAAAAAAAAATAGATAAATAATCAAAGTGTTTGCAGAGCTCTGCTTATCCAGGGGATGCTTTGCTTCATTAATTGGATGTACATAGCCCTTTAGGTCTCACTCTTCTATGTCCTATCCAACATGCACATTAATAGAACTATTGTTTCTTTCACCCACTGCACTAAGAACAATTGTATTTCTCAGCAGACCTTGTCCCCTTGGTGAACAGTCTGCTCTACATTTTTGTTATACAAATTATATTATGCATGTCTCCAAGTGTTGTGTCACCTTGCTCTGCATAGGGTGGGGCCTCCTCAGCAGCATGCCTTGGAGGCGTAGCACCAGCTGAAATTTGGTAAGCAGCATTAAGGTCTAAGGTTCAGACCTTTACCATCCTTTATGGTTTGGACATTGCATCATACAGCCCTACCAATTTTGGGCTAGCTGTCCTACAGGACCTGCTGTCCTAATTTATTAGTTGACTCTCCTCCACCCATTTTGTCTCCCAACTGCTTGGGACTCATTCCTAAAGGTGTGACCTGCTGCAAGAGATGTCCTCGATGAAGACAGTACAGTTGCGTAAAAACTTACTGTAACAGTAGATCTTCGTGAAAATCCCTTGCAGCAGGTCATTCTGACCCTCTCTCCATCCCTCTTGCTTCCTGCTCTAGGAAGGAGACTTACTATTACTCTCTGAAAACCTTCAAAGTACTCCTGCTTCCTCCTCAGTTCCCTTTGGAGGCCTTGGTAATCGTATTATCATATATGGTCAATGAAAGAAAAAAGAACTAAGGAGCATCAGGGATCGCCCCCTTTTATACATACCAGGATACAACACATGGTGTCATTGGAGGCAATCCCTGATCAACTGCTGACAAAATCCTCTGGCTAGAATTGATGCCTACAGCTGAGATATTCCTAAAGGTATGACCTGCTGCAAGAGATTCTCTTGAAGATCTACTGTTATGGTAAGTTCTTACGCAACTGTACTATTTTAAAAGTTCCCACTTCTGCACCATGCCCACATGAACAAACTTTGGCCACAGCCACAATGGCTGCTAATGTATTAATGTGATAAGAGAGTTATTTATTTCAATGTTTTATAAGGAAAGACATACTGAGCTAGTAACAGCTCATTTTCAAATGTGTCATGGGGAAAGAGAAAGGGAAAAAGATAACAGATACAAAAATAAGGAATATAAAGTTCATAGAAATGAAATAAGAGTAACGCAGATAGAGAGGACAATTTTATCTAAGAATACATTGACAAAAATAAGTTACCAAGCAATAAGTTGTGGAATTGACCAAAGATCAATTAAATAGTTATTCATTTATCAAAATAAAAACTAGGAGCATGACTGATACTGGGGAAGAGATATAGAATTCATGTGTGACTTAGTTCTGTTACTGTGATGTAAAATCCTTCACTGGTCAGGCTGCCTTCTCTTTCTGCTTTCTAAAACTTTGGAACTCTCTCACCCTAACCATTTGTTCCACCTCTTCCAGACGCTCTCTTTCCTCTCTGCTCCATGACCACACCACTACCTTCTGTGCCTGCCTTTCAGTCATAGCCCTTCCCCACTCCTTAGTTTACCCTCTTCACCCTTTTCTCCATGACCATACCACTCCCTCCAGTGGCTGACCTTGAGTCATAGCCCTTTCCCACTCAATTTACCCTCTTCCTCTCTTTCTCCTCCTCCTTGGCCCTCTGCCTGCCTCACCAATCCTCCTCCTTCTCTTCTTCGCTCCCTCACTTGTCTGCACTTTCCCTTTTCCCCCTCAACTGCGCTCCTTCCTACAGTGCCATATCCCTGGTGTCCTCTCCATTGAAAAGTACTATTGCTTGTACCCAATAGGACAGATTAACTCACTCTGTCCTTGAAAAATGTTTGCCTATCATTTTACCTGTCTGAAAAACCTTGTTCATGTTAGTTTTGTATTATTTAATTTATATCTCAGTCTAACATTTTATTGTATAAATGATCACTCTAGGTTGTTCTTATATCTCTCTTTCTCCTGCCTACTGGCTACATCTAGAAATGAGCTATTTTTCAGCTCAGTATGTCTTTCCTGGTGAAACTTTCAAAATAAATAAAAAACATAAACGTCCCACATTTACACCATAATAGTAGACATCAACATAATGCAATGAACAGAGATTTTGATTCTGGACATACATACCCTCTTGAAAATGTGCAACACACACACACACACACACACACACACACACACACACACACACACACACACACATATAGCTGTTACAACAGTTGTGCACACACATAGGGTGTGAGTGTCATTATCAAGATAGGGTAGCTACTATTTTTCATTTTCAATTGGGTCCTGCTCTTATACATTTTTCCAGTTATTTAGTAGAGTTAGTACAGGTAAAATGCAGAATCACATTTTTACTTGGGTGCTGCTTTTATACATTTTTACAAAGTGGTTACCCAGGATAGGTCAGTTAACATGCAGCATCTCATTTTCAGTGAGGCCCTGTTTGTAACACTAACAGGTAAGGGATGCCCTAAATGAGTTGGCTCCATCACAGTCTATATGTTTTTAGTGACAAGATACTGTATCTCTCTTTGGCCAGCAGGGGGATGTGAATTGTGATGAGTGCAGGTTTTAGTGCCTTATTTTTGCTCTGGGGGGCTATATTCAAACATGCTTGGGGCACTTGCACTTTGCTCCAAACACAGCTGAGTATAGAAAATTTAGTGAACTGTGCTAATCTGCACTCATGAAAAAGACTTTGTAAGAGGCAGCCTGATACCTTTTAATATGGGGGCATTATTCGGTATAGTCTGGTTTCCAGTTCTAAGTTTGTCTGCTTATTTCTGTTTCAAGCTTTTCACCACTGACTGTATTGCTTTTTCCCACTGACTGCAATGCCAGCAATGCAGGTTCAATACTGGACTTGGGTCACTTGGGGGCTGGCTTGGGAGGGAGGATGGACATCTGTAAGACAGGAAGAGGAATCTAGGTGACAGCCACATGGGACAGCATGGGAAGGGACCTCACACCTGGATGCCTGAGGTGTCTCCATGGAGGTTAAGTACACACATGTCTGGGCCCAATAGGTGAGAAAATAGGAGGAAAAGTCCTCTGACTATAGACAAGTGATGGCCTGCTCTCTTGCAGACCCCACATTGATGACTAGGTGCCACTGATCCAAGGTCCTGTAGCAGAACCACCAAAAAAGGTAAGTCCCAGAGAAGGTGGGTGATAGGGCTAGAAAGACTAGCCCAGATGGGGGCCAGTCAGGGTGCTGAAGAAGATAAACAGCTCTGTAGAAAAAAAAATGATAATTTATTATGCATTCCTAATGCATGTAAAATCTAACCTTCTCCCCATGTGTGTGTGTGTGTATATATATATATATATATATATATATATATATATATACCCCCTGCTCATTCTCTCTCTCTTTCATTCCCCCATCACTGAAAGGCTTTGTTTAGGCCTATCCATGTAGATAGATCAAATTTTAAACAAGTTACTGAAAAATGTCACCCATATCCCCAAAAGCCTGTGAAATAATACAACTGGCAAACAAAGATACAGTACTTATTATGGGTGACTTTAACCTCCCTACTGTAAACTGGGACACTCTTATAGGAACAAACCAACACGACTAACAACATATCACAGTTATTATAAATCTTGGTTTAAAGCAGGTTATAAGACAACCTACTAGGGGGGATAACATCCTTGACTTAGTAATAACAAATTTAGAAACACCCATATACGATATTAAAATGTCAGCACCCCTAGGAAATAGCGACCATATGTCTGTAACCTTTGCTACAAAATTTCTTCTTCAACCAAAAAAAAATAAAATCAAACTAAAACAATACCACAAAGCTAACTTTGATCAAATCAACCACTCTATAAATAAAGCCAATTGGGAAAAGACTCTTCTTCCTCTGAATACTAATGAAGCATGGGATTTTTTAAAAGACAAAGTATCACATTTAGAAAAAAAATACATACCTGAAAAAAACAGGTACAACAACAAGGGAAAGATTCCACAATGGTTTAATAAAAAAATTAAAGCACTAATAGCAAAAAAGAAGAAATTGTTTTCAAAACTAAAAAAAGCCCCCAAAAATTCAACCAACCCTATTTTAATAAACTATAGGGAAACACTTAAAATATTCAAAAAACAAATTGTTATTGCAAAGCGTAATTTTGAATTTAAAATAGCACATACTGAAGATTGTCAAAAATCCTTATATTCATATCTCAATACAAAAAAAGGTTGTAACAAGACAATTGGACCATTAATAATTAATAAACAAACAATAACATCAGATCAAACAACAGCAATTGAATTAAATAATTACTTTGCATCAGTCTTTTTCAAAGAAATAACTTTACCTATTGTTCCAGTAATATCAAATACTGAAGTAGTAACTATTTCAAAACAAGAAACTTTGACTGTTCTAAATACTTTAAAGAAACATACTAGTTCAGGACCAGATAACATATCCTCAAGATTTCTTTTAGAAACCAAAAATAGTATTTTTCTACCTTTAATGATAATCTATAACAAATCTATTCAAAATTCAGTAGTACCTAGAGATTGGCGTATAGCCATAGTTACACCTATTCATAAAAAAGGGTCCCAATCCAAAACTGAAAATTACCGTCCCATCAGTTTGACATCTGTTCCATGCAAATTATTGGAAAAAATTATTAAATTAAAATTAGAGAATGAAATGACAACTTTAAAAATTAATGATGTTTACCAACATGGATTCAAAACAGGTTATTCATGCACAACAAATTTAATATCATTCTATAATTACATTAGTCATAATTTAGATTGTAATATTCCAATGGACGTCATTCTTCTAGATTACAGCAAGGCATTTGATAAAGTTTCACATACTATAATAATAAATAAACTTATTACTTTGGGAATTTCAACTCCATTAATCTCTTGGATAAACCAGTGGTTAAGCAAGAGAACTCAATGTGTATGAGTAAACGATGTCCTTTCTGATGACAGAGATGTGACTAGTGGGGTGCCGCAGGGTTCGGTGCTCGGACCAACCCTATTTAACATATTCATAAGTGATATGACTATCTCTCCTAGCAATACGATGGTAAAGTTTGCGGATGACACCAAACTTGGAGGGACGGCCATAAATCACAGTAACAAAGTTGGGCTCCAAGAAGATCTGACAGCTATAGAAAAATGGGCACGAACAAATAAAATGTACTTCAACTTATCTAAATGTGCAGTATTACATTTTGGAAAAAAATAATCTGGTTCAAAATTACCGTCTAAATAATACTGTTATTAGAACTTCATCAGCTGAGAAAGATCTGGGGATAATAATTAATGACAAATTAACTCCATCAACTCATTGCACTAAAATAGCAACCCAAACAAATGCATTACGACGTAGAAATTCAAAAACATTTATTACTAGATCTGAATCTTGCTTATTATCCCTTTATAGATCTCACATAAGACCCCATCTGGACTATGGTTCTCCATTTTGGAATCCCTTCCTGAAATCAGACATTAATAAAACAGAGCAAGTCCAACGTAGAGCCACAAAGCAACTACCCCATTTAAAAAATCTAGACTACTGTTCTCGATTACATAAAACAGGATTATACACACTTGTGCAGAGACGTAGTCGAGGAGATCTATTACAATTATTCAAAATTCTCGGGCAACCAAGAACAAATGAAATCATGTGGTATTAAATTTTCCACTAGAAAAATAGTAGCTAGACTACATAATAAACAAATAGAAGTAGTAAGGGTTAATATCAATAAAAGACTTAATTATTTCACAGTTAGAACACCTAGACTGTGGAACAAACTACCACAAGAGATAGTTGACTCTACAAATATTACTATTTTTAAAAACAAATTAAATATATGGATGTCCGAGCAAAGATTGGGTTAATGTTCCATGTATATGGAGGACAATCCTGATGGGCAACCCGCCTTCTTTTGTCCAGAAATATCAAAGTATCAAAGTATATCTAAGCTCCATTTCTGCAAGGCATAAATGGATTTGATTGCATTCTGTCTGTTTACAGTCCATTAAAGAGCAATGGCAAATACATTTTGGTGAAACTGACCTACAAGGAGAGGAACATTTCCAGTGGGATACAAATCATGTGGAAAAACACTGTGTTTCTTGTTTTGTCATTTTTTTTTATATTTAAACATTTAGCTGTAACATTATTTCAAGTGTCAACTACACTGTAACTTCTGTATAAGTACATTGCAACTGCATTGTAACTACTGTGCAGTTACATTTAACTACTATGTAGTTGTTAGCTAGTTTCACATTTGCATGTTGTGTAGTTACACACAATTTGCATTAAGTAACTACACTGTAACTGTGCTGTAACTACTATGTAGTTGTTAACTTGTCTCACATTTGTGTGTTGTATGCTTACACAATTTGCATGAAGTAATAGTTACATGTACAACCACTACTGTCTCTCTTTCGACACAAATCAATTATTTCTGACAAGTGTTACTACACATTTAATAGCTGTTGCAAAGTGTAACAGAAAATCTGTTGTGCAACCACCACTGTATCTCTTCTGGCATTATGTAATTTGTTCTTACAAAGGCAACTACACATGTAATAGCTATTGCAAACTGTAACAGCAAATGCATTGTGTAACTATTATGTTACTACTATTGGCATTATTAAATTTGTTCTTACAGGTGTAACTACATATGATTGCAGGTCTTCTACACTATTTCAACAGTCTACGTCTATCTGACATTTATTTAAAGGAAAACCAAACAGAAAAACTTAAAAGTGTAATCAGAATGGTAACTAAAAATATGATTACACTGTAATGTCAGTCTGCTACACTGAAATGCACTGACTGGCAGCTCTGTGGGCCATAGTAATGCATGGTATAACCATGGCTATCCATATATAAAATATGATGACCAGTAATTAAATTCAGATAAGAAACATAAACTAATGTTTTATTTCCCGCCCCCGTGTGCCCAGTGGTATCCTAACCCTCCGATTGTTGTCACCATAATATTTCTTTCCCTGGTGTCTAGTGGCACACCCCACCTTCCAATTTCCCTCCACATAAATAATTTATGTGTCTCTGATGTCTAGTGGTGCTCCCCTTCCTCCCATGCCCAACGCCATAACACTGCACTTTATCACTGGTGTCAAGTGGCACTCCCCACCTTCCGATAGCCATCCCCCTTGGTAGTTATGCTTGCCCTGGTATCTAGTGGCACTCCCCCACCCTCCAGTGTCCCTCAGATCCTAAAAAGAACATCTCTGAAGAACATTGCTGAACATCTCATTTAAATCAATTATGACATGCATAAGGCTGAAACTGATCTAGATAGTGGAGGAATGTAGACTAGCAATTTTTTGCACTAACCACTGAGCTACCTAACTGCACTTTCTAATTGTTGTGATACATACAAACACTGACTAATACATATACACATATATATTCTGGTATAACATAGCAATACACTGTCTACACACACAGAGCATTACCACCCACACACACTAACGCACATACACTTCCTTATATGGCATTTATTTACTTATACATCTAAACCTAACTTTTATTGTATTTAGGATAATCACTGTGACACACAACACACGTGCACTGTTTCATGTTCTGAACAGTACACACTACCATATAGCATTACAGCCATTTGCAAACTGACTAGGCAAAGGTTAACCAGGAAAGGGTTAGCAGGGCACCACACACACACACACACACACACACACACACACACACACACACAGTCCTCTCCATGATGTGAGCACAGTTTGCCATATAGGGAAACACAACAAATGTTGTCTCTGCATGCCTGCAACATCCCTTTCTTAGCCTTCTTTGTTGCACTGATTTTCACCAATTAATTTCAAAACTAGAAACAATAACCAGAATAACCAATATAAAAAACTTATTAAGTAATTCATATAAGTTAGTGTGTTAATTACTGCTGTCCTTTCCTAACTCTTGCTGTTATATGTTTATATTACTGTATCTGTTTAAATAGAAGTGTTCTGTATATGTCTGCTATTGTACCTTCAATTTGTTCCTTGACCTATCAGGCCCATCTTGTAAATGAGCTTTGCTCAATGATGTCCGCCCTGAATAAATAAAGATTTTGATTGATTGATTGATTGATCTCCTGAAGTGATAACATTGCTTTCCTTTGCTCTGTGTCAATCTAAGGCATTTCCTACCAGCCTCTGAAATCTGAACCTCATTCCTCAATCTCAGTTACAGCTTATGGCTGGGAAAGGCTGACTAAGTTGACATGTTTACTAAAGACTTCGTCTATGAATCTTTCTTGAAAGAGAATACTACTGAGATTGAAGCTAGTAACTACATTATCACACAAGTCCTGTTATGCACAAATTAAGAGTGAAACACATGTACTGTTACTGTGACCAATATTTCTCATCAAAACTTAAAAACACTGTCAGAGTGAAAGAAAAAAAATGCTTCTTACCAACCACTGCAGGATACTATAGTTACAGATGCCAGCCTTGTTAATCAAGTGATGGCCATCATTAATTTCCAGCTGCATTAGGAAATGTTTTATCTGGACATCCCATAACTAAAACGTCACACAGAAGAGAAAGAAAGAGAGAGAGAGAGAGAGAGAAAGAGAGAGGGAGTGAGTGGCTTTGTTTTTATTTCTTTTGTTTTTGGTTTTTGGTACTTGGAGGGCACGTCACACAGCTCTTTCCCCTTTAAGCAAACACACCAGACTGTTTCAACTAGTGGTGTGATTGTGCTCCAACTCCAATTTGATGAAGTCCTTTCAAAATCTGGTAAGCTCCATTTTTGTACTGGGGCAGCAAGACATCTGCAGAGCTCCAACCTGCAGCCATTAAAATTAAATACTGTAGCTTTGTGTGATGCTATGTTTACCAACAGAAACATGTGGCAGCACCATCCTAATACTTTAACATTATGAATCTAGGGTGTACCTTCAAAAGATAATTTCAAGGGAAGATGTTTTTTTTAATTGCAAGGGGTGACAATCTTTGTTGACTTGAGTAATTTACAACAAAATTAGTTATGGATGCTGTTTCATAACTATCTGGGGGAACTGCTATATACTGATGATGAATTTAAGGCTGCCATCAATACATTTTTGCTAAAAAAATATATGATGACATTTTTTGCTGACTAACAAATATTACTGCTTTATACTGTGTTTCAAATGCTTAGTAGTGGCTACAACCACACCAAGAATTATTAGCATCAGAACTGTTCTGAGCAGCAGGATTTGCAGTTTGAGAAAGAAAGGGATTACTGTAAACTCAGACTAGTTAGTTGACCTGACAGCACAGCTGGTAGACCACTGGAATGGTTTTCTGAAAGTTTGGGTTCAGTTCCCAGTTAGGTCACATTATTTCTTTTTCATTACAATTTTTGTTTCAAATACTAAACAGTGTCTCATACCGTACCAGTTATCCTTCACCACTTCACTTGTTCCTTATTACACCTGGTAGGCTGAAGTGTAAGCAAATAACCAAGCTGACACACTAAGTTTCTGAGGAGGGAAGGTGTGGGCTGCCTGTCATTATAAAATGGATAGGAAAAATCCTGAAAGATGATTGATCTTGAGGCAGACCTGGTGTTAACTTAGTACAATGTCATGGTGTAAACCTAATATAAAGAAAAACCTACATAAAAATATATTTTTATTGTACTGGATCCATTTCATAATAGTGAAAGGACACTTCTGGGTGTAGGATATTCTGGTTATTGTCACTTCACAAGTTATTGATAGCATCAGCTGTACCTTGTGCAAGCAGCTGAGGCATTATTTTATTTAAGTAATAAGGCATGACATGGTGTGTGCTATTGTGGATTATAAAATGGGCAAAACATTTCCTGAGTCCTGACTGGCTAAATGCCTTTTCCAGTGGTGTCCTTATAAGGGCATAACTTTACAACCACCACTACTTATGCCAACCAAAATACAGCAAACAGTGAAATCAATCCGTGCCACCACTCTCCCGCTGAAGCTCCTCAGCATTTCATGGTAGAAAGATGAGCGCGATCTTCAAAGCTGTTCTACTAGTGGAACTGCCTGATGTAAAAAAAAACTACTCCTCACACACACAGACACAGACAAAATATGTATTTCTGTACCAAGTGCACAGCATGATGCGATGGCTATGAAACATTTTAAAATGAAACTCTGACCTGTATATCACAGTAGAAAGATCAGCGCAATCTCCAAAGCTGTTCACAGACCCGTTCCTCCATTATGTCTTTTAAACATAATGAATTACACACAAAAAAAACACTCAACACAGACACAACCCTCCATTACCTGTTGTAAAGAAAATGTAATAAAAATAACTCATGAAATATGCCTTCCTTCTTACAGCACCAGTTGTGACCATTCTTTGAAACTGAAAACAGATACCATCTCTGGTATCTGATCTGGTTCTGGAACATTGGGCAGTTGCAGTCTCCGACCTCCAGGACCCCCCTCCCCAGTCCATGAAACAACAAACCCAAGAAAGAAAGTAAAGTAAAAAAAATCTCCAAAGGCACCACAGAGCAGAAGTTACAATTTGAAAACTGCAAAGAAGGAAAAAGTTCTGTATGGGGGCCACAAAGGGACAAACTCACTTTGAGTCAAGTGGGACTCTGAAAGTAAATGAAACCACTAAAGTGAATCAAGGAGACAAAGATTTAAAAAACTACCAGTAAAAGGAAAAATGATTTGTGAATCGGGGTGGGGGGCAGAAACATCACACATCAGTCAATATCGGAAACACTCGCTCCCGCTCACTGTAACTGAAACTGAGTTGTTGTCAGTATCTTCTGAGACATAAACAAACTAAAAAAAACTGAAAATAAGCATATCGCTCAACATTTTGTGTGTTGGTGTGTGTGGGTGAGTGGGTGGGTGTGGAGTGGATACAGACAGACACCAACCCCTGTAGTGACTGTTAATGAAACAGCTACATTCCAAGCCAATGACAAGGACTACTTGCTGTTTTTCTTCTACTGATACGAGCATATATTTTTTACTGTTTTTATTTACACTTTCTAAGTGCATTTTTTAATTAACTTCTTTACTTGGGGCCCATTTTATAAGGAGAATAGACACTCTGAGGTGTGGTTTATGGCCTGATAAGAGTACTTTCCAGGTGCTAAAGGCACTCCGGTCAAGTGCCTCATGCCTCATTACACACCTGAGGCATGCTTTTATCAGGCCATAAACCACACCTCATCTTGTCTTATTCCTTACATAATGTTACACCTCAGAAACTGAGGCATGAGGGGAAGTCGAGTGCCTTATGCACCCAAGAAATGCTATTATCCCGCAATTATAAAATGACTTCCCTTATTTTAAATTTTAGAAAAGTTTATATTCAGAAAGATGAGCATTTTTGACCTATGCTGCTGTGTTGAATAATGCTTGGTGAAGTCATTAGATTCCATCAATGACAGCACAGGATTTTCCCATCCCATTTTATAACCTAGCATAACACACATCCTGTTGTGCCTTACTGGTTAATTCACAAATCCCTAGCAGCTGATTGCAGATTGATAATGGCATCAGGTACTGAAGCAGACATTCAAACAGACTTTGCTGACAGAGAGTAATGAAAGCATCTAACTTTACCCTAAGGTTATATTTATATTTACTTATATTCTCTTCATAGCAGAGTAACTGGGGACAAGAAAAAGATTTGTAGGCAGTGTTTTGGGGAACTTTGAAACTTGCCTTTAAAATTGTAACAAGTGTTATGAGGGAAACTAGCAAGGAGATTAATATTGAGCTAAGTAGATTCAGGAAGCCCTGTGAATCAGGTGTATAATTAGGGTTGCCACCTGTCAGGTTTTTTACCTGGTAATCAGGTTTTCAGGGTCCCTATCAGGTAATCCGGTTTTGCTCAGTGATAGGTTTTTGAGCCATTTTAAGTGCTCACATACTTTTGAAACAGATTTTGTCATATCATTCATTGTTTAAGCTGTATTTCAAGGTTACAGACAAGTTCTATTGTCACTATAGCCCTTTCTTTATAAAAGTAGTCAATCTGGGTTGTGTAAGCTATTAAGACCATTAGCAGATACCTAACCTAATCTTTTCCACTGTGCATCTCAAAAGCAGAACAGCAGCAAAGCTGGGCAAAAAGTCTGATACCACTTTTTTGTAACTGTAAAAAATTCAGTTATCTTCCACTTTTATTTGCTGGTAAACTTTTTTTTATCTCTAAAAGAATTTAAAGCAGCAGTACTACCAAATCAGGAAGTGATTTATCAAAATCCTGCTTTTTGGCTGTAAACATGCGACCAAAGTTCCAGTTTCCATACCTGTAAATATTTTTTTTCAATCGTCTTTAGTTTTTTAGATATTTGCAATTTATTTGAATTGTTGTGGCACTACAATAAATATGGCGGCTGACTAATTTTCAGCTGCGCTTTTCCTTCAGGTTGCATCATGTCTTTTGACTGCAGCAATGGGACACTCTGCTGACCATTCCTGATGTCCCTGCAAGTTATACACATGTGCAGTTCGCAGCAGATGGGGTTCCAGTGCAACATGCTTGGTGGCAGAAATGTAAAAAAAAAAAAAGCAGAGGATAACTGAGCAAATTACTCAGTGATTATACAATGCCGGTGGGAAAGTGTACCAAGTATATGATCAGCACAGCACAGGGAATAAACTGACAAAAAAGCACAAGTATTTTTTTTGTAGTACTGCTGCTTTAAGTATTTTTAAATATTTTAAATTATTTTTATAAAATTGTTTTTTCCTGTAGTAAAAAAGTATATTCACTTCTTTTGGCTTCAAAATAGTATTATGGACATGAAGGCAATTGTGGAGAACCATGGACAGATTGCATGTATTATGTTACTTATGGTAGGCAAGGAATCGAGTAACCAAGGATCACATAGACTTCTACACAGTGCTACATAAAGAGGTTTTCTGTTGTTGTACATAAACAGGTCACTGCAGCCATTGGTGCCACAAGTAAAAGTACATTTAAAGCAATGCTTTCAGTTTTTTATGTTTTTTTTATTCTTATGTTTTCTATTATTCAGTGATATTATTCTTCCTGTGGGGGCGCTCTGCCCCTCACACCCCCTGGGTGCACTGATGAAGTTGCTGTGGTTTTAACCCAGGGGTGTGTGGGGGCAGAGCACCCCACAGAAAGAATAATATCACTGAATATTACAAAACTTAACAACTCTTTAACTTCGAGTGACAACAGAAAGTAACCTCGCACAGAAAACATTGTGGCACATTGAATATTTTACCATAATAACTTTTTTTCATCTGTTGTCTGGAGGGGGGAGATTTCACAGAAAAACAAAACCAAAAAATAGTTTACCAATCAATGTTCTGCACACAAAAAATACTAGCTAGTATTACTTGGAAACCACATCAAGAGTACTGCTTTACCATATCTGCACTGTAGTATGTGTATTTAATTAAAAATCGCACAAACAGTCCATGGTTTCCACAATCACCGACATGAAATGGAATTGGATCCAGGAAAAATATAAAGTACACATTATAGGAAACAAACAATTTGTTTTTATTTTATTTTTTTGTTGACCGGGTAAGTGCACTAGACAAATCCTGCCTATTTTCAGGCACTACCCAGGGGAGTGGGGATATAGATTAATGCCAACTGACCCTTGAACCAGATTAAGCTGTTCGTGGTATTTTCAGTGAATGATGGAAATTTGGCCAGGACACCGGGGAAATTCCTCTACTCTTCAGTAGGGGGAGCTGCTGATGTTGGTCTGCAGAATGGCAGACGGTCCCGAGATGCAGGAGCAGCAGGATGCTTTGGAGTGCAGGCAACTAGGTTTGGTTCCAGATAGTGCTATTTCCACTGAATATATTCGATATCTGTTGGTGATGCTGGACTGGATTTGCATTACCCTGTTCATGCAGTGGGAGAGATATTTCAAGAGGATACTGTTGCTGTTATTCCAACCGCAATTCCAGCTGAGACGAAGAGTATGCGGCGGCCTTTGGAGAAGCTTACTGTGCTGCTGGATGGTGCTTCCCTGCTTTCATCTGTTTGTCAGAGCAGGGATGCGGCTTGTCATCAAGGAGTGAGTCAGCCCTATGACATCGGTTTACAAAGAATGCGGAACTCGTTAGACATGGACGTGGTTCCCTCAGTGTTGGACTGGTCTAAGGAAGATGCTTTAGTGAATGCTGGCTGGATCTTTCATGAGGGCAAGTGGGTTCCTGACCCAGCCTGGCTTTCTTTCTCGCAGGACAGTTCTAATGAGCCACAGAAGGTATCAGAATTGGATAAGGAGGATTCAACTACAGGTCAGCAGTTTGTGGGGCATGCTACTGCTGGGAATTTTGGTGCTTCAGGATTGGGGCTTGGGCCCGGGAGGAGGGATTCGTACTCTGGTTTACCTCATCCCTCACCCCCTCCTCCTCGTCAAGACAGTTATAGGACTGGCCCTCACTTTTTGGACCTCTTTAAAGAGAATAAGCTGGAGCAGGCTCCCAGATGGAACGCTGTTCGGCTGCACTATAGAGGAGGTTTGCCTGACCATCCAGATAGGTTTTATGTTGCCAGAAAACTGTTAAAAGAATACATGCAGTTTCATGCAAGTGATATTTTTGCTTTAATCAATGTGAGAGGGGAGGATGTTTTTGACATCAGTTTTAAAACATTTTCTGGACTTAATACTTTCTGGCATAAGTGTGAATCTTGTAAGACATTGCCTTTATGGACTCCATCCTGGGCTATACCTATTGCAAAACCTTTATTTAAAACACTTACTGTTATGTTTAGAAATTAAGGGGTCAATGTAGGGGACATTCAGTATTGGCTTGAAAAGAAATGTGTGGTTTTGGGGCCTCGGGAAGCCATTATAGATGATGAGGGCATATGGACTGGTGGGTGGCAGTTCAAGGTTAAGCTTAACATTCTGGGGAACGAGGTTCAACATATTCCAAATAGCTTTTTTTTTTAGGGGAGGATAGAGGGGTATGTTTTTATCCAGGCCAGCCTAAGGCCTGTTACAAATGTGGTAGCAAATGCCACTTGAGTAGTGCTTGTGATAGAATCAAATGCGCATTACTGGGGATTTGGACCATGATAGCAGGACCTGTCAAAATATGTTTACTTGTAATTTATGTGGGGAACAGGGCCATGCTTATCATCATTGTCCCTGGGCTGGTCAGAACCATCAAGGAGGCCCTGATAAGGATACCCTGATTAATCAAGCACAAACTAGGTATAGGCCTTCTACCACTAGACAAGACTACCCGGAACAAGGGTCATCCACTGATTTTCCTTCTCCACCCACACACCCTGAGGGACCTGCACAGCTCACTACAGTCTCTGTTGAAGTACCAAGAGACAGTACTACTTTAGTTCCTGCAGCTTTGGAACAGGAATGTATGCCTTCCCCTGCCCCTTCCCCTTCTGGTGTATCTGATTTTCAGCCCTCTCCTCCGAGGAGGATCACAAGGGAAACTAGCAAACAGATTACAAAGCCTGTAGGAATTGTGATACAAAACGCTTTTCAGTTTCTTCAGGATCAGGATGGTGGTTCTGAGTCTGATGTGTCAGTCCAGTCTGGGGCTGTCTCTGAGATGGATTTAGAGGATGAGGGTACTACAGAAGTTTTAGGATCTAAAAAAAGAAAGGTAAAAAGAGGAAAAAAGGAAAAGTTATGAATGAATATGTTCCACTTTTTCTGCCATGTCCTCCTTAAACTTAGTTTCCATTAATGCCTGCAGCCTCAAAAATTATAAAAAGAGGTTGGGTTTCTTCCACTTTTGCCAGACATTACAGGCAGACATTATTTTTCTACAGGAAACCAGATTTAATTCTTTACAGAACATAACTCAGACAAAAAAATTATGGTCTAGAGGACCCTTTTTCTGGACTTTTGGGGCTGATGTTGCTGACGGGGTGGGTATTTTGTTCTGTCATCCTCAGGTACGGGTGCAATGCTTAGTGGACATATTACCTGGCAGAGCCTTTTTAATTGATTGTTGGTTTAAGGGTTTTTCTCTTTGGCTCATTAATACTTATGCTCCACAGGTTAAAACTGGAAGGATTTATTTATTTAAGGCCATTCATCCATATTTATGTACCTCCAAGCAGGTCATTTGGGGCGGGGATCTAAATTGTAGTTTAGACCTTAAAATTCGGAATCAGGTCCAGTAAAGAATCTATTGTGATTCCCATGCCTTTCAAGATATTTTACTTAAATCAAACTTACAGGATGCCTATAGAGAATTGCATAAGGATGCAGGATCTACATGTCGTAGGAGTGCTTATTCCTCTAGGATAGATTATTTTTTTTATTTCCAAAACTCTGATCCCCATTACCTGTACTGTACATTTTCGTGAATTTACTGATCACTTTGTTTTAAAATGTACTGCTGGGTTGCAGAAAGTACCTCCCAGATTTCCTTCAGTTGCCTCAAGATGGAAGTTAAATTCCTCTCTTTTGGAACAACCAGATACTAGAATGAAATTACTTCAGGTTTTACATTATCGGAAATCGGTGTCAGGTAAGTATACTTCTTGGGTGGAGTGGTGGGGAGACACTAAATCGGAATTTAAGACTTTTTTTTATCTCTCTAGGAAAGGAGAAAAGTAACAAAGATTATTTGAGTTATTTAGAATACAGGAATCAATTTTATAGATTAATGTACTTGCCTAATGCAAGTGATGTTTGCATTAAAGAACGGATTGAACAGGTTAAACATAAAATGAAGTTATTTCAGTATAATAGAGCTAGCTCTTTACAGGCTGAAATGAAATTTGGATTGAGAAAAACTCCTTCTTCTGATCCTTTTGCAGCCTGTAAACAGATCTTGGATTCCAAGCTGATGGATGGTCTCTCAGACGAGACTGGTATTTTGAAACTCACATCTGTTGAGATGTTAGATATTGTTCACAATTCCTTGGTATGCCTGTATGGCACGGCTTTTCAGCCTCAAAAGGAGTAGACTGATGTTTTATCTTTTGTACCCCCTGGTGTAACACATCAGCAGAATTTCGCACCTATAACTAAAGAAGAAGTTTTGGCAGAAATCTCCTGGTTGATGTTAGGGATTTCCCCTGGGATGGATGGTCTTACTAATGAGCTTTACAAAATGTCCCAGTCTGAATTTAGTGAGATATTACTGAATGATTTTAATGAGCTTTTGGATACTGGGGTGCCACTTGTAAATTTTTCTACTGCTTTAGTTATCTTTCTTTATAAAAAGGGGGGTCATCATGAGTTTGGAAATTGGAGACCTATAAGTTTATTTAATGCTGATTATAACATTTTATCAGCAATTATATGTCATAGATTGCAGAAAGTAGCACCAATGGTTATTCATCCAGCACAAACATGTTCTATACCAGGCAGAAGCATACAGATGGACCTAGCCTTGCTTAGGGACATCTGTGAGTATGGGAGATTGCATCGGTTACAGGGATATGTTTTGGCTTTAGACCAGTCTAAAGCTTTTGATGTTTCCCATGATTTTTTATTTCAGGTGTTAGAGAACTACGGATTTTCCATACGTTTCAGGGGTTGGATTCAAACACTTTATAATGCTGCAGTTCTCTATCCAACTGTTAATGAAGTCCTTGGTACAAAGATTTATTTGAAACAGGGGGTTAGTCCTTTGCTATATACTTTCATTTTGGACCCTGTGATTCGGGAAATAGCTCTGACTCTGGAAATTTTAGGCTTGACTCCATCTTTATGGTTGGCACCCCAGAAGATTGCAGTGTATGCAGAGGATTTATGTTTACTAGCTCAGGATTCAAAATCTGGATCAATGGCCTTGCATCTTTTAGACCAGTATGCTGCATTGGCTGGTACTGTAGTAAACCAACAGAAGAGTACAGGGATTCATGTGGGGGTTGGACCCTTTGTTTCCTCTATTGCAGAAATAACTGCCACTGATCAAACTATTAAGATTTTGGGCTGTCACTTTGGTACTGGTGATTTGGCTACTTTAAATTGGGAAGAGACGATAGTGCTTGGGGAAAGAAAAGTGCAAGTCTGGAAGCCCTGGTCTTTTTCTAAACGGAAAAGGGTAATGATTATTAAACAGTTTTTATTACCTATCTTTCTTTTTGAAGCAACATTTATCTGATACCTACACATTTGGAAACAAGGCTGTTGAGTGCCTTCTTCCAAATGTTGTGGGGTAGCCAATTAAACCCCATTAAATGGGATTTTACATATTTGAAACAGCAAAAAGGGGGGGTTGGGGATGATTCATCCATTGGTTTCTTACTTTTCTTTCTTTTTGAAATCTACTTTTGGGTTGGATTCTATGGTACCTAGTCATGACTGGCACTCATGGACTGTCACTCTGTTTCAGCCCTTTTTTCAGAGTTGGGGTGGAGGTACCTAGAATTCGTGCTCCCTTAGAAATTCCTGAATTTGCATTTTCTGCAATTACAAAGTTAAGGGTATGGGGAATTACAAAGGCTCATCTTTGCAGCTTGGATAGGAAGGCCCTTTATCTGGATATTATGGAACGAAATTTTACAGTTCGGGTGGACTTTCCTAGATGTGTACCTTCTAGATTGCATTTTTCTTTACGTCTATTGAATGACAAACATATTCCTTTTTTTATGTGGGGTGTACTGTGGCTCAGTTGTCATGGGAAAGTGGGAGTTAAAGGTTACTTGAAACATAAACCTCTGGCAGAACGTCAAAGTATTCGACAGGAGTGTGTGGGATTGGAAAAGACAATGGAACATTTTTTTCTGACCTATTCACATGCACAGTCTTTTTGGACAGCTTTAAGTTTAAGGTGAAAACTAAGTCCTTTGTTATATATTTCTTATGAATGTTTGATTTTGGGGGATTATACTGGGTTCTTCTCTCGGTATGATCCCAGCACTTTGAATGTGATTTTTGCTAGTATTAAATATTACTACTGGCAGGCTAGGTGCCAATTCTCTTTACAGCATACTGTTATACCACCTTTGCTGTTAATACACCGTATTGAATCTACTGTTTCTATACAGAAGGACTGTGATAGGCGATTAGTGGAGTCTCAAATTTTTTTCTAGGTTTTGGAAACATATATATTGGATTCCTTGAATTTTGTATGGTGATTTCTATAGGAGTTGCTTTCCTCTTGCATATCTTTTTGTAGTTTCCAGTTTTGATTCACGATATGTTTTGTTAACTCATGTGTTCTGTATCTGATGTTTTGTTTTTTTCTCAATAAATAATTCCCCTACTCTTTTTCGATAAGTGCCATGGGATCTTTAACATCCACCTGAACTACCACCAGTCCAGTCAGATGGGACCTTGGTTTAACATCTCATCCGAAAGATGGCACCTCAGAAGTGCAGCACCCCTCTCATGCTGCACTACAGTGTCAGTACTGGGATATTAACCCAAGTGCCAGATGTGGGAACTGAACCCACATCCCTCTGATCTCACGGCTTCAGAGGCGAGCATGCTACCTACTGAGCCACTGGCACTGTAACACTGTGACACTGTTTAATATACATATATAATTTTATACTTTTTACAGTATTTCCCTGCCCCCGATCATATCTATAGATGAGATTTCCTTTATTCCTGCATGTTTAGCAGGTAAAATAGTTTCAAAACATAAATAAAATTAATAACTAGGAAGAACCTAGAAAATCATATTTAACAGGTACAGCATGTTAATGTTTTTGTTGAACTGCTGCTGTAAGAGTTGTCTTTTACTGTTCCATTAAAGTTTGCTACCAAAATTCAAATAAATAAATAAAGTCTTCACTGACATAACAAATGGCTTTGGAGGAGTAATGTTTGATCAGTCATGAAAAGGGGTGGGGCTAGGGGCGGAGTTTGGGATGTGGTTTAGTGTCCAGTGTTTGCCTCTTTCAGAGGTGGCAACCCTAAGTATAATTGATAGGTGGAGCTGACAGAGGCTTAGTGCCTTCTTACAAGAGCACATAAATCACTTCTACTCTGATGTGCCTAGCATGTTCATATTCCAGCAAGTGAGTGGCACTGCAAAGGAGTGCAACAGGTGACTGGTGTCTTGGGCATCAACAGGTGTCAGCAGAATGAAGCAGGGGACTCTGCTAGTTGACTAAGTAAGGTACAGTTTCACTACAGTGCAACAGTCATTGCTGGGAAGGGCGGAAGGTAAAAGGCTGGCCAAAACTGGAAATAAGAGCAATACCCTATCTAGGGTAGGATTATAAAGAAATTTAAAAAAGGCATGGGGAAACACAAACATAAAGAAGGAAAAAAGGGGAAAACTAGAAACACCCTATCAGGGTAAGAGTAAGAAAGTATTTCAAGGTAACATAGGGAAAATAGAAGTTGAGAATGCTGGGAGTGGTGCAATGGAGTGGCTGTGGGGTAGCAGTTTTCAGAGAGACTTTCTGGTGTCTGTGGTGCTGCCCCATCTGCACACGCCTCTCTGGGTTGAGGGAGGAGGTCACTAGACTCCAAGCCAAGATGGCTGGGATTTGGGGGACCTCTTCTCCCACCCAGGGGCCACCAAGTCTGCTATCATTACCTTAGAGGATGCCAGGAAGGAGGAATGGCTGGATTATGGTGGGCTCTGGAAGGGTGGTAGTGGTGGGACAGAGGGACATTCCTCAGCTGGTACTATTATATAATTCCTACTATACACTGGTGGAGTGGGACTGCCAGAAGTAGGCACCTGTGACAGTGACCAGGGAGGATGAAGGGTCCTCCAAAGTGGAGCCCCAATGGAAGGTGATAGAGGGTCCACGAGGAAGAGGAAGCAACTTCTGGTGGGGGACTCAGTTATGAGGAATATAGTTTTGGGAACAGGAAAGGTGGAGAAGAGACAGGTTAGGTGCCTATGCAACACCACTGCCTGGAGTGATAGGAAGTGTATCCTGAGGCTCATTATGGTAGCAGGATGAGAGGGAGAGCTGGATGTCACTGTCCACCTGGGGACTAGTGACATGGCTCTGGATGGGGCTGGGATTGTGCTGGGAGAGTTTATGGAGCTGGGGAGGGGTCTTAGACATGTAGCTTGCTCAGTGGCTTTCACTGAGATGCTGCCTGTCTATGACAGGGGGGAGGAGGACTAGGGACCCAACTGGGAAGATAAAGGCCAATACAGGGGTGACAGTCTGCATCCATTTAGAAGAGAACTGCAGTCCTCAGTAAATGCTTTAAATGTTACTTTGATAAGCATTTAAACAAGCCAAGGGGGGTGGCAGAAAAAATTGGGGAGGCAGAAACTGCCCCTCCAAAGGCTGAAGTAGAGAGTAGGGAGAACATGAGGAGAAAGGAATCCCCCATGGTGCAAATTAATAAAGGAGGTAGGGTGGTAGAGAAAGAGAAGTGGGAAAAATGGAGGGCCAAAAGAGAAAAAGGGGGGGCAACAAGCAGTGGAAACAAAATCTGGAAGGCTATGTGTGTGAATGCTAGAAGTCTAGGAAATATGATTCTGGACCTAGATGCCAACATGGCAGAGGCCATCTTGAAAATTATGGCCATTACTGAGTCATGGTGCACTGAAAATCATGACTAGGGCATGACCATACCAGGCTAGACTCTGTTCGGGAAGGAGAAGGTGGGAAGAAAAGGAGGTGAGTGGTGTTTTAAATGAGGGAAAACATAAAAGCAACAGAGATACAGGGAATACAGGTGGAGGTTGAGGTACTCTGGGTCACTGAGGAGACTGGGAATGGAGCCATTATTCACACTGTAGTGATCTGCAGACCTCCAGTACAGGGGGAGGAGTTAGATAAGTATTGATGGAAGCCATTTGAAAGATGGCAGAAATAGGTGAAGTGCTACTGGTGGAGGACTTCAACCTAATGAATGAAGATTAGAGCCTTCCACTAGTGGCTTCCACTACAAACAGGAACATCTTGGACTATCTGTAGGAGGAATTCCTCAGACAGCTAGTCAGTGAACCCACTTGAGATGGGGCAATACTGGACCTGGTACTCACTAACAGGGACAGTATTGCAGATGTCTAGGCAGGAGGCCACCTGGGTACCAGTGATCACTGTACAGTGCTGTTCAATATAATGACAGTTGCAGAATTGAACCACACAAGGGCTAGGGTCCTGGACTGCAAGAAGTCAGATTTTTAAATTTTAATTTAATTTTAATTTATTTCAGTTTGGGATTAAATACCTTTGAGCCAAGGTTCATTTACAAAGGTTCCAAGTCAGACATAGTACAAGACAGATAAAACCAACAACAACAGTATATACATGGGTACAAATAGATACAATGAGATTACTGAATTACATTTATGTACATAAGGTTCCATAGGTTTCAGGTTGCTTAGGTTACTTAATAGAGGATATTCCTCAGATCAGGCTAGTTACACTTTTATTTCCATCTGCTTAAAAATTCACAAGGTGATTTCACTGTCAGTTCAACACATGGGAAGGTAGCATAGAATGGTTACAGGAGTGGGCTGCTCTGTGCCAAGTGCCCAGGCAGCAAGGGATTTCAGGAGCGAGGGCTTGACTACAGTAAGGTAGCCAGACAGGGGCTTTGTTCAGGATGTGTAAGAGTGGTAGCCTGAGGGGGCTTTGTCCTCCGAGGTAGGAGGTCAAAGGTGAGAGAAGGAGGAAGAAATATAGGGAGGGGGTGGTAGTGGGGTTGTAGGGGATAGGAGGGAAGTGGGAGGTGGGGGTTTAAGGTGAGAGAAAGGATGATAAGAAGTATAGGGAGGGGGTGGTAGTGGGGATAGGAGGTGAAGTGGGAGGAGGAGGCAAGGGTGGTGGGCGAGGGATGAGGTTAGAGCGGGAGGAGGGAGGGTGGTGCATGATGGGGAAAGGATTAAGAAGAGGACAGTAGATGGGGTGGCGGTAGAGGGTGTGAAGGTAGAAAGGGTTGGTAAGCACAAGGGGCTAAGGGAAGGGGGAAGAGAAAGGGGGAGATGGATAAGCCTAAGTAAGTCATACATAGGGAGGTTGGAGGGTGAGGTTGGGGGAATTTTCTAGCATTTGAAGTTAGGGTGTTCAGGGAAATGCGAGCATTTAAAGTATGGTGTGGTTATGTTAGGGCACTCACATACATGAGAGAGAGCTAGATAGATGGGTGAATGCCTGAATGATATCTGGCAGGGGGTGGGGGGATGGTCTGGGTGAGATGGAGGAACAGTGGGAGAAGCTAAAAGGGAGCACAGTAAAAGCAACAAACCTCTGCGTCAAACAAGTGAGCAAAAGCAAGAGGAAAAAGAGACTGCTATGGTTCTCTAATGAGGTGACTGAAAAGGTAGAGGCTAAAAGGGCAGCATTCAGAATGTATAAGGTGGTGAAGAGGGATGGAGGAGGGTAGGGAGGTGTATCAAATGAAAAAGATGGAATCATGGAAAGCAGTAAGGAGCACAAAGGCAAAAACTGAAGAAAGAATAGCCCAAGAGGTAATGAAAGGGGACAAAAATTTTTTTAGGTATGTAAGTGAAAAAAGGAAGAGCAGGAGTGAGATTGTAAGGTTAAAAGGGAAGGGAAGGGGGACTGTGCAAAGGGGCACTAAGAAAATCCAGACAACCTGAAGAAATACTTTTGTTCAATGTTCACAGAGGAATGAGAAGGGGAAGGTGTGACAACCCACCTCTCCCTCTGGGCTGAAACAGCTTTTAGAGAGGTGTCTGTCCTCGGGTATTTGCTGCCACCAGCTGGACTGTCTCCAGCGCTGACCTTCAAGCTTACAAACTTGAATAATCAAGCATGCAATTGCACAAGTTAAAGTCTGGTAGTGTGTCTCTCTTGGGTGGTGGATGTTACACAGAGTTTACCTCAGCCAGTGTAAACCAAATATTACCTTAGAAAAATGTCATCACAGTCACAACTGTTGAGCAAATAAATAGCTTTTTGCTTAACAGAAAGTGCACTGAGCATTTACAGGATATATATTTACAGCACAAGAGAATAACACTCATACAGGAAAAGTAAACAAATGTTTTTAAATAACAGATGGCAAAAGAAGAAGGCTATTACTGAAATATGCTAGCACTAAACTCACCCCTTTCCTGTCCTTGTAAGAGACACTGGACCCTATTCTAACTGCCAGCTCCCATGGACAGAGCTACAAGGGTAGGCTCCAAACTTATGTTTCCCCTCCCAGCTTCCAAAGCAAAAGAGAAAGTTTAATTGTCTTTCAGCCTCTTATATATTCTCCTGGGAATAAGTAATGCCTATTCCCCCTTTTAATGCACCAACCATCTAACATGTATGTATTTAATTGTCCCAATCAGACTGAACACTTGTCAGTGCCCAATTATATTCCATTTTAATCTTCAGTTTATATTTGAAAGACCCAATCCATTCAAACTGACTTGTGTATGTGTCTGCAGGTCTGTGTGTGTGTGGAGATGTCCACTTGAGATTTATGACCCAGCTCTTATCTAGCAGCTAGGAATTCCACAAGCTGGATGCTGCTGGACAGAGGATTTTAGCCTGAGAGGTATTTTTTTCAAACTGCTAAAAAAAATAAGACACCTACAGAATCCAAACCATTAACTCTTTCTTCCCATTTCTGTCACATCTCCCCGATATGAAGGTGCGCCTTTGGGCCACCCTATGACACAGCCATTCATGCAGTTACTGGGAAGTACCCAAAAGTATCCAGCCATGCCATTAGCCCCGTCTAGATAGCCCATCTGCATTTGCATTTTGTTTGCCACTGCAATGCTGGATGGTCATGTTGTATGCCTGCAGTACCAAACTCCAACGTAGTAGTTTTCCATTTTGCCCACTTGATCTATGGAGCCAAATCAGTGGATTATGATCTGTGACCACAGTAAATTCTCTCCCATATAGATAAGACTGCAGCTTCTGAAGGGCCCACACTATTCCCAAGCATTCCTTCTCGATTGTGGCATATGCCTCCTCTCTGGGCAAAAGCCTCCGGCTGAGGTATACAACCGGGTGCTCCTCCCCCTGCTGGGTAACTTGGCTCAGCACAGTCCCCAGTTCATGATCTGAGGCATCCACATGGACCATAAACTTTAAACTATAATTGGGGCTAGCCAATACAGCTGGGCCACTTAAGGCCTTTTTTAGCTCCTGAAAAGCGACCTCACAGCCTTCTGACCACTTCACTGTATCTGGCTTTCCCTTCTTGGTTAAGTCTGTCAGGGGCTTAGCCAGATTGATATATCAGGGAGCAATCCTTCAGTAGTACCCTGCTGTTCCTAGAAATGCCCTGACCTGTTTCTTTGTGGTATGAGTAGGCCAGGCCAGGATGGCATCAA
Source organism: Neoceratodus forsteri (assembly GCA_016271365.2). NCBI lineage: Eukaryota > Metazoa > Chordata > Ceratodontiformes > Ceratodontidae > Neoceratodus > Neoceratodus forsteri. The sequence goes on from CM028132.1 coordinate 656,273,369, forward strand.
CCTTGGCAGGCTCTGGGTGGATGTGTCCATTACCCAACCGGTGCCCAAGGTAGGACAATTCTGCCATACCTATCTAGCACTTCTCTGCCTTGACTGTCAGACCTGCCTTCTTTAGCCTGTGGAACACATCCTGTACTTTCCTGATGTGCTCATCCCAAGACTGGCTGTATATGGCCATATCATCCATATAAGCCAATGCAAACTCACCTACCCCAGACAGAATGCAATCCACAAGCTGTTGCAAGGTTGCTGGTGCATTCTTCATTCCAAATGGCATTACCTTAAATTTGTATAAACCAAATGGAGTAACAAAAGCTGATCATTCCCTGGCCGCAGGGGTCAGAGGTACCTGCCAATAGCCCTTTGTTAAGTCTATTGTGGTCAAATACTTGGCTCCCCCCAGTCACTCCAGAGTCTCATCTGTTCTGGGCATGGGATAGGCATCAGACTCCATGCAGCTATTAAGCCTCTGGTAATCAACGCAGAATCGTGTGGTGCCATCCCTTTTAGGGATCAGTACCACAGGTGATGCCCAAGGGCTACTAGATTCCTGGATTACTCCAAGTTCCAGCATCTCCTTGAGCTCCTCTTTCACAGTCTGCTTAACATGCTCAGGTACCCTGTAGGGGGACTGTTTCAGAGGAACCTGGGTCCCTGTATCCACATGGTGCTCTGCCATCGTGGTGTACCCCGATGTCCCTGTGAACATGTCCACAAATTCTCTCAGCACACCCCTGATTTCTTGCACCTGGGCTGGCGTCAGCTGTTCCAAGAGGGTAAGGTTGTCCACAGAGGATGCAATCCTGGCCTCCCTAAGCAGGTCCACCAGTGGATCCATCTCAGTTTCCTCCTCTGGGGCACTGCATACAGTAAGGACCATTTCCTCCCTGTCATGGTAGGGCTTCAACATGTTACCATGATACACCTTTCGTCTGCATCTCCTGTCCGGTAGCTCTATCATGTAACTGACATCACTAACCTTTTGGAGAATGGAGAATGGCCCCTCCCATGCTGCCTGTAATTTGTTCTATCAGACAGGGATGAGTGTCATCACTTGCTGTCTCACCTCATATTCTCTGGCTTGGGCACCACAGTCATACCAGACTTTCTGTCACTGTTGTGCAGTGGCCAAGTGCTCCTGAGCAAGCCCCATGAGCTCCTTAAGGTGGATCCTGAAGTTCAAGACATACTCCACAACAGACTACCCTTGGGAGGCACAGTCACCCTCCCATTCATCCCAAATCAAATCTAGGGGCCCCCGTACCCTATGACCAAACAGGAGCTCAAAAGATGAGAACCCTGAGGACTCCTGTGGGACTTCCCTGTATGCAAATAGGGGATAAGGCAAATATTTGTCCCAGTCCCTCTGATGCTGGTCAGCAAAAGTCCTTAACATGATCTTAAGGATTGAATTAATTCGCTTCACTAGACCATTAGCTTAGGAATGGTATGGGAATGTTTTGGGCTGCTTCACCCCACACTTCTCCCACAAACTACTCATTAACCCTGACATAAAACTGGCACCCCAGTCTGACAGTATCTGCTGGGGAAAGCCCACCCGGCTAAATATTCCCAGCAGTGCATCTGCCACTGGTTCTGCCTCAGAGGATGTTAGGGCCACTGCCTCTGGGTATCTGGTGGCATAGTCTACAACTACCAGGATATACCACTTGCCAGTGCAAGTTGGGGTGCTCAATGGCCCCACTATGTCCACAGCTACCCTCTTGAAGGGTTCATCAATAATGGGCAGGGGCACCAAAGCTGCCTTGGCCTTGTCCCCATTTTCTCTTCCCGCTGGCACTGTGGACAAGTCCTGCAATAATTTGACACATCCTTGCCAATACCAGGCCAGAAGAAATTGCTGGTTAGATGCTTTTTCTTGTGCCTCACCCCCAAGTGCCCTGAAAAAGGGATATCATGGGTGAGAGCCAAAAGCTGCCGACGATAAACCTTAGGGACTACCAGCTGCTGGAGTACTTCACTGTCTAGCCCTTCCTCTGTTGTACATTCTCTGTACAACAGCCCATTGTCCCAGTAAATGGACTCTTTACCCCCCTGAGGATGCTCAGACCTATGAGTTATTTCCCTCAGTTTTTGCAAGGTAGGGTCAGTTCACTGTGCAGCACTCAGCTGCCGTCATCTGACCCTTCCCAGTGCCCCTTCAGAAGGAAGTCCCGTGGGCTCCTCTATTTGTGGTTGGGGTTCTGGACTGCTGCTTCTAGCCAGTCCCTTCCCTGTGCTAGACACTTTCTCAGCTGCTGAGGGGGTGTCTGGACCACCAAGAGTCACCCCCTCTTCACCCTCAGAAGCTTTCCCTTATGCCTGACTACGAGTTACAACACACACCAGTTTTTTCCTGGGGTCCAAATCCTTCCCCACAATCATTTACAGGTAGGTCCTCTACAACTTCCATCTCCTTTTCTCCATGGCCCCCTTCCCAGCTCAGGAAGACTCTAGCCATTGGTAATTGGACTGATGGCCCTGTGAATGCTCAGACCCTGGAGTATTTCCCAGGCACCATCTGCTCTGCCTGAATGAGATCTTGCCTCGCCAGGGAGATGTCAGTGCCAGTGTCCCACAGTCCCTGTGTTACTATTCCATTAACTGTAATGGGATGCAGATTCTCATCAGAGGAGAGTGGTTCTTCAGACTGGACACACCCTACAAACACACCAGTGCTCTTTTGATCACCTACTACCCCATACCTCTACCCCTTAACCAGTTTCTGAGGGAAGTTATATCTCAAGTGTCCCACTTGATTGCAAATATGAAATTTCTTGGGTCCTATTTCTTGAGTCCCCTTAGAACCAGAGGGCTGTACTTTGGGCTCAGGTGCAGGCTGGTTTCCTTTGGGCTGCCCCCCATGGGATCCCTTATAACAATGTGCTGCCCCCGACCATAAGACTTACACTGTGTGTATGGCCAGCTAGACAGATATGCGTCAGCACTTCCTGCCACCTCTGTGGAAGAGGCGCATGCCCTGTCTATGAGCAATACACGCATGTCCTCAGGTACAATTTTATGGAATTGTTCTCTCACCAATACATCTTAAATCAGTTCCACGGTGGTTGCTTTAGCCCCTTCCATCCACCTATCAAGGTAAGTACGCAGTTGAACCTGCAGTTCTGCATAACTATCTTCTGAGCTTTTCTTTAACTCCCTAAATTTCCTTCTATAAACCTCAGGAGTTAACTCAAAATGTTTCAACAACACTGTTTTAACTTTATCATAATCAGCATAGTCTTCATTACTCATTTTAGCAAATGCATGCAAAGCTCTCCCCATAAGTAAGGGTGTGAGATAAGTTGACCAGGAAGCCTTAGTCAATTTTAATTGGTCGCATACTATCTCAAATGATCTTAAAAATAAATCAAGGTCATCTCCCTCTTTAAACTGAGGGAACAATTTAGAATTCATTTTGGCTTCATGAGGTAAACTCACTCCACCATTACTCATGGTTTGCTGACTGCAGAGGGTCATCATCTCCTTCTCGTGCTGTTGTCTCTGGAGTTCCTGCTGTCTTCACGTTCCTTCTCTTTTTCCTGATTTTCTTTCTCTCTGTCTTGGTGTTCTCTTTCTCTTTCTTCACATTCTTTCTCTGCGTCCAGTCTTTTTGTCTCTGCTTCCCATCTTTTTGTTTCTGCATCCAACCTTCTTGCTTCTGCTTCAGCATCCAGTCTTTTCACCTCAGCATCCAGTCTTTTCACCTCCAGAGCCCTTTCTTGCAGCAACAGCTGCAGTCACAGTGCCTCAAGCTGGTTTGGGGGGTCTGCTGCCTTAGTTCCTGACTCACCTCCAGCGACTGTCTGCATCAGATCATGTGCCAAGAGGGCAGCTATGAGGTCTGCCTTTTTCTTGTGTTTTAGACCTTCAAGCTGAATCCCCTTTTCCTGGCACCTTTCAAAAAGCTATGGCACAGTAAGTGAGTCATACTCTGTGGAGCTCATTCCCTACTGCTATGCTATACTGTGCTAACAAGAAACAAATAAAGCTGTTTTACAAATGTATTTCCTTATATATCCTGTTTTGCAATGCTAAGGTAACTGTTCCACTGGCAAACTCTGTATCTCAGTGTGCTACACAGTCCACTATCATCACCTCATCACTGCCAACCAATATGTGACAACCCACCTCTCCCTCTGGGCTGAAACAGCTTTTAGAGAAGCATCTGTCCTCGGGTATTTGCTGCCACCAGCTGGACTGTCTCCAGCGCCAACCTTCAAGCTTACAAACTTGAATAATCAAGCATGCAATTGCACAAGTTAAAGTCTGGTAGTGTTTCTCTCTCGGGTGGCGGGTGCTACACAGAGTTTACCTCAGCCAGTGGAAACCAAATATTACCTTAGAAAAATGACATCACAGTCACAACTGTTGAGCAAATAAATAGCTTTTTACTTAAAAGAAAGTGCACTGAGCATTTACAGGATATATATTTACAGCACAAGAGAATAACACTCATACAGGGAAAGTAAACAAATGTTTTTAAATAACAGATGGCAAAAGAAGAAGGTTATTACTGAAATATGCTAGCACTAAACTTACCCCTTTCCTGTCCTTGTAAGAGACACTGGACCCTTTTCTAACTGCCAGCTCCCATGGACAGAGCTACTAGGGTAGGCTCCAAACTTATATTTCCACTCCCAGCTTCCAAAGCAAAAGAGAAAGTTTCATTGTCTTTCAGCTTCTTATATATTCTCCTGGGAATAGGTAATGCCTATTCCCCCTTTGAATGCACCAACCATCTAACATGTATGTATTTAATTGTCACAATCAGACTGAACACCTATCAGTGACCAATTATGTTCTATTTTAACTGTCAGTTTATATTTGAAAAACCCAATCCATTCAAACTGACCTGTGTATGTGTCTGCAGGTCTGTGTGTGTGTGTGTGTGGAGATGTCCAGTCTAGATTTATGACCCAGCTCTTATCTAGCAGCTAGGAATTCCACAAGCTGGATGCTGCTGGACAGAGGATTTTAGCCTGAGTGCATTTTTTTCAAATTGCTAAAAAAAAATAAGGCACCTACAGAATCCAAACCATTAATTCTTTCCTTCCCATTTCTGTCACAGAGGGATCACAAAGTAACAGAAGGTTTGGAGAGAGGCAGGTGGACACAAGTCCTTTTTTGGAGTAGAGTCTCCTGAAAGGACTTGCTCATCTAAATGTGGACAAAGCAATGGGGCCAGATGCAGTGCATCCAAGGGTCCTTCCTCCAGGGCAGATCCCAGAGGATGATCTTGGGGAATTATTCCTCAAGCCCAGTGCCCCTGTCCTGTGGAGTGTCCCAAGGTTCTGTCCTCTCCCTCATATTATTCATAGTGTATATGCTGCTCCTGGGTGAGGTCATAAGGCGGTATGGGCTTGAATTTCACTATTATGCCAATTATACCCAGTTCTACATGTCTTTTACACCGGGCAGAACAGATGCGGCTGACATACTAAATAAGTACTTGTCCAAGATCTGGGTGTAGATGTTGTCAAATTGGTTGGGCCTCAACCTGGAGAAGACTGAAGTGTTGGTCATTGAGCAGGGTTGGGGGGAAGTGGGGGCTTCTATGGAGGATTTAGAGCTTTTTATTGGCCCAACCAAACTGGAGGCCTCCACTAAGGTGAAAAATATGGGTGTCCTTCCGGATGGCGAGCTGACACTTGATGCTTAGGTGTAGGCAGCTGTCTGGAATGGATTTTATCATCTCCAAAATATCACCAGAATAAGATCCCTTATCTCCCCTGAAGACTTGGTCACACAGACACACATGTTTGTTATCTCAAGGCTTGACTAATGTAACGTGCTCTGCCTCGGAGTCAGAGGGGTGCAATGCAGTGCCTGCAGTTGCCACAGAATGCTGCAGTCCAGATATTGGTGGGTCTCCCCAGATCCTGTCACATTATGCCAGTGCTGCACGAACTGTACTTGCTGCTGGTGCACTGGTGCATCTACTTTAAAATAGGTCAGTTGACCTATAAGCCTTGCACAGACTGGGTTCAGGTTACCTGAGGGAGCTTCTGCATCCCTACACCCCTGGACATTCTCTCTGGTCAGCAGGGGAGGGCCTCCTGGAGGTCCCAAAAGTGAGATTGAAGTCTTCAGGAGATTATACTGTCAAGGTGGCTGCACCGAGCCTCTGTAACTCTCTGCCAGGGCACTTGAAGGAGGCACCTCCTTAGAAATATTTAAAAGAAAGCTGAAGTCTTTTTTTTTTTACACACCTTTGGTAACTTAGTAATGATTAAGATAAACAGTTTTACCATTTTAGATGTGTAGAGTATACTTATTTATTAGAGTTTGTATTTATATTTATTTATATTGAGTATTTAATTATATTGTTATATGTTGTTTGTTTGCTTTTATATTTTGTAAAGGTATCCTGAGCATTCGCGGAAGGGCACCTTGAATAACTAAAATCTACTACTACTGTTTTTATGAACTATTAGCCTGTTTGTTAGGTGCCCTGAGCTGTTATTCCCATCGGGGACATTGCTGAGGCAGGTACAAGAGGTGCAGGCTTTCTTAGTGAGCCTGCTGCTGTTTCCAAAAATTATACCCATGGCAGGCATTGCAGAGGCAGGTACAAGAGGTTCAGGCTTTCTTAATGAGCCTGCTGCTGTTTCCAAAAATTATACCTATGGTGGGCATTGCTGAGGCAGATACGAGAGGCACAGCTGCTGTTAGCGAACCTGCTGCTGTGTCCAAAAATTATACTCATGGCAGTCATTTCTGAGGTAGGTATGAGAGGCGCATTTGCTGTGATTGAGCTTGCTACTACTTAAAAAAATTATACCCATGGTGGGCATTGATGAGGTAGGTATGAGAGGTGCAGCTGCTCTGAGTGAGGCTGCTGCTGTTTCCAGAAATTATACCCATGGTGGGCATTGATCAAATGACTGACAAAAGAAAAGTAAGAATAATACTAGTGTGGCACATGTGGCTGGCATGGTGGCAGTGATGATGGCTATATTTGTTTGGTACCTAGTCATCATATTCGGTGTCACTGTTTGCAGGCTGTTGTTCATGTTTAGGGTCAGACTCACATAATTCAGTGTTTGTGACAATTGAGAAATTGTCAGCATTCATTTTGAGAAATGCAAGTCATTCCACATTTGCAGGGCTAAGCAGTGTTTTGTGGTCAGTGACTAGTCCTCCAGCTACACAAAATCTGCATTCTGAATATACACTTGAAGGTGGATAGCTGAAGTACATCATTGCAAGATTTGTTAGATCTTGCCGTATTATTTTTGTTTGTTTCCAATATCGTAATGGAGCTTCCTTGACACCAAGCAACGTACTCCAGAATCATTGTGCTGAATGAGATGGTTACCAGTCTGGCAGATGAACCAGCTGCACTTTCTTTACAGGATGTCAGTCCCTGTTGTTGAAGATGATTCAGAAGTGATTTGCCTTTCTGACCCTGAACATAGGATGCCCGAGAAGTAGTTGTAGCTGTCCTTTCCCTCGCTGCTGAAACTGATGACTATGAAGAATTAATAGATGTGCTATTGTCTGTGGCAGAGGCGCACTGTGATAGTTCAGCAGGGTTTGACTGCTGTACATCAGTTAGTTGTGTTGGAATGCAATGTCACATTTGGTTAGCAGAAGATCTGTCCAATACTCAATGTCCTCCATACAGGAAGGATGGCTTCAATGTTCCACTTAAAGTGGGGATCTAGCAATGTAGCCAACACATGGGTATCATTCTTCAACATAGCGTTTATTCTCTGATCAGTCAACAGTCTGAGACATGTCATCTGCCAGCATAATAGCAGCAGCGTCATCTTTTGACTGAAAGTCTTTCTTTATGTTGTCAAGGAAAAGGTGAAGAAATCTGATTTGAGGAAGAATTTGACTCAGAGTTACCAAGTCTGCACTGACATCACATGTGGCAGTCTTAAATGGCTCCAATAACTTGACCAGAGATTCCAGTAGAGTCCAGCTGTTGGAACTGAACATGATGTCTACGTTACCTATTTGATTCTGTATGGTGTAGTCATATACAGACTTTTTTCTGTTCAAGAAGCCTTTCCATCATGTAAAATGTTAGATTCTAGTGAGTTGGAACTTCCTGCTTTAATGTATGCAAGGGTAAGTTGTTCGACCTCTGCAGCCCCTTCTGGATTTTACATGCTTTCACAGAATGGCTGAAATGCTCACATAGTTTCCTAGCAAGATCTAATACATTTTCAACATTTACGTTTCCATTTAAGAAACTAAGGATGAGAAGTGTTAAACAATGTGCAAAACAAGGGATATGTTGGTAGTTGTAGTATCTACCAGCCTTGGCAACATTGGCACAATTATCTGATACTATGAACCCTGGAGATAAGGAATACAGAGTTAGCCATTTCTGGAATTGATTTGCAGATCCTGCTAAATATTCACAACAGCAAGGTTTTCCTCAAAAGTGATGACACATAATACAGCCTGCTTCCTACTACTTATAATAGAGTGGGGATTATTACTTTCTGACTGAAAACTTGCTCAATGAGCTGTAACAGTCATGTAGTCAGTTTTTTGGTTGTTGGTCCATATATCCATTGTTATGTGAACCTGCTTCACCTCAGAAAGTTTCAACTGTTTAGTGACCACACTACACACCAAGCCATACAACTGTGGAACAGACTTTTTTGAGGAATATGTTTGACAGGGAACAGCGTACCATGGTTCAGTCTGCTTCATGAACTTGAGGAAACCGTTTTGGGGCAACAAAAGCAGAAAGGAGTTGACAATCGACGAACAGCTCTGCAATGGCTCTATTTAACAGTTGGCATATTGGATGCTTGTGGGTAAATTTTGATGTTCTTGCAACACTTTCTTTTAATGTTAGCTGACAAGAATGAGAAAATATTGTCAATTCTTTGGGGATTCCACTTTTTATGCCTTTTTCACGTGGAGTACTAGTACTGTGGAATGTTGCAGTACTTGATGGTATCAAAATAAAATAATCTATGTTTGTCTATGAAGACTGCAAGGACTCATCAGGTAATTAAGTGTCAGTTCCTGTTTCCAGTTCATTGTCACTATGGTCCCTGCCACCACCACCTCCATTATCGCCCATACCAACCACACTATCCCTTGCCCTGCCCCACTCAATTGGTTTGCATGCCGAATCATTACTGATGTTCCAAAATGTCTCACTTTGCCACCATGACTGACACTCTTTCTGCACAGACTGCATATAGCTCGAGAGTTGTCTGTAGGGTAAACATTAAATAAATTCTACACTAAGGATTTATCCTTTGTGCTTTGTACTATGGTGCCTGGCACTATTTCTTGTAAAGTCAAGGGACCTAGAGGAAACTCTACACTGCCATTTTCTTATTTACATGACTTGTTCTCATTCACACTCATCTTATTTTGACATTTAGCATATGATTTATTTTTCTGCACGTGCCTCTCATACCCTACAGCAGCATACTCTCCTACTCCCTCATTGAAACTAGTACAGACCTCATCGCTACCATATTCAGAAAAAGTGGAAGTGTTGTCATCATCATGTGGCACACTGCCTGAGCTATCCCATTCTCAGTCTCCACTATTACCACCTTCTTTATCAGCATTCGCTGCCTCAGCAACTGAGCTTATATTTGAGGAGGATGCCTCCTTGTCTTTCCTGGCACATGTGGAGGAATGTTCAGTACCTCCTGTCAGTTCTTTTCAAAACTCTACTATCATTTTAATGTTAACATACAATTTGGTTCAGGAGGATGGTAGGCACCAGTCCTGGTGATGTTATTGTTGCTATTTTCTTCATAGTGCTAGGATTCATATTGTCACAACCTTTTCAGTTGCACATGCAGCAGCACTATGCTTCCTTTTAGTAGACTCAGGTTGGGAAATGTGAGACACAGTAGACACAGCCATGGTTTTTCGATATGCCACAGAGATGCGTCACACACAGTGTACCTATGACAGGGCTCGGCGCTCCTCACAGACACTGTGTAATACTGTAATAATGCCTAAATGGCTTTATGCAAAGGCACAGAGTAGCTGTATGTCACAGATAGGGATTTTGGCACTTAAACAGTGTGTAATACAGCCAAAATGGCTTTATGCAGAGACACAGAGTAGCTACATGTCACAACTCAGGGCTAAGGGCACCTAACAGACACTGTGCAATACAGCTGAAATGGCTTTATGCAGAGACACAGGGAAGCTCTATGTCTCACACACACAGGGCTTGGGGCACATAACAGACACTGTGTAATACAGCCTAAATGGTTTTCACTATACTTCAGAGACACACAGAGCAGCTATGTCACAGACAGTGCTCAGGTCACCTAACAGACAGTGTATAGTACAGCCTTAATGGCTTTATGCAGATATACAGAGTAGCCATATGTCAAACTCAGAGCTTTGGGCACCTAACAGACAGTGTATAATACTGCCAAAATGCCTTTATGCAGAGACACAGAGTAGCTATATCTCACACACAGGGCTCAGAGCACCTAATAGACACTGTAATTCAACCTAAATGGCTTTATTCAGAGACACAGAGTAGCTATACAGTATGCCACAGACAGAGCTTGGGGCACCTAATAGACACTGTAATACAGTCTAAATGATTTTCTCTATACTGCAGAGACACACAGAGTAGCTATGTCATGGACAGGGCTCAGGGCACCAACAACATACAGTGTGCAAGACAGCCCATATGGCTTCACTATACTGCAGAGAGACACAGACTATATGTCACACACTGCACTCAGGGTACCTAACAGACAGTATGTCTGTGTGTGTGTGTACAGCCTAAATGGCTTTCACTGTACTGCAGAGACACACAGAGTAGCTATGTCACAAGCAGGGCTCGAGGCGCTAACAAAAGATAATGTGTAATACAGCCTTAATGGCTTCACTATACTGCAGACAGACACAACGTACACGTCACACATTGGGCTCAGGGCACCTAACAACAGTGTGTATACAGCCTAATGGCTTTCACCATACCGTAGAGACATGGAGAATATGTCACAGATAGAGCTCATGGCACCTCTGACAGTGTGTGTGTATACACCATAAATGGCTTTCACTATACTGCAGAAACACATAGAGTAGCTACTGTATGTTACAGAGTTGGGCACAGAACAGATGGTGTCTACAGCTTAAAATGACTTTCACTATACTGAAACACACAGAGTAGCACTATGTCACAAAAGGGCTCAGGGCACCAAACAACACAGTGTATACAAGGGTTGTCAGAACTAGTTCTAAAAAGATTAGAACCCTTTTAGAGCCCAGAGGTTTGAGTTCTAATTTAGAACCAGAACACCTTAGGGTTCTAAGTATTAAGGGTTCTAAATACCAAATAAAATCTTTTTTGTGTTCAGATATTTCAAAAACAGGAGATGCCAGCCCAGAAAACAAACTAATTTTTGATAATTACATCCTAGAATGTTTTATACAGTAGAGAGACAGTATGAAAATGTGCTGATCATATGCCAATGTGCCAAACATATGGAATTGTGGCCCTTGCCATTTGCATTTTGAAATGCACAGTGTCTTTCTCTTTTTCTCTATGTGCAGTGAAACAATATTATTGCTGTGCTAGGAGGGCAGGACTTTGTTTTTTTTCTCCTCTCTGTTCTTTGTCTTCAGTCCTGTATACAAAAGAGTTTGAGTTCAAAAGAAGATAAGAACCCTAGAACTATTTGCAAAGTTCTAGACCAGAACCAGAACCTAGAGCCTTAGTGGGTTTTGACAACCCTAATGTATACAGCCCGAATGGCTTTCAGAGCTGATGCCAGCAATGAATGCCTCTCCCACTCCCCTCTTTTTTCCATCTCTCCTGAGTCACAAGTGATCCCCCAATATCCCCCTTCAGTCCCCATGTTCCCTTGCTCCCCTCCTAGCCTCCTTAATTGGTGGATATGCTTAGTGCTTTTTTTTTTTTTTTTTTAAGTTTAACTTCACTGCTGATCGTGATTGTAGGTTCAGCCAGTGTTTTGCTCCCTCTCCCTCCAAGGTCCAGATGTATTCTGTGTGCTCACACAGCAGACAGGGAGCTCAGACACCAGCACTGTCCAACTGGATTGTCAATCTGGTGTCACGTGTTCCTGTAAGCTGGGAGGACCACACAGGCTGCCTGTACTGCCTGATTGTACATTGGAAGACTTTCAGTACCCCACAGGCTGTCTGAAAAAAATGCCTTTTATTTTAAATCACCCAATACCTGAACCGTTACCTGTGGCCACAGTACCAGACCCATGAAGTGCACTGTTAGGTCAGGTAGGGTAGCAAATTACCCGAACTACCCTACCTGACAAAAAAACACTGATACCCGATGTACCTGATCCAGCCACCCAACAGGTAACCCATCCCTAATTGGTTGTGGGAAGGTTAATGGAATCACTACTGAAGGAAAGGATTGTGGAATATCTTGAATCCAGTATGTTCCAAGATCCAAGGCAGCATGGGTTCACTGGCGGTGGGGCCATGTCAAACAAATTTGATACATTTCTTTAACTAGGTGACAAAAGATTTAGATCAGGGTGAAGTGGTGTACTTAGCCTACCTAGATTTCAGTAAGGCTTTCAATACTGTTCCAGACTAGTAAGCATGCTGGGTAGCTTAGGAATGAGTCCAATGGTAGTATACTGGATAAGAAATGGGTTAGTGGATTGGTGACAAATGTTGCTGGAAAGCAGAGTTCATTCTGAGGAAGGGAGGGAGGGAGACCAGCAGGGTGCCTCATGAATCAGTGCTAGAACTGGTCCTCTTTAATGTCTTTATGAGTGACATTGCAAAGTAGCTGGATGGAAAGGCCTGCCTCTTCGTGAATGACACCGAAATGTGCAATACAGTAGACCCTCCCAGGGACTGGAATGAATAAGCAGAGACCTAGGAAAATTAGAGGAGTGATCAAGGATATGGCAGCCAGGTTTCAGTGTAAAAAAAAGTGCAAAATAATGTACTTACGGCATTGAAACCCAAAGACAGAGTACTAAATGGGTTAATTGGTATTGACAACTACCAAGCAGGAAAGACCAGAGGGTAATCATACTGGATTTCCTAAAGGTGGCCAGGCAGTGCAACAAGACAAACTGGAATGCTGGTGGGATACTGGGGTACATAGTGAGGGGTATCACCAGCAGAAGGAAGGAGGTGGTGTTGCCTCTGTATAGCTCACTGGTAAGAAAACACCTAGATACTCTGTCCAGTACTGGAAACCACATCTCCGGAAGGACATAAACAGAGTGGAGGTGATCCAGTGGAGGGCAAATAAAATTGTACAGGGTCTGCATCAAAAGTCCCATGAGAAGAGACTAAAGGACCTCAATATGTACACCCTGGAACAGAAGAGAGAAAGGGGGAGATATGATAAAGGCCTATGTCATGGGGGTAAATAAAGTGCAGGAGGGAAGTATTTTTCAGAACAAAAGGTGCTCAAGAATAAGGAGACATGCTATGAAGCTAGAGAAGGTAGATTCAGGAGAGATATGAGAAAGCACTCCTTCACAGAAAGAGTGGTGGATTCCTGAAACAGCCTACTAGAGGAGGTGGTGGAGTAAAAACAGAGGTGGGCTTCAAGAATGCATGGGATAGACACAAGGGAATCATAGTGGAAAGGAAGGTGAAGGGAGAAAGAGCTGCAAATCTAGAACAGTCTGCAGTAATAATGTAGGCAGGGAAAAATGGGTAGATTGGGGGGCAAAGTGGTTCTTATCTGCCATTAAATCCTATGTTTCTGTAAAGATGCTTTACAATAAGCATCATCTTCCTGCTAGAGTTTGAGGCCCCAAAGATAGAACTTATTCAAAGAAGTAGAATATAGAATGCTAAATTCAAACTCTGCACAGGTGTCATGCCCCCCCCCCATGTTCTAAAGTCAGTTTTGTTTCTCCACCTGAAGAGAGCAGTTGCTCCTGAGCACAGCACCAGCCTTTTGGTCAACAAATTCTTGTTTTTTTTGTTGTATTGTTAAGTTGGTTTTTGATCACTCTGGGTAAGTTAGGATATTTTTACATTCGCATGCGTGCATGCGCAAGGAACATTTTGGATGAGTAGCACACTTGGAGGTGTGCCTCTCCCAACCAATACACTGCTCCCTTGAGCAGACATGGCAGTCCTGCAACACTGGGTGCAGGAGCTCAGTATGACAGCGGTGTTCCTCTGCTTCAAAGGAAAGCACCGCTGCCATACTGAGCGCCGCCCCCCCTCGTGTCACGCGCTGCCTCCCCCACGTGCGCATCATGCTGCCCCACCCAAAGCTTTGGTGCCACTCTGGGAGCCCACCCCAGCGTGGCAAATGCTGTTTGCCGATGGGTGCCCAATCCCCCGTCGGCTCCATGGCACCCCCAAACCGTCCTGCTGCCACGCTGGGAGCCCACCCCAGTGTGGCAAACAGTGGTTTAGTTTGCCGACAGGGGTGCCCAATCCCCCATAGGCTCCTCACCCCCTCCCGTAGTTTGCTGGCGGGGTGCCCAATCCCGTCGCTCGCCAGCCCCAGTCATCTTCTGCCATGCTGGGAGCCCACCCCAGCGTGGCAAGCGTCCCACGTCGTCTTTTATTTTTAACCTGTAAAACAAAAGCGGTCCACGCGCATCTCCGAGGCCCCCCTTCCACAACCCGCACCCATCCACTGCGCACCCAGCCTGCTTTACCCCTCACACCATACTTACTTCGGACTCCGGTAGCGATCTTCAAGTTGACGGGACTGCGTCTACACTCTTCAAAGCCGACGCGAACTGAGAAATGCGGTAAGCTGTATAATGGGCTACATAGGGGTTTCAACTTTATTGCATATCTCAGCCATTTTTTGGAATTTTTGCACCAAATTTTCAACATGGAGTTTTTGGGATGCCTTCTCATGAATGATGTCTATCATGGCATTATTCGGGCCCGAAGGGTGATTTCGCAGGCCCTGCGCAGTCACTGCGTGAAATCACCCTTCAGCCTCGAATAATGCCATGACATGACATCATTCATGAGAAGAATCCCAAAACTCATGTTGAAAATTGATATAAATTCCAAAAATGACTGTTTTATGAGTGTGCATTGCGCAGTTCCTACGCAGGCTCGTAAGTTCACGAATTTTCAATATTTTCACTCCAGATTTTCAACATTGCCATTTTATCACACCTTCTTATGAGCTGTACAGCTGTCATTTTTCACATCTCACCCAAACCGTGTTTCCGCCCATGTAGCGCGCAATGGTGCAGTCGGTGTGCAAAATCAATGTATGGAACACTTTAAGAAAATCACAGTGACACTGTTCATGAGCAGAAGTCTTAAAATGGCTATGTTGAAAATTTGGTGAAAAAATTCCTAAAAATGACTGTTTTACGAGCATGTGTTGTGCAGTTCCTACGCATGCTCGTTCGTTTGTGAATTTTCAATATTTGCACTTCAGATTTTCAACATTGCCATTTACCACCTCCTCATGAGCAGTACAGCTGTCATTTTTCACATCCTGCCCAAAATGTGTTTCTGCCCATGTAGCGCAGAATGAAGCGGTCGGTGTCTTGAACTCACTGTATGGGACACATTAAGAAAATCACAGTGACACTGATCATGAGCAGAGGTCTTAAAATGGCTGTGCTGAAAATTTGGTGAAAAATTCCTAAAAATGACTGTTTTATGACTCTCGTTGTGCAGTTCTAAAGCCTCAAGTAAGTTTGCAAATTTTCAATATTTTCACTCCAGATTTTCAACATTGCCATTTTACCACACCTCCTTATGAGCAGTACAGCTGTCATTTTTCACATCCTGCCCAAAATGTCTTTCCACCCATGTAGTGCACAATGGCGCAGTCGGTGTGCGAAAACAATGTATGGGACACAGTAAGAAAATCACAGTGACATTGTTCATTAGCAGAGGTTTTAAAATGGCAATGTTGAAAATTGGTGAAAAAAATCCTACAAATGACGTTTTACGAGTTTGTGTTGCACAGTTCCCACGCACACTCGTAGGTTTGCGAATTTTCAATATTTCCACTCCAGATTTTCAACATTTGCATTTTACCACACTTCCTTATGAGCAGTACAGCTGTCATTTTTCACATCCTGCCCAAAACGTGTTTCTGCCTATGTAGCACACAATGGGGGTAACAACAAGGTCATGCTGACAATTTATTGTGCAAATACCAGCAATCGCACGGGGCATTAGGGTAAAGCACCATACATGCCAAACACCACTGCAAATACCTGCAAGCGAACATTGAGGGGAGAGGGGATATGATAGAGACATACAAGTATCTTACAGGGAGGAACAGGGTGCAGGAAAACACTATTTTAAGCGAAAAAGATGTTCCAGGACTAGAGGCATGGGATGAAGTTGGAGGGAGGAAGATTCAGAGGAAACATGAGAAAGAATTTCTTCACAGAACAGGTGGTGGACAAGTGGAACACCCTACCAGAGGAAGTGGTGGGGGCTGAAATAATCACGGGATTTAAGAATGCATGGGATAGACATAAAGGAATTCTGGAGGTCAGGGATAAGGGGCAACAGACTTCTAGGAAAACAAACTGAACTTACAAGCTCAAATGGGCAGACTGGGTGGGCCATAGGCCCTTATCTGCCGACACTGTCTATGTATCTATGTATCTATGTTCGGCATTGACAAATGCTTGTTTTCTGTTAAAGGAGAAGACTCCTGTATATGTATGATTTGGATATATCTGATGTATTTATTATACATTACATCAAGTACTGTACATATGTCAATAAGAGATCAGCCATTTCTTCTGTTGCAACACATATCTAGAGTTTGAGGCTCTGATACAAAGTAGTAAAATGTCAAGCAAGCCTCCATTTACATGCAAATGAGGTACTTGTAATACAGCCCCTCCCATTCCTTGATGTCACTGCAGCAACAGTGCAGAACAAAACATAAGGGTGTCAATGCTGTCTAGCCTGATTTTAGTTTAAGTTTGCAATGGCTTTACGGCAGTTCTGTCATGCAATTCACAAAGGGAGTAGTACCTGTAGCCTTAATACTGTATGTGTAGAGCAAATAATACATCTAATAGTATTTTATTCACAGGAAACAAAAGCTGTTTCTTTGCACTGCTCATTTCTGTCTGTGAGACAGTTGTAACATGTTGTGGAAAGCAGTAGACTGAATCAGTCAATCAACCAATCAATCAATCGAACAGTCAATCAGTCACTCTGTATTGAACCAGGTGAGCACCCTTAAGAAGATTTGTTACAAGATGAGCCTGGGCAGTTTACCAAAGGATCACACAAGACTGACTTATACCAGTGGTGCAAGTGGTAGACAAGAAGTACAGAAACTCGGGCATTGGCAAATATAGTAAATCAGAATGAAGATTCTCAATCTGAAGGATAGCTGTGTTGACGTACATGCTATCTGTTTAGACACTAGTAGATTCAGTTAGAGATACTGAACTATTTCTAGGAAAACAGCATTGTTGTACAAGTCAATTGTTGTTATGGAAACCCTGATTTCAGGTCACAGGCCCAGAAACTGTCATTATGTTGCTGGTTTAAGAATTTCAGTTCCAGTGTCAGTGGAAATAAGTACAGGAACTCTGTTCCTGCTGCAAAAAAGGTACAGGGACTGAGTTCCTGTGCATTCCTGTTCACTTTCATCACTGACTTGTACACATCCCCTTTCAGCATCCTGAAAGTGGAGAGCTAGATTGTTTACTTTATAAAGTGTATTGTTTTACATTTCAAATGCTCCTTAAATCTGAGTTTCTGACTGGAAATACCAAGACACAGAATGCATATGACATGGGAGGAATGAGCTATGCAAATACAGAGCACTACAAACAGAAACTGATTCGTGTCTTTACCTACAACAGCTGAGGTGTAGCATCTGATTTGTGAGGGGCATCCTACTTCAAATGCTGGCATTACAAAGTGGGGGGGCTGCCACAGCTTATCCTTAGTACCTTGAAAGTGAAGTGCTGTAGCTCTCACATCACTGCTAATGATTTATAATGGGAATTGGGGCACTTTTAAACCATGAACCTGTGGGGTCACCACAGTTTCTAAGGAGGTTAGGGGAACTTCTTAAGGGTTAGAGGGTAAGGCACTCTAGTAGGATTTGAACCAGAGTCCCCCCCAGTGCTTGTGTCTGTGCTTTCCTGGTAACCTATTCCTTGCCATAGCTGAATTCTTTATTGCCTTATAGCAGCCATCCAATCACTGGCTGCCTAGTTACAAAGGGAAAGGGGCCTATTTGCAAGATTGTTTCTCACTGCTGGTGTCAATCAAACAGAGAATGTTAACACACACCATAATACAACAGCTGCATAATACCACTTAAAACTGTTGTTGTACCCAGAGTCATTTATTGGGTAAACTGTTTTTGCTAACAGAAACAGTAACACAATACATACAGGCACTTCCTTACATGAATACTATATATACCTCAAATCAGTGCTGCATCACACTCGCATGGTCCTAGTCCCTATTAGACCTGCACTTCAGGATGTGAACAACACTTAAAGGGTTCCTCCATTACTCAAGTGGGGAACCAAACATTGTGGGTTTGGTCTACTGATGGAACTGCATTTAGTGCAGTACCATTATCTGTTGCTCTGATGACATCATCCTCCAGCAACATTGATGGTAAAATGGAGGACAAACACTTTGATAACTTTGGGGGGCTGTATATTTTTATTTATAATCTAGATCTGGACAGCAATAGGACTGCTGGCAACTGGAGGAGGCACACAACAGTTACACATAAGAAGTTGGAAAAATATTGGTGTGGAACTATGGGAGACTTCTCCTTTAAATTTGGTATTGTTGCGGTTTCTCCAGTTCCCGATCAGTTCTCAGGAACAGGAGAAGGCTACTCAGAAACACAGTTCTCACTTGAAGGGCACAGCTGATTTTATTTAGGGAGTATGACTGAATGCCAAAACTCAGAATCCCGACATTCAGGATCCTGAGTTCGGCTGCCTGACACACACCTGCCCGACAGTCAGAAGCTGGTGCTAGCAGGGGTAAGGTAGCAAATGTGATGAACCACTACCCTGCCTCTAGCTGTGCACCACAAGAGGGGGAAAAGCCAGTGGTTGGTTGAGCTGCTCCTGTGGCATGGAGGGCTAAGCTACTAGCAGCTCTGCCACCAGTACACTGCGACCCAGGTTCTATTCCCGGAAGGCAACTTTGTTGCATGGCTCTCTTTTGCCCCCTGTAAATTGTTGTAACCTACTCAGAGGTTCGCTCCCCCTCAGAGTTGGTTATTTTAGTTATTGGGGGTGTGAGTAACAGGGAACCCCTATAGAGTCTTGAGAACTGCCCCCATATTACACCAAGACCTTGTCGGTATTCCAACAATCAGTCTCCTAAACTCGGGCTTATGGAGTTTGGGAGACTGACTGTTGGGATTTTCATAGTAGATCCTTTATTTATTTATTTAAGTTTGGTAACTGGGTAGGCCCACTGAGTCCATAAAGGTCCCTTTTTCAGGGATGACCCAGAATTAATTACAGATAGTACAAAGCTTACAGAGTACAAAATTTGCAGAGTAACAAAAGCAGTAATTCACAAATATAATGTATCACATACTATGGTTCATCACATAACAACGTTCAACAATTTACAATTGTTAATACACTTACTACATTTGTGGATACAGACACTTACAGATTGATTTATTTGGATCACGAAGTGCAGAGCTGAGATAGCAATGGTGACAAGTGCATTGGTTAAGCTCCAGTAGGTGGGCCTTGAGACCCTTTTAAATCCCCCTAGTGAGTTACACTCCGGGAGATTGATTGAAAGCGCATTCTAGAGGGG
Source organism: Neoceratodus forsteri (assembly GCA_016271365.2). Taxonomy (NCBI): domain Eukaryota; kingdom Metazoa; phylum Chordata; order Ceratodontiformes; family Ceratodontidae; genus Neoceratodus; species Neoceratodus forsteri. Next base: position 656,293,082 of record CM028132.1, read on the forward strand.
AGAGATATAGGACAAAAAACACCCAAGACACTTGGGAGGACTTAACTTTTAGTACCAGTAGGAGCTGTCTGCATGAGGACCTTAGTGTCCTATGGTTCTTTTTTGCTACCAGAAATTTAGCCAGGCTCGGGGGGGGGGGGCACTATCTAGTCTGAGCTTATACACCAAGCATAGAGATGAGTATTTTAGTCTGCCTTCCAAGGTGGATCAGGAAAGGGTTCAGAGAACCTGACAATGGTGTTCTCTTGGTGTGGAGGGGCCTGCTGTAAATCTGTAGATTCTATGGTACAGGATTCTAAGCTTTAGCATTTCAGCGCTTTTCCAGAGAACAGTATTGGGGAACCATATAGCAGGATGGGTAGTAGGGTACCTTACATAACCTTAAGCCAGGCGTCCTGTGTTAGGTAGTGACTAAGGTGAAATAGAAGTCCAAACTTCTGATTCATGGACTTATTGAGCAGGTCAATGTGTGCCTTGAATGTACAGTCCTTGTCAAGAGTGACTCCTAGGTACTTTAAGGACTCAACTACCTCAATCCTTGACTCATTTGATAGCATGAGTGTCAGAATGTTTGACCTGTCCAGTCCCAGATTTTTTTGGCCAGATAGTATGGCCTTAGTTTTTCTGCCATTTAGGACCAGTTTATTATTTTGTAACCATCATTCCAGCAACAGAAGGTCTTTCATCATCAAGTCATTAAAGAACATAGGTGTCGGCACAGGACCCATATAGTACTGCATCATCAGCGTTCATGGTAAGCTTTGCCTCACCCCAGAATTTAGTCATATCATTTATGAATAATGAAAATAACAGAGGTCCCAGGATTGATCCCTGGGGGAACCCATCAAGTATTGGACATTTATCTGATATGGCGCCCTGCCATCTAACTAATTGGGAGCTTCCCTGGAGATATTTGGCATCTAATTTAGAGTTTGACTAAAAAGCTTTTAAAAAACACTTTTTTTAGATTTGTAAGCAGTTTTCACTGTTTTAAAATGTATTTCCTAACTGTGAGGAACAAAACCATATTTCTCTTGTAAAACTGAAACTGTTTTTCTGCACATGGCTATTCAAGTAATTCCCACCTGTTTTTGAGGGGGGAAAAAATTACTAAATTTAATTAAAAGCAACCAGATCATATTTTTGCAGATCTTCAGGTTTTAGCATGACTGATAGACCTGGTAAGATGAGAACAAGACCTACAAGCTTTACAACTATGTAAAAAGAGTTTTCAGCTCCTGGCAAGGGCAGACTGCAAAGAGCTCTGTTTAAGATGCTTGTGTCCAGGTCATGACTTTCTCAAGGTATCTGGTCAAGATTGCACAGAGATAATAGTGGGGTTAAAATCTGCACAGGCAAAATAACACGAGTCAAAACAGCTACAGGGAAATATACCTGTTGGTGTTTTCACTCAGGCCGAGTAGCCTAACACTCCATTGTGCTCTCAGGGACTAACCTGGCACTGTAGCTTAGTTGTTAGAGTGACAGGATGTGAATGCTTGGGATGGTCAGTGGACCCTCATTCAAGTCTGCCTCCGTCTGTTGTATTTTTTTCCCCAGAGCTTGTTGAGTTTCCATGGATGTTTTTATGATGGTGGATATGGGAGGCGGTGAAGCCCCCTGCAGTGCTCCCTAGTCAGCTGTCCATTGTGCTAGTGCTCTGCATGGGCTGCTCCCACTCCCCTGGTGCTATATTGCATCACACTTTACTAGTCGCACAGTGCCTTCTACTGCACAATTGTTTCCATGATTTCTGCCCCTAAACCCTTTCTCAGTTATGAGCTCTGTAAAAAGTATTGCCCTAAAACCCAAAAGAAAAGAACTAAAAAAAAGGGACTGGCTTCTTAGTCTGTCTCTATGACACTAAAACACAATAAAGACTCTGAGGGAGTTCTTAGTGATGGTGGAAAGCACACATCAGAGGGTCCGTCTCCTCATAAACAACAACAGACCCTGTCAAAGGGGGAGATAAAAAAGATAAAGCTATTCAGCCATCAGATAAGCAAGGAAAAATGGTTAAGATAACAGGATGCCCTAAAGGGGGAACTCTGATACCAGTATTGGCAAAAACACACTAAGGCTCAAGAGTCTAAATGTAGGTGCTGGAACCAGTGCTTAAAAAAAAAGAAGAGAATGTCCATGCCATTCCTCCTGAAAAGAAAAAAGAGCAGGCAGGGGACCTAAGACAAATGTCCTCATCAGAGGACATGGCCAAAACATGGCAGGTAATGGGAAAGTTTCTCATTATGTCTGCCCCCCCCAGACTCAGGTCCCAGATCATTTACCTGTAGGGGTAGAGAATTAGTCAGGTGGGAGAGGCAAAGTGGGAGGTGGTGGTAGGTGACCTGAACCTACTGGACATTGACTGGGAGGTTCTGGCTGCCAGGAGTACCAGAAGCCAGGTCTTGCTGAATACAGCCCAATACTGTCAGCTGCTACACCTAGTTTCATACCCCGCTAGGCAGGTTACCATCCTCGAGGTAGTGCTCATCAAATCAGAGACAGTAGTAGTGGTGCGGGTAGGGGAGCCACTATGTAAAAGTGACCATAACTATCTGGTTTGAGCTGGCCCTGGAAACCAGTAAACCCTGATCGAAAGTTGAAGTCATCAGTTTTAGAAAAGTGGACTTCGACAGGATGGGGAGTTGGTTTGGGATAAATTAATCCAGACAGACAGCATAGGAGGGGTGGAAGAGAGATGGGAGGCAATAACCGGGGCCATTCTCAAGGCATCTAAGATATGCCTGAGAACAGTAACCAAAAGTAACAGATACAAGCAACCAATGTGTTTCTTGGAAAGGGTCAGAGAAGCATTTAGGGCCCCAAAAAAGACCTTCATAAAGAACAAAGAAAAGCAGGGGGAGGAAGAATGGTGAGAAGACTAGCCGAGAGCTAGTGGTGCTAGGAGGGTGTTAAGGGAGGCTAAGGCAGATACTGAACTACTGTATGTATTGATGAAGGTGTCAAGAGTGGAGAGAAGAAATTCTTCAGGTATATTAGAGAGAAAAGGAGGAAAGAAGGGTGAATTGTTAGGTTATTGGAGGGAGGTAGGATAATAGAAGAGGATGGGCAAAAGGTAGAGATCCTTCATGACTGCTTTTGCTATGTCTTCTCCAGGGAAGACAGTGGGCCCTTTCCAGAGAGTGGCATCAAGGTGGTCACTAAGGGGATCCTGGATATGAGGCAGCCAGTATTTGCCAGCAAAAGTGTCAAGAAAGGGTTAGCAGCCATTAAGATAGATAAGGTCCCGGGGCTGGATGGGATGTATCCAAGGGTGCTCAAAGAGCTGGCAGCAGAACTAGCTTAAAGTGAGACTATGGTCAAAATTTCTGGCATCAGTTAATTCAGAATTTGGATTAGCATAGACCCAATCAGCCTCATGACAAAAATTAGATCTCTAAGTTAAGTTGTTTAAAAGTTACAAGTCATTTTACAACCCTAAATTCACTGCTTGTTCAAAAAAGCTAGTGGTAGTGAAGAGCTGATGATGATGTCATCGCCTGAATTCACAGTCTAGTCCTCCCTGTCAGCAATCTTATAGGACCTGTTTCTCCAAAGTTTAAAGTGATTTATGAAAGTTCCCCAAATGCCTTTTTCCACATATTGTAGTATGTCATTGCTAGTCATGTTTCAGAAGATGAAGCTGCAATTTGTTTTGTAAAAAAATCTGTCATAGTCAATTTTGTTGATGTTTAATCAGCACTGTGTTTCTGCCTGCCCTCCAGTTTTCTCTGTGCGGTCACATCCACAGAATGATGTCATGCAAAGGAGCTGTCAATGTTTTACATACAGCACCAAGGAATTCTGGATAAATTATAAAGGTGATTTAAATGTTAGTTACTCCGAGGTGCAGTCCATTATTTTGGTGGTGGTGACTGCACCTATTATGTAGACGTACATAACAAGGAGGTACAATATGAAGTTGTTTTACAGTTCCCTTAGTGTGAGGTGCAGTCTTATATCCCTGTAGTGGCTTCAACAAAAAGAGCTCTCATATATTTATTTTCCAAACAAGGCATTGTGCATATAGTATCTGGCTGACAAGAATTCTTTACTGAGAGATGTAGACTTCTACAGTATGTAATTTAGTGGTGGGTGATGTGGGCTCAATTCGCTCTGCTAAGTGATTCGTGGAGTAAAGGCAGATTCATGGAGTACTCCAAAACATGAAACGGAGTAATTTGCATTATGATGGGTAATGCAAAGTCCATTGAAAACAATGACTTCATGTTACTCCGCCTTCCCAGACCACTATTCCACCAATTTCAAAGGTGAAGTGCATTGAAAACAATGTACTTTGCCTCACTTCGCCTTGTTTTTAAGCTCCAAAGGCGAATTTTGCAGTAATTCATGGGATTTCAGGTCAGATGGGCTCTATATTGCTCTGCACAGCCTTAGTTCGGGGTAGTGTGTGTAGGAAGCTGTAGGAGACAGTCTGCTCTGAGAGCTCTCTGTGATTCATACCTTCTAAAAGCTGTTAAAAAAGCATTTTTGAGTAATTTTTTTTGGTTTTTGCTCAAACTTTAGTTCATCGATTGTATGAAACCCTCCTGTGCTCATATCATCAAGCATTTATTGTTTGTGTGTGGATTTTGAATGTTAATGTACAACATTGAGTCTGTGTAGTAAGAGACAGTGAAAGTGTGCTTTGGGGAAGTGACGTACCTGTGGTGTAGGTAGATTTAAGTTGGAGAAATAGGGAGTTCTTTGTTTTTTGGTTATATTTTTGTTATATAACTGACTATGTTAAGGTACACACAATAATACTGTCAGTAATTGTTGACATTTTTTTACTGATTGTGTATTGTATGGATCTGGTGCAGCAGTTCATAATTTCAGGTTCTTTAAAATACATGGTATATTACTGAAGTTTTCAATTTGCTACTCTTTACTTATAGACAAATTGTGTTTGTGTGTGTGTGAGTGTGTCTGCGGTCATGACATCAAATAATAAACCTTTTATTGTGCCACAGTGTAAATTGTAGGCGCAGCAGTGTGAACCTGCTATCCACTGCAGCTGCTTGATTTTGTACTGCCATTGTGGTATCTCTTCTTTGTTTTGCTGCTTGCACTGCTGTAAAAATCTGCAGTCAGTGCCCCCCCCCCCCACACACACACACCAGCAAAAGGAATTATTTTCCAGATTGCATTGTTTGGGACTTCAGCACCACTGGTTAGTTAAGGTGTTGTTGAACTTGTGACTTTGCGTCTGTATCTTTTGAGGAAGCCACAGTTGTTTTTTTGGCTTCACATCCAGCGTCCCCCCACCCAGAGTGAACATTCCAAAATCTAAATCTGTTTAGAATATTGTTGTTGATCCCCCAAAATGCCCACAAAGACATGTGCAAGCAAAGCTATTTCTCGCTATAGCACTGCTGCAAGTGGTAAGATTGTCTGTGGGTGTGGTAGTACGCAGGTGCCGAAGTGCATTGCTGATGTGAGGAAAGGTATTTCTCCTGCAATGTTTTTTACAGCCCAATAAGTAGTTTCACTCATAGTTGGAGGAGATGGTGTTGTCCCAGCTGGTGGTGTTAGTGCAGTTGCTGGAAGTGGTATGAGTATTGCTGCCTCAAGTTCCACTTCTGACCAGTTTACCATTTCCAAAAATATAGTGGAGTGTGAAGAAATGCGAATGAGTGGCAGTGTAGATGATATCATGCTTCCCAGTAACTGAACATGAGGATTCTGATCATCATGTCAACGATAGCATACAATGTGACATTTCTTCCACCGTAGTTCAGGTCATGCATTTGCCATGCAGTGATTCAGTGTGGTGAAAAAATATCAGGTGATGGTGGTGTTGATGATGATGAATCTGATGATGATGATGTTGCTGTGGTCGCAACATGCAGTCCACATGCCAGCATCCAAGCAGAAGATGTGGGTGATGTTGATGAATATGATGATGATGTAAGTGACCCCAGCTGGGAACCGAAGAAAAAGAAATTCAAGGTGGCTGTGTCCGGGTCTGTTTGTATTAATCCTCCCCCCATAAAAAGTTGTGACTTACCAGTTTCAGTTGATGGTGATGATGATGATGATGACCCAGTAATAATGATAGGTAGTTGTGGTGGTCAGCTGCAGTCCAAGTGTGTCCTGCCTGAAAAATCATGTAGCACACCCCCCACTTCATGGCTTAAAAAAACAGAGTCCAATAAGCAGCATCAGGGACATGTTAAAATTAGATCATCACAATTCCTTGTTTGGGATTTTTTGTGCAAGGTGCAAATGATGAGTCCATTGCAATCTGACAGGTTTACCATGCGCATGTGAGTCGAGGTAAAAAGGGGAGCCATCTGGGCACAGGAGGACAGCATACACATCTTAAGAATAGGCACATAGAAACATAGAAACATAAACTTTGATGGCAGATAAGGACCACTAGGCCCATCTAGTCTGCCCATTTCCCTACCTACAGGATAGGCCGCAGATCCTAGTTAACCAACAGCCTATTTCTTCCTACCCCCCCACAAGAATTGCCTTATGTCTGTCCCATGCATTCTTGAATTCTCCCACAGTTTTAGACCCCACAACCTCCTCAGGAAGGCTGTTCCATGCATCCACTACCCTCTCTGTGAAATAATACTTCCTCATTGCCCTGAACACGCCCTCCTTCTATCTTTAAATTGTGTCCCCTTGTTCTTGCAAGTCTCTTTTCAGAAAGATGCTACCCTCTTGGACTTTTTGATTCCACTGAGGTACTTAAAAGTTTCTATCATGTCCCCTCTACTTCTTTCCTCAAGGGTAGCCATATTAAACTCTTAGTACTCCTCATACGGCTTCTCTTGCAGACCCTGCACCATTTTAGTTGCCTCCTCTGACTGCCTCTATCCTGTCTATGTCCTTGCGGAGATGGGGTCTCCAGAACTGGACACAGCACTCTAGATGGGGTCTCACCAACTGTCTGTACAGAGGGATAACAACTTCCTGTTTTCTGCTAATGATGCCTCTCCTATACATCCCAGTATACTCAGCCTCCCTACTGCCTTCTCACATTGCTTTGCTAACCTTAAGGTCATCTGATATGATTACCCTGTCTCTTTCCTTTTTGTTGTTGTTACTACCTCCCACCCATTGTGTATTCTTCCTGGGTTCTTGTTTCCCAGGTGCATTATTTTGCACTTCTTTGCATTGAATCTTAGCTGCCATACTTCTGACCATTCCTCCAACCTTGCCAAGTCCCTTTTCATCCTTTCCACGTCCTGTGTATCAACCCTGTTGCAGATCTTTGTGTCATCTGCAAAAGGCATACTTTTCCTTCAGTCCCTCTGCAATGTCACTGATGAAGAATATTAAAAGGACTGGACCCAATACTGAACCCTGCAGTACCCCACTAGTAACCCCTTTCTTCAGAGTGGACTCCATTTACAATTACCTTCTGTGTCCTGTTGTCCAGCCAGTGTTTTGCCAGGCTACCACCCTCGTCCTCCCCAGGCTGGTTAATTTGACTATTAATCTTTTGTGTGGGACTGTGTCAAATGCCTTGCTAAAGTCTAGGTGAGGCCATGTCCACAGCCCTCCTGGTCTACTACTTTGGTCAACCAGTCAAAGAAATCTATTAGATTTGTCTGAAATGACCTTCCGCTGTGAACCCATGCTGCCTTGGGTCCTGTGCTCCACTGGCCTCTAGGTACTCAACTATTCTTTCCTTCAGAAGTGACTCCATCACTTTCTCCTACCACAGAGGTCAGACTGACAGGTCTGTAGTTTCCTGCCTCTGTCTTGGTCCCGCTTTTGTGAAGGGGAACATCCGCCTTCCTCCAGTCCTCGGGTACCACACCATCCTCCCATGATTTATTAAAAGAGTAGCCAGTGGTTTCACTTAGTTCTTCCTTTAATTCTTTTAGAATTCTGGGTGAATTCCATCAGGACCCATTGCTTTGTCCACCTTCAGTTTTAGGAGTTCTTGCAGAACCCTTTCTTCTGTGAAAGGATTGGGATCGACCCCCATATCAAGAGTGCTTCTGTTAATTGGATTAGGCACTTCCCCTTCCTCTTTTGTGGATACTGAGCAGAAATACTCATTCAGTATTCCTGCTTTTTCACTGTCCACCTCTGCCCACCCACCGTTCATTCTATTCAGCCTCACTATCCCTCCCTTTGTCTTTCTACGCTTGCTGATGTACCTATAAAAGGTTTTATCCCCCTTCTTAACTGAGTTGGCTATCTTTTCCTCAGTTTGGGCCTTTGCTTATTCTGACTTCCTCCTGCTTCCTTCTGCCTTAACTAGTACAGCCTCTGTCCTGCTCCTTCTGTGTTTCCTTATACTTCCGAATGCTATCTTTTTCTTCCTGACTTTCACAGCCACCTCTTTGAGAACCATAGTGGCTTTTTCTTTCATTTTGATTTGTTTATTTGCTTCACAAAGGCTTTGCCTCTGTGATGGCAGTTTGATAATTCCCATTGTTGCTCCACACCTCCTTCTAGCCTGTTTGCTAGTGCTTTTCTGAGGCACTCCCATCTTGCCAAAGTCAGCCCTCCTAAGTCCAGTATCCTCCCTTTTGTATGGCTTGACTCTGTAGCTGAGTTTAACGTGAACCACACTGTTTGATGGTCACTTGTCCCCAGATGGCAACCCACTTCTAGATCTGAGATCCTCTGACTGCCCCGTTTGAGAGTATGAGGTCTAAGATTGCTCCTCATGAGTGGGTTCCAAACTAGCTGTCTAATGCCTGCCACCTGTAGGGCATCAAGAATGGCCCTGCTCTTGGATGTGGCTGCAGCAAATGTGCTCCAGTTAACATCTGGCATATTCAGGTCTCCCATCAACAGTATCTCCCCTTTCTCTGCCATTCTAAGAATGCCTTCTATCATATCCTTGTCCATTTCTTCCCCCTGACATAGGGGTCTGTACACAACCCCTGTCCGGATTGTGGTGCCATTTCCAGACTCTAAGGTGACCCATAGTGCCTCCTCTCCTCCCTGTTTACTCTTTTGTTCAGTTGCTTTTATCCTTCCTTTACATAGAAACTTCTCCTCCCCTCTTCCTGCCTGTCTCCTCCTGTAGGGTTGCACACCTGGTATGTTAACATCCCAGTCATTGGTTCTCTATGTACCATGTTTCTGTGCTACTCACGATATCCAGGCATCCCTCTTCCATTAAGGCCATCAGCTCAGGGAGCTTGTTGCCTAGACTACGGAGCATTGGTACTCATTACCTCTATTTCTGATGGCCTCATCCCTTTGCCCCATCCCTGTCCTTCTTGCCTTTGTCACTTTCTCCATTTACCCCAGCCCTTCTCCCTATCGACACCTCTGTGTTGGTGTTTGCTGCACTTACTGCCGTGATTATTTGGGGGCTAGGATTTTCCTCTGTCTTTCCAGTGCCTCCCTTGGCTAGTTTAAAAGCTTGCCAATGAAGCATTTAAACCTATTACCTAGGATCCTGGTTCCTCCTGGACAGATGCAGCCCATCATGCCAGTATAGGCTTGCATCACTCCAGGTGGACCCCAGTCCCAATGAAGCCAAATCCCTGAGCTCCACACCAGTTTTTCAACCACTGATTGAATCCCATGGTGCAGAACACCCTAGCCTCCTATGCCATAGATGGGTAGCACCTCCGAGAAGGTTACCGTCGGCGTACTTGACTGAGCCCCTCCCCATTCACAAACTCTTCCTGCACTTTCTAATCCCTTTCTTAGCCAGGTCATTTGTCCCTAGGTGGACAATGACATCCAGCTCCCTCCCTGTGCAGTTGCTCTGGCAATCCTGAGGATTTGCTCCCTGTCCCTCCAAGCCATGGTGCCAGGTGGGCAGGCACCTTACCTCCTCTCCTCTCCTCCCCAGTTCTACCTTCCTAACAATGGAGTCCCTCACCAGGAGTTGTTTCCTTCTCCTGCAGGGTCCCCTGCCACCTCCTGTGGGTCTCTCTTTGTGGAGGTTCCCAACATCCTCCTTGGTCTCCACTGTGGGTGCCTCCATAGAGGAACCACACTTTGCCAGAATGGCATAGGAATTGTGGAGAGGTACAGCTGGAGGGATGTGCCTCTGTTCCACCACCCTCACCCTCCCTGAGCCCACTGTGGTCCAACCACTCCTCTTTCTTGGCAACCTCCGAGGCAATGGCAGTGGCACTGGTGGTTCCTGGATGGAAGAGGAGGTCCCACAAATCCTGGCCAACTCAGCCTGGAGATGAGCAACCGCCTTCCTCAGCCCAGAGAGGTGCCTGCAGATGGGACAACACCGCATCCTCCAGAACATCTCCCGGAAGAATATCCACATGGTATTGTGGACACAGCACAAGATGGCAGCTAATATCACAATGGGGCGTTCACCCTCGTCATCAACCATAACAAGCATTTTATCCCCTTCCATGACTGTTAAATCAAGAAGGAAATTAAATGAGTGCAGTAGTGATGAAATAAGAGCAGAGGATTACTACAGGCATGATGAGCTGGAGGAGCATAATGGTTTTGAAATGTTGTCCAGTGCTGGTGAGAGTAGCAGTTTTGGTGGTGGTGGTGGTGAATGTAGTATGTCTAGTGCAAGTGGTACATCAACCCTGGTTGGTAAATCTCGCAAAATAACTGCATTTGTGGGTTTGTCATCATCACCTGTGCAACTGTCTTCATCAAACGTCTGCATTCCGCTCCCTGCCATTCACAGAGCAGAACCATTTGTCACCACACCCATGTAAAATGTTTGTCAGACCATGTTACAGAGTGTTTTTGCGCATAAGCTGAAGTGCCCACACAATCATATAGAGTTACGTGAACTAAATGCTGCTGTAGCCGAAATGCTGCCAACTGCTCTTTTGTCCTTTTCCTTTGTGGAGAATTCTGGGTTCTGGTGGTTTGTTGCATGTGCCGATCCAAAATGGAAAGTCCCATCCAGAACATACTTTTTGACCCGTGCTGTCCCCGACTTGTACCATACTGTGTTCGACTCTGTAAGACATGCCCTTCAACATTCCTCCTCTCCATTCATCTATTTAAGTATGGATATGTGGACATGTGGCAAAACAGCGGGGAGTTCATATTTGTGTATAACTGCACACTGGGTGCAGGTGCCGGGTGTTGATTGTGCTGTTGGTAGTGTGAATAATCAGTGCAGTAAGGTGGAGTGTCGTGGTAGCAATCTTCCAAGAATTCGACAGCATGCAATGATTGCTATGTGCAATGTGATCTGTTCACACACTGGTGAAAACATGTTGGACTTGGTATTGATGGAAATTGACAAGTGTCTGAACCCCCTGTCTCTGACAGCTGGGTTCATAGCAAGTGACAATTGGTCAAATGTGCTGAAATACATCACAAATGATGGGTTTGCTCATGTTCCTTGCATGTCCCACTGTTTAAATCTTGTGGTGCAGGAGTTTCTGCAGCACCCTGATGTAAAGGAAATGCTGTCAGTTGCACACTGTATCTGTTTTCACTTTTCACAATCTGCAAAAGCCCGTGACCAACTTCGGCAGTTGCAGATCCGAAACAGCCTCCCTCAGCAGCGCTTGAAGCTGGAAGTTGTCACCCAGTGGAACTCCACTTTATACATGGCAGCGAGGTGGTATGAACAATACAAAGCCATCTCAGAATATCTTGTCATGCACACTAGCCGTGACGGTTCCGGGGCCTCCATGTCAATGACGACTGAACAGTGGCACCTCATGGACTCTGTAATACAATTTTGCAGCTTTTTGAACATGCCACACAGGCAGTGAGTGGCGAGTCTGCCTCCATTAGCTAATCAATTCCACTGCTGTGGGTGCTGAGGCAGACATTGGTGAATGTACAGCATAGCCTTGATGTTGCCGGAGACAGTGCTAGCAGTATGTTTCTGAAACACATGCTGACAGTAATCAACCAGAATCGTCACATCTTGAGCATTCACCATAGTGACAGCTTTGCAATAGCAACAGTGCTGGACCCATGATACAAACGTGGAATTGCCTCAGTACTGGAAGGAGGGCCTGAATGGGTAAAAAATGTCAATGGGCAACAGGTACACTTTGTTCATGGGGCATAGAAGTCACATGCCAAGGTCAGCAAACCTCAGCAGCATAATCAGGCTGTAGGTGAACCTGGAGGAGTATCAAGCATATCCTGTAAGGGGGAAGGGACTGCAGTTCCAGGTGGTCTGTCATCCAAAGCAGTTGGTGTCAACCCACTTTGGGAGGCTTTGTCCCAAGTAGGAATTTGTGACATAAATGATTCCACAGAACAGGATGATGCATCAACCACTGGACCTAGTGCAGCACAGAGAATGGTTGAATCATATTTGTCTGAAAACAGGCATCTGTCAATAACTAATGATCCTCTTTTATACTGGAGCAGAAAGGTCAGTGAATAGCCAGAGCTGACTGCAGTGGCAGTGAAGTACCTGACATGACCACCCTCCAGTGTAAGTGTTGAGCGGGTATTCAGTTCAGCAGGTGCAATAGTTTGGGATTGTTGTACAAACCTCTCTCCTGCAAATGTCAGTTTGCTAACCTTCATAAAAATGAATGAGAAGCACATACTTGCTCAGACTGCAACCTCAGTATTCGTTCCCTGGCCTAGTCATGGTTTTGGTGATGTAGAATTGGACCATCCTGGTGGCACTGGCAGTGGCAGCATGAAATGGCATACCACTGACGTGAATGATGACACAATGGAGAAAGAATTTCCCAGTGGTCAGACTTCAGACATAGATGACTGTGAGGGCAGCTTTCTTTATGAGTATGATGATGAGGTTAATGTTGGCAGGTTTTAACTTAAGTTATTAAAAGTCTGTCACATTTGTTGTATAGCAAAACAAAATGGTTATATTAAATGCACGCTGAAAATAGAAAATAGAGTTAAAAATCTACGTTTCAACCTTAGGTCTTCAGGAAATATCTAAAAGAGAAAAAAAACAAGTTAGTGTAGAGGAGAGGTAAAATGAGAGTGATATATATGTGGAGAAAGAAGAAGAGGGAGGCAAAGGAGAAGAAGTGATAAATGATAAGATAAGAGAGAATCTGTAAAACAAAAGGTGATGATGGGAAAGATAAAACATAATGGGAGAGAAAGAGCTGGGAAGATCCCAGGTAGAGACTGATTAACAGGGCCTTGTAAGAAGGCTGAAAGGTGACAAATGTGTGAGAAGGAGACAGAAATGGAGACATATGGTGAAAATGAAAAATAAATCAGTACAAAAACAAATTGACTTTAGGGAAAAAAGGAGGCTGAAAGATGTTAGTGGAAAATAAGTCTATCATTTAAACCAGAGGGCTGCTGGGGAGCAAGGTGGATGATCAGCTTGGCTTCCATGTTTCTATGGTTAGGATCCCGGAAGCCCTGCTGAAGGACACAAACAAAGGTCATTGACATTGTGGTCCCTGGAGATAAAGTGGGATACAATGGGTTTAGCAGTTTCACCATTCCTGACGCTCTGTAATGTTCCTGAAGCGGTCAGCAAGGCCTACCAGTTTCTCCGATGTAAATAGCTGAACACCTCCTGCAAGAATACAGTACATTACATTAGTGGAGGTGCATGAGAACTCCTTGGTGATGTAAAAACACCTGTAGGCCCCGAATCTCAGTTACACTGGAAATAAATTTGCAGGTATAGCAGCGAGCCCTGTTGCAAGGTTTGGTACCTGGGGAGGAATTGTTAGGAGTGGGTAGGCTGCTTTTTACCAGGAGATTGCGAGGTTAGGTGGCGCGGTAGGAGGCAATAGGTGGTTCTGTAAAGGAAGCACCAATGTTAGGATCAGTTGCAAAATGGGAAAGTTACTAGTGATGATCCTGTGAAGAGAAGGTGTGCTCTGATGGAAAGGAAGAACTAGTGGAATTCGCCGTTGTTCTTGTGTGACAGTATCCCTCCTCGCGGGGTCAGGTTACGGGGCATGTTACTGACCCAGGAGGAGTGCTCTGTCCACTGTGCTTTTAGGGTATCCCTGTTGATAAAAAACTATGCATTATTTGGGTCTGCTCAGCAAAATCATCCTCTTCACTGCATAACCTGAAAGTCTAAGAAACTGTGAATAAGGCAGGCCATTCTTGACATGTTTAGGATGGAAGGAGCTATGCAGGAGGAAACTGTGAGAGTCAGTGGGTTTGTAATAGACTGATGTCTTCAGACCAGTGTTCTGGACTGAGAGCTGGATATCCAGGAAAGGCAGTGTAGAGGAGGATACTTCAACTGTGTACTGAAGGGAAGGATGAGCCATGGTGAACTTGTCAAGGAAGACTTGAAGGGTCTCCCTGGAGCAGGAGGTGGCCCCCACACAGTCATCAATGTAGCGTTTGTAGAGTTCAGGCACAGTCCCTGTGAATGAGAGAAAAAAACATTCCTCCACCCGACCCACAAACAGATTAGCAAAGCTGAGACCCATCTTGGTACCCATGGCAACTCCACTGACCTGCTGAAAAAAACTGTTATTAAAAGAAAAAGCATTGAGTGTTAGAACCAGTTCTGCCAAACAAGTTAGTGTGTGTGTGGGTGGCTGCTGGACTTCCTGCTTGTTCAAGAAATGCTGCAAAGCTGTCAGACCATCATCATGGGGGATCACTGTGTAAAGAGATTTGATGTCCATGGTGAAGATGAGCTGATGAGAGTCACTGAATCTGAACCTGTCAAATAACTGGAGAGCATGGTTAGTGTCTTTAACATAGGAGGCAGGGACTCAACAAGGGGTCTCATGAGGCCATCCAAAAATGCGGAGATGTGGGATGTGGGGCAGGAGCAGGCAGACACTATGGGACAACCTGGGTTACCTGTTTTGTGGATTTTGGGAAGAAGATAAAACCTAGATGTCTGGGGATGCTGGACTATGAGTCTCTTAGCAGAAGCAGGGAGCTCATTGTTTTCAATAGCAGAGGTGATGGTGGTGGTGACCTCCGTCTGATAGTCAGCAGTGGGGTCCTGTGGAAGAGAAGAATAAAACCTGGTGTCAGAGAGTTGCTGTGTGGCTTCCGTGATGTATAGCTCCTTTTGCCAGACCACAACAGCACCTCCCCTTATCAGCTGGTTTAATAAAAATGTCATTCCTACATTGTAGAAATCTGAGGGCTGCAAGCTCACCAGGTGTCAGGTTGGAATGGTTGTGCCTGCAATGAAGATTAATGGGTCCCAGCTTTGCTAATCTGTTTGTGGGTTGGGTGGAGGAATGTTTTTTTCTCTCATTCACAGGGACTGTGCCTGAACTCTACAAACGCTACATTGATGACTGTGTGGGGGGCCACCTCCTGCTCCAGGGAGACCCTCCAAGTCTTCCTTGACAAGTTCACCACGGCTCATCCTTCCCTTCAGTACACGGTTGAAGTATCCTCCTCTACACTGCCTTTCCTGGATATCCAGCTCTCAGTCCAGAACACTGGTCTGAAGACATCAGTCTATTACAAACCCACTGACTCTCACAGTTTCTCTTCCATAGCTCCTTCCATCCTAAACATGTCAAGAATGGCCTGCCTTATTCACAGTTTCTTAGACTTAGCAGGTTATGCAGTGAAGAGGATGATTTTGCTGAGCAGACCCAAATAATGCATAGTTTTTTTAACAACAGGGATACCCTAAAAGCACAGTGGACAGAGCACTCTCCTGGGTCAGTAACATGCCCGTAACCTGGACCCCTAGGAGGATACTGTCACACAAGAACAACGGCGAATCCACTAGTTCTTCCTTTCCATCAGACACACCTTCTCTTCACAGGATCATCACTAGTAACTTTCCCATTTTGCAAACTGACTCTAACATTGGTGCTTCCTTTACAGAACCACCCTATTGCCTCCTACCGCCCGACCACCTAACCTGCAATCTCCTGGTAAAAGCAGCCTACCCATTCTAACAGTTCCTCCCCAGGTACCAAACCTTGCAACAGGGCTCGCTGCTACACCTGCAAATTTATTTCCAGTGTAACTGAGATTCGGGGGCCTACAGGTGTTTTCACATCACCAAGGAGTTCTCATGCACCTCCACTAATGTAGCGTACTGTATTCTTTGCAGGAGGTGTTCAGCTATTTACATCGGAGAAACTGGTAGGCATCTTGCTGACCGTTTCAGGAACATTACAAGAGCGGTCAGGAATGGTGAAACTGCTAAACCCATTGTATCCACTTTATCTCCAGGGACCACAATGTCAATGACCTTTCTGTTTGTGTCCTTCAGCAGGGCTTCCGGGATCCTAACCATAGAAAAACATGGAAGCCAAGCTGATCATCCACCTTGGCTCCCAGCAGCCCTCTGGTTTAAATGATAGACTTATTTTCCACTAACATCTTTCAGCCTTCCCTTTTTCCCTAAAGTCAATTTGTTTTGTACTGATTTATTTTCATTTTCACCATATCTCCATTTCTGTCTCCTTCTCACACATTTGTCACCTTTCAGCCTTCTTACAAGGCCCTGTTAATCAGTCTCTACCTGGGATCTTCCCCAGCTCTTTCTCTCCATTATGTTTTATCTTTCCCATCATCACCTTTTGTTTCACAGATTCTCTCTTAATCTTATCATTTATCACTTCTTCTCCTTTGCCTCCCCTTCTTCTTTCTCCACATATATCTCTCTCTCATTTTACCTCTCCTCTACACTAACTTGTTTTTTTTTTCTTTTAGATATTTCCTGAAGAAGACCTAAGGTCGAAACATAGATTTTTAACTCTATTTTCTATTTTCAGCGTGCATTTAATATAACCATTTTGTTTTGCTTTTAGACCACATGCTGATGCAGCGCCTTGTCTTTGTTTTTTTACATTTGTTGTATGATACATGCTTTCTTTTTCATAAGGTTAAATGAGTGTCCCACTTAGAGTGACAAATTCCATATGTCACATCACATTTGTAACAGAGAGCACAATATATCCTAGCCCCTGTACCACCACCATAAGACTGCTGTTAGCCACTGCCACCACAGGGAATTACTTTGTGTGCCCCACTGGACCACCACCATAAGACCACTGTTAGCCACTACCACCAGAGGGAATGACTTTCTGTGCCCCCCTGGACCACCACCATAAGACTGCTATTAGCCTCTGCCACCACAGGGAATGACTGTATGTGCCCCCCTTGACCACCATCAGAAGACCGCTGTTAGCCACTGCCACCACCACCAGATGCAGAAAGATGTGAGAGGGAATGTCATCATGTGCCGCAGCTATGACCACCAGCACCCACCACCAGTATCATTCTGACAATGTTTTTCCATTACATTGACCATGCCAAGGCAGAGGGAGTTGAACAGGAGACCACATACATCATTCACAGGCACAAGGCTTCTTACTATTAAAACTATAAAGTGAGTATGTGTACTAATGTTTTTTATGCTATTCAACTTCCTTTAGCTGTGTGTTTTGTTTTCTTTTGCTTTTCTGAGCTGCAATGGTCAAACACATACAGTAAACTTATTTTGTTTTTTTTAGAGGTTAACAACAAATTATTCTCCTTCGCTGAAAGTCAGTATCAAAGGTACAGCAGCAGTACTGTCCACAGGAACCTATGGAATATTCATTTCCAGTCCATACTGGTAAGTATAGATATTTTATTTCATCTGTTCCTTTTTTTTTCATAAGAGTGCAACAAATCCGACTGAGGATTCATAAACTAGGTGATGTGTATGTCACAAAAAATATTTCTGCAACATATCATGCACTGTATTCCAACTTTGCAGCTGTGCAGCCATGACAGTGTTAAAAAAGTTGGACCCAGGTTGTGTTACTTGACAAGATGTGGTTTTGAAATGTAACTTGAGTTGAGATGCAGGGACACTGATACAGTATATTTGTTACACAGCCTGGTACTAAATTAAGTTGTTAGTTGCTGATTGCAGTGGAACAGCTTGCAATCTTTGTTAATCCAGATACCCGTGGAACAGCCACAGCTTAAACATAATGTGTTACTGCTGCAATCAAGTTGTAATAAGTCCTTCATTTCTTTTTTTAGGAAACTTCCAGATGCTTTGTTGTGTCATAGTTGCCTTATCCAAAGAAGCTCTTCAACATCAGTACTTTTGTATTGAAGCACATGGCGTATAGCCATTGCACCTTTACACATAACGGAGCTCCCATAGCGTCCGCCATACTTCCAGGTCGCTGACTTTTCTTTATTAAAATATAGTATGTTGCGGCATGAGAAAAACACTGCAACATACTTAAAAGGCTTAACTGGAGGGTAAGCTTTGCAGGGGGCGGGACCTCTTATTGCTGACTGCTTCCCTTTAAACTAATACTGTGTGGCCTTCCGTCTGTCTGTTATTAAAAAAACACAAAACACTACAGCAGTGGGGGGTGGGGAGGTGTGCAGAAAAAAAAGCTAATGGGGGATCCCACAATGTTCCAGCAGCAGATGGAGCATCAACACTATCTGTAGCTCGTGTTGCTCTATCTGCTCCACCTGCTGCTGGATAGCACCCACCTTCTTGTTACTTTCCTCCACCACAGCCCACAAAAGTACTATGTCTGCCTGCATTGCAGGCATTATGGTGAGGTCCACTGGGGAAAACCAGGTAGTAGTGGTGGTGGTGAGGGTGGTGCTGGTGGCAGTGGTGGGGGTAGTGGTGGAGCAGCAGCTGCTGTGGCCCTCCTCCTGCTGCAGTGATGCACAACAGCAACACCCTCTGCCACTGCCACAGAAGGGCCAGCAGGTGGAGGCCTGGCCCATTTGGTGGCAGCCTGCCACTCCACCTTGTGGTGGTTCAGCATATGTGAGTGCTATCCCCCAGTCTCCAGATGTGTTCCCCCGGGGCTACAACCCCCTGCACACCAAAAGGCAGACGCACCACAATGTTGTTGTCCCCCCGACTCAGTTGAAAAACTGCCAAACTGTGAAGCTGCGGGGGGGGGGCAGGCACAGGAGGGGCAGATGTAGCGCCAGCAGCACTGTCATGCACCTGGGGCTCCACCTGCTACTGTGAAGGGGGTGCTGCTTGAGCTCCTGCAGCTGCTACTGCTGGTGGTGGCGGACTTGCTGGATGTGGCGGTGGCACTGGTGGTGCTGCTGCTTCTGGAGGGGGGAAGGCAGGACCAAACAATCTGGAGTGGTCCAACAACAGCTGGCTATGACCTCCATGCGTGCATACTCCCCTCTGGCCATTGGCTACAGACTATCCCTGGTTAATTGCACAAAACAGTGCTTCCCTCTCTGATGCATCACATGACGAGTGACTTCACATACACTCAGAGTCTCACACACACACACACACACACACACAAAACAAAACTTATAAAACAAAGAAATCTGTTACCAAAAAGAACTGACAAAACAGTACAAAAAAAATTAAAGAATTAGCTTTTAAAAAGCTTTTGGGTTTTCTGAAATTTGCTCAAGAAAGAAATAATAACAAACTCTCCTCTCCTGCACAAAATGCTTCCTCCTTCTACCTCTTCAAAGGAGAAAATGAAGGTATCTACTTGCATGACTCACTTCCTTCCTGCCTGGCTAAAGCATGTTACTTACAGTACTGTAAGCCATGTGATGTGTGTGTGGGGGGGTTGCCTAAAGTGCCTATTTTGTTGCCATTCCTCCTTACTTCATGTTAAGGCAGAATAACAACCTGAAGTCATAATAACAAGGCAAAGTGAGCACTTTTCAATGGTCACTTTGCTTAGTGTTATAAAGTGAAGTGGCTACTTCGCGTTCACTTCACCTGCAGATTTTAAATTCGCTGCATCTCTAATGTGGATAATTTAGATGCCTGCAACACCAAGACTGACTAACAGAGGTCTGTGTTTCAAAACAGTGCTTATTAACTTTGTTTCACTTGCATGACGTCACACTGGGGGGTTGCAGCACTGAGGAAAAAAAGGTGTGGGTTATGCAAATGAAGCAGAACACAGAAATAAAAGCATTTATTTCATGAAAAAAAGCCCTATTTGGCAGTTTAAATGGTAGGCTACTGAATCACAACTCCTACAGGTTAGCAAAGTTTACTACTCCTGTTTGCTATGGCAAAGCTTGCTAAATCACTTTTAAAATGTTGTTTCCCTTGCACGATATAAAGGTTAGGGGTTGCAGCACTGAGGAAAAAAGGGACAGGACAATGCAGATGAAATGGAGCACTGAAATGGATTTTTTCATGGAAAACAGTTCTTTTTGACAGTTTGAATGGTAGGAGACTGAGTCACAACTTCTACAGTTTACTATGCCAATTTACTATGGCAACCTTCCATAACTCACTTTAAACTTTGGAGAAACGGGTCCTATTGTATAAGCTTACTGACAGGGAGGACTAGACTGTGAGTTCAGGAGATAACATCAGCAGTAGCTCTTCATTGAAACTGTTTTTTTTTTTTTTTTAACAGGTAGTGAAAAAAGGGTTACATAATAGCTCATATCTTTAAAACAAAGTAATGTAGAAACCTAATTTTTGGTATGAGATTTATTGGGGTATGCTTATTCTAATTCTGCAATGTAGCACTTTTGCCCAGAGTCTCTCTTTAAACTCTGATAGGGCTATTCAAAGCTCATTACTGACAGGGGTAGTTCTGAAGGACTGGAAGCTGGTGGGCATGGTTCCACTCCAAAAGAGAGGAAACAAGGCCGGCCCAGTGGTGCTGAGGGCTGAGGCGCTGGATGCCTTACCTCGCGCTGTGCCGGTGACCCATGTTCAGGAACAAGCAAGGGTCACCAGGGGTTGGCGGGGAGGAGAAGGATAGAGCATCCACCAGACTGCTCTCCTTCTCCGGGGGGGAGTTCACTTCCCAATGCCCGATTGCCACCTGGTGGAGGCTGGGGGTCAGGGCAAGGGGTGACAGCATTG
Organism: Neoceratodus forsteri; assembly: GCA_016271365.2. Classification (NCBI taxonomy): domain Eukaryota; kingdom Metazoa; phylum Chordata; order Ceratodontiformes; family Ceratodontidae; genus Neoceratodus; species Neoceratodus forsteri. Next base: position 656,313,729 of record CM028132.1, read on the forward strand.
AGTGGAGTCTGGGCAGATGCCTGTGGGAGAGACGTGTGGACGCATGCACCTCTGCCTCCGCTGGTGTCATTGCATGCCCAAGGCTCCAGTAAGGGAGGGGGACAAAGCAAACAAGGGAAAATGTGGCACCTGTCGAGCAGCTTGATTGCCGTCCATGAGTGTTCATCAGGAAGCCGGCACAAGAACTGGATCCGAGAAGGTGGGGAGTCAGGGGGCACCCTGCTGTGGGGGGTAAGCCAAAGGGGTTTCAGGGAGCCAGTGGTCTCGATCAAGATGGACAGCAGCTGATCCCTGGCTGAGGATGCGAGGTCTAAAGGGAGACAGAGGTGGCCCAAGGAGGATAAATAATCTCAAAAAAAAAGAGCAACAGGAGCAGAGTGAGAACTATAGACCTGTTGGTATATACCTCAGTTGTAGGGAAACTAATGAAGCTGCTAGTCAAGGAGAATGCAGCGGACTACCTGGAGAGCAATTGCCTGTAGAAAACAGTATGGGTTTATGGCAAGGAGGTCTTGTCAGACAAACCTAATAATTTTCTTTAACTGGTTGATGAGAACATTGGATGGGGATCAAACCATGGATTTACTCAGTTTCGGTTCCAGCAAAGACTTTGGCTCCATGCCTCACAGGTGAATGCTGAAAAAGAAGGAGGTTCTTGGGGCAGCAAGGGACATAGTTAGGTGGGTAGGAAATTAGCTGAGGGAGAGGCAACAGAGGGTCATGGTAAATGTGGTCAAATTAGAAGAGAGGGAGGTCACAAGTGGAGTGCCACAGGGTTCTGTCCTGGGGCCAGTCCTCTTCAATATGTCCATCAGTGACACTAGAGAAGGAATCCAGGGCAGGTTGTGTCTCTTCACAGATGACAAAAAGCTCTTTCGGAGAGTAGACAGCAGTGAGGGAATTAGGGAGATGTAGAGTGACCTGTATATACTAGAAAGGTGGTCTAAGGTCCTGCAGTTGAAATTCAACACCAAAAAGTGCAAGGTGATGCATCTAGGGAGCACGAATCCCAGCATGGAGTAGTTGTCAGGGGTTAATCAGACCACAATGACTAAGGAAAGGGAACTACAGTAGGAGTTATCATTAGTGACACCTTCAAACAATCAAGCCAATGCATTAAGGAAGGCCTTTAGTAAGGCAAATAGGATGCTAAGACGTACCTGGAGGGGTACTGACAGTAGAAGGGAAGAAGTAATATAATCTCTTTATAGATCAATGGTAATGCCACACCCAGAGTACTGCACCCAGTTCTGGAGTCTTCATCTCAGGAAAGATAAGGACAGGCTAGAGGCAGTGCAACAAAGGGTTACCAGGATGATTCAATGGCAGCAGGGCAGATCTTATGAGGATTGACTTGGGGCACTAAACATATACCTGCTTGACACCAGCTAGGAGAAGGGTGATATGAGAGGGACCTTCACATTCCTGAAAGAAATAAATAAGGTGAACTGTGAGGAGTTATTTAGCATAAACACAAACTCAAGGTCATGGGGGCATGAGTGGAAACCAAAAGGAGTAAGGCTTAAAAGTGATATGAGGAATTATTATTCTACAGAGAGGGTGGTGGAATCTTGGAAAAGTCTGCCAGTTGAGGTGGTAGATGCCAAAACCATAAATGGCTTCAAGCACAGTTGGGAAAGAGCGAAGGCTATTGTGGCTACTTAAGGCAATAGTAGCAGGGAGGAGAATAGGGGAGGATAGTGAGGGTTAGTATCTTGGATGACAATTAGGTCCTGGAGATAGATAGAGAACCACAGCAGACTAAATGGACCATCTGTCTTTTGCTGTTGACATTGTCTGTTTCTACGAGGACTTATACTTTGAGGAGGAGGGGGAAACTATTAAACCCAATGGTTCACCTGAGCAAGAGTTTGGCTCCTCTCCTAGGTCTACAGAGGATTATACCTCTTATTTATCAAGCAGATGGTGAGAACCCTCAACATCCCCTCTCATGAAACAGAACAGGATGAGGAAGAAGCAGAGTTCATGTGTGTGATGTGGTTAGCCCCTGCAAGAAGGCTATTAGCCTCCATCCACAAGTCACTCCAAAAGCTGCTTCAGAAATAAAGTCAGTACCTAATTCACCTGCTATCATCAATAAAAAGTTGAACAAAAAGTATCAGGTAGACAGACAGGGAGTAGAATACCTGTACACTTAGAGTAATCATGAAGGAGTGGTCCAAGCTGCTGCTTGTTAAAAGTCCAAGATGACATTTTCTGCAGAATCCCCTGAGAAGAATTCCAAAATTAAGTAATAATACCCAAAACAGGGTGGGGCGTTATTGGGGCCTGTGGACCGCCAGGGGCATGGAGGCCCGACACGCAGGCGGAGGCCTTATAGCCTCTGGAAGGTCCATTATATCCCATAACGCCACCCTGGAGGATATTATGACACTTAGAAAATGGCTATAGCTGACTTTATAAAAAATATATACAAAAATAAAAAATACATATTTAAGAAAACAAATAAAAAACTATTGTAAGTAACTGTTGTAGTAAAGTAGTGCCTGTTTTTGTGAAATCACCACTGGAGGGCGCTGCTGATTTTTAGTTTTCTTTTTAGAGTTTCTGTACATGAGCATGCTGTCCAGGTTAAATGTAACTGCTTCTTTGTCCCTGACACCCCCCCACTACCACCACACACACAGACACGACAGGGGAGAGCACTTTATTTTGATTTCTCTAATGATCATCACTAGGAACAGGAAAATACTAGCCTGGTGATCTGGAGACTGGCTGTGAAGAGAGGTATATGTTTTTGTTCCGTTTTTGATGACCTTTCAAATGTGGCACAATTTTCCAGCGCTAGCGTGATAACATGCTGTGAGCTGACATGGACGATGAATAGGAGTGTTGAGTATGGTAAAGGACAGTGATTATTTTAAAAAAGAATAGTTTTGTATTGCAGTTGCTTCCTAATTGTGTTTTGGTTTCTAGGAAAACAGTGTGGCTGAATGGGGGATAGTGCTAGCATAGCGTCATTCTGCGAGGAACTGCCATTTTTTTTTATGGAGAAAAAAGGGACCAGACTGGATTTGGGGGACGGGCATACATTTTCATTAGTATACAAATGGCTTTTCTCTTTGTTTTTAGTGGGGCAGGTTGGCTCCGGTTATTCTGTCTAGCGAGGTAAATCTCAGTAAAAGAGCAGGGTAAAACATGGCGGCTTGCAAGTTTGCAATTTGGGTGGCCCCAGAATTTATTTAGTAATGCGGCATGCTAAAGTGGCACTCGTTATTTTGTGGGCGTTGTTGAGAAATAACAGCCCAGGTGCCAGGCTGTTTCAGCCAATCAGAATACGAGTTCCACTTTATCCATTTTCCAGAACTAGATAGTGGATGCTATGGCCAAAAAGGTACTGTATATGCCACAGTATCCCTGCTTCTGAGACAGTTAGTCCAACTGGCTTATACAGACTAGTACCCAACAGCAATGTGGAATGCAGTACTGGCACTGGCTGATATAGTTGATCGTGAGGTGGCACAGGACCTGGCTGCCCCAGCAAGATCAGCCCTGGATGCCACAAAATACCGATTCCACATGGCTGTCAACACTAATGACACTGCTTTATGGGTTCTAGCCCATGCAGTGCCATTGAAGTGGTTTGCCTGGCTAAGGGCTTCCATTCTTTCCCAGGATACACTAGCTAAGGCTATGGCTTTCTCTTTTGAGGAAAACTCCTTATTTGATGATGAAACAGAAGCATAATGAAAAAAGTGGATGAATACAAGACCACTTACAAATACAACCTTGAAAAAGATAAGGCCACCACCTCTTCAGGTCCTATGGAAGAGGAGGCAGGGGTAGGTGCTACTATCCCAGGCCATCTGTTCCCTATGAATATCAGCCACAAAGAGGCTACTACAGAGGCAGAGGTAGGAGGGGCTACAAGTGTGCTGTTATAGCATCAGCCCCCAAGCCACAACCAAAACAAACCCCCTGACGATTCTGCCTGGGTCGCTCAAGAATTGCTAGTGGGGGTTGACCCACTACTTCCAGTGATGAGTAAAAAAATTACCACAGAAAAGTGGGTTCTGAAAGCAGTGGGTCAGGAATTATTCCTGCAGTTCAAGAGGTTCCCAAAACTACAAAAACACAAGCATTTTCCAGCTCATTCACCAACAGAAAGCATTCTGCTGGAACTGGAAGTAAGAAACTGCTGCAGCCAATCGCAGAAGAAAAAGTCCTGCCTCATAGTGGGGCAAGGGCCTCTTATCAAAATAGTTCCTCACCCACAAGAAAAATGGGGAACCCATTTTGGATCTAAGATATCTGAACAAACTCTGCAGTACTCCAGGAGATGAAATGGGCAAAAGGGATAGTGAAAATAGGGTAGAAAATGGAATGCTAGGGGTTGGGAGAAGGATAGATGTGAAATGCAAGCAGAAGGTGATGGAGAGCAGGGTCCTACTTGTCGGGGACTCTATAATAAAAGGAACTAGATGGAAGGGCAGAGTGGACAAGAGTAGTGTAGTATGGGTATAGTACTTGCCAGGCATGACAGCGGTGGAGGTCATTCACTATATCTCCTGAAGGGGGAAACAGCAGGATGAGAAAACACACCTGATGTTCCACCTGGGAACACTTGACCTGGAGGGAACTAGCCTGTTGGAGGTGCAGGCAAGATTCAGAGTGCTCACTAGACACTGCAGTACCGGGTCATAATCTCATGGACTAAACAGTGCATGAAGAACCAAGATGACAGTAGCGTGTATGGGTTTAGAGCGACAGGAGAATAATAGCAATATGAAAATATTGCTACCCCCGATGCTGTCTATGGAAGAGGAAGTGCATGTAAGCACTGTCAGTTGGGTGCCTGATCGAGCCACTCCATGATGGAGTGGCTACAGCACCCTCACCCTGCAGTGGTGGGTGGGTTGGGAGGATGAGGGTTTGATTCCCTGCTAGGGGATCTTTTTATTTTGTGATTTTAAATGTGCTGTGGACAAGTGCAGATAGGGCTTTTCCTCTTGCCCTGTGTCCACACCCCTCAATGTTGGTTATGTAACCCCTCCCTTCCTGCCCTATCTAGGGGCATACTTAAAACATCACAGGTGATATGGGCAGGAAGAAAGGAGCACTCAAAAGTGCTAACATTCGAGATATTGCATATTACTGAACCATGGAAAACTGATGGTCTCCTACCTGCTGCTGTCTTCACATTGCTAGTTTACCTCCTCTTTCACAGCAACAGATCCTCTCCCTGAACCATCCACCAGAACGAGACCTCCCTCTTCTTCCATGGACGTCCCACAGAGCCCCTTGCAGCCCCCGAAGCTGGATTCTGCCCCTGGAATACAACTCATGACAAATTAATGAGACTGCAAATAGGAGAGGAAAGAAATAGATTTTATTTCATTAAACTCCCCCTCTACAATCAAATAAAGCACAAACCACTGTTTCTCCTCAACTGACTTTATTTTCATCTGTATGACAAATGATTCCAGCTATACAGGGGTCACCATTCCTTCACAGAAAATAATCAGCTTCATGGGGCTACAACTTTCTACACATTGGCTGGACATATTGGACAGCAGAAACACAGTTTCAGCAGACACCAGAAAGATTCTCATTTCCTACCCTTCCTCTCCCGGGTGATCTACCCAAGACCATGGAACCCAGATCCCTGCAATCTCCTGGCATATAAGGATTCAGTAAGCCAAGCCTTCCTTTTATTTTTTTCTATGGGTCCCTTTTCCTCTGTGGCACTGGTCATCCCCCCCCTTTCTCCGGTGCAGGAAAGTGAGCTGCCCTCCCCACCTGAACCCCTGCGCATTTGGCCTAAACCACAAGGGCATCCAGGATTTTTTCTCTGATGACCCCGGCTCTGGCCCACCTTCTGAATAGCTGGCTCTGATAATCAGTCTGAGACCACTGCTACCCTGATTACTTGCCTCTGCCTCAGTCCTCCACGGCCCCCAATTCACTCCGGGGTTGTTCTGCTATCACCACCTCCAACAGGGAGTCCCTGCCAGGCCCACTTCCCTTAAACATGATTCCTGGGATTGAATTAAGCACCAGCATGGGGACCACCCTTACAGGCCTACAAATTCTTTGGTCTGTGACCTGCCCTGACTTCACTGACAGGCACCCCAGGACTTGTCCTCCCAACTAGGTCCCTTAAATGGGTGAAAGGCTCCCCAGCTCCCTTGACCCCCCCCAGGCCATCTTGCCACACTGAGGGGGGGAACTCTTCCACAGGTTCCCCTCCTGAGAGGGCCCTGTTACAGCCCTCCCAGCCCTGGTGACCTAGGAAAACACCAAACAGGCTTCCTTAATGGCTTCTACATCCCTGCTAGGCTCACACAAAGCCTCTTAATGTCCTAGCCCTCCACGATGCAGGATCTGGCTACCTGTATCCCCACCTGAGCTCCATACCCCACCTCGTCATTGGCCATGGTGCATGAAACAGTCCTGAATGCACTTTTCAATGGAGGGTTTCCCCACTGGCCCTCCTGGGCCTCCAAGCTCCCTCATTTGCCCACCTATCCTGGTTCTAGTTCTACTCTCCAGCCTCCCCTCTCCAGCCACAGGCCTAATGCCCCAAGCTGCAAAAGGCCCTGCTACTTCCTGTCAGCTCACTTATATACCCTATTTCTACCCTCTGCTGCCACCTTGAGGCATCCAAAGCAATATCCCCCAGAGCACTAAACCCATTTCCTAGCTGTGGGAGGGAGTAGGAGGAGGAAGGGGATGCCTAAAGTGCAAATATAAGCCCCGCATTTGCAGGGGGCTTACAGTTATAATAGTTCCGAGGGGTGTGGGGGGAGAAACAAAAAAAGACCTTTCGGATGTGCGGCAACCATGTTGCAGTCGGCATTATGTGCCACCACTGTGTTGCCGCATGCTGTTGTTTGTGAGCAGTCTTGATGTGCACAATTTCATCCACAACATTATGACCTTGTGCCAATACTGCAGCAGTCTGGGGTTCAAATCAGTGGCTTTTGCTGAGGTGCTGCTGGTGCCAAAGGCAAGTATTGATAGGAGGCTGAGGATTAAGGAGTTTAATGAGTGGCTGGTGGGGTGGTGTGAGCATATGGGGTATGGGTTAGTAAGACACTGGGGATCCACGTTGAGGGATGAGAGCCTATTTGCACCAGACAGACTGCACCTGAACAGGGAGGGTGCGGAAGTACTAAAAAGCAAATTAGGAGAGTTCATAGAAGAAATCTACAATTTAAACTAGATTGGGAGGGAGAAATCAGCACCACAAGACAGGAGAAATGAGGGCTACCAGCCTCCCCCCTCCCCAGGATAGTGCTAAAATGTTGGGCATAATGGTGATGAGTGAAGGGGGGATGGAGGGGGAACCTGGTAGAAGGGCTTAGCAGCCAAGGCCAGGCACTTAGGAAATAAAATGGTGGACTTGGGGCCATCACGGGGGATGAAGGACTGGATATAGTAGCAATAAGCAAGATCAGGTGGACAGAACAACACACCTGGGAAATGACTATTCCAGGTTACAGACTGTTCAGAAGGGACAGGAAGGGTAAGGGGGGTTGATTTCTACATCAGGAAAGACAGAAGTGTAACTGAAGGACAAGAGGAGGATGGGGAGACTGAGCTACTGTGGGTAATGCTTGGCAGAAGGATGGGAGAATCCTTGCGACTGGGGGTGGTATACACCCCACCTAAACAAGGGGAGGATGGTGACTGATGCTTTATGGCACTAATTCAGGTAGTCACAAGGCTGTCCCTAAAAGGAGAACTGCTACTGATAGGGGACCTAAACCTCCAAGATGTAGTCTGGGAAATCCTGGATGCAGCATCAACAAGGAGCATGGAGATACTAGCTGCGCTGTAGAGGGTATTCCTTCAACAGCTAGTCATGGAGTTGACAAGTGGCAATAACCTGCTGGACATGGTCCTGACAAATGGGGATAGTGCGGAGGAGGTGCAGGTGGGAGAAACCTTGGGTACCAGTGACCACAGCACGGTAAGATTCGGGGTCAGAGCAGGGAGGGAAATAAGTAAAACCAGTACCACAGTCATGGACTTCAGACGCATGGACTTTGAAAAGATGAGAAGGACAGTAAGGGAGAAAATGGAGGGTATGGTAAATATAGGGGTAGTGGAGGAGTTATGAGAAGCTATCACAGCACCGTGCAGCATTCCATATTTTCTATAACAGCCTGCACCAGATGGGTTTGCGCAATCCTTGTGATATTTACATGGCTGCTTCATGGCAGACAGGGTTGTGTGCCAGAACAGTGCTGCCGTATCCCCTAAAGTGGGATTTTCAAAGGCACCCAAAGTCTGCAGGGTCTACCTGGAGTTAGACCAGCCAGAACATTTTTAACAGCCCCATGCTTCACCGGCATTCCTAACTGAGGGATACTCACATAGACCATACAGTAAGACAGGCAGCTGGGCAGTTGCCAGAGTGTTGTGGAATGAATGTTGGGAGGGGGGTGCAGGTGTTTTATGCCCCAGTGTCGTCTGGAACCCTAGCAGGAGAGAGTATGTTATGACAACACAGCAGGAGGTAGATTTCAGTGGGGGGATGTCCACTGGTGATTGGCACAAGATGCACCATGCCACAGCCAGCAGATGACCTGCCTGTGCAGTGTGGGCTGCAGTAGGGAGTGTGGGATGAGTGTGCTGTGGGGGGACCAACTGGAAACCACCACCAGTATGCCATGCATCAATGGGTGGCACTGCTGACATTGTCATTGTCAGCCCATGCCTGGTGGTATCAGTGGGTGGTAGACTAGGCAGAGGGCTGTGTGCCAGGCAGTCCTGTGGCACCTGACAGTGGTGGAGTGACTGCCAGGCTGCCCTGTGCCACTGCACACTGTCTGTAAGAGGCACCAGTGCCAGACTTTGTAGTGAATACGTTGTTGCCATACCGGTAGCACCCTCTGGATGTCCTGCCACTTCAGCCCTACAGTCCAGCACCAGAACTGGAGGGTTGCTAATGCTCTAAGGTAGAGTATATCTACTGCACGTATGGGTCAACAGTGTGGAAGGTGACAGCCCTCTCCTGCAGCATGAGCATAGTATGCAACAGGTGTAATGGCTGTTATGCTATGCTTCCCATCACTGACATGTCAGGCTGTGCACATTGTATGGACACGAGTCATGGGTGAGTTTGTAGCACTGTGGACATTGTCGCGTATGCTTGACACCCTTTATTGTGCAGACAGGCATCGATCCAGTGCAACTAAAGATGCCATAGCAGAGCTTGCAATGGCCAGCCTCTCCCCACTACTGTCTGGCAGCACATATAAGCCCCTGCCACAGAGCTCCATGTCTGGGCATACCTTCAGTTTGATGGCAGACCTATCTGGTGTTCGTGAATGGGCAGTAGCCTCCCCACAAGCACCCACTATGACTATGCTCTACAGTCAGCCCAAGCGTGACCACTGGTGTCAGTATCAGTTTGTTGGTTGCACTGTGGCACCACTGCTGCATACCCACCCAGGGACAGTGGTGTGGACATGCTGGGACTGTGGTGTGCCGGTAGCCCTGGCAATTTCCCTGGTATGTGGCAGTCATCATTTTCATGGGTGGGCTGTCCACTATGAGAGTCCCCTGACACACTTTGTGGGGAGATGGCAACAGCATCTCTGAGTCTTGCCCTACTGGCACCTGTAGTGTGACACCCAGTCATGGGACGCAGCATAAAACATACAAGTGATGGCTCTTTGTGGACCACCAGCACATCTCCACAATAGGGGCCAGTTTTCTTGTGCCAGAAGTTGCCAGAAACCTCCATCAATCCTCTCCTATGCGCTGGCTGTTTGTCTCATAGGTCCACTTGCAGCATAATTGGGTACTTTGTCACAGAGACCATACTTCTACCAAAATATGGTGCAGGGACCCTGGGCACCAATCTTTGCTTCAAGCAGTCACTTGACACAGCTTGTGTCATACCTTGGGTGTCTTTGAAAATCAAGCCCCAGATCTTCAAATAATTACAACAGTTGCAAAATCAATATAATGCGCCCAAACATATGTTTCTTGGGTGTTTGCAATTAAGATCTGTGTTAATGGATCTAATAGGAAATTTATTTATTTATTTGTTGTTGACCAGGTAAGTGCACTAGACAAATTCTGCCTATTTTCAGGCACCACCCGGGGAGGGGGATATAGATGAATGCCAACTGACCTAGAACCAGATTAAGCTGTTGGTGGTATTTTTGGTGAATGGGGGGAAATCTGCCCAGGGCACCGGGGAAATTCCCCTACTCTTGGCCAGTAGGGGGACAGGCTATCAGCAAGATGGCCACTCGGAGCGGGATGCTGAAGGGAGAGGACGTCTGCACAGTGGGAGCGCTTGCCTTATCTCTCACTGTGGGTATGCAAGAGGCAAATTGAGCAGATATGGTACAGTGTGACTCTGAGGATGAATTCCATGAAGCTCCTTTTTCCACGGGAGGAAATGTAGCTCACAGCTGGTAAAGTTATGAGTGACAAGCCTTTGCAAAAAGGCACTGCATACAAAACCTCAGGAGATCTGGATGTTCAACTACAAGGACAGCTAATAGCAGAGTCTGTAAAGCTGCAACATACAGAAGCACACACTATCATTAATGCTGAGATTCCTGTCAGCAGCTCAGCTGAGGAGAAGCCTTCTGCATGCCCCGTGGGGCTTGGTGAGTCAACTCATTCCTCTTCTATCACTGTTTCTGAGCTAGATATTGACAAACTTGAACAACAGGCCGGCAGTGAATTCATTCAGCTGAACGAGTGCCTAAAGCCTGAGCCTTTGAATAGTGACGAGGTACTTGTGACCAGGAACTTAGCGAAACAACAGGAGATTGTTCTGGCTTCTACTGCTACAGATTTCACTTCAAAATCTAGTGCTCCACTAAGCAAAATAGGGTTTGTCTATAAGCAACCGGCTAAGGAAGAGCTGGTAGTTTCCCCTGCGATTATTTATCAATCTACAATGGAGCCCCAATCAGGAGTCACATAGTTTTTTTTTCACAGACACTCTTAGAAATAATGGAGGTAATAAGGGTTCTACACAACTACTTTGCAATCTTCCTAAAACTGGTCCTAAGAATGTTTCTTCTGACCCAATTGTTTCTCCTAACTTGACTATGGGGCCCTGGATGCCAGGAAAGGCCTTAGTAGGGGCGGGCTGGAAACAAGCTCCCTCAGGTACGTGGTTACCTGACCCTGAATGAGATTTGGATTTAAAATTTTCACAAAACTCCCCTACATGGAAACCAGGCTTAAATACTAAACTAAGTACAGAAGCTGGGTTAAAGCATAAATAAGTAAGCCCCCCTCTTGCACCTTTAGAACCTCAAGTCCTTCAGGAAACAGCTTCTGATGAACCTTCAATTCTACCTACTCAAGTTAGTCCACCAAGTCTGGAGGCCTCTAAACCACCTCATCAAAAACTTTGATGTCTGAACTTTTTTCCACTGCTAAAAGGGAAGCTGCTCCAGGGAGGAATGCTGTACGAATAATGTACAAAGGAGGGTTGGAATCCAGACCAGGTAGATACTACATTGGAAAAACTTTGCTTAAAGACTCTCTTCATTTTTCTCCCAAAGATGTTTATGCATTTATAAATATTTCAGGCGAAGATAATTTTGATGTTAGTTTTAGATAATTTTGATGTTAGTTTTAGAACATCATGTGCTTTAGATCTCTTTTGGAAAAGGTAAGGGCAAGTCAAATTTTCTCCTACATGGACCCCCTTTGTGGTAATTCCCCTCACCAAACCCCTAATTAAATTTGTTACTGTGATGTTTCGGAATGAGGGGGTCCATGTGGAAGATATCACATTTTGGATCTCCCAGAAATGCAAAGTGTTAAGTTCTCCTGAACCCATTCTGGATTCAGAACAGTTCTGGATGGGTGGGTGGAAATATAAAATTAAACTGAGGCAATCTGACTCTGGTATTGAGCATATCCCAAATTCCTTTTTGTTGGTGAGGGATCAAGGGGTCTGGTTTTACAGAGGTCAGCCTCGAGCTTGTTATAAGTGCAGCTCTAGAACTCACTTGTCCAGTATATGTGACCAACCTAGGTGCGACAAATCCCAGGAAATTAGCCATGTCACCATACAATGCACAAACCACACTAGATGTGATCTGTGTGAGGGATATGGCCATATTTTCAGGGATTGCCCTTGGGCAGCCAAAAATAAAGCAACCTACATTAGTCCTGACCTACTGATTCAGAAAGCCCAGGACTCTGCAGAACAACCCCCCACAACCCCCCCGTGGTGGGGAAGCAGATTCCTCAGAAAGTTTCACCTTCTGAACCTTCTTCCCCAGGGCCTCAAGAGAAGACTCATTGTGCAGTCCCACAACCTTTGGTAGAGGAGAGAAAGGGTGAGATTCCCTCGGTACCTTAGAAGCTGGTGCCAGTATGTTATACTGACTCAGTCACTTCAGCCTCAGATTGTAAGTTTCCATCTCCTCCATCTCCATTGCCTAGAAGAAGTCCTAGGAATTTTCAACCAAAATCCCTCCCCCCCCGCCCCTGCCTCTATAGAATCCATTAACTCTTATGCTGCTTTGTTCATTCCTTGGGGGGAGACAAATATGGAAGTTGAGGATTCAGACTCCCAGAAATCCTCTTTGTCCATCATTTCACAGTCCATAGAAAATTCTAAGGAGAAAAAGAAGGAAAAAAGGAAACAATAAAAGTCAGCTATTTCCTATAAGATTTTGCAATGCAGTTTACTTGGGGTTCTTTAAACACTCACAGCTTATTGAACAATACCAAAAGGCAGGCCCCTTTTCAGTACATTCATGATAATAAGATCACAGTCAGTTTTTTGCAGGAAACATGGATGTATACAATAGAACAATTGCACACTTTTAAAAGAGAATGGCCCTGGGGCCCTTCATACTGGTTGTTTGGCACTGACAGTGCTGACGGTATTGGCATTCTATTTAACTCCTTTAACTTTTCCCTTCACAAGCTAATAGACCTCATTTCTGGTTGAGTCCTGATCTTAGATGAGAAATGGCACAACACCTGTTATAGATTCATAAACATCTGTAACCCTCAGTCAAAGGCTGATAGAGTGACTTACATGAAGGCTATACAACCATATTTGATTATCTCCTTGAACATACTATGGGGTGGTGACTTTAATTGCAGCTTACTTAGTTTAGTTCAACAGAATAAAAAAACTTACTGTGATTCCCATGCACTAGCCTCAATAATTAAGATGGCTGGCCTACTTAATTGTACCTTCTATCAGTCCAAGGGACCTACCTTTTCATTTTCAAAAGGCAAGTTACATTCTATAATTGATTATGTTTGTCTCCCCATCAGTGCATGTACAAGGCTTTCAGATGAGACCCATAGAGTTTTCAGATCATCTATTTTTGCTGTGTTCCTTTTACACTGAAGGCTCGTTTCTCAGTGGGAAAGGAAGGTGGAAACTTAACACCTCAATCTTGGATTCCCCTCAGATTACATTAGAGGTGAAATTGCTTTTACAAGATCACCTGTCAGTAGCCTTTTTGTATACTGACTTGGGGACCTGGTGGTTGGACACCAAATCGATTCTTCAGAAATGGTTTAAACGTCAAGGTGGGATAGCTAAAGACTCTAAACTTATGAAATCCTAGGGTATTGGCCCAACTTAATAATACAAGACTGCCTGCATCTCAGTGGGAAACACAATGGCTCATCTGAAAGATGGCACCTCAGGAGTGCAGCACCCCCCCCATGCTGCACTACAGTGTCAGTATTGGGATATTAACCCAAGGATATAGCCTATTCCCTGGATGCAGAGATTTCTACTGTACATCTGCCAGGCAAGGAAAATGTCCTAGCAGATACCCTAAGCAGCATAAGTCAGGTAAACCACGAGTGGGCCCTGAACCAGCAAGTGCTGGCCTCAGTCTTCAGAAGACAGGACACCGTGGAAATAAACCTGTTTGCCTCTTTGGAGACTAATCAACTTGCATAGTTTTGTTGCAGGCCACTGGCAAGGGGCATAGTCTCAGATGACACCCTGGTTTGGGACTGGATGAAAAGGTTCCTGTATGTCTTACCACAATTTTCTCTCATATGGAGAGTGCTCATAAAGCTCAGGAGAACCAACAATAGTGATCCTGATAGTCCCACACTGTGCCAGGCAGTCCTGGTACTCAGTGCTCCTGACCCTGTCCAGCAGGACTCTAATCTACCACTGAGATGCAACCAGCTGACTCTGACTCAGACTCAGGGCAGAATAACATTCCCAGAGCTCAGAACATTATGTCCGAGGGCAAGAGTCTTGAGGAGTTGAAATTCTCTAACTTAGTGTTGAAGGTTTCCTGAAAACCATCAACAAGAAAGGCATGTGCCTCTAAATGGAAGAGATTCTCTTACTAGTGTGCCCCCCAGAAAAATAATCCCAATGCAGACAGAGCTGCCTACAGTTCAGTAATGCCCAAACCAGAAAAGCCAGCTGACCGGTGTGAATCGTATCACCCAATATCAGTGTTAAACATGGACTATAAAATCTTCATGCCAATATTGGCAAAGAGGCTGGATGGCATTTTGCCCCACATCATCCACCCTTATCAGACAGGTTTCATACGGTCCCACCAAACTATTCATAGCATTAAGAGAACACTCTCTATAATGCATCAGGCCTCAAACTCAGGCTCCCTCCTCTAACCTTGAGTCTAGACATGGAGAAAGCATTTGATTCCCACTGGGAAGAATGCAATGATAATTGGTTTAGCAAGGATGGGTTACATCTTAACAGACAGAGGAATGCTCTTTTAGGACAAAAATGTATATCACTTATTCATTAACATTTAAACTAACTATGGGGGGAGCATTGGGTACATTTCATTCACCTCAGGCATCACTATATAACACCAGTAAGTGTATCAGTCATTCTTTAAAGTCTATGAGCTTCAATGCTAGATGCTTGACTAATAAACTTGATGATTTAAAAATAAAAATTTATACTGATAATGTGGATATTATCTCTATTAGTGAAACATGGGGTAATGACAAGGCTTCCTGGAAACTTACGATCCCTGGCTATACTGCATACAATTTAAACAGGTTAAATAAAAAGGAGGGAGGGATTGCCTTGCTTATTAATAATCAACTTAAATATGTTGATGTGTTTAGTTACATTAAAAAACATGATAAACAAACTGAGGCAATCTGGGTGAAAGTGTTTTTATCTGTAAATGAGTTCTTGATACTGGGTTCATCTTATCGCCCTTCAAATTCTGCTACATATATTTTGGATGCTTTATTAAGTGAAACTGAAACAGCTAGCTCTTTAGGAAATATTGTCATCACTGGCGACTTTAATCTGGGCAATATTAATTGGCATAATTATATGGCAGTTGGTAGCAACTGTAACAAATTTCTGTCCACTTGTTTAAATTTAGATCTTAGATAAAATGTTCTTGCACCCACCAGAGGTGACAAATGTCTGGACTTAGTAATTACTAATGACACTAGCAATTGATAATGTGGTGGTTGGGGACCCAATTGGCAATAGTGACCATCATATCATATCATTTATAATACATAAAGAGAGTGTATACCATCCTAATTTAACTATAGTGTATCTGTATGACATGGCTAACATTGACTCAATCAATAAATATATGCATGAGCTTGACTGGGATACATTATTTCTCAATAGATCCCCTGAGCAGTATTGGGACACATTTAAAAATACACTTTCCTATGTTAGAGATTCATTCATTCGGTCAAAGCCTAAAATATTGAATTCTAAACGAGTTCCGAAATGGATGAACAATTCTATTAAAATATTAATCAGACTTAAAAAGGAAAAATACAATCTTTTTCTCAAAAATAAATCAGATATGAATTGGATCACCTATTGTAATATTCAAAAAGGTGTAAAATCATGATCAAGAAGGCTAAGAGTAGATGGGAATTTAATCTGGCATTAAAAGCAAAGAAATCAAACAGTAAATATTTTTTTCATGCATCAACTTATTAAAAAAAGCTTGTTGTCAGGTTGGCCCTTTATTTCAAAATGATAACTTATCATTGATCCTGCTTCTATGCCTGAGGTATTCAACATCAAATTTTGTAATGCTTTTTCTGTTACTTCTCAAAATGTCAGCACCAATACATCAACATACACGGATTCACCTATTAGTTTTGGTACTGACACTATTAAAACAAAATTACTTTCTTTAAAGGGAAAATATAGCCCTGGCCCAGATAACATTGCAGGTCATTTATTGTATTTCTTATTTGATTTTCTTGTCTATCCTTTAAAGATTATGTTTGATTTATTTATTACTGTTGTTTATGTTCCAAAGGATTGGAAAGAGGCCTGCATTATACCTATCCATAAAAAGGGTGTAAAGAACAACTGGGAGAATTATAGGCCTATTAGTCTAACATCATCCACATGCAAATTATTTGAAAGTCTAGTTAAGGACATTATTGCCACCATCCTGGATATTCATGACCATGAGCAGCATGGTTTTAAGGCTGGTAGAAGTTGTCTCACTAATTTGCTTTGTTTTTATGAACAGATTAGTAGTTTGTTGGACAGACGTATATCCTGTGATGTAGTGTTTATTGATTTCAGCAAAGCGTTTGATGTCATGCCTCATTGGGCCATGATTCAAAAATTATACAAGCTTAAAATTAACACCTTTATCATAGGATGGATTAAGGAATGGCTCAATAGTCAGACTCAGCAGGTCCTTATCAGCAGAGTAAAGTCTAGCAAAGGTTTGGTGAGTAGCGGCATGCCCCAGGGGTCTGTCTTGGGTCTCTGCCTTTTCCAGGCTTTTATTTCTGAACTAACTACTGACTGTCTTTCCATAATCATCAAGTATGCTGATGACGTTAAATTAGGGGGTTCTTGTGTTACTCTGTCACTAGTAAATGACATCCAACACAATCTTAAAGCAGCAGTACTATGAAAAAAAAAGTTGCGCTTTTTTGACAGTTTATTCCCTGTGCCCTGCTAATCATATACCTGGTACTCTTTCTCGCTGGCATTGTACTATCACCGAGTAATTTGCTCAGTTATTTTCTGCTTTTGTTTACATGTCTGCCACCCAGCATGTTGCACTGGAACCCCCTCTGCTATCAACTGCACATGTGAATGACTTGCAGGGACATCAGGAATGGTCAGCAGAGGGTCCCTCTGCTGTTGTCAAAAAACGAGATGTGACCTATAGAAAAAGCGCAGCTGAAAATTAGTCAGCCGCCATATTTGTTGTAGCACTACAACACTTCAAATAAATTGCAAATATCTAAAAAACTAAAGACGACTGGAAAAAAAACATTTACAGGTATGGAAACTGGAACTTTGGCCGCATGCATACAGCCAAAAAACAGAATTTTGATAGGTCATTTCCTGATTTTGTAGTACTGCTGCTTTAATGTCATTTCCAACTGGGTCAACACCTGGGGGATGAAGCTTAACCCATCCAAGTGCAGGATCATGCATTTGGGTGCTGATAATTTGCATAACACATATAAACTGGCTAGTTCAATCTTGGGAAAATCTATAGATGAGAAAGATTTAGGAATTATCATTTCAGACAATATGTCATATACTAAACATCTACATGAAGCCATATGTAAAACAAACAAAGTTATGTGGTCCATTCTAAAAAATATTAGTTCTAGGACTCCGGAGGTGATGATGCCTTTGTTTAGGGCTTATGTCAGGCCTCATCTGGAGTATGCCTCTCAATTATGGTACCCATATTGTAAATATGATTGTAATTCACTAGAAGTGGTACAGAAGAAGTAAACCAAACACTTATTAGGGTTTCACATGATGTCTTATGAGACTAGGTTGCAATCCCTAAGTCTTATGCAATTAGCTACTCACCATCTTAGGGGTGATCTGTTGTTGCTTTACGACATCATTCAAGATCCTATTTATTATGCGAATTGGAACTACAATTTAAAGATCATTTACATGATACTCGTGGACACTCTCTTCAACTGGTGGGCAAATCTTTTCATTCCTCCGATCGTAAATATTTTTTCACCTTAAGAACCATAGGACTGTGGAATAGATTGCCATTGTATGTTGCTGTGAGTGAACTAAAAGCATTTTCAAGTATCGGCTTGATAAGTTACTCACTTCAGGTTTTGTCCTGTCTTATTATTATCTGGTTTAGTATAAGAGCAATTATGGGCTTTGCCTCCTCGCTCTTCATTTCACCATAGTAGTATGAACCACCATAGTAATAGTAGATTGGGTGTCTTGGACCTTTGTCCGCACCATATTAAATAGAAGTTTGGATCCCCAAACAAGTTTCAGGACTTGATTTCCTGTATATGCATAATACCCCCAGTGCTCAGGTGAGAGCAAATGGCCATTTCTTCTCATCTTTCTCCTTACAACAGGGAACACGCCAAGGCTGTGCCTTGTCCCCATTGCTATTTGCTGTGTACATTGAACCCTTGGTGCAGGCAGTGCAACAACATACCAGCATTGCAGGTGTAATGGGTCAGGATGGTACAGACCACCACTTAAGCCCTATATAAGTACCTGGGAATCTGGCTTGACCCAAAACTAGATTTCTCCATGCACCTCAACTAAATCCACAACAAACTATGCCCCAAGCTAGGCACATTATATAGGCATAAATACTGTCTCTCCTTTCCTGTCAGGAAAGATATTAATACCAAGCGTTTCCTCCCTTCCTTCGACTATGCTGACGTGGTTTACAGCTCAGCCCCCCAATCCTCCCTAGCCAAGCTTGACCCCCTGTTCCATGCCTTCTGCTGCTTCACCACCAATCTCCCATACTGCACGCATCATGGCCATCTATACCACACCTTCCTCCCCTCTCTAGCAAAACACCGGCTTGATCATTGTATAGCCTTTATTGCTAAATTCTGGTTTAATACTCTCCCCTCCTACCTCCCCTCCCTACTGACCCCTGACCTCTACTATGGCTATGCCTTACACTCCCAAGACCCACTCTCCTTCTCCTTAGCTACTACTCATTCTCTCACAGGGAAGCAAGCCTTCACCTACCAGTTTCCTGCCTTGTGGAATTTACTCCCCCTCGCTGTTCATGGTCTGCTAACTGTGGTGTCTATCAAAAACTACTTCAGACACTTCCTCCCCTCCCTGCCTCTGTCATCCCCCTGACCACTGGGGGCTCCTTTCCTTCCCCCTCTCCCTCACCCCTCCCATTTCTGGTCCTTGCACCAATGTCAGCTCTTACCTCTGTGTGGAAATCTCCTTTCCCTAAGCTCTACCTTTATCTAGCCTGCTCCATGTAAATTGCTTCTACATCCTACAAACTGTTGTACTATCTGTCATGTTCCATTGCCTGTTCTTGTGATATTTTACTTACTGCTCGGTCAACTGTATCATTTCTCAATGCTGTGTAAATCTGTAGTTCTGTGTACCTCTGTGTAACATTGTATTTTGTCTTAGATTGTATTCTGTGAAACACTGTGTCTTGTTCCCCTGCCCTCTCCCAGGTCACACCTGTAAATAAGCCCCAGCTCAGTGTGCCTTTCCCGGTTCTCAACTTTGAAATAAATAAATAAATAGGTCTCTACACAGATGAAATTATGCTATATCTATCAGCCCCAGGGGCTGATCTCCTGGTCATCTGGATGGTGCTACAGACATATAGGTCACTATCGGGCAACAAGCTCAATGAGAGTACAATGGAAGTATTAACAATATATTATGTCCCTAGTGCAGCGATCAAAGCCCAATATACCTTCTGCTGGGATTTGTCCCAGATGAAATATCTTGGGATAAAGCTCACAGCCTCTATTTCACAATTATATGAGGCCGACTATACCCCATTACAGGGTAGCAACAGCAGGATCTGGACTGCTGCACAGTGCTCCCCTTGTCCTTAGACAGGAGGGTACAAAAGTTAAAATGTTGGTTCTTCCCAGATTTTTATATCTTTTTCAGAACTTGGCTCTCCCAATTCCACAGAGGGCATGGATGAACTGGAATATGTAGCTTTTGTGCTTCTTCTGGCAAGGACAAGGCTCCAGAGTGGCTTTCTTGACACTGAGTCAACCAAAAAAGCAGGGTGGTCTTGCATTATCAGACTTTAAGATATATTATGAGGCAACTTATCCAGAACTCATGATGTATTGGCTCAGAGAATCCCCTGCTCAGCAGTGGGCCCAGCTGGAAAGGGTGAGAATTCCCACTTAACCTCCAGTGCTCAGCTTGTTGGACACTCAATTCAACACAACATACAAATGTACATATATGTAGAGTTGTGTAAAATTGGGAAATTTAGCCTAGCAAAATATTTCACATCATTTCTGCGTACATAAACTTTTTGCCTAGGCGAAACATTATTTCGCCTCAGATGGCAATTTTGCGAAATGCGAAATTTCACCAATTTCGCCAATGAGTTTCAATTTTGCCTGCAAATTTGCAATGCATTGTGGGTAAATAGCTGAAATATCACGTGCAGGCTGTTTTCTGCACAGTATATTGTCTGCTGAGTTGGAGCACAGTTCAGTGTGGTGCATCACAAACAATAAACCCTTCAGACACCTCTTTATTTGTTGTTTTCGAGAGCTAATTGCTCCCAAAATCTAAATGTTGTTCCTAATGCTGCTAGTGAACAATTTTTAGTTTTGGTATCTTTGGATAATACTTAGTTAAACTTGGGTAGTATTTTGAGATTTCTGTGCATCTGTGGGGGAGTTAAGTGGGGGAGTGTTGACTATGTGGTGTGTGTGTGTGTTTGTGTATGAGAAAGCAGAGCAGGCAAGTTCCTAATATTTGAAAGACTTCTCACAAGCTGTGAGTGAGTTTCTGTTATTTATTTTAAGTCTTAATATTTTTCTTGGTGTGCTACTTATTTGTAATATTTTTCTTACATATTGACCCTTTTTGGGGTAACTAGATACTGATTAGCTTCTTCTACCTGTTGCTAGCCATGCCCTCCGCCCGATTGGTGGTGGCAGCCCAGTCTGTGGGGTTGAGGTGTTTAAAGATCTCACTTGCCAAATGCAATGGCATTTGTGCAGTGCAGGTGTGGCAAGTGCAATAAGTACACTGGACTCTAAGGGAATGTAGCAAGCTCCCCTCAAACCCCCTGGCACTTTAAAAGCTCAGTGGACCATGTAGAATATCTGGTCATTATGAAAGAAAGAACCCTATATTCCACATTTCCATCTGGAAGGCTGCTGTATTCCTGGGAGATCTGAGCTGTGTGGCAGTGGGTCATTGGAGAGATTACAGGAATCATAACTATTATTGCTCGACTGTGTTCTGTTTTATTCAGAGACTATGTGAGCTCATGTTGCTAAAGTGTGAGGCTGCTAAACCCCTTATTGACTTTGGGAATTGACTAAGTCTGCTGGTGTGTGACCTGTCGCAGTATTGGGGTGCATTTTAATGCTGTGGAGATTTCATTATTTAGCACTGCTGGTTCGAGTCCCTGCTGAACTGCTGTTTACAAAGTGATTACATGTGTGCTGCTGAAAAGTGACCTAAAGCATACTGTTCAAGATGTTTGTGCTGTCCTTTCAAGAGTGGAGCTGTTTAATTAATTACAGCTGCTCCAACTTCAGTAAATGCACCCTGCTCATTGCCCTATTGTTAGATACTGACTAGCTTCTTTTACCTGTTGCTAGCCGCGCTCCCTCCCTGCTATTGGTGTGGCAGCCCAGTCTATGGGGTTGAGGTGTTTAAAGATCATACTTGCCAAATGTGGTGTTGTTTGCATAGTGCAGGTGCAGCAAGTGCGATAAGTGCAGGGGAGTCTAAAAGAGTCCGAGGGAGATAGGGGAGTGGGAGTGTTTGATTGTAATACTGCTGATGCTGTAAGTATGTTATGTTAAGAATGTGGGACGCAAAGTGTTTACCTATTTGAGTGTGTATACTTTGGGGGAATTGGTATATGTGGATCATATTGAAGTATATAGGTTTGGTGCCGGGAACACTGCCTCATATAAGACAAGTGATTTTTGCTTTTCAAATTGCTTAGTTGTTGATGTTGTTGTAACTGATTCATGGCAATTGTTGTTGAGTAGCCCTATGCCCATAAGACAATGTGGGAATAGGGGTTGCCTTACTTGATTGCACTATGGCATGTTACTTTGTTCTAAATTGGGGAACTGTGTTTCAACTACCTTTCTGTTGTCAGTTGCTGTTGATGTTGAACTGAATCCAGGACCTTGCTTTTTAGATTCTACATCTTCCTCTCAAGCTTCATCTTTGAATAATTGTTTGAAATACTGTCATGGATTTAAAATTGTTCATTTGAATGTTCATAGTTTAATCCCTAAGATTGCTGAGATTGAACAGCTTACTGCTCTATATCTATCTGATATTGTTGCTTTATCAGAAATGTGGTTGAAACCAGGGGTGCCCGATAATGTGTGTCGTATTGGGGGTTATAAAATCTTTAGGGTAGACCATAAAGGTCAAAAAAAGGGTGGAGGGATCATGATTTATTATAGGGATCTTTTGGAAATTAACCTTCTAGGGTCTAGTGAGGATTTGGGTTGTGATACTGGTTGGTTGGACGAAGAAGAAGTTAAATGTGGGCTGTTCGTATAATCCCCTCAATGTGGTCTTCAAGGGCTTAAAAATTTTTGGGATGTTTGTGAAGTTTATTTAAAGCAGAGTAATTCTGTTGTTGTTGGAGATATGAATTTGAACTGGAGGGCTAATGACACCATAGGGCTCAAATCTCTTCTTCTCTCTTATGGATTGACTCAGTGTATAAATGTGCCTACCTGTCTCAATCCCATCTCACAGAATCATTCTGTGTTGGATTGGGTATTGACTAATAGAGTGGGGAGGGTGGGAGCCTCTGGTGTCTTGGCAGATTCTGTAAGCGACCACATGGCCACTTTTTGTGTTCTAAACTTTCATTGTCTTAAACCCCCTCCTTTTGTGTTTCAGACTAGATTATTTAAAAGGTTAGATTATTTCTTGTTATATTCTTCTTTGAGGTTAATTGATTGGTCATTTCTTGAATGTATTCCAAATGTGGACATGGCACTAGATTTCTTTTGCAGTCAACTTCTTCCCATCCAGGAATCCTTTATCCCTTTGTGAACCATTCGGTGTAGAGGTTCTCCTACTGGATGGTTTGGTCCCAGCATTAAGAAATTAATTATGGAGCGGGATAGTACTTGGACTACATTTAAATTATCACCCAGTAGAGTTTCAATGGATCTCTACTGTGGACTTCAGAATTTAGTCTCTCAAACTGTCAGAAATGCTAAAAAAGTTTATTTTAGGGATCTCTTTGGAGATAGCTGGGCAGATCCAAAGAAATTTTGGAATAACATAAATTCTCTACTTTCTCCCAAATCAAAATCTGAATAAATGTTGACAACAAAGAAACTGGTGACTTGCCCCAAATTGTTAAATTGTTGAATTCTAAATTTTCAGAGCTTTCTAAGTTTAGATATTCTTTTTCTCATACTGGTAATACTAAATCCTCTTCTTCTGTTCCTTTGGTAGATGGACCTAGGTTTTTGTTCAAGGAAGTAACATCTAACAAAGTTTTTCATTTTCTGCAGTCTCTCCCAAATAAAGGGACTGATTGTGGGGAAGTGTTGGATGCCCGCTTCTTAAAACTGGCTATCCCCTTTATTACAGATCCCCTTTGTTATAATTTTAATATGTCATTGGCTACAGGTGTTTTTCCCTTATCCCGGAAGAAAGCTAAGGTGGTTCCAATTCTGAAAAAGAGCTGTGCTACTTCCTTGGATGACTATAGGCTAATATTAATACTGAATCCCCTTAGCAAATTACTTGAGCATATAGTGGCTAAGCAAATTGATGCCTATTTGGTTACCCAGGACTTGTTGTCAATGCAACAACATGGGTTCCGTAAGCACTTTAGTATGGGCACGGCCTTGGTTGGGTTCATGAACACCATCCTATGTGGGTTTGAGGAGGGTTTGATGACCGGGGTGGTGTTTGTGGACCTAACCAAGGCTTTTGATTTGATTGGTCATGGTCTGGCCTGCACAAAATTGGGCTTCTGATGTCGCTGTTTCTTGTTTCTATGATTTTATGAGTAACAGGTGACAATTTGTCCAAGTAGGTTCTGTGGTCTCTCATGTTCTGTCAATTAGTTGTGGTGTGCCTCAGGGGTCCATTTTGGGACCCTGTTATTCTCTATTTTTTTAATCAACTTCCTGGAGTTTGTAAGCTTAGTGAATCATTGCTTTATGCAGATAATCTTGTAAATTGTGCTCAGTCAAATTCTGTGTCTGAACTTTCTTGTTCTCTAGAAAAGGATTTTGGTGTAGTCTGTTCTTGGCTTTCTTCAAATGCTATGGTTTTGAATTCAGCTAAAACAAAATTATGTTATTTGGTACGCTATTTATGTTGGTGGACACCCCAGAACTGAGGAGATCTGATTTTCAGGGTGGTCTGCTTGAACAAGTATCTCAGTTTAAATATCTGGGCAGACTATTGGATCCCAGTTTGACCTTTTCACTTCCGATTCAGTCAATGGTTAAGAAAGTAAACCAAAGCATAGGGGTGCTATATAAATTCAAGTCATTCTTTTCACAAGAAACTAGATAAGCAATTACTATTGGTTATCTTCTTCCATATTTTGATTATAGTTCTTGTTTATATTATAACATAGGTATGAAAGAAACGCAAGCACTAACTGTGGCCTATAATAATATTTGTAGATTTATTTTAGGAGCCCTCAATAGGACACATTGGTGTAATCTTTATTCTAGGTTGGGGTGGTTTTCCCCTAGTTGCAGAATAGAATATTTTGTTGGCTGCCTGATATATAAATGTTTTCACTTTGGTTCCCTTTTTCTTCTTTCTGATCTTGTTGTAATGAGAGAATTGCTTCCCAGCCAGATGTCAGCTGATTACCCCCTATATTATGTTCCCAGGTCTTGGCTTATATCAAGCTCTACAGCTTTTTCAATAGCAGCACCATTGTATTGGAATTCACTCCCTCTTGATGTTAGGATTGTTCCCTCTGTTTTAACTTTTAAACAAAGGTTAAAAAGTTATTTGTTACATAAATATGTTTGTAATTGCAATCTGTAATTTGTATTTTTTTGGTTTTGTATTGCAGTTGATTGTATTTGTGTATTTTTTGTATGTTTTTTTTCTTGTCCGAATCAGGCCTGAAAAGGGACCTTTGGTCCAGTGCTGTTACCCAGTTACCAAAAAATAAATGAAATGAAAAAACTTTATCTGAACAGTTACTCATTCTTAGTATAGTAGTTCTGTTCCTGTTTCACTTTGTTTAATCACTTTTCTGATTTATTTTTGTATTGGAAGTATTCATGGACATTGAACACTTGTCCATATCCAGGTATACTGCATTGTTGAATTGCTCACAGAAATTTATAGTGTGATCTAGCTTCTACATTGCAGCATTTCTGTTTTTCTGTTTAATTTGCTTACCATATTAACCCTTTCCTCCCTGTTACACCACTGGTGTTTACTACCTGACCCATACTATATAGAAACAACATAGTTTTCAAGAGAGTAGTGGTCTCTGCAAGATTGTTGGAGGTGACTTTGATTGTTCAGTTCAAATCTTGTCGTCCCTTCCATCTGCTATATCTACAAGTCAAAACTGTATTTGGTAAGTACTAATACATTGCAGTACTTGCCTTCTCCAGACACCACTTATCCAGATCATAGATTGTATTGTGACTGTGAGGTGTTCTGTGT
Source organism: Neoceratodus forsteri (assembly GCA_016271365.2). NCBI lineage: Eukaryota > Metazoa > Chordata > Ceratodontiformes > Ceratodontidae > Neoceratodus > Neoceratodus forsteri. The sequence goes on from CM028132.1 coordinate 656,339,308, forward strand.
GGTTAGTTTACAATTTAGTTTGCATGAACCTACCTGTACCTATCTGGTTATTATCAAGTTGTGTAATAACCATTCCATTTAAAAACTGACATTTTATTAAGAGCTACTTAAGTATTTTTTCGGAGTTACTGCACATCCTTGTGGTGGTGGTGTCTGTCAGTCTAGTATTTATAGTCTCTTACTTCTGTCCTACTGTTACCCCGTGTTACTTAATTTGTGTTTTTGTAACTGAAAAAATAAAATAGTGTTTTAACACTCGAATAGGCCACAGTAGCAGTTGTAGGTAATTGTATAGACTACAGTGCTGCTACCTGATCTGCTTTCTGTTTGCCCTTTGCAGATAGTACTGCAGGTGTTTAATCACACTTATTCAACAGTGGCAGAAGCTTCAGTTTGAGGTCCAGGAGATGGGGGAACACCATATAACAGCACAACTGACACCAGATTTCTGTCTCAATTTACTGTAACATTTTTTGGGAAACATTTCTGGATTTCTGGGGCATGTTTGGCAGTGGCAGTATCAAGATTAGGCCTGAAAACCATGTAAATGGTGCAGAAAAAAGCAGATTTCAGTCCTGGTGGTGGATGTGAACAATCTAACAGCATGACTGACACCAGATTTCTGTCTCAATTTACTGTAACATTTTTGGGAAACAATTCTGGACTTCTGGGGCATGTTAGGCAGTGGCAGCACCAATATTAGGCCTGACAATCATTGTAAACGGTGCAGAAAATAGCAAATGTTGGCCCTGATGGTGGATGTGAACCATATAACAGCATGCCTGACACCAAATTTCTATCTTGAGTCACTGTAACATTTTTTATGAAACATTTCTGGACTTCTAGGGCCTGTTTGGCACTGGAAACAACAAGATGTGGCTTGAAATCCTTTGTAAACAGTGGGCCAAACAAATGTTTTGGTCCAAGTGGATGGCTGGCAGCATTTAACATCATGCCTGTGACCTGATTTCTGTCTCAATTTAATGTAACATTTTTTGGGAAGCATTTCTGGAATTTTGGGGCATGTTTGACAGTGGCAGCACCATGATTAGGCCTGTAATCCTTTGTAAATAGTAGCAGAAGCTTTAGTTTGAAGTCCAGCAGATGGAGGGACACCAAATAACAGCATGGCTGACACCAAATTTCTGTCTCAATTTATGGTAACATTTTTGGGGAAACATTTCTGGACTTCTGGGGCATGTTTGGAAGTGGCAGCACCAGATGTGTTACATCTTCAGAATGTTGCACACAATAAGTGATGCAACATCACATAGCATTGTGAAACAATTTTTTTAATAGGTACAATACTTGACATTTGTGGATAGGAGGAAGAAACATGTTACAGAGCAGGTGACACCTTCAGCATAACTTCAACAAAACATATCAACCAACAATTCAGTTGTATTCCATATACATGGAGTTTGCAAAGGAAAGGCCAGCACCTGTCGGACGCTGTCAGCCATCAGGGCCCTCTGCACAGAGTTTATATTTTTTTTAATTCAAATACCTCATGTGAGTTACTTCAACTCAAGGTAAGAAGTACTCACCACAGCACATATCCATAAAGTGCTCTTTCTTTATTCTAGTGTGGCAAGTAAACAATGCAAAAAATGCTCCCATATACAGTAACTAAGATAAAAACTCCCACTCCCTTAAGTCACCGTACTTCATGATACATCAAAGGTTATGCCATACCTGACGTGTTTCACACATGAGTGCTTTCTCACACACAAAGCATGTGTAACCCCTAGGTGGTGCTATCCTATGGGCTACTACCCCTGCCTACATGACTAGGCACAGATTGAGGGGCCTGAGCTTGGTAAACAGGTGTCTCCACCTGAAGGAATGGTTTTGGGTAGCGTAACTGCTGTTGGTATAGCCCTCCAGGATGCTATAACCACCCACCTACACTTCTAGTGGCCTGAACAAATCAACAGGTAAACAGTCACATATACCATATGATAGCAATACTAAACTCACACTCTCCGCACTTACCACCATGGCTGGATACACTGCAATTGCCCTAGAGACCCCTGTAAAACAAGACCAGTGATGTAACAATTCAAAGGCAGTACAATATTCCCACCAAGAAGGTACACGCTAGCCAGGTTAAATGTAGAAAAACCACAATCTGATTTATTCAGGGGGATTCGAACAAGGGTGGGTCAGAAATCTAGTTGATGATCAGTAGATCTGATTAATTCAGACTGAACATGCATGTACAGGGAGTCCCTTTGTTACAGTCACACACCCTGGGTACCCAGTTGTTAAGCAGGCTAGCCTGAAGCGTTGACTGAGTAGGCTGGCTTTGCAGCTGTTGCTGTGGCCCTTTGGAAAGAAAAACAAACAGCATGCACATCAACCCAGAATTTGTAATCCAGAGCCAGATGGCTCAGTTCATTGTAATAAACTCAAACAAATAAATCCGATGACACACAATAATTGCAGCTTTGTTGCAGGGAGCTACCCTGTTTAGTACTCATGCTACTCAGACTAGGAGGCAGGACTGATGAGATGAAAACTTCTGGATGTTGTACTGGAGTGCCAGGGGAATAGGGCACACATGACTCACAGTGGTGGTCGCCACCTGTTCGATGGTGTTGAGCAGGAAGCTGAATCCCCAAGCGGGTCTTTCATCTGAAAATTCTCTGCAGTGAGGGCAGCAGTCTAGGCTAAGATGGCAGGGCCCAGACAGAGCAAGCAGTTTGGATGTAGTCCTTCGCGAGTGATGGAGCAGCTTCCAGCTAGCATAACATAAACAATATTGGGGAACCAGATCACAACCCACACTACACATTCAACACACTTATAAGCAACACTACTATTAGCCACAGTTTGGATAAAGTCTGTTTGCAATTCAGCAGGGTTTCTGTGCAAACACTTTGCTCTGGGGCTCACTTCGGTACCTGACAGGCCAATCGCTTCTGGAGCAAGTCTTTGGTCCACACACAGGCAATGATCCCTCACTTTCTCTTCAGGTTTCAGGTCTCAAATCAGCCCATCAGATTTAAGTCCAGTTTTACTCTCACAGACTTCTTCACACTGGAAGATGGTGACAGGCAGGCCAAGTATAGCCTTCCCACCAATTTCCCATGCTACTACACAGGAGCAGCTGTTTGAATGACTCAAGCTGTTCACTCTCCTCACTCAAACTCTCAACTGACTCACTGCTGCAGGCAGCTCTGGGCTTTCCCAGTGATACAAAAGGTTTGGTTGGTCGATAGAGCTGTCTGTCACAGAAGGGCTCCCCCTCCTGGTCCATTTAGGCGCCAACCTTAAAAACTACAATTCCTACAAAAACTCAATCCCACAAGACCTCTGGGGACAGTTTCCTTTTTAAGTACCCCTGAGGTTCTGATTGGTCCAACTCTGGTAGTCCAGAACCAAAATGGTGGCTCCTATGCAAAGGTTCAAACTGCAATGGAAGGCAGGTTAGACAAACTCCTATATTATTATTATTAAAGCAGGTAAACAGAAAATAATCACAGTTCCTAAATGGGCTTCCTCTGTGCATTTGATGATTGCAGAATGGAGCAGAAATACCACTTGACCGGCTGGTCCCAAGCCTTAAACCACTTGGATCCAGTCCAGACTAATTTCTAAAACAGCATAATTATTCTCTTCCGGCACAGAGGCTTACTATAGCACTCTCATGCAAACACAATAAACTACTGCAGACACAGGACACCATCCTGACAATGGACATTAGGCAAGCCCAGAAAGACATTACAAGAACCCCATTTTGTAGGGGGGTACACAAGCATGTGACAGGTATGACATAACCAGTAACATATAAGGAATGATGGCAACTTGGGGGAGCGGGTTTTTTATCTTAGTTATATGGATGCACTTTTTGCATTGTTTACTTGCCACACTCAAGACTTGAATAAAGAAAGAGCACTTTATGGACATGTACTCTGGTGAGTACTTCTAACTTTGAGTTGAAGCAACTCACATGAGGTATTTGAATTCAAAAAAATATGCACTGTACACAAGGCCCAGACGGCCGACAGCCTTCAACAGGAGTCGGCCTTTCATTTGCAAACTCCATATTTAGTTATTTATTTATTTATTGAGTTTTGGATTGCAACACCTTTGAGCAATACAACTCATTTGCAAAGGTTCCACGTCAGTAGTACAAAAACAAAACAAGGTAAACAATAGATAAGTTAAGCACAGATATCAAGAATATACTTAAAAAAAAATTAATACGTCAAAAGCAATCAAAATAGCACTGACTGTTGCTCAATATAACAGCAGAGTGGGCTAGAAGAGAGGGCAGCCTGGGAGGCCTTGTCAAAATCTAGGAGAGAAAGTAATGGGGTGTAAGGTGGGGGATGGGAGAAACAAGAGGGAGAAGGAGATGAGTTGCACAGGAGGTGGAGAGGGAAGGAGCGGAGTTGCAAAGGAGGTAATGGGGATAGAGAGATGAGAGGATGGGGAGGTGGATGGAGGGAAATGGGGTGAGTGCAGAGAGAGAAGGGGGAGTGCTGGTGAAGTGAGGGGGAGGAAGACAAATTAATAGTATAAGGAGAAGAGGTGGTGTTTATTCAGGAGAGGGGGCAGCCTTGCAGGCCTTGTTGAAAACCCGAGAGAAAGAGTGTAATATGGGTGGGAGAGAGGTAAGAGAGAAAAATGTAGGGAGAAGGAGGGCAAGAAGTTACAAAAGAGGTGGCATGAGATAAGAGAATGGGTGGAGGGTGGAAGAGGGAAGGTGAGGAGGAGCAAGGGAAGAACTTGAAGATGAGTGAGCAGAGAAGAAGCGGGGGTGAGGGGTGGAGGTGAAAAGGTTCAAGGGAAGGATCAAAATGAAGTGCCAGGAGTTAAAAGTGCCGAAAGGTATAAGTACAATGATAAACTAAGCAGAAGGCTGCTAAGGGCGGCAGTCACATATGCTGTTTGCTAATAGATGTTGTCAGAGTTTGTGTTTGAAAGGGCCAAGTTTTGACTCAGCAGAGATGACCCTACCCAGGGAGTTGAGCCAGAAGGGGGCTCTGTAAGCAAAAGACCTTTGACCTAAGTGGTGCGGCATCTGGGAACAGTAAAGACCTAAGTTGCCAAGATGCAAGTATGTTGGGTACTGTGACAAGGGCTAAGGAGCTGTTGGACCCTTGGGGTAACAAACCCAAGGTGTGCCTTCTTGGCAAGTAAGCAGGTGTGATATTGGATCCGTCTGAATAATTGAAGCCACCCAGTCTGAGCATATAGGTCACGTGCGTGTGTGAGGCGAGCAGCCCCAGTAAGGAATCTGCATGCTTTGTTAAGAGCAACAGTGATCCTGTGAAAGGATTTAGCAGAGGCAGAGCCATAAACAACCAGCCCATAATCGATGATGGTGATGATAGCTGAAAATTGCTATTCTTAATGCCTCTGGAGTGAGGCTATGCTTGTGCCTATGGAGTAGGCCAGTCCTTATGTTGACAGCTCGAGCTACGTTATCGATATGTTGCGAGTAGGTGAGTGAGTTATCAACAGTGACCCCTAGATATTTGAAGTAGTGGATCTGTTCAAGTGGGGTGTCAATAAAGTTTGTGAAGAACAAGGGTTTGAACTTGTGTTTCTTATGGGCATTGTTGAAAAACATCACTTTGGTCTATTTATAGTTTAGCATCAGTTTTTGAGTGCTGAACCACTTTTCCACTTCTGAGAAGCTGTGTTGAAGGTTATCCTTTAGGCTCGTAGGGTCAGGGTTACTAGAGTACATCACGGCATCATCCTTGTAAAGCAGAATCTGTTCATGACAGGCTCGTGGGAGGTTATTCAAGTAGATACTGAAGAGAAAGGGCCCCAGTATAGATCCCTCAGGCACTCCAGAATGGACTGGCTTCCTTTCAGAGAGGGCATTGGTTAACTTGACCTGCTGTGAACGGTCTTCTAAGTAACTTTTGAACCAGCTGACAGCATCATTCAACACCCCTGTGAGTGATAATTGCCCAAGTAGCAATGAGTGGTTCACAGTATCAAAGGCCTTTGTTAGGTCAGTAAAGGCATCCCCAACCAGATGGCCTTGGTCAAGTGCATTATGTAGAAACCAATTGAGATTCTAACGGTGCAGTGGTGAGTACTATGACCCCTTCTGAAAGCCATGCTGCTGGGAATATTGGATATTGTAGTTGTCCAGGTATTCCACAAGCTGATCTGCAATTATATGCTCTAGTGCTTTCAATAGAGGAGGTAGAATGGAGATTGGCCTGTAGTTCGTGTGCTGTGCCCTATCTCCACCTTTGTGCACCGGGGTTACTAGGGCATGTTTCCATTTTTGGGGGAATTGCCCAAGCCTTAGAGAAAGGTTCAGAATCTTGGTAAGAGGTATAAGAGTTTCCTTGAGGGTGAGGGCAAGAAATTTGAGATCTAGATTGTCCCCACTGAATCTTGCTTTACTGAGACTTTGCATATGTACTTTCTAGCCTCGTGCTTAGTAACCTCTTTGAAGTAAAAAGGGGTGGAAGCCCGCTGCTGAGCATCACAGACTTGAGGGGGTGGCAGAGGCAGAGACCATGAAAAAATCAGGGGGGAAGACACTGCTGAGGTCTGTAAAGGCATCCTAAAAATATTGGCTATGGCCATTGGGTCAAGAGTCAGGCTTCCGTCAATGTTAAGCATGGTGCATGTTCACTTGAGGTCTTTGCCAGTGACTTCCTTTATGTTGCTCCAGAAATGTTTATGGTCCCCCCTCGAGTTGGAAAGTGCCTCCCTAAAGTATTGATTTTTTGCAAAATGGATGGCTCTGGTACAAACATTTCTGGATTTTATATAAGCCTGAATCCCTGCTTGCCTGCCTGTGGCTTTGGCCCAGTGCCAGAGGTGGTCCCTAGTCTTCATAAGTCCCAGTGGCTCAGGTGTTATCCAAGGGTTGCACACCACCTTAACTTTCCGCTTTTTTAGGGGGGCATGAATATCACAGGCAGCATTAAAGCAGTCAATGAAGAAATCAAGTGCCTCATCAGTGTCATTGGTAGAGTCCAGTGGTGACCAATCCTGGCTTTGAAGGTGTGATCTGAGTGGTTCTAGGTGTCCTGGAGTTAGGACCCTACTGAGAATAACCTTAGGTGGAGATTTGTTGAACTTGTTGGACCAACTACAAAGTATAGGGAAGTGGTCGCTTAGGGTGTCAGAGAGCGCAGACACATTTGTGATTTGTTCAGGGTGACTAGACAGAACCCAATCCAGTAAGATACTTGATCCAGTTTTATAGTTAATTCTGGTTGGGGTGTTAACTAGCTGGGTAAGGTGCAAGGCAGAGATGGTATCCTTAATGTGTCCAGTGTCAGATGAGAGCCAGTTTATATTGAAATCTCCCAGTATTATGGTTTCAGTGTTCCGAGCCACACTCTGAATATATTCCATGAAGTTATGAATGCCAGAGGCAGATTCTTCCGATGGTATGTAAACAGATAGCACAGTTAATGTTTTCTTTTGGGCCCCTAGGAGTATCTTGAGGGCCAAGGACTGAGAGGAGTATCCTATGCAGGGCAATTCAAGAGTGTGACCCATTAGACTTTCTTTTAAGTAAATAACACAGCCACCACCTCTTTTAGTGAGCCTATTCTGCCTAAAAGTAGAGTAGCCAGGTATGGTGATAGCAGAATCAAGGAATGTGGGTGACAACCAAGTTTCTACAACAGAAAGAATGTCAGGGTTGTGTTGTGTAATCCATATCTTGAGGTTGTCTAATTTACATAGAAGACTAAATATATTGATAGACGCGAGGGAGAAAGCATAGGACATGTTTGTGCTGCAATGGTCCAGTGCCTTAGCGGAGCCAGGGTTAGGGTGCACATTTCCAGACAGGAGCAGAAACAGTAGAATTTGTTTCAGTAGGTATGCCCTTATTTGTTTAAAGTACTGTTTCCATTGTCTTCTCCAGGAGGAGGTACTGTAAAATGTGTTGGTTGTTGCTGTGAAGTTTGAGACAGTAAGCAGGTAAGAGAGAGATGATGTTGGCAGCTAGATGTTAATCTACCAGGGAGTAGCAGTGGTGTACTTAGACCAGTTACTGAAACCATTTTTCCATTAATAGAGTTTGAAGCTGATGTGCCTGTGGCATAGTGCACATACCCTGAGAATACGGGATGACCTTGGGGCTGTTGCACTACCTCAAGCAGGCCAGTTTGGTACACCAGACTTAACAGGATAGGTAGGTGAAGGTATAGGAGTGAGTTAGACATCTTCATAGGGTTTATCTGAGCCAGGTGTTTCAGGTCTGGAGAGTAGGAGCTGATCCCTAATGTCCTCTCAAGTTCCAGAGCTCATACAGTTAGAAGTAGAAATTGAGTGAACAGAAAAGGACCCACCTACTACAGTACTTCTAGTCAAAATTAGGAGGAGGGCAAAGCAATAGAGGATTTAATAGAGTGGGGCTGGGAGTGGGTGGGGGCAAAACATAGCCAAAGACAAGCAGCAGCTCTTAAGAAGCTAGAACAAATTACAGTGATTAAATTCTGGACAAGCAGCAACTCCTAGGGTGCCGGTTCAGATTTAAGGGGCATAAATTCAGCTGTCCAGGCGTGAGTGCACCAGAAAGGCGGCAAGTTCAGAAGGGAGCTCATCCCGTACCTTCACTGCAGCAGGCTGGTTCCACTGGGGGACTAGGCGGCGATCAGAGCGAGGGGCTGGGGAGGAGTAAATCCATAAACTAGCTCTTGGACTCTGTAAAAGAATGTGACAAAAGAAAATTAACCCCTGCAGTTAAGTAAAAAAGCATCAATGGCTGAAGGGGGAGAGGGGATGAAAGGGTTTCAGCATTCATAACAGTGAGGGGCCAGAGAACCAAGAAATTACAGAGGGAGAGCACTAACAAAAATAAAAATAAATACATACAGGGAGACAGTAGGGGAAAAAAGTAGGAGGTGAAGAGTAATGAAGCTGGAAAAAGTAGTGCCGAAATAACTACCAGACAGCTTAATAAAAATAGCAGTGTAGAAATAACTACCAAAGCAACTTAATAAACAATAGCCAAAGACAAGCAGCAGCTCTTAAGAAGCTAGTACAAATTACAGAGATTAAATTCAAGACAAGTAGCAACTCCTAGGGAGCCAGTTCAGATTTAAGGGGCTTAAATTCAGCTGTCCAGGCGTGAGTGTGCAAGTTCAGAAGGGAGCTTGTCCCGTACCTTCACTGCAGCAGGCTAGTTCCACTGGGGGATTCGGCGGCGATCAGAGCGAGGGGGCTGGGGAGGACTAAAGCCATAAACTAGTCCTCAGACCCTTCACTACAGCAGGCTGGTTCTACTGGGGGATTCGGTGGAGATCAGAGTGAGGGAACTGGGCAGGACTAAAGCCATAAACTCGCCCTCAGACCCTTCACTGCAGCAGGCTGGTTCCACTGAGGGATTCGGCGATGATCAGAGCGAGGGGGAGTCTGGGGAGGACTAAAGCCATAAACAAGCCCTCAGACCCTTCACTGCAGCAGACTAGTTCCACTGGGGGATTCAGCAACTATCAGAGTGAGGCGGCTGGGGAGGACTAAAGCCATAAACTAGCCCTCAGACCCTTCACTGCAGCAGGCTGGTTCCACTGGGAGATTTAGCAGCGATCAGAGCCAGGGGGCTGGGGTGGGCTAAAGCCATAAACTAGCCCTCAGACCCTTCACTGCAGCAGGCTGGTTCCACTGGTGGATTCAGCAGTGATCAGAGCGAGGGGGCTGGGGAGGACTAAAGCCATAAACTAGCTCTCGGACTCTGTAAAAGAATGTGACAAAAGAAAATTAACCTCCGCATTTAGGTAAGAGGGCATCAATGGCTGAAGGGTGACGGGGAGCAAAGGGTTTCAGCATTCATAGCAGAGAGGGGCCAGAGAACCAAGAAATTACAGAGGGAGAGCACTAACAAAAATAAATATAAATAAATTCAGAGAGACAGTAGGGGAAAAAAGTAGGAGGTGAAGAGTAATGAAGCTGGAAAAAAGTAGTGCCGAAACAACTACCAAACAACTTAATAAAAAATAGCAGTGTAGAAATAACTACCAAAGCAACTTAATAAAAAGTAACCAAAGACAAGATGCAGCTCTTAAGAAGCTAGTACAAATTCCAGTGATTAAATTCAAGACAAGTAGCAACTCCAAAGGAGCTGGTTCAAATTTAAGGGGCATAAATTCAGCTGTCCAGGTGTGAGTGCACCAGAAAGGCGGCAAGTTCAGAAGGGAGCTTGTCGCGTACCTTCACTGCAGTGGGCTAGTTCCACTGGGGGATTCGGCGGCAATCAGAGCAAGAGGGCTGGGGAGGACTAAAGCCACAAACTAGCCCTCAGACCCTTCACTGCAGCAGGCTGGTTCCACTTGGGGATTCAGTGGCGATCAGAGCAAGGGGGCTGGGAAGGATTAAAGCCATAAACTAGCCCTCAGACCCTTCACTGCAGCAGGCTGGTTCTACTGGGGGATTCTGCGGCGATTAGAGGGACAGAGCTGAGGAGGACTAAAGCCATAAACTAGCCCTCAGACCCTTCACTGCAGCAGGCTGGTTCCACTGGGGGATTCGGCTACCATCAGAGCGAGGGGGCTGCGGAAGACTAAAGCCATAAACTAGCCCTCAGACCCTTCACTGCAGCAGGCTGTTTCCACTGGAGGATTCGCCGACTGTTAGAGCAAGGGGGTTGGTAAGGACTAAAGCCATAAACTAGCATTCAGACCTTCACTGCAGCAGGCTGGTTCCACTGGGGGACTCGGTGGCGATCAGACTGAGGGGTTGGGGAGAACTAAAGCCATAAACTAGCCCTCAGACCCTTCACTGCAGCAGGTTGATTCCACTGGGGAATTTGGCTGTGATCAGAGTGAGGGGGCTGTAGAGGACTAAAGCAATAAACCAGCCCTCAGACCCTTCACTGCAGCAGGCTGGTTCTACTGAGGGATTCAGCGGCGATCAGAGTGAGGGGGTTTGGGAAGACTAAAGCCATAAACTAGCCCTCAGACCCTTCACTGCAGCAGGCTGGTTCCACTGAGAGATTTGGCAGCAATCAGAGCAAGGGGGCTAGGAAGGACTAAAGCAAAAAACTAGCCTTCAGACCCTTCACTGCAGCAGGCTGGTTCCACTGAGGGATTCAGCGGTGATCAGAGTAGTGGGGCTTGGGAGGACTAGAGCCATAGACTAGCCCTCAGATCCTTCACTGCAGCAGGCTGGTTTCACTGAGGGATTTACAGCAATCAGAGAGAGGGAGCTGGGAAGGACTAAAGCCATAAACTAGCCCTCAGACCCTTCACTGCAGCAGGCTGGTTCTACTGGGGGATTCGGCGGTGATTAGAGGGACAGGGTTGGGGAGGACTAAAGCCATAAACTAGCCCTCAGACCCTTCACTGCAGCAGGCTGGTTCCACTGGAGGGTTCGGCTACTATCAGAGTGTGGGGGCTGGGGAGGACTAAAGCCATAAACTAGCCCTCGGACCTTTCACTGCAGCAAGCTGGTTCCACTGGGGGATTCGGTGGCTATCAGAGTGAGGGTGCTGCAAAGGACTAAAGCCATAAACTAACCCTCAGACCCTTCACTGCAGCAGGCTGGTTCCACTGGGGGATTTGGTGGCGATCAGAGCATGGGAGCTGTGGAGGACTAAAGCCATAAACTAACCCTCAGACCCTTCACTGCAGGAGGCTGGTTCCACTGGAGGATTTGGCGGCAATCAGAGCAAGGGGGCTGGGGAGGACTAAAGCCGTAAATTAGCCTTCAGACCCTTCATTGCAGCAGGCTGGTTCCTTTGGGTGATTTGGTGGTGATCAGAGTGAGGGGGCTGGGGAGGACTAAAGCCATAAACTAGCCCTCAAATATATATGGAATGCAACTGCATTACACATCATTATGTTGTTAAAAGGAATCTTGTAGGTGTAACCAGCTCTAAGAAGTAACACACACCACAAATAATAAGGTAATAGTGTGTTTATTAGGGAAGGAGTACACAGACACTCTACAGAATAAGCATAACAAATGACAGACAGGATCAGGATGACAAGGGTAATACAACAATGAGCGGGGAGAAGTGATAGAGCACATGAAAAGGTACTAAATTATATAGGTAGCGTAAGGCAGTAACAAACATAACAGCAATTGTTAAACAAATTATTTTACATACAAAATAAAGAAATAAGAGGACTTAAGGCTGTAGATTAAAGAGGACAGAAAAGATTTGTTGTTTTTATTTTTATTTTTTTAAGAGGAACATACAAACAACAGAATAGAGGATATAAAAATAAAAACAAAAAAGACAAATTAATTTGTTCTGCCACATTAACTGCCACTGGGGCCACTATGCAGTTCAGGCAGAATGATGTGATTTTGTCGACATCACACTAGAGTTTAGCAATCTCCCTCCCGGGTATCATTAAATTCCTGTCTGATATAATTTAACTCCTGTCGAAGATGGTGGACTTCTGACAGAACCACTGATAAGTCTGCATGCGTCACTGCTGGTGGGGCAGGGGCTGCCTGTGCTGCTGGCTGTGGACGGGGTGGGGGGGGCCCTGGCAGTTTCTTGATGCTACTACAGACTGATGCTGTTGTCTGGCCTGACAAGCTAAGTGAGGATGCTTTACAGGTCCAGCCATGCCTCCCTCCTGCTCACCCCCTTTAGTGCTCACACTCACACTGCTCCCCACAGCTGCATTTGATGCTGCCGTCACCTTCTGCAGTTTACGGTCCTATTGTAGCGATTGGTGGTGCATCATGTGGCTCTGCTGGCTGCTTGTCCCAAAGTGGTAACCAGACTTTCCATGATGCACTTCCTGCCCGTGGATTGCAGGTGACCACTAGGTCACCAGCCGAACTTGCATAAAAAAATCCCAGATAAGAGAACTTCGGGGTTAAAAGGGCCATGGAGAGGAGGTGGCAGATGATGATCCAGGCACTGACTCCTCCTGCTGCTCAGAAGGGGGCATGGTCCCCTGCTGCTGGTGTAGAGGAACAGTATCCTGGTGCTGGGGTGGGGGCACTGTCTCCTGCTGCTTCTGCGGTGGAGGGGCCACAGTTGCCTCCTGCTGCTGCTGGGGAGGGGCACAGTTGCCTCCTGCTGCTGCTAGGGAGGGGCACAGTTGTTTGCTGATGGGTGCTGGGGTGGGGGCACTGTCTCCTGCTGCTGCTGTGGTGGAGGGGCCACAGTTGCCTCCTGCTGCTGCTGGGGAGAGGCACAGTTGTTTGCTGATGGGTGCAGGGGTGGGGGCACTGTTTCCTGCTACTGCTGTGGTGGAGGGGTCACAGCTGTTTGCTGATGGGTGCTGGGGTGGGGGCACTGTCTCCTGCTACTGCTGTGGTGGAGGGGCCACAGTTGCCTCCTGCTGCTGCTGGGGAGTGGCACAGTTGTTTGCTGATGGGTGCAGGGGTGGGGGCACTGTCTCCTGCTACTGCTGTGGTGGAGGGGCCACAGTTGCCTCCTGCTGCTACTGGGAAGGGGCACAGTTGTCTGCTGATGGGTGCTGGGGTGGAGGCACTGTCTCCTGCTGCTGCTGTGGTGGAGAGGCCACAGTTGCCTCCTGCTGCTGCTGGGGAGGGGCACAGTTGTTTTCTGATGGGTGCTGGGGTTGGGGCACTGTCTCCTGCTGCTGCTGTGGTGGAGAGGCCACAGTTGCCTCCTGCTGCTGCTGGGAAGGGGCACAGTTGTTTGCTGATGGATGCTGGGGTGTGGGCACTGTCTCCTGCTGCTGCTGTGGTGGAGAGGCCATAGTTGCCTCCTGCTGCTGCTGGGGAGGGGCACAGTTGTTTGCTGATGGGTGCTGGGGTGGGGGCACTGTCTCCTGCTGCTGCTGTGGTGGAGAGGCCACAGTTGCCTCCTGCTGCTGCTGGGGAGGGGCACAGTTGTTTGCTGATGGGTGCTGGGGTGGGGGCACTGTCTCCTGCTGCTGCTGTGGTGGAGGGGCCACAGTTGTTTGCTGATGAGTGCTGGGGTAGGGGCACTGTCTCCTGGTGCTGCTGTGGTGGAGAGGCCACAGTTGCCTCCTGCTGCTGCTGGGGAGGGGTACAGTTGTTTGCTGATTGGTGCTGGGGTGGGGGCACTGTCTCCTGCTGCTGCTGTGGTGGAGGGGCCACAGTTGTTTGCTGATGAGTGCTGGGGTAGGGGCACTGTCTCCTGGTGCTGCTGTGGTGGAGAGGCCACAGTTGCCTCCTGCTGCTGCTGGGGAGGGGCACAGTTGTTTGCTGATTGGTGCTGGGGTGGGGGCACTGTCTCCTGATGCTGCTGTGGTGGAGGGGCCACAGTTGTTTGCTGATGGGTGCTGGGGCCAACAGCCTCCCGCCGCTGTGGCATATCATTTGTAATGGACATCTGAAAAGCATGTCCAGGTGTTCCAACCGGCTCTACCCTTTTCCATTATGCCCAACAATACTGCCAATTCAAACAAAACCAAAAAAAATAAAGAAACAGAGATAGAGAGACTGAGAGAGAGAGATGGGGGATCTCATACCCACCACACACACACTCACACATACATAATCCACAGGTACTGAAATATGAAATAGGACAAAGACAAACAAAGAAAACGTTGGAAAACAACAGCATAAATTAAGTAGTTTATGCAAAAAAGTGCACTCTGCAGTCACAAGAAGTCTAAATGCTTTGTGTTTCCTCGAGATATGTAGCACAGAAAATGAACTACTTACTTTCTGCCTGTTTAAATTCAGCTATCTAACCAACAACAGAGAGAAAAGCCCAATTTTGCCTAATTTCACCTTATAGAAACACAAGGCAAAATTCAGGGTGAAACTGGGTGGTGAAATTTTGCCAAAAGGACATAATTACACAAAATGTTTTGCTGGGCGAAACTGGCAATTTTATTGTAATTTTGCCGGCAAAATAAAAATTTGCTGCATCTCTGCATATATGTATGTCCTCATTCCATTATAAATCTGGAAGAAATAGGTCTCCAAAGGGGACCTACCTCAGCAACTGCTATGGCTTTTTCTTCTGCACCTCCACAAAGATTTTGCCCCTGCTACCCTTAACACAGTATATAAAAACGGGTACCGTAGGTTATGATTTCCAGTCTAATTAATACAGGGACAGGAGGTTAAAGCCTTTCAAATGGTAAAACACTTGCTGGATAGTCCCCAAACTGACATGTTTTGATACTTTCAGGTAGGAATCTACTTAAATAGAATGGTCAGAAGAGGAACAAGTAAGCATTAATCACCAACAGAGGAGGGCTCTACCGGTGGATTAATGCCCGGGTGGGGGTGGGGGGGTTGGTGCATGAGGCCACAGGTCAAGTGCTTCCAACCTCCCACCAAGCATTAATCCACCAGTAGAGCCCGACGCTGGAGGTGATTAATGCATTTGTAACATGACAAGTGCAAGAGACAGACTGCGGTTACATTCTTCCACTTTACACCACACTGTAGTGGCCGATATGTACAACTATTTGTTTAAAACTGTTCTGCACTTCGTTGTTTGTCACACAGATGTATGCTCTACAAACGTGTGCTAGTTTCATAAAATATCCCGCGATGATTGTTCAGGTATGAAACAGCCAACAGCATTGCCGTTTCCTCAGTCGTTGCGATACTTTGTCTACTTTGTCCCTCACGCTGCTGTCCTGATGCTGCAGTTCTCCGCTGCATCATGGGACAGTGTCAGAGCTACAGAGTAAGACTGCTACCTCTGGATACAGTTATTTTGCTTGCTTTGGAACTGTCTGTGCTCTAAGACCCACTTTAGCCCTGCTGCTGCATTTACCTACCTCGGCTACTGGCTTTCAGGTTCCGAGAGCGCGTCACTCGCTGTACTCCATGTCGGCGATGGCTCTATGACTGCTCATGCACTACCGCATTACAGTTCATGTTTCCCAGTTAGGGCTTGACATTGTGGACAATTGTGGTAGCGCAGGAGCGGACTCTAGTGGTGGATTAATCACCGCTCGTTTTTGGTCAGGTGATCCTTTTAGACCAATCTCATGTCTCCATTTCAGTCCTATCTTTAGTGCCATGTTACAAGCCTAGCTGTAACAAGCTTATTCATACAGATACTGATGATAGCCTTAACAGAGGAATCTGCACCACATCTTATTTCATCCCTTTACAGGGCACTTCAGCAACTGAGTAGAAACCACTTGCTGCAGGCTTTTAGATTGTGGGAACAGGAGATGGGCCATCTATCAGAGCAGAGTAAAAGGGAAATAGTCTGTCAGAATACACAAAGTATCCTCCTCGATAACATGGAAAGCATTTAACTGGAAATTCTTAGTTCACTACTTTATTTCCCCGGTTCAGCAGGTCCACAGTGGCACTGCTCCAACAGTGCACTGTTGGTGGCAATGTGGAGAGCCTATTACCACTGTACTCATTTCTGTATTACTTGGAATTGCCTTAATCTCTCTTTCCTTTTTTCCAAGAGATTTAAGGGGCGCTATGTGAAAATTTTACTCCACAAATCATTCTTTCTGAAGGACTGTTCATCCTAACCCAATATCCTTCAGGTATGAGGGACCCCACAAACAAATATTTAATGGGCATACTGCTGACAACAACCAAAAAGTGTTTAACAAAGCACTGGCTGAAGACAGAGTTACCCATATTGGCAGAGTGGAGGGCATTGATTAATTCTATCTGTGCCTTAGAAATCATGGCTTATATGGTCTGGAATCAAGCAGATAAAGGCCAGAACAGGTGTAACCACTGGATACTATAAGTCATGGTAAGGGATCCTTCCTTTGTGTCATATATTATGGCAGTCATAAAAGGAAGAATCTCCAGGACAAAAGATGTGAACTCTTTGAGGGGGAAGACAAATTACCAATCTGATATCTCCCCTTATGAACTACAAAACAGCATTATTTGGTGGTGGGCCTAGGTGGTGAGTCCTGGAGCCTACACATTTTTATTATGGAGTTCCAACAAGATCTCATGTAATGCTATAAATAATGCTGGACAACTGTACCTGTTATTGTCTCTATATGTTGTGTGCCTTTTCCTTTTTTTTTTTCTTCATCGGGTAAAACAAAAACTCAAAGCATAATTAAAAAAGGCTGCCTATAGTTCTAGACTATCTAGTACACTTAAAGACCTTAAGTCCAAGACCTTCAACTCTGAAGGTACATCTAGCAACAGTGTCAGCCTACTGTACATATCAGCAGGCAAAACATGTCCTTGACCTCACAGCCTGTTTTTGAAAGATTCTTTAATGGTCTGAATCACTTGTATCTGCTTGTAAAGGACCCAGTCCTTGCATGGGACCTAAATATGTGCCTTGCCCAGCTAATTGAGGCTCTCTTTCAGCCTATAGATACAGCTGACTTAAAATATATCACAGGGAAAATGATTTCCAGATTGCAATCACATCTGCTAAGAGAGTAATTGAGCTACAAGTCTTCTGTACAGATCCAAACTACATAATCTTCCACATGGATAAGGTAGTCCTTAGGACCAATAGAAATTTCCTACCCAAAGTAGTGTTGGAATTCCACCTGAGCCAGTCTGTTACCCTTCCTGTGCTCTATCCTGAATACTCCAGCACAGGCAAGAAAAAACTGCACTGTCTGAATATGAAAAGAGTACTAGTTCACTACTTGGACGGGACATAGAATGTCAGGTCTCAGGGTACACAGCTTTTTGTTACCTATGGAGAGATGGGCAAAGGTAAGCCAGCAGGTAGAAGAACTGTTATTGGATAAATGCCCTGCATACAGTTCTGTTATTAAAAAGCTTGTAAAGTATCTCACAGGGTATATTCCACAAGAGGTACTTCTGCCTCTGTTACACCTACAAGGGGCATCCCACTTCTAGATATACAGTATGTAAAGCAGCTACCTGGGAAACAGTGTACACCTTCATAAAGCATTACTGCTTGGATATACAGTTTAGGAGGGATGCCAGTTTTGGAACTGTGGTCTTGCAGAACCTTTTTCCTAAATAGGTTCCAGATCCATCCTCCCAAGGTACTGCTAGAGAGTATGGTTATTGTAAAGCATCACTGATTGATTCCTGCTATTTGAAGGAAAAAACTACTCACCGTAGTAATGGTGCTTCCTCTCAGGGATCCATCAATAGGATTTACAATACCTGGCTCTGCTTTGCCTTCCAGGACATGAAAATAGGTTTACACATGAATCAGATTGTTTTCCCAGGGTTGCGTCAGTATCCCTTATTGTAGTTCCTTAACAACTGTTCGAATGGGATCTATTAAATAGTTTGCGTATTGTCTGCTTAAATTTGTTTGGTGGTAAAAAATTTTCCAAAAAATAAAAAAAATGTTGGTAGCCATTTAGCTAGTTTAATTTTCACAGTTCCCCTAGCTATAGAAACAAATCTTTTATTTTAATTTCTTATTTAAAATTTTGTTGACCCGATAAGAAAGCATTGGGTCAGTGGACCTTTTAGAGGCTTGGCCCAGGTATAGTCACATTAAAAAGCATTCCACTGACATACCTAAAAGAGAAATGTCCACCTGTACTCAGTCCATGATGCAGTGTATGGCATGGCCCATTAGCATTTGTGCAAAGTGTTTAAAGTTTCCTACTTACAGCCCGATGAGTTGCTTAGATTTTATCTGGTTGAGACTGCTGTCCCTCCCGCTAGCATTTTCGACAGAAGCACCCCTAGTGGTCTACCCACAACCTCCCACGGCTGTCCTGAGAATGATGTCAAGCCAGGGAGCAGCTGCAGACACATGCATAGAGGTTCTATATAGATGGAGCCATTTATAACTCTGGTTTGCAATTTGCATATCCCAGTGTGATACTGAGACCAGATATACACTGGCTGTTGACTCATCGACAAATGGAGAGGAATGCAAAATATATCTTAAAGTGTTTAAAAATAAACAATGCAAAAAACATTGCTGGGTTTCAAAATGACTGGAATGACTTCAAAGAAATTATTTACCAGGGAAGCATACGGAGAAACATCAGTTGGGGGGGTAGAGGGAGGAGTCATCTCAAAGTAGCGACATGTAGCATTCCAGGACAGATTGGATGGACTCCAAGCCTTTTTCAGCCCTTGCTGTTCTAGATGTCTGTGTTTTGGAAGTAATTTAGAGGTTACAAAAGTGTCTCTTCAGTTGTTTAGCAAAACATTCCTTTGTCTAAAGGGGCCCATCCATAATTTGCAGACTTTAGTACACCGTGTTCAGCTGTATGTTGCTGTCTGTGTATGGCATTTCTTACTCTTATGTGTCATCTCTGTGTTGAACAAGCTACAGTACATTCTACTGGATACTCCCTTCCCTTTGGAGCTCCTTCACATTTTCAGGTCAAAGCCTCTGCATCATGGTTACATTTCAAGAGGCATGACAGGGAACTGACCAGACCATATTGTGGTTGCTTCCCACCATAGTTGACAACCAATCCTGGTTCATAATTTACCTTAGTAGCTGTTAATTTTCTAATTTTGTATCTGTATTTTGATCAATATTTTTATACTGGTGCACAAACACATCTCTGTTATTTATTTAAGCAATAAGGCATGACAGGGTAAGTGTTGTGTAATAACATCACTCCTCGGTGGGTTGAAGCACAAGGTTGCAGGCTGAGTGCATTCAACACTTGAGAAGTGACATTATTACAACCAACACACACTCCCAGAGTGCCTTATTGCTATTAAACAATGGCTAATTTGTTCAATAAAAAAGAAAAAAAAAATTTTTCATACATTTTTTTAGTTTTGTATGTGTAGGTATAGGTATAAAAAAATTTCCAGAATTTGTTTTTCTACCACTAAGTGGAGCTGCTGCCTGAATGATCTTGCCTGCCCAGTACCCCAAACTTTTTTCCTTGTTTCGCTACTGTGTGCTGTGATCTTTCATATCACCCTGCCCTCTCCCCAGCTATTCGCCCACCCATACTACTGCATGGTACTTAAAGCGGGCTGTATTTCATGTTTCTTTCTTTCTTTTTTTTTTTTTTTGTTTAAATGAAGTCCATTTCTTTCTGTGGCTGCTGAGCCACTCATGGGTGTAGATCATGGTGGTAAAGTATGCATGTACTCATGTGATTTCAGTGCTGAGTGGGAGACAGAAAAGCCGTTTGGTGTCATGGCTTGTTTTTCTTTTTACTTTTTAATGTTTTTTTACTTTGTTTGCTTATTTTGTTTATCGTGAATCACATTGGGGATCTACAGCAGTGTCACTGTGGGGAAAGAAAAACAAAGTCGATGATCAGTAAGTGCAGCATGGTGCTTTAAAAAGCACACATGCTCAATCTGGTGTTCATGGCATCACTTTTTTCGGGTTGGGGTGAAGAGCGAGGGGATGGTGCGAATGTGTGAAGCCGTTAGAGCTTTAGCATTTAAACAATGTTGTGGTGGGTAGAGGTGCAAGGGGCTAAGTAGGGGAGTTGTGAAGCCTTGCGAGTTTTTAAAAATGAATGCAGCTGGCTGGACTTGTTGGCAGTGGGCTGTGATTTAAACACTAGGAATCCCTTACCTATATGAACATATACTTCCTCCTGCTCGCAGAGCAATCCTCACTAAGATGATTCTCCTCATTTTTGACTACGGAGACATTGTTTATAGTGTTGTTCTTAAGTCCACTTTAGGTATCTGGAACCTCACTTTCAAACCTTCTGTCACTTTGCCTTTGATAAACCCCTATGCACACACCACTGTACTCCGTGCTCTTCCCTTTCCTTCCCCTCTCTTGAAGCTAGGCACCTTTCTCACTGCATTTCCTTCATCTCTAAATATTGGTTCAACTGTTTTCCCTCTTATCTTGATTCTCTTCTATCTCACTTTCCCCTTCCTTTTCCTACTCCCTCTTCAATGCTTGCTCTAGCTCTCTTGCTTTCCCTCAAGTGAAATGTATTGTTGGTCAATCTGCCTTCTTGTTCTGTTTCCCTAAACTATGGAACTCTATTCCCCCTTCCATTCATTCTGCTCCTTCCTTTTAGCCCCATCCCTGCTCCTTCCTTTCCCTCCTTAAGATCTCTCCTCTGTGATTTCTGTGTTCACTCCTGCAGTTGTTTCTGATATGGGGTGGTTTCCTTTTAGTTACCCTTCACCAAAACTGGCACTACATTGACCTTCCCTTGTTTCATTTATTTCTCCCTGTTCTTTTAGTTGCTGTTTTTGTTTTTTATTTTGTCCTTCCCTCCATTTACAACATAGTAACTTACTGTTTGACAATTTATTCTAGGTGCTTAAAACAGGGGTTAGGGAAAACTATAAAGCCAATTGGCTAAACGGTGCCACATGACAATTCATTAATCTCTGTGTAATGCACAGTTGCTGAGAAGTGCCACAGAGAGAGATCCTTGGGCACACCTGCACTCGTTATGTGTGAGGAAAATCATTTGCAACAAGTACCCATTGAAATACATAGCAAAGCAGGTGATAGTTTTACAGCCCAAGAGAGAGCTGCAGCACACAGTAAAAGGTACTGCAGTCAGAGCTACAAGCATTGTGTATATGTCTTGTTATTGTGACACTTCCCAAATTAGGAGAGTAGTGTCTACCCTCCCCCACAGCGAGTCACACAGAAAAACTGACAAGAAGAGTTCAAAAGCAGGAGATATAATTAAAATGTCCTGCAGTGTCCTCCTCTGTGGCAGTCCGTGGAGCAGCTGTGTGATGTCTTCCTCAGTGACACCCATTTCCCAACCCATGTTCGGCAGCCTTCACTTCAGTCTGTTCCCCACTCTCTCACTTTTTGCAGTTCATAAGCCATGTGCGATAAACACAGAAAGCAGCCATCAGAAACCAAGTTGCCACATAATGTAACTGCAGTGGCACTATGAATACAAAACCATCCTTCATCACCCACTCCACCATCTGACAGCATTCCAGATCTAGTCCCATTTGTGGGGTTTGGGAGAGGGAGACAGACACTGAGAGTGACCAAGAGAGGAAGGGCAGACCCGCTGGTGGTGCTAAGGGTTGAGGTGCTGGACCCAACACCTCATGTTACTCTGGCAACCCGGGTGCAGGAGCAAGCCTGGGTCGTCCGGGGTGGGGAAGGAGGGAGCAGGATTGAGCAGCAACTCAGCAGCTCTCCTATCTCAGGGAGGGATCTTGTCACCCCCACAGGAAGACTTCCCCAGGTGGAAGCCTAATGGTAGTGCAGATGTGTGGGTGGCATGACTAGGGAGGGCACTGTGGAACCACAGTATGCATATGCCTCTTCATGCATATGCGCAGCCGTGGTAAGGGTGGGAAGAAAAACAGAAAAATGGAGCTGGCAGGCTCCATGATGGCCTGGGTGTGTCTCCAGTCTGGCTCACCCAGCTTCTGGATTGTGCTCTGGAGGGTGAGGGAGTTAGTTCTCCTCCCTCCGGCCCCACCATGGGGAGAATCTGTGGAGGAATCACCGGGTTAAGACCTGGACCGAGGGCGGGAAACAGGCTCAGAGGACGAGCCCCCTGAGAGGGGCTCAGAGCCACCTGCAAGATTAATTGGGGGGGGAGAAAACACAATAATAAAAAATAAAGAGAGGAAGACAGATAGTGAGACAGAGCAAGCAGCACATCATGCTGCAGTGAAAGAGAGTGAGCACCTCACCCCGCTAACAGGGCACCATACTGCAGGGGAGACAGAGAGAGAGGGAGTGGGAAAGGGAGAGGGAGGGAGAGAGAGAGACAGAGAGAGACAGAGAGAGAGAGAGAGAGAGGGAACATCAGCAATGGGAAAATGGCATGGTATCCTATCTTTCTGTCTCTCTCAGTGCAATGGAGTACTCCGTGTCTATCAATCCTCCCCCACCCAACCTGTATGAAATGCGGTAGTCCACAGACAGAGACATGGGACAGAGAACCAGACAGAGCAAGCAACAGGTGATCCTGTAGTATGCAGCTGCTTCAAAAGACAGCCAGGGACTCCATGCTCCAGGGAGAGAGACAGAGAGAGAGAGAGAGAAGAGAGAGAGAGAGAGAGAGAGAGAGAGAGAGAGAGAAATATGATCCTGTATTACAGACATTCTTCCACAGAGATACCCTCCCTGCTCCGGTCCAGAGGGACGCAGAGATAGAGACAGAAAGAGAGAGAGAGAGACAGAGAAATACAAACTGTGCTGCTGGCAGAGAGAGACAATGTTAGACACCAAAAATCATTGGGCTTTAGTTAACCCTTTTTGATACTCTGCATTAGTTAGGGTGCTATTTGCAATTTATTAAGTTTCACCTTTTCACTGCTTCCCAATCTGTTCCCAGAACTGGAGAAGACCATTTTTGGCACAGTTTCTGGGAACTGCTATTTTTTCACTTTAAAAAAAAATCCCTTTTCTTAAATGACTTTGCATTTTTTTATTTACTGTGCTTTTTAGTGCCTCTTTCTTAGGAACTGAGACAAAAAATGACTAATTTTACTAAGAAGCCTCTTCCGAGGTATGTTTAACTTGCAGTTTGATCTTCTGAGGAACTGAACAACATTTTTATTCTGTAAAGCTCTTTTTTAACATTTATTGGGCTTGTTATATTTACAGTTTTTCTACTGGGAATCATACACATCTTCCACCGGTCATCAGTATTTCGCACGACTGACAGACCCCCCCCCCAACCCCCAAAAAAATACAATACTTACTGGCTTTAAAAATCATAAAGTTTGTTTTCAGCTCCTGGCAAAGAAAGACTGCCACTAGTTGTGTTTAAAGTGCCTGAGTCCAGACCATGATTGTGCCAATTATGAGCCCTGTATTAAGTTTTGGCCTAAAACACAAAAGAAAAGAGGTAAAAAAAAATAGAAAATATGACTTCATAGTCTGCCTCCATGTCACCTAAAGGATCAGAGACCAGACCCTCAAAGTAAGCAGCAGTCATTGTCAAATAAGACAGAAAAGAAAGATAAAGTTGCAAAAGATGGTTCAGAACTCAGGGTGTCTGAAAGCGGGAACCCTGAATCCAATAAAAATGAAAGACCCTCAGAGCAGACAGTGCCTGCCAAGATAAAACAAAAAGGAAAACATGTCACTGTCCGTCCTCCTGAAGAAGGAAAGGAGCTGCCAGTGGACATAAATAAAATTCCCTCAGTAGAGAACATGACAAAGGCATGGTAATTCCTCCAGGCAGTCCAGGTTATGGGGAATTTTATGAATATATATGCACTCCCCAGCTCTACTTTAATTCCCAATACCTGCAGAAGAGGAGGCTTAAATGTACTATGAAGATGAGGAGGAAGAAGGACCCATACGACCAGACAATTCTACTGAGCAAGAATTTGGCTCTCCTCCTAGGTCTTCAGAGGATTATTCCTCTCACTATACCTCTGTAAGGCATATGGTAACACTCAACATCTCCTCACAGGAAACTGAGGAGGATGAGGATGAGGTAGAATTCATGGATGTGATGGGCTTAATTCTTACAAAGAGGTTGATGCTGACCATCCATAAATACTTCTGGTAAGCCACTTGTAAAATCATGCCAGTATTCATCTCAGCTTCTGGCATAGATAAAAAAAATTGAGAGAAAGTATCAGGTGGACAAACAGGACACTGGATACCTGCAGTCCCACACTGACCATCTATCAATCAATCAAAATCTTTATTTATCCAGGCGGACATCACTGAGCAAGGCTCATTTGTAAGATGGACCTGGGTATAACAAGGTCAGGTACAGCAAAGGAAACATATGTGTATATATATAAATGTATACACACAAGCAATAATAATACATAAGGAATATGGTGCAATACATGAAGGCCATGCACAGGAGAACATGTTACAGGAGAACCATATACAAGTTGCAATACGATAGGTGATAAGCCATACACTGGAGAACATACTACAGGAGAACCATATACAAGTTGCAATACGATAGGTGATAAGCCATACACTGGAGAACATACTACAGGAGAACCATATACAAGTTGCAATACGATAGGTGATAAGCCATACACTGGAGAACATACTACAGGAGAACCATATACAAGTTGCAATACGATAGGTGATAAGCCATACACTGGAGAACATACTACAGGAGAACCATATACAAGTTGTAGTCCCCATGTGCAGTTATAGCACTGTAGCTTAACATGGAGGAACCATTTTCTAAATACTGCCAAAAAACAAGTACATCAGAGAGCAGGGAAGGGAAGAACCAGAGGGGAAGGGAGGAACCCAGATTAAGTGTATAGTGTTAGAGTCCCAGGGGTCTCTTTTTTGGGGATTATGGTGAGGAAGTAAAAGGGTAGTAGAGGTGCTGGGATGAAGACAGGATTGCAGAAGAAGGACTACAGAGGGAGGGAGGGAGGGAAACTAAAGGGATACTATGGGACTTTGAGAGGTAGGCGTAAGGACAGGAGGATGGCAATGAGCCATGAAAACAGGAATGAAATCCGCGTGATGAATGACCATGAGAAAGTGTTGTAGACTGCCGCCTATGACAAGGCCAAAGTAACCTTTCCTCACAGCCTCCTGAGAAAGAGTCCAGGAAACTGGAAAGAAAGAACAGAAAAGTCTACATGTCAATGTCCATGCTCCTAAGGCAGGCAGCTTACTTCGCCAACACAGCTCAGTATCAGAGAGCCCTATGGAATTCCATTATGGCATTGAGTGAAAGGGCTACATACTGTGGACTTAGCACAGAATATGACTGACACAGCAAGATAAGCCATAGATGCCACTAAGTACCAGTTCAACATGGCAGTGGGCACAAATGACACTGCATCTAGGGCCCTGGCCCATGCAGTGTCTTTAAGATGGTTTGCCTAACTTAGAACTACCAATCTATCCCAGGATATAGAGTTGAAAGCTATGGATTTCCCCTGCAAGGAAACTTCCCTGTTTAGTGACAAGACAGAGGCTATCATAAAAAAGGTAGATGAGTACAAAACCATCTACAAGAGCATAGAAGCTTAGATTTTGTTGGCAGAAAAGGACCTTTAGGCTCATGCAGTCTGCCCCTTACCCCAGCCTATTCCATTACCACTGACCCTAGTTGACTATATGTGTCACTCCCTTCCCCCATTCCTCTACCTAATATGGCCCTGTTCTTCTCACACACATGCATGAAGCTCCCCATAGTCTTTGCCCCCATTACTTTCTCTGGCAGGCTGTTCCAGTCATCCACCACCCTTTCACTGAAGAAGTATTTCTGCACATCTCTCCTGAACTTTTCCCTCTTAGTTTCATTACATGCCCCCTTGTTCTAATGCCTTCCTTCCTCTGAAACAGACCCTTCACTTGCACCCTGTTCACTACTGTGAGGTACCTGTAGGTTTCAATTCATGTCCTCTCTTGCTCTCCTTTCCTCCAGATAGTACCTAAAACATAGAAACAGAATTTGCTGGCAGATAGGAACCACTCGGCCCACCAAATCTACCCATTTTTCCCTGCCTATAGTATCACTGCAGATCCAAGTTGATCATTATGAGTTCCTGAAGCCATTCCTCATATGGCTTCTCGTACAACCCCTTCACCAGTTTTGTTGCCCTCCTCTGTACCACCTCCATCCTTTTAATGTCCTTGCAGAGGTGCAGCCTCTAGGACTTGGCAGAGTACTCCAGGTGGGGACTCACCAGTGAGTGATACAACAGCAGCACCACATTCCTCTTCCTGCTAAAAATCCCTCTCCCAATGCACCCCAGCATCCTGCTAGCCTTTCCCACTGGTTTGTCACACTGCCCAGCTACCTTGAGGTGATCAGATATGATGACCCCTAGGTCTCTTTCTTGCTTGGTGACTGTAAGTTCCACTTCCCCTATCTTATGCACAACCCCTGGGTTATGCAGTCCTAAGTGCATAACATCGCACTTTTTGTCATTGAAACCCAGCTGCAACTCCAAAGACCATTCCTCTAGTTTCTTCAGATTCCTTTACATTCTTTCCACCCCTTTCTGATCGTCAACTCTGTTCCAGATTTTTGAATCATTCGCAAAGAGACACAACTTACCCTCAACCTTCTCTGAAATGTCACTTAGGAAGACATCGAAGAGGACCAATCTCAGCACCAAATTCTGTGGCACCCCACTAGTCACTCTCCTATCAACTGAGTGGTTACCATTTACTACCACATTTTGCCTCCAATCCCTTAATCAGTTTGACATCCAGCTTGTCACTTTCTCCCCCAACCCCAGGCTGCATGGTTGCTTAACTAGCCTCCTGTGCAGCACAATGTCTTACTGAAGTACAGCTAGGCCATGCGTATTGCGCTCCCTTGATCTGTCTCCCTTGTAAACCAGTCAAAGAAATCTATGAGAAACCATGCTGCCAGTGTTCCTCCAGCCCTTTTGCTTCCGGGTGCTCCGTAAGCCTCTCCTTCAGTAGTGTCTCCATTAACTTCCCCACCACTGATGTGAGACTGAGTGGACTGTAGTTGCTAGCATCCTCCCAGTTCCATGTCATAATAGTGATCGCTATTATGGCGAGTGTATAATGCTGAAAAGCAAATTGGCAATATACACTTCCAGGTGACCCGACATCTGGAACACTAAAAAGTGTTTTTGTGAGGGGGCTGTGCCCCCCCCTCATGGGAGCTTTGCCTACTGCACCTGCCTGAGGGGGTGCATGTCAGGGAGGTGGCAAAATCCAGATGTTGGGCAAAGAATTAAGTCCTGCTGCCGCAGGTAGTGGCAAAATTTCCATGCTCTCAGACTCAGCCTCAAACCCAGTACCTGCGGCATCACAGCTAGCCATCCACACCACCACACCATACAGCTAGCTCAGCAGCAGCAGGCACACCAGTCCCCCAAAACCCCTTCCTTGTCCCTCCCCTTGCCCTCACTATCACCCCCTTCCTGTTGCCCTTTACTACCATCATGTTCATGTAGGGTCACTACCCTTGCAGGGTAGCCCAGGAGGAAAGCGCTGAATATGAGTCACCATTTTGATGGTTGCTCATATTCAGTCACCATCCTCACTCGATGCCCATCCTCCTTATTGCCACTTTTATGCAGCGGGATTACATTGACCTTCCTCCAATCCTGTGGAATGTCCCTTATCTCCACTGAGGTGCTAAAAAGCACTGCCAGAGGGGTGGCGAGCACCACGCTAAGTTCCGTTAAGACCCTTGGATGAATCCGATCCAGCCCCTCATCTTATTTTCTTTTAAGGCTTCTAATCCCTTCCCTCCCTTCCCCTCTCCTCCAAGAATGGACTTGTATCTACTTCCCCTCTCCATGGTGCTTACTGCAGCATGCTGGTTCACACCCCCACCCTCCACCAAGAAGACTGAGCAGAAGCAATCATTTAGTATTTCTGTGTTAAGTGTGCTCTCTTGATCTTCTTCTGGGCAGTCCCCCATGCCATCCTGATTCTCACTATCTCTTCCCTTGTTTTCTTTCCGCCACCCACCTGAAGAAGGTCTTGTCATCTTTTTTTTTACTTCCTTAGCTATCTTCTCCTCTGTTTGTTCTTTAGCTGCCCTCACCCTTCTTTCTGCCTCCCTTTGTTCCCTGTATTTATCCTTTGGGGTCTCCCTGTACTTTATAAATGATGTTTTCTTCTCCTTCACTGCCTTTATCATCTCTTTAGAGAACCATAGCACTCCCTCCTCTTTCCCTTGCTCACTTCCTTCAAACAGCATGCTGTTGCCTGGGCAATACCCTCCTTATTTTTTCACATTGAGCCTCCAGTTACCCTCTGCCTCCCCCCTTTGAGGCATTCTCCGAGGCAGTTTCCCATTTCTTTACAAAATCTGTCCTCCTAAAACCCAGTATTACCAAGAAAGAAAAGGTCTCCATCTCTTGTAGGCCTTGTGAAAGGGGAGTTAGGGGTAGAGGTACTTCCCCCATGCTTACAGTGGCATGAAAAAGTATTTGCCCCCTTCCTGATTTTCTCTATTATTGCATATTTGTCACACTGGATGTTTTCAGGTCTTTAGAGAAAATGTAATATTAGATAAAG
The DNA here is from genome assembly GCA_016271365.2 of Neoceratodus forsteri. Lineage (NCBI taxonomy): Eukaryota > Metazoa > Chordata > Ceratodontiformes > Ceratodontidae > Neoceratodus > Neoceratodus forsteri. The sequence continues at coordinate 656,367,971 of CM028132.1, forward strand.
GGAACCTGAGTGAACAAATAACACTTGTTTTTTTTTTTAATTTCACTTATTTAATGAAAAAAAGTTAACCAACACCAACTGGCACTGTGTGAAAAAGTAATTGCCCCTTACACTTAATAACTGGTTATGCCACATTTAGCTGCAATGACTGCAACCAAACACTTCCTATAATTCAATATCAGTCTTTCACATCGCTGTGGAGGAATTTTAACCCACTCTTCCTCATAGAACTGCTTTAATTCAGTAACATTTGGTAGGTTTTCGAGCATGAACTGCTCGTTTCAGGTCCTACCACAGCATCTCTATTAGGTTTCAGTCTGGACTTTGACTAGACCACTCCAAAACTTTAATTTTACTTCTTTTAGCCATTCTGATGTGGACTTGCTTTTGTGTTTTGGATCATTGTCTTGCTGCATGACCAACTACGCTTCAGCTTCAGCTGACGGAAGGATGACTGGACATTCTCCTTAAGAATTTTCTGGTACAGAGCAGAATTCATGGTTCCTTTAATTATGGCAAGTCATCCAGGTCCTTAGGCAGCAAAGCATCCCCACACCATCACACTACCACCACCATGTTTGACTGTTGGTATGGTGTTCTTACTGTGGAATGCTGTGTTTGCTTTACGTGAGACATTATGGGATCCATGTTGTCCAAAAAGTTCCACTTTGGACTCATCTGTCCATAGAACATTTTCCCAAAAGGCTTGTGGATCATCCAGGTGCTTCTTGGCAAATGAGAGACGAGCATTTATGTTCTTCTTAGTTTAGCAGTGGTTTCCCTTGCTACTCTCACATGAAGCCCATTTTGCCCAGTCTCTTTCTGATTGTGGAGTCATGAACACTGACCTTAGCTGAGGCAAGAGTAGCCTGCAGTTCTTTGGATGTTGTTTTAGGATCCTTTGAGACTTCTTGGATGATTTTACACTGTGCCCTTGGAGTAATTTTGGCAGGCCGCCCACTCCTGGGAAGGTTCACTACTGTTCCAAGTGTTCTCCATTTGGAGATTATGGCTCTCACTGTGGTTGATGGAGTCCCAGAGCCTTGAAATATCTTTGTAACCCTTTCCAGACTGATGAGGGCAACAAATTTTTTCTGATCTTTTCAGGAACTTCCTTTGATCATGGCATAATGTGCTTGTTGAATCTTTGTGCTGGCAACGTGACTCTGATGGTAAGGGCCAAAATAAGTGAGGTTTATATTGAGCAGGGCTGGCTGTAATCAAGTCTGGCTGTGTTCAATCAGCTGACTCTAATTATCCCTTTAATTGGGTTGATTTAACTAGGGGCAATTACTTTTCACACAGTGCCAGTTGGTGTTGGTTAACTTTTTCATTAAATAAATGAAATAAGTAAAAAAAAAAGTGTTATTTGTTCACTCAGGTTCCCTTTATCTAATATTATATTTTGTCTAAAGACCTGAAAACATCCAGTGTGACAAATATGCAATAATAGAGAAAATCAGGAAGGGGGCAAATACTTTTTCACGCCACTGTATGTTTCCTATGAGTACCCCCTACTCACAAAGGGGCTACTATAGGGGCAGGGGTAGGAGGGGCAGTAGGCATGTAGCTGCAACATCAGTCCCCAAAAACCAAAGCAAAGCAAAACCCCTGACAAGTCTGCACAGGTCACCCATCTATTGCCAGTGGGAGGAAGACTGACTTGTTGTTTCCAAGAATGGACAAAAAATACCACAGACAAAAGGGTCCAGGAAGTTGTAAGTCAAGGTTTGTCTCTGCAGTTCAGAAAACTCCCAAAGTTGCAGAATTGAAGTGTTTTCTACCCTCACACCCCAACAGAAGGAATCCTCTTGCAGTTGGAGGTGAAGAAATTGTTGTAAGCAAATACAATGGAAATGTACCTCCCTTACAGTAAGGCAAGGGACTTTATTCCAACTACTTCGAGATCCACAAGAAAAATGAGGCGTGGCAAACCCATTTCTGACCTGAGATATCTGTACGAACACTTAAAGAAAGAAAAATTCAAGATGGTTTAACACTGGGCTCAGTGATTCCATCTCTACAAACAGGTGACTGGTTAGGGATACTGGATCTAAAGGATGCCCATGTTTACATGCCAGTCAGGCCCAAGCACAGAAAGTATCTCAGATGTGGGATACAGGACTGCCAATACCAGTTCACAGCCCTTCCCTTTGGCCTCACCTCAGCTCCAAGAGTGTTTACAAAGTGCTTAGCTGTTGTGGCAGCACATGTGAGAAGGCAAGGGGCGGTGGTTTTCCCCACCTGGACAACTGGCTGGTTTCAGGAAAAACACAGTGGGAAGCAAAGTCCACCCTACTGCAGAAACAAGATGCACTACAGTGGCTCAAGGGACTTCACAGTATTTCAGTACTTCATGACCCAGAAGAAAAATGGGGATTGGTGACCCATTTTAGACCTAAGGTATCTGAACAAGCACTTAAACAAAGAAAACTACAAGATGCAAACACTGGGCTCAGTGATTCCATCTCTACAAATTGGAGACTGGCTAGGAACACTGGAAATGAAGGATGTCTACTTTCACATACCAGTCAGGCCCAGCCACAGAAAGTACCTCAGGTTTAGGATAGGGAACTGTCAATACCAGTTCACAGCCCTTCCTTTCAACTCCAAGAGTGTTTACAAAGTGCCTAGCTGTGGTGGCAGCACATTTGAGAAGGCAAGGGGTGGTGATTTTTCTTTACCTGGATGACTGGCTGGTCTCAGGAAAAAAAAACAGCAGGAAACAAAGTCTTCCCTACTGCTGACACAAGACACATTAGAGGGCTTGGGCTTCCTCATAAATCTTCATAAGTCCCATAGAGAACCAGTTCAAGTATGGACTTTATAGGTGCAGAGCTGGATACCCTGCAAGGGAAGGCATTCCTCCCTCAAGCAAGGGTAGCAAATCTGATTTCAACTGCAGAATCCTATAAGGCAGGTCAGTCAAGACCTGCAAGGGATTTTCTGTGCTTACTAGGATACAAGGATTCACCCACTGCACTGGTACCAGGTGCCAGATTCCAAATAAGAGATGTCTAGTATCACCTAGGGGATCATTGGTCTCAGAGGTAGGATCCACTGTCCAAACTGATGCCTGTCACAAAGTCTTTGCTAGGGACAATGAAATGGTGGAAGGAGGAATGCAAGCTCAGAGAGGGAATTCCCTTCCTTCAGCAATCACTTACAGCTATTTTCACAACAGATGCCTTCCTCCAAGGCTGGGGCACTCACCTGGATGACCTCACTGTAAGTGGTACTTGGAATACAGAGGAGACTCAGGAGCACATCAATCTCCTTGAGCTCAGGGCAGTATATCTAGCAATGAAGGCTTTTTCCTCCCAGATCAGGGGTCAGTCTGTCCAGATCAGAACGGACAACACCACAATAATGTATTACATAAACAAGCAATGAGTAACAAAGACCTTCAGAACTGTGCACAGAAACAATGATGATCTGGAATCTAGCATACTTGCTGGAAGTTCAGCTTTCAGCTGACTACCTGGGTATACTGTCATAATGGCAACTGAAAGTGAGTGACTTCAATATGAGCGACTCACTTTCAGAGCCTGTTATGTGGGCTATCCTGCAAGGGTAGTGATGTGGAAGGACAGGGTGACAGGAATAGTAGGAGGGAGACAGGAAGAGGAGGGAGGGAATGTAGGGGGTAGTGCAGTATGAGGCTGCTGAGCTGGTGCCTTGGTGGAGTGATGAGGGTGGCAGGCTACAGTGGAGAGGGTGCAGGGCTCAGGGCTGGGGAGGAATGTAGTATTTTCTTGGTTTTTACTCCCCATACATTGATTTTTTTTTTGTTGGTGTTTCACCCCCTCTCTGACATGCACCCCCCCTGGAGTTAGTAATTTTTAGGTGGGGGTGCAGGGAGTTTAGCTCCCCCACAGAACAACATTTTCCATTTTTGGTCACTGTGAATGTACATAACCTGTTTTCTTTCGGCAATGTACAAGTGCTGTAATGGCAATCGCTATTCAGCGATTGCCGTTATGACATGGAACAGTACACCTGCCAGAGAAAGACAATGTGCTGGCAAATTCCCTGAGCAGAATCTGCCAGGGGAATCATGAATGGACCCGGAACCAGTAGGTGTTGGAAACAATGTTCAGATGGTGTGGTACACCAGAAACAGACCTGTTTGCTTCTTCAGAGAACAACCAGCTCCCACTGTTTTGCTGCAGACCCCCATTGGTGGGTTCAATTCCAGAGGATGCTCTAGTCCTCAACTTGCCAGGGAAGTTTCTATATGCCTGCCTACCTTTCTCACTTTTGCTGAGATTTCTGAACAAACTGAGAAGGGAGTCAGCAACAGTGATTCTTGTAGCTTTGGACTAGGCCAGGCAGACCTGATACTCCATGCTCCTTCCCCTCTCCATCAGGCCTCCTGTCATCCTGCCCCTCAAATACAATCTGCTGACACTGGGTCAAGGCAGGATAACATTCTCAGATTTGAGAACTCTGCTTCTCAGAGCATGGTCCTGGAAGAGCTAGAGTTCTCTGGACTAAATCTCTATGACAAAATGATGGAAGTGCTGAAGGCTTCCTGGAAACCACAACAAGGAAACCTTATGCTTCAAAATGGAAAATATGATCTTTTGGGTGTTCTCCTAGACAGCTCAACTCCCTCTGGGCAAGTCTGTCTACAATCCTGGACTATCTAGTCCATCTCCAGTCCTTGGGCCCTAGGCTCTTGACCCTGAAGGTTCATTTGGCATCAGTGTCAGTTTACAGTATGCATCAACTCACAAAGACAGGTCAGTGACCTCACAACCTATTTTCAAAAGACTTTCCAAAGGCCTTAATCATGTGTACTCTTTAATAAGGGACCCTGTCCCTCCCTGAGACTTGAATTTGTATATTGCTCAGCAGATGGAAGCTCCTTTTGGGCTTGTAGTAACTGCTGCACTGACGTATGTCTCCTGGAAAGCAGTTTTCCTGGTTGCAGTGACATCTGCCAGAATAGTGAGTGAGCTGAAAGCCCCCTGCACAGATCCTAAGTACATTATCTTTCATAGGGATAAGGTAGTCCTAAGAACCAATTGAAAGTTCCTCCCAGAGTGGTGTCTGAATTCCATCTGAACCAATCAGTTACCCTTCCATTTATCTTTACAGTAAAATCCAGCTCAGGAGAACAGAAGCTCCACAATATGAACAGAGCACAGAGCTACTACTTGGATGACACAGAGGATGTCAAGTCCAGTAACACTCAGTTCAATGGGCCTACACAACCAGAGCAGTGTTATGCTTGTGCAACTGTGATAACTGTTTGGCCATTCACACTCTCTATTCCATGGGGAATTGCCACCCTGTAGGGGTACCAAAGGCAAAAAAACCTCGAAGAGGGTTCCACCCCTAGAGGTGCTACAGGAAATATTCCCTTGGCTAAAGTACCTTAGGAAGGAGCACCCCCCCCCACAAGGAGAGAGGCACGTTTCTGGAGGAGGACGAGAGGATGGTGGGGCAAAGAAAAAGTGCTTCAGAAGGAGGCTGGGAGGAAAAGCTTATATAGCTCAGGAAGGGGACATGGCTGGTTGATCACCTCATTGAACTACAGACATAGCCTTTCAATTTGATGGGCCTATGCAACCATTCCAGGTGAAAACCTAGAAACCCAGAATAGCACAGTTGAAACTGTGCTGTTAAAACAGCGAAATTTAAAACAGCTACAGGGATTCGTCCAGATGTACAAGAGTTGAATGATTTGCCAGTAACCATTGAAGAAACTGAGAATACCACAGCTATGGATAATTGTAAAGGAGAATATCTAATAGAAATATGTGGAATAGACAAACTTTATGAAGAAACCCAAATGAAGTTAATAGACTGGGTTAAACAGTTGTTACGGTTACCAGTCCATTCGCTGGGTGAATATTATGTAATGGGACCACCTACTCAAGCATATGTAAACTGTGTGTTATTATATTGTAGCACCCAGCTATTGGCAAACAAGGTCTGGGCTGAAGAAAGAGATCTAAGAAACAAAGGAATCTATATTTGACCACCATATTGGGTTCCACTAATAGAGCAAATGGACAATGGGAAATCCCTAATAGATAATATTCACTCTGTGAAGGATGATTTGAAATGGAAGCAGCAAGCTGTGAAAGTGAACTTAGTTTATGATAATTCAAATACCTTAAAATGGGAGAATAACACACTCTCACTTTTTGGTTGGGAAAGAGACGATGTACAATCTATAACAAGATTAAAGGCAGAAGTTGGCATTTTCTTACCATGTGCCTTAAATATGAATATCACTAAAAATGTAATTGAAAGAATTAGGACACATCCAGATTGTTCACAGATAGACATTACCTTCAGATGAGCAAAGCTTGCTGACTTTGTATTAAAAAATGCTCTTACACTGGATACCCATGGCATCTACATACTAGATTACAGGACAGTGGAAAGGAAACGTGTAAATGGACATGATAAAGAGAAGGCTGACACAAAAAAATATGGAAGTCCATAAATAGAGGTGGCAGCCTTGCAACAGGACTGACAAATGCTGGAAATGGATAATTTGGTTAATGAGATAAATGATGGTTTATCTATTCTTTCATGGAATATAGAAGTTCTGCACTCCAAATTGGCTGATTTGTAGTGTCAGAAGTTTTTGTGAACAATGGACATTATATGTCTACAAGAAACTTGGATTTTAGAAGGCACCCCTCCAGTATTACCAGATTTTACAGCTATATCGTACCAGCTTCTAAAAAAAAGAAAAACGGTAGACCTAGTGCTGGCCTAATAATCTATATCAAGACAGCATTAAATTTTTGCAGTAACTCAGATGGATATGATGGTGAAAGAAATACCAACCTTAAAACTAATTAAGAAAGGGAAGGAATTGGTATTGATTAATGTGTATTTTCCCCCAGGTAATAAATCATTGAGCAGAAACATATAGTATACATAAATTAACTGAAGATTTTAAAAATATCCCTATTATTTTTATAGGAGACTATAATGCTCAGATAACAAGTACACATACAACTAGTACTCAGGGGATGAATATGACTAACCAAAAACTAAGGTATGAGAGAAAATCTAAGGATAAAGTTATAAATAAAAGAGGAAAATACTACATCAAATAATGGAGATGAGCCACTTTAATTTGTTAAATGGGAGAAATGAAAGTGGCCCGGAGGCAGACTTTACCTATATACATCCAAATGGATCTTCAATAATAGACCTAGTGTGGGTTAATTTCGAAGCAGCTAGAATATGTAAAGATCTAGCTGTTCTATCTTGTTCAGAATCATCATATATGCCCATTTATACAATATGGGAATTGGAGGTCTTAACAGAGGAATTAACAAAAAACAATGAGCAAGTCTAAATAATAATCATTAATTCCTGATGTATTAAATGGAATGGTTTAGTAATAAACTCATTTGAAGAAATAATAAAATCAGATTATTTGAATGATCTGAAATTAAAATTAATAGATACAACCGACATTAAATATATGGTGGAAATATGGAAAGATATGATATTTTATCTGGCCCCACTCTTCTCTATAAAATCAACAGAGAAAAAGACCAAAATAACATGGTTTAATAAAAATTGTAAGATAGGAAAGAAAAATCTTAACAGTTTGGTGTACATCTATAGGAAGAACCCTAATGTAATTAACAAAAAGGCTTTAAATAAAAGAAGACCCAACTACAAATTAATACCGGAAAAAGAAAAATGAAAGCATCATGGAAAAACTTAAGGAATACTATAATTAAGAAAGATGTTAAACAATTTTGGCTAATGGTTTTACAATGTTTTGGACAGTATGCCAATAAAGTAACAACTACAATCACCCTGAGTAAATGGGAAGAACACTTTAGCATATTATGCTTTTCTATAGATGAACAAAACAAGGAAAATATAGCTTATCAATCATTAACTTCTCCTTGCCCTTTTTTTATTTCCAAAGAAGAAATTATGAAAGTTATCAAAAATAATTCTTCAAATAAGGCCCCGGGCCAGGACAAAATCCTTTCAGAAATGTACAGAACATTCGGTGACTGATGGCTATCAGTTTTGCACCCCCTATATAACATGGACTGTCAGTATGACATATTTCCTGAATCTTGATCAGGAAGTGTAATTTGCCAAATTTTCAAAAAGGGTGATGTAAACAACCCATCAATGTACAGACCAATAAGTCTATTAGATTCATCACAGAAAACATTCACAAGAATAATTCTAGGATGCCTACAAAAATGGGTAGAGGAGAATAAACTTTTAACAGAAACCCAAAATGTATTTGTAACAGGATGCTCTACACTTCAAAGTTGTTATGTTATGAATCATCTTTTATGGAAATATGTTACCATTAAAAAGACAAAATTATACTGCTGTTTTGTAGACCTTCAAACAGCATTTAACTCAATAAGCAGAGTCCTTTAATAGTAAAAATTACAGTCTTATAATATAGACCCAATCCTTTTGAGAATAATTAGAGCATTACGTCAAAACACATGGTTGAAAGTGAGATATGATCAGGCAGGAAATTTAACTAATGAAATAAAAACAAATCTAGGAGTGAGGCAAGGTTGTCTCCCTGCTCCTTTATTCTAATCTTTATATTAATTCAATATTAGCTTTAGATAATTTGGAGTTTCACTCACCTGCTGTATTGAATAAGAAGTTTACCTGTCTCATATATGCAGATGATATAGTTCTAATATCCATGTCTAAACTTGGGTTGCAACATAAATTGACACATTTCTTTGATCTTTGTAAAATTAATAAGCTTCAAATTAACAGTGATGAAACAAATATGGTTGTTTTTTGTTCTAAGAGCAAATCCTTACCTTCTGTTTTTCTACAGGGGGAGAAATTAAAATCAGCCAGTAGCTATGAATATTTAGGTGTTACATTTTCACAAAATTGTAGGTGGAATCAACATATAACTAAGCAAACAAAAAAACTTCAGATAACAACAAAGACATTTAAAAGGTTTAATATTAACTACGGACAAGGATTAAGCAATGGCCTACTGAGGACTTTGAACACCAAGGTTAAAACTAGTGTATTATATGCCTCTGAAATGTGGGCTGAAGCTAATGTAAAAACTCTGGAAACGGCCGTAAACCAAATGTATAGATACCTATTGAGGATTCCACAGTCAGTACCAGCAGAAATTCTGAGGCATGAGTTGGATCAAAAATCCTTTAAAAACCAGGTTTTGGAAAGGAGATTAATATTCATCTTAAAACTATTTCTTTTACCCACATATCATTTGCCACGAATGTGTCTGGAAGAGGAGGTAGATTACATTCAAAGAGGCTTTATGCCACCAACTATTATAACGATAAAAAATATTTTTTTCCCCTCAGGTTTGGGTCATTTATTGTATGAAGTCTACACGACATCCCTTGAGGATATCAAATTACAAATTAAAACACGATTATCAGATATCGAATGGTCAGAGGACCATATTAAAATAACGCATCTAGTAAATTTTAGATAATATAAAATTATAAAAACATCAAGAGGATTAGAAGAATACCTGACAATTTTGATGGACTGGAATGAACGAAGAGTCATAGCAAGATTTAGAATGGAATTGTATTCCACAAACTATATTATGTTAAGGCAAAAAAAGAAATGGGATTAAAACATCATATTGTGATTGTAGCTATAATGTTGAGGATGACTTAAAACACATTGCGTTACATTGCCCACAATATAATAACCAGAGAAAATATTGGTTAAGACCTGTCTTGGCAACCCTCAGTCTTCCCCCTGATTCGCTTCTTGTATTCCTTTTTTTTTTTTGTCATCCCAGCTCCAGGGATCAGCCCAGTCATGGTCCCCATCGCCCCTTTCCCTCATATCAGCTGCTCTCCCTAGCACCCTGACTTGCCCCCTAGGGCAGGGCCATAGCACCAGCCAAGGTGCCCCAGACACAGTTCTGGTTGGAGGGAGCCAGCCTGAGAGCTATCAAGGGGCAGCGAGGCGGCTTCATAGAGGAGCTGAGATGGATTTTTTTGATATGCTCCCTTTGGAACCGAGTGTGTGCAATGATGCCAGCCCAGGAAGAACACACACGCTGCCATGTGCATTCTCCTTGAAGCATCTGCACTCAGTTCCCCTCATGCTAACGCTAGTCACCTTGCCCTTCCAGCTACCGCCAGAGGGCACTCGGGTGCCAAACCTGCAGTACCCCCCTCCCCGGGGAAGGAGAGCAGTCCATCAGATGCTCTATCCTTCCCCATCCCTGCCAACCCCCGGTGACCCATGCCCGTTCCCGAACACGGGTTGCCGGCGTGGCACGAAGTGTGGCCTCCAGCGCCTCAACTGTCAGCGCCACTGTGCCAGCCCCCTTGTATTCCTTTTTAACTCTAAGGATATCAGAATATTAAAGAGCTTAAGTCAATTTTTAATGTCAATCAAGCTATGATAAAAGGAAAAGGAAAAGTGATAGGATATATGACAAATCCCATTTAGGGATATTACTCAAGATAGCTGCTAAGACTTGCACAAGATTTTGACAAAGTATATTTATATCATAACCAATGTTTTTATGATTCTATGTATATTTAGATTGTGACATTTTTAATATTGTAATGACATTTTGTCAAACAATAAATTTCTACCTACCTACCAACTATAGCACAGGTAACATTAGCGTCATCCCTGTAGCTGTTGGCCATTGGGGGAAAAGGAGAAAGAGTCTGCTGCAGGGTGTGCTGCTGAGTAGCTGCCATGATGTGGAGGGTAGGGCATGGGCAGCAGAGGTCCCAAAACATTGTGCAACTGGGGTTCAAGTCCTGGTTAAAGGGTATGTGATTTTTTTTTAAATTGTTTCCTGTGGGACAATTAATTTTTTTTCTCCTTCCTCCCTACTGATTTGCTGCCTGTGTCCACCTCCACCCTGAACTTGTTGCCCCCCAACCCCAATGCTCCTGCTGGGTCCCACCTCCCCTCCTCAAGGAATCCCCCCTTACCCTCAGTTCCTTTCCATCCCCTGTGTTGCCTGCCCCCCCCCGGTGTGGGGGTGGAGCACCCAGCAAACACACAGTGTAGCCCATTAGTTATCTATGGCACCATGGTAGCATTCAGTGTTTTTGCCTAGTGCTATAATTGATTTTGCCATTTGTGTTTTGTGGTTTTTGACCAGCTGTTAAGGTTTTCGCTGTTATGACCTAGTGCCCTACGCAACCAGAGTAGTGTTATGCTTATGCAACTGTGATAACTGTATGGCCATTCACAATCTCTATTCCATGGGGAATTACCACCCTGTAGGGGTACTGAAGGCAAGGAACCCTCAAAGAGGGTTCCACCCCTAGATGTGCTACAGGAAAGATTCCCTTGGCTAAAGGTACCTTAGATAGGAGCCTCAAAAAGAACATTGAACAGTAAAGGTTGACTGCTAGGTACAGAAGCAGACTGACAGCACAAGACAGCTTGATGAAACACAAATGAGATGTACAGATTGTCAGAACTGCACTGATAAAATGGATTGCACTGATGACATCAGGGGGCTTCCTAAGGAGAGAGGAAACAGTGAGTAGGGCCACCATCCATCTCCATCCAACAGCAGAAACCTGTCGAAGGAAATTAGGGAATATACTATAAACAGCTAACTACATATCATGATTCACATGGAGAAGAGGGGAAAAAAACCCTTTTAAAAGGAGCAAACCTCTGGGGATCGAAGGCCTAGGTCAATTTCCTTCAAGGCTAGGAGTAGTTTATTTAGTAACAACTCTGCTGCTCACAATTTAGATACCCAATCAAAGGGCAGGAAATATTTCAACTTGGTAGAAAGCTCTCATGAACCCTCTAACAGGAATACCATGAAGGGTTGTGAGAGGCCTCTGCAATAATGTGTACTCTGAAGCAAGAGCAGATTCCCAAGGCAGGAGGAGGAGAGTGACAACCGCTGAGGCACTCAGCCAGCCTGCTGACTAAAACAAATTGGGTGAACCAGAGGTGGTCACAGGGAGAATATGTTTTGAAGGTGCCATCACAATGCCATAGCCAAAGGAGCACTCTTTGGCTGTAATGGCTCCACCCCTCAGCATCTGAAGTCTTAAATTCTGCATCAAGAGGTGTGCAGGTATGACTGCATGCTAAAGCTCCACCCAGAGCAAGGACATTCACACAATGGGCCAGATGAGAAGTAGTAGCAGAAATTGTTTATTCTTAGCAATCAAGAAAAGGATAGCCCAGTTGAACTGGGTCTCATTTGCAATGGAGTCCTTCATTCATTCATCATACATGCAAGTTACAGTAGCCACTGAATTACAAATTTAAGTACATAAATGAATATGCATTCAACAATTTCAGTATTTACAAAATTGTAACATTATAAGAGAGGGTACATATCCAAACAGGACTCAAGTTAACCCTTTTCATAGTTACCATAGCAGATTTTAGGGAGGGTGAAAGCTTTTAGGTACCAGGATTTTATCTAGTTCCAAGATAAACATCTGTTATCTAACTTTAAATAGTGCAATAGATTGTTCTATATTCTGGGACCTGAGACGACTATGCTTGAATTACATTTAATGGTCTTAAATAATGAAATTTGAAGTTCTATAATTCAAGCCATTCTTAGATTATTCCTTTTCTATGGAGTTTGAAATAGGTTTTCAAGATAAATTGGAGTTTTCTTTAACAAAGTTTGGTATATCAGATGAGAAACATGTAGGTTTATGAGGTCATTGGAGCTTAGCCAGCCCAGTATATGGTACAACAGGCAATGTTGTGTTAGTCAAGGTACATAGATACATACATAGATACATAGACAGTGGCGGCAGATAAGGGCCTATGGCCCACCCAGTCTGCCCATTTGAGCTTGTAAGTTCAGTTTGTTTTCCTAGAAGTCTGTTGCCCCTTACCCCTGACCTCCAGAATTCCTTTATGTCTATCCCATGCATTCTTAAATCCCATCATTGTTTCAGCCCCCACCACTTCCTCTGGCAGGGTGTTCCACTTGTCCACCACCCGTTCTGTGAAGAAATTCTTTCTCATGTTTCCTCTGAATAATCCTCCCTCCAACTTCATCCCATGCCCTCTAGTCCTGGAACATCTTTTTCGCTTAAAAATAGTGTTTTCCTGCACCCTGTTCCTCCCTGTAAGATACTTGTATGTCTCGATCATATCCCCTCTCTCCCTCCTCTCCTCCAGGGAGTACATGTTCAGTTTCTTCCACCTGTCTTCATAGGACTTGTGATGCAATCCATGCACCATCTTTGTTGCCCTTCTCTGAACCTTCTCTACCGTATGTCCTTACGTAGGTATGGTCTCCAGAACTGTACACTGTACTCCAGGTAGGGCCTCACAAGTGTCTTGTATAGCGGAATTATGACCTCCCTTTCCTGCTGGTGATGCCCTGCCTATACATCCCAGCATCCTATTTGCTTTACCTGCTGCCTTGTCACACTGTTTCCTACCTTGAGGTCATCAGAGATGACAACCCCAAGATCCCTTTCCTGCTTGGTGCATGCTATATCCTCACCCCCCAACTGATATATTGTGCCAGGGTTTTTGTGCCCCATATGCATTATCTTGCACTTCTTTGCATTGAATTTCAACTGCCAAACCCCTGACCATTCTTCAAGTTTCTGCAGGTTGCTTCTCATTCTTTCTACACCCTCTGGTGTGTCTACTCTGTTACAGAGTTTTGCGTCATCAGCGAACAGTGAAATTCTGCCTTCTAGGTCCTGTGCAATGTCACTGATGAAGATGTTGAATAGGACTGGTCCCAGCACTGATCCCTGTGGTACCCCACTGGTCACTCTTCCCTCTGTGGAGTGACAGCCATTTACCACCACCCTCTGTGTCATGCCACCCAGCCAGTTACCTACCCACCACACTACTGTCCTGCCCACACCCATATTTCCCAGTTTGTGTAATAGTCTTCTATGTGGTACAGTGTCAAAGGCCTTGCTGAAGTCCAGATAGGCCATGTCCACTGCCCTCCCCTGATCCACCTCCCTAGTCACCCAGTCAAAAAATTTAATGAGGTTGGTCTGACATGACCTCCCCCTGGTGAAGCCATGCTGCCTTGGGTCCTGTAGTCCATTGACAACTAGATGTTCCACCTATCTCTCCTTCAGTAGTGCTTCCATGATCTTCCCCACTACCGAGGTGAGGCTGACTGGTCTGTAGTTCCCTGCTTCCTCTTTGTTCCCACTTTTGTATAAGGGGACTACATCTGCTGTCCTCCAGTCTTTGGGTACCTCCCCTGTTTCCAGTGATTGGCTAAACAGGATAGCCAGAGGTTCAGCCACCACCTCTCTTAGTTCTTTAAGGACCCTGGGGTGCACCCCATCTGGCCCCATTGCTTTATCAAGCCAGTATAAATCATGCAAATCTATTATACGTTACATCTAGTTTCCCTAATTCCTTCTCATTTGCTCCTCCATATAATGTGTTCCCATAATCAAACAATGGTATAATCATTGTATTAACAATATACTTTCTTGCTTCCACAAAAATACATTTTCTAATGTTATATTGTACTGCTAAACTAACATTCAGTTTTTTTGCTTTTTTTATAAAATAGTTTATGTGGACATACCACATATACTGGGAGTCTAACCAGACTCCCAAGTATTTGTAGGATTCCACTTGCCTCAAAATAGAACCAGTTAGAGTTAAAATTTATAATGATTAATTTGAATTATATTGTTTATTCCCAAAGATCATTGTCTGTGATTTTTTTATCATTTAATATTAATCCATGGGTCACAAATATCCCTGTATTCTGTCAAAATCTTCTTGCAGACTTCCTTGAAGATCTAGTACTGTTTTTTCCCTGTTTGTAAATTATAATATCATCCACATTCAGATGGTGTTGGCCTTCCTTTACAAAGCGGTCAATCCCAACTGTATATATGTTAAAAATATGGGTCCTAATACTGACCCTTTTGGACACCTGCTCTAATGTGCTCAAAGCAGGACCTGTAATTCCCCAAACTAACCTGCTGTGTTCTGTCCCTTAAATAATCCTTAAACCAGTGTTGGGCCACCTGGTCAAGGCCACATCTCTCCAGTTTGCCCAGTAGGGCTCTGTGATCCAGGGTGTCAAAAGCTTTGGATAAGTCCACAAATATGGCACCGACCAGGTGGCCACTATCCATGGCTTGATGGATGTCTCATGTAACTTTCACTAAAGCTTTTGCAGTGCTATGGACTGCTCAGAATCCTGAATGGTTAGGGTTGTATAAATTTTGGACTTCCAAATAGTTCTGCAGCTACAACCCTCTCTAGTATTTTTGATATCACAGAAAGTAGTGAAATTGGCCAATAGTTACTGATATCCTCCCTAGGACCATTTTTATAGATTGGAATGACATTAGCTTGTTTCCAAGCTGTAGGGAATGAACCAGTAACTATTAACAGATTAAATATTTCAGCTAAAAGATGCAATATTATAGGTGAGGCCATTTTAAGTAGTTTTGTAGATATATTATCTAGCCCACTAGCTTTCCTCTCACTTAAAACATGTAATAATTCTTTCAGAATTTTTTTTGGAATAACTAGTTCAAAATAAAATTGTATTTGCTATCTATATGAAGCATCTGGTTGTGTATCCTCCTTTGTTGCTTTATGTGTATCACATATTGATAATCCTACATTTACTAAATTAAACTTCAACTTTACTAGACAATGGAAACATTTTTCCTTTACTTTTGAATGTTCCTGGTAAAACTGAGGTATTTTGACCCTTCAGTTCAGCAAAATGTTTCCAGACCCTATGGGGATCATGTACAGTTTGATCATCCTGTTCCTTCCCAACACTAAATTTGTTGTTGTAGTAAGTTGCTTTTGCTTTGTTTATTTCTCTAATATTTAGGTTTCCTAGAGATTGAGATTTATCCCATGCTATTTGGAGTTTGTGCATTTTGCTTGTTTCCAAGTTTTATCTCTGTTTTTCTGATGTATGTACAGTACTTTGGAGTACCAGGGGGCATTGTTATGTTTTACTTTCTTTTTTGTGGATTGGAGCATATTGGTTACATACTGTTTGAAATTCTTCATAAAAATAATTCCAGGCATATCTATACCCAGAATGAGGCTCAGTCTCTCCCAGTTTCTACCCTCCAGATCAAACATAAATTCAATATAGTAAAAATTCTTCATAGAGCGATGTTCCCAAAAATAGTAATTTCCTGTATTTGTATCCTTTTTGTGGATACAAAAAGTGACCTGATTGTCACTGAATGAATGCTGGAGTATTCCACTCCCACTGTAGCTTTTTGGGTCTGTGGTCGGAATTAGATCAAGCATAGTAGAGAGATTTGCATCTCTCAAATTTAGCTTGGTAGGTGAGTCTATCAACTTCATAAGCCTCAGTCCTGCAGTGAGTTCAAATAGTTTATTATCCACAAAAGCTGATCCCCAGTCTATATTTAGATCTCCCATAAGGACGGTTTTGTGACTGGTGAAGTATTTATATAAAAAGTCCTGCAATATTAAAAAAATATTTGTATCTCCATTTGTGGGTCAATAGCAACCCATGACAAATATGGGTCTACTATGTGTGGCAGTATTAACTCCATAACTATCTTTTCCATGCCTGGAGTATGTATTTACTCACAATCAGTCTGTAAAATGTTCAGATGTGTTTGTCCATATAGCAGTACCCCACACCTCTTTTATTACAGTCCTGTCTCCATGCTTGGTAGCCTGGGATCATCATCTTTTCATCCCCTATTTTTTTGTTTAGTCATATTTCTGTTATAATAGCTATGCTGGGTGTGAACTCCAAGATCCATTCTTTAACTATATTCATTTTTGTGGCCAGGCTTCTAACATTGAAATGGACAAAAACAGCCCCTCCATTTTTCAGTATGACAGTTGTGTTTGCTGGTGGCAGGGGGCCTGTATTTAACTGGACATCACCAACCAGCAGCAGGCACATCAGCAACACACCTCTAGCCCTGGCAAGTTTATTAGGAATAAACAATATCTTGACTATGATCTTAGAGAATTGTTTATGCCCAGGCACAGAAGGACCCTGACCCAAGGTTCACATGCTCATGATGTGGATTTCATGAGTGCAGAGCAAGACTGTCAGCTTACAGGGTGAACTCTGAGCCGGAAAAGGTAATGGACATGGTTGGCATGCCTCTGATTTATGAATGAGAGCATGAAACAATTCTGAGTTCTAGATAGAAGGAGGCTGAGTGAAGCCAGCAGCCATAGATTAGGTAGCAGATTATTGATGAGGAGGCCAGGTGAAGCCAGCAGCTGTATATACTGATGAGGAAGATGGGCTTGATAGGTTGTGAGTGAACTCTGCAACCATGAGATTGAAAGCTTGTGAGTGAACTTTGCAACCAAGATAACTACCAAAGTGGGGCCTGAGTAAGGTAAGAGGCTACAGTGTGAGCCAGCATTTGGTGGTTTGATAGCTGTAGTAGCAACCAGCAGAAAACAAGCCAACCAATTCCATTATGGAAGCCAAATTGATGGTGACATAGAAGGTAGGTATTCAGGCAGTGAGAGGCTGTGATGCCAGTGATTGAATCATTGAGGTTTAGCATAAATTAATCAATGAGGTTTAGCAGCTAGGAGATATGTAGCAGGATTTTCAACAGCATTTGCAACAGCAGTAACATGGACAGCAGCATAGGTAAGCATGATGCATCATATATGAGGTAAGCTGAATTACATAAATGCTTGGCCAACCATTTGCATAAAGGATCAAATCATAGTTTACATAAAAGCATTTGATGCTAGGGTTTCAGCATGAAAAATGAATTGATATGATTGCAAGAATAGTAAATTGATATGATTGGCATGAATGCCTTAAATGTCAGTAAGGCGGAGATAGATTATTCCAGCAAGGAACATGCAACGCAATAATGGAATGCAATGAACATCTGAAGGCCATGTAGGCTGCGAGGTTAATGATTTATGCATAGATAACTGAAATCTATGTAAGCAAGAAAGCTGGGCAAAATCATATAGCTTACATAAAGCATGCTCCTGCTACTCGTAGCCACGATTCCACACTGTAACATCACAGTCCCCCACTATGGGAATAACAGGGAGTCAGCCACAAGCTGAGCACCATGAGACCAAACAGCAACTGTAATGTTGCTAGGATAGGCACTGCCAAAAGAGGCGCCTTTACTGGCAAAGTCCTAGTGAAGGACAAAGCCATATGACAGCAAGCTGCCAGAGTAATATGAACAGGGGAGACAATTTAATGACTGAAAGGTGAAAAATAGATACATTCAGAAACAAACTGCTAAAATACCTGAAGCAGGAAGCTGAGACTAGGTAGCTAATGTAATAGCTGAATGTTTCAGTATAACAATTCAGCAGTTAGGCCTGGCTGAGCAAACACTGAATAAACTGAACAGAGCACACTGAACTCCATGACTGAATGAATTGAGCTAGCATTGAGTGAAGTAAGAGCAGAGCTGTTGAACACACATAGCACAAAGGGAGTGGCAGGGTGAAGCATGGACCAGGTATAAATAATTAAGGTGGAAAGCACAGGAGGCGTCAGGTAGGAAAACAGCAGTGGGAGCTGAAACACACAATAATAATGCAGTTGACTGAGGGCTTGCAAAATCTGGTGAGTAAATGGAGCCTGAGAGCACAGACACAGGGCAGCTTTAGATAAGGAGACAACAGTATGTAACCTGAAGCACAAATAAACAATGTATACAGAGGGTGCTAGAAAACTAGAAAGCTCAAAATAAAAAAAACAATGCAAAATCAAGTACAGGAGCGGGAAGGAAACAAGCACACAAGGAAACACCTAGCAGCCAGAGGCTAAGCTATACAAACCAAAAGCAGGAGAACACAAAAACAGAAGTACAAGGAAGCACCTAGAAGCCAGAGACAAAGCAATACAAACCAAAAGCAGGAGAACATAAAATACAGAATTCCAGCAGAAACCAAGCAGAGCCCAAAGCAAGGCAACATGGGGGGTGGACAAAACCTGAGCAGGCCCCAAGGGAGAAGGCAGACCAACAGAATCTATAGCCAGCAAAGAAGTGCTTCAGAAGGAGGCTGGGAGGAACTGATTATATAGCTCAGAAAGGGGGCATGACTGGTTGCTCGCCCCATTGAACTACAGGCATTGCTTTTCAATTATTTGTCACCTATGATGAAGTGTAGGATGATAAACCACCATCCAAGAGAACCATTTCCTATTGGATAGTTTCCTGTATACAGTTCTGTTATGATAAAGCTGGTAAACTGCTGTCTAAATCCTTAGGGCACACTCCACAAGGGCACATCTGCCTCTGTGGCAGCATCAATGGGTATTTCCCTGCAGGAAATCTGTAAAACAGCTACCTGGAAAACTACACATTTTCACAAAGCAATACTGTCTGGATATACAATCTAGAAGAAATGCCAGCTTTGGCACTGCTCTTGCAGCACGTTTTCCCTAAGTAGGTTCTGTACCCAGCCTCCAAGGTACAGCTGTGGAGTATGTATTTGTTAAGCATAGGTGAGGGATTCCTGGGGTTTGAAGAAAAACTTGCCCGCCATAATAAATATTGTTTCTTCCAAAGGCATCCATCACTATGCTTAACAATTCCTAATCCCTACCTCCCTTTCCAGAACCTGGTAAAAAGTTCAAACAAGAATCAATTTATTTCAGTTTGCTAGTGCATTACTTGATAAAGTGCCTTTATAATTGTTGTTCAGTGGTATGAGTTATCTAACTTTTCATAACAATTAAGTTTGTTGCACCTTGTTAAACTATTTTTCAAATTTTTACCAACATTTTACTATTTTTGGTAGTCATTTAGCTAGTTTTAGTGTTTACTGCTCACCCTAGCTTAAGAAATAAATTTGATGTTAGATTGCAGGGGCGAGCATGACCACACAGCATAGTTTGAATTTCATTCCAAATTCCATAATTAGCATACTATTCTTAAAGCTCCATGGCTGCTCATTCCAGGAGAATGATTGCATTTGTTAAGCATAGTAATAGATCCCTCTAGAAGAAACAGTATTACTACAGTGAGTCATTTTTCTTCCTGTTTCATGCTGCCATGTGATGAGTCATTTTTATGCCTGCCCTAGATACAGTGATGTTACTGTTTGATAACATCACTACCTCTAGAGCAGTTTAACCAATCAGGATGCTAGAATTATTCATGCCATTGTATAATATTGTTTTCACTATATTGTCAAATTACTGCTTGTTTGTATTTTGCCTTGTTAGTCTCTAGTATCCTTCCCAAGGATACACCTGAAAATGAGTTGACCCCAGATCAGCATGTTCTTTCATAAACAACACTTTAAAGTAAATAAAGAGCAATATCTATGTTACACTGATTCAAGAAGCAGCTATGGTAAAATATGTTCTTTTTTGTACATAGTTGTGTTGAGGTACAAAAGTAATAACATAATCATGTTTTGTGAGAACAAACTATGTCTCTTGTTCATACACAACATCTATGTCCCTATCATCATTTGTATTTCAAATGCTTAACAGTGGCTAGTCCTAATTCTTCACCAGCAATTCTTTACCAGCAGAGCTATTCCTAGCTGCAGGATTTGCACTTTGAGAATGTGGTCTGTGGCCCATGGAGCTAGGTGGAAAAGAAATATAGGAATATGGCAAATGCTAGGCAAACAAAGAACAAGGATCAATTATGATCCTCTCCTACCATCCATACAGCTGCAGCATTCAGACTTATGAGAAATACCTGTAGCCTGCTTTCAGTGGGTACTACCAATATGTTTTATGTACTTTGAATCTATGGAGAGGAAAACCCTCAGTGTTGGAAGACTTTGGGAACATGTGGCCAAATGAGCTGCCTGATCCTCCCATACATACTAATTCTAATATGATGTATGCTTTTTATTTTATTTATTTAATTATTCAGTTTTTGTTGACCGGGTAAGTGCACTAGACAAATCCTGCCTATTTTCAGGCACGACCCGGGGGAGGGAAATACAGATGAATGCCAATTAACCTTGAACCAGATTAAGCTGTTATGGCCCTACTTTCCCCAAGGGTTTAAATGCTGGCCCAATAATCTTATTCTTCATTATGATACGGTCCAATTTGAGTTTAAAAGATTCAGTACTTACCAATTTCACCACTACTTTTTGGAGACTAGACTGTTTTGGCATGCTGGGTACGTGAGTTCATGCCCAAGCCCAGGACACCAGACATGGAGGCCTGCAGGGAAATATTGAGTTTATTGAGTTGGTGTTTTCCTCACCAGAGGGAAAGACAGTATATCCTGCTACAAGGTTGTCTCATAGTGCTAAGTAAAGAAATCTCACAGAAATGCTTGACTTGGTAAAAATGATAAAAGAGATGACTACTGCCTGGAGAAGCATGATCACATCATGCCTTGCATCCAAGGGAGTGTGTGTGTGGGAGGAGGGGGACCTTTGTTAGAGGAAAATATACACTAAAATCTATAACTGACTAGGTTGCCGACACCATGCTATTTTATATATAATCCGGACCATTGTCCCATACCAGTTTACCACATTGGTCTTCAGACCTCTGTAGAGGTACTTGCCCAATCGCCCTTCTGTTGAGTGGAGGAGATCGAAGGGCATCAAACTTAGTGGCACTACCACAACTCCAACCACTGTCAGACAGTTGGGGAGTAAGGGACAGACTGGGAATGAACCACTGGAAGGGGACTGGGGAATGAAATACAATCTACTCAGATCTTAACATCAGTGAATAGGTGCTTGAACAGAGCAGTTAACTCAGTGAGCAAAATGTTTGCAACACCACAGAAGGAGTTCCTGGTCTTAACTGGAAAATAAAAAATTGGAAGGATAAAAGTGACAGTGGAAAGCTCAGGCTAGTCAGTCAGTTGTCCTGACAGATTAGTTGGTAGAACACCAGGACAATGTTCAGGGGATTGGGCTTATTTCCAGTATGGGCCTCATTATTTATTTCTCATTGCAATTTGTGTTGAAATTGATAGCAATGGCTTATAATTGCCTAACAATGCTTTGCCACACATTTGATATAATACAGAAAATGAACTGCAGCACAGTAACTCTCAAATTCTTGGTTGTTTAGATTTTTAGTTTGTACAGCTCTGAATTTGAGAGTATCACACATGTGGTAACATAGGACCTAGTTGACCTACAAGTCTAGGGTGCAGCATTTAAATAAACAACTAACTTGTGTGGATTTTTTTGTGGCTCTTGACTTCAGTCTCACTCATGATGTCATCCACTTCAGATGTATTATGGAACCTACACTGCACACCTAAGTAACTTACTGCCCTGGTTTGTCTGCTTGTACCTCCATAGATCCCACCAAAGTCAAAGACATTCTCCACATTCCAAAATTAGGAGCCTTTCAGAGAAAGCCTTTGATTACGCTGCTTCTATCTTCTGAGAATTACTACCTAAGCATGATAATATCCAAACCATTAACAATTTAAAGTTGCAACATT
This sequence comes from Neoceratodus forsteri, assembly GCA_016271365.2. NCBI lineage: Eukaryota > Metazoa > Chordata > Ceratodontiformes > Ceratodontidae > Neoceratodus > Neoceratodus forsteri. The sequence goes on from CM028132.1 coordinate 656,390,338, forward strand.
TCTGTGCTACAAATACTCTTTTCTCGACACATTTCCTCCTGTCCATGGTCCCAACAATCAGGTCATCATGGGACCACCTTTACCTCATGATCAGGGGATTAGTGAGTGGCTTCTTTTGTAGTTGCTATCTGTTAGAGCTGTATGAACAACCCAAAATCTGAACTGGTGGACCCTGCAGGCTGAATCACCAAAGCTCTGCATCAAGCCCACACTTCACAACTATCTTTTTGAATTCAAAAAGATCTCTCACCTCAGCACTGTGCCTATCACTCTCCCCCAGCTGAAGTGTTTCATAAATGCACCTCCCCCAGCTGAACAGCAGCCTCCATCCCTCATTGTAAGAAAAGTATATCAGTTTAATCACTGAGGTTGGGGCTGCCCCCTCATCACTTCTGAAATATTTGTTTTGGCCTGCCTTCCCCTCTTCCAAGTAATAAAGATCTGACTGTCCTGCTTTTGACTACTCAAGTCCCCATACCTTTAAACAAAACTTTCCCCAAAGAAAAGTCCCACAGAGCACACAGTTACACATCCTCACTCATCAGCACCTGTGGCCTTGTTGTTTGTATCACTCATTTACCATAGTGCTTTCAAGTGAAAGATCAATACTGCAAGCAAGCCTTACCACTTAAAAAAAAAACTAAGAACATCAGCATGGAATGCCAGGTGTAACTATGATCATATGTGGAATAGAGGAGGCACCATTTGAATTGTTTAAATTATTCCATTTTCTCCACATTTCTATCCCATTACTATAGTTTGGGAAGCATTATTGTTTCTATCCTAGATATCAGAACACTAATCACTTTGGGAGACGTTGTTATCTGCCAGTAAGTGGGCAGGCTTTTGGGGGGTTCTATCACTACATAAGTTAGAAAACATTGCAGCACTAGTTCTGATGATCTTTAGGGTTCCCCTTTTTATTTCAGGCCAGTGGCAACAGCTTTCCCAGATCTTTAAGAGTGTTTAGGTCTACAGTCAGTCGAATGTGGTACTTATGGTTATTAGGTTCAGTTCAAGAGTTTGGCCAGCATATACAGCATGTAATTCAGTTGTAGCCCTCCTATACTGTTCCATGGCAAGATGCCTACCCCCTTATGCATTTTTGGCATTCACTGTAGAAGATAGGAGCAGCCAGGAGAGTTGTAGAGCTAGTCCAGTCTGGGACAATGCAGAACAGGATCATGTTCACCCTCACACTCACCTCCACTGATGGAAGCTTGTCATAACTGACTTTGGGTATGCTGTGTATAGTAGCCAATCCTTGGCTTACCTTCTCCCAACCCTGCTGTCTGGATGGTGCCTGTTGCAGGGAAAGGAGAGCCACACCAGAAGATGTTCTCCCTCTGAAGCATATGCAGGCCTGCACCATGTCAACTGATGCACAAACTTTCATTAATAGATCTCATTCAGAAAAAGTCAGATCAATGCAAAAGATTATTACACAAATCTCCAGTGAAACACTGGCAAACAATGATGGTGTTGATTTACCTGTGTCATATATAATATGCTTTTCTCCTAGTTTCTTGGAATATGTAGTGGGTTCTAGGTTCCAAGTAAAGTAACTTTACTAAGAACCACCTCATGGGAATGTAGTTTCAAAATTAAGACAGGATAAGCATTGTTATATACAGTATGTTGGGCCCAATTTATTTAAAGAAATAATGACATAAGCACAATCCCAGTTTTGGGCTGTGCCTGCATCATTCAAAATGCACCAAACTGTTCGAATGTTATTTTTAAACATTGTTATCCATGTGCAGCTGTTTACTTGCTTTATAGCACAAAAGTGATTCATGCATCATTTTTTGATGTATGTGTCAATTTTCTGTGTGCAAATTGTTGAAGTTGTGTTAAGATGTTAGGCCGCATTTTACGGAGTCTCGTTTTTGTCACAGGTTGTGCAGTTGTCATAAAAAGATGCCACACATCCTGGATTGCACTTTGAAAATCCATCTCATTGTTATTTTGTACAATAAACCTTTAAATGCTGAGGGTAATTTAATGAATAAGTATAATTATTTGAATGGAAAATACATGTAAGCCCTAATTTGGTAAAACAGTTTTCAAAACAGCCACTTGCTTCAACTGTTAAACAGAAAAAGTTAAATATTAAATTCACATAACCCAAAAGGAAAGTTATATGTTTCCTGATATTTTGGGGGTTCATTCAAATAAAATCTATGTAGAGATACTATACAGTAGAGTCTTGTGATTAACGTTCAAACAGTTTAATTTTCTGATTGAATTCCCATTTTGCAGAAGAAAAGGCAAGAAAAGAAGGACTGAATAAAAATAATCAGAATGAAAACACAGATGCTGAGAGACCAGAAAGGTTACCAAGGACAGAAACCAAAAGTCTTGATGAAAATAAAGAGGATTCATTACCAGATTGCAAATCTCTATCAGAATTACATAACCACTGTTCCCAGAATTCCCCGACTAAGTCTCAGCTTGATGGCCCAGCAAAGCAGTCTCATGTTAACACTGAAGTTTCTGACTCAAACCTGCAGGAACAGCATTCTGCCAACAGGATAGAGACCAAGGCATCGTGGAATGGTAATGCACTGCTGCTACGCAGAAAAAGCAGTATAGTCATGATTGAGGGAGCTGTAGTTCTGGCTGCTGTCTCTGCACTAGGGCTTGGCATCTACAAATTGAGCAGATGAAGCTTACCCCAGTAGAAGAGCCTTAGCTTCAAAAGAAGGATTAGGGCTCAACATTACCTCTATACAGATACACTAGATTTGATCCAATAAAGGAAATGTAACAATGATCAAATTCACTGTCAGCAAGTTTAATCTTCTAATTAAATATAATGTGGGGAAAAGTTTTATTATTATGGATCACTGGCCTATTCTAGTTACTTGAAATTTAAAGCTTTTTATTTTTTATGATCAAAATACTATTTTTCAAAATAGCATCTTTTATTGGAAGCGGGGATAATTAATTTCTGATCATATGTATTTCATAGATACATTGTAATATTTTCTTCAGATGGCACATTTCATAGTTTTGTAGCTTGGGTCACAAGTCATATTGGCTTGTGAGCCTTGACATGACTCGTCACTCATCAGTGGTAATGTATATATTACCATTATATTTATCCAAAGACTTCTTAAAGGTCTCCATGGTTTTGCTCAACACAACATATTCCAGCAGTGCATTCCATGTTGACACAGCTGTTTGGATAAACCATTTACCGCTCCTGTTTGTTTTATAAAATTCCCCAGATAGTTGTAAGGAATGTGATCTACCAGATCTTAGACAATTTCTTTGATTTAGCCCAATAGATTCCCATGCATCCTTGTTATGAAAAGCTGTATATACAAGATAAAGATCACCTCTCAACCTTCTATATACAAGACTATCCCTAATTCAGTCAGTCTCTCACCATAGGGTTTATTTTTCAGATTTTTAAGAAATAAACCCTATGGTGAAAGACTGACTGAATGAATGCTTTTTCTTCAAATTTGCAAAATCTGGACCTAACTGAGAAGCCTCACAAACAAAATTAAATGTCCATGTTTAAACACAGAAATGTTTGTTGCCGTATTGGTCCTAGTAACACATGATCCACACAAATAGATGATTTGATACCTTTAAAAAGAAATGTAACTTTAGCCCTGATTAGCTCTCATGTACCAGTACGTCCTGATCTACAAAATCATCTAGGTAAAAAAAAATGTTATGATTATTGCATATATAATAACTCATGAGCAGTTTTTTCTATGGGCGCAACCATTTATTATTTCCTGTAATAATTAGACAGTTACTATGGGAGATGTGCTGCCTCAGACACTGTGAGCGCAAGTCCCATTCTCACAGCCATGTAACTGCTGTCACTTTCTCTTCCCACTGCTGCTATGAGAACCATCATGCTTGGTACTTTCAAAGCAGGGCAAAGCTACAGTTGGATGAAACATAGTGTAATGTTGGTGAAAAAGTACACTTTAAAAAAAACTTACTATTAAGAAAGTTCACATTTTTTCAGCTCTGTATAAGCGATCGCATTGCCATGCAAACTAAAATCAAGCATCAATACAGACATTGATTTTATAGTTTCTGACTGAAAAAAAAAACTGCTGCACCAAAAATTACAAAAGCTAATACATGGGCTGGAATGCATCACTTAAAGAATAATCACCTATCGGGTGTGGGTTGTGTCAGGATTTATCCATGGCTGAAGTGGTTCAGTCACAAGTGCACAGCCAGAGTGACTAACCATGCCAGCCGTGGGTAAATCTCGGCCCAACCCACACCCTATCGGTGATTATTCCAATTATACAATTCCTTAATGTAAGAGTAACACAAAAAATGTGAAGGAGAATCTTTTCTATCATTGTTTATGTGATGATTTTAATAGTATGTCCTTCCCCCATGTGAAATAGTTCGTTGATACTGGGCAGAAGCCTTCTCGTACCCCTGAAGCCAGCTGGCAGCAAGATGAGTGAGTTGGGTGGCATCATATAAACTGAAAATATCACTGTTGACTCTCAGTTATTTCCCACTTAAAACTGATAGTTAGATCAGGTGTTTTATATTGTTTTTACTGATGGCTTTTGATTTTGCGAAATGGAGCAGTTAGTGGGAGAAGAAAAATGGTGGCTTTGGGAGTTGTATTGGAATGCTTAGAGTTCTCTACAGAAAGATTTTACAGATGTGATCAGCTGCCACTTTATGCGGTGGTGATTCAAAAGTTACCCAATGGCATAAACAGTTAGCTGACCAATCAGAAACCTTATATTTTAGACACCATTGTATAATTGAATTTAATACACACCCTCAGTGTGGGATGCTGGATAAGCCCTTTGAGCTTCGCTCCCAGGTTTACCATATGTGGCATCACATACCATGGGTGTGTATTAAATTCTTGTAATACAATCCAGCCCTTGTATTATTCTTTAATCTATAGCACTTCCTTTTCTGTGTCATTCCATGTTGTTACAGGGCATTCATTCACTGCTGGGTTACATATGTTAAACTACTAGAGACCATCACACTCCAAAGTTGTGACATCATCAGAGAACTCTTGCTCCTCACCATTCTAAAACAATTGACTTTGAATCTTCAGCCTTTGTGTGTCAGTCATAGGGACATGCAGTATACCTAGAAGCTCTGCTGCTTGAAGACTTTCTTCAAAAGTTTTATGAGTTTTTCCACTGTAGTGACTCTTAGCAGAAAATACTATTTGTTTTTACAGACACGATTTCAAAATTTAAATTGGTTCTGTTATTTATTTGCTTGATTGACCCCTGCTTTTACTCCAAATTCCTGTTGGACACAAAGTATTTTGCAAGTCTTTCTGAATGTTGTCCAAATTTCCCAAAGGAAGTTAAATAAGCATAAGAGGCCTTGCTTTGTGGTCTAAATTTATCCTGGTGCCTAGTTAAGCCTTTTTAACAGAGTTTGTCTCTCAAGACCATTTTCTCTTTCTGCTCTACATCATCTGTTTGGGTTTTCTTTTCCACACAGACTCGCTCAGGGTGATTTTGTTTGCTTATCCTAAGAGTTTATATACACATCCAAAGTACTTTCTTTTTTTGTTACCTTTTTTGTAAAATTTATCACATTACAAAGGTAGTTCACTTCCTGAGAGACTACCTATGAATCCATACATAGTTCATGATACAGGCAGTTTGAATAATCCCTCTAATGACACATCTTTTTGAGAAGAAATCCAGCTGTAATATTTACCTAATGGCTACTATGTAGGAGAAAGTGCAGCCAGTGTAAATGAATACATGCACATTTATAATTAGATATAAAAGAAAGTTTGTAAATGACTTGTATATGGGTCCTGTGGTATTGTCCAATGAAAAGTCTAGAGTGGTGAATAGGCTTTCAGGAACTTCACTGAGTCTTCTAACTTCCTCACTCTTCCCTTGTCATAAGAGGTGAAGACCCCAAGCAAACTAATATTTATCCTTTAGCAAAAGACAGTTAATTAAAATCACACAATACATGGACCTGAGACTCAGTATTGTTCCGGTAGCTGCACAGCTGTACAAAAATAAGGATGGAGACAGTAAGCAAATACCCATCATGTCTGAATATACCAGGCCTTTTGTCTGGACAGGTTGGGGGCATAGGAGGCAGACTGAGCTCTCTTAAAAATGCCCCACTAAGGCATTGTTTAATAGCCAGCAACACTGTGTGCTGAATTTACCAGATCTCTGAGTCTAAATCATGTCTGAGGTGTAACTGTGTTTGTATCATGTGGCTCACTTATTACATTTGCTAAGATGTCAATTTATTCACAATATGATCATGGCTGCACCCATATTGTTTCAAAGCAAACATTAATTAGACAAGTGAATGAGGCTGAATAATTCATCTAATGATAAATCTTTTTGAGAGGAAATCCAGCTGTAATATTTACCAAATGGCTACTACATAGGAGAAAGTGCAGCCAGCAAAAGTTCAGACACAATGGGCAACCCTAGGAGGAAAACGCCAAGTGCAGTCCAACCCCTAGCCTTACTATCTGCTGAGCTTCGCTGATCCTCACTGACTGGGAGAGAGAGACCAGTCATGGAAGGAAGGCAGACTCTGACAGGTGCAGAAGCAGGGATTCCTTGACAGTGGTTCTACCTGGGTGAATACCCCTTGGAGTGCACAGTCCAGGCTCCTATCTCCATTGAGGTGACTTCTCCCCTCAGTCGCTCTGCTCAGACCCAGCCAGTCACTGCTCTCTCAGCATAAGGAGCAGTTGGAGCACTTACCCAGAATTCCTGGCTGCTGTATGTAAATCAGCATTTGTACTGCTATACCACTACTGAAATAGTGATTGACTAATAGAAAGCTCTCAGCTGGAAGCAACAGCTCAGACACAAAGGGCACCCTTAAGAGGCATACGCCAAGAGCGGGCCAGCCCCTAGCATTACAGTGTGCTATACCCACTACTGAAATAGTGGTCGGCTAATAGAAAGTTCTCAGTCATAAACAACTGGAAGTTACAGCTCAGACACAAAGGGCAACCCTAGGAGGCATATGCCAAGTGTGGTCCAGCCCCTAGCCTTACTGTCTGCTGAGCTTCAATGATCTTCACCAACTGGGAGAGAGACCAATCACGGAGAAAAGGCAGAATCTTACAGGTACAGAAGCAGGGATTTTCTTGACAGCAGTTCCACTTGGGTGAATCTCCCTTCGAGTGCACAGTCCAGACTCCTATCTCCTCTGAGGCAACTTCTCTCTTCAGTCACTCTGCTCAGACCCAGCCAGTGGCTGTTCTCTCAGCATAAGGCGCCGTTGGAACACTTATGCAGAATTCCTGGCTGTTGTATGTAAATCAGCACTTGTATTGCTGTACCACTACTGAAATAGTGGTCAACTAATGGAAAGCTCTCAGCTGGAAGCAACAGTTCACACTCAAAGGGCACCCCTAGGAGGCATACTCCAAGAGCGGGCCAGCCCCTAGCCTTACTGTCTGCTGTACCCACTACTGAAATAGTGGTCAGCTAATAGAAAGCTCTCAGCCATAAACAACCAGAAGCAACAGCTCTGACACATAGGGCAACCCTTGCAGGCATATGTTAAGTGCAGTCCAGCCCCTAGCCTTACTGTCTACTGAACTTCACTGATCTTCACCAACTAGGAGAGAGACCTCCTCTCCTCCAGTCTCTAGTTGTGCTACAAAGTGGCAGACTATAACAAACTGATTGTTTTTTCAGCAGGAAGGAGAAACAAAGGTTCTAATCGCAGACCTGAACTCTTGGCTCTGCACTTGGTGCTCAGAAAAGGGCCACATCCTCATCAGCGAGTGGAAAGATTTCTGGGAAAGGGCTTTCTTTAAATTCAGTGGCCTTCACCTCAACAGGGAGGGATTAAGGGCATTAGGGCAAAACTCAACATGTTCACGGTGAGTTTAAACTAGAGGATGGGGTGGTGGTGACAAAATAGGAACAGGAATATAGAACCCCAGTCACCACCCCCTACAGCCATGTAACAACACCTATCATTGATTACATAGAAACAACAGGAGCTCATGATGGTCGTACAATATAAACAAAGTACAGGGAAACAAAGGCTCAAGGATGCCAGACTCTGGAAGGCAACGATGACCAATGCCCAGAGTCTGGCTAGCAAAATTCCAGAACTATAAGCCACAATAGCAGATGCAGGATTGGACTGAGTTGCAGTCACAGAAACATGGCTAAATGAGAGCTGTGAATGGGATTTTGCAATCCCAGGTTACAAATTATTTAGGAAAAGCAAAAAGGGCATTGGGTGGGGGAGTGCTATATATATCATATATATATATATATATATATATATATATATATGTATATGGGAGGACAAAAAGCTATGGAGGTCCAAAGGTCCCAAGATGAAGCTGAGGCACTCTGGGTCACTCTCAAACCTGGCTGATGCTCAGCCCTCAGACTAGGAGTGATATACAAGCCTCCCTCACAAGGGGTAGAAGGAGACAAAGCAATGCTTGAAAACATACTAAAGATGGCCAAAAAAGGAGAAGTCATGCTGATGGGGGAATTCTACCTCCTGGACATGGAATGGAACTCCTGCACAGTATCCACAACTAGGAACAGAAATTTCCTAAACACCTTGGGAGGGGCTGAACTTATTCAACTTGTCGCAGTCCCCACTAGAGAAAACACAGTCTTAGACCTTGTGCTCACAAACAGTGGAAAGGTCCAGAAAGTGTAGGTGGGGCACCATCTGGGGTCAAGTGACAATAAATATGTCTGGTGCAAGGTCAGAAAGGCCAAGGCAACAAGCCACATTAAGACATGGGTCATAAACTTCAGAAGAACAGACTTCAATCAGATGAGAATATGCTTTATGGATATCCTCAAGAGGAAGGCAAAATGAGGGGTAGAGGAATGTTGGATAAACATAAGAGAAGCACTAGCAGAGGTTACTGCAAAATACTCCAGGCTAGCCAGCAAGACAAAGAAAAAAAGAAATCTGCAATGGTTCACAGAGGAGGTGGCAGCTGCAGTGAGGGAAAAGAGACTAGCATTCCAAAGATACAAGTGCTCAAACAGTGAAATAGATATAGGGAGGCATACAAGTGCAGCTTGAAGGAGGCAGGCAGGGTGATCAGAAAAGCAAAGGCACAGACTGAGAAAGACATAGCGCAGGGCTTAAAGGAGGCAGTAATACTTTCTTTAGGTACATAAGTGACAAAAGGAAAAACAAAGGAGGCTTTGTCAGGCTCATAAGCAGGGATGGGAGGAGGGTAGAAGAAGACGGTGAAAAGAAAGAAGTCTTAAATGAGTACTTCCACTCAGTCTTTACTAAGGAGAAACTTGGTAATGGACCCACCCCAAAGGAGGACAGAAGTAACCTAGTGGGAATGGACACAAGCTTGTTCACAATAGAAAAGGTAAGGACAGAATTAAAAAAACTAAAGGTAGATAAAGCCATGGGGCTGGACGGAGTCCACTCACACATATTGAGGGACCTTAGTAATGAATTGGCAGCACCACTAGTGGATCTTTTTAGCAGATCCTTGAGAGAAGGGATAGTTCCCTAGGACTGGAAAAGAGCAATAGTGGTCCCCATACACAAGAGTGGTAGCAGCGAGTCGACAGGAAACTACCACCCAGTCTGCCTCACCTCGGTGGTGGGTAAGATGATGGAGTTCCTGATCAATGAAAGGATATTAGCATTCATGGAGTAATCTGCACAACTAGACACCAAGTAGCATGTTTTCACAAGGTAAAGTTCTGCCAGACTAACCTGATCGAGTTGTTTGACTCAGTTACTAGGGCTGTGGACTAGGCGGGAGCCATTGATGTTATCTACCTCTACTTTAACAAGAAACATAGAAACACAGAATTTGGTGGCAGATAGGGACTGCTTGGCCCACCTAGTCTGCCCATTTTCCTACCTAACAAATAAGCTGCAGATCCTAGTTAACCAACAGCTTACTTCCTCCTACCCCCCACTAGGACTGCCTTATGTCTGTCCCATGCATTCTTGAATTCCCCCACTGTTCTTGAATCCACAACCTCCTCAGGGAGGCAGTTCCATGCATCCACAACCCTCTCTGTGAAAAAATACTTCCTCACATTACCTCTGATCCGCCCCCCATCTTCAAATTGTGCCCCCTTGTTCTTGCATATCTCTTTTTTCTGACATATGCTACCCTCTTGGACTTTGTTGAATCCCTTGAGGTACTTGAATGTTTCTATCATGTCCCCTCTCTCCCTTATTTCCTCAAGGGTATACATATTAAGTTCCTTTAGTCTTTCTTCATTTGTCTTCTGGTGCAGACCCTTCACCATTTTGGTTGCCCTCCTCTGGACAGCCTCCACTCTGTCTATATCTTTGTGGAGATGGGGTCTCCAGAACTGCACACAGTACTCCAGATGGGGTCTCACCAACTGTCTGTAAAGAGGGATAACAACTTCCTGTTTTCTACTATTGATGCCTCTCCCTATGCATCCCAGTATCCCCCCAGCCTTCCTTACTGCCTTCTCACATTGCTTGCCCACCTTTAGGTCATCTGATATAATCATCCCCAGGTCCCTTTCCAATTTTACTATTGTCAGTATCTCACCTCCCATTGTGTACTCTTCCCCGAGGTTTTTGTTTCCCAGGTGCATTACCTCTCACTTCTTTGCACTGAATCTAAGCTACCATACATTTGACCATACCTACAACCTTGCTAAATCATGTCTCATCCTTTCCACTCCATCTTGTGTATCAACCCTGTTGCAGATCTTTGTGTCATCTACAAAGAGACATACTTTTCCTTCCAGTTCCTCTGCAATGTCACTTATAAAGACATTAAAAAGGACTGTTCCCAGTACTGAACCCTGCGGTACCCCACTATTAACCCTCCTTTCTTCACTGTGGACTTTGTTTACTACTACCCTTTGTGTCCTGTTGTCTAGCGATTTTTTATCCAGGCTACCACCTTGGGACCCACTCCAAGGCTGGCTAACTTGTGTATTAATCTTTTGTGTGGGACTGTATCAAATGCCTTGCTAAAATCTAGGTAGGCCATGTCCACAGCTCCTCTCTGGTCTACTACTTTGGTCACCCAGTTGAAGAAATCTATTAGATTGATCTGACATGACCTTCCCATTGTGAATCCATGCTGCCTTGGGTCCTGTGCCCCACTGGCCTCTAGGTACTCAACAATTCGTTCCTTCAGAAGTGATTCCATCATTTTCTCTACCACTGAGGTAAAACTAACTGGTCTGTAGTTCTCTTCCTCTGTCCTGCTCCCACTTTTGTGAAGAGGAATCACATCCGCCCTCCTCCAGTCCTCAGGTACCAACCCATCCTCCCATGATTTGTTAAAGAGAGTAGTCAGTGGTGTCACTAATTCTGCCCTTAGTTCTTTTAGAATTCTTGGGTGAATCCCATCAGGCCCCATTGTTTTGTCCACCTTCAATTTTATTAGTTCTTTCAGAACCCTTTCTTCTGTAAATGGACTGGTATCGACCCCAGTCTTCAGAGTGTTTCTCTTGTTCGGTTTAGGTACCTCCCTCTCTTCTTCCCTTTGTGAATACTGAGCAGAAATATTCATTCAGTATCCCTGCTTTCTCACTTTCACCCTCTGCCTTCATTCCTTCCCTTTTGTTAAGCCTCAGTGTCCCTCCTTGGTCTTTTTTCACTCCTTAATGTACCTATTAAAGGTCTTATCCCTCTTCTTAATAGAGTTGGCTATCCTTTCCTTGGTTTGGGCCTTTGCTATTCTGACTGCCTTCCCTGCCTCTTTCTGCTTTAACTGATAAATTTCTCTGTCCTGCTCTTTTTGTGTTTCATTATAGTTCCTGAATGCTATCATTTTCCCCTTAACATTCCCTGCCACATCTTTTGATAACCATAGCATTTTTTTCCTTCTTTGTGTTTTGTTGATTTGCTTTACACAAAGGTTTGTTGCCTCTGTGATGGCTGTTTTGATTACTTCCCACTGTTCCTCAACCCCTCCTTCTTGTCTGTTTGCTAGTGTTTTTCTGAGGCACTCTCTCATTTTCCCAAAGTCAGCCCTCCTAAAGTCGAATACTCTTGCTTTTGTATGGCTTGATTGTATGGCTGTGTTTATTGGGAACCACACTGTTTGGTGGTCGCTTGTTCCCAGATGGCTACCCACTTCTAAATCTGAGATTCTTTCTCCATCCCCATTTGAAAGTACCAGGTCTAAGATTGCACCCTCCGGAGTGGGTTCCAATATAAGCTATCTGAGGCATGCCCCCTGCAGGGCATCAAGAATGACCCTGCTCTTGGATGTGCCTACAGCAAAGGTGCTCCAGTTAACATCTGGCATAGTCAGGTCCCCCATCAACAATATCTCACCTTTTTCTGCCATTCTAAGGATGCCTTCTATCATTTCCTTGTCCATTCCCTCCCCTGTGATGGGGGTCAGTATACAATCCCGATGCGGATTATGATGCCATTTCCTGCCTCCAGGGTGACCCAGAGTGCCTCATCTGCTCCCTGTTTACACTTTAGTTCTGTTGCTTTGATCCCTTACTTTACATAGGGAGCTACTCCTCCTCCTCTTTTACCCTTCCTGTCCGTTCTGTAGATTGTGTACCCTGGTATGTTGACATCCCAGTCATTGTTTTCTGTGCACCATGTTTCTGTGACTACCACAATATCCAGGCAACCCTCTTCCATCAACGCCACTAGTTCAGGGATCTTGTTACACAGACTATGGGCATTGGTAATCATCACCCTTTGCTTTTTGATGGCCTTACCCCTTTTAGCCCCATCCCTGTCCTTACTGCCTTTGTCTTTTTTTACATTTACCTCTGTCCTGCTCCCTAATGACTTCTCTACCTTGGTGTTTACTTCACTAATTACCAAGTTTTCTGGGGGGGAGGCTGGGATTTCCCTGCTCCTTTTCAGTGCCTCCCTCTTGGCTAGGTTAAATGCTTGCCAATGAAGCATTTAAACCTCTCACCTAGGATCCTGGTTCCCCAACCCGGACAGATGCAGACCATCGCACCAGTATCAGTCTGCATCCCTCCAGATGGCTCCCCAGTCCCCGTTGAAGAGAAACCCCGAGCTCCACACCAGTTTTTCAACCATTCATCGAATTCCATAGTGAGAAGTACCCTAACATCACCCTTGCCATAGACAGGTAGTGTGACGTAGACAGCAAGTTCTGAGTGCTGTATCATTTATGTTCTAATATAAAATGCATTACTGACTGTCTCTGCTGAAAATGTGATGCTCTAGGAGTGATCTCACCCCCCCAGGTTTCAGCTGAAAGGTGCAAGCCAGTAGAAAATGCTGACAGCATGTGAGTTCACACACACTCAGTTTTTAGAGACAGAGTGTTACATGGAAGACTGTAATCAAGGATCCCATGTTTTTCTGAGTTTATTACAGCCGTAGTTACTATATCATATCCATTTTATGATGTTGGAGAGGAACCTAGATTGTTACACAGGGGTGCAAGGTTGTAAATGCTCCTGTGAAGCCTGTGTGAGGGAGGATACAGCATAGATCAGAAGAAGTGTCATTTGAAGGACATGAATTATGTTGAAGTTGCAGAAGGTAATACTTTAAAAAAAGACATCCTGGTTTTGAATAAGATATATATTTTTTATACATAATCTGAAGGAGGAGGAGCAAGCTGACCTCACACGAAAAAGGGGTTGACCAATGCAGTTGTTTAAGGAATACTCTGCTTTACTTAGACACACTTTTATCTAGACTGACTGAGGAAAGATCTTTGGAGCACTTTTAAACAGATATTTAGAAAAGAGTCAAATCTAGATACTGTAAGTAGGAATTTGCACTGTTTAAACCTTGTTCTTTTAAAAGATTTCTATGTCTTGTGATATAAGAGTTCTGTATTTTGTGTTTCACATATTTTTAATTATTTTAGTAAAATTCTTTTTAGAACTTACTTGGTATGTCTTTGACTTCTTTTTAGTTGTAAGAAAAGTATATGGTTATTGCAGATACTAAACATAAGCTTGAATGGTGGTACCAAACTGGAAAGAGAAGCGTTTTAAATCTGAGGTCTTTATTAAAGTTTTTAAGGGTTCATCTCTGTATACCTGGTTAGGTGCCCATAGGCAAAAATATCTGCCCCCCATAAGACAGAAATATCTGAGCCTGTACAGTGGGTACTCTAGCAAGAGGTTCTCAGTTTGAATCCCTCCAGAACTTGAGACCAAAGGTTGATCCAAACTCACAAAACAGACAAGAGGGTTACCTTGTTCTGTTAAACTGTTTACAAGACTGCACTCATAGGTTGGCACTGTGGAAGTAGATTGCCTGACCTTCTGAGTGGGTTTGTGACAGGCAGCACCTCCGAGAAGGTTATCATATGCACTACTTGTCTAAGGCCCCTCCTCAATGCTTCGAACCCCTCTTGCACTGCTCTGATCCCATTCCTAGCCAGGTCATTTGTCCCTAGATGGACAATGACATCCAGCTCCCTTCCTCATTCAGCTGCTCCCACAAGCCTGAGGATTCACTTCCTGTTCCTCCAAGCTGTGTCACCAGGCAGGCACCATAACTCCCTCTCCCCTTACTCCCCCACTTCTACCCCCTAATGATTGAGTCCCCCACCAGAAGTTGTTTCCTTCCCCTGTGGGGTCCCATGCCACCCTCCTGTGGGTCTCCTTTGTGAAGGTTCCCAACATCCTCTGTGGTCTCCACTGCAGGTGCCTCCATAGAGGAACCACTATCCACCAGAAGAGTGTACGAATTGTTGAGAGGTACAGCTGGAGGGATGCAACTCTGTTCCACCATCCTCTCCCTCCCTGAGCCCACCCTGTTCCAACCGCTCCTCTTTCTTGGCAATCTCTGAGGTAGTGACATTGGCCCTGGTGGTCCCTGGGTGGAGGAGGAGGTTTCACAAATCCTAGCCAGGTCAGCCTGGAGATGGGTAACCTCCTCCCTCAGACCAGAGAGGTGCCTGCAAATGGGGCAGCATTGCAGCCTCCCAAATGTCTCCTGGAACACTGCTGCCCCACAGCCATTGCACTGCACCACTCCTATTATGTCTTATTTTGTGTCCCCTCTCCTGTTTCTCTGTATGCTTACTGTGTCCTCTTCTTACAACTGTCACCCTTTCTGTTCTGGGACAGCAACTTCCTATACTTTTCAGTAACCTCCTTCCTTGCTCAGTGTCAGACCACCAGCAGCTGGGGGGGGGGAAGTGAGCAACTTTTTTCCTTTAGGGTTGACAAAACTAATGTTTCTCTATGATCCTTCCCTTCCTACTGCCAAACAGGAAGTTCCTGTTGTCAGTCAAATCCAGTGCCTATAAAAGTAGAACTGGCTTAGGGTGGGTGTGGTGGAGGACAATTAGTAAGAAAAAAGGCTAGCAACAGGAAGTTGTAATTGGCATCACCTGCTTTTATATTGTCTAAGCCACACCCTCAGTTAAGCTCTGTCTTCTCCTACTGATTTAGCAAAGTAAGTTGATACAGTACCCTTCCCAGCACAGAACACACACTGACTTTATTTTCTTTTTTTACCCTAAATAAGACTCCTTTTACTTCTAATAAAGTATATGTCTGCTTAATCTCAACAGACACTGATTCCTGCTGAGATAGAAGTGTTAAATTGATAAGAAAATTGTAGCTTATTTTAGTTAGCTGCTTTCTGCTCTACAGGCTAGCAACAGTAAGTTGTAATTGGAGTCACCTGCTTTTATATTGTCTAAGCCACACCCCCAATTAAGCTCTCTCTCTCTCCTCCTACTGATTTAGCAAAGTAAGTTGATACAGTACCCTTCCCAGCACAGAACATACACTGACTTTCTTTCTTTTCTTGTTTTAACCCTAAATAAGACCCCTTCTACTTCTAATAAAGTATCTGTCTACTTAATCTCAACAGACACTGATTCCTGCTGTGATAGAAGTGTTAAAGTAATAAGAAAATGGTAGCTTCTTTTAGTTAGCTGCTTTCTGCTCTACAAGCTAGCAACAGGACTTTGACTCTGTACCACACAGAAGGCTGCTAAACAAACTCAACCATACAGGAGTGGGGCAGGAAGTGGTAGCATGGGTGAGCAGCTGGCTTGAACAGAGAACTCAATCTGAGACAGTAAATGGGGCAGCATCAGGGATTGGGAGGTGACAAGCAGGGTGCAACAGGGGTCCATCCTCAGACCATTAATCTTTTATATCTTCATCAGAGATATCACAGAGGAGTTGAGTGGAAAGGTGTGGCTGTTTGCAGATGACACAAAGCTCTGCAACAGGATGGACACTGCACGGGGGGGGTAGAGCAAATGAAAAGTGACCTACTCAGGCTGGAACATTGTTCCAATTTGTGGCAGTTAAAATTCAACATGAAAAAGTGCAAAGTTATTTATCTGGGAAGAAGCAACCTAGAGACAGACTGCTACCTGGGAGGGGAGAAACTAGTAACCACCCATCATATCAGACAATTTGAAAGTAGGCTGACAATGTGAAAAGGCAGCAAAGAAGGCCAGCAGGTTGTTGGGATGCATAGGAAGAGGCATCACAAGTAGAAGAAAAGAGGTGATCTTGCCACTCTACAGGTCCCTGGTGAGACCCCACCTTGAGTACTGCATCCAATTCTGGAGACCTTATCTCAGGAAGACATAGATAGTTTGGAGACGGTACAGATGAGGGCAACAAAATGATACACTATCTCCAAAAGTTTCAATACAAAAGCAGGTTACAGATAATCAACAAGTACTCCCTGGAACAATGCAAGGATAAAGGGGACATGATTGAGACTTTCACGTTTCTGAAGGGTATAAATAGAGTCTCCACCCAGGAGCTCTTTATGATCAATAGCACCAGTAGGACAAGAGGACATGAGATGAAATTGAGGGGAGGAAGATTCAGGGGTCACATGCAAAGGTTTTTCTTCACAGAGAGGGCGGTTGACCCATGGAATGGTTGACAGGCTGGAGTCATTGACTCCAAAACAGTAGGGGAATTCAAAGCAGCTTGGGGCAGACACAAGGGGATTGTCTCATAGAAATCCTAAAGGGGGAGTAGGGCTTAAGGCAGATTAGATGGATCTTTGGTCCCCATCTGCCATCAGTTTCTATGTTTCCATGTAGGATAGCATGACTATACCACATATGTAACAACAAAAGTTACTGTATGGAACAATAACCTTATTATGTTAAATGTAATGCTATAAACAAACTCTGAAATGGTTAATCAGTAAAACAATATGACCTGAGTTCAGAGTACAGGTCCTAGTGTTAGTACCTCACCCTTAGTCAGACCATTTAAACTACAAACTTGAATTTTAAGTAGTACAGCTTGTTCAGACAAAAGAGTAGGAGATTCAGTATATAGAGAAAAATCACAAGGTGCCAACCTGTACCGAGCAGTTGATCCTCCCACATTGATGCTCTTACTTCCTCTTCCTTGATACGGTGGTGAGATTGAGGGCCTATAATACACTTAGTAGCCTCATTAAGATCAGTAAACACAGTTTTTAGAACCTACTGTAAAATGCAGGACTGGGAAAAGCAAGCTAAAAGGTAGTTCTAACTCCCTGAATCACTGCTTCACCCCATCAAAGGCCTTGAGCCTGGTCCTCATAGTATAGGCAACGTCAAGGATAAGCATAATATGAGTGTCCCCCACATGAATGGGTACCCTTTCTCTATGCTGCCCTCAGAATAACGTCCTGCACCAAGCAGGAGTTTTTTTTTCAAACTCTATTTTGTCTCCCACCACCACCGAACTCTCTCCAGAGACCTTCCTTCTGCAATCTCCACCTGCCTGCATTGCTCAGTTAGCCTCTCCACTCCTCTTCAGCACCAGGCATCCCCCAGGTCTACCCTCTTACGAAGGGTTTCCCCCTGCCCAGGGTGTTCTATCTATTAGTGTTGAGCCACCGGACTGGGGAGGGAGGAGGGAAGTGGAGGGGGGCTGAGCCTGACTCTGGGAGTGTGGACTACGTGGGGAGGCACCATCACCTATCAGTGGTGGAGGGTTTTTTCCTTGGTTTTATGCCCCAGTGGAGCCCGGCTGCCAGAACAACATGTGCCACGGCTCCACCACCGGCGTACACTGCAACGCTGTTTCGGCTACCCCCAGCCTCAGCCAGAGGTCGCTCATTTAGCGGTCATTACACCAGCCCTCCCTGGGGAAGAGAGAGCAGTCCTTTGGATGCTCAATCTCTTCCCCCCACCGACCCCCAGATGTCTGGGTCAGTTCCTGAATCAGGATCACCAGTGTGGTGTGAGTTGCAGCATCCAGTGCCTCCACCCTCAGCACCACCAGGCTGGACTGCTCCAAGGAGGAGTTGATGATAAATAGCAAGGTACATGGGCACTCACTAAACTATCTGGCCCAGCAGGGATTGACTTATTAGCCTTTGAAGATTTTGAAGTCACCACAGCTAGTGTGATCCATTATCCAAGAGCTGTAGAAAGGCTCTCAGGTCAGAACCTTCTGTCTCTTCCAGCAGACCCACAAATCAAACAGTTGCTGATCTAATTACATTTTCCATCTGTTTAAGTCAAGTTTTTGCTGTGGTTTGTTCATTAACTACCATTGTGACTGCTGGCAAGTCTTTCCCTGCTGTGGTGTCAGAGTCCTTCACCAAATCTGCAATCACTTCCACACATTGTTCCACTGTGGTTAAACATTTGTTTGTGGTATCTAATTTTGTACTATTTTATGAATAGATTTGCTAAGCATGTCCATAGAGTGTTGCAGCGAGTCAAGTTCAGTATTAGCCAGGGCCACTGCTTGTTGAACCTGGTGTATGGCAGTTGATTGCTTTGATGAACCTCCTTCAGTGCAAAGAAGTCTTGTTTGTTTGTCTTAGGACAGACTATTTTCAGCAAAGTTACTATCAAATTGATCCTTGTTAAAAGCTGTATGATCTAGGGTAGATTCAGCAATTTTTAATTACAATTAGCATCTTAAAACAACAAAAATAAGACCCAGAAGCAGGAGCTCAACAAAAATACTGCAGCCAGAGGGACTGCAAACTCCACCCCTTCTGGCCATTTTAAAGATTATTTTGGTCCTTTGGCAAATTTTTCTTCTTCCCATTGCCACCACATTTTGATACAATTTGCAATATTTTCCCATGGGTGAATTATTTTTTAGGGTTTTGCTTTTTATCAGAATTGATACATGGGCACAAAATGTTTGATGCAAATGCACAAAATTGAAAAAAGTGCACAAAAAGTTGATGTACTTGTGCAGCAATTGACAGTGCAAAAAACATTTATACAAGTGCACAAAAAAATGGACACATGAGAAACACTGGTTGCATGTGTGCAACCATGAATTGTGCAAGCATTGATGCAAGTGCACAAAAATTGATGCATGTGAACAAAACATTTCCCAAGTGTGCAACAACACTGACACAGCTAAAAACTGATGCATGTCAATGTGCAGTGTCAGTGGCTCAGTAGGTAGCACACTCGCCTCTGAGGCTGGGAGATCAGAGGGCTGTGGGTTCAGTTCCCACATCTGGCACTTGGGTTAATATCCCAGTACTGACACTGAAGTGCAGCAAGAGAGGGGTGCTGCACTTCTGAGGTGCCGTCCTTCGGATGAGACGTTAAATTGAGGTCCCATCTGCCTGACTGGTGGTAGTTCAGGTGGATGTTAAAGATCCCATGGCATTTATCGAAAAGAGTAGGAGAATTTCCCCGGTGTCCTGGCCAAATTTCCCTCATTCACTAAAAATACCACCAACAGCTTAGTCTGGTTCAAGGTCAGTTGGCATTCATCTGTATCCCCCTCCCCTGGGTTGTGCCTGAAAATAGGCAGGATTTGTCTAGTGCACTTATCCAGTCAACAAAAACTAAATAAATAAATACAGATCCAATTCAGACCCACATTTTTAATAGTTTTTCATGTGTTACAGACAGTGTGAGGAACATGCTATTCTGCACAACCTTTCCATTAAGAAATGGAATGTATGTCATAAGAACTTGAGACAGCCTCTGTATGGTATGTTCTCTCCATTCCCCACTAGCAAGGCAAATGTCAATTTCTTGGCACCTGGTACCACACAAATGGTACAGTAAGCCAGGTGATAGATATTACATGTGGTTTTACATTGGCAGTAGCAGAGAGTTACATATGTCCCTTCTTTTTTATTGAAACAAGTTCTTCTACATGGAAGATCAAACAGCTAGGATTCAGAAGTGTAATTTCTTACTCATGATTCTTAGCAGACCACTTCCCCTGGAGATGTGAGACTGACACTTCCAGATGTATCAGAACATCTTTCACATAACATGGGTGAAAAGGATGTTCTTCCAGGTCCGAATATTTACCAGGTCCCATGTGGCCTACTGACCTGCAGAAAATAAAGGCACCAACTGAGGAATCTGAACCCAAGCAGAGCCTTGAAATGAAATCTGAAAACAGTTGGTTAAATGGTCACACTCAACCAACATGTATAAGAACAGTAACAAGCTATTAAATAATATAAGAAATGTCCAACCAGACCTGCTAATTACCATCAGCATCTCTCTCCATCTGGACATGAGGGGGAGCCATGTTACTGTCTGGATCCAAAGAAGAATGGAATTGGAGCACTACCACACCCACTGCAATCCTTATTACTGTAGCCATAACTTGTAATTAGGGATTGCTATTTGAATGTACTGTACAAGTCACATTAAAATGTTCTCTCAACTCACTGGTGTAGCATTGTTCAATGAGTTTCCTAATCTGTGCAGTGTTTAATTCAATTAATTAGTAAAAGGTCAGTATTGGTTTGCAACTAGCTGTGATGTACTATAAGCTTTATTTTCAACTGAGTGCTTAATGGATTTCATTTCAGAAGGCAGACTAAACAACTCTTAAGGAATGCTGTGATATTTATAAACAATACCATGAAAATGCATTGCATAAACACTGAAAAACAGCTACTGCCATTTCACTAAACAGGTACAAGTGAGTTGAATAGGCAGTGAAGGATGGTTGAAAAAAAGTTAAAAGCTTCAACAGTCTGAGCTGCCACTGCAGTAGCACCACAACAAAAAAAATTCTACACCAGTGAGTTGAAGAAACAGTTTAATGTGACTTGTACTGTATTTTATACATTAAGCCATGCGCCATATGAGAGACCAGGGTCAGACACACAACTTCTTTCATTACACCAACACCTTAAGAACTTAAGTTAATGAATCTCCCAGAACTAGAGTTGGACAAAATTTGCAAATTCCAAATTTGTGGAATTTTCATGAAATTTCAAAACATTTTGTGAAATGTTATGACTTTTCAGAACTTTCTGAAAATCTTTAATTAGCCATATCTCAGGTAATGTTATAGATAGAAGTCTGCAGTGTGGCAAGCATATTGTCTGGTATGTGCTCTGAAAGCATGCCATGTTTCACAACATTTGGATGAAGAGAATAGAAATTATAGAGGCTCAAATGCTGGCCATTTAATATTCATGTGAAAATTTCTTGATATATTTGTATGCTTACGCTTACAACTTAGCCACATTTAGAGCTAGATAATTAGTAGTTTAGATGCATACATTCTTTGAAGAGTCACAAAAACTGCTAAATATGGAAGTAATGGTAATGTAAATTGAAGTTTTAGCCATGGTCTGCCTCCCGACATGACTTCCTGGGCTCACTTCTGAACCTGGATCGTCAGCATGGCAGCATGACGCTCTGATGTTGAGCCATGGGAGTTGACTTAAAGCCTTTTATTTAGGGTCAATGAATCTAACAACATTGGTGATATTCTGTTCTCTAGTTTTAAACTTACAGGGGCTTAACATTCTGCTGTTTACATAATTGCAAAATATAAATTTAACATTTCTGAAAGTTTGGAGGCTTATAACTCAGTCACCTTTAAAATTATAGATCCAAAATGTAGCATACATATGTATAGGCCTTGGTAAAGTCACCTTATCACATTGATGAAATTTGGACACACACTTTTAATATACATAGTTGTTTACTGTAATTTTAAAATTTCCACATGTTTGGAGGATTATAACTCAGTCATCTTTAATAATAGAGATCTGACTTTTTGCAGCAATATGTATGGGCCTTGCTAAAGGTGCCTTACCAAATTTGATGAAATTTGGATAAACACTTTTAGTTTACATAGTTGTTTACTGTAATTTGAAAATTTCCAAATGGTTGGAGGCTTACAACTCAATCTTCTTTAAAGACAGAGATTTAAAACATGGCACACTTCTGTATGGGCATTTAAATTGTCATTGTACCAGACTTGGTGCAATTCCATCAAATATTTCTTAACTTAGATGGAAACAACCAAAATCACACTTTTGGCAACAATTTGTGAAATTTTTATGGAAATTTTGTGAAATTTCACAAAGCAAAATCAGCATTTCACCAGACTTCTGATGGTGGAAGATACATTTTTTCCAGCCCTACCCAGAACCTTCCACCTTCAAGTAAATAAGTAAGTCAACATTTATTTCTTGAACACCCAAATCCAGTGACTCTGGTCACTTTACAGAGGTAAAGATACAGTGAACAAAAAATTATTCAAACATAAAATAGCGGTATACAATACACAATCAATAAGTCAATAAAGCTCCATAAAATCCTCATAATAAAATAGCAGTATTTCAGTAATGAACATACTGTAACTGGCCTCCAAAGGCTTCTCTAAATAAATGTGCCTTCAGATCCCATTTAAAGGCCTCCACCAATGGAGCCTCCTTCAAAGGTCTTGGCAGCGAGTTCCATAGGACTGGGCCTGCCACCTCAAATGCACACTCTCCTGAGGTTTTCAGTCAGACACTCAGAACTGCTAGGAAGACCTCAGTGGAGGAGCAGAGTGAGCACAAAGGGTGAACAGGAGTCAAAAGGTCACCCAGATAACAAAGGCCTGATGCACATAGGCCCTTACAGGTGACCAAGCCCACCTTGAAGATGATTCTCCTCCTCACTGGCAGCCAGTGGTCATGCAGGACAGAGGTCACATGACACAACCTCTGAAGGCCTGTCATCAACATGGACACTGCATTCTGTACTAGCTGCATGCAGCAGAGAATCCCTCCACTGACCCTGAATTGTAAGTTCAAGAAGCAATATTTTTTTTGCTAAACAGAGATGGATGTCAACAGGTCTGCCTGGACATTTCTTTTATTTGTTAATAAATACAGTAGTTACTGTAGTTCTATGTTTTGGCTGAGATAGTCCATTTATTTAAGTGTTTGTAGATGTAATGCCAAGCAGTAGACCACACATTGAATTATGTGTTCAGCTTTGTGGCAGCATTTCTACTTCACTGAATGGGAAAGAAACTAGTGCTCTACTCAGTTTTCTTCATAGTGCTAAAGAAATCAGGAGGACTGCATTGAATTCTGGACTTCTCCCACATGAACTAGTTTGTGAGATCCATCAGGTTTAAGATGGTGTTTCTTTCGTCATCTTTGCTTCTATTTAGTCAGCTGATTTGTAGTCTTGTTAGTCCTTTTGGATGCATTCCTACACATTATAAATTAGCAGACATACCAGAAATTTCTCGAGTTTGCTTTTCTAGATCAGCACTTTCCGTACTGGGTCTTCCCTTCAAATATGTCTCAACCAGGGGCTTAGCAGGATCATCTTCTTATCCAGGCAGAATAAAAACAGTAAACTCACTGTTAAGTCAGCAGGACTTTACAGATTCTAGGGGAACATGACCGGATTGTAAACTGTGAGTAGGGCTCCTTTTTGTCTACCTTATCTCTGAAGCACCTAAATGCATGCTTTTGAGAAACCTGGCGAGAATGTTTTCTCTTGTAGAGCACAGTGGACAACCTCATCAAGCAGATTCAGCAGGTCAGAGTGCACAAGGTTGTGTTAGCCCACAGCTGCCTCTGCAGTTTATATTTAATGATGGCTACCTTAGAGATGGTCCCATGGGCCAGACTGCACATGAGACCTCCCAAGGTCTTTCTTCTATTACTTTAGTCACCTGCATCAAAAAAGCACCAGGTAATAGTCTGCCTGATAAGGTCAATGTTTATTGGAGTGGTGTGAGAGCCCCCAAATCCTCTTTTGAGGGGTCTCAAATGGCCCCATTAGAATAGCTCATTATAACTGTTGCTGCCTGCATGATCAAAGCATATTGAACCAGGGGTATGGCTGCCTCAGAGGCAGAATGGCAGAAGACCCAGTGGCTGACTACTGCAAGGCAGGCACTTGGTCATCTTTGTACATATTCACAAAACATTACAAATGCTTAACTCACAGAGCCACTAATATGGCCTTTGTGTCAAACAGTGCTTCAAGTGACAGTAAAATAGTAGCTCCTGAATACATAAGATCAGTACTGCTTATTAGATCTCTGCAGTAATTGAATACCCAGTGAAAACATGAAATGAAACAGAAAGAAGAAATGTTATCAGTCTTAAGGCAGTTTATTCTTCTGTTAGTTCCAACATTGTCACTGGGACCCACCCTAGAGTGTCTTACTCTTTAAAGAATATTCTATAACCAAAATTTGGTTTGAGTTCATTTATTGAATACAAAAAAAAGATGCTATTTGTTTCAGGCCAGTATCCTTAAGTGCATTGTGCATGCATTCAGAGAGTCTCTGAGGGGATTTCTTTATTAAAGAGCACCTTTCCTGGTAGTTAAAGTAGTAGTAAAATATTTATTTTTAGAAAGGAAGTTTGCACATTTACACCATTCGCACCAAAGGACCTATTTTCAAGGTGATCATGTTATACAAATGTTACTCATCCAAAGTTTACGTAAAACACATAACAGACATACAAAATATACAAAAATAGAAATACAATGACTCTGTCCAAATTTATAACATCTTTATAAAAGTTATCTTTTAAAAATCATACTGTCGATATAAAAATGAAAATGTAATAGCCTCCCTGAACCCATTTGGCCCATGTTAATATTTAAGCCCTTATTTTCTACCAAATTATAAACATGGTACACACTGGCAACCCTTTCAGGGTTCTTTACTTCTGTGTAAATTAAAAAGTTTAGGGGGTTTGATCCAACTCCCTGTCCCTAGGGTCAATAAGATTCCAAAATTTAGAAAACAAATAAGGAAAGGTCAGTTCACCAAATCTGTTAGACACATTAGGAATCACATGTCTATGTGTTTTTCTAGTTCTGAGCCCATGATCATTGACTTTTGGCTATAACTTATTCATTAAATATATTGGATTTCCTGAATATAAGATCTTGTATATTTGTCAAGTTCATTTAATGCTTCTTTTGGCATCAACATCCTTCCAGCCTAACCTAGTATACATATCACAGTGATGTGTGAAAAGCCACAGTTTAGTACATCAGTTTAGTAAATCATGCCATTTTATTATATAATTTATTCAGTTTACTCAAAGATTTTTTTTTTTATTTGCTAGTCCATAAACATGGGCTCCATAGTCAATTATAGGGGCAAGTAATTGGTTTACTATATTATTTCTCATTTTATAATCCAGACAGTATCTTGAAAACACCCATTCTAATATAAAGTCTTTCTATATTGTTCCCTATGTAGAAGTCAAAATCCAGACTTTTGTCAAACCAAATGCCCAGGTACTTATATTCAAGCACCTAGGCAAGAGTCTCACCCTTAGCACTTTTTATGCAAATTTCTTTGCCTTATTTTTGTTGCTGTTTTTGTTCCAAACATCATTGTTTTGTATTTTTTGTAAATTAATACTAATCTAGATTTTGAAAACCAATTGCATAATGCTAAAACGTTATCCTGTAAATTTTGTTCCATCTCTTTGTTATCCTTACCAGTGGCCACTAGTACTGTGACATCTGCGTATAACCATATCTGGGTTTTCTTTCTGAACTGTGGAACTGAATTAACATAAATCAGAAATATTGTGTGTCCCAGAAGTGATTCCTGAGGTACTCCCTACTGTTTACAGCTTTATTGGAAATAATATTACCTATCTGAACTTGTTGTATTCTATTTTTAGATAGGACTCAAACCTTTGACAGGTTTCATGGGCAGCCCTTTTGTCCAACAGTCTCTTGCCCATAATATAATGATTTACAGTGTCAAGAGCTTTGGATAAATTCATGAACACCAAATCACCTCCCTGCCTTCATTCAAAGAAGTTAAAATCATGTCCACCAGGTCAGTGAGTGCAGTGTCCGTGGAATACCTTTGTCTAAATCCTGATTGGTACTTTATTAAAATGGAGTATTATTCTAAGTAATCTACCAATTGTTCCTGGACTATGCCTTCCAACAGTTTTGAGATTATGGGCAAGAGAGCGATGGGGTGGTAGTTTGCTGGATCAATTTTTGTTCCACCCTTGTGGAGTGGTATTATTTTTGCATGTTTCCAGCTTTCTGGAAACTTGTTTTCAATTAAGCTCTAGTTAAATAACTTTATTAAAATAGTGGAAACAATTTCTATAGCATTCTTTAAAAATCTACAATCTACCCCATCAGTATGGTATGAGTACCCACAACAATGAAGGACTCTTATAGGCTCAGGAGTTCAATGCTACAATAAAAACATTTTTATGGTAGCATTTTTCAGAGGAAAGGGATCATATTTTGGGTCAGAGGAGCTGAGCTGCCAATCCTTTCCACTTCCCGATCTGAAGACATGCCGCCACGCTCTCCCATACTCTTAAATCACAATGTGTTAATATGGGGGTGCGCTTCATAGGCATGTTTGGAGCACATCCCCCATGCAAGCACACTGTGATGTAAGAGTATGGGAGAGTAAAGGGGGCATGTCTCCAAACTGGGAAGTGAACAGGATTGGGGGATTGGCTCTGCAGAGCCAAGATACAGTCTCTTCCCTCCTGAAAATGCCACCACATAAAAATGTTTTTTTTTTTATAGCATTGAACTTGGAGCCTGGTAAGGGTCCTTCAGGGGGTATTTTGTAACAGAGAATGAAAGGTGCTCTTTAAAGCTGCAATTGCCAAGGCTAGGGTTGACAAAGTTAGAGATGCTATTAGTAACAGAGAACTCAGTCAGTGCTGCCACACATCCCCACATGGTAGGGTTGTGATTTTAGTTTATCTTTTAGGGACTGTATATATTAACCTTGGTGTAGTTTTGTTGCAGTATGGTGCTGAAAGAGTTAGGACTCAAGATTCAATGCCAAGTGCTTCAGAACGAAGAGGAGCCAGGGTTCTATGATGATGTCACACTTTTGGGGTGTGTTGGTCTCTGCAGTAGGTGAGCATGTGTAACCCAGCAGTAACTGAATGCCCAATAATATTGTTGACATTAAAACAACAGTAAGTGTGATAACATTTCTTCGTTTATCTGGTTGATCCTGCCACAACTGGATATCAATATTAAATGTATTTTTATCTCATAACCCCTGTCACTGATGTTATTGACATCTGTCATGGGGAACTTAACTAAAAGCATCAGTGTTCTGATAAATAGGAGCATACATGGCAGTGGTTCTGCATGCTGCTTTTTGGGGGGACATCAGGGCAAATTTGAGGTGATGTGTGCACCATTCTCATTAGTTGTCACAGATAATGATGTAATCACACCCTTGCACGTTATACTCGAAGCCCCTTGAAGTCTGTGATTCTGCAGATGCAGAACTTTCCACAGAATTTGCATCATGCTACAGAATATATACAGTGCCACAGAATTCATTGTTTTTGTAAATGTTCATTCTAATAGCCAGTTGTTCCATAGTGCCAGGCTCCCTTACCCATCATTTCTATCCTGAAGCCCCTACTCTGTGCTCTGCATGTGATCTCATTAATGACATAACATCATATTTTAGCCAATTTCAGGACTGAATTCTGCCACAGAAATGAATAAATCATTGGACAGAAATCAGAAAATGCTTCCACAGAAGCCTTGGAGCCCTGTTGTGGAAATCAGAAAATGCTATCGCAGAGCACTGGGGGCCCATAGTGAGCCCCCAGCAGCAGACCCTTGAGAAACAAAGACCCCTCTATAATGAAATGCAGTACAGAACTGTATACCAGTATCATTTTTCAGAATGCCATTCAGCCAAGGGTTTGGTCATGCTAAGAAAAAAACAACAGACTCCAGAGGAAACAAGCGAGTACAAGACCAAGTGGTGCCAAAACACAAATTGTGTTATTCACAAATTGAAAAGCCAAATGGAGGGGCATGAAAACATCTCCAGTGCTTCAGCACCTCTTACTCTTTGCAGGGGTACTTGAAGCACTGGGGATTTCTTCAGTGTCTCTCTATTTGACTCATAAATTGTATAAAAATATTTTGTTTAGGAACCACTTGGTCTTAGACTTCCTGTTTTCTGAAGAGGGGGCTACTTGTGTCTGGGTTATTTAAGTAATAAACCACGACAGAGTGTGGGTTTTGCTGGGATTTACCCATGGCTGGCATAGTTTGGCCACGAGGCCGCAGGCTAAGTGATCAAACCAGGTCAGCCGTGGGTAAATCCCAGCATAACTCACATCCTGGAGTGGTTTATTGTGATTGTACAATGTCGCTATTTTTTTTTTTTGTGACATAAATAAACACAATTTTTTGACAGTTTGAATCATTTTTTAAAAAATGTATTCCTACGCCATAAAAAAATAGTTCCCTGTTAATAGGTGCAGTATTGAGGAGACCACACACACACTCAGGGCATGGTTACAGTAATAGTGTGTATGTGAGAGAAAGTCCCAATGCATGCTGGCAGACAACCGATGTGACATGTATCTTGTGCCATCCTCGTTAACCCCAGCACACCTTCAATGCTTTTTAATTAAAAGAAAAAAAAGACAGGCTCCCAATTCTCTAGTACACTGCAATCTCTAGTACTGCAGGTGCAGCCCACATGCTTAACATTTTTTTGTTTTAATATGAATAAAACAAAAAAGATGATGCTCTCTCCTGTCTCTCACTAGAAACATGTGACAGCATGGCGTGAGCACTAACCGTCTTCAGTGTGGTTGCTTCCAGGTTCGGTTTTGAGGGGATGAGAAAGATACAAGACTGACCCAGCACAATTATTTATTTATTTTTTTTCATTGTAAATGCAGTGACAAAATGCGGGTTCTGCTGGGGAGGCAATGGTCATGAAAATGGAGCCGAGAGGGAATAGTGGTCTGAGCTGATATGGGACAGAGGTTGGAGTCAGTGGTTAGTGCTACAGAGGCAGCAAGGATGAATCATGAATGAGAGACAAGGCATTGTATGTGGAGACCCCAGGAAATGCTGGCAGGTAACAGTCTTGAAGGGAGTGTGGGGTGGAGGCAGGTGCAAGCAGCAGTAATTGCCTGTTGATAAAAGGAAAAACATGCTGCTGGCTCTCCCCAGTAAATGAGCAAATTGATGTTTGTGGTTGGAGTTTTTATTTCTGGATGGATGTCAGTATTACTGGAGCCTACGGTGACTGCCACGAAAGCAAGCATCAGAGTAGTTTGAACCTTTAGTAGTGATCCAAGATCAAGGGTTGTACTGATCCCGGTGAAGCGGCTGACTGGCACCTTTGCCGTGAGCACTGTAGTAGGATTTACCATGGCAGAAAGGTGTCAGCCTGCCAATCACAGCACAGGATTTTGCCTTCATTTTTATGTCCATAATATAATACAGTATATCAAGGGTTGTCTTCACCCTGGAGAAGGTGCACACCTGCTTTTTGATACATGATAAGTGTGCAGACTCATTTTAGATGAAATCATGGTATGGTTACTTTACACATGTACTGTCAACACATGGAATCTGTATTGACAGATTACAACCACATTAACCTGACTCAAAGCTTTAATTAAAAAAAAAACATTAGTTCCTTTCCCCCTTATGGTTCCAAAGTTAACCTTTTCAAATGAACTTACTTAAGAGTAGTGTGCCTTTGGAATCATTACAGCTAACATTTTTTTTTGGGTTGCACTTTGTTTCCCAAACAATACTGTAGGTACAGTGTAGCTACAGTGTAATTGCAGTGCAGTTACATACAACAGACATGCAACAGCAGTGTATTTACCCCTGTTGTATGTAATTAATGATTACCTACCTTGCAGTTACAATGAAACTGACTCTGAAAGTGTGACCAATTTTTTTAATGAAAATTTGGAGTCAGGATAATATGGATACATCATTATGCTACACTTTTTTTATGTATATATTTACTCTTTATGCCCCCTTACTCACTGCACTAGACTCCTTTCCTTGGGGAGCCCTAGGCTGTGTGCACTCCCATAATTCCTCCCCAGGTAACTCCATCTGGGATCCGGTGTGACCGACCTCATCCTGCCGTGATTCCGCCTATGAGCAGGGAGGAGAGAAACCCTCCAAAGTCCTCTCCAGTCCATAAGTGTGCATCAGGTGGTCTGCCCAGGCCTTCGTGAAGCATGGTTATAGATTATCTCGGGCAGCCGGGTCCCATCTCCAGGTGTCCGGTGTGGGATTTTCCCGCTTTTTCTTGTGCCTCCCCATAGGATGCCTGCATGGTAGGGGAGCCTAGGGGTGGAGCATGTTGCAATGTGCAGTGGCTCCAGCTCCCAGCTGATATCCTCCCAGCCACTTCATGCCATCCCACTGCACCTCCACCCATGGTCACCCAGGTGGTGGTAGAGCAGTGGAACAGGCATCCCACCCTCCCCAGAGAAGGAGATCAGCCAGTGGGTGCTCGATCCTCCTCCTCCTGGCTGGATCTCCATCAACCCAAGTCTATTCCCAAACCTCCGTCACTGGCATCGCAAGTGATAGCTCTACCACTGTACCAGCAGGCCAGCTCTGTTGCTATACTTTTAATGCATTACCATATTAACAAATTCTGGCCAGAGCCAGTACAGCTGCAGCCAAGCTCACACCAGAATAAAGCACTGTCCACTGTATCCAAGATGGCTGCCAGAGTTCTCTGTGCATGTGTGATGACTCATGCATGCATACTAGGCTCCAGTGGTTATCTTGAACATGACAGACTGTGCTGCTGGAGTACAGTTCACATATGCGAGTCTTTGCCCTTGCGCACAGGGCTACAGCAGCCATCTTGGACATGGTGGACCGTGCTGTATTCCATCAGCAGACAAAGTAATGCGGTGGATGAGCAGTGATTGCTATTCACCTCCACTATTCACAAGTCCATTCGGTATCCAGTAAGCTCTGTTTTTCTATTGAGATCACAACACATCTGCAGGGCTATGCACACTGCAGCCAAAAAAATGCTATTTTACTATTATTGATAGACAGTATTATTTTTATTTTATTTTATCAATCTGTAGTGATGTGTACTGATACATTGGAAGTGAATCAGCATGATGTAACTATATTGACTGGGCCCCAACCTGTCATTTTAAACAATTATGTTCCTAGGCCTTACGGTTCAAAAGTTAATTCTTTTAAACAAATTATCTTTAGAAAGGGGTAACCTACAAACCATTAGAGCTAGAAACTTAAGTTTTCTTTACATTAATTTATTCATTTATTTGTAATTGTTTCACCAGGAAAGTCACACTAAGCTGTGACAGCATGCTTCCAGCTACATCCTAGGGAGTGGGTTAGGTAGACCAGTTTCTATTGAAGGGGGAGTGCTTGTCCATGACATAAGGGAAATTCCTCTACACTTTGGGGGAGGCACAGTGTGACATCTTGCCACTTGGCAAGATGGCTGACCTTGGAGGAGGTGGAGATGGAAAATCACAGTGATAAAAGTGGGAGATAGAGCAAGACTGTGGAAAATGTCATTACACATGACACTGAAATGCCAGGAGTTGAATTTGCAGGAGAAACTCCATTTGATGATGCTGCATTAGACACTGAACAAGATGTGGTGAGGCATTTAAATGAAGACAATGATATGGAGGAAAATGTAATTCCAGGAACAGCTGCAGAAATAATGTTTGCAGAGCCTATGTCCAGAAGAAAGAGTCATTTGCTCCAGTTGCTTGCAAAAGAAGATGAGAGTATTAGGTTCTATGCACTAAAGCATGGATTATACATGTGAAATATGTGTATATTGCTGGCATAACAATGCGGCTCCGGACAAGTGCAGGGTGCACTGTATTCATGACTGCAGGCACCTGCAGGGCTCCTGTCCATGGCCCCATCCCCTGGTGTGCAGATGTGCAGTGATGGATCGTGTCCTGGGTCTGAAAGTGGATCTCCTGCTGCACACTTGCAGGGGATCCTGGGAAGGCATAAACCTTGGGATTTGGGGTCTGATGGGTGACTGCCCAAATGGCTGCCCCCAGCCCTCCCTGGCAGAGTGTTGGTTTGGGGCAGCAGTGTGGCAGGGGTCCTGCTGCCGACACCACTGGCAGGTGTCCATGGGGGGCACATAACAGTTATAGCAGGGTCCCCCTTTGCATTACTTGTGCCCCCCCACCCAGCATTCTGCACCATAGTGAATGTAGAAACAGTACCTTGGTAAACCAGCACCTGCTGAAGGCCCAGGAATGCGAAATCAGACTTCCTCCATGAACAGCATCATAGAATAGTCACTTCTGGAAGTATCCAATAAATGTTCCTTCATTAATACAGAATAAAATCCAAGGTAAACATCAAACACATTCCAATAAAGTGCAGTGCAGTTCTGTGTAAAAGTCTCCCTCAGGACAAACTGAGCAGTATTTACTGGCTTCCTGACATGTTTCACACCTTAGTGCTTTCTCAAAGGATGACCAGGTAAATCAGAACACACCCCTTAAATAGTTAAGGCTATTAAAGTGACAGTACCATAATTAACCGCAACTGAAGTGAATTGTACAGTGCTCAGCATAGTAAATAACCACAAGAAATGTAAGAACCATACTCACAATATATACATAATAAAAACAACAGATTGAATTCAGTGCTCATCAAAAAAGCTCATTTTATGAGGCACCTGTTCAATATAAGATACAGTACATACTTAATGGGTGAGAACAAACAAAGATTGCACTAAGTTCAGTCATGGGAACAAACTTGTCAGTATACTTCTTGAGGTTGCTGGTGCAAATCTGCAAAACAACAAGAAAAAGAGAAGAATACACGTTAAATACGTTATCAAAACAGCAGAAACCATCATTTATGTATGAGCACTTATTTGCTTTTTTTAAGAAATGGTTTAATTTCTAGCCTGTCATTAAGGCCAGGGTACTCCACTGCACTGAGAGCGTGAATCCAATATTGCTCCCTTTTCAAAAGCAAATTGTCATAATCACCACCCCTCTGTGACATGACAGGCTTCTCAATACCTGTAAACAAAAGCTATGTTCGTTTTTATTTCTGGATTTCAGTACATGTGTAGCTAGGGTATTTTTAACATTGCCATTCTCGATGGCCCGAATGAGTTCACCTATTCTAGTCTTAAATGCCCTCTTAGTCTTGCCGATGTAATATCTGCCACATTTGCACTCGGCAAAGTAAATAATACCACACGTGATACATGTAATGAATCCTCTAACATCTGCTTCCCTATTCATGGCCAAATTCTTAAAGATCTTTGTGTTTTTAACCTTATTACAGTATTTACAATTGCAACATTTATGGCAGATACTGTTTCTCTGGGGTAACCATATCCTATGCTGTACTTCCCCTGGTTGTACTGAATGTAAAGCATAATATTTAATGGTCTTCCCCCTCCTAAAAACAATTTTTTTACCTACATCTTTTATGTCTCTTAACCCAGGGTCCAGTTTAACCATATGCCAATGCTTCCTCACAATCTCAGTTATTTTGGCTGACTGTAAGTTGTAAGTGCTGACATATGTTAACTGGGGGTCTGTATGTGGCTCCTAATCCTCTCCTGTAACAGAGTTTCCTTGGGCATATCTTCAGCTGTACTCCTAGCTTCATAAATGAGAACCTCATCATACCCCTATCCACTAATTTCTCAAATAGTTCATCCGCTCTTTTTTCTTACAGTTCCCTGGTGCCACAGTTCCTCTTTGTGTGAATAAACTGCCCCTTGGATATGGCCTTAATGACATGTCTGGGGTGACTACTACTTGCCTACAATCAAATGTTATGGCCTGTCTCCTTCCTGTACAAATACGTGACCACTCCCACCCCCCAACCCCATCCATCCTTCATGATGATAAGATCTAGGAAGCTGATTTGTGTATAACTAAATGCTCGATGGAATCTCAGATTTGGATTACTTTTTTCAAGAAAAGATACAAAATCGAATAATTCCTCTTCTGTTCTTTTCCACACAATCAGTATATCATCTCCACAAGTCAATCTTATGAAGAAAAGGGTTGCTGCTACTCCTGACAACATCATGTTCCCACTTGGCCATATAAAAGTTTGCGTAATTGGTGCAAAACTAGCTCCTTTGGCCATACCTTTTTTTTTTGGAGGAAAAAATATTTTTTGGAGAAAAAGGATTGCAAATTTAAAAAAACTCAGCCAGTCTGGTTAATACTTTGCAACTTACAGTCAGCCAAAATAACTGAGATTGTGAGGAAGCATTGGCATATGGTTAAATTGAACCCTGGGTTAAGAGACGTAAAAGATGTAGGTCCAAAAATTGCTTTTAGGAGGGAAAAGACCATTAAAGATTTTGCTGTACATTCAGTGCAACTGGTAGAAGTACAGTACAGGACACTGATGTTAGAGGATTCATTACATGTAGCAGGTATGGTATTATTTACCTTGCCGAGTGCAAATGTGGCAGATATTACATCGGCAAGACTAAGAGGACGTTTAAGACTAGACTAGGTCAACACAATCAGGTCATCAAGAATGGCGATGTTAAAAATACCCTAGCCACACATGTACTAAAATCCAGAAATAAAAACGAACATATCTTTTGTTTACAGGTATTGAGAAGCCTGTCATGTCACAGAGGGGTGGTGATTATCACAATTTGCATTTGAAAAGGGAGCAATATTGGATTCATGCTCTCAGGGCAATGGAGTACCCTGGTCTTAATGACAGGCTAGAAATTAAACTATTTCTTAAAAAAAGCAAATGAGTGCTTATACATAAATAATGGTTTCTGCTGTTTTGATAACGTATTTAAGGTGTATTCTTCTCTTTTTCTTGTTTGTTTTGCAGATTTGCACCAGCAACCTCAAGAAGTATTCTGACAGGTTTGTTACCATGACCAAACTTAGTGCAATTGTTGTTTGTTCTCACCCATTAAGTATGCATCTTATATTGAGCAAGTGCCTTACAAAATGAGCTTTTTTGATGAGCACTGTATTAACATACTAACTACTAAAATGCCAGCAGAGTAGGCACCATGGTCTATCTAGTCTGCTTGAGAGTCAGTACCCTAAATGGGCACTGCTACCATTCTCCTGATTTCTCCCCCTATCCCCCTTCCGCCAGTCAGGGTTCCCCTTCCCCAGACAGGTAGCCCTCATCTTCATTTCCCTCCTGTACCTATCTTAGCCCCTCTTGAACCCTTCCACCATAGACACCTCCACCAGTTCCTCAGGCAGTGCATTCCATGGTTCCACCACCCTCTCAATGAAGTATCAACTCCTCCTTTCCTCCCTAAGTCTCTCTCCCTCCAGCCTCCAACCATACCCCCTGGTGGTCCCTCCCACCTTCCTCTGAAAGACTCCATGTAGGCATACCTTATTTACCCCTTTCAGATACTTGAAGACCTCAATCATATCCCCCCATCTCTCCTCCAGTGAAAACAGGTCAAGCTCCTCAAGTCTTGTTTCATAAGTCCTATCCCCCAGACCCCAGATCATCCAGGTTGCCCTCCTCTGAACCCTTTCTAGGAGTTGAATATCCTTCCTGCGGTGCAGGCACCAGAACTGTATGCAGTCTGACAAGGCAACTGTACAGTGGCATGATCACCTCCTACTTCTTGAGGTGATCCCCCGGCAATACAGCCCAGCATTCTATTTGCCCTGGCAGCAGCCCTCCTACACTGTTCTGAGTTATTCATTTTGGCATCCACCAGCACCCCCAAGTCCTTCTCCCCACATGAGACCTACAATATGTCTCTTCCTAGGGTATACACCTGACCCGGGTTTCCTTGACCCAGGTGAAGCACCTTGCATTTAGCGGTGTTGAACCTTAGCTTCCAGGTATGTGACCACCTACCTAGATCATCCAGATCTCCCTGCAGGGCAACTCTACCCTCCTCCCCATCCACCACTGCCCCCAGCTTAGAGTCATCTGCAAAGAGACTAATTTTACTCCTGATGCCCTCCTTGATTTCAGAGATGTAGGCATTAAACAGGAGTAGTCCCAGAACTGATCCCTGTGAGATCCTGCTGATGACCCCCACTGGGGGACAAGAGACTACCCCTCCTACTACCATCTGCTGGGTATGCCCAGATAGCCAACTTCCAATCCATCTGACCATCTGTGTCCCCACCCCCATCCTTCCCAACTTATCTAGTAGACCCGTGTGGGAGACCGAGCCTGGTTGAAGTCTAGGAAGATGGCATCTACTGGCCTACCTTGGTCGAGCACTGCTGCCACCCATTTGTAGAACTCTACAAGGTTAGTTTGACATGATCTGCCCGGGATGAAGCCACACAGGCTATCATCCAGGAATCCTTGTTCGATCTAAACACCCCCAGCCCCTCCTTTACTATGGCCTCCATCAGTTTGTCCACCACTGATGTCAGGCTGACTGGCCTGTACTTCCCCCACTCCTCCCTCAATCCTCCTTTAAGGATGGGCACAATATGTGCCTCCCTCCAATCCCTTGGTACCATCTCTGTCTGTAGGGAAGCATTAAAAAGGGCCGCCAGGGGTTTGGCCAGGTCATCAGTCAATTCCCACAGTACCTTCGGGAGGATTCCATCAGGACCCAAGGATGTATCCTTTTCTAAGGACCGGAAGGCTTCCCACACCCTATCAACAGGAATTTCCCCATCCATACTGTCATCCCCCCCAGCGGATCCTGCACTCTCCCCATCTGGGTCAGTTCCCTCTGCCCCCTGAAACAAAGAGGTACCCTAACTTGTAAGGGTCCTGCCTCATCCACCCCCCCTACTTCCCCTCTGCGTGTGGCCCCCCTCTTCCTCCCTAGTGAAAACTGATGCAAAATATTCACTGAGCACCTCTACTTGTTTGCCCACCTCCTCACTGTCTTCAATCTACTGAACTGCCCTTTTACTCTCCTCCTCTCCCCAATATACCTAAAGAACTCTTGCTCTCCCTTCTTGATCCCCTGTGCCAATGTATGTTCCATCCTTGCCTTGGCCCCCCTCACCACCCTGGTAACCTGACTGGTCATGCAAAGACACTCATCTCTATCCAAGACCCCACAAGATCTCTTGAACCTACAGTAGGCTGCTCTCTTTTCCCTCTCTACATCCTGGACCTCCCTAGTCCACCAGCATGGCCTTCTAGATCTATTACCCTTGCATCTCACCCTCACACAGGACCTGGTCGCCTCCTGGAGTCCTCTCCTGATGATTTCCCACCTACTCTCTATGTCCATGCCCTGCTGTATCCCAGCCAAGTGGCCCCTGAGGATGTGCCCCATAAGCCTGAAGTCTGACCCTCTAAAGTCAACAAGCCTAGTCGTTGTGTGCCCACTTCCCTGGTCCAATACAAACCAAATGGTGCTGTGGTCACTTCCAGCTAGTGGGTCCCCAACCTCCAGTTCCCTAACTAGGTCACTGTCAGCCAGGACTACATCCAAGATACGGACCTTCCTTGTTGGGTCAACAACCTGTTTCACTAGAAATGCATCCTGAAAGGCATCCAAAAGCCTCTGCTCTGTGGCCATTGGGGATGTCATGGTACTCCAATCAGTCGCTGGCATGTTTAGGTTGCCTAATATCACCACTCCATCCCCTTCCAGACCACAATGGTCCTTAAAATTTGCTGGCAGACAATCCTCCAGATCATCAGTCAACATGGGGGGTCAGTAGACCACCCCCATCTTGACTGCCTTGGCCCCTGGGGTCTGCATGGTGACCCACAAGGCCTCCACGCTGTCCTCCAATTCCTCCACTTTGCATATTCGGATGCCATCCCAAACAAACAGCGTCATTCCTCCCCCCCTGCCCACCACCCTATCCTTTCTGAGCACAGTATACCCATTCAGGCTAAGATCCCAATTGTGTCTGGGGAGCCCATGTTTCAGTGACAGCTG
Organism: Neoceratodus forsteri; assembly: GCA_016271365.2. Taxonomy (NCBI): domain Eukaryota; kingdom Metazoa; phylum Chordata; order Ceratodontiformes; family Ceratodontidae; genus Neoceratodus; species Neoceratodus forsteri. Next base: position 656,428,137 of record CM028132.1, read on the forward strand.
CCATGTCCACATGCCCATCCACCAGCATTGCCTGAAGCTCCAGCAGCTTGTTGTCCAAGCTCCTGGCATTTATCAGGACCACTCTCCAACCTCCACCCCGGCCACTGGTTTCACACCCAGAGGCTAGGTGCCTCTGCCCCATGCTGCCTCAGGTCTGCATTCCTTCACCCCATTGTGGGACTTGCTAGTATCTGCCTTGCATCCCCCGCCCTTCACAAGTTTAAACCCCATCTATCTGCATGAATTTGGTCAGCTTCTACTTAAGTACCTCCTTTCCCACTGGGATGAGGTGAAGCCTGTCTCTTGCATACAGCCCTTGTCCTCCCAGGTTACCTCCCAGTCCCCTACTACCTCATATCCCCAAGCATCACCCCGTGCCTTGAGCCACTCGTTAACCTCCCGAATTTTCAACTTGTTTTCCAAGCTGGCCCTTGGTACCAGCAGGATCTCTGAGAAGGAGACTGAGCAGCCATTGTCATGGCAGACCCTGGCAAGTTCCCAGAACCTAGCCTGAATATCTAACACACTAATTCCTGCAATATCATTTGTGCACAGGTGCACCAAGATATCAGGAGAGCCTCTCCCACCCTGTGCCAGTGAATAGATCATGTGCTTTGCCTTGTGCACAGTCAAACCAGAGATGCACTTGACCCAGACAGGACTGGGTTCTCCCTGTCCCTGCCCCTCCCACTGTATACCTGTAATCATAGAATCCCCAAGCAGGACCACCCTAATGCCTCCATTTTCCTTGGGGCCTCCCTCTTTGCAGGCCACCTCACCAATATCCACCCCGTCCTCTACCCCAGCATTGCCCATCAGCTGGGTGGCTGTTGACCCTACCATATGCGGATCCCCTGCAGCCCTGCCCCTCCTTCCCCAACACTTTTTCGCACCCACCCCATCCACCCCAGGTATTCAATCTATCATTTTTATTATGTATATATTACTGTGAATATGGTTCATACATTTCTTGTGGTTATTTATTATGCTGAGCACTTTACAATTCACTTCAGTTGTGGTTAATTATGGTACTGTCACTTTAATAGCCTTAACTATTTAAAGGGTGTGTTTGATTCACCTGGTCATCCTTTGAGAAAGTACTAACATGCGAAACATGTTAGGAAGCCAGTGAATACTGCTTAGATTGTCCTGAAGGAGCCCTTTATACAGCACTGCACTGCACTTTATTGGAATGTGTTTGATGTTTACCTTGGATTTTATTCTGTATTAATGAAGGAACATTTATTGGATACTTCCAGAAGTGACTATTCTATGATGCTGTTCATGGAGGAAGTCTGATTTCGCATTCCTGGGCCTTCAGCAGGTGCTGGTTTACCAAGGTACTGTTTCTACATTTTATATTACCAGGAACTGCTACCCCTAGGTGCAGTCACAGTTCTATGCCCATCTTAGTGAATGGCATGGAGTGTGGCCACACCCCGTGGCACACCCCTGGACTGCCCATGGTGCATAGCTGCTCAGGCGGCCAGGGAATCTGGTGCACATGGTGCTAGTGCGCCTGTAGTTAATGCCTTCATGGCCTGCTGAATACCACTGTGCGGCATTCTCATGTAGGGTTGCCTACGCTACTCAAATATGCAACACGAAGGCGATCTGCACATTATTGCATAGAGCCCATTGCCTGTGAAAACTGCAGACATACCCTGACTACACATTAAAATGGAGGACCATGCTAAGCTGAGATGCTGTCAGGACAGAAACTGACAGCATCAGTAACTGATACACAACAAACGCCAGCCTCTGCAAACAAGACCCTTGCTATGAGGAACAGTTGCTCTGTATCTATTTCTCCAGGACAGAGTGAAACAAGATGGTCTCCAGATCTGGCACTTCATGTGACTGGGTGGAAAAAGCATAAGGAGTCAGGGATATGGTTGGCCAGTTGGTCTCCAAGCATGGCCAACATTGTGGCCCAAGCAGTTAAACACAGAATGTCAGGAATAGTTCACACAGTGGAGCAGGCAAGCACAAATAGTACTCAGCTGACAAAGCATGAGCGGGTTTTGCCAAAAAACAAAATCAGTCTTCCCACAAATGCAGCAGACATTGAAGAATTTAGCTGAACCTTCCCCTGACATGGATACAGAGGAGATACAGCCTCACATGAACAAACAAGGCTTGACAAAACCAGGGAATACAGAGCATAGAGTCCCTGCTCAAAACATAACTGCAGAAACACAACAGGACAAAAGCATACAGCATGATGGAAATTTACAGTCTTAGCCCACAACCTCCTTAGTGGACAGTCAGTGCAAAACAGGGGCTATGCCCCCAGGTAGGACAAAAGTCATTATAATGTAGTTACATCCAATACTCTGCAAAATTAACAGACTTTGCACTCTGATGATTAACGAGGTGATGTAAGAGGGGCATGAAGTACAATCAGAGCCTGAAATAGGGAATGCAGATGTAGATACAGATGGTAACACAGCAGATGAAGGCCCAAGCACATCAGGTACCAGGCCTACCTGGGGGAAGATAGTGGAACAGGAGTCAATACATGACTCTGGGCCAAGTGGAGGGGCACAAAACAATAATCAGCAGCAGGACACCTCGTAAAAGCTGGGGGGGGAGGTTCAAATGGCAGATCTGGTTTCTTCCACTCAGGTCCTTGTGCAATGGAAAAATGCGGTCATGTTGTGATAAAGAGGCAATTTAGAACTGCCTCCAGGTAGACTTTATGTAGAACGAAATTTATTAAAAGACTCAATGAAGTTTTTCTCTACAGAAATATACGCATTGATTTGCACTCCAAAACGATGTTATATTTCATGTAAGTTTCAAGACAGCTGTAAACCTGGAAAGATTTAGGATAAAATACAATGCCATGAAATATGCCTTCCTTTTCAAGCAATTCCCTTCACCAAGGCTGCACTCTGCACTGTTACCATTCTCTTCAAAAATGAGAGAGTGGATGCCTTCAGTATAAAATACTGGTTAGCACAGAGATGAATTATAGACAAAGAACAAATCTGGTCTCGAGGTAGAAATTTAGAGTAAAACTGTGTCAAACTGAAGATGGTATGCAGCATCTACCTAGCTGTTTCTACTTGGGCTAGGACAGAGGGCAATGCTTTTATTGAGAACAGCCTTAAACATGCTTTAACTGTGGATTTTCAAATCACCTGAGGGCTCTATGATGCCGGTTCAACAACCCTTTTGTCAACTGGCATCTCATCGACTGGAATCATGTCGACCGCAAGTTGCGGTTTACGTGATTCCAGTGTGTCTCCTGGTTCATTTCACTTCCCCCCTGGACCCCCATGTGGGAGGCTCTGCCCCCTGCCCCCCATCTATAGGATTCTCAACTCCAGTCACAGTTGATTCGGGGGTGCAGGACTGAGAAACAGTGTGCCCCATCTCAGGCACACCAACACAGCGAACTGTCAGCAAAGTGTTAATTTTGCCAACAGGGATGTAGTTCACTGTGTTGGTGTCGGCGAACATGGGGTATATCCTCACCTGAGCAATGCCTATGATCAAATAAGGTGCAACTGTGGCCTGGACTATGTCCATGTGGGGAACTACTGTGTAAATGCATTACCTGTAACATATGTGACAAAAGTGAGCATCCATATAATCTGTGCCACTGGGCAACTCATAATGGAGGTGGCAGACCAAACCAGATTGACCTGACCATGTTACACAAGTCAAGCATTAATAAACAACCCACAATAGACATAGTTAGATCCAGACCCACACCCACCAGAAAACCCCTGAGATGGATAAGAACAAGAAGCTCAAGTGACACAGGAACTATGACCTCTCACACAAATACATTTTATAGCATATTTTTTTGATACACAGATACTGACAGGTCCCAAACACCACAAGGGTTTTGGGGGGCATTCCCCTTCCTCAGGGTGAATTAGGATACCCTAATAAAAATATGAACAGAAGGTAAAGTGGAACCCATTCACAATGGACACCCTTATAACAGGTACCTGCTTATAACTGACGGAGCTGCCTTGCCAGAAGCCAAAAACTATGGGACCAATTCTAAAAGCTGGGCGCAAGCCACACCAAAGGTGGCTTGTGATGATCACCAGTGTGCCATGGACTCTGCACCCGATTATCTATCAGGCAGGGTCCTGGTGGCAAAGTCCCATGGTTTGTGGCAACTGTAGAGCTGTGCTAAACAGAGGGTGCACCCAGACAGGTTGCAGCAAGCCGTGGATGGCCGTGCATCAATGTTCTGAGAAGCGATCCAGTGTCTCCCCCCCAGCCTTGATCACCCATCATATTCCGTTCAATACTCCCCTATTTGCTTAAAGTCAAAAACATACAGGGAAGTTACAAATACTATCCCTGGTTGTCTAGTGGCATTCCCCCCACCCCCTTCAAGCTCTGCTAAACTGGGGCGGGGTTCCAGTGTTCGAATGGACTACAAGGGATATTTATCGTAACCTCGCTGTACTGTATTGAATTTTACCACATACAGGGGTATTTAAGGAACTATGACTGGCGATCGGGACAGGGGGGAATAGACTACCAGGGAGTTTTTTCATACATCTTATGGGAGATTGGGGCAGGACACCACAACATATTGCCACAAAGTGCTCCATTCACCCAGAGGGTGAGTTTCTAAGTACTCTTAGACCAGCATAGGCTGGTCTAAGGGTACTTAGAAATTCGCCCTCTGGGTGGGTTTTGTGAGTCCCGAATGGGAAGCTTGGGCAGCCTGCATTTGCCACAAGCCCCTAGCAACTTGGCACAGCTCATTTTGTGGTGCACAGGTGACGCAAGCCCCCTTTGGTGCAGGCTGTGTGCGGTAGGCACAGGCTGCCATTGTGAATTGCTCCTGGAGCATCCATTAGTGCAAGGGGCACTTTGCACCAGTTATTGGGATGCAAGCCCCTTGTGCCGCCCCTGGAGCTTTGAGAATCAGGCCCAATGTCTGTAATGTTAAAAATCACAGTTTTACCATACTCTGCAACCCTTGTATAGCAGACACTGTGAGCTCCTCTGTATCTCTGTTACATGCTGCTATCGATCTGTTAACTGTCACCTGATTTTTCAGCTGTTTTTCCTGGCACTATATATAGGATAAAGTATGGGGTGCAGTGTGTTACGAGAATTTACACACACCGAGTTGTTGGATGGCACATAAACCCGAGGCGAAGCCCAGGGTTTATGAATGCTATCCAACAATGAGGTAAAGCAAATTCGAGTTAAACACACTGCACCTCATATTTTATTTTATACAATTGAAGGGCTCCATTTTTTCTATGGTGAGACTTGAGTTTGCAAAAAAGACATGGAGGCTTACCTTGCAGATGAACATTTTTATTTCTGTGAGGAAAACAGAACTGTGCTTGAACGTTAACTTTTAATTATTTAAAATGTTAAATAAAGAGAATAAAATAGAAGTCCACTACTGTGAAGATTCTTTGGCATAGTTTCCTGTTGCATCGGCTGTTTTGCGGTGATGTACTCATTTGACCTGAAGAGGAAAGGTTAGGGTTGAAAGGGAGAGCAGTTAGGGATCGTGGCAAAAGTGTGAACTGTATAAGTTAGGCTCGATAAAATAAAACGCTATATGTGTAGGTTTGAGATGGAAAATACGTCGACAAGTAAGTGTACTTTTCTCGTCAGTGATGTTTGAGGTAAAAGGGACAGTTGGAAGCTCGCGCTCTGTTTGTTTACTTGTCTAGAGCGCTTTGCTATGGAAAGGGAGTGCGTGAATGCCGTAACACCTACTCAGGTGTTACGGTATTTAACACACGGTTTTCTCTATGAGAAAAAATGGAGACCATTAATTATAAAGACATTACTCACCTCACCCAAGTCATGCCTGATACCTGACACTTTACTCCAAGCGGTTACTCCTGATCCCCCAATTAGCACAGGTACTGTACAGCAAAATCTTTCTAGTCTTGTTTACTGCTCAGTTCCCTATCAGCTGCAAATAGCAGTTCCCTATACCCTTGGTTGACAGAGGAGGGGGCATGTTCTGATTTTAATTCTTGTGTATGAATTGGGGTAGAGGAGAGTAACATTTTAAGACTTTAGGATATAGTGGACATCCCTTATGATGAGCAAAATATGCTTGCACAAACGTGTCCATTATAAGAGGGTGCCTATGTATATAGATATTTATATGCATTCTGTATGTACAGAAAATGATGGTAATTTTTTTACAAAATACACTCATAGAAGCATAGAAGTTGTTGGCAGATAAGAACCACTTGGCCCACCTAGTTTGCCTAAAATTCCGTACAAATAGTTCCACCAGAGACCCTACTTGAACTCCAGCTTACATCCCCCCCCGCTTCTAAAATTTCCTCATGTCTATCCCATATATTCTTAAATCCTGTGACTGTTTAAGCCCCCACCACTTCCTCTGGAAGGCTGTTTCAAGCACCCACCACCTCTCCGTGACAAAGTACTTAGTCACATTACCCCTGCCCCAGCTTCATATTGTGTCCCCTTGTCCTCGAACATCTTTTTCTTTGAAAAATGCTCCCTTACTGTACCTTGCTTATACCTGTTAGGTACTTGAAAGTCTCTATCATATCCCCATGTTTCCTCCTGTCTTCCAGGGAGTACATATTTAAATCATTGAGTCTCCATAGGACTTCTGATGTAGTCCCTACACCATTTTAATTGTCCTTTGTACCACCTCTACTCTGCCTATGTCCTTTCAGAGATGGGGCCTCCAGAACTGAACACAGTACTCAAGGTGGGTTCTCACCCATGATCCATATAGGGGCATTATTACGTCCTTCCTTCTGCTGGCAGTACCTCTTCCTATGCACCCGAGCATTCTACTGGCTTTTCCCACAGCCTTGTCATACTGTCTAGTTACCTTTAGGTCATCAGAAATGATCACCCCCAGGTCCCTTTCCTGCTTTGTGACTGTTAGTACCTCTCCTCCCATTTGTTATGTTTCCCCTGGGTTTCTGTGCCCCATATGCATGACTTTACACATTCTTGCATTAAATCCCAGCTGCCAGACCCGCGACTATTCCTTCAAATTTTTAAATGTCTCTCAATCTGTCTCTCGGTGTCTCCACTCTGTTGCAGAACTTTGTGTCATCCACGAACAGGCACACCTCTCTTCCATTGTCTCTGCACTGTCACTTACACAGACATTGAAGAGGACCGGCCTCAGCACTGACCACTGTTGCACCCAACTAGTCACTTTGCCTGCTCCAGAGTGGGTGCCATTTACTATCACCCTTTGACTCCTATTGCTCAGGCAATGTTCCACCCATTTTACCACTTTAGGCCCTACCACTAAGCTTTTCAGCTTGCGTATCAGCCACCTATGCAAATGGTGTTGAAGGCCTTGCTGAAATCCAGGTAGACCACATCCACCACCCCTCCCTGATTCACCTTCTTGGTCACCCAATCAATGAACTTGGTCAGGTTTGTCTGGCAAGACCTCCCCCTCATAAAACCATGTTTTCTATGTGATAATAGCGAGCGCCGCATGGCAACTTGCATTATCGTGACGCCAGGGTGGTGGAAAATCATTTTGTCACCCCTGACATCCTCAGCGCATGAAAGAATTGCACTGGGGATCTCTATACTTTGCTATCTGGGGGCGTGCCCCCTCACTTCACCCCCGCGTGGGGGGCATTGCTCCCCGCACCTCCTACTTAAGGATTCTCAACTCCAGGAGTGTGCATGTCAGGGGGGTGAAAAAGCAAAATATAGATAACGTTTGGGCCGAGCGGAACAAAAACATAGTAGTGCCCGGACCCAGACCCCGAACCTGGAACCCCAGCACCAAGCGGAGGCCAACCCTCGATGCCATGGAGCAGCTCGGCATCCAACTGCAGCGCCATCGTGACACATCCCTCTGGCCCTCCAGGCCACGCCGCCTCGTGCGTGTACATATCAACATCCTGTCACTAGAGTCGCCCACAACCCCACATCCAGTTGCCCTCTCTGGCCCCTCACCTTTTGGGCTTTCAGCCACATCGCGTCGCTGTTTTGGACGGCGCTGTCTTTCGGGCGCCAAACTCATGTGCTACCAAACCATGTTGCCTCAGATCCTGCAGTCCATTGGCAACAAGGGATTCCGTAAACCTTTCCTTCAGCAGCGATTTCATTACCTTGCCCACCATCGACATCAGGCTGACAGGCGTATAATTCCCTACTTCCTCCTTATTCCCACTTTTGTGTAGTGGGACTACATCCACTCTCCTTCAGTACCACAGTGTCCCCTATTTCTAATGACAGATTTGAAAAGGGTCACCAGATGTGCAGCCAGCACCTCTTTCAATTCCCTCAGTATCCTCGGGTGCACCCCGTCCAGTTTCATTGACATAAACAGGATGGAGGCAGTCCAGAGGAGGGCAACTAAGATGGTGCAGGGTCTGCAACAGAAGCCATACGAAGAGAGACTAATAGAGCTTAATATGTATACCATTGAGGAAAGGAGGGAGAGGAGGAACATGATAGAAACTTTCAAGTACCTCAAGAGAATCAACAAAGTCCAAGAGGGTAGCATCTTTCAGAAAAAGAGATGAGCAAGAACAAGGGGACACAATTTGAAGATAGAAGGGGGACGGCTCTGGGGCAATGTGAGGAAAGGTGGTGGACGCATGGAATGGCCTTCCTGAGGAGGTCATGGGGTCAAAAACAGTGGGGGAATTCAAGAATGTATGGAACAAACATAAGGCAATTCTGGTGGGGAGTAGGAAGAAGTAGGCTGTTGGTTAACTAGGATCTGTAGCTTATCCAATAAGTAGGGAAATGAGCAGACTAGGTGGGCCAAGCTCTCCTTATCTGCCATCAAAGTCTATGTCTCTATGTTTCTATAGTTCCCTAAGCACTCTTTCTTCAGTAAAAGGACTTGTATCCACCTCCTGCCCCATCATACCCTTGTCCTCAGTCTTTGTCCCACTTTCATCCCTCTCCTCCTCCTCCTTGAGCACTGAGTAGAAGTATTTGTTCAAGATATCTGCTTTTTGGTGGTCTTCCTCCACATAACCCCCTCCTTCCTCTTTCAGCCTTACTATCCCTCTCTCTATCTTTCTCTTTTCACTTATGTATCTTTTTTTTTATGCTCCTCCCCAACCCCCTGGCTGGCCCCTCCTTCAGGCTACCTAGGACTCTCGGACACCCTCCTCTGACGGTCACCATCCACTGCCCCCCACAGAGACTGATTGAACCCTGAATGACCTGATGTAACCCTTTGTCGGATGGGTCCCTCCCCTCTTGGGGAGAAGTGCCCAGAGACACAACTACTTAGCCTGGGGATTGGTGGCGGGGTGATCAGCATGGAGCTATCCTGGACTACTGTGGCATGCCAGGGACTAGTGGCCATCATCCGGTCAGGCCAGGGGGCATTTTCCATTTTTTCTTGGCCCACCCACTCAAACCTGATTGGGCCTGCATGGGAGCGGTGACCTGAGGTGGGGACATGCTGGGGCATGTTGAGGCTTCACGTCCCCTAGCATGTCTCCCAATCTGCCTACAGGTGCCAAGGCCCTGCCCACCCATCCAAGAGGAAAGCATCCAATGGACGCTCTGGATCCCCTCCCTGCTGGTCTCTGCTCCTGGCCCACGGGCTTGGGGAGCAAACCCAGGTTGCTGGCATACTGAGCGAACCCTTTCGCTCAGTGCCATGGAGCCTGCTTTCACTTATGTATCTAAAAAATGTTTTATTCCACTATGACACTGATCTGGCAATCATTTCCTCTGTTTGTGCTTTAGCACATTGAACTGCATTCCCTTTCTCCCTTTGTGTTTGCTGGTAAATCTCCTTGTCCCCCTCCTTCTATGTTTTATGTACCTTCTAAATGCTATCCTTTTTGCTCTCACATTTTCCACTACCTCCTTGGAGAACCATAGTAGCCTCTTTTTTCTCTTGCCCTTGCTAACCTGCCTAACACAGAGGTTCGATGCTTGTTCAATGCCTTCTATTATTTTTGTCCACTGTTCCTCAATTCCCTTCAGTTTTCCTTTCCCCGTTAGGGCATTCCTGAGGCATTCTTCTATTTTCTTAAAATTAGTCCTCCTGAAGTTTAGCACCCTAGTCCTTGTGTGATTTGATTCTGACCCAGAACTTATATCAAACCACACTGTATGGTGATCAGTGGTCCCCAGGTGGTCCCCCACTGCAACAGCAGTCACACCATCCCTGTTTGTCAGTACTAGGTTCAGTAATGCCCCCTCTTGAGTGGGCTCCAATACTATTTGTCTGAGGAACACTTTCTGCATGGTATCTAGGATGTTCCTACTCCTGGCTGTAGCTACTGCAGGGAGTCTCTGATCCACATCTGGTAGATTGATGTCACCTACCAGCAACACTTCCCTCTTGTGAGCCATCCTTAGGATTGCTTCTGTCATTTCCTTTTCTACCTCTCCCCCTGTGTTGGAGGTCTGTAAATCACTCCCATCTGAATAGCTGCCCCTTTTTTTCTCTCCAGAGTGACCCACAGTATCTTCCCCTCTCCCAGTCTCCCCTTGTATTTCCATGGCTTTTGTGCCATCCCTTACACTCACCACCTAAGACAGAGCCATTTTAGCATATCTTATATCTGTGCAAAAAATACTCCATGGAAAGTCAGAACTGTGTTTTGTCAAAATGTTATCTAAAGAAAAAGTAATTGTAAATGACTGTCCAGGTATCCTGACAATGTTTATGTGCTTGATAGAAAATTATAGTATGCAGATACAAGTCACTTGGCTAATTATAACCATAAGCCCTTTAGTCTAAAGAAATAAATGAAAAGGGTCTAAGTTTTGTTCATGAACCTTTATCAATAGTATTAGTTCCTTTGCATGCTTGTCATTTACCCTTTAGTGCACAACGTTATATTTTCACCTGAGTATGTTTTGTAGAACAAAGTCAATCTACTCACTTTGTCACTTTTTTCTTAACTTTTAGTTTCGGCTGTAGGCATAAGAAATGGACCCCCATTACACTTTAGCATTATTTAAATTATAAGTTAGTGTTGCAGTCCCGCATTAGAGAACCTAACCACATATGGAGTCTCTCCGTCATAATTCCCCTCTTCTGTTTATGCAAGAGTACTGGTGCCCTAAAACTGAGGACTTGAGTACTTTCTGGCCCATGTGCTATGGTGATATCACTACGTACATGCTTATAACATTGTGATGCCCAATGTCATGACACTACTGAGCCAGAAGTCCGGACCAATTTCTAAAAGATAAATATAAAACTTAAACCGTAATACTGTATTTAAGCTGACAGAATTCAATGTTCTGTACAAGACTAGACTCTGTCCCTTCCGCTATATATACACATACTGTATATATATATGTAATTGTCTGTCTTGTATATTTGAGAAATTGGAGCCTCTGATCTTCCTCTAGTTGGTGCGACAGGAGTAATGCTGTGGCTGCCAGTCATTCTGGAAATGCTAACATTAGCTAGATAGTGAGTTTTAACTCCTCAAGTTTTTTTATTCAAAACATGGGGTAGATTCCCTTTACTACTAAATGCTTATCGTATGGGGGCTGTAGGGATGAAGAATATTTTGTTTGTGATGGAGCATACTCTTCCCACAGTATATACATGAACTATGGTACTACAGAGTTAAACGCCTCTGATTAGCACACAGAGTATACTGCTGCAGTTTTGTGCTCACTTACAACTTTTTTACTTTCCAAAAATGTAGACCTAAGAAACTAGTCTTAGTCACCCCCACTTGCTACAGCCCTAACTATAAACAATGAAGCAAGTGTGATACTGTTACAGTACATAAGACACTTCATACCTGTGTGCTAGCACACATAGATGAATGAGGTTAGAAGTAGAATCACAGGAGAGAGACACAGAAACCTGACAGAGCACGAAATACTGTACATAATTAGCAGCCAATCAATGCTGTCTTACAGTCCATATTTTTTTTCTGTTGCTTTAAACAGGTCAATATACTGTAAAAGACTTCCTTTGTAAGGTGTTTTCTGTTAAAGTCCCCTCCCCTTTATCCAGTGTTGCCTTTTCAATTCTGTAAAATCTCAAACTAGGAATAGTATGTCTTTTTTCTTTAAAATGATGTGCAATTGGAACATCATGTTCTCATTGCATATGTTACTTTTATGTTCTCCCACACTGAATTTTAGTAACCGCCTTCTTTTTCATACATACACAAGATTGCAGGGGCATTTACAAGCACAAACTACCCCCGCAGTCTAGAATCAAGTTGAATGTTTTTTTTAAAAGAGAATACTTTTATTGGGCCCTATGCATGATGCCAACACGCCGTGTAAATCAGGCACGTTGGCTTTGCGATAACTGAATGCCATGAAGCAGGGTCCTGCGGACCCCGTGTGGCATTCACAAACCAGGGTATGCACTTGATCCCCTGGCAACGCATTGAGTAATGCGCCAGGGCACGAGGAGGGAGTCGTCGCCAGCCACATACCATTCAATAAAGTGAGTAGTGCTGGCCGCTTGGGTGTACAGACAGGTGCAGGTTACAATGGGGACCCTGGCATACATACCCTGCATGCCCTGCCCTGCTCCCACAGACCACCTGCCCTGTACTCAGTGTCTAGCCGGGTGACCCCCCCGCCACCACACACATGAACCGGAACAGCCCTCCCCACACAACAGTACAACACAGCCCCCAACTTGCCAGATACATCTCACCCCCTGGTCGGCATGGCAGGCCACCCCACTGCCCACCCCACCCACCCCTACCCACACCAGCCTGCCCTCCCCCTGTAAGAGCTGCCCCCCATGCACAAGCACAGGCCCAGCCCAAGGTCACACCAAACCCATAACCAGCAACCCCTCACAGGTCCACCAGTGCCAGGACTTGGGACAGCTAGCAGCACTGCCCTCCTCTCACCTCCATGACCGCTGGCTGGCTGGACATCCATTGGTGTGCACAGGTCCAATGCACAGCCCACCACATAAAATATCCACTGAGGGACCCTGGACAGGCATCCAATTGGATGTCCACCCGGGTCCACAGCTCCCCCCCATCTGCCCCACATGACCCTGTGTGCTGGGGGCTGCGGACAGGTGGCTGGTGGTCGTGCATGCTCCTGTCCACAGGTGTAGAGCTACATGGGTGGGGTACGTGCTGTTAGTGCATACCTGTGCCCACTTCGTGTATAGCCCCCATGATCAATAAAAATCAGATTTGAATTGGTATATGAATAAGTTAGCAAATGATGGGGCCTAGGTAGACCCCATTGCTGTTCCTCTAGATTATATATAGAAGGTATTGTTGAAATGGAACTAATTTCTTTGTAAGACCAATGTAGTCAGTTCAATAATAAACTCTGTAATGTTTTTTACTTCACTGTCTCAAAGATTCAAAATGTTAGTGAGCACATCTAAACTTCCCGTCTGTGGAACAGAGGTACAGGTATTTCAACTGCCAAATCTTAGATCATCTCTCTCTATCCTTTGTAGATCTCTCTGTATCTCCCTGATCCCTTCATCACTAGCTACCCTATCACTAGGCTTTGTGTCATCTCTGAAGAGACACAACTTGCCCTGGATGCCTTCTCCAATGTCACTGATGAATATATTGAACAGCATAGGACCTAGGACACTGTTACACCCAACTCATGACCTTCCTGTCTTACAGTTTGACCCTGTTTACCACCGCCATCTGCTGTCTCCTTCAACCAGTTTCCTACCATCTAATTACATCCCCAGCCACATACAGGTCTTCCAGCTTCTTCAACAATCTTCTATGTGGCACAGAATTGAAAGTCTTGCTAAGTTCAGTTCCCACATCTGGCACTAGGGTTAATATCCCAGTACTGACACTGTAGTGCAGCATGAGAGGGGTGCTGCACTTCTGAGGTGCCGTCTTTCGGATGAGATGTTAAACCGAGGTCCCATCTGCCTGGATTGGAGGTAGTTCAGGTGGATGTTAAAGATCCCATGGCACTTATCGAAAACAGTAGGGGAATGTTTTATTGAAAACTGAAAATACAATATACATAACAGTAGTACAGCATACAAAATCATGATATAAATACAAAAAAACATAAAAAGAAATATATCAGCCAGAAACTGGGAAACAAAAAAACAAGTAGTACATGTACACCATACCCATCCTACCCCTACTAAAAGAGTAGGGGAATTTCCTCGGTGTCCTGGCCAAATTTTCCTCATTCACTAAAAATACCACCAACAGCTTAATCTGGTTCAAGGTCAGTTGGCATTCATCTGTATCCCACTCCCCCGGGTCATGCCTAAAAATAGGCAGGATTTGTCTAGTGCACTTACCCAGTCAACAAAAACTAAATAAAAACTGAAGTAGAAATCCACAGTGTGGCTCTTATCTACTACCTTTGTTACCCAGTCAAAGAAAACTGCCAAGTTTGTCTGACAAGCTCTCCCTGCCACAAGCCCGTGCACTTTACTGTCCTGTAGATTATTGATCTCTAGGTAGTCTTCCAGGTCCTCTTTGATCAGAGACTCCATCAGCTTGCCCACTACAGAGGTAAGGTTGACATGTCTGTGATTCCCTTGCCCCACTCTTTGTGCAAAAGGACTATGTCTACTATCCTTCAGTGTTTCAGAACTACCTTTGTCTGAACTGAGCTGCTGAACAGCCCTACTAGTGGTTCAGCCAGTTTCACAGCCAATTCCTTGAGCACCCTGGGTGTAACCCATCCAGTCCTGGGGCTTTGTCTACTATTAGGGCTTCAAGTGCCTTCTGAACCCTTTCTCTGGTAAATACTGGCTGCCTCATTTCAGGAATGCTCCTAACAGCTGCCTAGATGCCACTTTCAACAGGGGCCCATAGTCTTCCATTCTGAAGACAGAGCCAAAGTAATATTTAACAATGACTGCATTTTGTTCATCTTCCCCCTAGTACCCTCCCTCCCTCTTGTAGCCTAATGATACCTCCCTCCAAGCTTCCTTTTTTCATGAATATATCTGAAGAATTTCTTTTCCCCGCCCTGATCCCTCCACAATGCACAATTCTATGTCTGCCTTTTTGCCTCCCTGACCATTCTCTTTGCTTCCTTAATTTTCACTTGGTACTCTCCCCATTCCTACTCTCCCAGGCTTTCACTTGTACCTGAAGAAAGACTTTTTTCTTGGCCTTCACTGCTTCTTTGACCCTTTCTGAGAACCATATTGGTCTCTGGTACCTGTTTCATTTTGTAACAATTCTCTTGCATGACTTTGTTGCCTCTAGAATGGTCCCCTTGATTGTCTCCCATCTTTCCTCTATACAGTACCTCGAATGCTTTCCACCCTGGTTAATTTGTCTCAGAACAGTTCCTGTATTCTTCCAACCCAGTTAACAATGGTCATATACTACTTAATGTAGCACAGCCTTGCACATTGTGTAGGTTCTTCTTCTATTTTTAATTTCTAAGTGAAACACCTTACACTAGACTCCACTGATTGTAAAATTCCAACTGTCTGGCCAATCACTGAGGTTGTTCAGGTCCTCCTGAATGTTGTCCCCATCACTGAGGGTCTCCACTTCCCTGGATAGCTAAGTATCACAAGTCAATCTAAGTGGGCTGCTGGAGATGCCAGCTCCCTGAAAATGTCTGAAAATATTGAACAAGGTACCCCGGAACTAGTCCCTGAGGAATACCGCTTCATATTTCTCTGCAATTAGAGGAATGCTCACCCAACACCAACCACTGCCTTCTGCTCCCAAGCCAGTTAGTAATCCACTTTAAGCATTCTGGATTTGGCAATGGGAGGAGGCTGACTGTGCCAGAGCATTACCAGCTGAGTTGGAATCCTAATTGTTGCAGCAACAAATTACTCCAAAACAGAACTTTAGCATTCCATTGTGGAATGCTGGCTTCCCTGGTGTAATTACAGTATCTCATGCTACCCCACTGGACATAGCCATAGGTGACAAAACAGGGTCTGAAAAGTGGTAAGGCCAAGGATGTAAGAGATAAATATTGGCCTCGGGAAGTGGGTTCACCCACTCCCTCATTTTCTCTTGATCAAATTTGTAATACGTGTAGTACCCCCCCTCACCAAATGACAATATTATCCTGAGCTTAGTGCCTTGATGCCCCTCCTCAAAGACATGGCCCTTCATTTTCATTTCTAAAGACTGTGCCTCAACTCAGTAGGTCATGAACCCAGACAAACCCCATAAACACCACTCAGGTCTTCACTTTCCAAAATTCTGCTGGCGCCCTGCAAGCCACGGATAGAGTGATTAGTAAGTAACACTGCACATGCTGCATTTTAAAGGCACTGTACGCCCTAGTTATATATTACCAAGATTTCAAAAACTGATAGGACTAGTCTCTACCACTTACAAATGAGGTAGGTCCATGGCCATAGTGGCCCCTGTTCCAGCATCTATGGATATATCCTGTCTTTTACTTCCTCCATCACAAATCACAATTACCAGAAATCCCAGGGTGAGGTGCCATAATTGGCTGTTTATACAGTAGTAGCAACTGTAACCCTCCATTGAGTTAAGACTATAAATCCAAGGAAAAGTGCTCAGACTTGAAATTTATGAAAAATTTAACAGCAGCAGCAGGTGGAATATTGGTTACAAAACCTGGGACTTGCAGAGCAAGATCTGCATGGGCAGAAACCATGCTCTACCGTATCATCTTTGTCCAAACACCACATTCACAATTTTGCCTCTGATGTTTTATGTAACTGTACTGCAGTGAAATAGTATCTAGATACTGTAGCTCACCACAGGGACTGATTCAGTTTTGGTCCTCGACTCTATCGTGAAAGATGCCAGCAGGTGGCAGTATTGCATAAGGATGGATTGTGCAGCCGGCAGTGGAGGATTTGTATAGTGAAAGGAACAGATTTTTTTTTTGTTGTTGTTGTTTATATCACCCCCAATACACCCCCCCCTCCACACACACACACACACACACACACACACACACACACACAGTAACTGATGCTGCAGTTTCACTCTTGAACAGTCATCAGGTTGTGATGCATAAATTTATGGGTCTGGATTTTCATAGGGCTTGGAATCTGATAGAGCTGTGATTTTCAAATCCATCAGCTTCCACCCAGTTGCACCAAAATTTGAGCACAGTACTTTAAAAGGCTGTCAAGTTTTTGAGACAATTTTCACAATTTTGGCACAGTGTCAAAACAATGACTCATGCAAAACCGTGCCAAATGTAAGGCTACCTTTTAGATGATCTACAGTAGCTGTGTCAAAGCTTTTGGTACAGTTCCACAAACTGTGCTACATACATGGCCGATTTCTTTGGAAATCCTGCCTGTTGTGTGTAGCATGCAAAAAGGTTATATCAGCGTTCCAACCCATTCTTTTGAATATGTACGCAAAGATGCAAACATATGGGTGAGTAGCTACAGTAGTTTTGCAATCTTTTAGATTATACCAGATTTGGAAGTGCAATAAATGCCCCCGAGAAAATATGGAGCTTTAGAAAAAAAAGAAGATTGTATGGTTTGCTGGACAACATCATTGCCCAGTATGGACCAAAAGGGGAAGGAGTGGTGTTGATGGGGGACCTTAATATGCCAGGTACAAACTGGGGAACCATGTCCTCTAAGGTGGCCAAGGAGCAGAGGCTGCTGGATGGCTTCCAGGATGTGTTCTTAACACAGCATGTGATGGAGTCCACAAGGGAGGGGCATGTCCTGATGTGGTTCTGGCAGATGGGGATCTGGTAAGGGACATGGTTGTACAGGACCCCTGACTGGGAGTGACCAATACTGTCTGGTTTCAAATAAGCATTGGGGAGGGGGTGAGATCTAGGACACTGGCAGGACTTCAGGGGGCAAGGACTTTATGGGCATGGGAAATATTCTCAAGGATCACTTGAAGGGGATTACCTCAATGACAAGTGTGGAAAGGAGATGGGAGGTCATAAACGGGACTTCATGAGGCAGTCAGGATCTGCGCTAAGTTGAAACGTGGGAGCAAGGTCACATAAACCATGCTGGTGGTCCAGTGAGGTCCAGGTAGCAGTCAGAGAAAAGAAGGCTTACAAAAATATAAAACAACAAGAGGGGATAGGATAAGGAAATGTACCAGCTTGCATCTAGAAAAGTCACTCAGATGGTGAGGGGAGCAAAGTCCAGCAAGAGCAACGGCTGGCACAGGGGATACATGGAGGGGAAAAGGGGTTCTTCCGGTACATTGGGGAGCGGAGAAAAACTAAGGGCCATCTCAGCAGATTGAGATCAGAAGGAGGGTGGGTGGAAGAGGCGAGGGACCAGGCAGAGGTATTTAACGAGTACTTTGCCTCTGTGTTCACTAGGGAGGGGATGGGATATCTACAGCAAGGCACAAAGGGATAGAAGCGCAGGAGTGGGATCTAGGAGCAACAGAAATGGAGCAAAGGGAGGGAAAGGTACCCTCAGGGGTGTCACATCTGGATAAAGATAAAAAGACCAGTAAGGTGGAGGGGACGGATGATGCCATCCCACCAAAAGGGTGTGGTTTGCCCTCAAGGCCCTAAAGAAAGACAATCTCCTGGGCCGGATGGCATTCATCCGAGAGTACTATGGGAACTGGCGGACATACTGGCTGCACCTGGTGGAGCTTTTCAACAGGTCACTTGAGACAGGGTGGGCACATTTAGGATTGCGAGGCACATGTGGTACCAATCCATAAAGGGGGTCAAAGGAAGTACCAGGAAACTATAGACCCATCAGTTTAACCTCGGTGGTGGGAAAATTAATGGAGAGTATACTAAAGAATGATTGGGGGTTTACTTGGGGAGGTGGGAGGTCTGGATAGTCGGCAGCATGGGTTTGTGCCAGGTAGATCATGTCAAACCAACTTTGTGGAGTTCTATGAATGGGTAACATCAGAACTGGACAGGGGTAAGCCTGTGGATGTATTATTCTTGGACTTCAGCAAGGCGTTTGACTCTGTCCCTCACACAATGGTCTGGTGGAGAAACTGATGGGGTTAGGAGTAGGCCCTTTGATGGTCAGATGGATTGAAAACTGATAGCTGGACGCACTCAGAGAGTAGTGGTCTGTGGGAGCTCTCTAACCCTACAGAGGTTGGTAGTGGGGCAACCACAGGGCTCGGTCCTGGGTCCAACTGTTTAATGCATACATATCGGACATCAGGATGGTATAGGGTGTGAAATGAGTCTCTTCAGGATGACTCCAAGATGGGAGCAGTAGTTGAGGGAGAAGAGGGAGGTTGGCCCTGCAAGGGACCTGGACACCCTGGAAAGCTGGTCTCACACATGGAAATTAATTTCAATATCACCAAAGTGCAAGGTGTTGCATCTGGTCAGGAACCCCAAACACAGGTACACCCTGGGAGGGAGGTGCTGGAAGCCTCAATAGGGGAAAAAGACCTAGGGGTCATGGTGGATACAATGTATGAATAACTCTGAGCAGTGCAGGAGAGCAGCTAGCAAGGCAAACAGGATGTTGGGATGCATCATGGGGGATCACCTCTAGGAGCAAGGAAGTGATTCTGCGCTGTACAATGGACTGGTTAGGACCACACCTTGAGTACTGTGTACAGTACTGAGACCACACTTGAAGAGGGACACATACAGCCCTGGAGAGGGTACAGAGGAGGGCAACAAAGATGATACGAGCTGGAGATTTGACTTACGAGGACAGACTTGAGGAGCTCTGCCTGTTTTCATTGGAGAGAGGAGAGACAGGGGGACATGATTGAGGCCTTCAGTACCTCAAGGGAATAAATAGGGTAAACATGGAGGGATCTTAGACTAAAGCAGGGAGGCATCACCAGAGGGCATGGTTTGAAGTTGGAAGGTGGAAGGTGAGGGGAAAGAGGAGGAGGTTTTTCACTGAGAGGGTGGTGGACCCTTGGAATGCTCTGCCTGGTGAGCTGGTTCAGAGATCCACAGTGGAGGGCTTTAAGAGAGGGTGGGACAGACACAGAAAGTGGATGTATCAGATGATGGCCTGTCCCAGGGGGGTTGGGATGGATGATAGGGGTTTCTGGAGCACAAGGGATGGGAGGGTCTCGGCACCCAACTAAGGATCTAGGTTCAAGCAGACTTGATAGACCATAAGGCCTAATCTGCTGGCAAATAGTATGTTAGTATGTTAGATTTGATTATACATGCTAGTGGGGGGGAAAATGCTAGAACAAAATACTATTTAAAGGTGACAGGAAACTGTTTTTAAACCTCTAGATTCCCCCGTTTTTCTTTTAGTTTCTATACAATATTCTGATATGTTTTGACCCTTTTTGCTTTTCTAACTACCCTGAATCCCTCTCTCCTCAGCAGTTGCTGCTCTCTCTTTTCATGTTGCCTGATCATTCTGTGGTGCCAGTAGCACTATTCCAGGTCATTCAGATGAACAACATGGAATAGAATATTTGATGTCATGGAATGTCTTAGAAATATCAAAAAAGGACAGTGGAACACCTATGTA
Source organism: Neoceratodus forsteri (assembly GCA_016271365.2). NCBI lineage: Eukaryota > Metazoa > Chordata > Ceratodontiformes > Ceratodontidae > Neoceratodus > Neoceratodus forsteri. Next base: position 656,448,436 of record CM028132.1, read on the forward strand.
AATCTGAAGGTACCACGAAGCTAGAGTGTTTATTTATCAGAAATAGGTCAACACATATCAGAATATATAACTAGCATGGGAAGGAAAATGGGAGGGCAGTTGACTAGGTAAAAATAGTTTCTTATCACCTGTATCCTCCTGGTATAGAAACAGAAAATAATTAACCCTTTGGGATTTGGTTCTCTACACCGAGTCGGAGTGGTGACATCATCTGCACAAGAGTGACGCTTGAGTGCCTTATATAACCACTCTAACAAGGTTTTGAGAACCTGAAAGTTCTTAGTGCTGAGGGATTTTTTATGATATATAATACAACAGAAAGCACGTTTTACAACAACTGGAGGTTAGTGATTTTTTTTATTATGATTATTTTAAAATCAGTGACTGACTCAAGAGTTTCGTGACAGCACCTGATTAAAGTTGTTATTCATGTTCTTAAATGTAAAGATCAACAGATTCAGGTTATAATGTTGCTCTTATTCTAAAATGTGAAGAACAACTTAGGAAAAACACTGAGGAAACATGCTTACAGTGTATGTTATTAGGAACAGTGACCATGAAAAGAGCTTGGGTGTCACTGTAGAAACATAGAATTTGACGGCAGATAAGGACCGCTTGGCCCACCCAGTCTGCCCATTTCCCTACCTAATGGATAAGCTGCAGATCCTAGTTAACCAGCAGCCTACTTCTTCCTACCCCCACCCCCTAGAATTGCCTTATGACTGTCCCATGCATGCTTGAATTCCACCACTGTTTTTGACTCCACAACCTCCTCCGGAAGGCCGTTCCATGCATCCACAACCCTCTCTGTGAAAAAATACTTCCTTAAATTACCTCTGAGCCACCCCCTCTATCTTCAAATTGTGCCCCTTGTTCTTGCACACCTCTTTTTTTGAAAGATGCTACCCTCTTGGACTTTGTTGATTCCCTTGAGGTACTCGAAAGTTTCTATCATGTCCCCCTCTCCCTCCTTTCCTCGAGGCTATACATATTAAGCTCCTTAAGTCTCTCTTCATATGTCTTCCGGTGCAGACCCTGCACCATTTTAGTTGCCCTCCTCTGGAAAGCTTCCATCCTGTCTATGTCTTTGCAGATTGGGTCTCCAAACTGCATGCAGTACTCCAGATGGGGTCTCACCAGCTGTCTGTACAGAGGGATAATAACTTCCTGTTTTCTACTGGTGATGCCTCTCCCTATGCATCCCAGCATCCCCCAGCCCTCCTTGCTGCCCTCTCACATTGCTTGCCCACCTTTAGGTCATCTGATATGACTACCTCCAGGTCCCTTTCCATTTTTGTTGTTGTTAGTATCTCACCCCCATTGTGTACTCTTCCCCTGGGTTTTTGTTTCCCAGGTGCATTACCTTGCACTTCTTAGCATTGAATCATACATTTGACCATTCCTCTAACCTTGCCAAGTCCCTTCTCATCCTTTCCACCCCACCTTGTGCATCAACTCTGTTGCAGATCTTTGTGTCATCTGCAAAGAGACATACTTTTCCTTCCAGTCTAAATTCTAACAACTTAAATTAGAACAGCGCTGTGAAATATGTACATTATCTCCTGCTGAGTGTGATGCCCAGGAACTTAGAATGTCCCTCAAAGGTTGCTCAATGCACTGTGTTGATCTCAAGTCTCCCAGCATTCACACCCAAGATCTTTAGTTCTGCTGAGTGGTTGCTCCGAACTGTTGCTCCTATCTATTCAACATTTAGTAACCATAGTTAATTGTTTTATACTGTAATTATAAAGCTCTAATTTGTTAAATACAGGTTGCTCTTGGTTACCGCACTGCATTTTTTTAAACAAATGTTTAATTTTTTCATGTTTTCATGGTTCCTCAATGGTTCCAGGAACTGTGGCCTAAACCGCATTTCATGCTTTGCTTAAAATGATTGTGCTGGAGTTCTAGTTTAGTGCTTAACAGCCTAACATTTCCTGTTTCTGGGACTGACTGTTTTTAAACAATTATTATAATACTTCTGTCACTTTTTTAGCACTATAGACTTTAAATTTTGGTTCACAAAGACTGATGTCAACATTACTATTGCAACTCTCAATGACTGAGGTTCATTTAAATTATGGTACCTGTAGCGCTTCTGCCACATTTATTTCTGTTTCGCACTATAGGCTGTAAATGCCGACTCACAATGACAGTGATCAAACATAGTAAAAAAAACACAGGTGGCTTGCAATAACTGTGATGAATGTTGATATCAGCTGTCATGACTAAGGTCTTATTAAACTGCGGTGCCTATTCAGGTCTTATGTCTGAATACAAAGAAAAATAAAAGCGGAAAAAGAAAACTGGGCACATGGCTCACTTTGCCTTGACTTCTATTTAATTTAGGTGTGAGCAGGTTAAAAATGACTACAAAGGCATGCTGTCTGTCTAAGGCAAACAGGCATTCAGACTGCTGTGGTAGATTGGGTCCACATCCCAGTTTGGCAGCTCTGAATTGTGTAAGGTGTTTTGTCCAAAGAAAAATTCCTCTAAAAAAGATTGAAAACCTCTAGAAAACAAAGTTCCACATAAACATCTGCAGAAACAGCTTCCCCTAAAGACCAGACCAGTTTAATACAAAATCTGCAAGAAAGCCTAGCATGTAGCATAAGTATACCCATGGCTGAGGAACACTCAGATAAGAAAGACTCCAAGAAAAGATCTGCTGAGGAATTCACATCAAATTCTGGTCTGAAAATGACTAAATAGAACTTGGAGCAGGCCCTATCATCAGGCAAACAGACTATGTCCCAATGACAAACGGGTTTTACCATGAATTTAGAGGAATCAAATTGGAACCCACACAAAACCTGCACTTCATAGGAGCACACAATATAGGTAGGGGCCTATGTCCCTCAGGATAGCATTCAGATGATCGTGATGTATGCAGTCTCTTTCCAAACTGGGACACAAAGGTCTATGATGAATTTTTTGAGACTACTAGGCCTAATGTCAGCCACAACCTCTGTGATACCATGGGCAAGGCTGCTCTTGAGAAATGTGCAGTAGAACCTAAAAGAGTATAAGTCTCAGCTTTGAAAATCCCTTGCTACCCAAATGCAAACACAGCAGAGACTTGTAATCTCCCTCCAGTGGAGACAAAAAGTACAGGACTTAAGAAAAGGAATTCCTTATCAGCCAGTACTGCACACATTAATACTTACCACCACCAATGACTGCCTTCTAGGCTAGGGATGGGGTAACATATCTCAGATGAAACAGTGAAAGGGTCTGGAGTCTAGTAGAGAAAAGTGACAATATCAGCCTGCTGGAGCTCAGATCTCTGTATCTGCCTCTAAAGTCCTCTGGACAATACGACCACTATGGATTATATGAACAAGCCTGGTGATATAAAAACCTCACAACTGCACAAGAGAGCACAGAACATTTTGGATCTGGCCTACACTCTTAAGTGTGTGTATCTCTGCAGTACATGTTGCAAGGAAGGAAAGTGTTCTGACAGACTTTATCAGCAGAATGGGTCATGTGACACACAAGTGGTAAACCAACAGTGTTAAACTTGGATTCCAGGACATGGGATTCCAGAGGTGGATCTTTTTGCATCATGGGAGAACAAAAAGTTACCACTGTTCTGCTGCAGAGTCCCAAATTTTGGAATAATCCCAAAAGATTCTGTCAGCATGTTTTGGGGAAACAGGTTCCTTTATGCTTTCCCACCCCATCCTCTGATACAGTAATACTTTTGAAAGTGAGTGTGGGACATGTAACCATAATCCCAATAAAACCAGACTGACCTAGAATGCAATGGTGCTCTCTGTTAATTAATTTCTCAAAGACTCCTTGCACTCCACCCTGTGTTAAGACCATCTAACAATCTCATATGGACTGGTGAACCATTTCAACCTGTCGTCCCTTCAGCTGAAAGTATGGTTCCTGAGGGGACAAAGCTTTCTGACTTTAATCTGTGTATCCAGGTAATGGAGATCCCTAAGGTGACCAGAAAGCCTTATATAAGGAAAACTTATAGTTCAAAATGGAAAAGATTCTCAGTCAAGTAAGGGACCAGAACACATTCAGCTGAGGAGGCATACATTGCATTAATTTTGGAGTGTCTGTCACAGTTAAAGTCTTTGGGCTTAAGGCCAGCATCACTAAAGGTGTATTTATCTGCTATTTCTGCATTGAGGGTTAATGTCTCAACAGGAACTTCAGTTTCTGTGCACAAACTCAGTCCAGGAACATGCACAAGGCATGTACCCAGCCCATACAGCTCTGCACCCACAGACAGGCACGTGCTGGATGCCATTCATGATCGCCGGCTGCCTGTTTAGTCTCCCGGTGCATAAGATTGCTTGGAGCAGATGAGTGTGGACCAGAAGATACAGGCAGGCATTCAATCAGATGCTCATCCTGTGTCCCATAGTGGATCCCCTGCTCCATGTGAGCAGGGGATTCTGGACTGGCATGGGTCCCAGGATTTTGGAAGTATGGGTGAGTGTCTGAAGGGTTACCATGCAGCTAGGAGGGCTGGGGCATCACGGTGGAAGGATTCCCTGTCCCATTGGAACTGGTGGGTGTCATTGGTAAGGCATACACTGGTTATGTCAGGGGAACCCTGCTGTATCTGACACCTCCCTGTTCCTGGCACTCCACACCTTAGTGAATAGCATAGAGTGCAGGCATGCCACCAACACTCCCCCCCCAGACCACCCATGGTATGTGGCTATGTAGACAGCCTGGGTATTGAGTGCACAAGGAGCCTACATACCTGCCATGTGTAAGGAATGATTTTGGGGTGTCTGTGCAGGTACTAATTATAATAAAGACACAAGAATATACTTACAGTTGCAGTAAGCTTATAACTATATACATGGTATAGGCAGAAATAAGAATAATGACAAACATTTCCCTACAAGTGAATGCCACTGAGGGTCCACTGGACCCCCACTGCATGGCACTCTGACTTAGAGTTGCCTATGCACCTTTGTGTAGGCAACCTGCACCATAGTGCATAGAGCCATGTTTGTACACCCAGTGTTTAAGAAGTTCTTTAAGGGCCTCTCACATATTTATACTCCTATAAAGAAACCTACTGTATACCAGCTTGGGATCTGCATCTTATTTTCACGCTGGCAATGAGCTATCCATTTTAACCTTTTTCCCCTACTGAGCTGAAGTACCTCACCTGAGAATCATATTCCTGATAGATACTACTTCAGCAAGGAGGGCTAGCGAATTGCAGGTACTCAGCAGTGATTCCTCATACTGGATTTCCGCCAGGTTTGCCACAAAGAGAAAATGGTGTTAAGAACAAATGTCCATTTTTTCCAAAGGAAGTGTCAGAATCAGACTATTACCTTGGTGTATTTCCCAAGGCCACATGCTTATAGAGATGAGGAAAAACATCACATATTGAATGCAAGAAGTGCCTTCAGTTTTTACAAGTCCAGAACAGAGGACATGAGGAACAGTGGCAAGCAATTATTTGTTACATATGTTAAAGTGCCTAAGGGACATCCAGCATCTAAGCAAATCAAATCAAGATGGATTGTATCCATACTACATGTGTGCTACACTAAGGCAGGGAAAGCACTCCCAGATGGCATGAAGGCACACTCCACAAGGAGCACAGCAGCACCAGTGGCAGTTAGAAGGAATGTACCAAAACATTTGTAAAGCTGCTACCTGGTCTACAGTATATATACTCGCATGTCACTATTTCCTGGATGCACAGGCAAGACAGCATGCTAAATTTAGGAGTTCTGTACTTCAGAACTCATTCCCAAAATAATCCTAAAAATCTACAGCCCAGGGTATTGCTTAGAGTCTGCACAAGTTTGACAGGGCTGTTCTAATTCACATTGTTAAAAGGAGACACGTCTACCAGTAGTAACATCTTTTCATCTAATGCATTGGAACATCCTGTCAAACTACACTTCCCTGCCTCCCCTACCTAGGGTAGGGTAATTATGTTCTTCAGAATCATGTAGGTGTTTAAGAATGCAACAATTAAACAGTGTTCTAATTGCTTACATTGGAATACTTTTCAAATTGGGTCTTGAATCCTTTTGATCTCTTCAGCTGAAAGATCTGATGTTCGAATGGTGGGAGGCTTGAGATCACCACAGTACACAGAGCATCCTTTGAAAAAAATTCTAAGTTTTGGGGTGTCGTGCATCAGTAGGAGATGATGCACGAATTTTACTTGCTGTTCTAATCCTTTAGAAGAAAAAGATGCAACTATGGTAAGTAACTTTTCCATAAAATGGGATCCAGAATGCAAATCTACAACAAAACAAAAACAAATAAAATCCATGCCTGTGTTATATTTTAAATATATGAGATCAGCCAGAAAAAGGTATCAAAATGCTATTGTGTAAGATAGATCATTAGATAGTGAGGTCCTGTCAAGAGAATACTGTGTAATTCTGGGGCTCAGTTTTCAAAGGGTCTAGCATGTCCCAGGGACTAAGTCCCTTTTTTATAATGACAACTTCATTAAACAAATTGAAACGACAAAATATGGTCCATAAAATATCCTGACAAAACAGAACATACAAGACTCCATGTAAATAAAAAATTAAATAATAATAACGACAACCACTACAAATAGCTATACAGCAATTTAAATAATGGATACCACCAGGGAAAAATAATGCCGGAGTCTAAATCTATATGGGGATATGACATGTATCGACAACCAAGCGTAAATACAATTTATGTATTCTATCCATAAATTGTTTTTGGGAGATCCAGGAAAGGGAATAATATCAGAGTTACCAGGCAGATACCTAGCAAAAAAAACCAAAAACTAATTCCTCCAATTCCAAGATAGGCAAGGCAAGGCAAATTTTATTTATCAGGTGCCCAATCCCAGAGGCTCTGGGAGCCATACAACAACAAATGCATCATACATTACAAAATATAAAGATATATAAGATAGCAAAAAAACTATTAAATTAAGGTACAAACATCGGGTCTGACTGCACTCAAAATAGTACTCATTTCTGCCAAATTGTCTGAAAAAACAGGAGTCAGTTAAAATATCTAAAGGTACATCTTTTTTTTTTACTTTTTTTTATTCACTTTTCAATTTATATGGTACACAAAAAACATTTACTAATAATTAGCATTCATTTAAATTCATTTAGCTGTACAACTTAATTATTGAAGTCCCAATCAGAAGAAGAGAGGATTACATAATACATATCTATGGATTAATCAAAACCCAGTATCTGCTCTAAATAATCTTGGAAAAAAGAAAAGGTTAATCAGGAGCCTAGTTTAAAGAAGTATTAAGTATTAAAGTCACTCTTCATCAAAAACATTATTCTCTTCTATTTCATTATGCGTCCAACAACTCCCATAACCATAATTAGCAGTGTCAGTGGCTCAGTAGGTAGCACACTCGCCTCTGAGGCCGGGAGATCAGAGGGCTGTGGGTTCAGTTCCCACATCTGGCACTTGGGTTAATATCCCAGTACTGACACTCTAGTACAGCATGAGAGGGGTGCTGCACTTCTGAGGTGCCATCTTTCGGATGAGACGTTAAACCGAGGTCCCATCTGCCTGGATTGGTGGTAGTTCAGGTGGATGTTAAAGATCCCATGGCACTTATCGAAAAGAGTAGGGGAATTTCCCCAGTGTCCTGGCCAAATTTCCCTCATTCACTAAAAATACCACAAACAGCTTAATCTGGTTCAAGGTCAGTTGTCATCTGTATCCCCCTCCCCCGGGTCATGCCTGAAAATAGGCAGGAATTGTCTAGTGCACTTACCCGGTCAACAAAAGCTAAATAAATAAATAAAATAAATAAATGGTATCAACCAACTTTACTCAATATGTAGAGGAGGGTGTTGGAATGGCATATCAGGATCTGGTAACAAGTTTCTTTGCCCAGGGACTGATTCCCCATGTGCAACTTGCTACTGTGTTGAAAAATCACTGTACTTGGCAAGAATGCTATTTTCAGCATATTTTTGCACACGGGTGGCATTTTTTTGTTTTATGCATGTACTGTATGCAAATAAGGCACAGTAGTTTTGTGCAGCTGTGGAAAAATCTGTGCAAGATGTGGTAAAATGTGAAAAATCATAGACTCATCAAAGAATCATAGAATCATAGAAGCTTGACAGCAGAAAAGGACCACACAGGTCCATCTAGTCTGCCCCATGTTCCCCTTACACCTACCCTTCCCTGTCAGCCCCTGCCTTCACTCGATACTCAGCCCCATATGCCTGTCCCATGCCCTCTTTAATTCTTCCACCGATCTAGCTCCCATCACTCCGCCTGGCAGACTGTTCCAGTGCTCTACCATCCTCCCTATGAAGAAACACCCTCTCACATTGCCCCTCTATCTTTTTCCTCAGAGTCTGAGGCTGTGCCCTCTAGTTCTCGCCCCCCCTTCCTCTCAAGTAAATCCCCTTCTCCTACTTTATTGAGCCCCTTTACATATTAGTTTCAATCAAGTCTCCCCTTTCCCCTCCTTATCTCCATCATGTACAGATCCAGCTCCTTATACCTCTGCTTGTATGGCTTACCCTGCATACCCTGTACCATCTTGGTTGTCCTTTTCTGAACCATCTGCAGTGCTTCTATATCCTTGCAGAGATGTGGTCTCCAGAACTGCATCCCATACTCCAGTTGCAGCTTCACCATAGCTTTGTAAAGTGGCATTATTACCTCCCTCCTTCTGCTAGTAGTGCCCCTGCCTATGCATGCCAACATTTCATTGGTCTTTCCCACCGCCCTGTTTCTTCAATTTCCTCCCCACCTAGAGTGTACCATGCTCATGTATTTCTACTCCCCAAGTGCAATACAGTGCACATCTTGGCATTAAATTTCAGCTGCCACATCTCAGACCACTCCTCGAGCATCTTTATGTCCTCCCTCATGTCCTCCACCCCCCTCAGGATGTTCACCCTATTGCAGATTTTTGCATCATCAGCAAATAGGCACACCCTCCCCCTCAAACCTCAACAATATCAGTGATGTAGATGTTGAAGAGGAGCGGACCCAAAACTAACCCCTGTGGCACTCCTCATCCTCGCCGTCCTGGAGTACACACTGTTTAGCACCACCCTCTGAGTTCTTCCTGCCAGCCAGGCCTCCACCCAGCTTGCTATTTTCCCACCCACCCCAGGCTTTCTGTTTTGCTCAGCAGCCTCCTATGGGGTACAGTGTCAAAGTCCTTACTGAAGTTCAGGTAGGCCACATCCACCGCCCCCCCCCCCGTCAATCACCTGAGTCACCCATTCAAAAAACTCAATTAGGTTCATCTGGCATGACTTCCCCTTCATGAAGCCATGCTGTCTGCTGTCCTGCAAGCCACCATCCTGCAGCTAATTCACCACCCTCTCCTTGATTAATGCCTCCATCACCTTCCCGGCCATTGAAGTGAGGCTGACATGTTGGTAGTCCTTCTTCACACCTCCCTTGAGTAAAGGCACTATGTCTGCTCTCTTCCAGTCCTCCAGCACTCTCCCCATATCCAGGGACAAGCTGAAGAGTCTTGTTAATGGCGTGGCCAACTCCTTCTTCAATTCCCTGATCACTGTGGTGTGTAAGCTGTCTGGCCCCATTGAGTTGTTCACCCTCAATCTATCTAGCTCTGCCCTAACCCTATATGCAGGGAACGGGCTCTGATCCACCCATTTGCCCTCCTTCTCCTTTGACTTTAGCTCAGGTCCTCCTACCATCCTCCTCCGTGAATACCAAGCTAAAGTACTTATTTAATACCTCTGCTTTTTCACAGTCCCTTTTCAATTTTATTCCTCCATCCCCCCTCAGTCTAGCAATCCCCTGCCATGCCCTCCTCCTGTCCCTCACATATCTGAAAAAAGTGTTATCCCCCTTTTGGCCTTTTTGGCTATTTTCTCCTCAGTGTCTGCTTGTGCCCTTTCTGATCTTCTTCCCTGCCAGACTCTTCTTCTCTCTATACTCCACCCTCTCTTTCTCATTAAGTGTCCTCTTAGATTTTTTGAAAGACCTCCTCCTTTTCCTGACTGACCCACAACCTCCTTAGTAAACCAAAATGGTCTCCTCCCTCTTTTGCACTTCCTAACCTTTTTTGTGCACATTTCCATGGCTTCCAGTATGCCTCCCATGATAGCTTCCCATAAGTCCTCCATTGCCCCATTTTAACCATACCTTGTATTTTCTTCCTTACTATCCTTCTCATCTTGTCAAAGTCCATGTGTCTGAAGTCCATGACTGTGGTACTGGTTTTACTTGTCTCTCTCCCTGCCTTGACACTGATCCTTACTCTGCTGTGTTAGCTGGTGCCAAAGGCATCTTGCGCGTGCACCTCTTCCACACTCTCCCTATTTGTCAGGACCACATCCAGCAGGTTGCTGATCCTTGTCCACTCGCTGACTAGCTGTTGAAAGAATACCCCCTGCAGCACAGCTAGTATCTCCCTGCTCCTTGTCAATGCTGCATCCGTGATTTCCCAGTCTACATCTGGAAGGTTTAGGTCCCCTACCAGCAGTAGCTCTCCTTTTTGGGCCAGCCTTGTGACTGCCTGAATTAACAGTCGATCGCCCACCTCCCCTTGTGTAGATGGCCTGCATACCACCCACAGTCACAAGGATGCTCCCATCCTCCTGCCTAGCATTACCTACAGTAGTTCTGTCTCCCCATCCTCCTGTTGTCCTTCAGTTACACTTATATATAAGGCAATCCCCCCCCTTACCCTCCTTGTCCCGTCTGAACAGTCTGTAACCTGGAATGGTCATTTCCCAGGTGTGTTTGTCTGTCCACCAGGTCTCGCTTATTGCTACTATATCTAGTCCTTTGGCCCCTATGATGGCCTCCAAGTACACAATCTTATTTCTTAAGCTCCTTGCATTGGCTGTCAAGCCCTTCCACCAGGTTTCCCCTCTGTCCCACCTTCTCTTGTCACCCTCATGCCCAACATTTTAGTACTATCCTGGGGGGGTGCTGGTAGCCCCCCATTTCTCCTGCCTTGTGATGTGGATTTTTCCCCACCCTCCCAATCTAGTTTAAATTGCAGTTTTTTTCTATGAACTCTCCTAATTTGCTTTTTAGTGCTGCTGCACCCTCCCAGTTCAGGTGCAGTCTGTCTGGTGCAAATACAGTAGCAGCCACAGACACTGACAGCTGTTTCCCGAAATTTTTGTGATATTTCCAGAAATATCTCCTGCTTTCTGCATTTCCACAGTAGGGGCAGCAGAGAGGAACTCTTCAGAAATTTTGCAAAATATCTGGAAATAGCTGGCAATGTCTGTGGCTACCACTGTAGGCTCTCATCCCCCCACGTGGATCCACAGTCCCCTACTAACCCATACCTCATTTGTTCACACCATCCTGCCAGCAATTCATTGAACTTCTTGATCCTCAGCCTCCTATCCATACTTGCCTTTGGTACTGGCAATATCTCAGAAAAATACACCCATCTGAACCACAGACTGCTTCAGTATCTAGCTAGTGCTCTGAATCTTGCCTGCACCTCCAACAACCTATTTCCCACCAGGTCGTTTGTTCCCAGGTGGAACATCAGGTGTGCTTTCTCATCCTGTTGTTTGTCCCTTAAGGGGATATGGTGAATGATCTTCGCCGCCACCATGCCTGGCAGGCACTCAACCCATACTGTGCTACTCTTGTCCCTCCTGTCCCCCATCTAATTTCTTTTATTATAGAGTCCCCAGCAAGTATGACCATGTTCTTCATCACTTTCTGCTTACATTTTCCTACTATCCTTCTCCCAACCCCTTGTATCCCATTCTTTACCCCATTTTTACTATCCCCTTTGCCCACTTCATCTTCTAGAGTACTGCCTTCCCCTTGCGCCCCCCTATCTTCTTGTCCCCCACCGCATTTTCAGCTAGGCTGCCTGCCTCTGCTGCGCACCATCCTGCAGGCTTTTTCCTTCCCTGTTGATCTGCCCCTAGCTATGCTCTGACTGATTTCCTCAGAGAACTTTCCCTTTCCCAGCACTGTCTCTCCCTAACCCTTCTGAACATGAGTACACTGTCACTCCCTCCTTTGGGGTTTGCCCTTTCTGGGGTGTGTCCACCACTGCACACCTATCCCTAAGTTCACTACCCTCTTTGTTCTTCCCTGAATGGGGGGCCCCTTTTCTAACTTTCCTGAGCCTTTCTTCGAGCTTGCTTTTCCTATTTCTCCTGGGGACTCCTCCACTCCATTTTCCTGATTTTACTCCCCCATTTAGTGCCCCTAGTAGAGCATATCTGTTTTTCTGCTCCAAATCCACTGCCTGTATCCCTCTGGCTGGGGCTCCACCCCTTGCTTCCTCCTTCCTTGCCCTCTGTGCAGGCGTTGGACCTTTATATGTTTTCTTCTGCCATTCCATCTGATTTTCCTTGGCTTCTCTATCTGGGACTCTGTAGCCCCACTAGAGCCATCCCTTACCCCTCATTCCTTGCTTCCATACTCCTTTGCTTTCCTCCAGTCTCCATCCTATCTTTCCCTGCCCATTGCAGTCTCAGCTCCTTGTCCCTCTACCACTCTCCCTTTAACTGCTCTTTATCCCCCCACAGTTTCCCCTCTAATCATTATTATTCCCTCAGCAGAACCCCTCCTGTTCTCCCTTCTACTCCTCTCTCTTTATGAGCTTAGCATTCATCTCAGTCACCTCACCTCCTCCCTTAGCTGTGAAAGCTGCCTACATACCATGTAACCCCTCGTTTTCAAAACTATATCCAGTATCATGGTTCATGGTCGACCCATATCCAGTGCACCCCGCCACCCTCCCAAAGATGCCCCAGCCCTTGTAGTCTGGGGACCAGGCCTCTGACCTGCCCTCACCCTGCTCCATTTGCCCCTCCAATTTGTTCACCCCCTCCATTTTCCCTGAGGCCTATCACAGGCTTTAAATTTCAGATCCTAGGGTGAAACTCCTCCCATTTGAAATATCAGTATCCAGTCCCTGTGGCTTTAGATTCCAGATCCTGAATCTCCTGCAGCTTTAGATTTCAGTCCCTGAAGCAACTTCCAAGTTCTATGTACCAAAAACCACAGTGCCTTACAAATAGTACCCTAAAAAAACACAGTACTTGAGCTTTTGATTTCAGTACTGTACCACCCATTTAGCAATTTTACTCTACAACCAATTGAACCATACAGAGGTATATCCAAACTGGCAGTACATTTGCAGTAATAGTATAATCAGTGATTTCACCCTACACCCACAGAACTATTGCTAATTACCCCCTAGAAGCAACCTGCATTTGCATTAGCAGTATATTTAGTGTTTTTACCCTACATTAGCAGTACATTTGCAGTAGGATGATTATTTAGTGATTTACCCCCCAAGGGCCACAGTACAATAGAAGTAGTACAGTCAGTGCTTACGCACTACACCCACAGTCTCTGTACCTTGCTCTCAGCCTCAATGTCCCTCCAGCTGAGTAAGTTCCTTCCCCCCCAGCCGAAGAAACCCCTGATGCATATCTGCTCTGGTATCCACCTCCTAGCAGTGCTCTGCCTCTTGCCTGCTCCTGATTGGTGAGACCTCTACTAGGAGTGGTACAAGCCCATTTAATAAATGGAGGAGGTGCAGAGTGGTTGGGTGGGGAACAATCAGTCCAACAAACTGCAGCTGTGCAGCTGGGCCAGCCCTTGAATAGCCTAGTCTTGATTTGAACTTTCACACCCTTAGCGCGAGTCACTCCTGATTGGCGGCTCTGACAGGAGGCCCAACACAGCTGCTGTCCTTCTTTGCCACTGATGCTGCACTCAACGGTTCCGGCCGGAGCCCCAACACAGCCATTGTCCACCTTGCTGCAGATGCAGCCCTCGAATCTGCTGCGGCTGCCTCCCCAGCTCCGACCACTGATGCAGTCACCTCCACTGCAGGTCCATGCAGCTATGGCTGAAAAAACAGTCAAACAAACCACAGCTGTGTGGCTGGGCCTGCCCTTAAATAGCTCAGCTGTGATTTGAACTTTCGTGTCTTTAGTGCAAGCTGTTCCTGATTGGTGGCTCCAACGGGAGCCCCAATACAGCCCATTGTCCTTCTTTACCACTGATGTGGCCCTTAACAGCTGCAGCAGGAGCCCCAACACAACTGCTGTCCCCCTTGCCACTGATGCAGCCCTCAAATCTGCTGTGGCCACTCCGTGGCTTCACCCGCTGATGCAGTCGCCTCCCCTGCAAGTCTGTGCAGCTACAGCTGAAAAGCAAGTCATACAAATGGCAGCTGAGCCTGCCCTTAAATAGCCCAGCCACAATCTGAATTTTTGCACCCTTAGAGCAAGACCTTGCTGATTGGCAACTCTGGAAGGAGCCCCAACACAGCCACTGTCATCCTTTGGCACCGATGCAGCCCTCAACGGCTTTGCTGAGAACCCCAACATAGCTGCTGTCCCCTTTGCTGCTGATGTGGCCCTTGAATCTGCTGTGGTCACCTCCCAGCTCTGAACACCGATGCAGTAACCTCCCCTACAAGTCCGTGTGGCTACGGATGAAAAACCAGTCCAACAAAGATTGCAAAAAGGCAACCTTTTTGAAAATTGTGAACATGCAGAAACAAAATTGCATTGTGCAAGGCTAGCAACCCTTGTACAACTTTATTTACCACATGTTCATAATGTTCCCATTTTTTTACATCTGGCCCCTGGTCTTCTAAGTAAAGGAAATACAGTCGATTCCACTTGTGTGTCATTTGGATGTGTGCACATTCCGGTTGTATGCACAAATTCCTCTGGTCCCGATTCAGTTTGTATCAGATTACTGTTAAAAAAAATGGTTGTGTGCACTTGATACTTCAGTTGTGTGCACAATTCTTACTGCATTTAGCTGTCAGTAGCAGCATTTGTACGAGGTGTTAAATGCTTCTGACTGTGATTAAATGCATTCTTTTGTTAAGAGCTTGGGTATTTTGAACTGTCCGCCTCTTCAATAACGTGTAAATCACCTTTCTAATCTCTATCAGGCACAATTAGTGGGGTGAGAGATAAAAGTTCACAGCTCTTTCAAAATAAAGTGGGGAATCATAAAGAAAACGAACTGCCAGGTAAGCCCACATCCCCGATTGTTATGATACACCTGGACTATAACTGGGCTAACAGTGGTAACATATGCTCAGCATTTTAAGTTTTTTTTTGTGGTTTAGCAGTAGCGTTGCTGAACTCTAATGCTTCTTTTGCATATGCTGCTCAGTACCGAATGCTTTTGTCAGCGCTTGTGGGAAGACTGTGGCTTTAGCAGTACTGTTGCTCTTTCTAATGCTTCTACAACATATGCTGCTCAGGACCGAAAGCTTTAGTCAGCACTTCTGTTAATAAATATTCAATAAAACTAACTATTCTGCAATATTGCTGACATTTTAACTGAAGAAAAACATTTATACAGTGTTTTGAGGTGTATAATAAAGGGCTTGCATGATTTAAACACAACCGCATTTATAATCTGGTAAATTCAGTTTAGTGCATTTTCGGTTGTGTGCACAACTTTTGCAAGTCCCGACCTTGTGCACACAAGCGTAATTGACTGTATATAGATATGCTGCAAAAGGTTCTGAGGAGAGCAACAAAAACAATTGATGATATGAATGATTTAAACAATGAGGAAAGGCTACCTAACCAGGGGTTTTTCTCAGCAGAGAAAAGGTGATGAAGAGAGGAATATTGTCTTCACACTGGTGAAAGGAATACAGTGAAGCTTGCTTATTAAGGACACTGCATATGTAGAGTGCCACAATATTAGGAATGTTTCTTTTTTGCCCCAAGTGTAATTTCTTTCATAATGTGCAACCTGCATATTAAGGACAAAGTGATATTAAGGAGAGATTATTTAGTCAAGATATTGTCCTTAATATACATGTTCCAGTGTAGCTCTATCTGATCCTATAAAGGTGCTCATTTAGGAGGCAGGATGCTGTAGTGGTGTTGCTTCAGGACCATGAATACATACGTTCAAACCCCACTAAAGCCAAATATCCATGAATGACCATGGGAAAGTCAGTAGCAGTATCAGTGGCTCAGTAGGTAGCACACTCACCTCTGAGGCCGGGAGATCAGAGGCTGTGGGCTCAGTTCCCACATCTGGCACTTGGGTTAATATCCCATTACTGACACTGTAACGCAGCATGAGAGGGGTGCTGCATTTCTGAGGTGCTGTCTTTCGGATGAGACGTTAAACCGAGGTCCCATCTGCCTGGACTGGTGGTAGTTCAGGTGGATGTTAAAGATTCCATGGCACTTATCGAAAAGAGTAGGGGAATTTCCCCGGTGTCCTGGCCAAATTTCCCTCATTCACTAAAAATACCACCAACAGCTTAATCTGGTTCAAGGTCAGTAGGCATTCATCTGTATCCCCCCTTCCCCAGGTTGTGCCTGAAAATAGGCAGGATTTGTCTAGTGCACTTACCCTGTCAACAAAAGCTAAATAAATAAATAAATAAATTTAACATCCCAGTGATTCAGTCCACCCAGCTACAGAAAGAGGGATAATTAGGAACCCACTGAAAATAAAATCCTGCACCTCATCTAGTCTCTCCTGATTAATTAAATATAAAAATAAAAGTAATAAAAACATTAAAAGAAAGAGTACTGTATATGGGTCATAAGAGGACAATTATTAGAGGAAATATTTGGAAATATTTTGGAATAAATGTTGGATTTGTGGAATAGATTTCCATCCAAAGTTGTATTGGCTGACCCAAGCCATGTGTCAGTTGACCCCCAGCATTCAGGTTACTTATGGGGCCCTCCCTTTGGAGCAGTCCAGCCAAGGTTCCTTAATACCAAGTAGACCCTTAAAGGTGTACACCCGTTGTTTGGCTAACAAGGGATGTCTGGTGTGGGGGGGGGTTGTGGTCTTATAACACAAAGTCAATAACTGCAATGTCCATACCCACAAACAAAGTTCTCAAGCATGGCGTTTATTCCCATACTCACAAGTTATGTTCCAGTCTCCAACAGTATTTTCCCAGAACTATGATCAATATTCAAGTGTTTCTCCTCCTCCATCTTACCTCCCTGAATCAGGTCAAGACACAAAGTCTCAGCAGGAGTCTGATACATTTCCTGTTCTAATCTGGTGTAGCAGCAGGACTGCTTATCTCATTGGAATCATTTGTGGCCCAATTTCATATTCAGCTGTGCTGATACATCATGCAGTTAAATAAAATTCAGTTCAGCTCTGTTCAAATCAGTTCAGATCAAGTCCCAGTTAACATTCATACTGAACCCAGTTTCCTGCTCCCTGGCATGCTTAGGAGAGCTGGACAAAAGCTGGTTCTTTCATACAGTAAGATCTAGTCCCAAAAGACATTTGTATACACACTTTTCTGGACCCAAAAATACCCATGCCAGGTGGCACTTGAATCTAGTCTGCCCTTTCTCTCATCAATACCTCGGAGATGCCCTCTGAACTGCTTAGTCAACTTCCTGACTTCTCCCCAGAGCTGTAACAAGTGTAGATGACCTCCACCATTTCAGTTGGTTGTTTGGTACTTTTTCTTACACCAAGAATGGATTTCTAAATCAAAGAGGGCACTGCTGTGGGACCCCAAAAGGGTAAGCTCCAGGAGAGGCTTCTCCTTTCCTCCTGCAACACCTATATCTTCTTCAAGGATATCTCTTTCATCGGGCCACACCTTTGGACTTTATAGTTGCCAGGCACTAGGACCACATGGAAACTTTTGCGAACAGTCTACCAGGGATCCCCATGATGATGTCAGACATCAGCGTATACATAAATGTGGGCAGCCCCATCTCTCCTCAGTTCTTTTCCCACTGTCGATCTGAAGTCATTGGACCACTCAGGAAACATTGCTGCATAGTGCTGCAGTTTTATTTCTTATTAAAAAATAATCACTCACCTTTAGAGTGATTTTTGGTGACCTGTATGCCGTTGAAAGAACCGTCTAAACTTTTCTGATACTTTGATTGTGGAAATAAAATCTACACGGGTGACTCCTACAACATCTGTGTCTGCTGACTAGCCCTATACCACAAAGTGAAAGCTTTTGAAATCTTCCAGGGCATTAACTCTGCTACAAGGTAACACCAAAAAAAAGACAGTATAAAGAATGGAGAGGGAACTCCAGCAGAAATCCATGTTGTTGACTCCGTTGATAGAATCACAGTCATTTAAATTCCAGGAGAAACATCTAGCAGTCACAAAAATAAGCACCGGGACAACAAGAAGGCTTCCCCAGGTGCTCCTGATCACCCCTGCACCAGAGAGGTAAAACCCCTTCTTCAACATTGTCCACACTGCTGGCAGTGCCCACTGCCCCCCCAACCATTGACACCACAGCAAGGTTAGTGTTTGACATAGGCACTACCAGGCCTATTATGGTTGATACATGCCATTGGGGACTGAGCATCCCCCATCAACTCCCCCAGTTGTGAGCTTTGACAAAAGGGGCACTGATGCTTAGGCAGTTCTCATGCCAGTCTCAGACATGATCAGACATCTACTGCTTGGTCTTCCTGTTCCAAGGGGCCCATTGATGGGGACTCCTACCAATCCCCCATCGATGCCACAAGAAAATCCCTTGCCACAGCCACCTCCTATACCACTGCCGATGTCACTGGCATGGTCCCTCATTCGCATTGATCTGCTCAATGATGAATATGAGTACAATCCTGATTTCAAGATGCAGGAGGAGAATGAGGCTGAAGATTATGCTGAGAGACAATATGAACCTGGCAACAGCTCTGCCATCTCCACATGCAATGGAGACTCTGAGGTGAACACACCAGGGTCCTCTCCAGAGGGCACCATAATGCAACAAATGCAGGCTGCCATGGGCTTTGCATTAGAAGAGCAGGATACCACTGGACAGAACTTGCTGGAGTTCATGGACCTCCAAGAATCTCCTGCCATTGTGTTGCCTCCTCAGCTCCTAGCTTTAGAGGATGCCATCTACGCAGCTTGGTATAAACCAAGTATTATACCAGCTGTCCTCAGGAAAACAGATAAGATGTATTCTACCCCTTCCAGGAAACCTTTTTATGCCACACAACCTGAGGCAGAGTCAGTGGTGATTAATGCTGCCCATGACATCTCCAGGGCACCTAAACACCTGAGTTCCCTTCCTCCTGGTAAAGAATCTAGGAAGCTGCATGTCATAGGTAATAGTACTTATGCCTCTGCATCATGGGACCTTCATTTTGCTGATTGGCAGGCCCATATGATCAAATATCAGAACACCCTCTGGAGGAAGGCTAAGGCTGCTGCACAAGCTTTGCCTGAGGGCACCCCAAAGCAAGAACTACTGACAGCTGGGCAAAAGTTGTTTGGTTATGATGTACAGGAAACTCTTAAAGATCTCCAAGCCTTGGGCAGGACCTTGAAGTCTGTACATTCCCTCTACCATACCCAGGTGGTATCAGGAGACAGCGCCCAATCCCCAGACCACAAGGCAAGGAAAAAGGAGCAGGGGCCTTGCCAGTCCCTGCAACTACCCCAGGTGCCCATTCAAAAGCACCTACAGATAGTGGAACTGGTGGAACTAACCCCAGTAACTCAGTCTAACCCTTATACACCCCACAGCCACCTTTATCTTGAGGGGTGATCATAGGGGACTGAGTCTCCCTTCATTTAGGCCAATGGAGAGGTGACCACAGATGCATGGTACTGGAGGTCATAGAAAAGGGGCATGCTCTGGAACTTCTGGACAACCCTCCATATCATCCTCCACCTGTGGCAACATATTCCCCAGGGCACCTGCTCCTGTTGCTGGAGGAGGTGCACACTTTGTTGCAAAAGTGGGTCTTAGTACCTGTGCCTCAAGAACAAAGGATCACAAGTTTTTACTCCCGGTACTTTCTTGTCCCAAAGTGGACAGGAGACCAAAGGTCTATCCTGGATCTCAGGAATCTCAGCTTCTTTATAGAACACAAGAAATTCAGAATAGTCACATCTCAGGGTCTCCTTCTGGTACTACAAACAGGGGATTGGATATGCTCCCTGGATATGAAGGATGCAAACCTCCAAATCGAGATTCAGAAAACTCACAGAAAATACTTGAGGTTCCTGTTTCAAGGTGAATATTACCAATTCAGAGTGTTATTCTTTGACTTGTCTTTTGTGCCACAGGTATTTACCAAATGTTAAACAGTGGTGGCAGCAGCCCTTCACAGGAAAGGTCTGTATGTGTTCTCTTACTTTGACAACTGGCTATTGAAAGCCTGCTCCAGGAACCAGCTCTTGAAGACCTTAGCTTGAACCAGATGGTTGTTTGATGTTCAGAAGGTGATAATCACCATACACAAATCAGTGTTGTTGACATCTTGTCAGCGACTGCAGTACATAGGGGCAGTCCTGGACACAGCCCAGGACTCTGCTTTTCTGCTGGTGGACAGGGCAGACTGCCTGACTGCCCAAGCACAACTAGTGCAGGACAGTCAATATGTCTAAGCAATGACATTCCTACAGCTTCTGGAACTCATGGGAGTGGCCATTGCCATAGTGCTACTGACCAGGTTGCACATGTAGATTCTCCAGTGGACCCTAAGACTACAGTGGGATCAGCTCATGGGCAATCTAGAACAGACAGTTCTAGTCACATCCCCTGTGTGCAAAGTTCTCAAGTGGTGGAGGGAATGCAGCAACCTATTCAAAAGGGTGCTGTTTCTGGTCCCCTTCCCTTTTTAGAGCCTTACCATGGATGCCTGGGGACTAAACTGGGGGTCTCACATGGGGTCTTATCAAACGCAGGGCACATGGACTCAAGTGGAGTGCACTTTGTACATCAATGTTCTGGAAATAAGGGCTTTCCTGTACGGACTTCAGGCCTTCCATAACCACTTGTCCCCAGGTCCTCTGCTAATATGATGGAAAATGTCAGTGTGATGTATTACATCAACAAGCAAGGGGGAATGTTTTCCTATCTGCTGTGTAGGGAAGAAATGAGCTTGTGGTATTGGACTTTGAAACATGGTTTAGAACTATCGGTACTGCATGTTCCAGGCATCCAAAACATCTTGGCAAACAGGCTAAGCAGATCACAATCCAGGACACATGAGTGGGAACTACTGACATCAGTAGCAGATGACCTCTTCGCAAGATAGGGTTATCCATAGTTACACCTTTTTGCATCCCCAAACAATGCAAAACTGCCTCTTTTCTACTTGCTCACTCCAGGGCCTGGATTTTCTGTCAGGATATGTTGTCCCTGTCTTGAAAATGGAAGTTTCTGTAATCCCTCCTTCCTTTCCCTCTAATTCAGGGAGTGTGTTACTCAAGTTGTAAATAAATGGGCAGCTCTGATACTCATTGTTTCCTTATGGCCTTGATAGATCTGGTCCCCCTACTGCAGCAGCTGGCAGTGGAACCCTAGTACCTCTGCCTTTCACAACGGTCCACTGTCACAGGAAGAGGGAACCTTGTCCATCCAGACCTGAAATCTCTTCATCTGCACGCATGGCTCCTAAACACATAGTCATAGCTCATTCTGGGGTTTCTCAAAAAGTGGCTAATCTTCTGGTGACTGATAGAAAATCCTCCAACAGAACTACTTACTCCAAGAAGTGGAAGTGGTTTTCATTATGGGTCATTTCTCACCACTTGGATCCATTTACCTGTCCAATTAATCAGGTTCTAGAGTTTCTGCTGTCCTTATCGGATTCAGATCTGCAGTGTTCTTCACTCAGCATACACCTGGCTGCTATATCAGCTTTCCATGTGCCTATAGATGGCCGTATGGTGTCTCAGGAGGAGGTAGCCCAAATGTTCTTCAGAGGCATTCTACATCTAAAGCCTCCTATTCACAATCTACTCCAGGTTAGGACCCGGTTTTTACTTTGGAAAAGTTCACTTTGGCTTCTTTTGAGCCAGCCATGGTTTGTGGCTTGCACTTTCTCTCTTGAAAATGTTATTTTTCAGTTTCAATCACTTCTGTTCCTAGGATTTCAGAGCTTCAGGCTCTAAAGTGTGAGCCCCCTTATTTGCATACTAATCCTAAGTTTCTTCCAAAGGTGGTGTCTGAGTTTACTTTAAATCAAACCATCCACCTACCAGTGTATTATCCAGAGCATGCCAATCCAGGGAAAGCATTGCTCCACACTTTGGATGTGCACAGATTAGAATACTCAGGTACTATATTTATTTTTATTTATTCAAGTCTTGGATTACAACCTTTGAGCTAAGAGCTCATTTCCAAAGGTTCCACATCAGCAGACAAAAAGAAAAAGAGTAAATACATGGGATACAACAATTAGTATACAATGGAATAACAGGCAGGTTATAAGAGGTTACTTAGTTTACAAAAAAAATTATGACACCAGGTGGAGGCCAAAAAGCTTGGACGTTATCTAATTCTCTAATTAATGATAGAATACAATTAATGAGTGGATTATCAGGCAGAATTCCAGTGAGAGGCTAGGAAGAAGTAGGTTGGGAGGAGCTGGGAGCTGGCAGAGCCAAATACCATTGTTGAGGGGAGGAGGTTGGAGTTGGTTGCTAAAGGGAAAGGAGTCGGTAGCCTTGGACAGGGTGGAAGAAGTTAAGTGGGAAGTGGGTGGGTAGAGATAATGTAAGACAGTGGGGTGGAAGTGTAGGTGGGGTGTAGTGGAGCAGAACGGAGAAGAGCACATATACACACCGTACAAAGAACTGCAGGAAGTTCTCCCACCTTTTTGTTTCATTCACCCTGAGAAAGCAGGTACTCCAGTTTCTAAACAGTGCATGTATAAATGGCTAGCAATTGTATTACTTTTTGTTACAGGAAGTTTGGTAAGGAACTTCCTGGTGTGGTTTGTGGTCATTCCACAAGGGGCATGGACACTTCTATGGCTTGTTTTAGGAATGACTCCACTGCAGAAATCTGTGCGGTTGCTACATGGAGTCCTGTCCACACTTTCACTAAACACTACAGTCTGGACATTGTCTCCTGCAGGCGAGTGGGCTTTGGCCTAGATGTACTACAAAGCCTATTGTCATAACCTTATAGGCTCCAGCTGCCCAGATTGTCGGCTTTTGACAGTGCTTGGTACTTGTTCCAAAGGTGTGGCCTAATGAAAGAGATATTGTTGAAGAAGATAGAACAGTTACGTACTTACCGTAACAGTAGATCTTCGAGAGAATCTCTTTCATCAGACCATGCCATCCCACCCTCCTTCCTCCTCTTGGGTCTGCAACACTTGACTTCTGTACGTCTACCTCCATTGTTTCATTTTTCATCCCTCTGTCTTGCCTGGTTTGTAGAGTACTGGGTTCTGTCCTTGTTCCATAGAGGGAGGTGCTCTGAACAGATCTCTGTCAGGAAACTGAGGAGAGGAGGGACTGTCTGTGTTTATGTATACGTTGACATCTAACATCATCATGGACAGCCCCTGGCAGACTGCTTGCAAAAGTTTCCATGTGATGATCCTAGTTTCTGGTGGCTATAAGTTCCAAAGGTGTGACCAGATGAGGGTTTCTTGAAGATCTACTATGACAGCAAGTGAGTAACTGTTCTCTCTCTCTCTCTCTTCCTCGCTTGTTCTTTTTTTGTCTGCCTCTCTCTCTCTCTCTTTCTCTCAGCAAAATGCAAGTCACCTTTTAACCCCGGTCAGCTGTCAGTCCTCCTCCCTTGGATCTGACAAGCACAGGAAGTAAAGTCTGATGGTAAAGTACAAGGAATCTTTCTATCCAGGGGTTACAAATGCCTTTAAATTAAGACTATATAACTGGAGTCAGTGATGGGGTTTTCAATTGAACTTCACTGAAAATGCAAGAAAAAAGGGGTGCTACTTCGCTGTGTAAACTAAGGGCCAGATCCTCAAATGGGGCAGAGATATGCTTGATACAAGCATATCCCTGCCATGCTGCCACATTCCCCAGAACCATGTGGGGATAGGTGTGAGCCACAGCCCCATTCTCCCCCCCCACTGGTGCAGAACCCCTGTGCTGGGGTTGCTGACAGCACCAGGATCATTCTGACTGGAATCCCAGGAATTCCAATTGGATGCTAGGATTGGCCCTGATGTAGTTCCTCAATCAGCACAGTGCATGGGTCCATGTAATATGGCAGCCCATGTCGGTCTTTCACAGGCTGCCATATCCCCTACAGACAAGTGCAGAAAATTACCGTTGACCCCCTGTCCTGTAATAATACTCCCTAGGCTGGTGAAGTGACAGCTGTTCGCACAGGCTTGTCGGGATGGCCAGGATGACGTGGCAGTAGGCACTATGACAGCCACTTGACCATAGCATTGTCTCCCTCACGCCACATTCATGGCCCTGGCAGATATCTGGATTGGGTGCCTGGCCACTCCTGCCCCTCCTTGTTTGCCACCAACTCAGCCCAGCACAACAGTGGTCATGTGGCTAGGGCTTGGGCACAGTGTGGGTGTGCATCCAGTACTGAGGATACAGCGGGGTGCCCTAAATGTGTGCATCTCAAACATATGGGGCGCCCCGTGGCTTTCCATGATGCTCTGTAGGTGTGGAGCTGCTGCATTTAAAAATAAATAAATAACATTTTCATTTTTCATTTATTTTGAAATTGCAGGTAAGTACTCTGGACTTTACATTTCGTTTTCAGGTATGACCTGAAGTCAAGTAAAGATACAACAAACAAATATACATATTTTAACAATATATAAAATACAGAAATAACAGTAATACAATGCATTCATTTATGTAAACATTTGTTCAAACAATCTGAGCATGTGTTATGATTCCAAAAATAGTATGCTCTTTCTATCCAGATTTGGCTTGAAAAGAAAAAATAGGACACCATTACTTGTTCATTAATTGCAAAAACACATAGATGGACAACACAGCTAAAACATGCATAACCTGAAATGTGTTTTTAAAAGAGTATTTTACTTCTTTTGATGATGTTAAAAGTATAACAGTTTCTCACTGAAATACTTTGGATGGAATGGGATTTTCTACTGTAAAGGAAAAAAATCAATCAGGTTGATCCTGCCACCCATATCCTTTGAGCATATCTTACACTCCACAGCTATGCCAATGGACCACAACTTTCCAGAATGCCATTCCCACTGTAATATAAAAAAAGAAAGAAAAAAGGGAGAGACAGGTGTGTGTGTGTGTGTGTGTGTGTGTGTGTGTGTGTGTGTGTGTGTCTGTGAAGTGCTGCACTAACTGAACTGTGCTAAAAGGGAAAACAATTATTACCATTAATTAAATAAAATAATATCTGGGTGGGTGGATGTAAAAACCAGAATTTTGCACACAGCCTTGGTGTGGGATGCTTTTATAAACCACTCAAACTTTGCCATCGGGGTTAATGTAGCATCTCACACCTCGGGTGTATGTAAAAGTTTGGTTACATACATACACACACACACACATATCCATATATTCTATATTTTAATAATGTAGTTCAGATTATGCTTTTTTTAAACAATGTTGTCCATCTATGTGTTTTTGCAACTAATAAACAATTAATGGTGTCTTACTTATTTTTTTCTTTTCAAGTCAAATTTGGATAGAAAGAGCATAATATTTTCAGAATTATAACACATGTTCAGATTGTTTTTACTGTCTTTGTCCCAGAAAGGCACACAGCTACAGCTTATTTCTGGTGTGTTTTGGGAGCACAGGGAGGTTAACTGACTTACTCTGGACATGCAATATACGAGTAGAGCATGTTGGAATCAAACCCCATTCTGCTGGATGAATGAAGCTTGTTCACAGTTCTTTGTTTTAACCTCTGGGTTGTACTGCCAGCGGTTAATCAAAAACTACACATTTCAAGGCTGGCCCCATGATGCCAGGCAAGTAGGTACATAGCCACATTTGCATTTTGTACACCTGAGTTCACACCTGAAATTTTAAGAGAAAAGGCTGTAAGAGAGGGAATGCAATAAGACAGAAGTTAGTGCTGTGGCAGCCACAGAAATCTGCATTGACATGAACACAGCCAGGGTTTAGAAATCCTGATACAGTATGGGGCCCCAATACCTGATGGCACCACAGAGCCAGTCTTGAGATGTGTAGTTGTTCATGATCAGCTGACAGTATAGCCTTGAGTTTAAAGCAATCCTAAAGATGAAATATTTTTACTACAAGTTTGAAATCTAAGGGTGATAACTCACTAGTTTCAATGCACATACAAAACAATTATTATAAATGTAGAAAGTGTTGTAATAACACCTTAAAACACACTTAATAAAACAAATGATTTCCTATGTAACCTACAGTCAATGGAGGGCAAATATTTTGTTGATTTTGTATTTAATTTTTGTTGACCAGGTAAGTGCACTAGACAAATCCTGCCTATTTTCAGACACGACCCAGGGGGAGGGGAATACAGATGAATGCCAACTGACCTTGAACCAGATTAAGCTGTTGGTGGTATTTTTAGGAATTAGGGAAATTTGGCCAGGACACTGGGAAAGTTCCCCTACTCTTTCCTGCAGAGGGCGCTGAAGCGCTGCAGGAAGGACTGCAACCCTCAGTCTGGTTCGGATCATGGAAGGGAAAGGTGATGGAACTACAGCTCCTGAGAATGAGTACCTCAGAAGCTTTAGATATTGTTATAATTCACCCTGATTTGAATCCTGTGTTAGACATGCATCAATGTCTCCCCCAGATCTCTGAGGAGGTCGAGATTGCAGATGAGGAAGCCCGTTTAGAAAAGGAATTGGATGAGAAGAAACAGCAGTTACTTACTTTAATTTTGGAAGCAGAATGAGCTTTTCAGGAACAACAGGTCAAGTTGGATGAGGAGAAGAAGAGAAAATGTTTGATCGTAAGTCCCCAGCTGGAAACCGGTAAGCGGTTGCTGGTAAGATTAAGCCCTGATCCTGCATCACGGCCTTCTGTGCTGCCTGTTGAGATGAATGCTTTGGTTTTCCCACTGGAGGATAGTCCTATTGAAAGTGACACAGTGGCAGAATGGACGCTAGGGGAAGCTTTACACAGAACGGGTTGGTTATTTCAGGCTGGTTGGTGGATCCCGGACCCTGCAGTCCCCATACCAGGCTCACCAGAATACAAAGAGGTAAAACATTTAATGTCTGATGAAATAGGAGCTGAAGGATTGGTTCCTGGGCCTCCAGGGGTCAGTCATTGCCTTCTTCAGCAGCTGATACAAATAATGGGAATGAGGCTTTTCCATGTGTTGCAACACAAGACGCATCCACGGATTTAGCCCTGAAGTTGAAACTGGATTCTGCTTTGCCGGTTCCTTTGTTGAAGCCTGAAGAATTTCTGGAGGGGACACCAGAGATGTAGACGGTGGAGGGTCTTTTCCCCAATCCTGGTGCTATCAATGGGGATACTGATCCTGAGCCTACTAATGGGGGGGGGGGCAGACTGAGAAACCTCAGAAGCCCAGATCATATGCAGGCTTATTTCATAAACCTGCTGTAGCTGCTAAACGATGGTTTGTGGCCCGTCTTCATTATAAGTGTCAGGCTTCAATCTCTCCTGACTGATTATAGGTGGGCAAGCATCTGATTAAAGATTCCTTGGAGTTTACACCAGGAGATGCGTATGCATTCATTCATACACCAGAGGATCATTGTTACAACATCAGCTTTTGCACTATGTCTTTGTTGGATAAATTTTGGCATATTTATTACGAAGTAAAAGATTCAGAACTCTGGAAGGAATTCATAGCTATTCCTGTTACCAAACCCACAGTTAAAACAGTAACCTTGTTGTTTTGAAATGAAGGAGTAGATGTGAAAGACATTATTTTTTGGATGGAAAAAAGATGTACATTGATTGGACATCCACAGCCTATCATGGATGACAATAGTTTTTGGAATGGAGGTTGGACCTTTAGGGTACAATTACAACAAAATGACCATGGTATTTGCCATCTCCCCAGCTCCTTTTTTTGGGCAGGGACCATGAGATTTTGTTTTACGGTGGTCAGCCTAAGAGCTGTTATCATTGTGGGTCTCTCACTCACTTGAATATAGATTGTGAGATGGTTAAATGTCTCCACTGTGGGGTGATGAGCCATATGGCAACTCATTGCTCTGCCCCCCTCCGTGTAATCTGTGTGGGGTTGATGAGCATGGGTTTGCTGATTGTTCCTGGGCTGTCCATAATTCAGAAGATGCCTCAGAGCATGATTTCTTATTATCCCAGGCCAAACGGCCATATAGACAATCCTATGATACAGAAGATCATTTTACTCCTTCATCTTCCAGAGGCTATAGAGGTAGAGGAAGAGGAAGGGTGACGGGGAACAGAGGTGGTACATGACGCACTGGACAGAACACCCCCTCCACTAAAGTTTCAGAAGAGACATGTTCTTCCCAGGCAGCCCCAGTATGGTCAAGACCAGTGCTTGTTGGATCTATAGTTACTTATCAGCCTCCTTCTAGTTCTAAGGCTTCTCCACCTGAGCAGACCCCGCTTTCCCCATGTGAAGTATCTTCAGTTTTGCTTTCAAGTGATTCTTGTGAATTAGGTATGGCTAAAGGGAAGGAATCACCGGATGAGTTTTACACTGATTCTATGGATTTTGATCAATTGGATATGGGAAAAATTACTGTAGAAACATTTTCTACTTCCGGACATGAGAGAGGCCAGCCTCTCTCTCCACTTCCTCTTTCCAATAGATTTGCTGCTTTTTCCTCTTGGGGGATCATATGGAGCAAGATCAACCTCGTTACCAGAAGCTGAGACAGCTCCTTCTGTAACAGATGTTCTTATGGAACCACAATCCACAAAACCTATTTCTAAATGAATGACAAGATCTAGTACAAAACTTAAAAAGCCTCCTCCCTGAGCCGACCCATGTGAGGCTGGCCAGCTTAAATGTTAATATAATTAAGTCTTATTATAAGTGAGCTGCTACCTTTGCTGTTTTACATAGTTTGGATTTTGAAGTGTTTTTCTTACAAGATACCACATTGCATTCTGATATTGAGGTGCAGCATGCTTTATGAGAATAGAGTTGGGTTCATTGTATTGGTCAATAGGCCCTGATCTTTGTTGTGGAACTGGCATCTGTTTTTCTACTCCCTATGTAAAAACATTTTCGGAAAGTGGATATTGACCCAGGACGGGCTGTTATTTTAGATGTGGAAAAAAATCAGATTCAATGTCGGTTACTTAACATATATGGTCCTCAAACAAAGGCTCTGCGTATTTAATTATTAACTAAAATGCAACCCTATCTCCATACTAGCAGACAGATTTTTTTAGGAGGGGATTTTAATATTAATTTTCAATTACAGAATTTGGAGGGTAAACAGTACTTTGACAAGACCTTTTTAAAAAATGTTTTTATCACAGGCAGGCTTAAAAGATGCCCATAAAGAGGGACATTTGAAACTGCAGCAAACCTTTTATAAAGGGGCCCTTTCTTCCCGCAATGATTTTGTTTTTCTAAAACATTCTTTGCCTGTGTTTAAAGTGATGAATACCCCAATTGAAACTTCAGATCATTCCTTGATAGGTGTGCAGATTGCATGGCCCCCTCTCTGGGGGTCTGGTTCAGGGTTTTGGAGATTGAACACTTCGGTATTATTGGATTTGGATATTAGAACAGAATTGACTGCTATTGTGCAGGACATATGTTCTATTGTATGATTTTAAGATGGAGAACTGAGTAAATGGTGGCAGGATTTTAAATCATGTCTTACTAGATTTTTTCAGTAGAGGGTGAAGTCTTGAGCTAAAGCCACATATGGTAATTATTTACAACAACGAAACCATCTTCAGTTTCTTTTTTCCCAACAGAATACCACAGGGGTAGATTATAGTGAAGATATTAGGCTGGTAAAAGAGGAAATGTCCTATTTTCAATATTCTAGGGGTTATGTTCACTTCAGAGAGAACAAACCTTTGGTACACAAGGGAAGATGGAAAGGACTAATCCTTATCTTGATAGCCAGAAAAGGAGAGAAAAGAAGAGGTCTATAGATTTAGTTTCCTCAAAGGGGGAGACAGTGAATGATAATGAGGGAATTATGGTGGTACTGGTAGACCATATTGAGAAGACTTTTGGATGTTGGGGGTGGAATCTAGGTTTACTTGACAAATATTCAGGCAGCATAACCTCCACAAATAACTTGGGAGCAGGCTCTCTCTATGGTAATTCCTTTCACATGGTTAGAATTACAGGTAGTGATTCAAGGTCTTCACAAGGATGTATCTTCAGGATCAGATGGTTTTCCTGGAGAGCTGTATAAAGTTCTTTAGGAAATGATGCCTTCTGAGTTAGTAGCTGTGTATAATTCCTTTCTATTAGAACATTTTCTTCCAACGTCTATGTACGAAGGATTATTAATTTTTTTGTTTAAAAAAGGCATGCCTTCAGATATAAAAAATTGGAGACCAATTACTTTGCTCAATATGGATTTTAAAATCCTGGTCAAATTATTGAGTAATAGATTAGCATCAGTTATAGATGACATTTTGAGTCCTGCCCAATTTTGCTCAGTTCCTGGGAGACGGATCACTGATGCTTTTCTGTTGTTGAGGGAATTGACACTAAGGAAGGAGGATAGAAATAAAGCTTTAGTAGAAGAAGGATTTGTAGTTAGTCTCGATCAGACTAAAGCATTTGATAGGGTTTCGCATGATTTCTTATGGCAGTGTTTAACAGCCTATGGGATTCCACAGTTATTTATTTCATGGTTACAATTATGTTATGATTTGGCTTTTGTCCGGCCATTGGAGAATGGTAGGATGGGTTTAAGATGCCAGACCTGTAAAGGTGTCCAGCAAGGTTGTCCCTTAAGTCCGCTTCTATATGTGTTTATGATAGATCTTGTGTTGCGGATTTTACAGGCCTCTCCATGTGTGGTAGGTCTTGGGGGAAGGGGTAGCCCAGGAATTGAAAACTGTCGCTTATGCTGATAATTTATGTTTATTGTTATGGGATGAATATTCAATTCTTATTACTTGTCATCTAATAGACGTTATTGGTAAGATAATGGGAGCATGTCTAAACCACAATAAAACTAAATGTCTAAGTGTGCAAGGCTTTCCGACATCCCCAACCACAGTTGCTGGTCTTTCAGTGGCTCAAGCACCTTGTCGGATTTTAGGGATTTTCTTTGGTGGGAAGGATCCAGGAGGTTTTAACTAGGAAAATGCTATACAGAATGGTCTAGATAAAGTAAAACGATGGAATGTTTGGAAAGCTTCAAAAAAGAAAAGAGTATATAATATTTAAGTAATAATGCATGACAGGGTGTGTGTTGTGCTGGAATAACGTCATGCCTGGGGTGATTAGGCACGAGGCCGGAGACCGAGTGTGACTAATCACCCCAAAAGTGACGTTATCTCAGCACAACACACACCCTGGAGTGTATTATTGCTATTATACAATGGCTCGTTTATAATAATAATAATAAAAAAAAGATTGAAAAAGCATTTCTTTTGCAGATTTTTAGTTGATTTATCAATGTGAAGGTTTATGAAGAAAAAAATAGTTCCCTTTTGGCCAGTAGGTGGTGCTACTGTTAAATGAGTGGGTCTGTGCTTTTATTTGACTGTTCCCTACACACTCTCTTCTGTTTGTGCTGCAAGTCTGGTCCCCCACGCCCCATTAAACTTTTCTTTTCTGTTGTTTCTCACTTCTTTTCTCCCTCAAAGTCAAAGACTTTAATTTAACCAGTCCCACTGCCTGTCTTGTGACCCAGTGTCTTGTACAAATGAAAATCGCAAATGACAAACAAGGGGGGAGCAGAGGGACAGTTCTGGTTTTCTGAAACAGGTCGGGTAAGTGTTTGGTTGCTTCTCTGCAGGAAATACTCATTTTTATGTGGTCTGGCAGCAAAAAAAAAATGTATGATTTCAAACTAGCAAGTGGAAGTGGAGTTGCAGCTTGTGAGGTGACAGAGTGCACATGCCCATCTCTCTGAAGCCACTCATCCCGGAGTTTTATACTTTTTTACAGCCCTTTGTGTGGTTGTTGTTTGGGGAGAACTGCTGTTTTGTGTGGAACTGAGCGGCATCAGTGAGCAGTGCAACCAGCTGTTACCGTCTCCGTGGGCGAAAAAAAGCAGACTCGCTGGTGGGGATAAGTGAAGCAGGCTGCCGTGCAATGATTCTAGTACCAGTTCATTCGGTCATTTGTGTACTGGGACTAGAGCCATGATGTTGTGCTGGGATAAAATCATGGCTCCAGTCCCAGACGGACCAATCAGAGTCCAAGATTATTTTATGCCATTGTATAATAGAACTTTTCTTATTCCAGTATTTTCTTTTTAAGTGCCATTTATCCGGTTCCAAAACATCTTGAAACAAAACTTATGGGTTGTTTCTTCTTATGTTTTTGGGGGAGTCAGCTTAACCCGATCAAGAGAAATATATTATATAAAAAGTTAAAGAAGGGAGAGTAGGTATGGTAAATCCTGTATTGTTCTTTTTTTCTATATTTTTATATAATAATTTGGTTCCTTTGATGAAAGGAACCAACCAACTTCGGAGATTTGGGGTTTTGCCAGAGGTGGCAGGAGTAATGAAGGAGTGGGAAAGGGGGTGTTTTCTGCACAAAAATAAAAGAACTCCCCGGTTAATGAGTTTATGGACAGAGGTTTTTGACAAAATCAAGCAATGGAATATTTCTTGTCAAACAGTATTGAAATTTTCAAGAAAGATGTTGTATGCAGCTGTATTATCGGATTGTTTTCAGGAGTTTCCTTTTTCTAGATTTTTGAGGGTTCAGCAAACTGACATTAGGGAATATCTTACTGACTGTAGGATACCTGACAAGATGTGGGACATGGCATGGCTGGGTGTTCATGGTAAAATAAATGTAAAAGGAAATTAGAAGCATAAATCTTTGGAGGAAAGGTATTGTCCCAGAGACAATTGTCACATGAAAATTGAGAGAAAGGATCATTTATATTTTTCTTGCTATTTATAATTCATTTTTGGGATTTTGTGAAAACAAAATGGAAGGGCAGATTTCCAGTTCCCCCGGACCCTGATTTATTTGTTCTCTGGGATAATACCTATAGCTTGGCAAAACTTCCATCGCAGTACTTTGCGAGTTGTTTTAGTCCATTTTTTATATTGGATCTGGCTCAGGCAGTGTCGGCTTGTTCTTCAACAGCAGCTTTTATCTGGTTTGGAGTTATTCTATATCATTAGGAATGACCTTCATAGCCTTAAATTGTCTGAATTTAAACTTCAGGATAAAAGAGTATGGGAGGAACGCTGGTTGTCATTTGATTTTATTTGAAGATAAGAATGTTTGATTACTTTGGAAAAGAGGGATATTTCGTATTATAGATGTTGGTTATCCCCCCCCCCCTTTTTTTTCTTCCCCTTGGGTATATTTAATGAAGGGATTATTGCAGGAACACCTGTTGTTCTTTCTGACTTACAATGATGAAATATTGGTCTTGACATTCAATAGTTCAAGCAAGATAACGTAATATGTTTTTTTTTTTCCATTTAGAATCTGTTTATGGGTTAAGTGTGATTTAACTCTCTCTGTTTTCCTTTTTTCCCTTTTATTCTTTATTTCTTTTTCACAGAATGGGGTTTATGATATTGAAATATATTGAAACTACTATAAAAATGCCATCACTAACTCCTGGGGAAATGGGAGGGATTTCTGGAAAAACATTAAAGATGTCATTGGGAGGCAGTCAAAATCTTCACCAAACATACTCAACATAAATGGGCACACTACACTCAACCCTAAAACTATTGCAAAACTTTTAACGTCGCTTTCACTGACCTTAGCAGTGTTCTCCCCTCTGAGTTCTTCCAAGATGCGACAACTCCCACCCCCCAACTCCTCCACCCACGCCTGTCACCTACCTTTCTACTTTAAAGTACTAAAGAAAGTCTGAAACTACACTGCCAAAGCCATCAGCAAATCTAGAACAAGCAATGACACACTTGACCTCAAGCTGCTGGCCCTAATGCTTGACAAGGTACTTGGGCCCCTCACCAAGATCTTTAATCTCTCTCTTTCCCTTACCCAGTTCCCAGACCAATGGAAAATGGCCACTATTACCCCAATTCACAAAAGTGGTGATAAGACTGACCATGCAAACTTCCACCCTATCTCCATTCTGCCTCCCCTATCGAGGGCACTGGAACGTATAGTAGCGGACCAACTTACCAAGCATCTGGACAATTAAAATATTCTTTGTAAACAGCAACATGGCTTTAGAAAAGGTCATAGTACATCCTCTGCCTTACTCAAATTCACCCACTCCATTCACAGCTCTCTCGACAATGGACAACTAACAGGTGCTATTTTCATCAACCTGACCAAAGCCTTCGATACTGTCCACCACTCCCTCCTGCTGAGCCAACTAAAAAATGCTGGTCTCTCCAATGATTCAATCTCTTGGTTCAAAAGCTATCTTGAAAACCGCTCCCAGCATATAAAAATCTGGGATGTGCACTCTGATTCCAAACCTGTCCTCTCTGGAGTCCCCCAGGGTTCAATACTGGGCCCCCTACTCTTCAGCCTGTTCCTTAACACCCTACCGGACTCCTGCACTGAACATATCACCCTGTATGCCGATGATGCAGTAATCCTTGCCACACACCAGGACCCAAAAAAATTGCAAGAAAATCTCCAACTCGGCTTTTCCTCAGTTGAGAATTGGTTCACAAAGCACAGACTGATACTTAATCAAAAAAAAAAAAACAAGACCATGATCTTCAGCAGCTCCCATAATAAACATAAGCACTTCCAACTCTCCGTTATCACCAGACAAGGTGCCGCACTGGAACAGGTCAAAAACTCTAAATACCTCGGGATCCCCCTTGACCCTCAACTCTCCTACACTGCCCACATCAACCATGTTGCCAAAGCCACTAACTCCCAGCTAGGCCTGCTATTCCATCATAGGAAACACCTGACATCCGAAGCCTTCGCTGTCGCTGTCCAGAGCTCCATCATATCCATCATTGACTATGGCATTATCATTTACGGCTCTGCTACAACCACCACACTCCAACATGTAGCCACCGCCCTCAACAAGGCCTGTCAACTTGTCACTGGCTCCCAACGCCTAATTCACACCTGTGACCTCTATTCTCAGACTGGATGGTTGAATCTTGCCAATCGAATAAAACACCAAACTTGTATTACTACTAAGAAAATCTTGCTGGGACTTGCCCCCCCCCCGTCGCAGTCTGTGCCCTCATACAACTGAGAATCCACATCCGCCATACCAGGGGATCGAAACCTCAGCTTCTGAAAATCCCGTATTGCCGCACAACACAAGGCCAAAGATCCTTTGCTTACCGGGCTGCTAGTTGGTACAACGGTCTTCCCAATGACATCTCATCCTCACTATTGCTCAGCACTTTTAAGACTCGGCTCTGCCTAACACTCACTGCCTCCAACCTCTGTGACTGTTGTGGATAAACATGTCTTTTAGTTCCATAGCTGAAGATGCCCTTTTGGATCTGCATCTATTCCTGCACTTTGCCAGCACCCCCCCCACCCTCCTATCTTCTCCTCCCCTGCTGGCCCATGACAAATGCCACCCAGCTGCACTACCTCTATTCCTACCCACCTTCCACCTCTCCTATCTCTGTTCCCCCCACCTACATCCCCTTTTCTCCCATCCACTTAGTCTCCCCGATTTCACCTTCCCCTTTTCCCTTCCCCTTCCCAAAGTTTCACCTTATTGTTCTTTTTTCCTCTACAAGACTATGTGTTTTTTTAATTTTATAAACTGTTATCTTTGCTTATGTTTGTCTCAATTGTACCAATGATGAGGAACCTTTGTAAAAGAGCCTTGGCTCAAAGGTATTTGTAATCCTAGAACAAATAAATAAATAAAAAATTAAAAATTTAAAGTACTATAAGTATATATCATTTGTATTCTTTTACAAAGCTTTGTCTTGTTTTTTTTTTTTTGTTAAGTGTGCTTTAACACTGAGATGTATGTGATTTTCTTTTAAGTTTAAATAAAAAAATTCCCCTACTCTTTTCAATAAATGCCATGGGATCTTTAACATCCACCTGAAGTACCACCTTTCCAAGCAGATCGGACCTCGGTTTAACGTCTCACCCAAAAGGCTGCACCTCAGAAGTGCAGCACCCCTCTCATGCTGCACTACAGTGTCAGTACTGGGATATTAACCCAAGTGGCAGATGTGGGAACTGAACCCACAGCTCTCTGATCTCCCGGCCTCAGAGGCGAGTTTATCCTCAGTGACATCATTTCCCGTCAGGAGCCTAAAACATATGGCTGTCCCTAGGCCTTAATTACAGACTGATTTACATATGAATAACTCTGGACTGCAAAGACTCACAAATAAACACAATGGCTCACTCAAATTAGCTTTTTATGGTCTTTCAGACGTTACGAAACCCTGTTGATGACAGTTCCCCTTTAACATTGAGAGGTAAAGTGTTCAGATAGAAGCAGCACAATAGGCAAAAGTTCTCTTATGAAGCTGCATACCTTATGAGGATCAGGCCCTAAATAGCACATGTAGTAACAGTCAAGGACAACATTTTCTCTACCAGTCTTTTTAACTAATTACCTACTGTATGAAGAAAATGGTAAGTTAGACTTGTGCTGTGGTCAGCTTGTGAATCAGACACAAAGGATACTGTTGAACTGCGCATGACATATCGTCACCTTTTTGCATGAATGCATGATCTTTGTTCACTCTTTGACAACCTGTAGAATAAGAGATAATAGGCCTCATTCATAGTAGCAATCATTGAGAGTACAAAAACAGCATGCAAGCATACTCCATGCTGCACTGCTACCCAATTCTGCCATACACAATCAAGGGGTATGGTTGCATGGGGAGGAAATACCGATGTGACTATGTCACAGTGCCAACAGGGCAGTCAGATGTTATTGGACACATACATGGTTTGCAGCCACTAACATGCTGGATAACAATACCCACAGAGATCTTACACATGGCACACTAATTGTTGGCACTAGGCCTTGAAATGACCTTGTGTACTCTGGCACTGCCTCTGAAAAAGGTCCACTACCTACCTGCCCTGTACCTTTAGAGCAGCTTGTGGGAAAATATCCATGCTTAACCCATCATCTGGGAATTTTTCCTGGTGGTTGACAATGCCTGCACCCCCACACACACATACACACTGAAACACACTCATAGACCATACGCTACCCCTGGAATTTAGTCAACCCCCCCATGAGACCTGTTCTCTCATGTTGCTATTGGTTATTGATAATATTTGTCCCCTGAAGGCTTTCTTCAACTGCTTTGCAGATTTGCAACACCTAAACCAACTGCTTGTAACAGTTCTACAAGTAGGAGGTGCTGCAACACTCTGCAAATGGGTTTGCAAGGGTTACCATGCTCTGTGTCTGGCCCTGTGGGCCATTTGTCATTCCCAACCCTTTTCTTGCATGGTAATAATGTGTTTAGTGACTGCTAAGGTATGGATTGCAACCCCTGTGAAGGACTGCTGCTAGATGGTAATTCAGCCACTTAGTCAAGTGTTGTGTGAAATTGAGAAATTTCGTTATGCAAAATATTTCGTGAAATATTTTGCGGGTGCAAAATGTGAAATTTCACCTGAAAATTGCAAAATGTCACCAGAAAATTGCAAAATTTCACCCAGAAATGGTGACATTTCACCACTAAATGCAAAATTTCACAATTTCTGGGCAACATTTCACAATTTTCAGGTGAAATTTTGCAGCGCATTATTTCACAATTTCTTGGCAATTTTGCTGGCAAAATTGTATTTTGCAATATCTCTGACAGCAAACATACTGCACCAAGGACTGGTCTGAATTATGACTTTTGATATCACATTTAACTTGCTTGTGCATGTCATTGCATGTCATGGTTCAATGGAGAATGATTAATCATGGAGCTATAAACTCCAGTTATAAAGAATCTCCCATGTACAAAAACCCTTTTGTTCAAACTCTGACATAGTTTTTTAAGAGAATGCAAGATAAGAATCACACTGCATATGTTTTGCTGTTGTGGGGCATTATCATATGAATAGCATTTTTAGAAGGCAATCATTAGCCTTATTTCTAGTCAGTATCAAAAGTGGTTGAAAAATAGCTTACTGCCCATGTTAAGACTGCAATTCTCCCCAATGGAATAATTTTTAACAGGGCTGAAAATTCCTCCTGGGCACCTGCAAAGACACTTGTGAGTGCCCAGGGAGAGGGGCAGGAACTCCCATACAACCCAGGTTGCAGGCTGTATCAGGGTCGCTTAATAACCATTTAAAAAAAGACATGGGAAGGGAAAGGGGTGGACCAATCACCACTGGGGGAGAGGAGTCTGCATTGAGAACAGGGGTGGATAGCATTGAGCACTGGGGAGACTACATTGGAAATGGGAGGTGCTCTGGAAATCAGAGGGATTACATTGGGCACTTGGTAGGATTGCAAGGGCAATGAGGGTATCTGTATTGGGAAGACGGCACTTGCATCAGTATGGGGGTAAGGTATGATTGAATCAGGTAGTAGAATAATGATCACTCAGGGTACCTGGCAACAATACTAGCAAAAGGGGCCACACTGGGTGATTGCAGACTATAGTGGGGGATGGGTGGTGCAGCTTCTGGCTCAGTGCCACACCTTTGTACTGCTTTTTACTTCCTCCCTTCTTCCCCCAGGGTGCAGACAAGAAACACGCTGCTACCAGCTCAGAATGCCTTTCCTGTTAAATTTTTTGCAGTAAATAAAATAAGTAAACAATTTCTTTGTGCTGTACACTTTCCATGATATTAGGGCCACAAAGCAACCATACACCTGTAAGAGCACTGTTGAGGAGCTGACTTCACAGAACTTCCGACTCCTGAAAAAATAGCACTGCCCACTGCCAATACGCTGCTGGAGTTTTGACTAAAATTTTGTCACAATAATGGTGGCACTAGGCGCTAGGAAGAACTGCTACATGGGTAAGGGGTTTAATAGTACTTTTTAAGAGAAGCCCAACCATGCCCTTTAAAAGTTGCCCTGTGGTTGTTTCATTAAATTTTATTCTTGTATTGTAACATTGTTGATTGAAAACATTGTGCTTTATTTAATAAATTGAAATCAGTAAAGCAAAAAGTGGGATGGGTTACTCATTATTTAATGTTTTCATGGCATGTTTGGGTGTGCTGCTGTACCACCTTTGAGGATGGGGCATCGTAGAAGGGGGGCCCAGGGTTACTGCTGTGCATAGGGTTGATAATGTAAATCCGGCCCTGGGTATAAGAGTCTCCTTTCATAGAGGAACTGGCAGCCAGAACTACTCAGCTTTGCATTCCTTTCACACAAACCTCAAGCTCAAAGTCTCATACCATAAAAAACACCCAATGAGGCTCTATTAACTTATACTATAAGCAAATTTTTGCAAGAAAAGAGATATTCCTAAACCCAGTAGAATCCCATTTAAATGGTTTATTTGCAATAAATAGGACCTGTCCTGAAGAATATGTCAGGCCCTTTATATCTCAAATGCTTTAAAGGAGCAGGGCATGTTATGGGGAAACTTTTTTATTCCATTTTTGATTTTCCCCTTACATCCAGTCTTGTATGATGCCCTTCTTTCCCCATGTTGTGTCATCTTTAGCACTTTTTCACATTTGAAATCACAAAAATTGCTCCTTTTAATTTGGTTTTGAAAAGGTTTTTATCAGTATTCTCAGCTGTTGTGTGCCTGCTGTCTTATGAGATCAGATAACAGTGTCTGATGCATGTTAGTTCATTTTAATCACATGAAAAGTGATGTAAAAAGGTGTTAAGGTGATGTTTGGGTGTTCAAAGACAATAGAGACTACTGAAAGAAACCTGGATTGAGGAATATTATATTTATTATTTCAAACGTAAAACAGTAGAGTTAAGCATACTCAAAATGGGGGAAAAGGGTATTATCGAAGACAGGTGATAAGGCAATATGCTCGAGTAAGTCTGTGGCTTGAGATTCTGTCCATTAATTTGTGTAACCTTAATTCACTAATGTCTGCTGGTGATGCTAAATTAAATCCTAGTCCTACCAATGTCCTTTTACTAACTTTAGTCCATCACCCTGTCAGTCCACAAATGGCCTTAAAACTGTACACCTTAACATTAGAAGCCTCATCCCCAAGATGGATGAACTTACAGTTTAGGTGCCCCACTATCAACCTGATGGCCTTGGAATATTTGAGAGCTGGCTGAAACCAATCATCCATGTTAGCCTTTGTACTGTAAGAGGTCTGAACCTCACTTTCAGGTTCTTGGCAATATTGGAGTTGCAAATAATCACAAACAAGTTGCATTCAAGTAATAAACAAGTTTATTACTACAAACAGGGATGAATCACAGTTGCCCTAAGCAGTTCTTACCAATACGAACCGGGAGCCAGTGCTAAGCATTCCCTACACCTCGAGGTTTCTTTGTAGTCTCTTGGGATCTCTCGGGTCTCCGAGTGTAAAACCTGTGCATAACATTATATACCTATGATAATTACTATGGTTACTGAAAGATAGAAACATTTCTAGTTACAGAGATGAGCCCTATTGGCTAAATTAGAGGTGGCTCCACGGTCCAAGATAACATTATATAATTCTGTAAAGTCATCAGTTTTAGAACAAAGACGTTCTTATACAAAGTCTTACATACAACAAGGTGAAGTGGTGTCCATCACCAAAGATGGCAATGTTGCCTTACACATTATAATTACTTCAAGGACAGGTATCTTGGCATCTGACAAGTAAGAAATAGACAGAGAATACATGGTATAATATGTGTGCATTAGCAAGCAAAGTGAGTTACAATAATATGTATTCATATCCTGACATCTACTCTTATACAGTAGATGCCCTTAGCCCTACGTATTAGTATAGCCTATGCCTAAACATTAGCTGTCTACGGTGTACCCCTGAAGGTATCAATTAGGGTGCAGGGACCTCGTGTAACAAATCCCCCCCGTTGCCTAAAAAGGGCAACACAGGCGAATCCAAGGAGTGGGCAGGAGCAGTGGGTCTTTACAATCCAGAGGCACAAGCCTTGCAAAGAAACTCAAGCTGCTCACGGTGTTGGCGAAGAGTACGTCGTAGGCAGCAAAGCATAATAATCAAAGTAAATATCAAAAATGCTTGTATTATAACAAAACCCTTAAAAGTAATCTCCAAACAAGTGTTAGTCAAAGCATTATTCATGTCTCCATCATTCATCAGGTCAAGAATGGCTTCATTGGCTTTGGTTATGTTATTGCTGATGTGGATGAGGTGTGTGTCCATTCTATCTAAAAGTGATTTCATAGTACGTGTAAGTGGATCTATGTGTACATTAAAGTAAGGTAGGTATTCCTCAAGTGTAAGTAAATAATCTGGATTACCATCAATAATATCTGCTTCCATAAGGGGGATGGGGGTTATGACAGTGTGTCCAATAACAGTTTTCTGATGGGGAACAAAACAGAAGTTGGGATAATCAATTGCACAAGTAACAGAACCATAAGAATAAGTTTTTATATTAGTGACTGTACAGTATTCACCGTCAGAGTTGTACTGTGATCGTACAGTATTCAGTCTCCATTTTTGCAACTGGACAGGGCATGTGTAGGTCGTCTTGGAGATCCGTGTTGACAGGCGATGAGCTTCCTCATGATAGGACTGGTAGAGCTGATCCGGTGACTGCGTTGATTCAAAAGCGTTGGTGCCATTCTCAGTGATGTCAGCATCCATAGTGAAAGTCCAGTCAATGCTGTCTGGAGAGTAGCCACAAACAGGGCGTATAACATCAAACACATCACATCGGCACAGGTAGATGTATTGCTTTTTCGCACAACAGTCCATGTGCAGTGCCACCCAGGCATCCAGGAAGGAATGGTAGACCAGTAGAGGAGGTAGATCCAGGCGTTCTCGGTAGATGTCTTCGTCCAAATGCCCTATAGAATGCGCCAGTGCCAGCTTGTCGAACAAAGCTGTAGTGGGATGAAAGCATGGTAAGGAGACAGTAAAAGAGACAAACATGGTATCTGTTATAGAACATTTCTTAGCAGAAAAACAAGGACCAGTATTTGGATGTCTGGTCACAAACCCCAAATTTCGAGCTGTAGAGAGAGGAATGGACAGAGTCTGTTGCATACATAGGGAAATACAAGATGGAGATTTACATTTAGGACAATACCACTTAGATAGACGTCTGTCATGTATAATATCAGGAATCCTACCAGTTTCTAGGTCTCTGAAAAGGTTGTTAATGGTAGTGAGTATGTATGAACCATATGCAGAACAAAGTATTTCCCAACCAATGTATTGTCTATCAGCTTCTCTATTGATCTGTTGTATGAGTGCGTTAATCTTATCTTTGGAATCAGTGAAGGCTTTTGCAATGTCATTGCATGTTGTATACAGTGTATCTTTCTTCCTGGCTAAGACCATCCACACCACGCAATAAAGGTGGTAAAACATCATTAACCAAACAGTGGAGAACTTTGCAGAATGACTCTTGATAGCAGCAATGTCTGCTTTGTTCCAAATGGACATAGCAGTACCAAAAAGACCTGTGACAGTTCCCGTGGCACCCATGACATCAGAACTGTCAACTTCACGTTTAGTACGTTTATGAGTAAGAGTACTAGGAGGAGGTTTCCTCCTAA
This sequence comes from Neoceratodus forsteri, assembly GCA_016271365.2. NCBI lineage: Eukaryota > Metazoa > Chordata > Ceratodontiformes > Ceratodontidae > Neoceratodus > Neoceratodus forsteri. Next base: position 656,490,793 of record CM028132.1, read on the forward strand.
AATTACCTCTGTGTTCAGTAGAATAAACCCCAGTAAAGGGATCATTGGTACATATCTGAAAGACAGCTAAACTGTCAAGCAATAAAGTACTGTAAAATGCGGAGGTATTGGTATTGTGACACATACCAAATTCTTTCATATTCCAATAAGTAAGGTTAAATAAAACAGGTACATGCATAAACTGTAAATTGTTAATCAAAGAACCTGGGAGGGCAGTGGCTGTGAGACCACTACGGGGACCAGGGGTATGTTTTGGACATTCCAAAAGCTGTTTCTCAGTAGGAGGTAGCACAGATAGGTACATGGCAGCAGAGGCCATGTGGTGTACAGCACAAAATCTGCAGGCAGAATCCTAAGAAAGAGAGTTACAATAGGAAGGGTCAATTAAAGCAGTGATGTTATACAAACCAGAGTGTCTTAATGCAGTTTGTAACAAGGACAGTGTACCATTCGGGGACAATTTAGCGTTGGGCCAACCCTGGAAAGTTCACTTAGAGAGTTTGGCCGCAGGGAGAACTTGTCCTTGTGATGTGGTTTGCCACTCAATTTGAAGGGTGGATTTGTCGGGAGCAACGACCGAGGCAGTGAGGTATGCATCGGAACCTTCCTGGACAGTAATCACAGTGTCTGGAATTTTGATGGAAACTCCCTCTGTAGGAGGTGCTGGAGGATCAAGATGTCGAAGGAGGTCTGGTACCATGCCTTGGGCGAAAGGGAGTACTCCTGCAAGGAGTAGAGATAGGAACAAGATAGCCATCTTGTCAATGTATCTGAAAAGGAAGATGAAAGATTAGTATATTAGTACAGTTCCGCCCAATGGGGTTAGGAAGAGTAAGTTTTAAGCTCCTTTGTACAGTTTCAATTGGTTTGCATGTAACCACTTGTCAGTCAGTTTATTATTGTGGAGGAGTCTAACTTGATAGACTGCTGGACTGAGCTTGTTGACAATGGGATAAGGGCCTTCCCACTTGTTGGAGAAGGAGTGGGTGGGATGTGCAAATCGAAGTACCATTACCTGATCTCCAACTTGCCAATCCACTTCTTGTGCATGTTTGTCAAATTGTATTTTGGACTGTTGCTGGGCCTTGCCCATGCAGTTTGCGACATCTAAGTGTGTGTGTGAGGTCTCTTCTAAATTTTCCACATACTGATCTACAGACACGCGGTCCGCGGTGGGGGTGTGCAGGTCAAAGAGCAAGTGTTCAGGTGGTCTCATTTGTCTGCCAGTCATTACCTCAAAGGGTGTAAGCTGGGAGGTGGCTGAGGGCGTACCCCTAATTGCCATAAGGAGTAAAGGCAGTAGGGAATCCCAGGTCTTGGGATTGTCCTCAGTGAATTTGGAAAGCATTTGCTTAATCCGTTTGTTAGCTCTTTCTACTTGACCTGAGGATTGAGGGTGATAAGGTATGTGGAACTTTTGCTGAACCCCTAGGAGTTCAAGGGACTCTTTCATCAACTCATCTGTAAAACTGGTTCCTTTATTGGAGTCTACCTTGAGAGGCAGGCCCCACCTGGAGAAAATCTGTTCTACCAGGATTTTGGCAGTTGTCTTTGCAGTGCAAGTCTTAGTGGGGAAAGCCTCTACTCACTTAGAGAATAAATCGGTCACTACAAGGGCATACTTGTTGTTTCTACTGGTATTGGTCAAAGGACCAATAAAATCAATTTGGATGGCATGCCAAGGGCCAGTACGTCTCTGTGGTAAAAGTTTGGCATTCTGTTTTGTAGGTATTGGATTGTTTTGTACACAAACGAGGCAGTTATCAATGTATTGTTTAACATCTTTGGTAATCCCAGGCCACCATGCGGTGGTTTTGAGGCGTTGGAGGGTATTTTCAGCCCCCCTGGTGTCCACCAGTGGGTGTGTCATGTACCTGGTGCAAAAATTCAGATCTCAAATGTCTGGGGACCACCCACAATTTGGTGGTAGTATCCTCTGGCTGAAACCAAATAAGTTTATCATCAGGGGATAAGTGTAATTTACCTTCATGCCTACGGTAAGGGTTATGTGTAGGAAGTCTTTCTTCAGTACCCTTGTCCAAGAATCTGAACACTTCTTTGAGTTCAGTGTCCAAGTGCTGAGCTGCTGAGAGGTCCAGGGGAAAAGATTCAGATTTCTTTCTAAGAGCTGCAACCTGTACAGCCGCATTGGCCTCTGGATGTTCCATCACCAGACATCCCCCCCTCGGGCCCCTTCCTTGGCAAGGGTGTCTGCTGTGTCATTGAATGCATGGTAGGGATCATGTAAGGAGTGAGCTTTAACCTTGTGTACATAGAGTTTGTGTGGGTATTTCTGACCTAATGCGTGTATGTAAATCACCAATTCTTTGTATTTCACTGGGCTGCCATCAGAGAGAGGAAGAGTTCTTCTGCCAGAAAGGGAGAAATTCTGTAAGGAACAACAAACCCAATTAGAGTCAGTAAAATGATAGTGTCTTGAGTTCCATGTTGGATAAACTCTAATGCACATGCCACTGCTGCCAGCTCTGCATACTGTGATGAAGCTACAGTACAGCGTTTAGATATCTTGACAGTGTTCCCATAAGGATACACCACCATGATACCCATCCCTGCAATTTGTTCACCTTGATAATATGATGCTGATCCATTGTGTGAAAAGCGGCACAAAGAGGTGTTTTCTAATACCTCAGGGGTGGCAGGAAGAATGGACCTGGATCTGGGAGATCAGGTGACTGCAAGCAGATCATGGGGCTCCCCCTGAAAAGGAGGCCATGTGTGCTAGTAGAGATGGAACTTTGGTTTGATGGACCTGAATATCCCTATCCTGGAGGAGGGTGACCAATGTGTCTCCCTGGTGTTAGAGACTGACCCATCCTTCACTCTGTCTGAGAGCAAAAAGGTAGTAGGGGTATGATTGGTGTTAAGAATCAGCGGAGAGTACCCAATGATATACAGAAAGTGCTTGACCACCCAATAAGTGGCCAGAAGATTCCTTTAATAAAGGCCGTACTTCTGTTCTACTGGGGTCAAGAGCTGCGATGCATATGCAATAGGTCTCAGGGTGCCATGTACCTTTTGGGCTAACACTGCTGACATAGCAATGTCAGAGGTGGCAGACTCTAGATGGAACGGTAATGCTGGATTGGGGTTTACCAGTGCTGGGGCGGAGGCCAAGGCCTGCTTCAGTGATGTCACAGCCTGGGTGTGGACAGGGTCCCAATTCCATGGAACGTCCTTTTTAAGCAAATCGTACAGTGGAGCGGCTTTCTGTGCAAAAACACAAATAAAATCTCTGGAGTAGTTTACCATACCTAGAAACCTCCTAAGAGTTGCCACACTGGTAGGTAATGGCAAGTCTTGTAACTCTTGAATCTTTTTCCAAGTAGGACTCCGACCTTGATCTGTTATCTTCAAACCCAGAAAGAGTAATTCTTTCTGACATAGTTGTGCTTTTGTAGGATTACACTTCAAGCCTGCTCTCTGAATAAGAGTCAATAGTTCATCCAAGAGATCCAGATGTTGTTCCTGTGTGGCAGTAGCCAACAACAGGTCATCCACATACTGTAAGAGACTTTGGGGGGTTGAGAAACCTTGTAAAGCATCCATCATATGGAGATGGAAGAGGGATGGGCTGTTATGGAACCCCTGTGGCAAGCAAGTCCACGTATATTGTCACCCTTGAAAGTGAAGAGCAAACTTATATTGACTCTTGAGGGTCAATGGTAATGACCAGAAACCATTGGAATATCAGAGCACTGAACCATTTCTGATCTGGTGTTAAAAGTCGAAGCACATCCGGTGCAGACGACACAGTTGGGGAGCAACTGGGAGTGACCTGATTCAGTTTCCTGTAGTCAATAGTAAGTCTCCAGGTACCTGTGGGTTTCTTCACAGGCAAAACAGGAGAGTTGGCAGTGGAGACACAGGTTCTGATTACTCCTTGTTTAAGGAGTGACTTGATAAATCTATGACGTCATACTCTTTGTTGTTAATGGATATTGTTGCCACAGCGTGTGAGTCAGGGAATTAAAACAGTATGGTATTGACCCTGTATCTGTATCAGCAGCATGTTTGCTAGATCCACCACACAGCCGTGTGGTGCAAGAAAGTCAATCCCAATGATGTTAGGGTGATGTGCAACACCATCAGTTGGAAAGCATGTGAGGCCTTCAGATGGCCTAGTTCTACCGGTAAAGGCAGAGAACGGTATGCAGGTAACCTAGCACCATCAACTCCTGACATATTGGTCTTCTATCTGGTAGACCATGGAGACGTTTCAGGGTGGTCGTCGTGTAACACAGATACAGCTGCACTTGTATCTAACAAGACAATTAATTGGCGGCCCCGACCTCGGCCTCGGTGCAGGGCCTTCCGTTTGTATCCAAGACCAGCTTGTTTACAATGCGGACTGGGGCCAGTAATTGTCAATCCGTCTTGTTGGAGGCATGCAGAGGTTGGACTTGGCTTGCATGGATGACTTCACCGTGTTGCACTGATGCAATGTAAGGCGGGGCTTCTAGGTTCAGGCTGGTATGGGTCTGTGCACCCATACCTCCGGTGTCTCCATGGCCAGTAGTGTCATGGGTCGCCCGTTGTACTGCTGCAAGTGTTTGTGCAGGAACGGCATCCGCTACAGAACGCACTTACCCCAGGAGCTCCCGAAACTTTCGGTTTTCTTCAGCTATCTCTTTATATGAGGGACCCGATCTTTGCAATGGCTTCCCTTTGCCTTTGTGTCTTCTGTTCTTAGGCCAATCGGTTCCCACCCCACTGTTGTTGTTGGGGGTTTTGCTGGGTGCTAGCTGGAGGGACCGATGGAAGTTTGGGCTGTTGTAGCTGGGCCTGCCCTTCCACCGTATAGTGTGTCGTGGTCCCAGAAGCAGGTTCCACAGCGGCAACCTTTTTGGAACCGGAACCCAAGTCGCGGATGTACAACTGGTACACTCTCTCGGTTTTCCGAAGGATATCGGCAAACCTATGCGTATTCGGGTATGTGGTTGGCTCTACTTTCTCTCTCACGGCTGGGATCATGTTTCTAAGGAACAGGGTCTTATATTCAATAAGATCTACATCCACGGCTTCTTGTGCCAGATGTTTCCCTGCTTGGTAAGCCATCCAGAGTCTCTGATGGTAAGTCGCTGGACTTTCTTTAGCATTTTGCTTCATGGAGTATGCTAGCATTACTCCAACCACACCAGGGCTGTGAGCGGAAATGAGCTCAGCTGCGATTTCGTCAAAGGTAGCGTTCCCATCTTGGCAAACTACTTCGGGGAGTTTTGCCCATAAACCAGGATCGATGGTCTGGCATAGTATTTGGACCTGGTATTCTGCGGTGAGACTAAGCATCTCGATCCGCTCCGCCGGTGAGGGATTGCTAGAGGTTCCCAGGGTTCGTTTAAAAACACCGGGAGCACGGGCATTTTCTTATGCTGCCCCTACCCTGTGGAATTCTCTACCTCGTCGGATACGAAGTTGCCTGACCGTTGAGAGCTTTAAGTCAGAATTAAAAACTTATTTATTTCAAATGGCATATGGGGAGTGATTCACTGTATTTTATTGTAATTACATTGTTATTGTTGCTGTTTGTGTTATATGTATGTATTTTAATTGTTTTATTTGTACAGCGCTTTGGTATTGAGCGGCTTAAAATAAATTTACTACACACATCTCTCATTTGGGCGCACCTTTTCCAAATGGCAGCTGAGATAGTCGGACGGGTTCATCAACCGATGCTGTCAGCAATTTGCTGAACAGAGTAGGCCATCTGCAGAGGATTGGTTGGTGGTCGATCAGGCAAGGGTAGCGCGTCTCGCGCGACCATCCAATGCTGTCGAAGCTGCAGCTTCAGCCACAGTCCGAACAACACCTTCCTGAGTGCCAGCTTCTTGAAAAATTTGTCGAATCTGACTTTTAATGGCTTTCAAACTTCTTTCAGGAAGAGGAACATTTCTCAATGCCCTATCAATCATGGTTTCAATCTCTTGCCTATCTTCCACACTAATAACGGCTACCAGAGGCGCCGTCGGGACCAGGCTTAGGCCTGCTACCCCCCTATCATGGGCGCCGCCATGATGATGTTTCCCATGATGAGCGTTACGACGTCGTCTACGTGTGACCTGGGGAGTAGTGGGTGGGGACCCGCCATACTGTGGATGGCTGGGTGGGGAATATGGGCCATAGTAGGGGCATGACTGGGTGTTGTACTGCGAGATATCATGGTCGGATGGCTCCCCCTCCATCGACGAAGGAAAGGTAGGGGCTACGCCACCCATTGCCTTAACATGGCCAGTCAAAACCTCTCACTGATGGCGCAGTTTATCCATCTTAGCTCTACATTCATCATGACTCACACTTACAACATCCATATCAACCTGATACTGTTTCTGTTTCTGCAAAACACGGTACGCGGCACTCAATTCGCGATTGTCTCTATAGGCTGTTTCTAAATCATTACGTACCTGATTGATCTCGTCCTGCAGTTCACCCATCTCATCACTCAACTGTGCATTCGTGGCACTCAAGAAATCATTAATTTGTACCACCTGACTCTTATCCTGTCTTAAACTTTCACACTTATTCTTCAGAGCACACATTTCTTGTTCACCAGCCTGTACAGAATGATACAATAGTGAATCCTTTTCATTACGCGGAGATTGGAGTTCTGACTCCAAGTTCTGCTGAATCTGAACACATTCTGATTCCTGCAGACCCATCTCCTGCTTAAGAGATGCGATCTGTAGGTCAAGGGTTGAAACCTCGCTTCGGAGGCTTCCAAAGCAGCGTAGAGAGCAGCGACCATCAACCCTTTAGCACAACGCTTATTGGTTGACTGTCGCGCCTCTGCGTACTGGGTTGAAATCCCCAGTACAGGGTTTTTGGACTGACTTGCGTCCCACGCAAAGTCAGCCCATCCTCCATGGGAGGTAAGAAAGTTCGAGACATCGAGTCTCAGTTCTGCGCAGATATCTGATACGGTGGCCATTTATGTGGGAGGGAACGAAAATTCAAACTGTGAAAAAGACCAAGCGTTGCGTATCGATCCACAACACGGGTACTTTAAACACAGCCGGGCTACTGTATAAGTTGTAGGCTTGCAATTCAAAGCTGCTATGGAGTGAGTCGAGACGGCATCGACCACACCCGAAAAGTCAGCCAGACCTTGCAAGTATCTACAAACTGGTAGAAAAAATGGGAGAGGTGATACGGAAATGTACACCTGCAGTCCCCGTGGGAAAAGGGAAATTTATAGCAACAAGTGAAAACTTACAACACCCAATATCGCCTGCACTCGGTCGCCAATTGTAAGAGGTCTGAACCTCACTTTCAGGTTCTTGGCAATATTGGAGATGCAAATAATCACAAACAAGTTGCATTCAAGCAGTAAATAAGTTTATTACTACAAACAGGGATGAATCACAGTTGCCCTAAGCAGTTCTTACCAATACGAACCGGGAGCCAGTGCTAAGTGTTACCTACACCTCGAGGTTTCTTTGTAGTCTCTTGGGATCTCTCGGGTCTCCGAGGTGCAAAACCTGTGCATAACATTATATACCTATGATAATTACTATGGTTACTGAAAGATAGAAACATTTCTAGTTACAGAGATGAGCCCTATTGGCTAAATTAGAGGTGGCTCACGGTCCAAGAATAACATATATAATTCTGTAAAGTCATCAGTTTTAGAACAAAAGGCGTTCTTATACAAAGTCTTACATAACAAAGGTGAAGTGGTGTCCATCACCAAAAGATGGCAATGTTGCCTTACACATTATAATTACTTCAAGGACAGGTATCTTGGCATCTGACAAGTGAAATAGACAGAGAATACATGGTATAATATGTGTGCATTAGCAAACAAAGTGAGTTACAATAATATGATTCATATCCTGACATCTACTCTTATACAGTAGATGCCCTTAGCCCTACGTATTAGTATAGCCTATGCACAAACATTAGCTGTCTCGGTGTACCCCTGAGGTATCGAATTAGGGTGCAGGGACCTCGGTAACAAATCCCCCGTTGCCTAAAAGGGCAACACAAAGCGAATCAAGGGTGGGCAGGGCAGTGGGTCTTTACAATCAGAGGCACAAGCCTTGCAAAGAAACTCAAGCTGCTCACGGTGTTGGCGAAGAAGTGCGTAAGTAGGCAGCAAAGCATAATAATCAAAGTAAATATCAAAAATGCTTGTATTATAACAAAACTCCTAAAAGTAATCTCCAAACAAGTGTTAGTCAAAGCATTATTCATGTCTCCATCATTCATCAGGTCAAGAATGACTAGTGGCTTTGATTATGTTATTGCTGATGTGGATAGAGTGTGTCCTTTCTATCAAAAGTGATTTCAAAGTACGTGTAAGTGGATCTATGTGTACATTAAAAGTAAAGGTAGGTATTCCTCAAGTGTAGAGTAAATAATCTGGATTACCATCAATAATATCTGCTTCCATAAAGGGGATGGGGTTATGACAGTGTGTCCAATAACAGGTTTCTGATGGGAACAAAACAGAAGTTGGGATAATCAATTGCACAGTAACAGAACCATAAGAATAAGTTTTTATATAAGTGACTATACAGTATTCACCGTCAGAGTTGTACTGTGATCGTACAGTATTCAGTCTCCATTTTTGCAACTGGACAGGGCATGTGTAGGTCGTCTTGGAGATCCGTGTTGACAGGCGATGAGCTTCCTCACGATAGGACTGGTAGAGCTGATCCGGTGACTGCGTTGATTCAAAAGCATTGGTGCCATTCTCAGTGATGTCAGCATCCATAGTGAAAGTCCAGTCAATGCTGTCTGGAGAGTAGCCACAAACAGGGCGTATAACATCAAACACATCACATCGGCACAGGTAGATGTATTGCTTTTGCACAACAGTCCATGTGCAGTGCCACCCAGGCATCCAGGAGAATGGCAGACCAGTAGGGAGGTAGATCCAGGCATTCTCGGTAGATGTCTTCATCAAATGCCCTATAGATGACTTGCATGCCAGCTTGTCGAACAAAGCTGTAGTGGGATCAAAGCGTGGTAAGGAGACAGTAAAAGAGACAAACATGGTATCTGTTATAGAACATTTCATAGCAGAAAAACAAGGACCAGTATTTGGATGTCTGGTCACAAACCCCAAATTTCAAGCTGTAGAGAGAGGAATGGACAAGTTTGTTGCTACATAGGAAATACAAGATGGAGATTTTCATTTAGGACAATACCACTTAGATGAGCGTCTGTCATGTATAATATCAGGAATCCTACCAGTTTCTAGGTCTCTGAAAGGTTGTTAATGGTAGTGAGTATGTATGAACCATATGCAGAACAAAATATTTCCCTACCAATGTATTGTCTATCAGCTCTCATTGTTCTGTTGTATAGGCGTTAATATTATCTTTGGAATCAGTGAGAGCTTTTGCAATGTCGTTGCATGTTGTATACAGTGTATCTTTCTTCCTGACAAGACCATCACACCATGCAATAAAGGTGGTAAAACATCATTAACCAAACCAAGTGGAGAACTTTGCAGAATGACTTTGATAGCAGCAATGTCTGCTTTGTTCCAAATGGACATAGCAGTACCAAAGACCTGTGACAGTTCCGTGGCACCCGTGACATCAGAACTGTCAACTTCACATTAGTACGTTTATGAGTAAAGTACTAGGAGGTTTCCTCTAAAATTACCTCTGTGTTCAGTAGAAAACCACAGTAAAGGGATCGTTGGCACATATCTGAAGGACAACTAAACTGTCAAGCAATAAAGTACTGTAAAATACGGAGGTATTGGTATTGTGACACATAACAAATTCTTTCATATTCAATAAGTGAGTTAAATAAAACAGGTACATGCATAAACTGTAAATTGTTAATCAAAGAACCTGGGAGGCAGTGGCTGTAGAGACCACTACGGGGACCAGGGGTATGTTTTGGACATTCCAAAGCTGTTTCTCAGTGGAGTAGCACAGATAGATACATGGCAGCAGAGGCCATGTGGTGTACCAACACAAATCTGCGGGCAGAATCCTGAGAAAGAGAGTTACAATAGGAAGGTCAATTAAAGCAGTGATGTTATACAAGAACAAGTGTCTTAATGCAGTTTGTAACAAGGACAGTGTACCATTGGGGACAATTTAGCATTGGGCCAACATTGGAAAGTTCACTTAGAGAGTTTGGCCACAGGGAGAACTTGTCCTTGTGATGTGGTTTACCACTCAATTTGAAGGGTGGATTTGTCAGGAGCAACAACTGAGGCAGTGAGGTATGCATCGGAACCTTCCTGGACAGTAATCACAGTGTCTGTAATTTGATGGAAACTCCCTCTGTAGGAGGTGCTGGAGGATCAAGATGTCGAAGGAGGTCTGGTACCATGCCTTGGGCGAAAGGGAGTACTCCTGCAAGGAGTAGAGATAGGAACAAGATAGCCATCTTGTCAATGTATCTGAAAAGGAAGATGAAAGATTAGTATATTAGTACAGTTCCACCCAATGGGGTTAGGAAGAGTAAGTTTAAGCTCCTTTGTACATGATTTCAATTGGTTTGTATAACCACTTGTCAGTCAGTTTATTATTGTGGAGGAGTCTAACTTGAAGACTGCTGGACTGAGCTTGCTGACAATGGGATAAGAACCTTCCACTTGTTGGAAGGAGTGGGTGGGAATGTGCAAAATGAAGTACCATTACCTGATCTCCAACTGCCAATCCACTTCTTGTGCATATTTGTCAAATTGTATTTTGGACTGTTGCTGGGCCTTGCCCATGCAGTTTCGTGACATACAAGTGTGTGTGTATGAGGTCTCTTCTAAGTTTTTTCCATACTGATCTACAACCACTTCGGTCCACAGTGGGGGTGTGCAGGTCAAAGAGCAAGTGTTCAGGTAGTCTCATTTGTCTGCCAGTCATTACCTCAAAGGGTGTAAGCTGGGTGGTGGCTGAGGGCGTACCCCTAATTGCCATAAGGAGTAAAGGCAGTAGGGAATCCCAGGTCTTGGGATTGTTCTCAATGAATTTGGAAAGCATTTGCTTAATCCGTCTGTTAGCTCTTTCTACCTGACCTGAGGATTGAGGGTGATAAGGTATGTGGAACTTTTGCTGAACCCCTAGGAGTTCAAGGAACTCTTTCATCAACTCACCTGTAAAACTGGTTCCCTTTACAGGTCTGCACCGTGAGGCAGGCCCCACCTGGAGAAAATCTGTTCTACCAGGATTTTGGCAGTTGTCTTTGCAGTGCAAGTCTTAGTGGGAAAGCCTCTACCCACAAGAATAAATCGAGGTCACTACAAGGGCATACTATTTGTTTCTACTGGTATTAATGGTCAAAGGACCAATAAAATCAATTGGATGATGCCAAGGCCAGTGTATGTCTCTGTGGTAAAAGTTTGGCATTCTGTTTTTAGGTATTGGATTGTTTGTGCACAAATGAGGCAGTTATCAATGTATTGTTTAACATCTTGGTAATCCCAGGCCACCATGCGGTGGTTTTGAGGCGTTGGAGGGATATTTTCCAGCCCCTAGGTCCACCAGTGGGTGTGTCATGTACCTGGTGCAAAATTCGATCTCAAATGTCTGGGGACCACCCACAATTTGGTGGTAGTATCCTATAGCTGAAACCAAATGTTTATCATCAGGGATAAGTGTAATTTACCTTCATGCCTACGGTAAGGGTTATGTGTAGGAAGTCTTTCTTCAATACCCTTGTCCAAGAATCTGAACACTTCTTTGAGTTCAGTGTCCAAGTGCTGAGCTGCTGAGAGGTCGGGGAAAGATTCAGATTTCTTTCTAAGGCTGCAACCTGTACAGCCCCGCATTGGCCTGGATGTTCCATCGCCCAGACATCCCCCTCGGGCCCCTTCCTTGTAGGGTGTCTGCTGTGTCATTGAATGCATGGTAGGGATCATGTATGGAGTGAGCTTTAACCTTGTGTACATAGAGTTTGTGTGGGTATTTCTGACCTAATGCGTGTATGTAAATCACCAATTCTTTGTATTTCACTGGGCTGCCATCAGAAGAGAGGAAGGAGTTCTTCTGCCAGAAAGGGAGAAATTCTGTAAGGGAACAACAAACCCAATTAGAGTCAGTAAAAATGATAGTGTCTTTAGTGCCATGTTGGATAAACTCTAATGCACAGGCCACTGCTGCCAGCTCTGCATACTGTGATGAAGCTACAGTACAGCGTTTAGATATCTTGACAGTGTTCCCATAAGGATACACCACCATGATACCATCCCTGCAATTTGTTCACCTTGATAATATGATGCTGATCCATTGGTGGCAACGGCACAAAGGTGTTTTCTAATACCTCAGGGGTGGCAGGGAAGAATGGACCTGGATCTGGGAGATCAGGTGACTGCAAAGCGCCAGTCATGGGGCTCCCCCTGAAAGAGAGGCCATGTGCTAGTAGAGATGGAACTTTGGTTTGATGGACCTGAATATCCCTATCCTGGAGGGGTGACCAATGTGTCAGCCTGGTGTTAGAAACTGACCCATCCTTCACTCTGTCTGAAACAAAAGGTAGTAGGGGTATGATTGGTGTTAAGAATCAGCGAGAGAGTACCAATGATATACAGAAAGTGCTTGACCACCCAATAAGTGGCCAGAAGATTCCTTTAATAAAGGCCAATACTTCTGTTCTACTGGGGTCAAGAGCTGCGATGCATGTCACAATAGGTCTCAGGGTGCCATGTACCTTTTGGGCTAACACTGCTGACATAGCAATGTCAGAGGTGACAGACTCTAGATGGAGCAGTAATGCTGGATTGGGGTTTACCAGTGCTGGGGCGGAGGCAAGGCCTGCTTCAGTGGCGTCACAGCCTGGAGGTGTGGACAAGGCCCCAATTCCATGGAACGTCCTTTTAAGTAAATCGTAACGTGGAGGCGGCTTTCTGTGCAAAATCACAAATAAAATCTCTGGAGTACTTTCCATACCTAGAAACCTCCTAAGAGTTGCCACACTGGTAGGTAATAGCAGAGTCTTATAACCATGAATCTTTCCAAGTAGGACTCCGACCTTGATCTGTTATCTTCAAATCCAGAAAGTAGCTTCTTTCTGAAACATAGTTGTGCTTTGCAGGATTACACTTCAAGCCTGCTCTGAATAAGAGTCAATAGTTCATCAAGAGATCCAGATGTTGTTCCTGTGTGGCAGTAGCCAACAACAGGTCATCCACATACTGTAAGAGACATTGGGGGTTGAGAAACATGTAGAGCATCCATCATATGGAGATGGTAGAGGATGGGCTGTTATGGAACCCCTGTGGCAAGCAAGTCCCGTATATTATGCGCCCTTGAGAGTGAAGGCAAGCGTGTATATTGACTCTTGAGGGTCAATGGTAATGACCAGAAACCATTGGAATATCCAGAGCACTGAACCATTTCTGATCTGGTGTTAAAAGTCGAAGCACATCCGGTGCAGAGCGCATACAGTTGAGGAGCAACTGGGAGTGACCTGATTCAGTTTTCCTGTAGTCAATAGTAAGTCTCCAGGTACCTGTGGGTTTCTTCCACAGGCCAAACAGGAGAGTTGGCAGTGGAGACACAGGTTCTGATTACTCCTTGTTTAAGGAGTGACTTGATTGTTTCTCTCGAAGGGTAAGGCTTCAGAGGGAAATGGGTATTGCCTTTTGTCTCATGTGCCGGTCTGGCACCTCAATAACAGTATGCATCTCTGCCACAATCATGTTTGTTGACTGCAAATGCTTCCAAGTGTCATTACAGAATAGGTAGGAGTTTTGGGAAAAGTTCATGGTTCTTGAGATAAATCTATGACGTCATACTCTTTGTTGTTAATGGATATTGTTGCCACAGCGTGTGAGTCAGAATTAAAACAGTATGGTATTGACCCCATATCTGTATCAGCAGCATTGCTAGATCCACCACAGCCGTGTGGTGCAAAAGAAATCAATCCCAATGATGCTAGGGTGATCGTACAACACCATCAGTTGGAAAGCATGTGAGGCCTTCAGATGGCCTAGTTCTACCGGTAAAGGCAGAGAGCGGTATGCAGGTAACCTAGCTCCTTCAACTCCTGACATTATTGGTCTTCCGTCCGTGAGACCATGGAGACGTTCAAGGGTGGTCATCATGTGACACAGATACAGCTGCACTTGTGTCAACAAGACAATTAATTGGTGGCCCCAAACCTCGGCCTCGGTGCAGGGCCTTCCGTTTGTATCCAAGACCAGCATTATTACAATGCGGATCAGAGGCCTGTAATGTCAATCCGTCTTGTTAGAGGCAGTGCAGAGGTTGGGCTTGAGCTTACATGGATGACTTCACCGTGTTGCACTGATGCAATGTAAGGCGGGTCTTCGGGTTCAGGGTGGAATGGGTCTGTGCACCCATACCTCCGGTGTCTCCATGGCCAGTAGTGTCATGGGTCGCACGGTTGTACTACTGCAAGTGTTTGTGCAGGAACGGCATCCGCTACAGAACACTTACCCAGGGCTCCAAACTTTCGGTTTCTTCAGCTATCTCTTTATGGGGACCCGATCTTGCAATGCTTCCCTTTGCTGTGTCTTCTGTTCTTAGAGCCAATTCCGGTTCCACCCACTGTTGTTGTTGGGGTTTTGCTGAGTGCTAGCTGGAGGGCGATGGAAGTTGAGGCTGTTGTAGCTGGGCCTGCCCTTCCACCGTGTGGTGTCGTGGTCCCAGAAGCAGGTTCCACGCGGCAACCTTTTGGAACCCGGAACCCAAGTCACGGATGTACAACTGGTACCTCTCTCGGTTTCTGAAGGATATCGGCAAACCTATGCATATTCGGGTATGTGGGTGGCTCTACTTTCTCTCTCATGGCTGGGATCATGTTTCTAAGGAACAGGGTCTTATGTTCAATAAGATCTACATCCATGACTTCTTGTGCCCAGATGTTTCCCTGCTTGAGTAAGCCATCCAGAGTCTCTGGTGATAAGTCGCTGGACTTTCTTTAGCATTTTGCTTCCAGGGTATGCTAGCATTACTCCAACCACACCAGGGCTGTGAGGAAATGAGCTCAGCTGCGACTTAAATGAGAGTGGCGTTCCCATCTTGGCAAACTACTTCAGGGAGTTTTGCCCATAAACCAGGATCGATGGTCTGGCGTAGTATTTGGACCTGGTATTCTGCGGTAAGACTAAGCATCTCGCTCCACTCCACCGGTGAGGGATTGCTAGAGGTTCCCAGGGTTCGTTTAAAAACATCAGGAGCACGGACATTTTCTTATGCTGCCCCTACCCTGTGGAATTCTCTACCTCGTCGGATACAAAGTTGCCTGACCGTTGAGAGCTTTAAGTCAGAATTAAAAACTTATTTATTTCAAATGGCATATGGTTAGTGATTCACTGTATTTTATTGTAATTACATTGTTATTGTTGTTTTTTGTGTTATATGTATGTATTTTAATTGTTTTATTTGTACAGCGCTTTGGTATTGAAAAGCGCTTAAAAATAAATTTTACTTACTTACATCTCGCATTTGGAGCGCACCTTTTCCAAATGGCAGCTGAGATTGTCGGACGGGTTCATCCGACCGATGCTGTCAGCAATTTGCTGAACAGAGTAGGCCATCTGCAGGGGATTAGTTGGTGGTCGATCAGGCAAGGGTAGCACGTCTCGCGCACCATCCAATGCTGCGCGAGCTGCAGCTTCAGCCGCAGTCCGAACAACACCTTCCTGAGTGCCAGCTTCTTGAAAAATTTGTCGAATCTGACTTTTAATGGCTTTCATACTTCTTTCAGGAAGAGGAACATTTCCCAATGCCCTATCAATCATGGTTTCAATTTCTTGCCTGTCTTCCACACTAATAACGGCTACCGGAGGCGCCGTCGGGTCCAGGCTTGGGCCTGCTCCCCCCTATCATGGGTGCCGCCATGATGGCGCTTCCCATGATGAGCGTCACGACGTCGTCTATGTGTTACCTGGGGAGTAGTGGGCGGGGACCCGCCATACTGTGGATGGCTGGGTGGGGAATCTGGGCCACAGTATGGGCGTGACTGGGCATTGTACTGCGAGATATCATCGTCGGATGGCTCCCCCTCCAATGACGAAGGAAAGGCAGGGGCTACGCCACCCATTGCCTTAACATGGCCAGTCAAAACCTCTCGCTGATGGCGCAGTTTATCCATCTTAGCTCTACATTCATCATGACTCACACTTGCAACATCCATATCAACCTGATCTTGTTTCTGTTTCTGCAAAACATGGTACGCGGCACTCAATTCGCGATTGTCCCTATAGGCTGTTTCTTAATCATTACGTACCTGATTGATCTCGTCCTGCAGTTCACCCATCTCATCACTCAACTGTGCATTCGCGGCACTCAAGAAATCATTCATTTGTACCACCTGACTCTTATCCTGTCTTAAACTTTCACACTTATTCTTCAGAGCACACATTTCTTGTTCACCAGCCTGTACAGAATGATGCAATAGTGAATCCTTTTCATTACGCGGAGATTAGAGTTCTGACTCCAAGTTCTGCTGTATCCGAACACATTCTATTTCCTGCAGACCCATCTCCTGCTTAAGAGATGCGATCTGTAGGACAAGGGTTCGAAACCTCGCTCGGAGGCTTCCAAGCAGCGTGAGCAGCGACCATCAACCTTTGCTTTAGCTTATTGGTTGACTGTCGCGCCTCTGCGTACTGGGTTGAAATCCCCAGTACAGGGTTTTGGACTGACTTGCATCCCGCGCAAAGTCAGCCCATCCTCCATGGGAGGTAAGAAAGTTTGAGACATCGAGTCTCAGTTCTGCGCAGATATCTGATACGGTGGCCATTTATGTGGGAGGGAACGAAAATTCAAACTGTGAAAAAGACCAAGCATTGCGTATCGATCCACAACACGGGTACTTTAAACACAGCCGGGCTACTGTATAAGTTGTAGGCTTGCAATTCAAAGCTGCTATGGAGTGAGTCGAGACGGCATCGACCACACCCGAAAAGTCAGCCAGACCTTGCAAGTATCTACAAACTGGTAGAAAAAACGGGAGAGGTGATACGGAAATGTACACCTGCAGTCCCCATGGGAAAAGGGAAATTTATAGCAACAAGTGAAAACTTACAACACCCAATATCACCTGCACGCGGTCGCCAATTGTAAGAGGTCTGAACCTCACTTTCAGGTTCTTGGCAATATTGGAGATGCAAATAATCAAGTTGCATTCAAGTAGTAAACAAGTTTATTACTACAAACAGGGATGAATCACAGTTGCCCTAAGCAGTTCTTACCAATACGACCCGGGAGCCAGTGCTAAGTGTTCCCTACACCTCGAGGTTTCTTTGTAGTCTCTTGGGATCTCTCGGGTCTCCGAGGTGTAAAACCTGTGCATAACATTATATACCTATGATAATTACTATGGTTACTGAAAGATAGAAACATTTCTAGTTACAGAGATGAGCCCTATTGGCTAAATTAGAGGTGGCTCCATGGTCCAAGATAACATTATATAATTCTGTAAAGTCATCAGTTTTAGAACAAAGACGTTCTTATACAAAGTCTTACATAACAAGGTGAAGTGGTGTCCATCACCGAAAGATGGCAGTGTTGCCTTACACATTATAATTACTTCAAGGACAGGTATCTTGGCATCTGACAAGTAAGAAATAGACAGAGAATACATGGTATAATATGTGTGCATTAGCAAGCAAAGTGAGTTACAATAATATGTATTCATATCCTGACATCTACTCTTATACGGTAGATGCCCTTAGCTCTACGTATTAGTATAGCCTATGCCTAAACATTAGCTGTCTACGGTGTACCCCTGAGGGTATCAATTAGGGTGCAGGGACCTCGTGTAACAGTACAATCCAGGGGTATAAATTTATCTGGTGTGACCATCCTGGCACTAAAAATGAAGGTGGCACCCTAATCTATTTTAAGCCTCAGCTCAATGCCACTGTGCCTAGCCTTACCCCTTAGCCTGAGTCACTGTTAGAGTGCTGTCATGGTGTGCTTACAAAGATTAATACTAAACTGCTCCACCTCTCCTCACTAACTACATCCATTGGAGCTGTGGTAAAGAAAAATGAATGTGTTCTTCTAGGAGACTTTAATGTTAGCTGGATCACTGATTGTAGTAAATCCATGGAGCAGGCCCTTACTAAACTCCCTCTGACCCAGTTAACTTTTGAATCTTCTAGAAGCTCCATTGAGGCAATATGCTGTCTCTCATCAACTGAATTCTCTCCACCTGCCAAGACAGGATTAAATGCTCACGTGTGCTACCTGATGCAACAAGCAACCACGCACCTGTCTTCTGCATATGGCACACAAAGCTGACCAAACCACCACCCAGACTCCTCTAGTTCCAGGACTACTCCAATCTTGATCCCAACATTTTCAGGTTAGCTGTGTCCCAAACTCACTGGTTCCCCCGTATGAGACTTCACAAGAGAAGGATGAGATGTTCCATTGATGAATGGTAACACTGCCCTCTCCTCACCAAGTTTATTTATTTGAATTTTGATGACCGGGTAGGCCCATTGAGACAAACTTGTCTCTTTTTCAAGGTTCACCCGGGGAACATACTCTTTCCAGTAAATAATACATTGCATTACAAAAGCACTGACATATAAACTTCTAGTGTACAAAAAAATAAACTAAATATATAAATATCAATCAGGTAAGAACATGGTTTACAAACAGAGGAATATTCTTATATTTTTTGGATTTTAGTGAATGGCTAGAAATAATGCATTGATCAGATAGTAGTACTTACAGGAACTATTGTCCTGGAGTTAGTTGGTATAGTGTTAAACTTTGGTTACCTTCTAGGGACAAAAATGGCTTGAGTCCAAGACCTTCTCCTAGCCTAGTGACTGGGTAGAATATAGGGAATGTCATAATCAGTGCAAAACACCCATTTAGCACAATAAGGGCTCTCATTTTAAATGGATCTTTAACTCCACTGTTCACAACCTGCTGTTCTGGAAACATGTTAAGGATATGCTGAGAATCACTCCCCATGCTCAGATATGATCTTAAATAAAGGATAATGTATGGGTTTTGATTGGT
This sequence comes from Neoceratodus forsteri, assembly GCA_016271365.2. Classification (NCBI taxonomy): domain Eukaryota; kingdom Metazoa; phylum Chordata; order Ceratodontiformes; family Ceratodontidae; genus Neoceratodus; species Neoceratodus forsteri. The sequence continues at coordinate 656,509,722 of CM028132.1, forward strand.
AACCATACTGTAATCATTTGAGAGGTTACCATGACAACTTTGTAAACCTCAAGAGTGAAGCTCAATAGGTTTTCAGTTGTCATGGTAACCTCAAGAAGCCATTTCTGCACGGTTACTGATCAAAACCCATACATTCGGTTTTATACTGTATGGGCAAAAACTCAAGTGAACACCAGTTTAAAAGAAGATAGTCCTTACTTTTTATCATTTCCCCATAGCGCTTCTCTGCCTTAGGGCCAGCTCTCACCACCACAGCCATTCATTGTGCACCGCTCGTTTAAAACAGCGCATGCTCAGATCCACTCCCATTGTTATGGTATCATTGTGACAGAGTCAAGAGGAGTTAACAACCTTTTGATGTCACAATGATACCATAACAGTGTGATAAACTGTGCAATGTCTGCAGGTAATAATCCTCTCCCATACATTATATTATGTTAATTGTATGACTAGTATTATAATAGCCAATGCTTTTAACAGCTCTTTGTTTTCTCCCCCATACAAAGGAATTCTCTGACTCAGCCACATCATCGTCTTACAGTGTCCCCTCATCTCAACCCTCCCCACCCATTGGGAGCCCTCCATTGCAATTTAAGAAAGAAGCAGCACAGCATAGTGGATATGGGCACTGAGCTGCAAACCTAGAAACCAGGGCTTGAATCCTGTCTACTCCACTTGCATACTGTGTGACCCTGAGCAAGTCACTTAACTTCCTTGTGCTCCCAGGTCACATCTGGAAACAGGCTCTGGCTTAGTGTGCCTTTCCTGGTTAAGCAGTTTCCCTTTTCTACCTCTGAAGTCTGTAGACTCCTAGAGCAAACTCCTGATGCAAAATCTGTAGATGCAGATGAAATAGAGCCCAAACTTCTCAAGCTTGCTTCCTGCGTGCTGGCCACCCATATTACTAGATTTATTAATCTATCCCTGCCCTCTTGTATGGTGACTGACTGCTAGAAGATCTCAACTATAGTGCTTATCTTTAAGAAAGGAGATCATAAGCAGATCGAAACTACAGGCTCATTGCTATACTACCAGTTTTAAAGGGGAGAAAAACATTGCAGGGGTCACTCAAATAGTCAATGCCCATGAAAAGATATTTCAAATGAGATATTGGGCTTCCTTGTAGGTGTCAGGAGTCTTAAGATATGATTATCTAAATCATTTGTAATTCAAAACAAGGCAGCAGCCATTTCATGAACTCTTGAGATAGAAAGCTGTATGTTGTTAATTACAACTTGCTCCTCCGTGGCATAACTTTCTGTTTCAAGAGTATATGGAATGGCTGCCACCTCAATTTGATTCACAAATGATTTAGATATTCATATCTCAGGACGCTTGATACCTACAGGTTAGCCCAGTACCTTATTTGAAAGATTTGTTTCTTGGCCTTTTCATAATTTTAGTAACCCCTGCAATGTTTACTTCCCCTTTAAATAAAATCCTACAGAAAATTGTCTCCATCCAGCTTAATAATTATCTTACAGCATATGATCTCCTCTTTCCCTTGTAGCACAGCTTCAGCAAGGGGTATATCACTACTACTGTCCTGCTTACTCTCATGAATCACATTGTCACAATCATGGATAGTGGTATCATCACAGCAGTGGTCTTCATTGATCTGACCAAGTCTTTTGACCTTGTTTACAATTCATTACTCTGTGACAAACTTGCCTGTCTAGAAATATCTCCCACTTCACTACCCTGATGTAGAAACTGTCTTTCAGACAGATCACGGAGAGTTAAATTTGGATCCTTCCTATCTGAACTGCCCCTACAAGTGTGAGGGTCCCTCAAGGTTCTATACTGGGGCCACTTCTTTTTGCTCTTCACATAAACTTAATTAATCAATGTTTGTCCCACTGCTCTGCCCTTTTATATGCAGATGACTTGGTCCTTTATACCAGCTCTAAAGATATCAATCAATCAAGTCTTTATTTAACCAGGCATTCATAATTGAGGAGAAGCTCATTTGCAAGATGGACCTGGGTGGAACATGAACAATTGTATATACAGGTCAACACAGGTATTTACAAGGCAATACAAATAATACTGTTTACAGAGAGGAAGAGAAAAAAGTTCATATGTACATAGAATTATACAGATATTGTACAGATTACAGGGTATTTACATACATAGAAGTGTCTATAGGAAGATAAAACAGGTTATCTAAGGTTGCAGCAGGAAGTAACGGAAGAAAAAAATATATATACACCAGGTAGAGGCGAAGGTAGGGTGGAAGTAGGGGGAGAATGGCTAGGAGGGCACGGTGCACAGAGACGAGTTGGTAAAATGGGATGAAGAGAAGGTGGATGGAGAAAAGGAGTATGTGTGAGCCCCTGGATTGAATGCTATAAAGTACAGGGCATGGTAGGATGTCACAACCCAGGAGTAGTGAGCTCCTATCCGAGGTTGGGAAAGGAAGAATTAGGGGATGGACGGGCCTAGTGTTGATAAGACAGAAGGATAAGAGGGAGAACAATTAGGCTTGTGAGGAGCAAGCTGGGGGGTCAGTACTTAAAATTGTGTCTTGGTGTGGCTATATACCAGTGCAGACACCGGTACCGGGTCTGAGTGGGTGAAGCAGTTACATACTTCTCTGATTGTATGGAAATAAAGCATCTTGAAGGCATTTATACCGATAAGAGTGCTTAATTTGAGGGTTTTTTGTAGATCGTTCCATAAGGTAGGTAGCACGAAGCTTATGGCTGCCCTGCCGAAGCGGGATTTTGCTTTGGGTACTTTAAGTGTAATAGCTGAGTAACTTCTTAATGCGTATTTCCCAATTATACTCAGGGGAAGACAGCAGGAGATATAGTAAGGCAGCTTATTAAAGATGGCTCTATAGGTTCAGAGAGTGGCATTTCTGTGGCACCTGAACTTCAGTGATGTCCACCCCATTGCCACATATAGGGTGCAGTGATGCGTGTCAAAGGGAAGTCTCATTATAAACCTCAGTGCTCGATAGTAGAGTGTGTCCAGTTTAGCCATGTAAGAGTTGGGGCATTGACTGTAAAGGAAATCAGCATAATCAACCAAAGATAGGAAAATGGATTGGACCAGTTGTTTCTTGGCATCTCTGGTGAGAAATTGGTTGATTCTGAAAAACAGGCCAAGCTTTTGCCGAAGTCGTTTTAGCAAGTCCTCAATATGTTCAATGAAGGAGAGTCTTTGGTTTATCCAACCTCCCAGATACTTGAATTTTGTAACAAATTCTAGTTGTTCACCTAGAACTGTGGTAATTTGGGGAACTGTCCCACTGGACACAGGGTTAGCTGTACGGATGAAAGGGGAGAGGACCATCGCTTTAGTTTTTTTGCCATTAAGGAGTAGCTTTTTTTGGAGGAGTTGGCTTTGCAAAAGGTTGAATTCTGACTGTAGGTCATTGCAGGCAGCTTCAGGTGTTGTGCGACTCATGTAGAGAACTGTATCATCTGCAAACAGATGGATGTTGGCTTCTTTTATACAGTAGTTGATTTTATTAATGTAGATTGCAAAAAGTAAGGACCCTAATATAGAACCTTGAGGTACCCCTCTTTGCAGAATTTTTAAGGGGGCCAGGCCTCCTTTGGCTTTAACTTGTTGAAGGCATCCTGTAAGATAGTCAGTAAACCAGCTTAGAGAGGAGGGGTCCACATCTATGGTTTGAAGGGAGGACAGGAGCAGACTATGGTCAATGGTGTCGAAAGCCTTGCTTAGATCAAGAAAAACAGCACAAATAAAGTTTTTGCTCTCAAGATTACGCTGCCAGTCATTAGTAACTTTAGTGAGGGCTGAGATAGTGCTATGTTTAGCTCTGAATTCGGACTGCATAGGGTTTAGCAGTTCCCTAGACTCAAGGTGAGTCCTCAGCTGTGCATTTACAATTTTCTCTAGGAGCTTGGACAGGACCAGAAGGAGAGAAATTGGCCTGTAGTTATTGAGATTACCAGGGTCACCTGATTTGAACAGTGGTATGACATGTGCTGTCTTTCATATAGGTGGTAAGGTGCCCTGAGACTAGTACGTGGTAGGCAATTTTTAGGAAGTAAGGGTCAAGGGTGTTGACCCCAGCACTTTTTCTAGCATTCAACTGAAGTAAGAGGTCCTCTACCTCTTACAGTGAGGCAGGTTGAAGCAAGAAAGGCTGTGAAGCTATTGGCATTTCAGGCAGTTGGCTGGCAGTCTGGGAGTGAAGTATGTTTGCAGGGGAGTTATCAAATGCCATGCCTGCAGTAGCAAAGTGGTTATTGAATGCATCAAGTATATGTATCTTTTCGGTTATAGTCAAGTTGCCAGAGGTAATCTTGGTCGGGAGTGAATTTCCTGGGGAGTGGCCGAGCAGATCGTTGATTGTGTTCCAGAGCTTGATTGGGCTCTTTGTGGCAGAGTCGAGTTCTGATTTGAAGAAGGTGGCCTTTGATTCTCCGATTGTTTTGGTACATAAATTTTGTAGTCTCCTGAACTGGTTCCAATCCTCTGCAATGTTCAGTCTGCGCGCTTTTTACCAGAGCTTATCTCTTTCTAGAAGCAAGGACTTGATCTGAGAGTTGAACCATTTGCAGGTTTTGGTCCTAGTTCGAACTTTAATCAGGGGAGCATACTTATTAAGGGCCCTTGATAGAATGTCGTGGAAGATATTGTAAGCTGATGTAATCGTTTTGGCCTGGTAGAAATCTTGCCACTGAGGGGAGTACTTAAGCTCATTTAGGTAAGCATGTTCATTGAAGTTGCACCTGGATCTCTTTATAGAGAACTTGCTGATGGGTGCTGGGTTATTGGTGGATCTTACTCCCGCAATAAAACAATGGTCGCTGGCGTCTGAGAAGAAGACATCAGTGTTGGAGAAGAGATGAGGTTTGCTCACCATCAGCACATCCAAAAGTGTATTTTTACTGGGGTTCTTCATGTTTGGGCATGTTGGTTCAGTAATAAGCTGCTTCAGCCCATGTTCATCACAGAAGGATGCCAGGGGAGCAGCTGTGTTAGAGAGCCAGTCAAAGTTGAGGTCTCCTAAAATAATAGTTTCTGGCAGCCCCTGTCCCAACTTGTCACTTAGATATGACACAAGCTGTAGGCCAGCAGACGGTGGTCTGTAGCATCCTACTATGCAGAGTGCAGTAGTCTGTGTAATTTCCACTTTGAGAATTAGGTATTAAAATTCACTGGTGACAGATGCCGAGGATAAGCAGAAGGCAGAAAATGTGTCTTTACCATAGATAGCTACCCCTCCTCCTCTGGCGTGCCTATCAGCTCTGAACAAGGCATAGTTGGAGATGTTTACTTCTCTATCAGTGGTGCTGAATCTAAGCCAAGTTTCGGAAATCACAAGTATGTCGGGAGAGGTATGATTTACCCAGGTTTGTATTAAGGTTATCTTTTTAAGGAGGCTACATACGTTAATATGCAAGAAGCTTATTCCTTTTAAATTTGCTAGTTCTGTTGGTGAAGCAATAGCTTCTGGGGGGCCAGGTTTGAGTTCTATGTTGCCCGAACATCGCAGGAGGATAAGTAGGATTTTTCTAAGAGCGCTAATTATAAGCTTGTAATTCCTGCCTTTCTCCCATCTAGTAGATCTGATGTTTTTAAGGACTGGAAAGTAGACATCCATAGAAGTGCTGATCTGTTGTAGCAAGAGCTAGTACCCCTACCGCAATAGGTGGGGAGGAGATAGAAGTCTGCATGGTGGGAGGTCCTTGTGGTGGGGGAGTGTTATAAGTACTACTGGTATGTGTGGTCCAAGAGCAGGGTTAGAGGTATTGGTACTTGGAATCACAGAGGCAGTTAAAGGATAAGTTGCCATGTGGAACACAGCACAAGGTGCCGTTGTAGACCAAACATGATGGTAGTTCTCGTGTCCAATGCTGGGCTGCTGGTATCAGCAGAAGAAGGGGCAGCATAAGGAGCCATATAGGGCCCAACATGATGGTACCTCAAAAAAGGAGCCACTCAATTAGCTCAGGGGCCAGTGGGGTTGCTGGATTAATGCAGCTCATCAGTAGCTTTCTGATCCTGGTTGACCCGAATTTGATAGCATTAAAAATATTTAGTGGTGAAGGCACAGCCAAGGAGAGCCTATGCGTTTTAGTAAGGTGAGGCCCTGAGAATTGGATCCCGTAGGCTGAACAGAGAAGAGGGGGATCACAAGCTAAGTCTCTATTGGTGGGGCACTGCGCCAGGGGACGTGGACTAATATTTTGGCAGGAGCTACTGTATTTAATAATCAGCAGAGGTGGGGAAGGGGGCAGTCGAAAAAGTTGTGGCAGTTGCCGTACCTTGTAGGGCCTTGGGTCCGTGTCTGTGGTCTCGAGCATCTGATAGAGGGGCTCCGACCACCCAGTAGCCGGGAATCCCGCAGCTTAGGAGCTGGGAGCCTGGGTGGCAGTTCCTCGGCTGAGGGAGAGAAGGAGAGTGAGGATTAATAAAGGGGATTCACATAAAGGGTTAGACAGAACAGTGGGGAGTCCAAAATTTGCAGAACAAAAGGACGTGTATTACTTTGGCACCCAAAAGTGTCTAGGGCCAGTGCACGTATGCAGAGAAAGGCTGTAAACACTAGATTTCTTTCCCAAACCACAATTCAAGTCCTTTCAATTACAGACTGGGTTAACATTTCAGCTTTTTAACATTTGTCCCAACATAATCATTTTTAGGGTTTAAAATCAAAGAGCAGAAGCCAGCTTTCACCAGGGACCAATCAGAGCGTGGTCTGAGAGGGTGCTCGCAATCCGGTTGGTTGAGGCAGTTGCCGTACCTTGTAGGGCCTTGGGTCCGTGTCTGCAGTCTCGAGCATCGGCTAGAGGGGCGCCGACCACCCGGTAGCCAGGAATCTTAGGAGCTGGGAGCCTGCTTGGCAGTTCCTCGGCTGAGGGAGAGAAGGAGAACAAGGATTAATAAAGGGGATTCAAACAAAGGGTCAGACAGAACAGCAGGGAGTCCAAAATTTGCAGAACAAAAGGACGTGTATGGTACCAGCAATGCCAAAAGAGGTAGTGAGGAGTAGTAGTAAGTGGTTGCACCCCATGGTAGTTTGTTTGGTGTCGCTGGTCTGCTTAACTGCTAGCTGGTTTATAGTTGAAAAGGTATATAGTCAAATTAGGGCGAGGTCCCTAACAATAGGGTAGGTAGAGCAGTAATTGAGAGGAGTTAGATGGAGTAGCTGGAGAAAAGGTTGAGAGCAAATGTGTGATCCTGTGGGTGGGACTGCTTTAAAAAGGGGCGGTGAGAAAGTGGGTCAAGTCAGGTATTGAAGACAGGGAGGACAATAACATGAAAATGTACAGCAGTGGAGTGACCAATCAGCTGCTAGGCTGAGGAAGGGACGGAGTAAGGGACTATTTAATACTGTGAGGAGGAGGAGGGGCGGGAGGGTTAGCGAAAAAAATCAGTCCAGAACACAGCACAGAAAGAGATTTCCCTGACATCAGGAAGCGCCAGGCGTTGGAAAATCAGCCAAGGAGTAAAGCTGCCAATCAGTGCCTGGTTCCTCCACTGGGCATCCAGTCAAAACAGTGGCATTCAAAATCACGAGTTTCGGAGGTCCAGTGCCTATCTGAATCTGTCTGGGGGTCAGTCGGGTGGTCTGTTAGCTGTGGCCTGCTCAGAGAGAGCCACGGCCTCAGGAGCAGCTTGGGAAGCCTGCAGATGGGCTGTCTGTGGAACAAGGAGGGAAACACAGAGGATTAAATACAGCTAAAGTACAATAGCAAGCTCAGTGGGGGGCAGGCAATGGGAAAGGACAAAGCATGAGGTAAAGAGGTGGTAAATGAAGGGCAGTTATTTAGAGCTAGAAGAGGAGTTATTGGGGGGGGGGGTCTGTGCTTTGGCACCGGGACGTCTGAGGAGGACAGCAGCAGATATAACCACTATCAACCTGCACCTCTTTTCCAACCCTCAGACTGTACATAATAAGCTGTCCAAAATAAATTTATCTTCAATATGACAAAAAAAAAAATCCATGTCATTCAGGACACCCTTTAGATTGAGACACTGCCTAGGCTCATTATCAGTTGCTTACAATGATTGCTTTTTGGTACCCCCTTGTCAACTCCCTCTCCTACCGTCTCTCTAGATTACATGCTACATGTGCAGGGCACCTGTGAAGCTATCAACTCCATGCTGGGCATCTCCTATAAAATCAGTCACAATTTGATCCCCCCCAAAGCTCAAATGTATATTGCTCGAGGAATACTCCTTCCTAAAGTTCTTTTGTTGTCCAGAACACAGCACAGAAAGAGATTTCCCTGACATCAGGAAGCGCCAGGCGTTGAAAAATCAGCCAAGGAGTAAAGCTGCCAATCAGTGCCTGGTTCCTCCACTGGGCATCCAGTCAAAACAGTGGCATTCAAAACCACGAGTTTCGGAGGTCCAGTGCCTACCTGAATCTGTCCGGGGGTCAGTTGGGTGGTCTGTTAGCTGTGGCCTGCTCGGAGAGAGCCAGGGCCTCAGGAGCAGCTTGGGAAGCCCGCAGAAGGGCTGTCTGTGGAACAAGGAGGGAAACACAGAGGACAAAAAGACACAGGCAGAAGGGGATTGGGAGAAGTACCAGGAGAAGCAAAGGGAGGCAGGGAGGTCAGTAAGGGAAGCCAAAGCTCAGACAGAAGAACACATTGCAAAATTAGTGGATAGAGGGGACAAAACCTTTTACAGGTACATAAGTGAAAAAAGAAAGGCAAAGGGAGGGATAGTGAGACTGAAGGGGGAGGATGGGGGCCACCTGGAGGATGACAACAGTAAAGCTGACATATTGAACACTTATTTCTGCTCAGTCTTTACTGAGGAAGAGGAGGGTAATGGGTCTGAAGGGAGTACAAGGGGTGAGAATGGTGCAGAAATGGACACAAGTCCCTTTACATGAGAAAGGGTCCTGAAGGAACTGGAAGTAATAAGAGTTGATAAAGCAATCGGGCCAGATGGGGTGCACCCCAGTGTCCTTAAAGAACTAAGAGAGGTGGTGGCTGAACCTCTGGCTATCCTGTTTAGCTGATCACTGGAAACAGGGGAGGTACCCAAAGACTGGAGGACAGCAGATGTAGTCCCCTTATACAAAAGTGGGAACAAAAAGGCGGGGAACTACAGACCAGTCAGCCTCACCTCGGTAGTGGGGAAGATCATGGAAGCACTACTGAAGGAGAGATTGGTGGAACATCTGGTTGTCAATGGACTACAGGACCCAAGGCAGCATGGTTTCACCAGGGAGGTCATGTCAGACCAACCTCGTTGAATTTTTGACTGGGTGACTAGGGAGGTGGATCAGGAGGAAGTGGACATGGCCTATCTGGACTTCAGCAAGGCTTTAACACTGTGCCTGATAGAAGACTATTACACAAACTGGGAATGTGAGTGTGGGCAGGACAGTAGTGTGGTGGGTAGGTAACTGGCTGAGTGGCAGGACACAGAGGGTGGTGGTAAATGGCTGTCACTCCACAGAGGGAAGAGTGACCAGTGGGGTACCACAGGGATCAGTGCTGGGACCGGTCCTATTCAACATCTTCATCAGTGACATTACGCAGGACCTAGAAGGCCAATTTCACTGTTCGCTGATGACACAAAGCTCTGTAACAGAGTAGACACACCAGGGGTGTAGACAGAATGAGAAGGGACCTGCAGAAACTTGAAGAATGGTCAGGGGTTTGGCAGTTGAAATTCAATGCAAAGAATGCAAGATAATGCATATGGGCACAAAACCCTGGCACAATATATCAGTTGGGGGTGAGGATATAGCATGCACCAAGCAGGAAAGGGATCTTGGGGTTATCATCTCTGATGACCTCAAAGTAGGGAAACAGTGTGACAAGGCAGCAGGTTAAGCAAATAGGATGCTGGGATGCATAGGCAGGGGCATCACCAGCAGGAAAAGGGAGGTCATAATTCCACTACACAAGACACTAGTGAGGCCCCACCTGGAGTACAGTTTACAGTTCTAGAGACCTTACCTACGTAAGGACAAAGACAGGGTTTAGAAGGTTCAGAGGAAGGCAGCAAAGATGGTGTATGTGTAACCCCCAGGGGGCGCTATCCTTAGGGTTACTACCCCTGCCTGCCTCCCCTGAGACAGGCTAAGGGGCCCAGATCTGTTGATGGGTGCCTCCACCCAGAGGTCAGGGTTAGTACTGTCAAGATTGCCTCGGTCACAGCCCTCTGGGTTACTGCAACCCCCCTTTCGTCCCACTAGTGGCTCACTCGGGGTACCCACAATGCTTTGCCCCAGTTCACTTACCCCCCAGCTAGTATCTCTTAACACACTCCAGGGGCCCCCTGTAAAGTAAGGTACAGTTTTATCACAGTCACTATACAGCAGTTCACCAGTAATGCACACAGTAGCCAGGGTGTAGTTGCAGAATAAACAATCTGATTTATTCAAGGGAGAGTAACCAGGACAGGGGGGAAATCGAGTTAATTGGCTTATCACTATACCTCTCTACCTAGGGCTCTGTGTACAGGCCTGAACCTAACATTTACTGTCCCTGGGTACCCAAGCCCTAATGGCTAGTCCACCGTGGCAGCTGGTTGGGGCCCTGACACAGATAGCCTTTGCAATACTGAGAAGGTCAGAATGGAAAGAAGATTCAGCTAGGCAGCCAGCAGTATAATAAAACAACTTGAAATCCTGTTGCAACTTAGCAGGGAGCTACCCTGGTTCTGTACTCATGACTCCAGCAAGCAACGGTTTCTGCACCACTAGCAGGGCTGAGCCTGAGTTTCACCAGCCTCCTCACACATTTATATGGCAACTCCAGAGGGGTACCACACCATGCCGTAGCTTCCAAGGCTCACACGAACTCTCAGCCGGCTAAGGTGCTGCAACGGCAGTTTCAACTTTCCCGAGGACCGAGCGCGATTCAGCAGATTCTCCAATCCTCCAACAGGTCGAGCCTGGTGGTTAGCTGGGCTGGCACCAGCCTCCTCCTACCGCACACAGCGGATTTAGTCCGACTCATTCAATGGCAACAATGGCCACCTCAGGCCTTCCCGCGCTTCCCGCGCGAACCCTCCACCAGCGCAGAAGCACACAGCTCCTTCCTTCTCCTCAGCCACTACGCATCTGCCCCAACAGCAAGGGGCTCTCCCTTCAGTTCGGGCGCTACCCACTTCCATTGGCTAGCGGCACCTGCCAATCAACTGCTCCTGCTCTCAGTGGTGCGGAAAAAAAAACGCCATTGCCCAGAATACCTTTCCCAAAATACAAGCAGCTCCTCTATTGGTCAGCCGACTCTGTAGGGTCCCGAGGTACTGATTGGTCCAATGCAGCAGTCCTGGACCAAAATGAAGGGGAGAATCAGAACAGTCTTTGCTGCAAAGGGAAAACAGGTTAGAACAACTACATTTTCATTTATCCCCGTAAGTTATTCCCAGCAGGCAGTTACATCTCCGGGAAACTCCTCTGCACAATTTAGCGATGGCAGAAACAGAGCAATTATCCGGCAGCCCGAGGACTCGACAGGATAACCTCAAACCCTTCCCAGATTAATCAAGACTGCGAGTTAGGCAGCCCTTAAAGAGCCAGGCATGGGGCCTTGATAGCGCTTCTGGCGATCACACTTAAACTGCTAACATGCAGGACGCCAGCCTGGCAGGGAGCATTTGAACGCGCTCCTGGGAAACTTTTAGGAACCCCCATTTGCAAGGGGGTTACACATGGATTGCATCACAAGTCCTGTGAAGACAGGTTGAAGGAACTGAACATGTACTCCTGGAGGAGAGGAGGGAGAGAGGGGATATGATAGAGACATACAAGTATCTTACAGGGAGGAACAGGGTGCAGGAATACACTATTTTTAAGTGATAAAGATGTTCCAGGACTAGAGGGCATAGGATGAAGTTGGAGGGAGGACAATTCAGAGGAAACATGAGGAAGAATTTCTTCACAGAATGGGTGGTGGACAAGTGGAACACCCTGCCAGAGGAAGTGGTGGGGGCTGAAACAATCATGGGATTTAAGAATGCATGGGATAGACATAAAGGAATTCTGGAGGTCAGGGGTAAGGGTCAACAGACTTCTAGGAAAACATAAACTGAACTTACAAGCTCAAATGGGCAGACTGGGTGGGCCATAGGCCCTTATCTGCCAACACTGTCTATGTATCTATGTCTATGGATTACATACAGCTAGAGTACAATAGCAAGCTCAGTGGGGGGCAGGCAATGGGGAAGGACAAAGCATGAGGTAAAGAGGTGGTAAATGCAGGGCAATTATTTAGAGCTAGAAGAGGAGTTAATGGGGGGGGGGTCTGTGCTTTGGCACTGGGACGTCTGAGGAGGACAGCAGCAGATATTACCACTATCAACCTGCACCTTTTCTCCAACCCTCAGGCTTTACATAATAAGCTGTCCAAAATAAATTTTTCTTCAATATGCCAAAAAAAAATCCATGTCATTCAGGACACCCTTTAGATTGAGACACTGCCTAGGCTCATTATCAGTTGCTTACAATGATGGCTTTTTGGTACTGCCTTGCCACCTCCCTCTCCTACCATGGTGTCATCCTTGATCCCTCTCTAGATTACATGCCACATGTGCAGGGCATCTGTGAAGCTATCAACTCCATGCTGGGCATCTCCTATAAAATCAGTCACAATTTGACCCCCTCCAAGCTCAAATATATATATTGATCAAGGAATGCTCCTTCCTAAAGTTCTTTATGGAGCACCAGTCTTTACTGCAGCCCACAAAACCACCTTTAATAAGATGTGGCTTATAATAATATCTACTGCTTTGTACTGGCATCCCATAGACTTACACATCACTGTTCGTTTTGTGATAGACTCAGCTGGCTTCCTCTGTCACAGCCTCAAGAACTCTCCTTCAGGGGTTTCATCCATGGTATCTCACACAATCGAATGCCACTATCCTTTGCCTCCCTCCTAAATCCAGTGCACAGCACATACCCCTGAGGTCTGATTCATACCTCTCAACTGTCCCTGATTTTCAGGGACATCCCTGATTTTGCCTCAGAATTTTCCTCTGTCCCTCGTAAAATTTGTGTTTTTGTAACAGAACAGTGGTGATTAAAAGCACAAAATAATGTCAAACGTTAAAGTTACAAACTTTGTTTTTCATTAGAAAATGCATCTTAACACAAATCCTTTCATTCTATCAGCTTTCAAGTGAATAGTACACATTTTTAAGATGTGTCCCTCATTTGGGGTCTTTGTCCCTGATTTTTTTAAGCCTTGTCCCTGATTCATGAGGCAAGAGGTTGAGAGGTATGGTCTGATTCTAACACTTCATTGATTATTCTCAAACTTAAAACTAGGTCAGGGGAATCCTCCTTTGTATATGCTACCACCACATTATGGAACTCCATCCCACCTGATATTAAAATATGTCCCATGGCTGCCTTATTCCAGAGTTGGTTCCACAAACATCTACTTAAGGTAGCAGAGTGCTCTTGTCAATAAGTTGGTTCAACCCATTCTTGTATTGTAGCTTACTTAGGAATTGAATTATTGTGCAATTTATATATAGTTCATTGTGTATTACCCCATGAAATATGTGGATTCGGTGCTATGAAAGCAATAATACCCAACAGGGTGGGCAGTATATGTTGTCAAGATTCTACCTAAATATTGTTATGCCATGTGTATATATTCTACTCTGTATTTTGAACACATTTCTCAGGTCATGTCTGAAAATAGGTATTTGTTTGCCTAGTGCATATACCCGTTCAAGAAAAACTAAATAAATAAACAATGGCCAATCCAAAAATAGAACTAAAGTGTACCTATAGGTCAATATTTTACCTGCTAATATGTATTGCTACTTCAAATATCAAAATAAAACATAAAAAGCTTAAGACCATAGTACTATAATTCCCATTGATTTGTAAGGTGGTTATTCAGAAAAAGAGCATGATTATGATTTAACCACCTCATTTTATAGCATTTTAAGATGTGGAATGTATAAGTCACATGAAGTAGGACACCTTTATTCAGTGATTAAATTGGAAATGTTTAGGTGGGAGATCTCTTATATCTAGATTTTGTAGGTGGTAGAACAGTCATTTTTAGGTGGTGGAACTGTCCTATAGACGTCAATGGAAAAAGATGACAGAGGCGGTGGAACTGTCATACAGTTTTTTTAAGAGGTGGTAGAGCTGAGTTCCTGTGAGCTGCTGCCAAATGTAACCCCTGCTTTTATTTTCAATTATGTGAGAGAAACTGAGAGCAGATCCATCATATGAAAGCACAGGGTCATAAAGAACTATATCATTTTAAGGCAAAAGTTCAAAATCAGTTCACAACTTAAAAGGATTTTGGTGGGACTTGAGGTGCAAGGCTGAAGAAGGTCGCAAAAAGATAAGTTTAGAAATAAAAAAATTTACAGGAAACCAATAAAGGGAGAGTGTGTGGAAAAGAGACTGTGTGTGTGTGTGGGTGTAAGGCAGTGGACAGAGGAAGTCATGAACAATCAATTAACTGAATAAGTAAAAAGAAAAGTCACTTTGCAAACAAAAAAAAATACAAAACAAAAGCATGTAAAGCGGGAGTGTGTGAGGAAGAGAGACAGTGTGTGGGTGGAGGTTTGGGTATGGCGGTCTAACAGCCTGTGCCAAAGGAACAAGTACAGATGGACATAAAGAAACAAACACCAAATGAAAAATAAACATTTGTCAATGCCGAATGTTAGATTGCTGGCACTGGCATTGGTAGTACAGGAGTTGGAGAGATGCATAATAGGAATGGCAGTGAAGTAGTGAACTGACGCTGACCCCACCCCCACCCTGCAGAGATTGACAGGCATTGGAGTGTGCCTTTGGGTCGTTGACCATAAAGGTCATGCCATTTCACCTCACCCTATCCAGCAGACATTGACAAGTGTCATGGTGTGCCTTGGAGTCTTTGGGCCTTGTGCTCACCCCATTCCATAAGGAAATACACTGAGATGGGTGCAGTATAGGAGAATGGGGTGAATTTTGGGGCTGAAGAGTCCAAGGCACACCTTGATGCCTGTCATTGGCTGCAAGGTGGGGATGGGGTGGAATGGTGTGAGCCTTACAGCCGACAATCCCAAGTCACACCCCTGATGCCTGTCAGTCCATACAGGGTGGGACGTTACGGTTGAAAACCCTAATGCTCCAGGCATTTATTGATGTTTTCACTGCAAATGTTCAACATCGGCTTTTTGTGACCCCACCTCATGAACAGTGGCACAATGAGTTATTTAGCCAAAAGGTGATTTTGTACAGCGACTGTGCCATTTGGTGTTACAGGTGTGAAAACGCATTTTGGGCATGATATGAAAAATGACAGCTGTACTGTTCATGAGGAGGTGTAAAAAAATGGCAATGTTGAAAATCTGGAGTGAAAATATGAAAAATTGATGAAGTCACGAGCGTGCATAGAAACTGCGCAACACATACCTGTAACGAATTGTTTTGGGGATTTTTTTAACCAAATTTTCAACATAGGCATTTTGGGACCTCCACTCATGAACGATGTTACTGTGATTTTGTTAATGTGTTCTGAATGTTGATTTCACACAGCGATCGCGTTATTGTGTGCCACATGCACAAAAACACATTTTGGGCAGGATGTGAAAAATGACAGCTGAACTGTTCATAAGGAGGTGTGAAAAAATGCCAATGTTGAAAATCTGGAGTGAAAATATTAAAAATTGTCAAAGGTACGAGCGTGCATGAAAATTGTGCAATGCACGCTCATAACACAGTCATTTTTTTTAATTTTTACACCAAATTTGTAAGATAGGCTTTTTGGGACCCCACCTCATGAACAGTGGCACTGTTATTTTGTTAATTGGTCCTGAAAGGTGATTCCGTTCAGTGACCACAAAATGACCTCTCTGGACTGAATAATGAGATGACAGTGCATGTGTTCATGAGGTGGGGTGCTGAGAACCCCATGTTGAAAATTTGGAGGCAAAATTTAAAAAAAAATAGCTCAGACATCCACCTAAGTTGAAACCCCCCCCCCCATTTATGCCATTATACAGCTTACCTGCATTTCTTCAGTTCACGGCCATCTTTGAAGAGTGCAGACGTGTTCCAGCTTCACCGAAGATCGCAGCGCCAGACCTCCAGAGGTAAGTATGGGGTGAGGGGGGTGTGGGGAGGTGGGGTGCACAGAGGGTGGGTGTGGATTTGGGAGGAGGGTGTTGTTGACAGCAAGGGACCATTTTCTTTGTTTCAGGTACAGAAAAAAAAAACACCAATGCGGGCAGTTTTCTTTCTTTACAGGTGAAAGAAAACAAATGTTGGGCACACTAGGGTGGGCTCCCAGTTTGCCCCATGACTTTCAGGGTGACTTTGGCCTAAATGGGTTGGGCTCCCAGTGTGCCACACAATGGGGGGGCTGGGGCAAGAACATGCTGACGTGGTCAGCTTTCTGTTAAACAGAGGCACACTGGGGTGGGCTCCCAGTGTGCCATACAATATGGGAGGGGTGCTGGATGTGCCGACAGGGGGATTTGGCACCCCTGAAGTCGGCTTTCTGGGGATTGTGTGGCAGACAGCGGCAGCCACTGCCACCATGTTTGTTCAAATGTTTCACCAGGAAAGACACGTGAGGAAGGTGTGTTATCTGTGCTGCTGCATGATGAGCTTGTCTCTAATTGCAGCAGCACTTTTCTTACAAGTTGTGTCTACTTTACATGCAACTTCTGTGAGCACTAGCATGCTGGCTCATTGGGGAATGAGGGACGCACCTACTAAAGCTTGTCCTGCATTCACCAACACTGACACACCTCTGAAATGTGCTACTAGCACAAGATGTTGCTTGCCCATGCGTGCAAGCCAACATAATAATGCAAGAAAACAAAAAATGAGAGAGAGAGAGAGACAATGTGGTGGTGAGATACACAGTGTGGGGGTGTAGGCTGGAGTCTAATATCCTCTGCCACAGAAACAAGTGGCGCTGAAGGACTTAAAATTAAAAAATGAAATACTAAGAAAAAAGAAAGCAAAAGAAAGGCAAAGGTGAGAGATAGTGTGGGAACAGGGGTTTACCTTGAGTCTCACAGCCTGTGCCACTGCTGCTGGAGCATTGGCTAAAAAGAGAAAACAAAGAATGACTCATGTCATCACACACATGGGAGACAGTGGGTGTGTGTTTGTGTGTGTGTATGTGTGTGTGTGCGCGCGCACCTGAGTGTCTGTGGCCAGGTAATCTGCTGCACTACTGTAAAACTTGAAATTTTCACTGTCAAATAATTTTCCCCATATTCTCTGAAGCACAAAGTTGCACTAAAATGAATTTGTGCTAATTAGTGGTATTAGCACTTTTCCCATTATAGTGTATGTGGTTCTAATGGCTTGCCGCTAAATTTAATTTATGCAGTTATGGTTGCATCTGTGTTTGCACTAAAGTTACTTTGTGAGAAAATAACTAGTTTCACAGTAATATGTCCATGCCAGTGAATATTTAAAAAAATCATCCTGTTGTTTGAAAAACATTTGTCTCAATCTGGCCATCCTGTAAACCAAAAGTCCCTTGGCTAGCATACTGGGAGCCAGCTGGGCTAGCTGGCCACTTCTGGCAAAAAAACAATTTTGAACTCAAATATTCTTGTGTGTTTTCCAAATCATCTCATCATTCAAACACATGTATTAATATCTTAACTAGTTCTGTACAATGTACTTTTGATATCACTGATAATGACAAGCCAGTAAGTATTTATGATTAATTGGTGACTGTGTCAGTGTAAGTGGTTACCCTGCTGATGTATGTAAGGCCAGAGAGAAGAAAAAAAAATTACTAGAAAAATGTAAAATGAAGAAAGTTTCAGAAAGTATGTGTTCTCTTAAAAGGTAACTAATTAAGGAGGATGTTGGTCTTGTCAGTGTAAAAAAAATATGTATATCTATACATATAAATAAAACTTGGGGGAGGGATTAGCCACTAGTTGGAATGTAGGTGTGGAATAAAACATCAGGGAGGAGTTCAGTGCTGGTAAAAGAAACACCACCGCCTGCTTCAGCTCTGTCAGCTAAACATTAGGCCAAAGAAAAAAAAATGTAGAAGGCAAAGCAGAGGAGCGCCAAGTGCCCACAAGATTCTTTTTGGTAGATGGTAGCTCTTTTTCTATTAAATGTTTTGTACCATGCATTGGTGATTGTCCCTTTCAGTTTTCCTTAGATCCAGCCTGTGATGCCACCATCCCTAGGACATACACTCTCCTCCCTGTCATTCCCCATGAATTGTCCTTCATGGTGTTGCTGCTGGGATGGCCAGGCCCTTATGGAGCACAATCAAAACTTAATCTTGGAGGACATACCTATAGTACAAGTCACATTAAACTGTTCCTTCAATGAGCTGTTTTAGCATTTCTGAATGAGCTGAATACAGTAAATATTGCTGCAGCTAGTACAAAGTCCTGCAAAAACTGTTCCTTAAGAGTTAAAATGCAGCTTTTCATTGCATTGCGACTGGACTGCAGATGCATTCCAAATGAGCTGCAAAAACATTTTATAAACATTGCTCGTGAGCTGGTTGAGCATTGAAAAACAATGCAGTATGAGTTGCCAGTGCATTATCAACTGTAAAAATAATGCTAAACCAACTCATTGGTGGAACAGTTTAATGCAACTTGTACTGTAGTTTGTGGGTGCAGGGCCTAGGGCAGACTGAGCCATCATCCTACTGGGTCAATTGTTTTCCACCCATTTTCTTATCTGAGCTAGCAAAGATGTCACTGCTTGTACGCATGGAGGCATGCACTCTCTCTGTGTGAATGGAGGCACACACTCAAGAGGATGCAAAGAGATCTGAGGAAACTAGAAGAATGGTCTGGGGTGACATCTGGTATTCAGTGCCAAGAAGAGCAAGGTTATTCACTTAGAGCTATGTAGCCAAGGGTCTGTGTATAAGATAGGGGCAGTGAAGCTTACAGTCACCAAGCAAGAAAGAGATCTAGTGGTTATCATATCTGATGACCTCAAGGTAGCTGGGCAGTGTGACAAAGCAGTGGGAATGGCTAGAAAGATGGTAGTGGGATTTCTAGCAGGAGGAGGGAGATGATACCTCATTGTATCACTCACTGGTGAAGCCCCACCTGGAGTACTGTGTCCAGTTCTGGAGGCTGCACCTCTAAAAGGACACTAGCAGGGTGAAAGTGGTCCAAAGAAGGGCTACCAAAATGGTGCGGAGGTTACACCATAAACCATATCAGGAGAGGCTGCAGGTGCTCAACATGTTCTCCCTCGAGGAGACGAAAGTGAGGGGTGACATGATTGAGACCTATAAGTACATCACAGTTGTAAACAAGGTGAAAGTGGGGAGTCTGTTTCAAAGGAGAAAGAGTACCAGAACACAGGGCATGCAATAAAGCATGTGGAGGGAAGGGGTTAACAGAGATGTGAGGAAATACGTCTTCACAGAAAGGGTGCTGGATGACAGGAACAGACTGTCGGAAGAGGTGGTGGGGTGGGGGTAAAGTCTGTGAGGAGCTTCATGTATGCATGGGAGAGGCACACAGGCATAATATGTAGTGGAAAGGGGGCAAAGATTTACACCGACAACCAAATAGGGTCCACTGTGTAGTAATAGGCAAAGAAAAATCGGGCATATTAGACGGCTTACTAGTCCTTTCCTGCTGACAGATCCTGTTTCTATGTTTCTATATTGCTATGTACTAGTGACTTTTGAGTGACTTCTCAAATATCTTCCCAAATGGCATTTTCTAGACCCAACCTCAGGGGTGATGGGTTGATCTCATAGGTACCCTGAAGGTCTTCATAATGAAAGATGAATTTTCCTCAGTCAACCGCAAACCGACTTTAACTACTGGGCAGTCTGTATAACACCCATTAGACTGTTTATGCATGTATTCATTTATTGAGTTATTTTATTTATTTATTTATTTTGTTAGTCAATAGTTAGTTTTTGTTAACCAGGTAACACTAGACAAATAAATGCCTATTTTCAAACCCAAGGAATCCATCATGTAAGTTTGGCAGGTGCAGTCAATCCCGTGGAATGAGCAGCCACTAAACTTAGAATTTTATGCTAATTAAGGAATTCAGAATGAAATTCAAACCCTGCTGTGTGGTCACACTCACCCCTGCACTCTGTCAGATTTATTTGTCTGCCTGAAGAAAGCAGTCACCCCCAAAATCTTATTATCAACTTCCAGCTGGTTCATTGTTTATTTTTTTGCAAAATGTATCACAGTATACTGTTTAGTTATTTTATCGATAACTCTGTGTTAGCTGTTTATTGAATATTTTAACTTTATCCAGTTCCCCAGTGGTTCCCAGGAATGGCAGAAGGCTGTTTTTCAGTGCATTTCCTGCTTTTATCAACCACTTAAAAGCAATGTTTTCACTATATTACTGAAAAATGAAACCACTTTGCAGTTTTTACTGTTTATTATTCTTGGTTCCTCTTTACTTGGGAACCGAGTCAATATTTAAGATTTTAATCTAATGAAGTCATATGTTAGGCTTGTTATATTTGTGGTTTAACTTTTAAGAAAACCAAACCACATTTTAAATACTTGAAACCCTTTTTACATATACAGGTTTTTTTTTCCTCATTAAAAAAATGTATTTTTGATTTATGGTTCATCTGTACTTTACCAGTGTTTGACATGACTGACAGACCAAAGGAGAAGACGGGACTTACAGGCTTTAAAAATTGCAACATTTGCTTCCGGCTTCTGGCAAGGGCAGAATGCCACAAGTTGTGCTTCAAGTGCCTGGGTCCAGACCACGATTTTAACAATTGTGAGCTTTGTATAACGTTTTATCCTAAAAAACAAAATAAAAGGGATAACAAATTAGAAGACTGTTAATATTATTGAAACTAATACCATTGAAACTATTGTTCTTGGCAACCTGAGTTTGGACTGGCTTACACCCAGGGCAAATGTCTTAAAGGACTTACGTGACGAGCTTGGCATCTTGCAGCTTATCTCAGAACCAACTAGGAACAATATAAGAAATAAGGATGATGGCACCATCCTTGACCTAATCCTCACAAACCGTCCCTATAAAATTTTGCACACAGCCATCTTTCACAATGACTTGAGTGACCATAACATTGTCGTCTGCACTTGTATGCAAGAAAAACGTCTCTCATGTTCCAGATTGGTTATTAGGTGTAGCTTTCACAGGTTTAAAATCGATAACTACCTAGCTGGCCTCAAATGTGTAAATTGTCAAAGTCTCTACTTGGCCACCTCCATGGATAAAGCCATTACCATCTTAAATGAAAACCTTATGAAACTAGCAAATAAGCATGCCCCTTTTGTTAAACATAAGGCGAGGAAGGCTATGCACCTCTGATTTACCTTGGAACTGAAAGCTGCTCTAACACATTGTGATAAACTTTGGGCATGTGCAAGACAAACCAAATTCATTGCTGACTGGCAGGCATTCAGAACCTTGATAAATGCTTGCACTAAGCTTATTAGAATGGTCAAATCTAACTATTATGTAGAAACTCTGGAGGATACCAAAGGCAATCCTTCTAAAATGTGGCAAATGATAAAATCAGTTCAAGGTCACAACCTTCCCCCATGCCCATAACAATTACCACCGATGGTGCCATGGTCTCTGACCAAGGCACTATCCTAGAAAAATTAAATGCCCACTTTGCCACAACAGGCATTGCATTTGACTCTTCCCTGGACACTGGGCTGGTTAGCCACTCCACATTTATGGATGACCCCCAGGACCTGAGGCCCCAAGACTCCTTTTGGCTTTCCCCAGCAACCTACGAGGAAGTCAAAGACCTCTTGAAAAAACTAGACCCAAAGAAAACTGTGGGTGCTGATGAGATTGATTCTTCATTAGGGCTGCAGGTAGGAGGAGCCTGCAGCCCTATTGTGTCAGCTCTAACAAGCATTTGTCAATGCCGAATGTTTGCTTACTGGCATTGGCAGTGGTAGTGTAGAAGTTACAGAGCTGCGTAATAGGAATGGCAGTGAAGTATTGAACTGAAGCCAACCCCACCACCACCCTGCAGAGAGTGACGGGCATTGGGGTGTGCGTTTGGGTCGTCAGGCATAATGGCCACGCCATTTCACCACACCCGACTCTGCAGAGACTGGACAAGTGTCACGTGTTCCTTGGGGTCTTTGGCTCTTATGCACTCCATTTCATTAGGAAATACGGTGGATGGGTGCGATATAGAGAATGGGGTGAAGTTTGGGCCTAAAGAGTCCAAGGCATACCTCGATGCATCTCAGTGACTGCAGGGTGTAGAATGGTATGAGCATCACAGGCAAGAATCCCAAGTTACACCCCTGATTCCTGTCATTCTCTATAGGGTTGGGCGATTTAGTTGAAAAGCCTAATACCTCAGGCATTCGTTGGTATTTTAACTCCAAATTTTCAACATGTTTGTTTTGTGACCCCACCTCATTAACAGGGGGAATATCAGTTTGGTAGCCAAAAGCTGCTTATGCACAATGACTACGGGATTTAGCACCACAGGTGCAAAAATATTCCGAACAGGATGTAAAAAATGACAGCTGAACTCTTTCATGGGGAGGTGTAAAAATGGCTATGTTGCAAATGTGTAGTAAAAATATTTAAAAAAATGGTGAAGTCATGAGCGTACATAGAAACTGTAGCACGACACCCGTTATATAAGTAGGTTGGGGATATTTTATAGCAGATTGTCAACTCAGGCATTTTGGTGCCTCCGATCATGAACAGTGTCACTGTGATTTTCTTTATCTGTGCTGAACAATGATTTCCCACAGCGACCACGCATCTCTGGCACTGAAAGTGTGAAACACACTTTGGCCATGTTGTGAAAAATGGCAGCTGTACTGTTCTTATGAAGTGTTGAAAATGCCACTAGTGAAAATCTGGACTGAAAATATTACAAAGTCATGAACTAACGAGGATGCGTGGAAACTGCACAATGCTCACTGTAATACAGTCATTTTATGGACTTTGTCACCAAATTTTCAACATAGCCATTTTAAGACCTCTGCTCATGAACAGTGTAACTGTGATTTTTTAATCTGTCCTAAACATTGCTTTCGCACCAACAGCACCATTGTGCGCTACATGTGCGATAACACATTTTGGGTGACATATGAAAAATTGCAGCTGTACTGTTCATAAGGAAGTTTAATAAAATGGACATGTTGAAAATCTAGAGTGAAATATTAAATTACAAACTTACGAGCATGCATAGGAACTGTGCAGCAACGCTCGTAAAAGTCATTTTTAGGCATTTTTTCACCAAATTTTCAACATAGCCATTTTAAGACCTCTGCTCATGAACAGTGTCACTGTGGTTTTGTTAATGTGTCCCATACACTGAGTTTGCACACCGACTGCACCATTGTGCGCTACATGGGCGGAAACACATTTTGGACAGGATGTGAAAAATGACAGCTGTACTGCTCATAAGGAGGTGTGGAAAAATGGCAATGTTGGAAATCTGGAGTGGAAATATTGAAAATTCGCAAACCTATGAGCGTGCGTGGGAACTGTGCAACGCACACTCGTAAAACAGTCATTTTTAGGAATTCTGTCACCAAATTTTCAACATTGCCATTTTAAGATCTCTGCTCATGAACAGTGACACTGTGATTTTCTTAATGTGTCCCATACACTGAGTTTGCACAACGACTGCGCCATTGTGCGCTACATGGGCGGAAACACATTTTGGGTGAGATGTGAAAAATGACAGCTGTACTACTCATAAGAAGGTGTGGTAA
Source organism: Neoceratodus forsteri (assembly GCA_016271365.2). Classification (NCBI taxonomy): domain Eukaryota; kingdom Metazoa; phylum Chordata; order Ceratodontiformes; family Ceratodontidae; genus Neoceratodus; species Neoceratodus forsteri. The sequence goes on from CM028132.1 coordinate 656,533,335, forward strand.
AATGGCAATGTTGAAAATCTGGAGTGGAAATATTGAAAATTCTCAAACCTATGAGCGTGCGTAGGAACTGCGCAACGCACGCTCGTAAAACAGTCATTTTTAGGAATTTTTTCACCAAATTTTCAATATAGCCATTTCAAGACCTCTGCTCATGAACAGTGTCACTGTGATTTTCTTAATTTGTCCCATATATTGATTTCACACACCGACTGCGCCATTCTGCGCTTCAAGGGCGGAAACACATTTTGGGTGAGATGTGAAAAATGACAGCTGTACTACTCATAAGATGGTGTGGTGACATGGCAATGTTGAAAATCTGGAGTAAAAATATTGAAATTTTGCGAACTTACGAGCCTGCGTAGGAACTGCACAATGCACGCTCGTTAAACAGTCATTTTTTTGAATTTTGGCAGCAAATTTTCAACATGGGGGTTTTGGGCCCCCTTCTCATGAATGATGTCAGTGTCATGGTGGTATTCAGTCCTGAAGGGTGATTTCACAGTCACTGCATAGTCACTGCGCGAAATCACCTTTCGAGCCTGAATAACGCCATGACAGTGACATCATTCATGAGAAGGGGTCCCAAAAACCCCATGTTGAAAATATGGTGCAAAAATTCCCAAAAATGCCTGAGATATGCAATAAAGTTGAACCCTCCTATCTAGCCCATTATACAGCTTACCGGCATTTCCTCAGTTCGCGGTCGGCTTTGAAGAGTGCAGACGTGTTCCCGGTCCACTGAAGATTGTCGCGCCAGAGTCCAGAGGTAAGTATGGGGTGAGGGGGGTGTGGGGAGGCTGGGTGCGCAGTGGGTGGGTGCAGGTTGTGGGAGGGGGTTGGGAGGCGCATTCGGGACCGTTTTGTTTACAGGTTAAAACAAAAAAAAGACTTCGTGGGACCGCTTGCCACGCTGGGGTGGGCTCCCAGCATGGCACAAGGACTTTGGGGGGCGTTCAGCCAACGGGGGATTGGGCACCCCCGTCGGCAACAAAAATAAATAAAAAAACCTCGTGGGACGTTTGCCACGCTGGGGTGGGCTCCCAGCGTGGCACAAGGACTTTGGGGGGGGGCGTTCAGCCGACGGGGGATTGGGCACCCCCGTCAGCAAAATGACTGATTGCCACACTGGGGTGGGCTCCCAGCATGGCACCAACTACTGGGAGGGGGGGAGGAGATGATGCAGCTCAGCCGATGGGGATTGGGCACCCCGTCGGCTATACACTGCGTGTGGGGGCGCGCACGCCTGCGGCTGTGGGGGAGCTGCGCATGAGCAGCTTCTTATCGCTGCTCACTCAAGCGTAGCTCCCCCTTTCAACTGTATGCCACTGCATTTTGGAGCGTGTCATAGACAGCACCAAAATGCATTGGCTTACAGGGGCTGCGCCTGCCAGCACACTGCCTGAATTGGAGGAGGAGGAGGTGACACACCTCCAAAATCTCCAATGATGGCACTATGTTTCTTGCACATGCGTGCAAGCAAACATAAAAATGAGCTACAGGATTCGGACCATAAAATGCTTCCTTTGGCATTTTAGAATGATCCTTCCAGTGTTTCATTCCTTCAATTTAACCCTTGTAGTGCTGCAGACTGAACATCTCTCCAGGGCTCAATCAAATAGATTCATTTTAGTTCTTTCGGCAGCCTAGGGATTAAGAAACACATGCTGTGGACAATCACATCTCCTCCCCAACATTGTAATGGCTCAGTGAGTGAGTATAAGAAACACATGCTTACTTTTGAATCCAACTTGGTAAAAAGCATTTTTAGAGCTAATGCAAGAAGGCTGTTGATTAGACCTGTTTCAACAGTTTTCTCAGCTTTTTTTCATTGCAATTTGACTTGCTATCTTTGAAGACTAATAATTTATCGACTTGACATTCAACAGACAACAGGGTCAACTGCAGTAGTGCCAAATTACAGTCTTAGTGAACTCTTCCAGAGTGTGTGTGTGTGTGTATATGTATGTGTGTGTGTGTGTGTGTGTGTGTGTGTGTGTCAGCATTTCCTCTGAATAACTGATTTATGTTAACCCTTTCTGGCCTAATTAGTGGCATTGGATGTAGGAAGGGTTTTAAATGCTAGGCAGCTAATGTTTAAGGGAGGGAATTACAAAGAATGATAGTGATGTTAACTGCAGTGTTCCACTGTAGGGCACCCTCCTTTTCCCTGTATTTTCCATGTAAAACTGGGACAAAACTCCTGTGCATTTTTCTGTATGCAAAAAATTAAACGTGCACAATTGTAGCCTAGTTTTTGTGGATTTTTGTGGATTTACATGGTTTTCTGCTTGGAGTAACTACACCATTCTTGCTCACTACATCCATGAATGTCTCCTGAACTGGATTTCTGCAAAACATCATCACCAGGTATCTGCATTTTTCATTTAAAAATCAACTTTTTGGAATCTATCCCAAGCAAAACATAAGTCAAGCAACTAAGTCTGACAAACTCAGTGACTCTAGGTCCTGCTTGAATCCACATTTTCGTCTGACCTGCTCCATGATCTGTATATGGGCTTTAACAACCTCTTTGAATGACAAAGAAGCATGCAGACAAAAGGATTTCACATCCTGCATATGCGCAGGCACAGTTCATCACCTTCAGGAATTCTAACACATTCTGTGACTCTGGACCTCAGCTGTTGATAATTTATTTTGGCTTATGACTTAACCACCAGGTATCTACAAGATACTGAAATCCTTTCTCCTACAAATTCTCCTTATGCTGCTCCTGCTCTCAGGTAATGTTCACCCCAACCCAGGACCACCTGGGCAGCCAGCAGTGGCACCAAGCAGAAGGACAGAGACACTCACCATGGCATCCATCAACGCCTGCAGCATCCTCAACAAACTTGATTCCCTCCAAACATGGATCCTACAGCACAACCCTGATGTCCGCTCAGTTGTGGAAACATGGCTAAACCCTAAAATCCCTGATACCTCAGTCTCTATCCCTGGCTACTGCATTTTCAGGCAAGACAGGATTGCTAAACGGGGTTGGGGCTGCGCCATCTATCTTAAGGATACCCTTATGGGTCACATCATCCCATCCCCTAGCCTGAGCAACTCCTCTCAGGTCCTCACAATCAAAATCCTCACAATCAAAATCCTCCTTGGTGCACATAACAAGGAACTCACTGTCATCTCAGTTTACCTACCCCCAAGAGACCAGGCCGCTGGCTTCCATAGCATCATGGAATATCTAAGGGTCCAGCAACATAATTCTGAAACCATAATCATGGGTGATTTTTAACATTAACTGGCTCTCTGCTGAGGCCGCTACCTATAAGAATGCAGCCGCGGTGCATCACCTCACTCAACTGGTCAATGCCCCCACCAGGTGTAACTATAGGACAGGCTCCCTTACTCCTCTAGACTGGATTCTGTCTAACCGCCCTGAATGCTTCTCCAATGTTTCTGTACTCCCAGATACAATAAGTGACCACTTGCCTGTCATCTGCTCCTGGTCAAACAAATACCACAAGCCCCCTCCCAAGCTTATCTATGCCAGGGTTATCAAACAAGGGCACCTCCAGCTGTTAAAATCCCATCTAACCAGGCTGAACTGGGCAGTGCTTGACTCCCTCAGTGACACCAACAAAGCTCTGGACCAATTTATCAAACGTTTCAATGAAGCCAGTGACATCTATGCACCAGTGAAAAAGATGACGGTCAAAGGACAGACTAACCCCTGGGTTACTACTGACATTTTAACTCTACTCAAGCACAGAGACCACCTCTGGCATTGTGCTCATGCAACTCCAATGCAAGTAAACATACAATTATACAAAGCAGCCAGAAATGATTGCACTTGAAAAATACAGAATGCTAAACACAGCTATTACAAAGAGGCTCTGACCAACTCTTGGGGCCAGGGAAAAAAATTCTGGAACAACATGAAAGAACTCACAGGCAAGGATCCTAAAGCACCACCCACTATGCTCAACCTTCATGGCACTCCTACACTCGACCTAGGTACCATCACCAGCACTTTTAATAATGCATTTACAAACCTGGACAGTGTCCTTCCAAATTTTTTCGATGACCTCCCCTCCAGCTCCTCCCAAGTTACCCCCGAACTAGAACGTACAACCCCAAAGTTTTTTTTTAAGGAGGTCCCACTACAAGTAGCTAGAAAATACATTCCAAAGGCCATCGGCAAACAAGGATACAGTGGTAACTCCCTTGACCTGAAACTGCTGGCACAAGTCCTCGATGAAATCTTAGAGCCACTTACAAAGATCTTCACTCTCTTGCTTAGATTGGGTCATTTCCCCCTCCCTCTGGAAGAAAGCCACTGTCACACTGGTTCACAAAAGTGGAGATAGGATGCTCCACACCAATTACAGACCTATCTCACTCCTCCCCTCACTATCTAAAGCGCTGGAGCGAATAGTGTCAGACCAACTAGTTGAATTCCTGGATAAGTACAATGTACAGTGCCCAGAGCAGCATGGCTTCAGAAAAGAGCACAGCACCACCACCACTGCACTACTGGAATTTACAACCTCCATCCATGCCATGCTTGACAAAGGGAATTGTGAAGGGGCAGTATTTATAGACCTTACCAAGGCATTCGACACAGTTAACCACCCCCTACTGCTCAAGCAACTGTCCTCCATTGGGTTCTCCAGCGATGCCCTTCCATGGTTCACCAGCTACCTTGATAATCAGATCCAACATGTAAGGATCTCTTCAGATGAGAAACCGGTCCACTCCAGAGTCCCCCAAGGGTCTATTCTGGGCCCCTCTACTCTTCTCCCTCTTCATCAACAATCTCCCCAGTGCCTGCCACCCAAAAATATTACTATACGCATATGATGCAGTCCTGTTTTCCAGCCACCATGACATTACAGTCCTTAAATCCCAGCTGCAGCTCGACTTCAAGTGCATCGAAGACTGGTTCAATTCTCATAAGCTTGTCCTGAACCACAGTAAGACTAAAGCCATGTCCTTCTGTAACCGATGGAGCAGGCACAACTGTCTGTCCCTCACCATCAAGAACCACGCTGGGAACCCACTCGAACATGTCAAGGAGTTCAAGTACCTTGGTATTACCCTCGATAGTACCCTCTCCTACACTCGGCATATTGTCACTGTTGCCAAGACTGCCAATATACGGATTGGACTACTACACAAACACAAGCACTGTATGCCTGCGGATGCCCTTAAACTAGCCATCTACAGCTCTGTCACCTCTATCATTGATTATGGCCTTGCCATCTATGGCTCTGCCTCAAAAAGTGCCCTCTGAAGGATCTTGGTTTCTCTCAACAAAGCCTGTAGACTACTAACGGGTGCGGCCCAACAAACTCACACCTGCGACCTCTATGCACAGGCCAGCTGGCTACCCCTACTCAGCAGAATACAATACCAGACCTGCTTACTTACCAAAAAGATTCTCCTCGGTCTCATGCCACCTGGTGTTAGCTCACTCCTTACTACCTACAGTGGCACTCAACAAACACGTGGTGCCCAATCTCTAACCTTTCAGGTTCCTAGATGTCGTGACTCCATGGGTCAGCGGTCCTTTATCTATAGAGCCGCTAATGGTTCAATTCCTCAATAAAGAAGCACTTTCCTCTACTACACTTGGACCTTCAAAAGGAATCTCAAACTTTACCTCACCTCTACCACTCAATGTGACTGCTTCTCGGAACAGAGATCTCTCTAAACACCTCCCAGTTCACTCATGTCTCACAGCCCGCCCTTTCCCAGTCTCATTCCCTCTGGCCTTCCTTGTGACTCCTTTTCTGCTTTGTGTCTCCACTGGTACAAGACAATTTCCACCACCATCGGACAGTGGCCCATTAGCCTGCCAACTTCCTCTCTCGGTCGCACGCCTACAATACTAACTGCCTATGGTGCCCTCTATCTCTTATTGTTACCACAGCCAGCTGCCTACTCAAGCTGCTCGTTATATGACTATTATCTCAAAGTATGTTATAACTGAGTATCTTTATTTTTTCTTTCAGTTGCTTTGGTTGTTTATTGTGCATTCTTTTACTACCTCTGTATGTATGTTGACCCTCATCCTTTGACGTGGAACCTTTGTAAACGAGCAGTTTCTGCTCAAAGGTATTTGTAATCTGAGAATTTAATAAATAAAAAAAAATAAACTCAGTGCCTGTCAACTTATGCCTGCCAGTAAAATCACTATAAAAAATGTTAGAGACTTACCTGTCTCAGCAGTTGCACCTGCCTGATTGGTGCTTTACCCCTTCCATATGTTCCTGGTGCCGCTATTTCAAAAATTTGTTTAGCAGCTTTTAAATAATTTCACTCGTAAAATTACCCACACCGGCCTCTGCTTCCCATTTTTTTACTACTGATGCTGCCTCGTTCTCATGTTATGATTGACGCCCAGGAGTGTGGGACTTCCACCATCTGCATGGGGATACTTTGCAGCCAACAGTTACATGAAACATGGACACCGGCCCACTAACAAGGGTCTTGTTAGTTGACTGCGCCCATGTTTCATCACCAACTGCCCATTACAATATAGAAACACTACCCAAAAGGTACCCACACACTAAAATGGGAGCTCGTCCTCACACTTCTAGGCTAAGTCACAACTTTGCTGTGCGTGGAGGTGGAGCATCAGTAGCTAAAAAAATGGGAAGTAGGAGAGATCCTGTGGGGGTAATTTTATAAGTGAAATTATTTAAAAGCTGTTAAACGAGTTTTGGAAATAGTGACACCAGGAACATATGGAAGGGGTAAGGCACCAATGAGGCAGGTGCAACTGCAAATGTAGTTTATTTGGTAGGTCTCTTTAAGGCTATTTTTATTTATTTTAAATGGTAAAACTTACCTGCAACATATTTCACAGAGGCTACGGACAAATGCTGGAATCTCTCAAGCTTTGCTCTCAATGTTCACTTCTCCAGAATCTCTTGAAGGTATTTTAACATTGTTACAATGTATTGACACAAATGGACAGCCTGGCAGAGATGCAGTATGTCATATTCAGTGGGTCATACTTTTATCCATTTTGGCAATGTACTGACACGGGATAGCTTTGATGAGATGCAGAATCTCATTTTCAGTGGGGTCTTACTTTTATCGGTACTGACTTAAACTATGCATATGTGAGTCTGGAGCATATGTAGTCATGTCAGTGCTGCCATGATATGGCTGACTATGGGGCAGTTGGAACTCTTATGGTTTTATACTTGTAGGAAGGGTAAATGAATACTAGGCAGCTAATCTTTTAGGGTTTTCACAGAAACATAGAAACATAGAGGTTGATGGCAGATAAGGACCGCAAGGTCCATCCAGTCTGCCCATTTCTTTTCTACCTTATAAATGTGCCATCAGCCTTTGCTCTGTCAGTGACATATCTATTCATACTCATCTGTATTGCTCCCTTATGCCTATCCCATGTCTGTTTGAAGCCCTGCACTGTATTCATAGCCATCACTTCCTGAGGTAGGCCGTTCCATGCATCCACCACTCTTTTTGTGAAAAAGAATTTCCTCACATTCCCCCTTAATCGGCCTCCGTCTAATCTCATGCTGTGTCTTCTTGTCCTGCTATTTTTCTTATATTTAAACATGTTAGACTCTTTCACCTTGTTAATGCCCTTAAAGTGTTTGAATGTTTCGATTATATCACCTCTCTCCCTCATTTGCTCAAGGGCATACATATTGAGCTCCGTTAATCTGTCCTCATATGTCTTCTGATGCAGTTCCTGCACCATTTGGCTGTCCTTCTCTGGACTGCCTCAATTTAGTTAATGTCCTTGTGATGGTGGTGGCCTCCAGTACTGCACGCAGTACTCCAGATGGGTCCTAACCAGTGTCTTGTAAAGAGGGATTATTACCTTCCTCTTACGACTTGTGATACCCCTACTAATGCACCCTAACATCCCCTTAGCCTTACCTACTGCTTTAGAGGTCTGCTTGGATGATTTCAGGTCATTGGTGATGATGATGCCCAAGTTTCTTTCTTCCTTTGTGACCGCCAGCAACTCCCCTCCCAGCCTATAGGTGGCTTCAAGGTTTCTCTTCCCTATGTGCATGATCTTGCACTTCTTTGCATTAAATCCCAGTTGCCTCTCTTCTGCCCATTTTGCTAGTTTATCCAGATCTCTTCTCATTCTGCCCACCCCATCTGGATCATCTACTCTGTTGCAGATCTTGGTGACATCTGCAAACAGACAAGCCTTACCCTCTAGTCCATCTGCAATGTCATTAATGAAGATATTGAAGAGTACTGGCCCCAGGACTGATCCCTGAGGTATCCCACTTGTGACTTGCATCCCTTCTGACTGTATACCATTTACCACCACTCTCTGTTTTCTGCCCGTCAACCAGTTTGTCACCCAGATGATCAACTTCTGACCCACCTCGAGCCTACCCAACTTATTTATCAATCTTCTATGTGGAACAGTGTCGAAAGCTTTTCTGAAGTCAAGGTAGGAGACATCAACTGCTCCCCCTTGGTCCACCACTCTGGTTACCCAGTCAAAGAAATCTATGAGATTAGTTTGACAGGACCTTCCTTTTGTAAACCCATGCTGTCTTGGATCCTGTGCCCCTATGGATTCCAGGTGTTGCACTATCCTTTCTTTAAGGAGTGCCTCCATAATCTCGCCCTCTACTGAGGTAAGACTGACTGGTTTGTAGTTCCCTGCCTCCTCCCTGCTACCTCTCTTGTGGAGCGGGATAACATGAGCCCTTCTCCAGTCTTTTGGGACCTGTCCTGTGCTCAGAGACTCACTAAACAGTTCTGCTACTGGCTCTGCTAGTTCCACCCTTAGCTCCTTAAGTACCCTGGGATGTATGCCATCAGGTCCCATTGCCTTGTCCACCCTGAGCTTAGTGAGCTCTTGTAGGACCCTTTTGTGAAGAGAGTAGTGCTCACCTTCCTCCACCCTGTGTCCACGGTGCTGAGCTGTGGGGCCTGTCCTACCTCCTCTTCAGTAAATACTGAGCAAAAGTATCTATTTAGGAAAAATGCTTTTACAGAGTCCTCCTCACATTCCCCCTTTTCTCCTTTGAGCTTAGCAATACCCCCTCTGGACTTTCTCCTTTCACTAATGTATCTATACAAAGTCTTGTCACCTTCTTTTACTGTTCATGCTAGTGTTTCCTCAGTTTGGGACTTTGTCTGCCTTACTACCTTCCCTGCTTCCCTTAGGGCAGTTTGGTATGCCTCCCTATCTTCATCCTGCTCTGCTGTGTTCCCTTATATTTCCAGAAGGCCAGGCTTTTGGCTCTGACCTTTTCTGCTACTGTATTTGAGAACCAAAGTGGTTTCCTTCTTCTTTTACACTTACTTTTCTGTCTAATACAATGGGATGTTGCTTCAAGTATTGCATCCTTAATGCTTGCCCACTTTGCCTGCACCTTTTCACCTGTGTTTCTTTTTGCCAGGGCTAGCTTAACTCTGTTGGCCATCTTGTAAAAGTCAGCTCCTCTGAAGTCCCATATTTTTGCCTTGGAATGGGATGATTTAGATGTAGTGGCCAAACTGAACCATACCATGTGATGGTCACTGGCCCCCAGGTGACCTTCTACCTGGAGATCTGTGATCCCTTCCCTGTTAGTAAGTACTAGATCTAGGGTAACCCTGTCTCTTGTGGGTTGTTGTACCAGTTGTTTGAGGCCCTCCCCCTGCAGGGAATCCACCATGTGTCTAGTCCTGGCAGATGTTCCTGCTGGTATTGACCAATCTGTATCCGGCATGTTGAAGTCTCCCGTTATCAGAACCTCTGCTTTAGCTGTCATGTTTTGTATATTTTCTAAAAGTAATGTATCTATGTCCTTCCCCTGGTCTGGGGGCCCGTAGACAACCCCAGTTCTTATGGCTGTCCCATTTCCTTTTTCCAGGGTGACCCACAGTTCTTCTGGCTCCTTATGAGTATTCTGAATTTCTGTAGCTTTGATATTTTCATTGACATACAGGGCCACTCCAACCCCCCTTTTTGCACCTCGGTCTCTTCTGAACAGTACATAGCCAGGTACTGAAGTCTCCCAAGTGTGGTTACTGGTAAACCACATCTCACTAATGGCTACTATGTCCAGTTTATCCTCTGACTTTATTGCATGCAGGTTTGGGATCTTATTTCCCAGGCTGTAAGCATAGGTTGCAAGGGACATCCTAGGGAATTACAAAGAATGATAGTGGTGTTAACTGCAGTGTTCTCAGATTGAACAAACCATTTCTCTGCAGGTCATCCTCCTTTTCTCTGTATTTTTCATCTAAAACTGGGACAAAACTCCTGCACCTTTTCCTGTATGCTCAAATCAATACATGTACACAACTGAATTTATTATGCCTGTCAGTAAAATCACTATAACAAATGTTAAGGCTCTTTTCATTTATTTTAAATGGTAAATCTCACCTGCTACATATCACAGAGGCTCTGGAAAAATGTTGAAATTTATCAAGCTTTGCTCATAATGTTCACATGTCTCCAGAACCTCTTGATAGTATTATAGCATTGTTACAATGTACTGAAATAGCCGGATAGCCTGACTGAGATGCAATATGTCAGATTCAGTGGGTCATCCTTTTATCCATTTTGGCAATGTACTGACACATGATAGCTTTGATGAGATGCACAATCTCATTTTCAGAGGAGTCCTAATTTTACCCACATCTACAATATACTGATACACATTAGACTGGCTAAGATGCAGTGTTTGATTTTCAGTGGGGTCTTACTTTTACCAGTGCTGACTTAAACTATGCATATGTGAGCATGGCACATATGTAGTCATGTCAGTTCTGCCATGTTACAGCTGACTATGAGGCAAACTGCACATGTGCGAGTATCACACCTGCACATTTCTGTAATACGAGCAGTATCAGTTACATCTGACTCTGGTGTGGTGACAGCACCTCATATTCTTTCCAATGCTTTGACACTCCTAAAAGCTCTTCACAGCTATAACAACTCAGTGCTGGCAAAAGCTAAAGGATGGGCAATACTGAGGACTGCTCTACTGTCTTCATGTCCACAGTCTCTATTGGCAGGTCAGCTTAGAAGGCCATCACCTGCCTGCCTGGTGGTGCAGAGGGTTAAGGCATCTAGCCTTACCTCGTGTCATGCCGGCGACCCTGGTTCGGGAACTACCTCGGGTCATTGGGGAGCCGGCCAGGGTGGAAGGTAGGAGCAGGACTCGGCCACCTATCGGCAGCTCTCCTTTCCAGGGGTGGACACTTTCCCCTCTATAGTAGGGCTTGATTAAGTAAAGCTGTATCCAAATTTCCTCCCTGTGAACCAAGTTATACTTTTTCAATGCCAAAAAAAATTGCAGTGCATTCCCTGATTTTGAATACATTTCATATTTGATGATATTATACTTTGCACATTCTTGTGTTATATATTCTAGTATGTTCATCTACTAAAACAGCAGAGCAATACTCTGGTTAACATTTTGGCCAATGCATTTTTGTTCTATTTTAGATTGCCACTTACCTTCTGACTTGTATGATATCCTTCTTTCCACGGTCTGAGTCTGCTTTAGAACTTCTTTCATGTCTGAAAGAATAAAAGGAGCACTCCTTTTAACCCTTGCTAGGCCACGGACTGATATATCAGTCCAACATGTCTATATGCTCTAACTCTTTCAGGGTTAATACAGTGCGGACCAGGCCTTCATCAGTATTTTCAGCTAATTTTGACCATCTGTTGTTTATTCATCACTTTTGTTGTGACTAAAATGAACTATTATGCAGCAGGCAATGCTCTCTGCCCTTACAGAACAATACTTGTCCAAAAACAGCTACAAATACCAATGAAAACCTGGTTAGAGGAACATTAAAAGGAGTGCTCCTTCTATTATTTCAGTCATGAAAAAGGTACTCAAGCAGACTCAAATTGTGGAAAGAAGGGTATCATACAAGTCAGGATGGAAGTGGCAGTCTGAAATAGCATAGAAAAGTATAGGTCAAAACTTTCATCAATTGTTGCACTGTTGCTTTAAGTTATAAGGCTATGCTGAATTTTACAAATGCTTGCTCATAACTTTAGTAATATTCAGTATTTTTACCACAACATTTCAACATAGCCATTTTGGTACAGTGACTCATTAATGTGACAGCTGTCATTTTTCAACTCCTGCTCAAAATGTGTGTTTGTGGCCCAAAAGTTGATTTTGCAGTTCTTGCATGACATCACCTTTAGGCCTGGAGATGTACATTTTCTCTACCCTTCTTTATGAGGCAGGTTAATCACAAGGGTGTGTTGAAAAGTAGGTGTAAAAATATAAAAAGAAAAATCATTTTCAATATTTTTAACCCAAATTCCTCTCTAGCAGCCCTATCGGGTCTGGCCAGAGTTCATTTTTATGTTCGCTTGTGCGCGTGCGCAAGGAACATCTTGGGAGAATAGCACACTTTGGAGGTGTGACTCTCCTGTGCAATCCACTGCTCCGTTGAGCAGGCATGTTGGTCCTGCACCAATGGATGCGGGTGCTTTGTATGACAGCGGTGGTGTTCAGTTCAAAGAAAACCACCGCTGTTGCTGTCCTGGCCATTTTGTGTGACCCCCCCAAAGATTTGGTGCCACGCTGGGAGCCCACCCCAGCATGGCAAATCTTGTTTTGGCTGACGGGGGTGCACAATCCCCCATCGGCTCCATGTCCCCCCAAACAGCTTTCCCTGCTGCCACGCTGGGAGCCCACCCCAGCATGGCAAACATCCCGCATCACACCGTTGTGTGCTCGCAGCCGCCTCATGCTCCCCAAAGCTTTGGTGCCATGCTGGGAGCCCACCCCAGCATGGCAAACCTTGTTTTGGCCGATGGGGGTGCCCAATCCCCCATTGGCTCCATGCCCCCCTCAGCCATCCTTCTGCCATGCTGGGAGCCCACCCCAGCGTGGCAAACGCCCCAAGGCCATCTGAAGTAAAAAAAAAAAACTGTAAATAAGAAAACCTTCCATCGCTGTCTTCCCACCCCTTCCACAACCCACACCCACCCACTGAGCACCCTGCCTCCCCACACCCCCACCCATACCTACCTCCAGAGCTCGTGCGATGATTATCGGTGGACTCGGAACATGTCTGCACTCTTCAAAGCAGACCGCGAACTGAGGAAATGCCGGTAAGCTGTATAATGGGCTAGATGGGTTTTTTCAACTTTGTTGCATATCTCAAGCACTTTGGGGAATTTTTGCACCAAATTTTCAACATGGGGTTTTTGGGACCCCTTCTCATGAATGATATCACTGTCATGGCGTTATTCGGGCACGAAGGGTGATTTCACAGTCACTGCATGAAATCACCTTTTGGGCCTGATTAATGAAACAACACTGCCAGCGTTCATAAGGTGGGCTCTCAAAAAGCCTATTTTGAAAATTTGGTGGAAAAATTCCTAAAAATGACTGCTTTATGAGCGTGCATTGCTCAGTTCCTACGCACGCTCATAAGTTTGCAAATTTTCAAGATTTTCACTCCAGATTTTCAACATTGCCATTTTACCACACCTCCTTATGAGCAGTACAGCTGTCATTTTTCACATCCTGCCCAAAACGTGTTTCCACCCATGTAGCGCACAATGGCGCAGTCGGTATGCGAAATCAATGTATGTGACACATTAAGAAAATCACAGTGACACTGTTCATTAGCAGAGGTCTTAAAATGGCCGTGTTGAAAATTTGGTGAAACAAATCCTAAAAATGACTGTTTTACGAGCGTGCGTTGTGCAGTTCCTACGCACGCTCGTAGGTTTGCAAATTTTCAATATTTCCACTCCAGATTTTCAACATTGCCATTTTTCCACACCTCCTTATGAGAAGTACAGCTGTCATTTTTCACATCCTGCCCAAAATGTGTTTTACGTTCATGTAGCGCACAATGGCTTAGTCGGTGTGCTTAACTCAATGTATGAGACACATTAAGAAAATCACAGTGACACTGTTCATGAGCAGAGGTCTTAAAATGGCTATGTTGAAAATTTGGTGAAAAAAATTCCTAAAAATGACTGTTTCTGTGGGTGTGTTGCGCAGTTCCTACGCACGCTCGTAAGTTCACGAATTTTCAATATTTGCACTCCAATGACTTCCAAATACCTAAACAGCACATAGAAGCAAGCAACATTCGGCATTGACAAATGCTTGTACTTCTTTGTCACTGATTTTTTAAGCCATGTCCAAGTGCCAAATACCACTGCAAATACCTGCAAGCGAACATTCGGCATTGACAAATGCTTGTTAAAATTAGGGAGTCATCTTTTAACCGCACCAATTTTGCAAATTTTTAATCTTTCTATCTCTTCTGTCACAGATCCCTTATACTGGAAAACAGCCATTATACATTCATTATTCAAGTCAGGTGACTCAAGTGATCTAAATAATTATATACCCATTTCCATACTACCGGTTCTGTCCAAACTGCTTGAAAAAATAGTCAATAACAAACTAAAGCGGTGCCTTGAAAACTCTAATTTACTTAATCCACTGTAGTCTGGCTTTAGACAGAACATAGCACTGCCTCAGCTTTGGCCAAAGTAACTAATGACTGGTTCACTGCCCTAGATAACAAGCAACTCACAGAAGCCATTTTTCTAGATTTAAGAAAGGCATTCAGTACCATTGACCACAATCTCCTTCTTAGTCTTAAGAATTTAGGTGTGAACAGCTCCTATGTAAACTGGTTCACCAGCTGTCTTACTGGTAGCCTGCAATGGATTAAAGCCGATGGGCTCCTGTCAGATCCCTTGCCGACTGTAAGAGAAGTACCCAAGTCTCTATCATAGGACCCTACTGTTCTCCACTTACATCAATTCCCTGAGCAACAACATCCACAAATCAAAGCTACACTTCTTTGCAGATGATACTGTGTTGCATACATCCAAAACCTCCCTAACTGAAGTATATGCCAATTTTTAGTCGGACTTTAATCAATTGCAACTCAAGTCTTTTAGGTAAAGGCGGCACATAAGACAGAGCTGGAGCCTCAATGTTAACTTAGTAAATTCAGAACATGAATTTGGGCATCACAGCAGCCAAATAGAAGCAGCATAAGATGACAGCTTCAAGAAAAATACATTTATTGTTAAAAAGCTGGGATAGCAGCAAAGATCCACACCACTGACATTTCACGTAATACTCTACACCGTGATAAAGTGTAGAGTATTACATGAAATGTGGTACTTCATGCTCTTGTCCCTCTCCAGAAGATATCCTATCAACCTGCCCCAGAGATACAACCTGTTAATACTGTCCCAAGACAGGATTACATTCCCAAATCTGAGAACTCTATGCCTCAGAGAATGGTTCTTGATGAGCTAGAGTTCCCTTGGCTAAATCTTTCTGAGAAGATTATGGAAATGCTTACATTTCCCAGAAAACCAGCAAGAAGGAAACCTTAAGCTTCAAAATGGGAAATATTTTCATTATAGTGTTCTTCCAAACAGATCAAACCCCTCTGAGCGGCTCTGTCCACAATCCTGGACTACCTAGTCCACCTCCAGTCCTTGGCCTAAGGCCTTCAACTCTAGTGCATTTGGCAGCAGTGTCAGCTTGCAAAGACAGGTCAGTGACCTCACAACCCAAGTTTTTCAAGGTCTGTACCCTTGAGTAAGGGAACCTATCGCTCAATGGGATTTGAACTTGTATATTGCCCAGTGCATGGAGGCTCCATTTGAGCCCATGGCTACTGTTGCACTGAAGTTTGTCACTTGGAAAACAGTTTTCCAGGTGGCACTGACATCTGCTAGTAGGGTGAGTGAGCTAAAGGTCCTCTGTACAGATCCCAACTACACAGTTTTCCATTGGGACAAGGTTGTCCTAAGGACAAACAGGAAATTCCTCCCCAAAGTGGTGTCTGAATTCCACCTGAATCACTCAGTTGCCCTTCCAGTTTTCTTCACAGGATAATCAGCAAAAGTTCCACAGTCTGGATGTTAAAAGGCCACCAAGTTACTAGGACAACACAAAAGATGTCAAGTTCACTAGCACTCAACTGTTTTTACCTATGGTGAAGTGGAAAAGGGCAAGCCAACATCCAAGAGAGAACTTTCTCTGTGGATAATATCCTGCATACAGTTCTGTTATGACAAAGCTGGCAAACTACCTCTCAGAGAGCTCAGGACACACTCTACAAGAGGCACCTCTGCCTCAGTGTCAGCATCAAGGGGTATCCCACTGCAAGAGATTTGTAAAGTAGCTACCTGGAAAACAGTACACACTTTCACAAAGCATTACTGTCTGGATGTACAGTCTGGAAGGGATGCCAGTTTTGGCAGTACTGTCTTGCAGAACCTTTTTCCCTAAATAGGATCTGTACCCATCCTCCCAAGGTACTGCTATGGAGTTTGCACTTGTTAAACTTAACTAAGGGATTCCAGGGGATCAAAGACTAAAATTACTCACCGTAGTAATGTTGTTTCTTCTAACGTGATCCCTCACTAAGTTTAACAATACCTAATCCCTACCTCCCCTTCCAGACCCTGAAAAAAGGTTCATACAGCAATCAGTTCCTTTTCTAATTGCTTCAGTATTACTTGTAACAGTGCTTTAATAGTTGCTGCTAAGTGGTCTAAGTGATTTAAATTTTCTTGATAAATCAATTTGTTCTGGCTTGCTTAGTAAATGTAAAATATTTTGGGGACAAACATTTTCAAGGATTTTTGGTTGCCATTTTGTTAGTTTCAGTGAGCACTGCTCATCCTAGCTTTAGAAATAAATCTGATTTTAGAATGTAGGGTGAGCAGAACCACACAGCAGAGTTTGAATTTCATTCTAAATTCCATAATTAGCAGACAATTCTATCTCCGGGGCTGTTCATGCCACGGAAATGGTTGCATTTGTTACACTTAGTGAGACACCCCTTAGGAAGAAACAACATTACTATAGTTAGTTCTTTTTTTTTCAGGTATGACCATGGTGAGTAGGGAAAGCAGCATATCAGATATACATATACAGTAAGCAATCAAAATGAGGTAAAATGCATGAGTTTAAGCCTGAGCATACATCATTGGGTCAGATAGTGTTCCAAACTGGTTATATTACATGTTACAGAATATTTATCTGAAATAGTGTTTTTGTCTTATAAACCTTTTTTGTAATCCTAACAGTATTTGAGAAACATGTAGATTATACATGTGATTGTATTATAGGGGTATCTGAGCTGAAGATTAAAGTGGTAATTTATTAATTATTTTGTCCTTCAGCAAGAAAACAACATGATCTTGACTACTTGACTTGTTACAATTGAGCTCTTCCTTAGCCTTGGTGCCTTGTTCCTCAAATCGGCAGGTTTTCTGTCCTGGTGAGTGGGACTACAGACCACTGTTTCAGGGGCTTGTTCCCATGCAGTCCTCTGCTGCAGTCCAGAGCCAAAGGGACAAAGCACAAAGACATCACACTGTGGGTGTCAGCTTGAGGCAGCAGTCGACAGGAGCCACTGCACCTCAAGTGTGATACCCTACATAGCCCAGACACTTAATTTAATTTGGTACATATGGAGTAGAATGTGTGTTCAGCTGTTGAGACTGCAGTATCCAGCATGAGATAAATAATACTAGATAAAAATGGATTATACTATTTATTTTTTATTTTTTTTATTTATTTGTTCTAGGATTACAAATACCTTTGAGCCAAGGCTCTTTTACAAAGGTTCCACGTCATTGGTACAATTGAGACAATCACAAGCAAAGATAACAGTTTATAAAATTAAAAAAAAGAACAACACATAGTCTTGTAGATGAAAAAAGAACAATAAGGTGAAACTTTGGGGAAGGGAAAGGGAAAGGAGGAGGGTGAAATCAGGGAGACTAAGTGGATGGGAGAGAAGGGGAGGTAGGTTGGGGGGACAGAGAGAGGAGAGGTGGAAGGCAGATAAGAATAGAGGTAGTGCAGCCAGGTGGCATTTGTCATGGGCCAGCAGGGGAGGTAAAGATAGGAAGGGGGGGTGCTGGCAAAATGCAGGAGTAGATGTGGGTCCAAAAGGGCATCTTCAGCTATGGAACCAAAAGATATGCTTAGCCACAACAGTCACAGAGGTTGGAGGCAGTCAGTGTTAGGCGGAGACGAGTCTTAAAAGTGCTGAGCGATAGAGAAGATGAGATGTCGCTACTAAGCAGTGGGTAATAGTAGTATAAATTAAACATGGGCTAAAGGGTGCGTATTGTTACATATTTCAAATTAATTAAGCTGTTATTATTTCTTTATTCTGAACTTATGAATATGCATTGCTGTTGGGGTGCATTAATTAACTTTATAAAATGGTGTCTAGTCAATTCTAACTCCTCACTAGTCAGGATCCCATGACATGGTACTATGTTAACCTAGCATATTCTTCTGCTCAGAAGACATGATGGGGTGCATTCGACGAGAGTACAACCCATCAGGGTCCAAAAGGTCAAAATGCTAATTACATATTCACATGGTCAAAAAGGTCACAATGCAAATGAAACAATACAGCAACATCAAAAACAATCATGCAGATTTAAAAAATAACTGCCCCTCCCCCACTGCAACATTACTCAAGAATCAAAAACTGTAAAGGAAATCCATCCAACAACTTTGAAAAAAACATACAGTGCTTCTAATCACTAATCCAAACCCAAAATGTTTCAGTGCTGCTCACACAGGAAAAATTTTTTTAAAACATAATAAAAATACAAAACATGTCACCACTATGATGCTACACAGCAACAGAAACATGCATGCATATATCACTATACCATCAGAAAAACTTCTGCAAACAGCGCTCTAAAATCTAATTAAATACCCACATACCTAGAAACAAAGACAGCTCAAATGCTCTGCCTGCTTGTATTCCAGCTGCCCAGCAGTGCACCTGAATACAGAAACATAGAATCTGTCAGCAAATAAGGACCATATGGCCTACCTAGTCTGCCCATTTCCCCACTCCCGGCTGCAGCCCCAGATCCTATTTGATCTGCAGCTTTCCTGCTCTGCATATCTCCAGGGTACCCTTATGTCTATCCATTGCAGTCTTGAACCTCCATATTGTTTTCACATCCACCACTTCTGCTGGAAGGCTGTTCCATGGCTCCACCCCTTCTCAGTGAAAAAGTACTTCCTAACATTACCCCTGAGCCTTCCACCCTTCAACCTCGTATCAAGCCCCCTTGTTCTTGTGCAGAGTTTTCTCTGAAATATGCTTTCCACCTGTACCCTGTCTGTGTCAGTGGCTCAGTAGGTAGCACACTTGCCTCTGAGGCCAGGAGATCAGAGGGCTGTGGGTTCAGTTCCCACATCTGGCACTAGGGTTAATATCCCAGTACTGACACTGTAGTGCAGCATGAGTGGGGTGTTGCACTTCTGAGGTGCCATCTTTCAGATGAGACATTAAACCGAGGTCCCATCTGCCTGGATTGGTGGTAGTTCAGGTGGATGTTAAAGATCCCATGGCACTTCTCGAAAAGAGTAGGGAATTTCCCTGGTGTCCTGGCCAAATTTCCCTCATTCAATAAAAATACCACCAACAGCTTAATCTGGTTCAAGGTCAGTTGGCATTCATCTGTATCCCCTTCCCCGTGTCATGCCTGAAAATAGGCAGGATTTGCCTAGTGCACTTACCCGGTCAACAAAAGCTAAATATAAATAAAATAATAATAATAATAAATTCCACTAAGGAACTTGAAAGTCTATACCATATCTCCCCTCACCCTTCTTTCCTCCAGTGATTAGATATTAAGGTCCTTAAGTCTTTCCTTGTAGGGCTTCTGGTGCAGTCCATGTACCATCTTCATTGCACTTTTCTGGACTGCCTCTGTTTTGTCAATATCCCTCCAGAGATGTGGTCTCCAGAACTGGACACAGTACTCCAGCTGAGGCCTCACCAGCGATCTGTACAGTGGCATCACCACCTCTTTCCTCCTGCTTGGTATGCCCCTCCCTATGTACCCCTACATTCTGTTTGCTCTCCACACCACTTTTTCACACTGTTTGGTCACCTTCAGGTCATCAGATATGATGACCCCCAAGGTATCTCTCCTGATTTGTGGTGGCCAGAATTTCCCCACCCATCCTGTACTCCTCCCTTGGATTCCTGTGACCCAGGTGCACGATCTTCCACTTTTTAGCATTTAAACTCAACTGCCAGATACCCGACCACTTCTCTAATAGGCTTAGGTTCTTTCTAATTTTTTTACACCCCCTCCAGTGTGTTCACTCTGTTGCAGATCTTGGTGTCATCTGCAAAGAGGCACACCTTTTGCTCTAGATGCTCTGCAATGTCACTAACAAAGACATTGTATAGGACTTGCCCCAGCACTGACTCCTGTGGCACCCTGCTGTTCACCTCCCTCTCCTCGGATTTCATGCCATTTACCACCACCCTCTGAGTCCTGTCCCTTAGCCAGTTCCCAACCTACTTTACCACTGTAGGACCCACTCCCAGGCTCCCCAATTTATTTAGCAATCTCCTGTGCAGAACAGTGTCAAAGGCCTTGCTGAAATCCAGATAGGCTACATCCATCACCTCTCTTTGATCTATCACTCTGGTTACCCAGTCAAAGAAATCTCTAAGATTCGTCTGACAGGACCTTCCCACTGAGAATCCATGCTGCATTGGATCCTCCGCCCTGCTATTATCCAGAACTTCATGAAAATGAGATTTCATAAAACCTAATCAACAACCTAAGCTATCAGGTCTGACTCAGATCATATGGAAAGAACAGGAAGCACAAGCCATGGTTCCAGCTTAACCTCACAGATCACATGGAAGTACAGGAAGCTGAAAGTCAGGAACACCTAGTTAAAGCAACAAAAGAACTCACTCCCTTGGACTGCAACCACACCCAACTAGTGCAATGTATCAGCAGCAACCTAGCCCCTGCCACATATTTAATTATGCTAAAGCCCTAAACACAGCCATTTAAGAATACACACCAACACACAGCACACACTGCTTAAAAAACTAACATTACTATAACACGTTATAAGTAACATAAGGCACTTCCATTGGGGATTATGCTATGTTAATGTACCTCATGTTGGTTGAAGTCCCTTGCCCTTCAGGCTCAAGACTCCAACCCACCACTCAGTACATTAACATAGCATAATCCCACCTCTGTCTGCCTTAGTCCTCACTTAATAGGCAAGGATGATTATTTCTGTTTCATTGTCTTTTACATATTGTAAGCTGATTAACATTGTGTTTAAGTCACTGATACTTGATTTAATGTTATAAGGCTTAACAAGGAGTCACAACTTAGCTAGAGTGGGAGTAACAACCAAGTGGAATAGGCCCAACGCTTCCCCATGAAAAATGTGTAGCAAAGGGAAGTCAGGATTAAAGTACAAAATGCAGGATCAGACAAAAGGAGGAACAGGTAAGTGGGTTAAGAAAGGCAAAGTAGGACACAACATGCCTAGGGTAAGGTTATGAAATATTTTCGGGGAAGCAAAGGGGTGAGATTGAAGTACCATGGTAGTAGGAAGGTGGTGGAGACATAAACTGAACTTACACTGGCACTAAGCAAGGGAAGATGATGATCGTGGGTGCGTTGCTGTGCAATGGTTGTGGTGTAGCAGTCTTTCAGGAACCTTCTGAAAACTGAGGTGCAGCACCATAGGTACTCACCTCCCTGGGTTGCAGGCACAAGTTGCTGGACTCTGGCCTGAACTGGCAAGGGTACAGTGAACCTTCTGCCCCATCCATGGGCCACTAAGTCCACCACTGCTCCCCCAAGAGATGCCTAGACAGAGGCAAAATGAATGGATGATGGAGGGTTCTGGAATGATGGGGTTGGGGAATGGGTACATGATCCTCCACCTATACCCCTGTGGAGCACCTTCACCTTACTGGTGGAAAGAGGCAACTAAGAGGAGGTACCCATTCCAGTAAAGGAAGAGGTGGGGGTACTTAGATGTGGAGGCATTAAGGAAGGAGGGAGGTAGAGACCCTGTGGGGGACTCCGTTGTAAGGGGGATAGACTTGTGTGACCCCGTACCAAAATGGGGGCTATTAGTTTTGATGCCCTGTTGGCATTGGGAGAAGTACATCATGCTGGAAGGCCAGTTGCTGGGCAGGGCTTAGCAGCATGAGGGAAAATTCAAGCACCCACTGGTGTGTGGGTGACCGTTTGGTGGGTACTTTGTGAAGAGAGAGTCAAGAGTGAGGAGCAGTTGGTACCAGCTCTGAGGCCTGAGGGGAGGACCTCCAGTCAGGGCCAGGTAGTCCAGGGCCAGGGTGGGGAGATTGCCCCCGGGCCCCAGCTGTCATCCCACAGTCCATCTGTGGGGAAAGTAGAGGAATCTGTGCAGCTGCAGAGAGAGAGGTAAGCTGGTGAGGAGCCCATTCAGCTCTGTTTGCCTGGGGATCTGCTGAAGTGGCTGCCAAGACAGTGACCAGAGTTCATGGTGGCAGCAACACTCCAGAGTGGTTGCAGTGGCAGTGCAGCTCTCTTGCCTATGTCATGTCCACCTGCATCCATGTTAGAGGGCTGCTGTGAGGAGAATTCCTGAAGCTGTGTCAGTTAAGTGGGTGGCTGCTGTTCTGTGTGAACCCTGCCTGAGGATCAGCAGGCAGTTAGCCACTGAGGAAAGAACTGTGCCCTGGGACTGATAACCCCTCCCCCCACTGAGGAAGAAGAGTAAGGGCCTGAGGATGATTTTGCCCCACTCCCACTGGTGGGGATAAGGTAAAGAGTGACTGCCTTTGGGAACACATCTGAGTGTTCATGAGAAAATGGAGCCCCCCTATGGCTCAATGAAGGGAAAACAGGTTGTGAGGATCCAGGTTCAGGACCCAGGTCTACAAGTGTCCGTGCCATGGCTGATGGCAGTAGAATGTGTGGAACTGTATCAATGAATTGAACTGTGCCCCCTTTCTCTCCACAGCAGTGTCAGTGGCTCAGTAGTTAGCACACTCGCCTCTGAGGCCGGGAGATCAGAGGGCTGTGGGTTCAGTTCCCACATCTGGCACTTGGGCTAATATCCCAGTACTGACACTGTAGTGCAGCATGAGAGGGGTGCTGCACTTCTGAGGTGCCGTCTTTCAGATGAGACGTTAAACCGAGGTCCCATCTGCCTGGATTGGTGGTAGTTCAGGTGGATGTTAAAGATCCCATGGCACTTATCGAAAACAGTAAGGGAAATTTTTATTCAACATTCAAAAACAAAATACAAATTAACACATCATCAGAACCTATGATAGCAATAAATCATACTGAAATTTCTTACTGGCACAAAAGGAGAAAAGAAAACAAAAGCTCTTGCAAACAATTATTCATACAACTAACCCTTTTATCTTTTCCATATCCCAAGAAATAAAAATTAAAAGCATCACTAAAGCAAATAAAAAAAAAGGAAAAGCATAATAACTACTAACTTCCATATTTCACTTTATGACTCTCCATACAGTAAGGATCCCCTTCCTTAATACAAACACCCTTACCCCACCCAGCCAACATTCCTCCATAATTTAGCAAGTATTACTTGCCCCAGGGTATGATTTTCATATTCATAAATATTATCCAGTTCTTGCTGTATTCGAAAAAAAAAATCTTGTCGTTGAACTACTTTACCATGTAAAACTCTAAGGCATCTCACCTGCCAAATTGACCATTTTATACATACCAATAAAATATGGACTGTACTGTTTGCCCATTTCGCCCAGGTAGTCGGAATTTGCCCTAGAACCAAAACATCATAATTTATTAACAAAATTAGCTTTCCCCCCATAAATCCAGCAGTAATTTCCAAAAATCATATCAAAAATAAAAATCAAAAAACATGAATACAGTCAAAAAAAAGATGCTGCATTGTCTCCACAACTCCAGCACAAGCTCTTTCTCCACACCTCCTCTCGTCCATCTGCTTATGCCTCTGATTGCCTTTTACTTGCAATTTCTGATGACCACAGATCCAAGCAAAATCTTGCATTTTCAGAGGTATTCTTGGGTCTATCATTTCATCCAACAACAAAGTGATATCAACTAGAGGAGATACCTTAAACACTGGATCCTCTCGATACCAAGTATCCAAAATTGTCTTATAAAACAATTTCTTTCATTTCCCCACACACCATGCCAACTCTGTCTTCCAGGTTCTAATATAACGGATTGTAGTTTGTACATAACTAGGAAGCATCCGTTCTGAGGGGTGCCATTTCCCTCTCCCCCACGCTGCTAAAAAAGGTTTGCCGTAAAACTGCATACAAGCTTGCCCTATCCCTGGTGTCTGCAACAACAAAGGACAAATGGAGCTAAAAAAAAAATTGCCAAATAGATAAACTAGGGGATGTAACATATTCAGCCCTCCTTCTTTACTTACCCTATAAGTGTGATTTATTTTGACTGGTTTCAACCTACTACCCCATAAAAAGTGAAAAAACAAACCCAATACTTTTGAGTGCATCTTATAAGGCAGGGGAAACACATGAGATACATACAAAAAAATAGGCACCATGTATGCTCTCAAGAGATAAACCCTCTTTTTCCTTGACATCTTCCTAGATAACTATGCCTGTACTTTAAGTTTTGCTTTATCATAAACCTCATTCAAGTTTTGATCTTCTGACTCCTTCTTTCCAAAATACATTCCCAACATTTTAACTTGATCATTAGTCATCAGAATAGGAAAATTCTCTATGTCCTTACTGTTCCCTAAAACCAAAACAATACTTTTATTCATGTTAACTCTAATACCTGTCGTATTATAAACCTCTTGCACCATTTTCAAAATGTTAGCTCCTGATTCTCCATCTGCTACAGTAAAAACACAATCATCCGCATAAGCTGAGACTTTTTGAAATTCATAACCATCATTGTTGATTGTAGCCTTAATGTCCTTGGTTTGCCCAATTTTCCATAATAAAGGGTCCAAACCAAAGACATACAATAAGGGGCTTATTGGGCAACCTTGCTTTACCCCATTTTTCAAATAAATTGGGACCCCTAAAAAATCATTCACCAAAGGCACAGCCTGGGCCTCCTCATACAACACCTTCACTATCTCTATAAACCCTTCTGAGACCCCATAATGGTGCAATACTTTCCAAAGATATTCCTGTCTGATTGTATCGACAGCAGTTTCTTGATCCACCGACACTAAATAACCACTTAAGTTCTTACCTAAACTATGCTCCACAATCTCCCTAATAAATACCAGATTCTGCACACCATTTCTACCTGGGACTGCACAAGCCTGCTCCTGGACAATTACATTCTGTGCTATATGTGCCAACCTTTTCGTAAGTATTTTTGCAAGTATTTTATAGTCAGTGTTCAGTAACGTTAACAGCCTCCAATTCTTTAACTTATATGGATCACCTTTTTTAAATAGAAAAAACATCATTCCCATCTGCATTGAGGGAGCAAGTCTTCTTTCTTCCCAAATGGTGTTGTAAAGTACCTCTAAACAGGGAGACAAAATCTCAATATAATGCTTATAAAAGTCATTTGGTATCCCATCCTGTCCAGGAGTCGTCTTAGCAGATAATTTTAAAATAGCGTCCCAAATTTCTAACACTGAAATGAGAGCAACCAAACCTTCTTTCTCCTCCCACGACAATGCTGGTATGTCTATTTCTGTAAAGAAAATCTTGACCTTCCTTCCTTTCTTTTTGAAAAGTGTCTACCATATGCTGCTGTATAATAAGCATTATATCTTGATTATGGTCCTTCAAATTACCTTGTTTATCTCTGAGACCTGTCATAGTCACCTTTTGTACACTTTGCATGCCTCCCTCATAAGGATTTACTTCCTCTTTTGTACCTCGTGTCCTATATTTCTGTTGATTTATCATTTTCTTTACTGTTTCCTGTAAATACTGTCTCATTTCATTTTTTACATTCTGTATCCTTGCTATATTATTATGTTCTCTATCCCCCACCTGCATTAGGATTTGCAAATATTTTGCCCTCAGTCCTAGATATGCAATATATCTATCCTTAGCCTGACTTTTTGTAAAAGTTCCATACCAATACTGCAGATCCCTCTTTGTATCTTCCCACCATTCTATTGGACTCTCATACATAAAACATATATCCTGTCTTGCCTGAAATAACTCCTTTATAGATTTTTCTACCACGGCATCCTGCAATTTTGAAATATTCATTTTCCAGCAACCCCTCCCTACCATTAACTTCTGTCTTTCCCCCAAACTTAATTTAACTACCAAATGGTCTGATGCTTCCAAAGGTAACACTTCCACCCTTTGACAAGTCATTCTTGCTGATACCAACCAAAAATCTATCCTAGTAGTTTTCCTTGAAAAAAGGTATGCTCCAACTCCTGTTGCAGAATATCATATACATCTTTTATACTATTCCAACGCATGACCGCTAGCAAAGTATTGGTATCACAAAAGATCTTCTGTGTAGCCCTTTCCCAGTCCCTATGTGAAAGTCCATAATTAAGATCTCCTCCCCATAATACCAATTTTGAAGTGTTTAAGTAAGGTTCTATCTCTCTAAATACTTCAGACCTTTCTGCTTTAGTCTGCGGGACATATATGTTTATGATCCGAAAAACTTCTTTCTGTAGGATCACATCCATAACCATGGCCCTTCCTGGTATTGTATCATAAACATGTAACACCTGAACAACTCCTTTAAAAAGCACCCCTATCCCAGATCACTGCTCTTCTCCTACCGACCAATACGAGACACCCTACCTCCAATCTTTCTGTGCAATTTGCACTTCAGCTAAAGAATGTAGCCGAGTATCTTGTAACAAGATAACTTGCCCACCCCCAATGCTGAGACTCAAAAAGGTGTTCTGTCTCCTCTCATAGGACTTTATGCTATTGACATTAAATGTAAGAAAGGAAATAGTGATAACTACTTTATAAAAAAATAGAAAATGTCCACTGTTACTCATTTTTTCTTTTTCCTTTTCCTAGTGTTCAGTTTTTCTGGAGGACCAGACTCTGAAAATCCATCCGCTTGAGAGGAGGCTACTGAGAAAAAATCTGAGTCACAGCCATCCTCCTCCATCCCTTCCTCAAACAACAGGGCATACGAGTTCTGTACTGCTACCTTATCCATCTTTTTAGGCTGCATCGAGGCAGCTGCTAGTAACTTTCCTGCCTTGGATCTGGTCACCCTCTGGATATCTGCCTCTAACTGCACTGGGGGGGGCATGGAAGCACCTTCTTCTACCATTTCTTCTACCTGATCTACCTCCTCCTGCTCCCTGTCACCTCCTTTTTCCTGACAAGAGTGTCTTACTACTTCTACCACTTCCACTATTTCCATTTCCCCACCTCCATCTTGTGCACCATTTTGGATGTTTCCCTCTAGGTTCTCTTCTCCTACTTCCTTTTCCTCAGTCGCAGCCTCCCCTGTCTTCCTTGGAACCCTTTGTGGTAATGGAGTTCTAACAGGAACTTTTGTCAACAACTCAACCATCCTCATTTTCTCTTTTTGCACTGTAGCTACGTATATATCCTGCTCAGCTCTAACAGTACTATCTACATTGTTATACGAGGCCCATGAGCAGGTACGAAAAGAGTGCCCCTGTTCCTCACATAAATTACATTTTAACGGTTGCCGACAATGAGCCCCTACATGCCCCAAATCCCCACACAATCCACATTTTTGCTTATCGCACACATTACTAAGGTGACCCACATCTCCACATCTGAAACAAGCCCACAGTTGCCCAGGATAGAAAATCACTCCCCTATCCCGGCCCAGAAAAAAACAATTTGGTAGATGATTAGTCTGACCATTCACCAACTTCAAAACCACTTGATATTTCCATCCCCCCGTCCACAATTGTTCCTCATCCAAAATAGGTTCAGGGAAACCTTTAATAGTACAATGCTACTGTAACCAATATGTGATATCCGCAATGTTTACCCCTTCATTACGAAATAAGACCTTAATTTTTTTTGTTAGGGACTTCGTTAGCGGTATCGCCAAAAAAGGCCTCCATAAGGGTGAAAGTTTCATGATCTGGTATTGCTTCCAAAATCTTTCTAACCCTGCAGGATGTTTAAAGCTGACATCAAATATCACATCTCCTGGCACATGTATTAAAGCATAAATCTTCTATGCATAATACTTCATGCTGTCTTTTAACAAAACTCTGCCAACAAATTTCCTGTCTGGGACTGTGTCAACATCACCCCTGTATTTCAATCTTACAGCGTTTCTTCTTTCTGCAGGTTCCATCAAAGGGCCTTTATCAGCTGGAAATAAATGCTCTGTTACCATCCCATGCCATACTTTGTCAGAGTTTGCAACCAGAGAAACATGCTCTGATGCATCCACAGAACTGGTTCCCTGGTGCACCACCTCCTTTTCTCTCTCAGTTCCCTCTACCAAGTCATTTAAACCTTCTGATTCTTGGTCTCTAATAATCTTTAACAAAGGATGAGGTTCATCTTGTTGTTGAAGTGTTTCTTCCCCTAAAGGGGAGAGCTGTCCCAGGGGTAGTGAGGGAGTTACTGTAATCTCGGGGGGGGTTCTTCTAAAATTCCAGAAACAGCAGAAGAAGATTCTTCTTTCAGATTTGCATCCCACCCATTCCCTGTAGGGGTTTTCACCCATCCTGCAGCTTGCAAGGCTGTTGCTGCCCAGTTATCTGGGTATTTTCCCACTTGCAGCTGGTCTTTCCCCTTCCTGGGCCCATCCACAACTCGGCTCTGCAGTTTCCTGCTTTTCTCCCCTTTTTTAAAAGTCTCTTTGAGCCTCCTACAAAGGACCCAATCATGAAAGTTACAACTGGCAGCACAATCTGAGCAGAAGCATCATTAATACTACCTGTGTCTGCCATTTGTCCAGCTATCATGTCCAACTCCCTCTTATCTGCCCCCGAAACTCCTCATTGCTGCTGCAAAGTTCCATCTCCCCATGAAACATGGTTTACCCCCATTTTGCCTGCACAATCCATCTGCAAACTATCGCCAGTTTGACTCACTATCTCCTCCCTTGTAATTTCTCCTTCTTCTATGTCTGTAGTCATTCTTTCATCCTGTACTTCCGCTTCCTGTACCACCGTAAATTCCTTCCTTCGCTCCAGTGCCTCCTGCAAATGCCTCCTCGCTGCCTGGTAACAGCGTTCAGCCTCGTCAACTTGGGACCTCAAAGCCTGCTCCATACCATGCTCTTCAAGCCCTCCTTTCTGCTGTTGCACCTGGACTCAGGAAACCGCATCCCCCGTTGGGTCCTCCTCATCTTCTTTTGCCTCCATCATCATTGCTGCACTTTCCATCCATTTTTCCTCAGCACAGGTCTCCACAGAAAATTGCAAAGGCAGCCAAGGAGGAGATTCTCTCCTCAGCCTCCCACACGTCCATCTCTGTCAAAGCTCCAGATGCCACTGAGCAGTAACGCTGCTCAGCCACACAGAACCCTCTGCCTCCAGAGAGTAGGGGAATTTTTATTGAAAAGAGGACTCCAGACAAGCAAGGAATACAAAATACATAAACCAATACATACAAAAACAGAGCAAAAAATAACTGAACTAAACAGAAGAAACTGAAAAAAAGGAACTCATGTCAGCTATTTTTCACAATGCAACCATAAAGAGGAACATTTAACATGGCCATAGATAGTCATATCAGATTCATAAATCTTCCATAAAGTAGACTTAATATTGAAAAGAAGCTCCTCGAATGAAACCATACGTTGTTGAGTGGACCAATAACACCTGGATTGCCAAATATAAAAATGAATGACAAAAAAAACCAATAATAAAGTGTCAGCAGGATACATGGACCATTCACCCCCATTTGTACCATACATTAGAGTCCTATAAGAAAGTGACTGAAAGAGAGGCTCATTCCAGTGAGTAGCTAACAAAACCCAAAAGGATTTAATATATGGACAATCCAAAAAGAGATGTTCCTGCGTTTCTAACAATGATCCACATGACTCATGGGTACATCGCCTCTCACTAAGCTGTTTATGTTTGTGCGTGTTACCCACTGGTAATCCGCCATAGGAACCCAACCAAATGCTATCCCATATATAGTCAGGTAACCGTTTACTGGAGAGTAACAAAAAAACTCTATCTTGAGACTGGGGAGGACAATCCGGAAAGGTCAAAATATCAGAGAAATCAGTTAAAACAATGGAATCGTACAACTGCTTCCTAGTCTTCATTTCCAAACAAGAAACAGTGATCTTCCATTTCAATAAAAGATGAAAGGCTTCCATGCCATACTTGGGAAACAGGGGAAGTCGAGCAAAAGAAGTCGACTTGCCCTGCTTCCACAGAGGCATTCCAACCAAAAACCATAATCGAACCAAAGGAAACCAAACCTTCATACCAGGTCTAAGTAGAGGACTAAAATTGTAAGTAAAAAAAACACTAAGAAAAAAGGCCACAGGATGAACCATACCAACCCCACCTTGTCGAATATTCCTATAAGTGAAGCCTCTTTTAATGGGATTCAGTCTACTTCTTCAAAAGGCCTGGAAAAAAACACTATATAGGGAAGTAAAAAGGGACATCGGAGGTGGAAACACATACCTAATATACAAAAAAATAGGTAACAACAAGGTTTTAATAAGCAACACCCATTTCCGTTTAGCGATTTGTTTACCCTTCCAACTCGCTACCCTTGATTGAGCTATACACAATTTATGAGACCAATTGGTATACGACATGTCACCATCACCAAATTCTATTCCTAAGATAGGTATCAGAGCTTTAGAGATTAAAACATCAGCAAGGAGACCGGGTGTCCGGGATACTAGAGGTACCAAAGGGAAAAACCCTACTTTTCTCATAATTAATCTTTGAACCAGAAACACTAGAAAATAGATTCAGCACATTACTCAATATAGGACCTTCCATAACCTTTGAAAGACAAATAACTAAGTCATCAGTATATGCAAGGACCTTGATAGGCACAGCTCCATCTGCAATACTTACTCCTGCCAGACCATCATGAACACTAATCAGACGAAGTAACACATCAATAAAAAACACTTACAGGACTGGACTCAAGGGGCATCCCTGTTGAACCCCTCTCTGTACCGCTACTGGAGTACCAATCCATCCATTCACATTCGGCAGAAGGGAAGCGGAATGATACAATAACCGTATCCAATCAATAAAACCTTGTGGCAAACCATACGCACATAAGACAGAAAACAAAAAACTCATGAGAAACACGATCAAAAGCTTTTTCTTGGTCAAGACTAAGTAAATACCCTTCCAGTGAACCTAACTGAGATGCAGAGAAAAGTTCTCGTAACAATAATAAATTATCATTTTGGGTCCTACCAGGTATGGAACACGTCTGATAGGGACTTATCAAGCTATCCACAAGAACAGACATCCACAAAAAATTTTACTCAAAATTTTTAAATCTGTATTCAATAAACTCAATGTTCTCCAATTACTCAAGTCCGCTTTCAGACCTTTTTTTATACAGTAAAACCACCAACGCTTGATTCATTGAGGGAGCCAATCGAGAAGTAGACAACATTTGGGAAAACACCACAGTCAATATTGGAACCAAATCCACATGAAAGGTCCGGTAGAAATCCACTCCAAACCCATCCGTACCCGGCGAAGAATCTACATTCAATGAGAAAATAGCATCCTTAACCTCAGATTCAGAAATAGCTCTCAACAACTGCTGACCGTCAGCAGCAGATAATTGTGGTATTTGTAATCCATCAAAATCTATCAATCCACACTGAACCCCATCATCCTTCTGATACAAAGATTCCAAATAACGTCCAACTATCTCAAGTAGAGCCGAAGGATCTTAACCAAGTCACCAGATTCATTTTGTAATTCTGAAATGAAACGTTTACCAACCCTGTCTTTGCAATCTTGAAAGGGATCTAAGGCACCTTTGTGCAATTTCAGACCAAATCGATGTTCATGGTCTAAAGACTTTGCCCTATCATACTTATATTCCATCATACGATTTTTAACATTTCTAATTTGAGTACTATAGTCACACCCCTCAGTTTCCATCAAAGAGATCAATTTCTGTAACTGTGCTCTATGACATAAGTATTCCAGATACTTTGCGGTGCTTTTGGTGCGAGAGTAAATCTGGAAAAAAGTCTTCCAGTCCGTCTTAGAATCTTCCCACCAAGAAGCAGCATCTTCATAAAAGTCAAAGACAGAAAGCCTAGCCTGTAATTCTAACTTCCAAGATCGTTGAAGAGGTTCCTCACTCAATAAGGAGGAACTCAACCTCCATACATTCTTTTTACATCTTGGAATACCTTCCCCACGTCAAGCAAACAGTAAGAGATTTATGGTCAGAAAATTCCCATACCCGTAAATCCACCTTATTAACTTGTAAAATAACAGAAAGAAAAATAAAATCTATCCTGGTGGATAATGTATTCTTAAAAAATGTCAGAATAGACACTACGATATGCATCTTTGAGCTGGGCAGTATCTAATATCTGCATTAATTTATGAGAATCACAAAACAATTTGGACGTCTTCATACCTCTATCCCTAGTACTAAGAGCACAATTAAAATCTCCAGCCCAAACTAGTAAGCGAGAGGTATACAAATAGGGTTGAATGTCTTGTAATAGTGCAACACGGAGCGCCTTGGTCTGTGGAGCGTAAATATTAATTAATCGAAATCTTTCCCTTCCAAAATTAAGATCAAGCAACAATGCTCGTCCCCGGAGAAATGTCAACCATCCTTGATACTTTCAATTCTGGATTGGCAAAAAGTACCCCAACCCCTTCATAAGGGGATTCCCCATTCGACCAGAAAGACACCCCGAAGACCATAGGTTACATGCTGCGTTACACTTTACAAAGAGATTTTAAACGTGTATCCTGGAGACAAATCACATCACTGCATAAGCCATGTAAACAGGACATAGTGGTAACCATCTTCCTGTGACTCTTAATACTATTAACATTAATAGTAGTAAATGTCAAAGAAGCCATAATAAGAAAACAAAGAAAGGGAGAACAATATTTCAGGATCATACTAGCCTCATGAGACTTTAGAAACACGTCTATGCTGAGAGCGTCTAGGTAGACCCTCCACCTGTGTTACTTCACCATCATCACCTTCCGAAAAAGCGTCAGCAATCACAGAAGCTCTGGAAGAAAGATCTGAGTCTTCACCATCAGATACATTCTTCGACCCCAAAACAGCAAAGCTGTTACTTAGTTTCCAAGATTCAGAAACAACTCCACTAGTAGAGGCCACAGGTACCGCCGAGCAGGAACAGGTTTCCGATCTGTGACGTGCTTTTAGCAATGACCTTTTAAAAGGCAACACTGGTGACGGAGGAGGCGGCATCTCTGGATCCTCCGACCTGCCACACAGAGATAAATCAGAGGCGACAGGGAATGAGACAACCCCAGGAACTACTGAGGAATGCAGGGTCCCGGCAGCTGGCAAAGCAGCTGGAACCAAAGCACTCGAACCCATGTTTAGAACTGTTAAAGAAGATGTACTAGGTAATGGTGAAGTCAGAAGTGAATCTCCACCAATAGGGGGAGGGACAGGGTCAGATTCAGCATGTTGAGCTCCTACAATCAAGCCTTCATGTGAAGGGCAATCATCCCTATTATGGGATGCCCAAGGACATTTAGCATAGCCATGTCCGGTCTGTTCACATAAATTGCATTTAAGCAGGTTAAGGCATGTGGCAGCCAAATGTCCAAATTCAAAACAATGGGAACAGTGAGGAGTGTCACAGGCTGTATTGAGATGAGTCCTAGAACCACATTTAAAACAGGATTTTGGCTGACCAACATAAAATAAACTTCCTCTATCCTTCCCCCCAAAAAAACTATTAGGCAAATGTTGAGTGCCATTATTTGAAGCAAAAAGCTTTACCCTAATTTTCCAACCCCCATTCCAAATTTGTTCACTATCAAGAATCGGTACAAGTTTATCTAGTACTCACATCTTCTACCAGCCAGAAAAGGATATCCTCAATATGTACTCCTTCATTACAGAACATGATCGTAATTAACTTAACAGACGGTTTGGTAAGGCACAGCAAAAAGGTATCCAGAGTGGAGAATTCTTAACCATCTGGAAAGAGACCAAAACGCCCAAACCTGAAGGGGTTTGAAACTAGCATCGAGTTAGAATTACCCAAATGAATCAGTGCATAAATATCAGCAGACAAAAACTTCATAGACCCTTTTAGCAAAACTTTGGCAATATAGAGTCTACCAGGTAAATCCTCCAAACCCCCCTTATAAATCAAACGTACAGCATTCCTAAGAGGCAGGGTTCACCCTTTGTTAGAAAACAAATCAGAAAGTTTAAATGGGGGGGTGACCTTTGTTTTCCTGCACAGGGACAGAAACAGCTATTTGAGGAACAATACCAGAAGTAGATAAAAAGACAGCTGGAGTAGTAACCACAGAAACAGGTGGAATAGAAACAGACTGTTGAGAAGTAGAAGGCACAGAGTCAGTACTAGATAAAGTACATGTAGCCACTGAGTTACTAGCAGAGGAGAGGTAGCGTTGTACAGCTGCATCTGCTGGATCCGGCACCCAGGTACCATTAGAGTTAGGCAACCACACTGCTGCAGCTATCGCTCTTTCAGGAGACCAACAGGAAGAGTCATTATGAGGCAAAGAGGGATCTAAGCTCTGTGCAGCAGGAAGACACTGAATAGCAGGAGAAAGATGTAAGTCAGATACCAGTAAAGGTGAAGCAGGGCCAAGTACAACAGTTCCCTTTCCCACAAGCAAGGTACTCCCCATCTCGGTAGAAACACCAGTTTCGTGCAACACAACCTCGCTCTGTTTAATAATGGAAGTCATACCCATCCGTTTCGTCAAAAATGTCGCCGCTGCAACAACAAAGCCATGTGATGTAGTTGCATCATCCTCCCGACTACCAGAATCCGAGTTTTGGTAAGGAAAACAGGCAGGATCGGTCCAAAGTGTAGAAGGCAGGCTAGACTGTACCTGGGAGGCAGGAACGCTCTGCTGCGCACCAACGCTCGCATCACAATGCCGCGACCCGGAAGTAAGGGAGGTCGATGCAGCCAAACAGTCGAACCAGCATGCAAAGCAGCAATTTCAGACTGAAGCTGAGCCTTACGACGTGAGCAGTGTTCAGCTTCATCCTGCACTTCATTCAGCAAACGTTCCTTCTCAGTAAGTGCAGAACCCAATTCCTTCAATAAAGTGCACTGTGTAGGTACCTTAACTGCATCCTCAAGTGCTGCATCAACCGTGTCAAAAAACCCCATAGGCAAAGAAGCTTCCTGATCAGCAACAAGTAAGTCCACAGCCTCATGTTCAATGGGAGCGGGGGAGGAGGCCCGCTCCCCTGTCCCAGTCACCTCCATCTCCTCCAAAGTTAGAGCAGAAGTGGCCATCTTGCGTCCATCCACCAAAGGTTCCCCCTCCACAGAGTAGGGGAATTTCCCTGGTGTCCTGGCCAAATTTCCCTCATTCACTAAAAATACCACCAACAGCTTAATCTGGTTCAAGGTCAGTTGGCATTCATCTGTATCCCCCTTCCCCGGGTCATGCCTGAAAATAGGCAGGATTTGTCTAGTGCACTTCCCCGGTCAACAAAAACTAAATAAATAAAATAAATAAATGGTGCTGTTGTGAAGCTTATACTTTTGACAAGAATTACAAAAGTGCCTGATTACATCCAATTTCTGCCTGGGGCCAAATCATTTGATGTCCTGCTATAGTTGTGCTATGTGTCCCTAAACAAGTGTTTTCCCAGACTTTTGAAGCCATTCCAGTGCCCACCAGTCATGAGGGGAGGAAAAAGTTCCATCTGCCAGCACCTTGACAAAGTTCCAGTCATCACCAGTGGAATCCTTATCTACAAATCTAAGGTGCTGTGATGAAATCCTGCTCAATATATTTCTGCTGCTCAGTCCAAGTGTTGGTACCCTCCCCTTTTCTCCAAGACTGAGACTGTTACCAACAAAACCTCTAGACAGGGAAGGTAGGGGGTTGGCCCTCTGTAGAAAAGATCACCTCAGGGACTGAGAGTAGCTGCTGCCTGCCTGCAAGTGTGAACTAAGCTATTCCCCTAGGGCAGGAGCAATGAAAATGTACTGCAAACAACTGTGTATTTTACAAAAAGCACCATAGTGAAAAGAGGAGCAGGGACACTAGCCCAGGAGGAAGAAACAGATAGGGAGCTGATGCTAGCCATCCAGAGGATGGCAGACAAGGGTGAGGTAGTACTGGTTGGAGACTTCAATATTCCAGACGTGGACTGGAGCATCCCAGCAGCAGCATCAACTAGGAGCAGATTTATCCTGGACTCCCTTCAGGGTGCCTTCCTCAAGCAACTGGTCATGGAACCAACTCGGCAGAAGGCAATACTGGACCTTGTGCTCACAAACAGGGACAGGTGATGGGGTGAGTGGGGGCACCTGGGAACAGTGACCACCCAGTCACTGTGGTTTGAAATCACAGAAAGAGCAGAACCAAACCACACAAAACACGTATCCTGGATTTTAGGGGCAAACTTTGAGAAAATGGGGAGATACTTGAAAGAGGCATTAAGGGGAATGGGGCAGGAATCAGGGGTTGAGGAACAGTGGGAAGTATTTAAAATGGGGATTACAAGAGCAACAGAATTATGTATTAAGCAGGTTAGCAAGAGGAAAAGGAAGAGGAGACCATTATGGTTTTCCACAGAGGTAGCAAAGAAAGTGAAAGCCAAAAAGATTGCATTCAGGCAATACAAAAAGACACAGGCAGAAGGGGATAGGGAGAAGTACCAGGAGAAGCAAAGGGAGGCAGGGAGGTCAGTAAGGGAAGCCATAGCTCAGACAGAAGAACACATTGCAAAATCAGTGGGTAGAGGGGACAAAACCTTTTACAGGTACATAAGTGAAAAAAGAAAGGCAAAGGGAGGGATAGTGAGACTGAAGGGGGAGGATGGGGGCTGTGTGGAGGATGACAACAGTAAAGCTGACATATTGAACAGGTATTTCTGCTCAGTCTTTACTGAGGAAGAGGAGGGTAATGGGTCTGAAGGGAGTACAAGGGTGAGAATGTGCAGAAATGGACACAAGTCCCTTTACACAAGAAAGGGTCCTGAAGGAACTGGAAGTAATAAGAGTTGATAAAACAATGGGGCCAGATGGGTGCACCCCAGGGTCCTTAAAGAACTAAGAGAGGTGGTGGCTGAACCTCTTGCTATCCTGTTTAGCTGATCACTAGAAACAGGAGGTACCCAAAGACTGGAGGATAGCAGATGTAGTCCCCTTTATACAAAAGTGGGAACAAAGAGGAAGGGGAACTACAGACCAGTCAGCCTCACCTCAGTAGTGGGAAGATCATGGAAGCACTACTGAAGGAGAGATTGGTGGAACATCTGGTTGTCAATGGACTACAGGACCCAAGGCAGCATGGTTTCACTAGGGGAGGGTCATGTCAGACCAACCTCATTGAATTTTTTGACTGGGTGACTAGGGAGGTGGATCAGGGAGGGCAGTGGACATGGCCTATCTGGACTTCAGCAAGGCCTTTGACACTGTGCCACATAGAAGACTATTGCACAAACTGGGGAATATGGGTGTGGGCAGGACAGAAAAGCGTGGGTAGATAACTGGCTGGACAGCAGGACACAGAGGGTGGTGGTAAATGGCTGTCACTCCACAGAGGGAAGAGTGACCAGTGGGTACCACCGGGACTGTGTGCTGGGACCGGTATTATTCAAATATCTTCATCAGTGACATTGCGAGGGACCTAGAAGGCAGAATTTCACTGTTCGCTGATGACACAAAGCTCTGTAACAGAGTAGACACACCAGAGGGTGTAGACAGAATGAGAAGGGACCTGCAGAAACTTGAAGAATGGTCAGGGGTTTGGCAGTTGAAATTCAATGCAAGGAAGTGCAAGATAATGCATATGGGGCACAAAAACCCTGGCACAATATATCAGTTGGGGGTGAGGATATAGCATGCACCAAGCAGGAAAGGGATCTTGGAGTTATCATCTCTGATGACCTCAAGGAAGGGAAACAGTGTGACAAGGCAGCAGGTAAAGCAAATAGGATGCTGGGATGCATAGGCAGGGGCATCACCAGCAGGAAAAGGGAGGTCATAATTCCACTATACAAGACACTAGTGAGGCCGCACCTGGAGTCACACTGTGCAGTTCTGAGACCTTACCTACGTGAGGACATAGACAGGGTAGAGAAGGTTCAGAGGAGGGCAACAAAGATGGTGCATGGATTGCATACAAGTCCTATGAGGACAGGTTGAAGGCATTGAACATGTACTCCCTGGAGGAGGAGGAGGAGAGGGGATATGATAGAAACATACAAGCATTCATAGGAGGAACAGGGTGCAGGAATGCACTATTTTTAAGCGAAAAAGATGTTCCAGGTACTAGAGGGCATGGGATGAAGTTGGAGGGAGGACAATTCAGAGGAAACGTGAGGAAGAATCTCTTCACAGAACGGGTGGTGGACAAGTGGGACACCCTGCCAGAGGAAGTGGTGGGGGCTGAAACAATCACGGCATTTAAGAATGTATGGGATAGACATAAAGGAATTCTGGAGGTCAGGGGTAAGGGGCAACAGACTTCCTGGAAAACATAAACTGAACTTACAAACTTAAATGGGCAGACTGGGTGGGCCATAGGCCCTTATCTGCCGACACTGTCTATGTATCTATGACAGGTTACACTTGGGAGCTGGGGGGAGGATAGGGAGGTGAGGTGCATGAGAGGTGCCTCAGCTGGAAGGGATAGAGAGTGGATCCTGTGGTTCACTAGGGCAGCAGAAGTTGGTGGAGGGAGCTGGATGTCATTGTCCATAAT
This sequence comes from Neoceratodus forsteri, assembly GCA_016271365.2. Taxonomy (NCBI): domain Eukaryota; kingdom Metazoa; phylum Chordata; order Ceratodontiformes; family Ceratodontidae; genus Neoceratodus; species Neoceratodus forsteri. The sequence goes on from CM028132.1 coordinate 656,571,947, forward strand.
GGGACGAATGGCATATCATGGGAGAAGGTAGGAGTAGTGAAGGGGAAACTTCAGGGTGCTTGAGAGGGGCCTCAAGCAGGTATCATGCAAGGTGGCTTCTTCCAAGGTGCTACCTGTATACAGCCAAGAGAGGCAAGGACACTCCACACCAGTATTTTTAATGAAAGGTTGAAGGCATGGGGCATGGAGGAAGGTTTTAGTTACAGTAGATTGAGGACTGGGGACCAACTTTGGAGGATATGAGCCTCTATAAGGCAGATGGCATGCATCCATCTAATAAGGGTACTGCAGTCTTTGATGGCAGGTTTAAATGCTACATGGATGAACATTTAAAATAGACATGGGGAGGTGGTAAAACCAAAGGAGGCAACAGTTGTCTCCCTCCAGTGGTAAAATGTGAGAGAGGGATGATCAAAAGGGAGAAAACTCCCCTACAGCAGATCACCAGAAATGCAGGGAATGGGACAGAAAAGAAGAAAAGGGAAATGTAACTCAGGCAAGGTAGTACAGAGGATTGAAGGGGACTAGGAATAGTGAAAGTAAAAAGAGAAGGAGCAAGTCAAGGGATAAGCCAGGGAGCAACACAGGCAGGAATGGGAGGGAGAAGCAGGGTAGCAGATGAGAATGGGGGGCTGGAGGGAGGGGGACAATGGTGTGAAGATTGATGTTCACTAACACAAGGAGCCTTGGAAACAATTCCAGACTTGGAAGTCATCATGGCAGAGGTCACTCTAGATTTATTGGCCATAATGGAGTCATGGTGTACTGAACACCACAACTGGGACATGGCCATACCAGGTTACTCTCTATTCAGAGGGCAGAGCTAGATACCATTCGGGGGGAAAGCATTCTATCCATAGTCAAGAGTGGAAAGCCTGCAGTCCTGTGCAAGGTCCTTCAAACCAGGCAATGCAATGCCAGCAAGGGACTTTCTGAAGTTACTAGGCCACAAGTCAGCAGCAACAGTTGTGATGCCATTGGCTTGCCTACAGATGAGAGATTTGCAGTACCACTTAAAAGGGCACTGGCATCAAAAATCAAATTCACTAAGCCTGCCAGGACCAGTCACAATAAGCCTGGTCAGTGTCCTGGAGTGCTGGAAAGATGTGGACAACCTTAGAGAAGGAATCCTTTTACAGCAACTGTCCATAGCCCTCACTCTAAAAACAGATGCCTCCCTACTAGGATGGGGTGGGCATCTAGAAGAACAGACAGTAAGTGGCATTTGGTCCCTACAGGATCAACAGAAGCCCATAAAACTCCTGGAGCTCAGAGCAGCACTCTGTCAATGCAGTCCTTCATAGACCTGGTACAGAACCAGTTAGTGCTGATAAGAACAGACTACCACCACAATGACATAAGACAAAGAATTTGGAGCACTGGTGTCTGTTAAACTGGTGTCTCAGGTACAAACAAGTGCAAACAAGTTAAGAAACAGTGAGCCAACAGCTGGTCCACCTGTGCAGTGGCAAGGAGTCTGGCTGCGAAGCTGAAATCTCAGGTTCAGGGACAGACTGGGGAGTTGGGAGGCCGGCTGGGGGGAGAAGGATTGAGCATCCTAGAGACTGCTCTCCTTTTCCAGGGGGAGGGGTATAAAGTGAACGGCACAATGTGGACCTCTGACGGAAGCTGTGAGTACCACCACAGCTGGCACCACATGTCGCGGGGCGGGGTGGAAGCTGGTGTAATGGCATGTCCCTGCCCCCAGGGGAAAATAGCTGCAAAAAAAAATGCCGTCTGCTAATAATGGCCACCCTTCTGCCTCTGCTCCCCCTCAGACCATGGTCTGCCAGGAGGGGGTCCTGCTCCTGTGACCCTACCCTGGGGGGCAAGCCAGAGCTACAGACCTGTGTTTCCTTGAGGGTGCGCCCAAGGGGGTAAGCCTGGTATGGGGGGTGGCGAGTGGAACAGGGCACCTAGAACTCCTTGGTGGGGAGAAGGAGAAGCTGGAACAAAAAAAATAAAAAACAGCAAGCTTCACTAGGTTTTTGAACCTATTTGTACCTGAGACACCAGTTTAATAAAAGCCTTTGCACTATCTAATGTTTTATAGTTGTTTTCTCATTGTGAGTGCTCTGAATTTTTTGTCTTAAGTCCCAGTAGTGTTTTTTCAGTAGCACCCAATCCCTGTGGTGAGAGATTTTTTCTGGAATTTCTAATACCACCACAGTGTACTGCATAAACAAATACAGTGGTACCAGATCCTCAAAGCTCTGTACAGAGGTGATGAGAATCTGGAATCTGGCTTACTAAGTGCAGAAATTGCAGCAGTACACTTGCCAGGAAGGACAATGTACTGGTAGACTCCATAAGCAGGATAAGCCAGGGAAACCAAATGTGGTCACTAGATAGTTCACATTCTTTTCTGGAAATAGGGAATTCCAGAGGTGGACTTCACCTCATGGGAGAATAACAAGTTATCACTGTTCTGCAGCAGACCACCCCACATGGGAACCCTGCCCCAGGATGCACTCTCCCCTCAGTTAGAAGGGAAAGTTCCTTTATCCATTCTCTCCTTTCCCACTGATATGCAAAACACTATGAAAACTGAGGTGGAAATCATCAGCATTGATTCTGGTGGCGCCAGACTGGGTAAGACAGTCTTGGTACTCTCTGTTACTGTCTCTGCCATGCAAGAACCCCATCTCACTGCTCATGAGACATGACTTCCTGACTCTGCCTCACGGCAGGCTGAAATTTCCAAACCTGAGAACACTGAAACCGGAAGGTATGGTTCATGAGAAAATAGAAAATTGAGGCAAGAATCTTTCAGATAAGGTTTAAAGTATCCACAAAGATTCAAGAAAGCAATCCACAAGAAAATATCATTCCTCAAAATGGAAAATATTCTCCATTTGGTGCTCAGGAAAGGGTGTATCTTCCCTAGAAGCAGCTTTGCTCATGATTCTTGATTACCTGGAACATTTGCACTTAAATGGACTTAAGAAATTCATCACTGAAAGTCCATCTTGCAGCACTTTCAGCTTTCCTGTCTGTAGGGAAATCCAAGTCTCTTGCATCACATCCCGTGTTCAAGAGAATCTTCAAAGGCCTGCTTCACCTGCAACCCCCAGTTAGGGAACCTTTAACTCCCTGTGACTTGAATATCTGCATGCCACATTTGGTACAGATCCCTTGGTGCCAGTAGCCTCTGTGGATCTCAAATTCATGAAATGGAAAACACTCTTCCTCATAGCTATGACCTCTGCTACAAGAGTCAGTGAGTTTCAAGGCCTGTGCACAGAACCTACCTACACAATTATGCAAAAGGACAATGTGGTTATTAGGACAAAATATTATTTCTGAAGATGGTGCAGAATTTCATCTTAACCAAGCAGTTAACTGCACTTGTACTCTTACTATCACAGTCTAGTTCAGGAGAACAGACTTAAACTGCTTGTATTTCAAGAGAACTCTTAGTTACTATATTGGCATAATAAAGGACATCAGGACATATAGCAGTCAGTTGTTTGTCACCTATGGGGAAGTTGTTAGGGTAAACCAGTACCAAAAAGTACCATCTCAAGATGGCTGACCTCTTGCATCTAGTTCTATTGTGAAAACGCAGGTAGGCAGCCCCTATAGGTCTTACAGTACACTCGACAAGGGGCTCTGCAACATCAGTGACAGTCTCAAGGTGCATTCCTTCACACATTTACAAAGCATTACTGTCTGGACATCATTTGCAGAAGAGATGCAAAGTTTGGGATTATAGTCCTTCAGAACCTTTTCCCTAAATAGGTACCAGATTTCCCAGCCTCCCACAGTACTGCTATGTAGTCTGCAGTTTTTTGTATGGCATCACTATTGGACTTCTGTTGTTAGAAGGAAAAAATACTGTAGTAATAATGTTTTTTCTAATGGGTCCAATAAAGAGCCAATGCAATCCCATCTCTACATCCCCTTCTAGAACCTAATCAGTAAAAGGTTCACCACTGAATATGGTTTTTAAATACTTATTTTTTGTCTGAGCATTTAAATATGTTTTACATGGTTCATATTTCAATAATTATTTGGAATAGTCTGTATTTTAACTTAAACATTTCTATTATAAGACTACGTATTTACTGTAACTATTTCACATTTGACTTAAGCATTGTAATTCAGACAAGTAAGCACTGCTGTTGTCTGTGTTTCAGCACAAATCTGATGTCAGAACACTAGTTCTGATTCTTTTATTAACATTCCAAATTCTCTGAGGCAACATCTAAGCAAACAATAATATCCAACAGGATGGGTGGTATTGGGCAATAGCGGACTGCCCAAGGGCGTAATGAGGCCCAATGCCACAGGCAGAGGGCTTTATAGTGCATGGAAGGTCCAGTATTGCCCACACCACCCACCCTGAAGGGTATTATTGTGCTTAGAAAATGGGCATCTGCTAAATTTTTTTCAGTAGTGAAAAAAAATAGGTAGAATATACAAAAAAAAACCTTTAAATAGAAAACAAAAATGTTTTATGGTAAAGTAGTCCCTGAGTGTCACAGTTATCTTCTCTGCCCCTAACAGAGTTGCCAGTAGAGGGTGCTGCCATAGGAGGTAGCACATTGGGAACTGGAAACTCTCAGGAATCTCTCTACAGTGTTTGACAATGCTCTGTTGGCTTATGTGGTACTTTCGCTTCTGTTTAGTCGTTCCGCACCCCCCATCATGTATTTCATTTAAAGAAAAAAAAGGATTATCCCTGTGATTACAGTCTGAGTCAGTTCCCGCTATCTAGTAGCGCTGAGCACGTGCCTGAAAGTGGTAGCAGTAGACCAAGCTTGAAATAATGAAAGGGTGACCAAACAGCTGACGTGATGGCAGTATGTAGCAGCACTATACTAAATAAATTTAAAAAAAAAAACCTGAAATAGATATTGTGAAGAGGAAAGGGGTCTGGGGATTCAGTCAGCAGACCAGCGTATGGGAGGTGCTGTTGACATTGACCGTGAATGGCATCAGAAACAGTGCCAGTGATCTGAGTGGTACAGTGTAAGGTATGCACAACATCTGAGTTCTTTTCTATACATACTTATTTTTTTCTAGATTCTGTTACATGATGCTACTGCATTGACTGTAAACTTGTGCCTGGTGCTGGTGGTGTGTGTGGGAGGGTCTGCTCACTTGCTAAGTGAGCTAAACATCATGGCGGTTATTTCAAATTCTGTGGGTTGCTGGTGGCCAATGAGAAAGCAGGGTGGATGCAAGGATGCCTAAGTGGGTGAAGGGACACGTGCCATAGCAAGGACTTTTTATTTACAGGGCTCTCACTGCAAGTTTTATTTATTTATTTTTTTTATTTATTGGATATAATCGGAATTACAAACCTTTGAGTCACAGACTCTTTTGCAAAGGCTCCACGTCGGTTACATAGGGTGGAGGGTACACAAATACAGAGAACACACAATGAACAGGTAGAAATTCGTAACACAGTACTGCCGGTGCAGTCCAGGCATTAGCTTTGTTAACTGGTGACAGTAGTAGGCAGAGATACAAGATAACCCTTGGCAGAGAGGTTAATGATGCTGACTCTTGGGATCAATTGAGACCCTGTGTCGTGTGTATTGGGGGTATAGGAAAACCAGAAGAGGGCAGAGAGTTAGCCACAGTCGCATTTTTCTGACTCCCGGAGTTGAGCTCCGAGGGCTGTTTTGAATTGGGAGAGGCTAAGGGTCTGAGAGATGGGGGTAGAGTGTTTAGCCAAAGGGGAAACTGTAGTGGAAAGATCTTTGCCCAAGGGATGTTCTTACCGAGGGACCAGGAATGAGGAGGATGCTATGAGTCTAGTGTTACGCCTGGGGGGGGGCAACACAGACTATTGAGAGAAGGCCTGTGGGCGCTAGCTGGAGATGGATCTTTTTCGCTAGCACGCAGGAGTGGTACTTAAGTCTTCCTTGGAAGTTTAGCCAGCTAGTGCATAGAGCTCACAGGTATGTGTTAATCTGTCACACCCAGTGACTAGGCAGCAAGCTTTATTCAAAGCGGTGTTGATGCTACGAAGGGCGGTAGGGTCCGCAGAGCCGTATATCACTATCCCGTAGTCTATTAGGGAGAGGCTAGAGGAGGCAACTGCGAGCTGCATGGCCAGTGTGGGTAAGCAGTGTTTAAGTCTGTGGAGGATACCCACTCTAGTGTTAACAGTGGAGGAGAGAAGTTGTATGTAATGATGGTAGGAGAGGGAGGTGTCTAATGTAATTCCCAGGTATTTAAAACATGTAACATGTTCAAGTGGGGCACCTTGTTTGTTTCTGATTAGGAGAGCCAACTGGCTATGTGTACTTTGTCGATGTGCAAAGATCATGGACTTTGTTTTTTGATAGTTGATGATCAGGCAGTGTTCTGTGAACCAGGTTTCTAGCTCCCAGAAGAAACCCTGAAAAGCTTGCTGGAGTGTGCTCGGCTGTGGGTGTTTCCAGAACACTACCACGTCATCAGCGTAGAGTAGCAGGTTACCGCTACATGACTTGGGGAGAGAGTTTAAAAAGAGGGTGAATAGTAGAGGGCCAAGAATAGACCCCTGTGGGACACCTGAGGAAACTGTTTTACAGGAGGAGATGGTGGTATTCATCCTTACTTGCTGTGACCCGCCTGTTAGGTAGTCCTTGAACCAGGCAGTAGCCTCAGGGACCACATGTAGTTGTGGAAGGACATTAAGCAATAGCTCATGACTGACTGTGTCAAATGCCTTGGTCAGATCCACATAGATTGCCCCTGCTATAGAGCCTTGGTCGAGGGCCTCATGGATGAATGAGGTGAGCTCAGTAAGAGTCTGATGCATACTGTGGTCGGACCAGAATCCGTGCTGTTCGGGCAGAGAAGGTTGTGTTTAGACAGATGTTCTGATAGTTGGTCGACTACTATTTTCTCTAGGGCCTTGGAGAGAGAGAGAAAATGTGAGAATTGGTCTATAGTTGGTTGTGCTGGTGGGGGTCACCGCTTTTCAGTATGGGAGTGATTATGGCTCTCTTCCAGGTTGTGGGGAACTGGCCTAGGCATAAAGAGAGATTGAGAATTTTAGTGAGATGAGGTAGTGTGACATCCAGGGTCAGCCTAATGAGTTTTAGATCTAGGGAATCATTGCTGTGCTGGGTGTTGGCAATAGCTTTAGAGATGTATTGTTTCACCTCAAGGCTGGAAATGACTCTCAGCCAAAAGAGTATAGTATTGTTTTTACTCGAGGTATCCGTGGGAGGGGGGGAGGTGGGATTGTTTGGAAGTAGTTAAGGGGTAAATATGGGAGAGGTCGGAGAAGGCAAAGTTGAGGGCTTCGGCGATAGAGGAGGGATCCTGAGTGATCTCCCCATTTATTGTAAGCGGGGTGGGAGCGGGTGAGCGGGATTTACCATTGAGTTCCTTTATATTGTCCCAGAATTTACCATCTCCCCAGGAGGAGGTGAGGGTATGTTGGTAGTAAGAGGCTTTCGCCTGCCTTAGGGCCCAGGTACATTTGTTGTGGGCCTCTCGGTAGAGTTGTCTATCCTGGATGCTTTGGGAGTCAAGTAACTTAAGCCATAGGTTATCCCTATGTCGGAGCTGGTTAAGTAGTGATGTGGTGATCCAGGGTGTGGTTCTGCTTTTCACTACTTGCTTGGAGGGGGGGAGCGAAAATGTCACAGGCCGTGTTGAAAGTGTTTATAAAGTGGGAGAGAGCCAGATCTACAGACTGCGTGGTGTAGATGGGGAGCCAATTGCTGGTAGATAGGTGGGATTTTAGCTTCTCTAAGCCTCCTCTTATCAGTCACCTCTGCCAGGTGATTAATGGGGGGGCATGGGGTACTTTTCCTGACCACCAGCAGGTCACTGGGGAGTGGTCACTGATAGCGTCTGAGAGGACAGTGGCTTTCGAGATGTTCCATGGCCTGTTGGTGAAGATTAGGTCTAAGAGGGTGGATGTCCCTGTTCTATTGTCCCTTCTGGTGGGGGAGGTGACGAGTTGGGTTAGATCGTAAGACAAGGCAGTGTCTTTGAAGTTGGATGAGGCAGGGGGATAACCAGTTGACATTAAAATCTCCCATAATGATAACTTCACTAGTGTTGGGTATGTGTGAGATACTGTGGAGGACAGAGTCAAATGCGAGTTTTTGGTTGCTCTGGGGGATATAGGCTGCAGTGATGTGGAGGGTCTTAGTACCCAGACTAAGTTTAACTGTTAGTGTCTGGGCACCGTATTGTGGTATAGGGGTTTTTACTTCAGTGGCATGAAGAGAGGATTTAACATAGATTGCACACCCACCGCCTCTCTTGCTGGACCTGTCAGCCCAGAAGATGGAATAATTACTGAGAGAGACTGACTCATTTGGTATTCTTTCAGAGAGCCAGGTCTCAGATAGGGCTAGGATGTCAGGGGCATGCTGGGCAATCCAGCCTTGGAGGGATGTGTGTTTTTTTTTGGTAGGCTACATATATTAAGAGTAGCCAGCAGGAGGTTCCCGCTTGGTCTGCTAGGTGGGGCCACAGTGCATGGCGGGCCAGGGTTGGGGTGGATATTGCCAGACAATAAGAGAAGTAGTAGGGCATGCCATAGGAGGGCTAACCTACAGAGTTTGGACGAGTGACACTGGGTTTGGTAGGGTGTAGGACTTTTTGCATTGGGGTGGGGACAGGGAGATAGGGAGTGATACAGGCTAACATGGTGGGAAGAGTGAGGGGGTCTGATGTGCGGCTTACAAGGGAGTGGGGGTTGGGGTCTGGGTGGGAGAGCAGAGGTACAGTGAGTGTCCTGTGTGGGGGTGTGTTAAGTTGAGTGTGAGAGTGTAAAAGCCAGCTTGCTCACCAAGGCTTATGAGAAAGGGGTTGGGGGGACATGGCTTCTCGTAATCGTAGGTAAGGATTTGGTGTGTATGAAAGTTATTGAAAAATAGTTTTGGTGCCTCTGGAGGGTTGCTGAGCCTGCTGTGTGATCCTGGAAGTCAGGAGGGCTGTTATAAGCATGGCTAGCATTATGAATGTAGAGAATCTGTGGTGCATATCAGCGGCCTCTAGTGTTGATTTTGTATAACCTGCAGCTGGAAAAGTGGGCTGATAGGTTATTTTCAGCCAGTCACCTGACCAAACCTAGCTATAAATTTGAGAGCCGGCAGGATCCCTCCAGCAGTCCTGTGAAATGGTCGATTCCAGCCAGGAGACTGGGCAGAGAGGTAATTACCTTGTGGCATCTTCTGGGTATCCTCGGCAGGGAGGGCTTCAGGTACTGGCCCTCGCGACCTCCAGGCTCCTCGAGGGAGGGGGGGTGCGATCCTGTGGGAGAGGGACGGGAGGTTAAATAGGCAGGTAAATGGGAGAGGGAGTAGCGTTGGGGGCGGGCAGGCACTGGAGTGGGACAATGAACAGCAAATGGGATTAGGGCTGGGCTGTGAAACAGGAGTTGTAATTTAACTCTTCTGCAGTTTAAGTCTGGCTATGAAGTGCAACAACGTCTGGACTGAACACAAATCAACCTTAAAGATACACTATTCCTAGACTCCCCCCATTCAGCATGTGCAGGGTACAATTAAACTCTTTAGCAGCAGAAACTCCGAGTTTTCCGTGGTTTTTACTTGAGCTGCTAGCCCAGATTACATGAAAAACTCTAATTACCACAGTACAGCTTGTGCAGTGAAGAATTAATTCTGACACAGCTAGGCACCAGAAACTCTGGGTTTTCTGCGGCTTTCCCAAGTTGGGCTTGCACAATAAATCACTCTATTCAGTTAACAGTTACAGTTCTGCCTGAGCAGGGTAAATTTGGTTCTGTCCACGCCTTTAGCAGCAGAAAAGAATAGTACTCATCGGCTTTTACAGTGCAGCTTGCAACGGTCAGTCAAAAAAGGCGCCAGAAGCAGGATCTCTCCAACAGTCCTGTGAAACGGTCGATTGCAGCCAGGAGACTGGGCAGAGAGGTAATTACCTTGTGGCAGCTTCTGGGTATCGCCGGCAGGGAGGGCTTCAGGTACTGGCCCTCGCGACCTCCGGCTCCCTCGGGGGAAGGGGTGCGATCCTGTGGCAGCTTCAGGGTATCGCCGGCAGGGAGGGCTTCAGGTACTGGCCCTCGCGACCCTGACAGCCAATCAGAGTTCTAGGAATTTTAAGCCCATTTTGTAAGGCTAGATATTACACATTTTTTTATATTGGCTCACTATTGGGCCCAGTAAAAGACACATTGTTACTACAGTGAGTATTTTTTTCTTATTGGCCACCAGTCTGCTCCACTTCTGTAGCTGTTAAGAATTTTAAAAAGATTGAGTGGTTTGCCTTTACAGTCAACAGCAGCCCCATGGAACTCTCCTTGATGCCTCCATTTGCAAGTGGAATCTCCTTTGTTCTTGAAAGCTGCATTATCATGTTAGGTGATTTTAGCACCTAGCCCATTAGCCTTTAGTAATCTTTACAGCACATCTGATAAATTAGAATAACAAAGCAGGCAGCAGCCAAGGTGTGAAATGTCCTGGTTACCTCCAGATAGCTTCAAACCCTTTTAAGCAGTAGCAGAGCAGGATATGCTCTTTTAATTGATGTCACTGTGTTTTTCCCAAGACTGTGACAGCAGTGACCCCATGAGCTGTTCAACGAGTCAAACTCAGTGGTGCAATCAAGCATAGGAGACAAACTCACCTCAAATATCAAGATTTAAATATAATTTTAGGGAATGGTCAAAATCCATATATTATTAGACAATATACTGGCAATGCAATGCACAAAACTAGAAAAAAAGGGTAGAATTTACTGCTTTGTCAGCTTATTGTAATGTCGCAATGCAAAGATGTTTAAGCTGTGGCAACCCTATGCCACACGATTTGGTGCATCCTGGGGAACAGAATCAGTGAGCACCAGTAGAAACAATCAGAAAATAGAGAGTCCCACAGTGAAAATGAAGGTATTTGTTCTAATAAAAGTCAGTAAGCAAAACATTACTGCTGGCACAGATAACATAGACAGATTCAACTTGGCAGACTGAAAAACATCTTCTTGAATTGTTAAACATTATAATTCCTTTAAGCTCTGTCATCTTTGCCCTAACACCTTCAACAGCAGCCAAGATATTAAATAAGTACTCCATTTCTACCTGACCTACATAAAAGTGCTAGCTTTCAGCCATTAGTTGCAAGAGCAGGCAATAGCATTGCCAGAATACTGAAAATTCAGTATACTTTCTGCCATAGCTAAATGAAAAAATATCTGGAGTCTTTGAGAAACTTCACTCCAAAAACTGTAAGTGTGCTATTTTTTCAGTGTCTGACACTGTAGTTACTGCCACTGCTATGCATTAGTGTTGTTACTATCAGTCCAGGATTTTATGGGATTTTTTTTTTTTGTTCGATCTGACTCTTAGTCAGTCACCAGTCCTGTGCTGCCTCACAGAGCATCCACCCCCAGCCTCCTACCTTGAAGCACCCCAGGATTACCCCAGGGGTGGAGCACCAGCTTCCTAGCAAATCTGAAGCTGTACTGGGGAGGAGGGTTTCCCATACCCCAGATTGCCCCCCAGGGCAGAGCCATTGGCTTCCTGGTGGTGCTACATCAGTCCAGGAGAGGAGAGGACCCAATCCATGGCACAGGACTGGCACCAGCATCATTTGTCAGTGAACCTATTTTGAACTACTGGACTCATGGGGGCAGGGATGTGCAATGACATCCAGCGTCTGCCCCGTCCATGCTAAGGTTATGGTGCCAGCCACAGTGGTATCCCCAACCTCCACCAGGAGTGCACAAGGCACCAGATACTCTGCCCCCTTCCCTGGAGAAGGAGAGAGGTCCCCGGGATGCTCAATCCTTCTCTCCCCAGCCATCCCTCCAACTTCCAAGTCCATTACCAAACCCAGGATGTCAGCACCACAAGGGGATGCCTTGCTGCTGTGATGGCGGGCCGGCCTTTATGGGATTATTTGTTTTTTAGGATCCTCTGCCAGTTTGCAACAACAATACTCTGGATTTTTAAGTTGAATTTCTGAAATAGATACTGGCAAATAATTCATTGATGTGGTTGCATTTCTGAGTTGCACACAAGAGCAACTGATGTCACAGACATTTACTTGCAAAGCTAGCTAATCAAGAAGGTAAAACTTAAAAAAAACAACTAGTGTATTGTCTGAAATTAATATCAATATTGAAAAGTAGCAAACTATTACTTCTTCTATCTAAAGTATTATTTTTTTCTTTTCCCTTTTGCTAATTAGATGTTCTACCTGACAATACTTGGTGTGATATACGGAACAGTACTCTACCTGGAGCCTGACATAGCTAATTTTGTTTCTTTTCATACACCAACAGCCCTACAACCTCACTGTCTGTGACATCACAACTGACCAAAAAGAGTCAATCAGCTACTGAAAAATCAGTTACTTGTGATACTACAATAGGTGAGGTCATAATGCAAATGAGGTATGAAAAGGAATAGAACTAGATATGTCAGTCTCCAGGTAAAATGCTGCTTTTTACATCGCACCTACTACTGTCAGGTAGAAAGTTGTCCAATGAGCAAATGGAAACAGAAAAATAATTCAGAAATACTGAGCAGGAACTGGCTACTTCATGAAGAACATTTTCCGTCAGTTATTGTGATTCTTTTACCTCTTTAGAAGTGGTAAGAGCCATTTTTCTACTTGACACATTAAATAATGTCTTTTACTGCTACACGACTGTCTTCTCTGACATAAAAAACAGATTCTAGCAAGAGCCAAAACTGCTGCAGCTGAGGTCTGGTGGAACACGGCACTGTTTGCCATGTCCAAGATGGCCACCGGAGTTTTCTGTGCATGTGCAATGATTCGTGCATGTGCATGTCCACTGAACTCCAGTGGCACAACAGCACAGTTTGCCATGTCTCTGAGCATGTGCAACAACTCATGCATCTGCACTGAGTTCCAGCAGCCATCTTGGACATGCCAGAGTGTGTTGCCATGCCACCTGAGTTCAGTGCACATACATGAGTCATCATGCATGCGCAGAAATTTCCAGAAGTTATCTTAGACACAGTGGACAGTGACATGTTCTGCAGGTACTTACAAACAAAATAGTGCAGTAGATGGGCAGTGATTGCCGTTCACCTCCACTTTTTAAAAAGCCCATTCAGTATCTGGTAAGCGCCCTTTTCTCTATCGCAAGATGTCTGTGGGGCTATGCTCACTGTAGCCATAAAACTTACACTAGAGAAGTCACATTGTACTCTTTGTGGAAAGAGATGCGGTAGGGGCAAGGTTTGGGCATGATTTAGTATCCAATTTTACCCAAAATGGGCAATGATACCTACTAGAACCTAATATTAAAAGCTAAATTAAGTATTTATTGATTCAAATTGAAACATGTGAGCATCTAATAGCTAGAACTAGTACTGACCTGAGACATTTTTGGAGAGTGGTTAAACAATTAACTAAACCAGGCAGTAATTCCCTAGATGAAATAACTAGGTTAAAACATGGTGATATCTTTATTGATATTCTGAAGGATATTTCTAATGCATTCAATTATTTTTTTGTTGACTTTCCTAATTGTAAGATTTCTTATAAGCAAGATTTGGAACAAATAAAAACAACACCTTCACAAGATGGACTGCCCCCATTTAGATTTAAAACCTTGACTGTCACTAGTGTTTATAAAGTATTACAAAAAATAAATATCCATAAAACCTTTGGAAGTGATGGCCTTGAAGGCAAGTTTTTGAAGTTAGCAGCCTTTAATATAGCACCAATCATTACTTATTTATTTAATTGAAGCCTTCAAATTGGTTACTTTCCCTTATTCTGGAAAGAAAGTAGAGTAAAACTGATCTATAAAGGGAGAGGTGTGGTAGAAGTAAATAATTATAGGCCTATAACCTTATTACCCCTTTTATCAAAAAGTCTGGAGAAACTTATCTCTCTACAGGTCATGGATTATTTAGATAAATATAGTTTGTTAACCTCAAAACAATCTGGTTTTTGGAAAAACTGTTCTACTACAACAGCCCTTTTAGAATTTAGTGATCTGTTAAATAGGTCTTTAGGAAATAATATGGAGACAGCGGTAATTTTTGTAGATCTTTCGAAGACCTTTGACCTGGTTGACCACCCCTTATTGATCGAGAGACTGTAAGAGATATGTTTCAGAGATGGCCCTTTAGATTGACTAAAATCTTATTTGGGTAATCGCTCTCAGAGGGTGGAGGTACAGGGTTATTCATTGGAGAGCAGAAGTGTCACCAGAGGCATTCCTCAGGGATCGATCCTGGGTCCTCTTATGTTTCTTATTTTAATAAATGATCTTCCACTGGTGGCTGAGCATACAGAAATTTGGTAATTTCTTAAAGATCGAGGGGTGGTTCACCAGGTCAAAGTTGATTATGAACACAAAGAAAACAAAATGTATGAAATTTTCATCAAAAAAAGTGATGATACTACTCTTAAACTTCAAATTTATATTAAAAATCTAATTAAATTAGAACTGGTTAAGGATTACAGTTATTTGGGAGTGATATTTGATGAGCAGATGTATTTTTCTTGTCATATTATGGATTTGGTAAAAAAAAGTGAATAAAAGGATGGGGGCTTTATGGAGAACTACAGAATGTTTAACATTAATAGATAGGAAGAAGTTGGCTGAACAGTTAATTATTCCAGTGTTAAGATATGGTGAATTGATATACAGAAGAACTAATAAAACACTTTTGGCCAAGTTGGATAAAACTTATTTTCGAGTGGCCAGATATGTATTAAAGGGGAATTATCGTACTCATCATTGTTTATTGTTGAATAAATTAAATTGGCTATTTTTGGATATAAATTATATAAGTCATTGGTTAATTTTAATTCATAAAATGAAGTATTCTTGTTCAAAATCACCCAATTTCATTATTGCTGTTTGCAGCAAAGCAACATTCTAAAAGGTTATTAACTAGATCAGTTCACTTAAGTAAGATTATCATAGAAAAATCATGAAACAAATATGGGGATAGGACTTTAATTCATCAAGCTGCTAGTTTTTGGAAATTTCTTTCTGCAGATGTAAGGGAAATTACAAATCATTCTACATTTGTTCATATTATAAAGGAATTGAATACTCATGTTTGTAATTGCTTATTATTCCTCTCAATGTATTGTAAAATAAGATAAGATTTATGTCTTTATATAAAGACAAAGGAAGTATTTTTATACTTTTGTTACACTAGAAATTTTTATACTGATGTGTTTTGTGTATGTCTTAATATGGAACCTTATTGTATGTATTTAGAGAGGGATTGCACAGGTCTGTCTTGTAAACTGGACTTTTGTCCAAATGACATGTATTACCTATGTAAAAATAAAATGTTACCTACCTACCTAGAAATAAACACACCAGTGAAAGTCTGACTTTGAGGACTAACTACCTAAAAGACCTTTTAGCTTTATATGCTATGGAATGACACCAAGGGTGTCTTGTTAACTATCCCAAGATTGCAGTTTATACAATCAGGGCATGGACTTTCTCATCGGTGGCACTGGAAATTTGGAATGCCCTTCCCTTTAACTTGTAATATTTTTATTTATTTATTTATTTTTATTTATATCTTGGAAATAACACATTTGAGTCAGAGACTCATTTACAAAGGTTCCACATCAATTGAAGGATAAAGGAGAATAACAGATATAATTGCAAAAAAAAAAAAAAAGGAATAGGATAAAAAATTCCAAAAAATAGAGAGATTAACAGCACATGAGCAGTCATTGACGTTCATTTGCAAGTTGCAAAGGTGGTTGGTAACTTAAAAGGAAAATATACAAATTACAATAAACGAAAGAAAGAGTTTAAATGTTTAACAAACAGAAGCAGTCTATTAAATAGACTTTATCAAGTGCAGAGATAAACTGGTACAAGTTTCCAAAAAATAGTAAGAGTACATTTGCCTACAATTTGGAGAACATTTCAGGCAGTTTTTACAAGAATTAAGATTACAGGTGACATGTAATATGTCCTTGGTGGATGCATTTAAGAGGGATTAAAACCTTTTTTTTCTGTTTCATCAAGCTTTTTTTAGTGGTGGAGAATTTAGAATTAAATGATTAATCATCATTTATTGAGTTTATATTTCAATAACTTACCTCATTCTTATGCTCACTGTCTATTTAAGCAAGTATTCTTTAATTTATACTGTATAGTGTCCTGAGCCCTTTGGGAATGCAGTGCTTCATAAATAAAATAGCCTTGCTTTACAGAACTAGTGGGTCAAGCCACCAAAGATTTCATTTACATCTGCTGGAAATCTGTCAAGTCTGACTTCAGTCCACCAAAGGCCCAGAGATCTTACTTTTACTTCCCCCTACCAGCTGTTGATTTCTTTCTACACAGTTTGAGGTTGTTAATTAAATTACCCCTTCAAGTCCTGTCCCCATCATTCAGCTATACAACACCACCATTCATTTTTCTATATCAATATTTGTATTATTGTTGTTGTTATTTGTCATCTTCCCAAAGACCCCATCCAAGTACAAATCTACCTCCTCCCCTGCCCCTCATCAAAATTAGGGGTGTATGTTGTGGTGGGTAGGACCCCCCTCCAGGGTGACTCAGAAACATAGTCCAGGTGGGAAAGCAATCAGGTGTCCCTGACCCTTCCTGTGATTATGGGTCACCATTCCACACATGAATATGTAACCCTTTCTGTCTGAGTTGCATGCATCTCTGTGTCACACGACGGGTTAAGGCCACTCAAAATGGCCAGAGAAAGTTATATTACAGAAGATGGTCTCATCTCCTCTCCCTTGAACCTGAATGGTGATGGAAACTCCAAAACATGAGGAGAGAGCATTCAGTTTATGACTGAAGCTGGTTCCCCGATGTAGCAGTTACAGTGAAACATGCTTCTGCCAAACCGCATACTATTGTTGTTTGTATTTGGAGCCCTCCAGCTCAAGTAATCACTGCCAGAGTTCAACCTGTGCTCATCAACACATGTTCCTAGGCATGATGCCTTAGTACTGATCTGAATTCTAGTCTCCCTAAAGTACTTGCCTGCCTTGATGGGATAAAGATGAGAAAAAGATTGAAACCACAGAAAAGTTACTTTAAAATTCAAATGGCACTGTATATATCTATTTATATCTATATATATCTATATATGTGTGTGTGCGTGTGTGTGTGTGTCTGTGTATGTGTGTATATATATATATATATAGTAGAATCCCGTTTATCCGAACCCCACCCCGTGGACATGTGAATTGTTCGGTTAAATGGGAGTTCGGATGAACAGGATTCTGATGAATCATGAAAAACTCAATGACTATATTTGATGGAGACCTAGACTGCACACAGACACAAACAACCAAAATCGAGGACCCATCTCAATCAAAACAAGATCATAACAGCTCAAAAACTTGCAACATTTGACTAAGTGCGAGAGCATTTTTGCTGGAGAGCTGCACTATTCAGCATTTTACTTTGTTTCAGATCCGTACTCCTCAGTGACAGAAATGCCTACATAAAGAGGGAACAAGCAAAATACTGTGCTGTACTGAGGTAATATGGGACACTTGTATGTACAGTACATGTGCCTGCCTCTAGCCTGCTGCTTTGAGCTCAAGTGGGTTGCCAGCCGTTAGGATTCAGAAGGGAGGTACACTACTCCGTCCAGCTCTCGTCATCCACACAGGCAGCTAGTCTCTTGAGTTAGGAGGCAGACATCCGGGAAAAATCCATACCTTCCCTCAGCTGGGCTCCCTCCCTGGACCTTTATGGGAAAAAAACAGCACCATGGCAGCATCTCCCCAGAAATCCCCATCTACCCCCAAGTCTCTGACGACTCCGAAGTCCCCTCCTCCCAGAAAGAAAGATGACTCATTTCTGGGCAAACTTGGTGGAACTTTGGCGAGGAGGAAAAAGGCGAAAGACAGTAAACTGACTCCAGTTGGGAGCACTGTAATTTCTTAAGTAAAACAGTAATCTGGCGCCACTTAGTGTTTAAAGCTGGTAATTGTAGGAGTGACAGGGGGACATAGTGCAAGTCCGTTAGATAGGGAGTTCCGGATAAACGGGATCCGGATAAATGGGATTCTACTGTATATATATAAAATTTAACGTATCTTTGTAGGTTACTAGTGATGATGGACTTTCCTCAGATAAGCGCAAAGAGATGGAAAGATTCCAAAGATTTATTTTTGGCATGCTGAGGGTCCTGTATGGCCAGCTTCTCCGCCAGTTCCTTTTGTTAGTGGAAAGCAGAAAAAAAAGCCAGCTCCCACAAAAACCCTGAAGGATATATTTATGAACCATATTCCTCATAGTTTGAATGCTTATAAAATACTCTTTTGAATGAGGTATTGTGTTTACCTATACTGTAGTTGGCAGCAGTACAGCGACATCAATGAACATGTCCACCCTATATTGATACTACATTGCCAACATTTTCAGAACCTTGGAATTTTTTTTTTATTTTTTTTTTTTTATTTAGCTTTTTGTTGACTGGGTAAGTGCACTAGACAAATCCTGCCTATTTTCAGGCACGACCCGGGGGAGGGGGATACAGACGAATGCCAACTGACCTTGAACCAGATTAAGCTGTTAGTGGTATTTTTAGTGAATGAGGGAAATTTGGCCGTGACACCGGGAAATTCCCTACTGTTTTCGATAAGTGCCATGGATCTTTAACATCCACCTGAACTACCACCAATCCAGGCAGATGGGACCTCAGTTTAACGTCTCATCCGAAAGACGGCACCTCAGAAATGCAACACCCCTCTCATGCTGCATTACAGTGTCAGTACTGGGATATTAACCCAAGTGCCAGATGTGGGAACTGAACCCACAGCCCTCTGATCTCCCGGCCTCAGAGGCGAGTGTGCTACCTACTGAGCCACTGACACTGTATATATGGGATGTCACTGAGGGTGAAGTAAAGCTTCATGTGGTTTTCCAGTATCCATGGGAACTTTTAAATGTGTAATATTCATGCACAGTTGAAGTTATATTTCACTAATTTCCTGTATTTATCTACTATTGTTTTTTTTTTTAATATTTTGTTTACTGAATTTTCAACAAACTAAAATACATGTAAAAATATGCATTGTACATTTCTCTTGAAAGATATATGAATATGGTTACCAAGGTCATACATGTTATTAATTAATGATATTATCTTAATCTTACAATTATACTACACCATAAGGAGAGCAGATAGCACCTTCTGATTGCTTTCATGCTAGCACATTTAATATAGGTTGCTGTGGCTTCCTGCATCTAAAAGCAGGGGCCTTTAACAAAGAAAAAAGTAAAAATGACAGCTTAAATCTGGTTACTACAAACATTTATTTTCCTAGTTATTAAACAGGTACATAAATAGCTGATCTGCCAAAGGTCATTATTTAACAAAAACATTTCAAGAACTTTTAAGTTCAATCATATGCCAAGCGACATGCAGTATATTATACAGGTACAGTAGCACCAGCATATTAGGGCTGGGTGGGCATATTTCAGTTGATCCACTAGGAGGCAGCAATCAAATCCTGGTGATAACACTTAAGGTAACACAATAGGAAGCACTTTAAGAGTAACTCTCTACTATAATAAACAAATTCTGGCCAGAGCCTATAGGGCTGCAGGTGAAGAATAGTGGGTAAAAATATTGAAAAGTATCAAAGTTAGGAGCCAGCATTGGCAAAATGTAATGTAGGCTCATAAATGTGTTATTTTGTAATATTTTTACACCAAATTTTCAACATAGCCTTGTTATAAAAATATACACAATAAGGTACTGGAAGAAAGCATTTTTCAGAAAAAAAGGCACTCCAGAACAAGGGGACCTGAATGAAGCTGGGGGGGGGGGGATTTCAGGAAAGATGTGAGGAAGTACTTCTTCAAAGAGAGAGTGGTGGATTCCTGTAACAGCATTTCATTGGATGTGGTAGGACAAAAAACAGTGGTAGGGTTCCAGCATGCATGGGATAGGCAAAAGAGAATCTCAGTGAAAAAGAGGAGGGAGAACTGACCGGAGCTCATGTAGGATCTGCATTGTTACTGTATGCATGTAAAAATGGACAGACGGGGGGCAAACAGTCCTTTTCTGCAAGCAATCTCTTTGCTTCTATATTTCCAGTTCAAAGGGGGGGGCATGATGCACAGTTCAGGGCCGGTGCTCAGGGAAGTAAGGTGGCCAGCTCTCAAATGCAGAAGCAAAGAATCCAAAAGTCCTGAGCACTCACAAAGGAAACTAGTAGGCAGGCACAGCATAACGCTGAACATTTGTTAATGGCAGTAATATCACAAACCACGTTAAGTACAACTATAATCCAAAACAAGAAAGAAAGCTGACAGACACAGTAAATGCTAGATGTAAAGGTATGGCTACAGGTAAAAATGTTTTTATGGCAGTAGGAAGCCCAAGCACTTCGACTCTTGACAAGTCTTCCTCAAGAGGCGTGGTTAGTTAATCTTTTAAAAAAGATTGTAAATCCCATTAATTGTTTAAACCAGCAGGTGTAATGCTTTGTAATTCATAAATCAAAGTTGATTTTTTCCACAGTAGTTTATTCACTGTTTCTCCCCCCTCCCCCACAAAGGACCCACAGAAAGAGGCAGGGAAGGCAGTCAGAAGGGCAAAAGCGCACACTGAAGAGAAAAAAACACAGGGTGTTAAGAAGGGAGACAAAACCTTCTACAGATACATAATGGAGAAAAGAAAAACTAAGGGAGGAATAGTCCAAATAACAACCAAAGAAGGTGGGATGGTAGTGAGGGATGAGGAAAAGGCTGAAGCCCTAAACAAGTTCTTTTGCTCTGTCTTCACTATAAAAGACAGTGGCAAAGGTCCCACGCTAGGTCAGACAGAGCATGAGGGTCAGGGAATGGACACTAGCCCCTTCACAAAGGAAAGAGTCCTAGAAGAGCTGAGTAAACTAAAGATGGACAAGGCCATGGGACCTGATGGCATACACCCTAGGGTTTTAAAAGAACTTCAAGAGGAACTAGCCACACCACTGGCTGAGCTCTTCAACAAGTCAGTAGACAGCGGGGAAATACCTCAAGATTGTAACAGGGCAACAGTGGTGCCCTTGCACAAGAGCAGGAGCGAAGAAGAAGCAGGAAATTACCGCCCTGTTAGTCTGACCTCAGTCTTAGGGAAAATTATGGAGTCATTACTAAAGGAGAGGATAGTGGCATATCTGAAAGATACCAGAAAAATAGACCCAAGACAACATGGCTTCACAGTAGAATGATCTTGTTAAACCAACATGATCAACTTCTTTGACTGGGTCACTAGAATAGTGGCTCAGGGAGGGGCAGTAGACATTGTATACCTGGATTTCAGCACAACACAAGAGCACTTACAAGGGGCCATAATTTGAGGTAAGTGGGAGGTAGGTTCAAAAGCAATCTCAGGAAGTACTTCTTTACAGAGAGAGTGGTGGAACCACGGAACAGTCTGCCCCAGGAGCTGGCAGCATCAAAGATTAGAGATTTCAAACTTGCATGGGATAGGTATTGCGGACAGGTTAGGCTGCAGGCAACGTAGGCGGGTAGTCTTTTTGGTCAGACTAGATGAATCATGTGATCCCCATCTGCTGACATATTTTTTATGTTCTTATGTTCTCAACGAACTTTAATTCTCTAGAATGTGAATTATGGCAAGCAAACAAATGACTACCAAGTGGGGTGTCAAGTCTCCTATTAATACTGCTCAGTGGTCTTGTGTGCTAGTTTTTAAGCTGGGCACTGTTTTCTGCACATATATCTTATTGCAGTCACACCATAAAAAATATGTGACAAAGTCAGTACTGCAAATAATAAATTCTCATGTCTCCAACTTTAAATCTTCATTCAGGGGGGTGTACAAAATCTTTACTAGGCTCTGCATATGTGCACACATTATATGTAGCATTTGAAGAAACCTTTTGGTTTGTATGGTAACCACTAGCTATTAATGATAGCTGCCTGGTTTGTCTCAAATCGGCTATGGACTAACTTGTCTCTCAGACTGCTTGCTCTGCTTAAATTAATGCATATGGTATCACCCACTGCTGAAGTCACATCATTGTCACCAAGAAGGATAGGACAGTTATGATAAATTATATTGTCAATTTTACCTGCCAAATGATTGAATTTACTGACAAAAGTAAAAGGACCATGTTCATAAATTCAATTTTTCTAGTGGTTTTTCATTGCTCTTTTTTTCAGTAAATCAGCTCTATCTCTAGCCTTTTCTCAGTAATGTTTTGTTATAACCCTTATTGAGAAATCTCATCTCCAGTACATTATCCTGTCAGTCACATGGTTCAGATGAACTACATTTTCTTTTTAATCTTTTTTACTTTTTCTCCCCCTGTCTCCAGTGGGCCATGTTCAGGAGAGGGTCTCAGCCCTATCCCCCTCCAACATTCACCATCAGCATGGACCATCTACCCCCAGGGCTTGCCCTCCTTGGTGGGGTCAGCGGGGGAACCCAGACCCCCACTGAAGAATGGATCCAGTTCCAGTCAGCACCCAGCTGGTCGGGGAGTGGGACCTGTGAGCCCCTCCATCATCCTACCTCCAGAGACATCTTTTCTCTTTTTTTTCTCTTGGAGGAAAGGGCATGCAATTTTGCCAGTTGTGGTATCACACACACTCCCATGTGTGGCATGCTGGGCATCTGCCCAGCCTCCACCCATCTTGTAGAGCAGTGTGCCATCCCCAGCCTCTGCTAGAGGCCAGGCAAGCACCAATCACTGGTCCCCCCTCCCCAGAGGAGGAGAGCTGTCCTTGGGATGCTCAATCCTCCTCCTCCACGGCCAACTCCCGGCAACCCACTTGCACTGCAAACATGAGTCACTGGTGTGGCAGGAGATAAGGCATGATGCCTCAGCCCTCCACGCCACCGGGATGGCCACTATTTTCTTTTTAGTCTTAAAAATTGACTATACAGGATATAATTTTTTAAAGGCATCGAGTGCATACTATCTGCTCTCAGGACTGCATTTGTAGCAGTGTTTTTCTGAAGCACTGAGTTTCAAATATCTCTTCTTTACCATGTTTCTCATGTCTCCTGTAATTAGAAATATCACTTCTGAAAGTAAGAGTATTATAAACAGCTATCTTGGAAATACTTGTGCCTTGAATTATGACACAAATCAGTGCTGCTGTGGTAGTCACTAAAATTCATAATGATATTCAGAGTTATAGCAACCCATGGCTAGTCATGGTCTGTTCAATATACTGGGTAAAGGCCATGACTGGGTATTATTATGGACCCTGCCCTATTGCCCCTCCCCAATTCTGCACCTTTTAAAATACTCAGTTTGTTAGTATCTTGTTTAGTTCTCAAGTTTTCTACTTGTTTTTTTTTTATTTCCATAGTAATCAGCACAATGCGCTTATAAGAACATTTACAAATACTGCAGTAGAAAAGGCTTAAATTGCCATTGAACTGCATGGTTTCCTGCTGCGTACTGCAGCATTTTATGATATACAGTACCACAGTGTTACTGTATTGCTTCCTAGCTGGTGCTGTTATCCATTTTTTAGGTCCAGGCTGATGACCTTAATGAAATCAGCCTCTCATCATACCAAGGCCCCCACCCTGTTTTTATTTGGGAGGGGGTTGGTATGGGGCTGACTGTGCTGGTCTGGGAGGGGTTTTGCAGGCTTTTGCAAGCAATTGGGTGGCTGACTATGTCATCAGTAGTGTATAATGTCATCATGTTCTGTGTAACGGCATGGCACACCAAGTGATGCGGTGATGCCTGGTGCATCATTTGTTCACTTGGCATGGTAGGGGTGGGTACCTCCATTAAAAAGAAGGCAGTGAGGATGGCCTGGAACACATGTAGTATCACCCATGGCTGATGGTGACCCTGTGTAACTGAATAGCCTTGATACAGTATATAAGTGTCTTTTAGAATCTTTAGTGCATTGAGCGCAGCAGTCTTATAGATGTGATGCTAATACAGGCTAATGAGGTTATTTGATTTTTGTATTTCCTTTCGCTCTTGCACAAGAAACACCTTTGGACAGTACTGCATTTCATAGGTGTGTCAATGACAAGTCCAATGCAGAGCACTGCACAGTGGGCGCAACCCTCACACACCAATGAACAGTGAAGCCCAGTGTGACATCCATTGGAATTTCACAACGGGAGCTGGCCTTCACTTGAGAGAAATGAACCGTACCAATGAGATAGTGCGCTTCATTCCTCCCATTTGCATAGTGGCCATTACAACTCATGTTACTAAACACCTCCAGCTCTCTGATTTGATTTGATGAATGAGTAATAAATCCCTCCCACTCCCTCCCTCTGCTGCTGTCCTCCCCGCTCCTTCGTTCCCTGGCTGAAAATAAATCCCTCCAGCTTCCTCCCTCTGCTGCTGTCCTCCCTGCTCCCTCATTCACTGGCCAACCCTACAGCTGAAAATAAATCCCTCCCACTTCCTCCCTCTGCAGCTGTCCTCCCAGCTCCCTCGTTCACCAGCCAACCCTATGGCTGAAAATAAAACCCCAGAGTGTCCAAGTTTATGATCTTTTTTGTACCTGTAAAGAAAGAAAACCATCCCCCATGGTGTTTTCTTTTTTAATTAACCTGTAAAAAACTAAAACAGTCCTCGTTATCTTCCCGTCCTTCCCCATCCCCACCCACCCCTCTGTGCACCCCACCTCCCCGGACCCTCCCTCTCACCCCATACTTGCCTCTGGAGGACAGAAGCAGTGATCTTCTGTGGAAAGGAATACATATGCACTCTTCAAACTCGACTGTCAAACTGAAGACATGACGGTAAGCCCTATAATGGCAGTCGATGGGGGGGGTTTCAACTTAGGTTGATATCTCAGCCATTTTTAGGAATTCAGGCCCCAAATTTTCAACATGGGGTTCTTGGGACCCTACTACATAAATACTTCATTTTTCACATCCTACCTGAAACATGTTTTCGCACCTGTGGGGCAGAATGGCACGGATGCTCTGTGAAATCATCTTTCGGGATGAGTGACCAAAATGACAGTGGCACTCTTCATGAGGTGGGGTCCCAAAAAGGCCATGTTGAAAACTTGGTCAAACACATAAACCATGCAAGAAAACATTCGGCATTGACAAATACTTGTTACTTTAGGGGAAGTGTACATGTAACACTGAACCACCAATATTAAAGATGTCATGCAGTGACAAAATAATAATGGTGCACTAGTTAACTAACTGAATCATTTATATTATGACTAGTTATATCAAAACATGACTAATTTGGGGACCATTTTTTTACTGTTTTAACAAACATAACAGGCACAGCTTATGGAGTGAGAGGGAACAGAACATCTACAGACAAGTATTAAGAAATGAAAAGGAAGAAACCCTCACCTTTTTCGGTGGGGGCAGCCCAGGATCCATACCAGAGCTCAGCCCTGCCCTGCCTACTATCCCTCCATGCCCAGGCTTAGCCCCTGCATGGGGCTGCAGGGTTGGTGTCCCCCAAGAGAAGCTGTTGGCAAGCCCCAGGTTACCTCCTGGGTTGGGGCCACAGGAGCGGGACCCACCCCCAGCAGACATTGATGGCAGTGGAGATGGTGGCAGAGCAGGGCATCATGCCCAGGGGCCAGTTGTCTTTCTGAATGCTGAATCCCTGGGGCAGGGACGTGCAATGATTTCCAGCATACAGCCCACCCCCTAAGGTGATGGTGCTGGCTGCAGAGGTATCCCCAGCCTCTGCCAGGGGTCTGTAAAGCATTGGACACTCTTCCTTCCTCCTCCCAGAGAAGAAGATCAGCCCTTGGGATGTTCAATCCTTCTTTCCCCCCCAGCTGTCCCTACAACTCCTGAGTTCTTCACCAAACCCGGGATGTCAGCACCACAAGCAGACGCCTTGCAGCTGTGTCACCAGGTGGGCTGGCAAAGAAAATCTCTATTAAACAAACATAAGGACATGAGAATGGAAGTGAGTTCTGAGAGTATATATTGTTTACTTTAAGAATTTAACTAGTTCAAAAAGAATCAAAATAAAATGACAGTGCAATAAACAAAAGCATTTAGCTCCTTGTAGGATCATACAGGATTGTGGTTTGTATTGATTAGCAGCCAAGAAAATATATGAAGGGCCAACCTGGTGGCACTGAGGGTTTAGGCGCTGGACGCCACATCTCATGTCACACCAGCAAACTGGGTTCAGGAACGGACTTGGGCCACTGGGGGTCAGCAGGGGTAGATGAGGATGGAGCATCCAGAGTACTGCTGCCCTCTCCCGGGGCGGGTAGTAGGGCTTGCATCACTCCTCAGCGGTCCCCAATGGAGATCAGGGGCTATGCACGAGTGTTGCCATAACAGAGGGTGGAGTGGCAGCAGACATCAGCACTGCAGTGCACAGACATCATTGCACATCTGCACTCCAGGGGGAAAACAGCAAAAAAAATCGCCAGAGGACCAGGGAGGTGACGGTGACCCTGGGAGCCAATGCCCACATCCCAATGTTGGACTACCATTCCACTAGCTCTCCTGAGCCCCTCAACCCAACCCAGGACCACCATTCTAATCCCAGAAAGGTCACCAGGTAGGTGAGACAGACCCTTCCCACAGGGGTGAACTGGGGGGCTGGATGGATCCGTGGGTCTGGGAAGGGAGGTGCCCCCTATAAAAATATAAAAGTTTGTGGTACTCGAACCCAAATAATACCCACATTTTCTTTTAGTTTAGATACATTTTATTTTCAAATATCCAAGCTTCTTCTCTTTTTCTAGCTTTGTACTTTTTAGCGCTCTTGTGTAAAAGGACCAGTGTTTACGTTTCAGGACCAGCATGTCCCTTCATTAGATAATTATGAGCTGCTTATTTTGATGCAGATCTGTAAATAAATAACACAAAGTTTTTTTATTTCTTTTTAAATAAACTTTCTATTATTCCTCATGTATCAAATTCAAGGGAGTTCTCAGCCATTGTGCTCCTGGCGGAAGGGGTTTCAGACAGGGAGCAGAGGCCGAGGCTCTGAGGGTACACCTGAGAGATGCCCTGGTTCCTCTGTGTTAGAAACAAAGTCTAAAAAAAAAAGGAAAATCTATGAAGGTATAATCTCTTATTTATTCATATTAAATAGTTAAAGAATAGATTATCACACAGAATAGTAGGCTGTTTTCTGAAAGAATTAACATTTTTACTTATGGCTGCAATCTCATACTGTATGAAGAAGCCAACAGAATTAGTCTTTTTGGTCTATCTAGTCTGCTCGTTGCCCAAGGTTCTTAGCTCAGGCTGGTGTTCCTGCTCCCCCTTCCCTACCTTTCCACTACCTTCCTCCCCTCCTTCCATTACCTTTATCTTCCCTCTATATCTATCCCAGCCACTTTTGAAGCTGCCCACTGTCCTCAATGAGATCACCTCTTCTGGCATGCATTCCATTTGCTCACCGCCCCTTCTGTGAAGAACTGTCTTCTAACCTCCCTCTTAAACACTCACCCCACAACTTTAGGCTGTGCCCCTTCAGGGTTTTGCCGCAGCTTAGCCTGAAGATACCCTCCCTGTTCACCTTATTAATCTATTTCTAGTACTTGAAGGTTTCAATCTTGTCTCACCTTTCCCTTCTCTCCTTCAGGGAGTAGATATTTGGGCCCTCAGTCTCTCCTCATATGATTTACCCTGCTGACCCGCAATCATCTTTATAGCACTGGCTAGATGCATCTTTTATCCAGAGGAGAAATTTTAAACTGTTATTCTTGTCATACTGATAGGAACTTTTTCATAGAAGGGGCATCTGTGAAGAAACACCTCACTTTCCAGTTCAGATACTAAGGTGCTTCATCTTTAAAATTATTAGGAAATTAGTTTAAATATCTTAAGGCGGATAGTACAGGTGAAATGTTTAAAAAATGGTAGAGTCTGCAGCATGACTTTCCTTGCTTCCTTCCTTCCTTTCCCTCTATTGTAAGGCAGCTGGTAAAAGTATAATATTTCAGAAAAGGTGAGAATAATAGCACGTACTTGCATATGTGGGCAGCAGTCAGTGGTTTTCAGTTAACAGGTGGAACTGGCTAGGAGCAGTGCATCTTCTGTGCTGTATTTCTCCTGATCTTGAACTTGAATAAGAAAAAGAAGATGCTGCAAGACATGGGCCCTCATCTTATTTTCCTCTATTTGTTGCAAATCTGTATAGCAAGGTATGTGCTTCATTCTGGACCCATTATCTGTAGCTGACTGTTTGGAGTTTATGAGAGATAGGGGGAAGGGTAAATATACAGGCCTGTATTTTCAAAGATTTGCTGCAGACGCAGCACCAAGTTGCATTACTTTTGTATCATCGATCACAGCTGTGTCTGCATCAGAAGGGTGCATTACCATTAGAAGATGGATGTACCACAATCTACTGCCCCTACACTTGCATCTACTGTAGATTAGTGATGCAAAAAGTGACACAGACGTGAGGCGGGAGTGATGCATCCCAGAAATATATTGCAACTATGCTACAATTATGATGCAAGTATAAGTGTTGTTTTGATGCAGCCATGAAAATATGGTGCAATTATATGCTGCAACTGCATGATGCAACTCTAGGTGTCTTGACACAACTGTATCATTTTTTTTTCACTTTTGAAAATATCACCTGCTGAGTTCTACAGTGTTTTTCAAGTTCTGCCAAATGTAATTAACATTAAAAATAATCCTCACTCCTACTGTATATTGGAAAATAAGTAACATCAATGGCAATAAAACTTCAAAAATAGGAACTTGATTTTGCTAAACAGGTTTTATTTTTGTCTTTATAAATGATGCAAGAATTTTAAAATGTTTCAGGTCCATGGGACGTGGTGTTGAATGTTTGAAAGCTAAAGCTAACCAGAACCATTCCCATTCTTCCAGATGTGGAAACTATTTAAAACAAGTATTTGTCAATGCCGAATGTTGCTTGCTTGTATGTGCTATTTAGGTATTTGGAAGTGATAGTTCCATGCCTTCCTCCCAAGACATCCACTGTGTCTTTCCGTTCAGTATTCACAGAAGAGTGGGAGGGGCAAGGGCCACAGCAGTACAGCAGTTGCCAAGGGGGTGAAGAGGTGGACAATAGTCCATTCAAAGGCAAAAGAGTCCTGCAGGAGCTCACTAAATTGAAGGTGGACAAAGCGATGGAACCAGATGGCATACACCCAAGGATATTAACAGAACTGCGAAGGAGATAGCAGTACCTCTGGCAGCCATGTTCACTGAGTCATTCAACATGAGTTTGGAGGAGGCACATGTGGTCCCCTACACAAGTCCAGCAGCAGGGAGGAGGCAGGGAACAATAGGCCATTCAGCCTCACCTCAGTAGTGGGAAGATCATAGAGACATTGCTTAAAGAAAGGATAGTGGGGCATCTAGATGCCATGAACCAGGACCGTAGACAACATGGATTCACAGTGGGGACATCATGTCAGATAAATCTGGTTGATTTATTTGACTGGGTGACAAAGGAAGTGAATCAGGTGGGGCAGTGGACAGCGCTTACCTTGATTTCAGCAAAGCCTTTGACACCATCTCATATAGGAGGCTGATAAACTAGCTGGGTAGGCTAGGCATGGGGAAAGGGTGGTAAACTGGGTTAGAAACTGGCTAACAGACAGGAGGCAGAGAGTGGTGGTAAATGATATGCAGTCTAGGAGGGGGCTACCAGTAGGGTGCTGCAGGGATCGGTCCTGGGGCCAGTTCTGTTCAATGTCTTCATTAGTAATATTGCAGAACATCTGAAGGAATTTTTCACCAAATTTCAATATAGCCATTTTAAGACCTCTGCTCATGAACATTGTCACTGTGATTTTCTTAATTTGTCCCGGACATTGATTTCGCACACCAACTGTGCCATTAAAGGCTACATGGGCTAGAAACACATTTTGGGTGAGATGTGAAAAGACAGCTGTACTACTCATAAAGAAGGTGTGGCAAAATGGCAATATTGGAAATCTGGAGTGAAAATATTGAAAATTGCGAACTTATGAAGGCAGTATAGGAACTGTACAATGCACGCTCATAAAACAGTCATTTTTGGAATTTTTTCACCTAATTTCAACATAGCCATTTTAACACCTGAGCTCATGAACAGTATCACTGTGATTTTCTAAATTTGTCCCGTGGCATTGATCTCACAAACGACTGCATATTGTGCGCTACATGGGCGGAAACACATTTTGGGTGAGATGTGAAAAATGGCAGCTGTACTACTCATAAGAAGGTGTGATAAAATGGCAATGTTGGAAATCTGGTGGAAAATATTGAAATTTCCACACCATTTAGCCCGCGTAGGAACTGTGCAACGACGTCAGAAACAGTCATTTCTAGAATTTTTTCACCAAATTTCAACATAGCTATTTTAAGACCTCTGCTCATGAACAGTGTCACTGTGATTTTCTTAATTTGTCCCGCACATTGATTTCAAGACACCGACTGTGCCATTGTGCACTACATGAGCGAAATACATTTTGGGTGAGATGTGAAAAATGACAGCTGTACTGCTCATAAGAAGGTCTGGTAAATGGCAATGTTGAAAATCTGGAGTGAAAATATTGAAATTTCTCGTGGAACCTACGAGCTTCGTGAGGAACTCGCGCAACGACACGTAAAACAGTCATTTTTTGAATTTTGGCATCAACTTAAGCATATGACATCGATGTCATTGTCATGTGTTAGACCAGGGCCCAAAGGGTGATTTTGCGCAGTGACTGCGAAATCACCCTTCGGCCGAATAACGCCCACATGACAGTGACATCATTCATGAGAAGGTCCCAAAACCCCATGTTGAAAATTTGGTGCAAAATTCCCAAAATGCGGAGTCACGGATGCGGACACAGATTGCCGCGCCTCACCGATCGCTCCGCTCCCGAGATTTACTTTAGTTTTTATTGCCCCTTCGCTATACATCGAAGGATTTGTCTGCACGGGAGTTGTGTGCATTATGGGTCACTAATGGATCTTGAGAAACGAAAGCCCCTCAACGAATACACCCCACCAGCCACTCCAGAAAAGGCCGTGAAGAAATCGAAGCCACGACCTCATCTGCATCCCAGGGGCTGGGATCCCCCATGCTGGAAGAGCCTCTCTTCAAGGCTTTTCTGGAGGAGATTCGGCATTAAGGAAGCGGTCCAGGACCTTTCTGGCAGCATGAAATCAGTATCCAATGCCATGGAGGAATTAACGAGGAGGGTATCTGATGGGGAAGCAAGAATTGTCTCACTAGAAGGGCACACTGGCAGGGTGGACTCACTGGTTACCAAGATGGCCCACAGAATCCAGAAGTTGGAGCTGAAAGTGGAGGATTTGAGGTTTCAAACAGACGCAATAACGTGGTTATTATTGGTCTACCCGAGAAAGCAGAAGGTATGGAGCTCTATTAAGTTTGCCCAGAAATTCACAGAAAATTGCTGGTCCCTCACAATTTGGTGCCACCTATGTGATTGAAAGAGCTCATAGGGTGTTACATCCAATGCTTCTTCAGACCGCCTCCAGAGCATTTATCTTTAAATTCCTAAATTATCAAGAGAGGCAGCGGCTGATGGATAAAATTAGAGAAACTAAGACATATTTTGGGAGGGAACCAAAATTAGAGTGGTGAAGGATTTGCCCTTGTCCATCCGGCAGAAGCATGCAGCATTTCATCCACTGGTTAAAAACTGATTGCAGCCGGAATTAAATTTCGAATGGGTTATCCAGCAAGGCTTCAAGTCTGTGCCAACAATGAATGGAAAACTTTAATCACAAGACGAGGCTGATCCTGCTCTCCGGATGCTCTTTCCAGCTCTTTTCTAAGGATCTTGAAGCATACTGTTTTAATTTGGATCATGCTTCGGTCCCTGGGGGCAGTGGGTTGCTGTTCAACTTGATTCTAACTTCAGGAACCTCAGTTTGAAAAGAGTTTCACTTCTAAGCATTGGAAGCATTCCTCGTCCCTCACTTATAAATCTTACCAGGGCGGGATTCAGACTGGGACCTTGTCAGTTTTTGTTTTAAGCTGCTAAGATCTGGATTGGTTAAGGCGGTTCTCCCAGGATTTTGGGGACATTTATTGTTTTGTTTATCCCACCGCCATTGTCTACTGGACTTGGATGGATCTCGAAATTTTTTTTTTTTTTTTTGAGGGTGGTTGGCTCACTCTAATTACCGCCAGTGGGGTAGGTTATCTGTGTGAGATAGTAGGGCCTCCTATGTGGTTGGGCTGCCCCTTTACTATGTTTTGAAGGTTTAAATTTCTACATGATATGGAGTTATGTGATTATAGGACTCTCGCAGGAAGGTTACCTAGTTCAATAATGTTTTATTATATTTCTAGATTTTGAAGGGAGGGATTTTCTCTCTCCTTTAATCTAGGGGTTCGGGGACGGCTTGTTAGAGGCGAGCTTAGTGGGCTGGTGTCATGGGCCAGTTGCAGTTTGCAAGGGGGGTGATTGGGAGGTCGTTAAGAGGGGTTGTTTATATGGATTAAAGAAAGGGTATGGGGTTGGATCTGTTTGAGGTGTTGTTTGGAGGGTCTTTGGATTTTCTGTGTTGGGGGTGCCAAGGCCTGCAAATTTTGGGGTTTGGGGTGGTTCTGTGTACAATCACAAGTCAGTATAGGGGTTATTCAGAAATGGGGACCGATCTTGTTATAAAACTTCTTACTTTGAAAGTTAAAGGGGCGAGAAATAAAACCAAGCAATTTAAGATCTTGAAGTATATCGATGCTTTGAGGGCTAAAATTATATTTTTGCAAGAAACCCATTTGTTACAAGAGGAAAGTAATGCTATGCGGAGACTTCAGATAGGGAGGATTTTCTCATCCCAGGGCAGCTCGCAGAGCAGAGGGGTCATGTTATTATTCCACCATTCAGTGCACTTTACCCCCCTTAAGACTATTCAAGATAAAGAAGGGAGGTACATTTTAGTGCTAGGCAAATTGCAGAGTAAGGTTATATTGTTTGGGGCAGTATATGGCCCTAATTCGGACTCCCATGTTTTCTGGCTTGAACTATTAAGGGTCCTGCAACCATTTAGCCATTATCCCATGATAATAGGTGGGGACTTTAATATGGTCTTAGACACCTTTTGATAGAACTTAAATCCCTAGTACATCCCATTCCTTCTTCCGTGTCTTGTGGAATTGGCTGAACAGCTGGGTCTAGCGGATGTTTGAGGGTTCTCCATCCGGAGAGAGGAGATACACTTTATCTCCCTACTCATGGATTGGGCTCTGCTGGATTATATTTTAATTTCGTGATATTACTCCCGGGCTCTCAGCTCAGACATCATGGTTGTTCTCTTCGATCATTCGCTGTGGACCTTACAGTCCATTGGCCTTCCTTGATCCGCAAAAGTAATAGATGGAAGATAAATAATCAAATATTGCAGAGTCCTAAAATAACTAAGTACTTGTCTGCACAAATTACTGAGTTCTTTTACTTTAACCAGAAAGAGGAGGTTCACCCAGATATACTTTGGGGAGCATTCAAAGCATATATTAGAGGTTTACTGATTAGCCAGTCAGTGCAGAGAAAGAAAGATAGGGAAAGTACAATGGCTGGGCTGTTAAGTCAGATCAGGTCTTTAGAACATAACTTTCTCAGTACCCCTACGGAAGAGGTGAAATTAAGGTTAGTGAAGGCAAAAGATGCATATCTCAGGATATTGGGGGAGCAGGCTGAACTGGCCATTATTAAAACTAAGGCTAAGTTTGTGGACCAAGGTGAGAAGTCGGGCAAAGTGTTGGCCAGACAACTTACCCAATTTGAGGCTTCCCGATTAATTGAGGGTATTGTTGCAGAAGGGACTGTAATGTCAAAACTAATCCCAAGAAATGGCCCAGATTTTTAAAACTATTTTAAATCTCTTTATGCGGGAATGCAGTCACCCCCGACGGAGGCTGTGATTTCCTCATTCCTGGAAGAGTTACCCCTCCCTACTCTTAGCGATGCAGATCGATCATTGCTCAGTGCAGAGATTACAAAAGGGGAGATTGAATTGGCCATTAAGGGTCTTACTTCTGACAAGACACCTGAGCCAGGCGGGTTCTCACCCAATTTTTATCAAACATTTGCCGCCCAGCTATCTCCGGTTTTGCTTAATCTTTTTCAATATATTTTATCGGGTAGGGAAGTAGAGAGCTCCCTCACTGAAGCACTCATTGTGCTTATCCCCAAACCGAATAAGCCGCCGGAAAGGCCAGCCAGTTACAGACCAATTTCGTTGTTGAATTATGATATAAAGATTCTGGCTGATCGTATTTGCCAGGTAATTCCAAGGTTGATTGGGCCAGAACAAGTGGGTTTTATGAGGGGTAGATCCTCTTCGGATCACTTTAGAACTCTGGCGCATGTTTTCTCGGCCTCCGAGGGGTCCACGCTACTATTGGCGTTGGTCTCCTTGGATACCGAAAAGCTTACTGATAATGAGTTCATTGGGCCTATCTCTTTGCAGCAATGAGCAGATTTGGCTTCCCAAAAGAATTTGTAGATTGGATTAGGGCTTTGTACACGGACCCTTCAGCTAGGGTCGTATGTAATGGGGTTATCTCTCCATCCTTCAAATTACTGGCAGGAATGAGGCAGGGGTGTCCCCTTTCATCCTTATTATTTAATTTATACATCGAGCCCCTTATTAGGAGCATAGTTTTATCCCCTGAGATTCTGGGTATTAATGTTAGGGGGCATATAATTAAGGTCACTGCCTATGCCGACGATTTATTAATCTATGTATCGAAACCCGATAAGTAGGGTTACCACCTGTCCTGATTTTCGCAGGACAGTCCTGATTTGGGCAGCTGTGTCCTGCAAAAAAACATGAAAAATACTAAATGTCCTGATTTTGCAGTAGAAAAAATATTTTCTAACTTTCCACTAAATGTTCTAGAAAACTACAATAGCTTAACTAACATACCTTAAAATGATAAGAAACACTAGAAGCAACTAAGACACTACAATACTTAGCCTTAATTCTGATTATATAGAGAAAACAAGTCTGTTGCATCGGTTGAGGTTACGTACTGTCCAGCGTAAAATCATGTTTCAGTAAGAAATGTCCCACTTTGGGCTTCTTAAAAGGTGGTAACCCTACCGATAAGTCTATTCCCAACCTGTTAAAAGTTATTCAGAATTTTAGTCTGTTAACTAATTATAAATTGAATCAGGACAAAACGATTGTTTACCCTTTGAATAGCAGAGTATTTAAGCCTGCGGTTATAGGGTTAGGTTTAGGTTGGGAGTCTAAAGCTCTTAAATATTTAGGCCTCTTCTTGGCTGGTAGCCAGGATAGAATGCATCAGTTGAACTTAGAATCTTTAGTGCACACAATTAGACTTGACCTCAAAAGATGGACACAAATGCCTTTGTCCTTGTGGGGTAGAATAAATATTGTAAAAATGAACATTTTCCCTAGGCTTTTCTATCCCTTATCTATGTTAAATATTTGGATTCCCCATTCTTGGTTTAAAAAGCTGCATGGAGAATTGGCTGACTTTATTTGGGGATATAGAAAGGCCAGGATGTCCTATCCTAAATTGGCAGCCCCTAATGATCTCGGTGGTCTCAAATGCCTCACTTTTAGCTTTATTTTGGGCGCCTCACTTAAATAAATATGGGAGATGGATGCTCAAGAAGTTACCTTCATAAATGCTGGATATATTCCATTATGGGTTAATTTGGAATTTAGTTTTATTAAAACCCTAGATTTTAATCCCAAGGCTTTACGCTATGTACCCAGTTCTTTGATTTCTTCCTTATTGAAAAAGTCTCCTATTGGTCTTTCTCTTAGAATACATAGTCAGTTATGTAATTTTCTGAAGTATGAACAAACACGGGACATAGGTCAACCGGTCTGGGGGAACCCACAATGGCGGATAGGACATCGGACTATCAAACGGAATTGGTTGCCCTTCATGGAGGATTGTTCTCTGAAGGATTTTATAAATACAGACGGTGGCGTAATTCCAGCAGCCCAGATTTTGGTGAAATTCGAGCTGACACAGAGGGATATATTTAAAGTATACCAGCTACGCCATACACTGGTTCAGAAAAAGGGAAGTAACCCGGTTTGCCTACCTCCCATTTCATTTTGGGAGGAACTTGGTGTATTAGTTGGAACCCCTCATGCCATCTCTAAAATCTATTTAGTTCTGTTCAATTGGGCCTTTCGGGATAGTCTAAGCCCTAGCTCATACTGGGCCAAAGTATTTCCCAACATAATCTGGGATTGGGCACGGGTTTGGCTGAATTGCCACAAATTGATCAGACAAGATCACCTTAGATTGGTACAGTTTAATACTGCATAATATTTACTACACCAGAAATTACAGGATCTAAAATTGGTACAGAGTTCTTTGTGTTATAGATGTGGTAGGAAGGGAGACCTTCTTCATATTTTGGCACTGCCCTAGCATTGCCCCTTGTGGAATGAAATTAAAATAAAGTTGATCCTTTACTTGGATTGGAGGATCTGTTTACCCCAGAAATATGTTTACTAGGGGATATGTCGGGTTGCAGTGTTAAACAGAGGAAATTCCATATATCTATGATCTCTTGTATAGTTAAGAAAGTTGTGGTGAAGCACTGGAAGGATCCCTGTCTAATTTCTTATTCTGAATGGTTGGGGGAACTTCTTTCGTGCCTCAGGACTGAGAGGATGATTGCCATATTGAATAATTTGTTGCCCCGTTTCGAGAAAATATGGTCTCCATTAATAGCTGCTTACTCATAATAATCCTGTGGTAATGTTACCATGTTTCTTTTTGTGAGGTTTCCACCTGCAGTGCCTTGTGCGGGAAGGGGGCTAGGTGGAGGGGTTGAGGGGGCTTGAGGGGGCTGCATGTATTTGTTTTCCAGAAAGTACTGTATGTTCTTGGTGTTATCTCACCTGTGCTGTGCTTACGATTACTTTTTTGTCCCCGCAAGTGATTGTATTAAAATGTTTAATAAAATATTAATTGCAACAAAAAAAATTCCCAAAAATGCCTGAGATATGCAACAAAGTTGAACCCCACCTATCTAGCCCATTATACAGCTTACCGGCATTTCCTCAGTTCGCGGTCGGCTTTGAAGAGTGCAGACGTGTTCCCGGTCCACCAAAGATCGTCGCGCCAAAGTCCGGAGGTAAGTATGGGGTGAGGGGGGTGTGGGGAGGCTGGGTAGTAGTGGTGGTGCGGGTTGTGGAGGGGCGGAGACTTCGCCATGGGACCGTTCTTTTTCTTCACAGGTAAAAAACGACAACGTGACGCTTGCCACGCTGGGGTGGGCTCCAGCATGGCACAAGGACGCTGGGGGCGCCGGCCGATGGGGATTGGCACCTCCGCGGCCTATGGAATAGATTGCCACACTGCGGGCTCCCAGCGTGGCACTTACTACTGGGGGAAGACAGTGCAGCCGACGGGGATTGGGCACCCCTCGGCTATATTATTAGTTGCCCGTGGCATTTTGGAAGCCTTTGGGGGGAGGCAGGAGGCATGGCACAGCCGATGGGATTAGGCACCCGTCGGCCATACAGTCTTGAGGGGCACGCCTGCGTAGGCATGCATATGTGTGTGTGTGTGTGTGTGTGTGGGAGCTGCACATAAGCAGGCGATATCTTATCGCTGCTCACTCAAGCGTAGCTCCCCCTTTCAACTGTATGCCACTGCATTTTGGAGTGTGTCATAGACAGCTCCAGAATGCATTGGCTTACAG
The DNA here is from genome assembly GCA_016271365.2 of Neoceratodus forsteri. NCBI lineage: Eukaryota > Metazoa > Chordata > Ceratodontiformes > Ceratodontidae > Neoceratodus > Neoceratodus forsteri. Next base: position 656,609,438 of record CM028132.1, read on the forward strand.
GGGCCGTGCCTGCCAGCACACTGACTGAATTGGAGGAGGAGGTGACACACCTCGAAATCTCCGATGATGGCACTATGTTTCTTGCACATGCGTGCAAGCAACATAAAAACACATTATGCTCCAGGATAAAATGGATACAGAAAGTGCATACTTCTGCTTCTCTACAGTATGAGAGTTTTTAGCAGTGATAGAATCTAGCATCAAGTTAATGTTTGGGATGGTGGTCTTTTTTTATGTTTGCTTGCATACATTTGTAATATTTTCACTCCAGGTTTTCAACATTGGCATTTTTCCACACTTCCTTATGAACAGTATAGCTGTCATTTTTCACATCCTGGTCAAAATGTGTTTTTGCACTCCTGGTGCAGAATGGTGCGATTGCTTCTGAGAAATCAGTGTTCGGGACAGATCAAGAAAATCACAGTGGAACTGTCCATGAGCAGAGGTCCTAAAATGCCTATGTTGAAAATTTGGTGACAAAAGTCCATAAAATGACTGTGTTACAAGTGTGTGTTGCGCAGTTTCCATGCACCCTCGTAACTTCGTAAATCTGTAATGTTTTCAATCCAAATTTTCAACATTGGCATTTTGCCACACCTCCTCATGAACAGTACAGCTGTAATTTTTCATATCCTGCCCAAAATATGCATTTGCACATCTAGCACACAATGGCGCGGCCGCTGGAGGAAATAATATTTCAGACAGATTAAGAAAATCCTAGTGACAGTGTTCATGAACAGAGGTCACAAAATGCCTATGTTGAAAATTTGGTGAAATAATTCCACTAAATGACTGCGGTACAAGTATGTGTTGCACAGTTTTCACATACGCTTGGAACTTCGAGCATTTTTAATATTTTCACTACAGATTTTCAACATTGCCATCTCTTCACGCCTCCCTATGAATGGTACAGCTGTTATTCTTCACATCCTGCCTGATCTGTGTTTTTGCACATTTGGCACAGAATGGCACAGTTGCTGTGGGAACTCGAAGTTCGGGACACATTAACAAAATCACAGTGCCACTGTTCATGAGAAGAGGTCCCAAATGCTTTCATGAGGTGGGTGTCACAAAAAGGCCATGTTGAAAATTTGTAGGGCAAATACCAACACACACCTGGGGCGTTAGGGTTTCTAACCATAACGTCCCACCCTGTACAGACTGACAGGCATCAGAGGTGTGACTTTGGATTGCTGGCTGTAATGCTCAGCTCATGCCATCCCACACCCACCCTGAAGCCAGTGACAGGCATCGAGGTGTGCCTTGCACTCTTCAGCCCCAGACTTTACCCCAGTCTCCTGTACTGCACCCATTTCAGCATATGCCCTTAAGAAATGGAGTGACTGTGAAGCTGAACACCCCAAGGCACACCTCAACACTTGTCAGTGTCTACAGGATACGGTTAGGTGAAATGCCTTGAGCATTATGGGCAACCTCAATGCCTGTCCATCTCTGCAGGGTGGAGGTGGGATTGGCGTGAGTTCAGTACTTTATTGCCACTCCTATTCTGCATCTGTCTAACTCCTGCACGTCAAATGCTAATATCAGCAAGCAAACATTCGGCATTGACAAATGCTTGTTTTAAACCTTTTATGTATAAGTTTCTACTTGTATATAAATGCATAGTATTGAGACAGTGCAACCATATATCGTATTACAAGTACAAATGACAATAGCACCAAATGTCTCCACCCTTCCAAACTGAAATTAGATAGTTATTGCTGCCCCCCCACACGCACACACATACTTCACATCAAAGATGTAAGAAAGCTGTGAATGTCTGTAAGATGAGTAATGTCACATTAAAGCAGCCCAGGCCCCCCACCCCCACTGATGCAGACATCTAAGCATGAAATAAAGCCAGGAATCTTAGTAATGTGAGTCAGTGTAATATCAAACTACACCACCCACACCCCCATCCCACATAAAAAAATAGTTCTTATGAGAAGACTGCATTGGCACAGCAGAGGGTTTCACAGACTGCGGAGGGAACTGTGATGCAGCTGTTGTTAGGAAGGAAAGAATGCAGATCCCCCTTTTTCTAAAAGCAATAGGACTGCAAGGCTCTGCCTACTGTAGCCCTAAAAAACTTAACACTAGATTTACACAAATTATGTTTTAACTCTATTGTTTACTAGTCATTTGTTTTTTGTTTTTTTTTTTGTATTATTTTCTCTGGTGTCAGACTTATAAATATTATAGATAATGCAGTGCTTATTTCACTGAGTCTTTCAAAATATATCTGACTCTCCTCTGCTAACCACACAATTGTAGTTTGTGACATCACAATCTGTTGTCATGGTGAGCACTATGATATCATAAACAAAAGTACTGTGAGGTTAACGGGATATAAAAATGTTTTTTATACAGACTTTTTAGACAGACTATGAAGATGTGCTGTAAACTTTGAAAAGTAATACTGAAAACGAAAAAAAACATTTTGTCTAGAAAGTTGTAATGGCTGAAAATCGTATGTATGAAAGTACATGCTGAAATGCAGAGTGGATCTTCAAAGAACAATGTCACATCATTTTATTTCCTTTTGTTGTATTTCAATTTCAAACTGAATAATCTTGAACCTAAGGTAGGGGAGGGAGAGGAAAGTATGGTAAACATGCCAAGTGTCACTAAAGCAGCAAGTTCAGTAAGTGACTTTGAAAAAGGATTAGCCATGACTTCTAGTGACATCACCAGGGTAATGGCACCCTAGTTCCTCGGCTCCATCTACCCCCGAGGTAATCTATAGCCATCTGCCTAAATACATTATGTATTCCTCTGCAAAGGCACTAGACAGACAGCAATGATGCTCAAGGCACTGACCAACCCTGCAAAAAACGTGAAAACCTTCTCCATGCAGCAAAAAATTTACCTAACACCCGCCAGGATTTAAGCACAGTAGCTTCGGCCTTCCCCAGTGATGACCTGCAATCTGATAACACCTTGGACATTATTAACACTGTCAAACAAATGGCCCACACAGTCAACAAAATCAATAAAACACCTACCCAGCTCCAAGCTGACATACACAAAGTGGAGAAACTGACTCAGGGGTAAAGGAAAGGGTTGCAGACCTTGGGACCACTTTTGCCCAGAACGACAGACTCCTCTTGTACCTAGTAGCCCAAGAGAGGGAACTCACCATAAAACTAGATGATCTAGAAGGTCATTGTCAGAGCCAAAACCTCTGCAATTATGGTATCCCAGAAGGTGCTGAGCAATCTGCTCCTAACATCACTGTCTTTTTACAAAATCTCTTTACAAACTTATGCAATCTCCCAGATTACTTTGACCTCAGCATTGATATAACCCACCAAGCACTGGGCCCTACACCCACCAGCCTTGGAGCTTGTCTTAAATCCAAACTCACAAAACTGACCTTTCATGCCAGTAAGGAGGAGATTCTAAAATGAGCCTGGCAGCACAAAAAACTCCAATACAAAACCCAGAGAATCTTGGTAGACAGCAACTACATGGCACTGGTGCAGGACAGGTGATGTACCATGTTGGGGGCGGTGATAAAACAAGTCCCTCAAAAAACCTTAAAGCCCAGTTCTTATACTGAGCCAGATGCCACATGGAGACTCCAAATGGCACCAAGATGTTACTGGATCTTTTAGAAGCTGTGCCTACCTTGAGAAGCTTGAGGGACAGTTTCCAACTCATGGGAAAGACAGACATGGAGAGGCAGCTCCTTTGATCTTCCTGGGAGGTAGCCAAAGGGGGGAATGATAGGAACAGAGCCCAGGACAACACTCATCCACCCCCTCTGTGTACAGACATCAGAAATCATGTAGTCCCCATGTGACAGCTGGAGACAGCAGGGCTGGAGGTACCAACACAGTGAGGGGAGACTGTGACATGGACACTCATGAATCAGATGATCAGACTCAATTTCTCCATTGATTCAGAGAAGGTGACCAGAGAGCAGTTCCTAATTCCTGGCCACTAATATACAGACTCAAACTCACAAATTATATCCTCTCACATGAACTACTGCATGCTGAGCATGGAACTGATTTGTTCAACAATTGTTTTGGTTTAAAACTCCTTATCAGACCTATGTTTTATAAAAATAGCCCTGCATTCCTTGCCTATGTTAGGGGGAATCTTACAGCCATTAACATTGCTTGATATTTATCTAAATATTCCTGCATGCTAAGTACTGATTGTAACCAACTTCACAAAGGCATCAATCTGATCTTTGGGATAGTAGTATAAATAAACAAGTACATATGCCGGGTGGGGGGGCTTGAGCCAAAGAAGAGTTTTGGTTTTTCTGTCATGTAAAAACATATACTACCAGCTGGACACTCAAAAGAGATCTGCTAATTGCACAGTCAACAACTTACTAGGGCTTTCTGTGTAGGAAAAAGGGAAAAGACACTCTCATCATCTTCATCATCATATCTTTATTTGTAAAAAGCGCCTTTCTAAAAACCAACTGTAGTACCACCCAGTGCACAATTCATTAATTGCAGCCTTCCTAGCACAATGGAGCTGCTGCAGTACCACACTGACCTACAGGCTGGATGGTTCCTGCATATATAAAGGCTTCCTCACTACCGTGTGCTTGTTCGCAAGCCCAGCTGAAAGCCTAATCATAAGCACCTGTCCTGAATATGTGAATCAGTGCATAAGAAGCCCTACTATTGCAAGATGGGTGAGTGGGGGGTTGCAGTGAATGGGGGGACCTTCACTTGAAGAACAGATTATGTGAAGCACTACTGGCTGCTTCTCAGCCAAACCCTAAGGACCCCACCCCTAGCCAATTAAGGTAAACTGCACTCTGAACAACTTCCCTTATGATAATCACAGCAGCCTGAGAACATTGCAAATGCTGCAGCTGAGGCCTTGACCCCGGAGGGTGCTTGTAGATTTGAGGGCCAAGGGAATGTTGGGGTTCCTCTTCACTGAGGGGGATCAAGCAGCCAGAGGGATCCCCCAGCCACATGATGCCCAGAGGACAATAGCAAACAAGATACATGGGATGCATGAGCCTAGTGCACCTAGTCAACCCTGGTGCTGCAATAGTTCATAGTCAAATGGCCATACTACAGCAACAAGGGGTTTGGGATACCCAAATGGCAGTAACTTACCAACAGTATAGTGTATGTACTACTCAGCTTGGGATTGGACATCCTTAGGAGGAGAGGATCATCCCAGGAGACAAAACTAGCCCCCGCTCTGAGTGAGGGGCCCTGGGTGCTGTGGTCTCACTTGTACCACCTGATAGAACCTAGGGAATCATCTGGTTTGTGCACAGACTCTGAGATTTGTCCTCTAGCAGGCCACAACTGGAACAACTGGAAAATGACTTACTGGTGAGATACCCTGACCTAGCTGTGAAGGGGGCAGGGTTCTGTTTCATTCACCAGGCATACAGAAAACTTGACACTAGCCAACTATTGAGGGGAGAGGGGAGATATTTAGCCACAGAGATTTCACCATGCTTGGATTGACATTTGGAACACCGGCAGAATGAAGGCTCATGATCTTGACACTACTGCTTCTGATAAATCATCCCACCATCGATGATGATTGTGTCACACTTGCAGCATGCCACAAGGGGGTGATACCTCAACTCAGAGGACACCACTCCCAATACTTGACCTAGGAAGCAGAGGAGGAGGGCAGTAGGTGGAGAAGCCCCTGAGAACTAGAGTATCTTGGAATCAGAATATCCTGTTCTCTTGCAGTCTAGGCTCCACCATTTTCATGTTGTCCCAAGGTGGCCCTGTTGACAAAACCCATCCCACACAAAGTTTATCTTTGCACAACTCACACCTTACAAAAGTTGGTCTTCCTGTTTTATTTTTCTTGCTATTATTGTTTGTTAAGTGAATTATTGCTAAAGATATGGAAACACAGTCTTGCAGTCACTGTAGCCTTGCATTATGACAGAGTGTCAGCGATGACATGCAGTGAAAAGAAAAACATAAATTTCCTATTTGTAGCCAGTCTGGTGGCACTGAGGGTTGAGGCGCAGAATGCCACACTTCGTGCCATGCCGGCGACCCAGGTTCGGGAATGAATCCAGGTCATCAAAGGTTGGCGGGATGAGGAAGGTTGGGAGATGGATTGAGCCACAGTAAAGCAGCTCTCCCCTCCCGGGTGGGACCAAGCCATGCCTGCTGCAAGGCTGCCCCCAGGTGGAGGCCCAGAGGTAGTGCAGTTGGGAGCAACTAGAGTCGGGAGGCTGCTACAGGTCACTACGTGTGCATGCATCCACAAGAGTGCAAGCAATCATGGCAAAAAGTGGGGAGAAAAATGTGTAAAACATGGAAATGACAGGCTCCATGATGGCCCTGCAGCACTGCGCTGGCCCCTAGGGTCTAGATGTTGGCCATTGGGGTTGAGGGAAAGTTGACACCCTTCATCTTCAGTCCTGCCATGGGGGGCAACACATGGGGGATTGCTGGGAGGGTCGGGTGTGGAGACACAGGATCCTGAGACTGAGCACCTCCAAGCGGGGGTTGGAGCTACCTGCCCAGCTCTATCATGTACCCCTGTCACCAAAGTAGGTTGGAGGTAGTGACAGGGGTCTAAAAGCTTGAAGAAAAAAATTCCAGCGAGCCCGCTGGCACAAAGGCATGGCTGCCGTCTGCAGCACTGATGACCCGAGTTCAGGAACAGATCCAGGTGTCGGAGGGCCAGCTGGGAGGAGCAGGATTGAGCATCCACAGAACTGCTCTCCTGCTCTGGGGGAGAGGGGGCTGAGTGTCTATTGCAATGTGGACCCCCAGTGGAGGCTAAAGGTACCATAAACATCTAGCACCTGAATGTAAGGGGGCGGGGTGGACGCTGGCCATCATTACATGTCATCTCCCCTGAAAAAACCTGGGGAAAAAACATGCCAGCTCCCTGCTAATGAGCCGGCTCCAGTGCTGACCCCTCTGGCCATCTAATTCCACCATTGGTGGCCCCATTCGGCGGGGTCAGCTCCGAGCATGTGGGGGTCGATCGCTGGAGCAGGGCGAACCCCGTTCATGGAGTTAGGGGAAGCAGGCAGCAAAACCAATAAAATTAATTTAAACAAAATAAAGAAAATTCCTATATGAATGGGGACTTTAACGAGAGTAATAACCTTTAATGTAAATGGCATAAATGATCCAATTAAAAGAAAGCAATTGCTCAAACTTACAAAGGGGGAGTAGGGAGAAATCACATTAATCCAGGAGACACATTTAACCCTGCCAGAAGCCCAAATCTTTGGAAAGCCTTTTTTTTTCATGAGTCTATTATGCCTCTTTGGATATGGGGAAGAAGCGATGGGTCCTGACACTCATTGCAAACACCCTTCCTTTCAAAGAAGAGAGGTGATAGTAGATCCAAGGGGTAGATATTTTCTGGTAACTGGAGTAATCCAGGACACACTGGTCACCGTGGTGAATGTGTATGCCCCTCTGGGCTGCCCTTTTGCAATTTATTCTACTTTGCTGAAGTTGATCAATGAAAAGGCAAAGGGTTTATTGATAATGGAGGGGGAATTAAAATTTGACCAAGCTCTTGATACCACCTCCCAGATCCTGGGTTTGAACAACTCTGTGCCCAAGAGAGTTAAAACCCTACTACAAGAATTGGAGATGGGAGATCTCTGGTGGCGCAAATACTCCATAGCCAATGACTACACATGCGTCTAGCCCTGGTTTAAAATATACTAATAACTCAATACCAACTTAATGTTCCTGCAAGACACATCAAGATTTGAATCGATGTGGGTCAGATCATCGACCCTATCAGACCACCAACCATTGTACCCAGAGACAGATGTGCAAATTCCATGGAAAAAATGCACCAAAGACTTAATGTCTCCTTTCCTTGTGATCCCAACTTCTTGTGGGAGCTCAAGGAAACTTTGCAAACGGTGTTGCAGGAAAATGATAAGCCAGGGGTCACCTCTCAGATGCTTTGGGACACTGCCAAGACAGTACTGAGGGGTAAATTCATTTTAATGATTGATTATAAAACCAAAAATGAAAGAAAAGATTGGCAGAGCTCACCAAGAACCTGCAAGATCTGGAGACAGAGCAAAAGATAAAATGGTACCAGAAGAGGGACATGGACATCAAACAGCTGAAAACAATAATTCAAAATCTACAAAAAGCAGAGACAGAGAAGGCACTCCTGTATCTGAAACAAAAGTATTATAATGCAGGAGCCCAAGCAGCCAGTCTGGTTGGCAACAGGTTAAAGAAACATGCTGCAAGAGCGGCCATCACTAAAATATCCTCAGACGAGCTCCCTAGTCCATAAAACAGAACAAATCTCAAGAGCAAAACCCAAAACAGTTCCTGGACCACAGGAAATGAGGTGCTCTGTACATATATATAGATAGTGCACCTACCTCAGGAGTTTATGGGGAATAAATGATACAAACATTACATGGACAGTTACCTGCCAGTGTAAGAGAGGTCAGCACCTAAAATCAGCCTTAAACTCAATGGGCAAAACAGACCACAAACGCAGTCAAAAAATAATGCCAAGGGTTTTTATTAGTGAACAAGTATGTAAACAAAAATGTGAACAGAAGTGGCAAGCTTTTTGGAACGCCCTGCAGCATTGATTGAAATTGTTTTTATTGTTGGTGAGCTAATTTTCTGTTTACATTTTTGTTCTCATACTTGTTCACTAATAAACAACTTAGGCATTATTTTTTTGTCTGTTTTGCCTCTAAGTTTAATGCTGATGTTAGGTGCTGACCTCACCTACACTGGCAGGTAACTGTCTATGTATTGTTTGTATCATATCTCAGAACCATTTGTAGCTTATTCTAAGACCTTGTACAGCCCCCACCCAGAGAAGCACTCTCTACTGAAAAAGACTTGCTCCAAACTCTAGATTTGCCCAAAATACTGGAGGGCCAATGCTCTGCATTGACTGCTCCCATCTTGAATCAGGAAATAGCCAAGCCCATTACAAATCTTAAAACAAACAAATACCCAGGCCCTGATGGGTAAAGTAAATAATCTTATAAAGCCTTTTGAGACAAGGTCATTTCCTCAGTTAAAAGGGTCTTTAATGAGGCGCAGGGGAGGGGAGAGCCCTTCCACCCACCCACCTGAAGCTATGCCACCATATCAGGTATACAAACGGAGGGAAAAGACCCAACTCTTTGTAATTCACACTGCCCCATATCACTTTAAAACACAGACTATAAGATATATATGGTAATACTGGCAGAACGCCTTAACCCCTGCTCCTAGACATTATAGAGTTGGACCATACAGGCTTTATCTTAGGCAGACAGGCACCAGAAAATTCCAGTGAACAATCAATATTTTAAATGTAATTTCACACCACAAAACACCAGCCTGTGTAATGAGCCTTGATGCTGAAAAATCCTTTGATAAGATAATGTGGAGCTTTCTATTCTTAGTCCTAGAGCACTTTGGCTTTCCAGAATTCATCACTATGGTAAAAATGTGGTATTCCTCCCCTCAGGCATATGTTTATACTAATGGTGGTATCTCATCAAGATTTGACTTGTACTAGGGCAAGCAACAGGGCTGCCCCCTCACCCCTATTCTTTGCCTCATACTGTATATAGAACCATTGACCAAATGGATTAGGGGTAACCCTAAGATCACAGGTATAGAGGTGGGGATGTGCTGTCCAAAAGATAGCATTGTGTGTAGATGATGTGCCGCAGTACCTGGCCCACCCAGAAATCTCAATAACAGAGGTTTGGAGGCATTTGGATCTCTTTGGGACACACACTGGCTATGTCCTGAACAAAATAAAGATGGAAGTACAGTAGTTTAACTACAATCCCTCCCAGCATATCAGAGAACTATTTCCCCCTGAAGCAGACCACCCAAATGAAATATCAACTTCATACATACTCCAGAATTGGCTCCTTAACAATGAGTATCTTCACTCATTATTTATACCTCATTCAGAGCATCTTTCTGTGATATGCAGTAAATGAAAACAAAATATCATTATTTCAGTAAAGCAAGGTTCCTTTGTCAATGTCTTGGGGTTAGCAGGAATGACATGCCATTTACCATCAACCTTAAAGGGGACAGGAAATATGTGCTAATTCGCAGCAGTTACTAATAGTCCTAGTAACAGAAGTGACTTACTTCCAAATGAGCCATATTTAACTGTGCTGAAATAAACACTGATGAGAAAAACTGTATTTTCAGTTTTTTTTTTCTTTTTATAGACAACATTCTGCACAATTCTTTTCATGGAACTAGTAATTTGGAGTTTTTACTATGTCATGATTTGTGTGCAGAATGCTAAGCATGAGCTATTGTCCTATCAGAATCATGCTTATTGTTCTGTACACAACCATGACATTAATAAAACTCAGATCACTGGTTTTATGATGAAAACTGTAACAGAATGCCGCCCATAAAAACAAAACAATGCAAAATACAGTTTATCACCTCACTTTTTATGTTCACCCTTGAGTTTGTGCAAAGCAAACATATTGGTATGATGGTGGGTTTTGAGAGGAGTGTCACTGTTGGTCCAGTGCAGGGCAGTCTGCAAGGGGCTTGGCAGTGTCAGACAAATCATCAGCCAGGCTGATCATTACACTCTTCTTGTCTTGCTAGGTGGACACTTTGTGTAGTTCAAAGAAAAAAGCCACCCGAATCATAGGGCTGCTCTTTCCTTTGATTTGCCTAAGCCATCCAGCAAACAGAGCAGTCCTCCCCCAACATAAAAACAATCCCTTCTACTCTCTGCCAAGTATCCCTCCTACCTCCCATCGCTTCCCCCTTCTTAATTTTCTGATACCAGGGTGCCCAATCCCCAGTGCCAGCTAGTACCCCTCACTGCACCGAGGTTCACTATTTGACACCAAGGAGCCCACCACTGCTGCTACCAAACATAACACAGATACTGGGGTGCCTAACCCCAGTGTTGGTACCTGAAATAAAGAAAACCATCTCTTGTTGTTTTTTTTTCCTTTTTATACACTTTGTCAAAAAGAGAAATGTCCATCAATGTCTGTTGCCGCTGTCAGCAAACCATCACCATTACCCCACCACCCAACCCTCCTATTTAACACCCACCACTCCACACCCCTTACTTACCTATAGGAGGTTAAATGCTGCAATGCTTTCTGGACCAGAGACACGTCTTCACTTTTCAATGCCGGACATGGAAATTAGTAATTCAGATATGCAGTTCAATGTATTTCAATGGGTTTTGAACTTGTCCTCATAACTTGGTCATTTTTTTATTATTTTTTCCCCCAAAATTTTCAACATGGCCTTTTCAGGGCCCCACCTCATGAACAAGGGTGGTGAAATTATGCAAACCCATCCTGAATGGTGATTTCACTTTCACTATGTAAAATCACCTTTTGGGCAGGATTTGAAAATGTTCTCCACCCTTATTCTGAAATAGTCATAAGAAACTATGTTAAAAATTTGGGACAAAATACTAAACAACAACAAAGTTATAGGTGTGCATTGAAATTTTTCAATGCACGCTCATAACTTTGGTAGTTTTCAATATTTTGACCCCGGATTTTCAACATAGCCATTTTTTCACACCACTTCATGAACATGACAGCTGTAATTTTTCAGATCTTGGCCAAAATATGGTTTTACAGTTTTTCTAGCATGAAATCACCTTTTGGATAAGATTTTGTGTTTTCACATTTGTGGAACGAAATCGCCTTTTTGGAATGATTTGAAAATGTTCTCTTTCCCGTGTTGATGAGGAGGAGTCATAAGAAGGTTATGTTGAAAATCTGGGGTAAAAATATTAAAGGTGATAGGAAACAGTTTTTTTGTACCTCTAGATGGCTGGCTACAATTTAGTAGTAGGATTAAATATCAAACTTGCCTACTAACCAAAAAAGCGCTCCTTGGCCTACTTCCTCCAGGGACTGCTTCACTGCTGACCCCATCTTGCAATACTAAGCACACTCGTGCATCTGTCAGCCAACTACTCCTTGTCCCCAGATGCTGGACTACTCAAGGACAGTGATCCTTCTCCTACAGAGCTCCTCTTTGATTCAATACCTTGGTTTTTAAAGGCTCATCCTCTCCTAAACTTGGTCAGTTCAAGCATCTGCTCAGACAGTACCTTGTGTTAAACAGCTCCTGTGATTGCTTCTGCTAATGACTGCCCTCCCAAACCCCCCTTGGGGTATCCTGTACATGCCTCCATCCCAGTTCACAAATTTACCCCAAGATCTACACCTCTCCACCCCCCCTCCAGTCTTAATACCTTCTCCTGAACTTTCCCTTCCCTTACCACTGGTTGCTCCTTTCCTTACCCCCTTCCCCTTTGTTCCTTCCCTTATCTTCCTGTGCACCTCTCTACCAACCCCATCAGTCCTTACCTTTCCCCCACACACCCTTCCCACTCTGGCTAAGCTTGACAAGGTCCTTGGCTGCTCCTGTTAGCCCTCTAACTACTCTACCCCTCTCATCCCCCCTTCTCCCTACTGTTCCTCAAACTGTTTCCTTATTTTATAATGCTAGTGTATATTTACTGTGTTTACCTATTATTTTCCTGTTACATAATTGTTAATTTTGTCATTTTAGACTACCTCTGTTAGTCTTCCTCTGTCCGTTTGTAATTCCCACCCACTTACGTGGAACCTTTGTAAAGGAGCACCTTACGCTCAAAGGTATTATAATCCTAGACTGAAATAAATAAAATAAAGATGCCCATCTGTTATCCTTTTAGTGCTTATCCAATATTCTGACATGTTTTGATCTTTTTTGCTAAATGCTCTGATTTTGTTGTCTTTGTGACTACCCTGAACTCCTCTCTCCTTAGCAGTTGCTGCTTTCTCATTTCAAACTGCCTGAACATTCTATGACATCAATAACACCATTTTAGGCCATTCAGATGAATAGCTTGGAATGGTGTTATTGATGTCATAAAATGTCTTAGAAATATGAAAAGAAGGAGCAGTAGCTGGTGAGGAGACTGGAACTCTGCGTTGCTCTTAAGGCACCCCAAAGCTAAATTATTTATTTATCAAAAATTGGTGAAAGCATATCAGAATACATAACTATCATGGAAAGGAAGACAAAAGGGCCATTAACTATGTAAAAATAATTTCCTGTCTCCTTTAAATGTAACCACCCAGTCCCCTGGAGTTACTAGAATCCCATTAGTACTAGTGTGAGGTAGGTAGAAAAGGCAGCTGGTAAGGAGCTCGCATAGGGGCTTCTTACATAATGACATCAATGTTTACTCAGCTAGCCTTAGGGAAGGATGATTATGTCATTTAGAACTCTCACAACAGCATAACAATTTCTGAGTCAGCTGCTCTGGGGAAGTTTTAGAATGTTTAGAGAGTCTGAGTTTGGAAGTTAGAGTGGCAAGAGCTCTGTCAGTGAGGCTCTGTGTCAGAGGGCCCTGTGTTTCTCACCCTAGTTTGGATTACATCTCCAGCTCCCAGTGAAGTGGTGGAGATCTTTCTTCAGCAGGATTTCTTGATGTTCACTCCAGGAGAAGTGAAAGGGACTGCTAGTTCAGTGGATCCAAGGGGCAATCCCCTTGTGACAACCCACCTCTCTCTTTGGGCTGTAACAGCTTTCAGAGAGGTGTCTGTCTTTGGGTATCCACTGCCACCAATTGGGTCCTCCAGCACCTACCTTCCCACTTGTACCAAACTGAGAGGTCAACCATGCAATTGCACAGATCAAAGCCTGGTAGTGTGTCTCTCGGGTGGCAGATGCTAAACAGAGTTTTGCCTCAGCCAGTGAAAACCTTAAAATACCTTAAACATAATTCAAATCACAGCCACGACTGTTGAGTAAATAAATAGCTCTTTACTTAACAGAAGGTCAAAAAGTTGCATTACAGGATATATATAACACAAATAAAGCGTTGACAGTAATCTCTTTCTATGTTCCTCCAAAAGATAATAGGTCAGACTTCCACAGCTTAGTGGACTACATTAGTAGCCTCAACTACAAATCTGAAACTTTAGTACTGGGTGACCTAAATGTCAACTGGTTATCCTCTAGCGCTTCTTCATATTAGCGCTTCTTCATATAAAGATGCTATCTCATCGCTCCACCTTGCCCAACTTGTTACATCCCCAACAAGGACTAACTATAAGATGAGAACAAGTACCATTCTGGACCTGATACTCTCCAACCACCCACAATGAATCTCCAATGTGACAGTTCATCCAGATTCTATGAGTCACCACTCCCCTGTTTCCTGCAGTTGGTCCAATGAATTCTGAAAGCCCCCATCTCTGACTATCTACAATAGATTATTAAAATGTGGACATCTGGAACATCTAAAAATGACGTCAACAACATTGATTGGTCCCCTCTCGATGCTTCGATGACATCTACCTGACACTGGATTATTTCATAAAACAATTCGACGATGCCTGTGATATCCATGCTCCCATTAAGAAAATGAAATATTGTGGTACTGTAAACCCCTTGATTATACCAGAACTCATTGCTATGATAAAGCACAGAGATCACCTCTGGCACTATGCCAGGGCATCAGACAAACAAGCAGATGTTCAGGAATACAAGAAGGCGAGGAACACCTGTACACATGAAATCCATACCATGAAATCCAAACATCATAGGGAAACACTCGCCAATACCTGGGGAAACAGCAAAAAACTTCTGGAGCAACAAAAAATATGTCACTGGAAAAGATTCTAAGGTCTCACTCTCCATGCTCGGTATCAATAGAATTCCAACCCTGGACCTGCTAACCATAGCAAACACATTCAAAAATGCATTCATGGACCTATCCAGTGTCCTCCCTCCAGACTTCTTCATGGATAATGACTAACCCAGTACCTACTGTCCTGCTAATAACCCCCTTGAACCACCTCCTTTTTACTTGAAAATGGTCTCAGCATGAATGGCCAGGAAATATCTTACCAAAGTGTTAGGTAAATCATTGGCATAGCGGTGACTCACTGGATCTTAAGATCAAAGCTCTCACTCTTGTGGAAGTACTGATGCCCCCTCACTAAGATTATCAATCTGTCACTGCAACTCCAACAATTTCTTCAAGTTTGGAAATCAGCACTATTCACCCTGCTGCACAAGAGTGGAGACAGGACCCATCACACAAATTACAGACCCATATCTATTCTCCCAGTAATATCCAAGGCACTTGAGCACATTGTTGCTGACCAACTGGTGGACTACCTTGATAAATACTCTATCCAATGTCCACCGCAACACAGGTTCTGGAAGGGGCACAGCACCACCTCAGCCTTGATGGAATTCACTGGCTTTATTCATCAATCTCTGGATCAGGGCATCTTAGTAGGAGCTGCCTTCATAGACCTCACTAAGGTGTTTGATACTGTCCATCACTCACTACTCCTCCAACAGCTTACTACTACTGGCCTCTCCTCTGACACAACACTTGGTTTAAAAGCTATCTTGAAGACCGCTCTCAATGGGTGAAAATAGCCAACATTGTATCTGATCAACAGCCCATCCACTCTGGCGTGCCACAGGGCACAATCCTGGAGCCACTCCTATTCAGCATCTTCCTTAATAACCTTCCTCATTTCTGCCATCAAAGTATCCTCCTCTGTGTCTATGATGCGGTCATCTACTCCTGTAGCCATGACCTCAAGCAGCTGGAACTTCACCTTCAGAGTGGGTTTGCGGAAGTGGAGGACTGGTTCTCTAAACATAAACTGATCCTCAACTACAAGAAAATCAAAGTAATGATGTTCAGCAGCACCCAAAACAAGCACAAAATCCCATACACTTACCATCAGAAACTGTCTTAGCATTCCTCTTGAACAAATATCACATTTCAAATACCAAAGGGTTTGGCTGGCCCACTGGCACAGGGGCAGGTTGCCTACCTGCAATGCCAGTGACCCGGGTTCAGGAATGAATCCCAGATGTCGGAGGGCCAGCCAGGGGAGAAGGACTGAGCATCTGAGGACTGCTCTCCTTCTCTGGGGAGGTATTGTGTTCGGCACAACATGGACACCTAGCAGAGGCAATGTGTACCGTGCATGCCAACGCCGAAAGTGTTCAGGGGGGCCGGTGGATGCTGTTCATCATTGCACATCCCCACCCCCATACACTGGGGAAAAAATGCAGCCAGCCATCCTGAATGAAGCCTGCCCTTGGCTCACATCGCTCCCAGGTTGGCCTGTCAACCTATCCTGACATTGTGGAACCTTAGGGGCCGGTGCTGTGGCCCCACCCTGGGGGGTAAGCCAGGGGTATCAGTGAGGTGCAACTGATTTGGGAGCAGAAGCAGGGGTCTGTGACCGGGCTGAGAAACTGGGCAGCCAGCGGCAAGAAAAAGAGTACTAAATAAAAAATAAAAATAAAAACTGGGGGTCACCTTAGACAGTTGTCTATCCTATGCTAAACATATAGATAATGTAGCCAGGGCTGTCAACGTCAAGACTGGTCTCCTACATAGACATAAACACTGCCTTACTTCAGAAGCCCTCTGACTTGCTATATATAGTTCTGTCATATCCATTGTAGACTATGGTCTTGTAATCTATGAAGTAGCCCCCATGTCTTCATTGCGCAGGATATCCATTACTCTGAACAAGGCATGCAGACTACTCACAGGTCCACATATTTCACCCACACCTGTGATCTTTACGCTGAGACTGGTTGGCTAAAGCTCTCTGGGAGGATCCAATAGCAAACCTGTCTTTTGGAAAAAAAAGCACTTCTTGGCCTCCTGCCACCAGGCACCACAAACCTGTAAGCCTCCATTGTAGTTTACAGCATACATGACACTCGAACAGCCATCATCTCCATGTTCAAAATTGCTGGACAGCCCAGGGGCAATGCTCATTTGCCTACAGAGCACCTCACTGGTTTAATACTCTTCATAGTGATATAACTACCCTACCTAAATTGGGATTATTCAAATTGAAGTTACACCAGCCTCTCACAGCCAACAGTTCTTGTGACTTCTTCATCTGAGATGCCCATCTACTAGCATTCAATCTTCTCCTCACAACTGGATAACCCTGTATCTCCGCTGTTACCTCAATAATTCTGAGGCTACCCCCCATTTGCACTTTGACAAGGCCCTTGGCTTCCATGTCCACCTCACCACCCATGGCCCCTACCCCTACCACACCAGCTTGACAAGGCCTATGACTGCCACTTCCTACCTTTCTTACCCCTCCATCCACCTCACCCCCCTGCCCCATCCCCCCACACCAGCTTGACAAGGCCAATGTCTGCCACGTCCTACCTTTCTTTCTCCCATCTTTATCCTTCCCCCCATCTGCACTTTCCTCCTATTAGAATGAAAAAAACTGTGTATAGATACATGTATCTTTGCTCACTTTATTTTACTGTTTTTGGAAACATTGCACTTTGCCTCCTTTGTATGTTTCTTCTCCCATCTCCACTGACATGAAACCTTTGTAAATGACCTGTCTGTGCTCAGAGGTATTGTAATCCGAAAATGAATAAATGAAAAATAAAACAGAAGAGAATAACACTGTTACAGGAAAAGTAAACAAATGGTTTTAAATAACAGATGACACAAAGAAAAAGGCCATTAACTAAGATATGCTATTCTTCTTACTCCAGTGCTACACTTGAAGAGAACTGAATTCCTATGCTTATCTATTTAGTTCCCACGGACCCATGTAGCTATAGGAGTAGGATCACAGCTTAACCTCTTGGATATAATCCCCAGCAGAACTCTCCTGTAGAACTGACTTTCTGCCCTTTTTATAGTCTCCGTTTGAGTATGTAATTCTTGTCCCCATTTGAATGCACCAAGCATTTACCATGTATCTGCTTAATTGTTCCTATCAGTTTAAACAGCCCTATAGATATCCAATTAAATCAATTTAAAATCCAGTTTATATCTGAGTGGTCCAATCCCTTTAACTCTGTGTTGGTATGTGTGTAGGTGCACCCCTCCCTCTTGGTCATTCTAAGATTTACAACCTGAATTACACCTTATCTACATGCTGTTGGGCAGTGGAATACCAGTGTGTCTGTGTTTTTTTTCAGACTACTAAAAAAATATCAGCCAAAAATCCAAGCTATTAACTTCTTCCTTCCTTCCCATTTCTGTCACACCTTGAAGGTCCTTGTGTGTGTATAGCTGCCTTTCAGAAGGACTTTGTGTGAGATTTCTGATAAGCTACCATGGAAAAGGATGCTTTTTGGATTATTGCAATGCCTAAATGAAGGAGCAACTAATCTGTGGAAAAGTGTGTTTCTGGGGTTGTTTCCATGCCTGAAAGAAGGAGCAACTTAACTGTGAGTACAAAATGGGAGACAAGTTCTATAGCGTGGGTTTTTTTCTGGGGTGTGTGTATGCCCACAGATAAGGCTAGATCACACCTGTCAGGACCCCTGTTCACCTCAGTGTGGGAATCTGAAGTAAAATTCAGAGTCTTTAATATTTCAGTGGGGAATGAAGGCTTCTGTGGTGTAACCCTGAAGGAATGGCAGAGGTTGGGGCAAAGGGAGGGAGGAACACCATCTGGAGTCTACAAGGCAGGGCTAGCTGATACATTGATGGGCATCAGACTACCCTAAGAAAAGGCCATTGCTGCAGGATGAGGTGGGCGATTAAATTCACAGGCATCATCATAGGCGGTGGCGGTGATCCCTCGATTCAAGGATGATCTCTACTATGGTTCACTGATGGGTCCTGAGGTGGCTCAGTAATCCAATCCTAGAGCCACAGATTCATCCCCAGAAATTGCAGATGTTTCCATGTGGGAGAGCTGCCAGCTGGCTGGGGTTTCTTTCCTTTTCCTTCCTAAGCTCTCTCTTTTCAGCTTCAAGGGCAAGGCATTTCTCTTCAAAGCAGGCCCCCACTTGATGGAGGTTCAGTTGGTTACAGGGATGTTGTTTCCCATGGTAGAAGCCTGTGTGTGACTTCTTTTAGTGTAGAGAAGCTGGTGCACCTAAAGCAACCACACAAACTTGACAAGCAGGAGACCTAGTGCCCAGTGGCAAGAAGAGTCCAAGACGACTGGAGATCCCATCTTGTTGCAGCCTTTATCCACCTTAACAGCTGTTGAGATCCTAACATCTTCTTCCACCTGATCCACCACTGAGGACTTTGGAGGTTGGACCGCACTTAGTCTGGGATCTCGCCTCAGGCCTGTTCGCCACGGGTGACCCTGCCAGGAGTACGAGACTCTGGACAACGTAGCCCTGAGGATCATTGGAACACACAAGCCTCTCCACCATGGCAAGGTCTCAGTCCAAGGAGAGGATTCACAGGCATACACCTATGGAAAAAGAAGACGTTCTGAGTATGTGACAGTAGTCCATAAGCATACACTCTTGGGAAATGGAACTTTTTCAGGTGTGTGGCACAGTCCAAGAGCATACAAAATGGGGAAGAGAAAGAAATTGTTTCTTTGGAGAATTGTACTTCCTAGCAAAGAGATGTGGAAATAAAATGTACTTGTTTGCCATGACCGACCCTTGGGGGTCCACTGATGCTTTAGTAACTGTGAATAAAACCATACTGCACAATCCCAGCTGCTGCTTTTGGACAATCTGATCATTGCTTCTGTGTGGAATTAATGGGGTCTCCTCAGAAGTTAGATCTAGCATATGCCTAGTATCCTCTCCCCTGAACCTGGTTGTAGTTACAAATGTTCATTTTTGGTTATTGTACCCCCAACCCCTTTCTCTACATAATGAGCCAGGTACACATTCTACAGCTAGGGGTGGTACCCATCTTAGAATTTCTGCTAAAAATAAATGGTATGCCATATGTGGGTTCTAGTCCTGTTTTATGGGGGTGCCAACTAGCCAAAAGTAGCATGGGGGTTACATAAACAACTCTGGTAAGAGACAATAGAGCTGCAAAATGATGTTAGATGGGGTGAGAAAAATGAGCAAAACACTTGGAAAAATGTAATGGACAAAGAAATGCCCAGAGAACTGAATATCCTCTTGCAGCTAAGTAATAAAATACCACTATGCTTAGTCCCAGCTCCAGTAATGACAAATTCATTTGTGTGTGTGATCTCTTGTTATGGTGCCCCAGGGTGTGGTGTTATGGTGCAAGTGATCCCCACTGCCCCTGATCCATGATGCAAAGGTGACTGGTGTTCATGCAGAACTGGTCATCATGGTGTAAGGCAGGCACTCTCCTGGATGAGATGCCACCAAAATCCCCTAGATGCAGGAGGGTGTCCAGGCTGTTACATACCATTTCTGTTAAATGTGTATTCTATGCATTTAATGCACAGCCAAACTCTGGTTGTAATTATGCAGATTCTAGTTTAGCCTTGAGGCTAGAGCAATGAGCTGTGAATGAGCCTGGGACACTCAGCAGACCAGGGCCTGAACCCTGCAACATCCACCTGCATACTGCGTAAACCTACACAAGTCACTCAACCACCACAGAACCCCCAGTCACTGCCAAAAACAGGCACCTGTGCCTAGTGGGCCTTGTCCGGTTACCAAAGAATAAAATCAAATCAAATAGAAATAAAATAAATGAGACAGTCTCTGTCCTACAATGTCAGAATTATAAACATCTGCATTGCTCATAACCAAAATGATGTAAGTCACCCCTAGCTATTTGCCATGTGGATGCATATGTGGACAGGACCCACCTTCTAGAATGTACTTATACTGATACAATAACCCTTATGCTTTAATAACACAAGTATGGTTGCCTCTGGACCAAATTTTCCCCAGATCCTGCCCAAGGTTGCAGCTCAAGGAGTCAAAGTTGGGCAGGTGTACAAACAGCTGGTAATACCTAAGGAGTTGGACATGGGGGGAAGGAGTGAAACTGACCAAGCAAAGGTCTATACAAAACTTCTATTGCCCTGCTGTCTATAAAGATGTGACTGAGTACTGTCACACTTGTGACATGTCAGAGAGTGGGAAAGCAAGGGGACAAAGGCTTTTTTTTCCCCATTAAAAAGTTTATTGATTTTTTAAAGAAAAGGAAAAAAAAACAATAAAAGTAAGTACACAATATGGACACCAACCAATACATATTCAATAAAGCAGCAGTATTCCCTTGCAGAAATAAAAGTGTGCTGTGTACATGCAGAATGCATGCCACATGCTTAATTGTGCAATGTTTGCATGTGGTTGGCATACACAAAGTGAACCAGGTCTAAAAAGTACATCAGGTTTGCATGCTGCAAGCTTGACATGAGTGCAGCAGTTAAGCTGGTGTGAACATCATTTAAAAATCACATCAGGTTCACATGTTGCATACTTGCCATGTGTGCAGCAACTAAGGTGGTGCAAATCTTGTCTAAAAAGTTTATATTTCTCATACTACTGTTAGCAATTAGAGCCATTAAAAAACACTTTTCATTGATTTCCCATTAAAATTAGGTAAACTCATTAATTCTGATTCTTTTGCAAGTCTTTTAATGGCTTTTGATTTTTGTCATTAAATTGCCATTTATTTGTATTGTTTGCTTAGTGCATTAAATGCCTAGGATATAGTCAGTCTATATCCCCATTGCCAGATTTGTGAAGAGGAGTCTCTGGGTTGTGAAGCCTGACCTTTTGGTTTTAGGCCATGCAAATCCCCTTATACATATTTATTGATGCAAATGTGTTTCTTCATGACTGTTATGGCTCACTTGCATTCCCTTTGTCATTCTGCATGGAGCATATACACTATAGCCATGTTCAGCACTCTTTGTGCTGAGTAGGGTCTTGGAAGCATGCACCATATCTCACAATTTGTCACTGAAATGAGGGACATGGACACTTAAAATGATGGACACTGAGGGACACTAACCCTCACGATGATCAGGACACATCCTGAAAAATGGAGATACCGTACCTCCAAACACAGTGGAAACCATTGTATTTATTTGTACCAATATTAACACCTGAGAATGAATTTCTACCATAAAGCAGGGGTGTCATTTATGTAGGGCAGAGGGGGGCAGTCCCCCCCCCACATTTGTGCCTAAGTTGTTCTTATGGTGTGACAATAATGGCATTAAATTCAGATTTAATCTTTTGCAGAAGAAGTGCCCCCTGGCCTGTGTGAACTCACACTGCAGGTGCACTCCAGACTCTACTGTGTCTGTATTGTGTTGTCCACTCTCTCCACCTATTAGCAGTGGTGCCATCACATGTGATGTGGAGGAGCTCTAGACAAACAAAAGCACATGAATCATGCAAGTGCGACACTGTCTTTCCCACCACGGAGTAGACAGGCTGCACATTACAGTTTGGGAGGAGTCGGTGAGCACTGAACTCTCAATAGCAGTGTTGTGATGGCATAATTTTGTTGGTGTACTCTTAGTGAGTCTCTGTCTCCCTTGGTGGCTAAAGGAGCAAGGGATGAGCTAGAAGCTAATGTGAGACTTGGCTACCTAATTAGTCTACTAAGCTCGCCTCACAAAAAAAACCTAGTGTGGGCCTCCTGTGGCAGCAAGCTAGGCCTAACAGCAGCGATGACAGTGGTGTGGGCAGCCTTCATAGGCCTTGATCACTGCAGTGCGGCAGCAGCCAAGCAAGAAGCAAGCAACACAGATTGGGTGAGTACAGTTGGTGAGGTGACTTGGTCGCAGTCCACACTGTGGACCTGGGATGGTCAGTTCTAGCATCCAGCTTCTGGCAGAAGGATGGAGGAGGAGCATACTGAAAACTGGGCTTGTGGCACACTGGGCCAGGGGGCTGATTCTGGTCAGATGATCGGGTAAGTAAAAGTAATTAATGTTTTTTACAGGGGGATTGTGGAAGGATGAAGGACTGAAATATTGATGTGTTTTTCACATTTCTACACTTTTAGGTGGCTTCACAACCCATATGGGATAGATATTGAATGGAATGGAGATGGGGAGAGAAATTGGGACAAATTTTTTTTGGTGGGGGGGTCAGAACTTCAGCTAGGAAAAAAATTGGTTAGTAATTGGGTTAGTGTAAGCCCAAATCTGATGCACTGCTCCAGGGTATAGACAGATGAATCTTTTTCCTGCCTTGCATATCACTTTTCAGTCAGAAGTAAGTTTTACCTTTTAGAGACATTCCAGAGCTTGCCACTCAGGGGCTGGCTAGCACCTGGCGTCCACTGGTTGTTGGCTCCCCTAGCTGAAATCTGAAATGGCACCCCTGCCATAAAGTATAAATTTATAGGACATCTTCTGTGTGAGCAGCATGTTTTCCATGAGGGATGGATGAGGGACAGAGCAGTTTTCAAGGCTAAAATGAGGGTTGTCCCTTGCGTTCAGGACAGTTGAGCGGTATGGTACACACAGACTATTGGAGCCCACAATAGTCAGGCTTATGCCACTCCAGGAACTCGTTTGTCTGAATAAATGTTAACTATTTTTGGAGCTATTGTGTGATTGCTTGATGTTCTGTTGTCTGTCCTTATGCCCCCCCCAGTGAAGCTGACCTCCTTAATGAAGGTCACCACTCGACTAAAAAGGTTCTTGTTAGTAGAACAGTAGCCTTCATTATTCTCCAACTCACCATCATAATGTATAAAATAGTAATAAAAAATACTCCCATTCATTTAAATGGTGTGCACTCCTGCACTTTCCCTTGCTCTATGTCATAATGTGCCTGAGCGTGGGGATGTGGAGGTCAGCTTCCCTTGGGGGGGGCATAAGGAGAGACTCCAGACAGAGGTATTTAAGTAGTTTTGTGGGTAAGTGTGTGTATTGTGGGTGGGAATGACCACATGTGTTTCCATTGATATGTGTGCTACAGTTCAGCTGTGCAGCTGAGATAAGGGGGGACAAGAAAACTAAAAAGTATATCAGTGGCTATAAGCATGCCACATGTGTGCAGATTTGTATTGAAGTACAAGCAAGCCATACATATGCAGGCAGTATAACTTAGTGGTAAAAGGCACTGAACTGCAAACCTGAAGACCTGGGTTTGAATCTGATCAACCGCCACCTGTATACTGTGTGATCCTGAGCAAGTCACTTAACTTTTATGAGTACAGTTATCAGTGACCACTTGTTTTTTGCACACATTCCACATGCATGCAATCGGTTCCAATTTAACATTTAAATCATGCTTGCAGAACGCATATCATGTGGGTAGTTTTATGTGCGCAGCATAAAAATATTTCATATACTTTTTTCTGTAAGGGTTGATTTTACCAATAGCACTGAAGTAAACAATTAGATAACTAATAATTATATAGAAGGGTTGAGCAATACTGTAACATAAATAACTTATACTCATCAAAGTGTACATAAAAAGACATTTAAGTAATCACCTACTAATTCATACTTACTATCAGTCCTGTTCCTATACTTCTTTGACCTTCATGGACCAAGCAGAGGTTGATACAAAATTTCTGTTGGCCTGGTGTCTATAAAGATGTAGCCGAGTACTGTCACACTTGTGACACATATCAGAGAATGGGAAAGCAAGGGGACAAAGGCTTTTTTCCATTAAAAAATGTATTTTTTTTAAACACAAGAAAAGAAAAACATAGAATAAAATTAAGTACGTAACATAAACACTAGCTAATACATATTACAATAAAGCAACAGTATTGCTTTTAACATTAGCATTGAACTAAACAATCAGTTTAACATTTCCCTATCTACATTTGTTTACATAAGTAATTAGGTTTGGTTAAATCCCCCTACTCCTTACTTTCTACCTGGTAAAAATAAATCAAGTATGCTAATCTCTTTCACTCATGACAAGTCTAAGACCAGATGCTTGTTCTCCTCAGTAATATGCATACCAGAACACATGTAAGGAAGAAAGCAGAAGGATTTTTTTTAATCGGTGAATGAATTATTACCAATAATAGAGTCAAGGGTGGAGGAGAGGGGGACAGCACCACTGTGGAGACAACTTCATGTGTTTGTGTTTCGGTTCTAACTGTGGAAGCAGACTGTCTAGGTATCCTGTCGTATTTTTTAGCTCTCTCTCTCTCTCTCTCTCTCTCTCTCTCCCTCCCTCACTCTCTCTCTCTGTAACCACAGAAAGGCTGCATAGCATTTCTATGCAGCCCTAAAAAACAACAAAGTTTTGAGTGTACATTGAAATTTATCAATATAATGCTTGTAACTTCAGTAATTTTCAATATTTTGGCCCCAAATTTTCAACATGGCCATTTTTTTTTCCACACGACCTCATAAACATGACAGCTGTCATTTTTCAAATCTTGGCCAAAATGTGTTTTCACACTTATGTGAAATGACATTTTGGCCACTGTTTTATAAATGATACCTGTCATCTTCAGAAGGTGTGATCATAAGAAAGGCTATGTTGAACATTTTGGGTCAAAATGTGAAAAGAACAACTAAATTATGAAGAAACATCAAATTGTTCCAACTTTTAATCATAACTTTATTTTTGCATGTTTTGGCCCCTAATGTTCAACATATTCCTTATATTACCCCACCTCTTGAACCTGACAGGTGTAATTTTTCAGATCCCCCTCCAAAACTTGTTTTTACAGTCACACTGCAAAATCACCTTTCAGATAGAATTTAAAAAATTCCACCTGTCTTGAACATAACATCAGGTCATAAAAAGAATGTTGGAAATTTGGGGTCAAAATGTGTGAGCCCACTGAAAATTAGATAGTGCTTCTCAGCTGGCCTGTCCTGGGAAAATACAATCTAAAAATTTATAAAACTAGGATACCACTGAAAATGAGATATCACATCTCATCTGGTCTATCCTGGGTAAATATATAGTAAAACTGTGTGCACGTGTAACCCCTCCACCAATTTGAGGGTTTACTGTAATGTCTTCCTGGGCCACTAATGCTCACTGTCAGGCTGGTGACCCATCCTAGTGTGATCTTGCTATTTACAAGAGAGTGCCATATTAAGCCTCCATGTCTGTCCCTTTAAGAACATAGCTAATCTGTGTTTAGTGAATGGTCTGTGCTGGGTCCAAGTGATTTAGGGCTTGCGACCAGACAGGCACTACTCTGTTGTGCTCCAATCTGCATTTGCTACTTGAGCAGAGGGAGACTGTGTAGGAACTGAGCTTATTTATTGTTTGTGAACTGTTATATTAGAGATAGAGAAGTTTGCCTAACCTGCTTTATTTGCAGATTGTCCATTTGGATGGGAGCCACCATATTAGGTCCGGGACTTCCAGTAATTGGACCAATCAGACTCCAAGGGCTTAAAATGGATCCTGCCCCAGGGGTCTTGTGGGAAGGAAAACTGTAGTTTTTGTAGTTTTACTGTTGGCACCTAAATTGGCCTGGAGGTGGAGCCCATACTGTGACTGACGGCTCCTTCAGCCAACCAAACCTTTGGATTTACAAGCAAGGTTTTAAATAATTGATTAGCAGTTTTTTTCTTGGGATGATACTAGCTGTACAGAAAGTATTTATATAGTTTTTTCTAGAAGTACTGTGTTTGTTAAACACAGTGAGGCAAGAGCTATTCATTTTCACAAAGTTTTAGCACTTTTATGAGCAAAACGCTAATCAATTTTTAGAGTTAAATAAAACCTTGACAAGGGAAATGCCCTGTGTGCCAAGAGACAGTGAATCAGTTAGAATTGGAGATTGAAGTGTGAACAGCTCGAGCCTTCAAGCAGCTGCTCCCAGAAAGAGCATAGGGGAATCGGAGGGAAGAGGCCCAACTTGCCTCCTGCCACTTTTCCCTTGATTGAGAACTGCCTTTAGCAGAAGTCGAACTTGTCCGATTCCAGCCTGGAACTGTGACAGAAAGAAGAAGTGTTAGTGCAACTTGTGATATGGACTGAAGACTTGCTCCTGAAGCAATTGGCCCACCTTGTGTGTGAGATATACTCAGATCGGAAGGTTTGCTCATTAAAACTGCTGAATTGCAACCAAACTAAATCTGAACTGTTTCCTGAAGTAGTTATTGCTGTAAATGTGCTGAATGTGTTCCAAGAGTCAAGACCTGCTCTCCCATGAAGGAACCTGTTAATCCAGCTGGAGGCTTCACCAGCAGAAGATCACAAACTTTGTCAGACAGCTCATCATGCCTGGGCCCTGCCACTTTAGCCTAGGCTGCTACTCCATCACCAGAGACTGACACAGTGAGAGACTATCTTGGGGATCTAGCCTCTGTGCAGCAACAACACGCAGGTTGCGGCCACCTGGAGAAAAGACTGTGAAGCGGAGGTGTGTCATGTTGGCCCTGTTTCCACATGCTTCTTTCTGTCATCACCATAAGGCCTCCATCTTTCCTGCCTGCAGCAGATTCCTGGTAATGTGCGTTCAGTCAAGGTAGCTCCTTGCAATGAAAGCTGAAATTACTTGTGGTACCATCTAATTGTCTCAATTTCTTGGGTTTACAAAGACTGAGCCAACTGGCTCGGATTACAAATAATCTGGGTGTTTTGCATGTTAAGTGTTTTCTTTCTTCCAAGGGCCCCAACATCAGCTACAATGCCGGGCACCCCCAGGCAATGCTTCTGGCTAGCCAGACTTACCATCCTGGGTACCCAGTGTTTTGTGATGGTCAGGTTGGGACAAAAAGTGCATGCAATCACTGAACTAAATCAGATTGCCAGTCATTTGCCTAGATTCACACCCATTCCATGTTCACTGCCCCTAAATAAACCTGATTGTCTTGTTTTATGCTTAACCTGGCTAGTGCATATTATTAGTGGGTATACAGTGTTAAGAGTGTGTTGTTGCATTGCTAACCTTATTTTACAGGGGGTCCCCAGGGAAACTGCTGAAGTTCTAACGCTGGTGGTAAGTGTGAAGGGTGTGTGTACACTGTTACTGTTCCATAATGTTTGTGAATTTACTACTGTACTAGGTACTGGGCCACAAGGAGGGTTGGTGGGTGGTTATAGCTTCCCAGAGGGTTATACCAGAGCAGACAAACATCTCCAATATCATTTATCTGGGTGGAGGCACCTTATTAGCGAACTCAGGCCTCTCAACCTGTGCATAGCCATACAGGCAGGGGTAGTAGCCCTTAGAATAGCGCCACCTAGGGGTTACTCAAGAAAGACCCAGTACAACAGCAATGTAAGCAGCAGACATTTAGAATTGACAAATGCTTATTTATCCAGATACAGTTACATATGGATTATTTAGGCTTATAGATATAATTTCTGCAAATAAGAACATTATAAACAGCTGCCAATTAGAAATAATTTCCTGTCCTCTTTAATTACAGTATCTTGGTAGGTAAGCCAGCCAAAGTTTTTGATAAAAATGCTAAAAATTTCTATTATTCATTTAGTTTTTGTTTACCGGGTAAGTGCACTAGCCAGAGAGACTACTTTCAGGCACAACCCGGGAGAGTACAAAAGACAAAACTTTAATGTGAACACTAATGAATACAAAGCACAAGTTACAGGCAGATAATTAAAGCATAACAGCGGTAATTATGACCATGGATTTTAGGTAGCAAAACAAAAATACACCGGGATACAAAATTTAGGTAACATAAGGCAAATACAATCAGGCAAAATTAAAGCATCCAGACACCATAGTAAAGTGGGTAAAGTGCTATGAGAGCAATACCAGTTTGGCAGAAATCAGTGAAGGGGGAGTGAGAGAGAGAGATGAGAGGAGTAGAGAGACAGCAGTGCCAGAGGTATAGGAGATGAGAGATAAAGAGTCTGAATGAAGGGTGTAGCTAAGTTTGTTGCTGGAAAGGGAAAAATAGAAGAATGAGAAAGTAAGAGATAAGGGAGTGAAACTGGGGGGGAAGTGCATCAAGTGTGGGATAGACTCCAGTCCCCAAGGTAGAGGATAGGAGGGGGATGGAGTGGAAGAGGATAAGCTCTAGGATGGTTGGAAACAGGAGTATGTATGGAAGGAGATGAGATAGTGCCGAAGTTCTCTCTTAAAGGAGATGTGGGAAGCAGATTGACGAAGTGTTGGATGGAGTGGATTCCAGAGAAGGGATCCATGACAGGCAAAGGCACGACTACCTTTTAAGGTACGGTGTCTCGGGATAAGGACAGGGGCATTTTCAGCAGAGTGTAATGCATATTTGGATTTCTGGTAGGGAAAGAGACAGGCCAGAGGTTTGGGTGTTTGGGATCTGTTAAAGTTATCAGTGATTGATCCAAGAGTATAGAACCTTAGTTCTTTAGGCGGGAGCCATCCAAGATCTGAGTAGAGAAGGCAGTGATGTTTAAGCTGCGGGGAGCTGGTGGCAAAATGACAGATGTTTATGTAAGTAACATCCCACTTTCGAAGACTCGAATTGCTGGCTGTAGCATAGGTAGCAACCCCGTAGGTGAAAGAGGGAAGTAATATACCACGGGCAATCGCAAGTTTAGCAGCAGAAGTGAGAGCATAGCTTGTCCGGTAGGCAATCCCAAGCTTAGAGTTAACTAGCTTGCAAGTAATTGAATATGGAGGTCAAAACTCAGGGACGGGTCAAGAGTGACCCCCAGATATTTGGAAGCAGTTACCACCCCAACAGATGTACCATCAAAGGAGGAAACATTTAGTTGAGTTTGGGATTGTTTGAGTTTGATACTGGAGCCAAATAGCATAGCTTGTGTCTTTGATTTATTTAGAACAAGTCTGTGATTTGTTAGCCATAGTTGGATAAGTTGATAATCACGGGAGAGTTTTGAGTTTATGTCCTCCATACTGTTTGAGCTGTAATACAGAAAGATGTCATCTGCATAGAGTAAAGAGAAAGTACTAAGAATATTGGTAGTAATGCTATTGATAAAGATGGAAAATAGTAGAGGACCCAAGATAGACCCTTGAGGTATCCCAATGTTGATGGAAACATTTTCTGAGTAAGTGGAGTTAAATTTCACGTATTGGGACCTATCCGTCTATTATAAATGAAAGTTAGGGGAATTATTATGTTGCAATGAGATCCTAATTTGTGAGCAACCCCTTCTGAAAGCAGATGCAGTTCTGCTTAAAGTTGAACCAGTATAATATTTTGTGGTGATTTGCAAATACAGCCCATGACGCTTTGCATTATGGGAGTATGTGTGATTTTGTATTTCTTTTACTGAACTTGCTGCTTTAGGGACACTTGACGCTTTTAACGCTACGTTTCTCCCCATCCCATTCTTAGTTTCAAGATGATTCACCTAATGATGTGAAATTGTTCTTTAAGTGCTCATTATTGTGCTGCCTTAAGTGTTATCACCAAGATTTAATCACTGTCTCCTAGCGGATCATCTGAAATATGCTCCTAATATATTAGTTCAAGAACAAAGTGAAAGGATAACACTTATTGATACTGAAATTTGGGCACTTCAGAATATTGCAGTCAGATAACTATACTAACAGCCTTAGAAATGTACTTTTTTTTATTTATTTAGTTTTTGTTAACCATGTAAGGGGTAAGTGCACTAGACAAACATTGCTTATTTTCAGGCATGACCCAGGAGAGTTACACAGGCAGGTTCAGTACAGGATGAAATTACATACAGTAATAAAACAGTTGTACCAACAGGAAGAATATATATTAAATATTAAGGATCTTGAGGATCTAATGTGGGGTAAAGAAAACAGTATTTCTTATAGGTAACCTGAAACATACTTTAGCACTGAAAGAAATTACAACAAATACAATACATTATGGAGTTTGTACAGGTTCAAGGACATGCACAGTGAGCCAAGCTGAGGAAATATTCATGGTATTTGAGTTGAAAACCAAATACAGAGGGACTTTATAAGTCTAATTAATTATTCATGAGCTAAAGTAGCTCATTGATTGTCTGCTGGGCCTGTCTGAAATCCCCTGGAAGTGCCCGGCACAGCACCCACACAGCTGTTTCTGCACTGCCCTCCGTCTTCTCACCGCAACTGTCACTGACAGCCATTCAAACAGTCATCTGGAAGTAGCCTTAAACCAAAATTAAATCACAGCATATGAAAGCAGAAATGGAAGTACCTGACGTTCAGTTCAACATGTTCTGGGGTGCAGACTGAGCAGTGGCTAAAGACATGGTTCTTCAGTCTTTTTTTTTTTTAACACTACTTGCTTTATCCCACCTGCGGCTCGATCTGCAGTCATCTGGCCACTGTCCCCTGTGCTCGAATGACCCAGCTGCTCAAGCTCGTACAGGGCTAGCATGCACAGCACCCGCAATGGGGGTTCCCCCAATCCCCGGCCACTGGCCCGGATCTAATACCCTGGCACAACTTGGCACTGGCCTAGAGGAGCGCAGGGGCACAACCATTAAGCTGTCATGACCAACTGCCATTTTCTGCTATGATTTTCTCCCCAGGACTATGGACATGCAATGACGTTGAATGCACAGTGTGCTGACTTCTGCCACAGCCCTCCCTTCTCTAGTGCACTGTGACCTGCATCAACTCCGATCTCCATCAGGTGCACTA
The DNA here is from genome assembly GCA_016271365.2 of Neoceratodus forsteri. Taxonomy (NCBI): domain Eukaryota; kingdom Metazoa; phylum Chordata; order Ceratodontiformes; family Ceratodontidae; genus Neoceratodus; species Neoceratodus forsteri. The sequence goes on from CM028132.1 coordinate 656,640,596, forward strand.
CAGTGTGGCACAAGCCCCAAACCCTCCCCAGGAAGCAGACAGCAGCCCACAGACACTCAATCTACTCCCTTCCTAGCTGACCCCTTGGCAACCTGTGCTCATTCCTGAACCTGGGTCACCAGCGTGGAGCGAGGTGTGGCATCCAGCGCCTCAACTCTCAGCACCACTGGGCCGTGGTTCTGCAATCTTTGATGACAGAAACTCTGAATCCTGTTCCCATCATCGTGGTGGTATTTCTGTTACCACTGAAGGATTTAACTGTAAAAATTTCTTAAACACCCTGAACAGTGAAATACAGTGAGAGGTACCATGTGGCAGCCATCCGTAAACAAACAGAAGACATGCAGCACTGCCACAGGCCTCAAATAAACAAAAACACACACACAAAAATAAAAAAACTTCCCCAAAAAGTAATTACTGTGATTAGACTTATAATCACAATAAAGATCTCAGAGCCTGTCATCTCCTGTTGATTAATGACTGGCTGGGTGGAGGTGGCCCACAACTGTACCTCAAGCAACCCTTCACCTCCCCCCCAGCCAGTTGTTAACCTCCATGAAATGACCGGCTCTTTGGTCACTATTGCTTAAGTGGCGTATATGAGGTGAGATGGAGTTCCAAAGGTTAGGAGCTACATAGGCAAAGGACAATCTCCCAGTACAGGTTCTGATCTTGGGGACAGCCAGAAATGCATTATCACAGGACCTTAAGGGGTAAGTACTGTTCTGGTGGAACTAGAAAATTTTATCACCAGATAAAGCTAGAAGATACCTGGAATATTGTATAAGAAAAAAAGTAGGGTCACATTTTTTGTTCGGTTTCATTGCACTACTGCTTTGAGTCATCCTGAACTACATAGAAACATAGAAGTTGATGGCAGATAAGGACCACAAGGCCCATCCAGTCTGCCCATATCTTTTTCTACCTTATAAATGTGCCATCGGCCTTTGCTCTGTCAATGGCCTATCTAGTCATACTCATCTTCAGTGGCGGAGCCAGGTTTGGGAGCATTTGGGAGCCAGGGGGACCATTAAGTCAATCATGGGCTCCACAATGTGCACTAAACAGTGAATAAAGATGCTCCCACTCACACTGGGACAGCCAGGAGGGGTGACCGCCCCCCCAGCCTGCCCTCTAGCTCCGCCACTGCTCATCTGTATTGCTTCCTCATGCCTGTCCCATACCTGTTTGAAGCCCTGCACTGTATTCATAGCCACCATGTCCTGAGGTAGGCCGTTCCATGCATCCACCACCCTTTCTGTGAAAAAGAACTTCCTCACATTACCCCTTAATTGGCCTCCCTCTAATCTCATGCTGTGTCCTCTTGTTCTGCTATTTTTCTTATATAGAAACATGTTAGACTCTTTCACCTTGTTAATGCCCTAAAGGTGTTTGATTGTTTTGATCATATCATCTCTCTCCCTCCTTTGCTCTAGGGTATACATATTGAGCTCCGTTAATCTGTCCTCATATGTTTTCTGATGCAGTACCTGCACCATTTTGGTTGCCCTTCTCTGGACTGCCTCAATTTGGTTAATGTCCTTGTGAAGGTGTGGCCTCCAGTACTGCACGCAGTACTCCAGATGGGGCCTAACCAGTGTCTTGTAAAGAGGGATTATCACCTCCCTCTTCTGACTTGTGATACCCATACTAATACACCCTAACATCCCCCTAGCCTTACCTACTGCTTTAGTGGTCTGCTTGGATGATTTCAAGTCATCAGTGATGAAGATGCCCAAGTTTCTTTCTTCACTTGTGACTGCTATCAACTCTCCTCCCAACCTATAGGTGGCTTCAGGGTTTCTCTTCCCTACGTGCATGATCTTGGTCTTCTTTGCATTAAACCCCAGTTGTCACTCTTCCAACCATTTTGCTAGTTTATCCAGATCTCTTCTCATTCTGCCCACCCCATCTGGATCATCTACTCTGTTGCAGGTCTTGGTGTCATCTGCAAACAGATAAACCTTACCCTCCAGTCTATCTGCAATATCACTGATGAAGATATTGAAGAGGACTGGCCCCAGGACTGATCCCTGAGGTACCCCACTTGTGACTTGCATCTCTTCTGATTGTATACTGTTTACCACCACTCTCTGTTTTCTGCCCATCAACCAGTTTGCCACCCTGTTGACCAACTTCTGACCCACCCAGAGCCTACCCAGCTTATTAATCAATCTTCTATGTGGAACAGTATCAAAAGCTTTGTTGAAATCAAGGTAGGCGACATCAACTGCTCCCCCTTGGTCCACTACTCTGGTTATCCAGTCAAAGAAATCTATGAGATTAGTTTGACTGGACCTTCCTTTTGTAAACCCATTCTGTCATGCCTATGGAGTCCAGGTGTTGCACTATCCTTTCCTTAAGGAGTGCCTCTATAATCTTGCCCACTACTGAGGTAAGACTGGCTGGTCTGTAGTTCCCTGCCTCCTCCCTGCTACCACTCTTGTGGAATGGGATCACATGAGCCCTTCTCTGGTCTTCTGGGACCTCTCCTGTGCTCAGATATTCACTAAACAGTTCTGATAATGGCTCTGCTAGTTCCACCCTTAGCTCCTTTAGTGCCCTGGGATGTATGCCATCAGGTTCCATTGCCTTGTCCACCCTGAGCTTATCGAGCTCTTGTAGGACCCTTTCTTTTGTGAAGGGACTAGTACTCACCTCCCTCCCCCTTGTGTCCATGGTGCTGAGCTGTGGGCCCTGCCTTACCTTCTCTTCAGTAAATACTGAGCAGAAGTATCTATTTAGGATATATGCTTTTACATGGTTCTCCTCCTCCTCACAAGCCCCCTTATCTCCTTTGATCTTAGCAATACCACCTCTGGATTTTCTCCTTTCACTAATGTATCTATAGAAATTCTTGTCACCTTCTTTTACTGTCTGAGCTAGTGTTTCCTTGGTTTGGGCCTTTGCCTGCCTTACTGCCTTCCCTGCTTCCCTTAGGGAAGTTTGGTATGCCTCCCTATCTTCATCCTGCTGTGTTCCCTTTTGGCTCTGACCTTTTCTGCTACTGTTTTTGAGAACCAAAGTGGTTTCCTTCTTCTTCTGCACTTCCCTTTCTCTCTAACACAATGGGATTTTGCTTCAAGTATTGCGTCCTTAATGCTTGCCCACTTTGCCTGTACCCCCTCACCTGTATTTCTTTTTGCCAGGGCTAGCTTAACTCTGCTGGCCATCTTATCAAAGTCAGCTCCTCTGAAGTCCCATATTTTTGCCTTGGAATGGGGTGATTTAGTAGTAGTGGCCAAACTGAACCATACCATGTGATGGTCACTGGCCCCAGGTGATCTTCTACCTGGAGATCTGTGATCCTTTCCTGTTAGTCAGTACTAGATCTAGGATAGCCCTGTCTCTTGTGGGTTGTTGTACCAGTTGTTTGAGGCCTTCCCCCTGCAGGGAATCCACCATGTCTCTAGTTCTGGCAGATGTTCCTGCTGGTATTGACCAATCTGTATCTGGCATGTTGAAGTCTCCCATTATCAGAACCTCCCCTTTAGCTGTTATGTTTTGTATATTTTCTAACTGTAATGTGTCTATGTCCTCTCCCTGGTCTGGGGGTCTGTAGACAACCCCAGTTCAAATGGCTGCCCCACTTCCTGTTTCCAGGGTGACCCACAGTTCTTCTGGATCCTTATGTATATTCTGAATTTCTGTAACTTTGATATTTTCATTGACATACAGGGACACTCCACCCCTTTTTGCACCTTGGTCTCTTCTGAACAGTACATAGCCAGGTACTGAAGTCTCCCAAGTGTGGTTACTGGTAAACCACATCTTGCTAATTGCTACTAATGTCCAGTTTAGCCTCTGTCATTATTGCCTGAAGGTCTGGTATCTTGTTTCCCAGACTGCAGGTATTTGTGTACATGAGTTTCCATTGGCCAGATTTCGGGGTGTTAGTTGTTGGGTGAGGTCTGGCATTCCCCCTGTGTGTTGTATGGGGTGCCGGACTGCTTTCCTTACCTGGAGATGCAAATAAACTGCAAACATGCTGAACTCCTGCTTGACCACTAGTTGAGGGGGGAGTGGTGTTCTTCCCATTTGACGTATGGGGTGCTGCACCCCTCTCCCCATTTGCAAGTTTAAATATTCTGCAAAGACATCAAACTTCTGCCCCAATGCACTGACTCCCTCCTTAGTCAAATGCAGTCCATCAAATTTAAAGAACTTTTGCTCCCAAAACTGTTGCCAGTTCCCTACAAATTTGTGTCCTTTTTCCTGGCACCAGCCCTTGAGCCACATGTTTAGCTCCCCTATCTCCCCTTCTCTGACCTTCCGTCCATCTGCCCCCCTCTCCCAGACTGGCAGGATCTCAGAGAAGGATATGCTGGATGAAATGGATAAAAGTTTGTCACCCATCCTGGTCAGGTGTTCCTTGATCTCCACAACTGACTGGCTGGTGAGATCATTAGTCCCTATGTTTACCAGGACATCAATGTTTTCTCTTGCTTCCTGAACAGTTTTAGCAATGTGGTCAGTGTCTCTCCATGCTGATGTACCTGGGAGACATCTGACCATTACCCCTGGCTGGAGATAGGTATCAACTCCCCGAATCATGGAGTCTCCTATGATAAATTTTTTTGGATTTCCTTTTTACTTTCTTTATTTTGGTTCCAGTTTTGGGTGAGTTGTGTTGTGCTAGCTCCTGTGCTGCAGTGTCCTGCTCTGCAGTGTCCTCTGCCCCTTTGTTTGATTTCAGAGATAGAGGTAAATACTTGTTTGTAGTTTTGTAACTCATGTTATGGATTTATGTACTGGTATTTTGATACATTTGAAAATGAAGTGTTGGAAAGAGATTGTTGGAGGGAATGATGATCACAAAGTCAATCGCCTTTGTAAAGCACTTGTTCTATGCTAACAACAGCTCCCTAAGGAAGAGGCAGGGTGCCTTAAAGTACAGGAACATTAACCTGTTTGCACTGAGGTCTTTGCAATAAATATTACAGTAAGTTTGTATTCCCTTCAGTGTCACTGAGACCTTTTTCTGATGCAGACCTATTTTGCCTTTATCCTTTCTATTCACACAGGTGCACTCTTATTCACGTGACTGGCATGTGGACCCTATTCTACCCCTGCTTATTTGCATACTGTGGTGGGCTTAAGGACCACAGGTTCCAATAACACAAAACCACTCTAGTTCAACTTGCTCCACCTGCCCCTCCTCTAAGCTAGGTTCATGTACACTGAACTAATCAGTTATGGAAATAGTAAAGGTGACACTTTTTTTTACTTTACGTTCTCAGGCCCATATCACAGTCAATTTGCACCAAACAACTTAAACTGAGCAAGAATTCTCAAGGTACCCTGGGTACTGTGCTAGTACTGCACATCTCTCAAATCCTAGATGAGTCCCCAAATGTAAGGGCTGCCTACCTGTGTCAAGGGGTACCAATGTTTCTTCTTGTCAAAGGGATGCTGCTCCTAGAACATGCACAGTACCTTACCACCACAGGCCTGAGAATTGTAGATTAGAGACAATGAGAACCACAGGACACCATTTTTAAGAGGGAACCCCTCACAAACAGATTGCCCACACCTTGAACTGGAATCAAGCAGATAAGTGATTTATTTAGCCATCCTCTGATGTTACACCAGACCCTTGGAGGGCTACTTCATGTTCAGACTACTATGAGCCAATCATCTTAAACCCCTAAACTTCATTAGGGTTGGAACTTATGGTTACTATGTACATTCATCTCCAACGGGCCATGTTGTAAAGTTAATTTGTGACTACCACACCCACACAAGATCATCTCTGTATTACAGTTACTTAATTACCATTTGTTCAGGACTACTACTATTCATAGTTACCAAATTCATATTTACAGTGACTCATGGAGAACTGGCAGTGTAGCCTAGAGGTTAGAATAATGACCTGTTAACAAGCTTAGTACATCCAGCGGGTATGAGTTTGATTCTCACAACCTCACACTGCATACTGAGTGACTCTGAGCATGTCACCTAACCCCATCAGTGCTCCCAGGTCACCACATTAAATGAGCCTTGTGCCAAGTGGGCCTTATTTGGTTAACAGAAAATTAAAACAAATAAAGAAGTACTTATCACACAGATCTGCATGGGCAACATTTTGCTCAAAACAGGGTGAAACACTATGTGGGGGGGGGTGCTGCAAGATATGTGCCTAAGTTTTGTTTGCTAGATAATGACACATCTTAAAATCTGGTACAATTCACTCAGAAATCTGATAGAATAAAGGGATTCGTGTTAAGATGCATTTTCTGAAGAATAACAAGTCTGTTACTTTAATGTTTGACATTATTTTGTGCTTTTAATGCCCACCGTTCTGTCACAAGAACATAAATTTTACGAGGGACAGAGGAAATATTTGAGGCAAAATAAGGGACGTCCCTTAAAATCAGGGACAGTTGAGAGGTATGGGTGGGAGTGGGCCTGCAATAGCCTCCAGTGACCCTCTTTGAGAGGAGGCCCTCCACTTCTTCTGGCTGCTTCAAAGGTGTTTCTTAGGTGGGATTAGTTAGAACAACTCTCTGCAGGGGCATGGATTTTGGGGTATTTTCCATGCTGGCGTAGGAGACCTCTCCTCACCCCAGGGGGGTCAGGAGAGGTGGTGCTTCACTTGGGGTTGCAGGGCTTCTTAAAATGTGCTGAACTCTCCAGGAACTCTCTGCAAAGCACAGCAGGACCTCTCCCTACATAGGCAAAGGAGAGGATGGAGCCATGAATATTCATGTCCTAGCCTCCCTGGTTGACCATGCCAGAATGCACAGAGCACCGACATCCAACCACATTGTCTCCAGCTGGAGCCAGGCAGGAAACAACTGAAGGGAAAAAGCCAACTCATCAGAAAGCTTTTTTAGTAACTGGCCTAGAACCTTGGAGTCAGAGGCCAGTTATTTTTTAGTTCTCTCTGGGTCATATACATTTGTGCAGCAAGCAGATACTTTCTGAGCACTCTACGTGGGATCCTCAAAGGGTTACTTTCTGTGTCCCAGGCTAGTACTCTTGGCTAATCCAAATTCTGATGTTCTTACTCATGCTATAGCTTTCAAAGGGAGCTTCCCTTTGAAATACTGCATATACTAGCACTTTAGGTACCCTTCCACAGTTTAGTCCATAAGAATCTTATATTTTATATGCTGTTGTCTATAGGTTCATAGGTATGATACAAGTTCAGGGGGGAACCCATTATAAACTCATTGCCTAGTGGTGATATTTGAATTTCTTATCACCCATATAATTATCCAGTTCATATTTGAGTTGTACCAGATTATTACTGGTGACAACTTCTGTTGGTAATGAATTCCATATAGGAGGCAGCCTCTCTGTATAAAATCTGTTCCTCTTTGAAGTCTTATTTATTTCAGTTTTAAACTTTAAATTATGTGTTCTGGTGTTATAACTTATTGTGTTTTTTTGGAGACAGAGAGCCTCACATAAGGCTGGATCATGAACTGATCTGTACGCTAAGCACAGATCACCCCTACTTGCTCTATATTCTAGAGAAAATAAACCCAGAGATTTTAGCCTTGTGCTATAATCTAGGTTAGCTAGACCTTTTACCTTTTTTGTAATTCACCTTTGTACCTTTTCTAAGGAAGCTATTCCTCTCATAGATGTTGGAGTACAGAAGGGAGCACCATAATCAATTTGTGATCTTACTAAGCTTGAGTACAATGGGATCAATACTTCAGGTTCCCTACTCTTAATATGCCTGAGAATGCAAGAAAGTGTACCATGGCATTTTTTTATAATATTATTATGTGTAGTAAACTTTAGGTCATGTGCAATGGTAATTCCCAAATATTTTTCAGTTGCAATAGATAGTAAGTTGTAATTATTTATATTATGGGATGCTAGCATGTTATTCTTTCCCAAGTGCATCACCTTGCACTTGGCAGGGTTAAAGGTCATTTTATTTTTTTCAGACCACTTAACTAAGTTATCAAGGTTGATTTGTAAGGAACTAACTGAATATGAATTGTTGACAATGCAACCAAGCTTACTATCATCTGCGTATTTGTGTATCCAGACATCATTTGAGGTTTGCATGCTTGCAATTAATAAGTTAAACAGCAAGGCGCCTAGCACAGAGCCCTGCGTTACACCACTACTCACTTCTCCCCATTCGGACAAATGCCCTTTAATGCTGACTCATTGTTTCCTATTACTAAGCCAGGAGTTTATCCATCCAACTATATTTGCATTGAAACCATAATTTACCAAGTCCTTAATCAAGATTCCATGGGGAACCTATATTACTAATGTTCTCCCATAACCTCATTAAGATCTGCCACTACTTTACAGTTTAATGGGATTCCCCTTCTCATATATTCTGCTTTGTATGCTGTTCTGTTCAACAATGATCAAGCATTGATGCTAGTTATGTTCCTTTACTTTGCAGTTACTCTCTGTTACATTAGTAGCACTTAGCTTTGATCCTTCTCTGAGCATGAATTTCTTGTCCATACGTCATCATCTGTAGCAGGGAGACCAAACTAACCAAACTAGCACTACTATATGAATCACAAAATATCTTACAGAGCCGTTTATCTGTGAACCCCATAGTTCCCCCTGAGAGTATCCATACCAGCTCTGCTGTTTTGCTGGGCTGCTTAACTCTGGCTGTTGCTGAAATGTACTCTGGGAACCAGGACCTGCAGGCTAACCTATAACACATCTCAGAACTGGAACACTGCCATCACGTCCAGGTCTAGCAGAATTAACCCCACCTCAGCTCTCCATAACCTGGTGCCCTAGCTGTAGCTGAGTGAATTCTGCTCCCTCTTTCTCTCTCTCTCTCTCTCTCTCTTTATAATTTTCTCTCTCTGCTGTCTGTCTGATTTACACAGAATGTATCTAAATCTTCTAGATAGTCTCTCCTGACTTTATGTTGATAATTACATAATGTAAATACTGTAGGTGCATCTGGAACAGCCTGATGGTGCAGGAGCTGGGAAGCTGCTTGCCATGCTGCATGGGTGTGCAGCTGGATGCTTCCAGTCTCCTGGAAGGGGGAGACAGATTTCTCACTGCCTCTGTCCCCTGGTACTCCAGGCATACCTCTCAAATGTCACACATTACAAGGTACATCACTCATTTTACCAGTCAGAAATCCTTTGTTCTACATCAGGAAGGTGATATTCCACATTTCTCACTGACACTTTAAAGCAAAACCTCATAATAATCTATTATGCTCAGTTATCAGCAAGCATTATGAACATTAGTGCACTGCTAGCCATATTGTTCTGAGCTTGCAGTGCCATGTCTGATGATATGTCATACATTTTGTTCATTTGTCACTCATCTTGCCACACATTCTGGTGAGGAAAGGTTGAGAGATATGAGATGTAATGGAAGCACAGAATCATATTGTACAGAGAGGAGGGTGATGACTGACTCACATTTTTTAGGACCTCACTGTCAGCATTTGAGGAGAACACAAAGAACAAAAAGCACCAGCTATGATAAATAGTGGGTTCATTGACACTTTTCTTTAATGCTTCTGCCTTAGAAGGAAAAAAAATTCCTGCATGGAATGAAGCTCATGTCACTCCGATTCACAAATCTGGAAATAAAAAAGTTATAAGAAATTTTAGACCAATAAACTTAACGTATGTAATAGGTAAGCTATTGGAAAGATTAATATAGCAACTTTATATTAAATCATATTATACAAAGCGGACAATTCAATACAAATCAACACGGCTTCTATAATGGGAGATCATGTTTGACAGACTTACTTAATTTCCTTGAATTAGTAAGCATTGCATTAGGCAAAGGATGCTCTGTAGATATAATCTTCTTGGATTTCTTGAAGGCATTTGATACCGTTAGTCATACCATCCTAGTAGGTCAATTAATCAAACTCAAGCTTCATAACAATATCATAAAATGGATTATATCTTGGCTCAGTGAAAGATGGCAAAGGGTAGTAATAAGGGGACAGTTGTCTAATTGGGGCCCGGTTACTGGTGGAGTCCCACAGGGATCAGTCCTGGGCCCAACTCTTCTTAATATATTAATCTCCACCTTGCAGGTTAACAATAATGCATGGGCATCAAAATATGCTGATGACTGCAAGATAGGAAATATAATAAACAACTTACAAGATGCCCAGAACTTCCAGTATAACTTAAACAAATTACACCTCTGGGCTGTTGAAAACAAAATGTTCTTTAACAAAACAAAGTGCAAGGTTATGCACCTTGGACAAAATAAAACTGAGATATAACTATAAATTAAATAATATAGACCTAACTGTGGTAGAGAAAGAAAAATATTTAGGGATAACAATTAATGATAAACTAAAATTTGATTCTCATACAGACTTGACAGTTCAAAAATGTCAAAAAATGGTTGTATTTTTAGAAATATAAAAAGCAGGGAACTAGAAGTTATGCCTCTTTATGCTAGCCTGGTAAGGCCTCATTTTGATTCCTGCTCTCCCTTGTGTGCTCCAACAATAATAAAAGAAATGAAATTAATAGAAGGAGTACAATGCAGAGTTACTAAACGTATACACAACCTAAAACACCTTGAGTATGGAGATAGATTAAACTCACTGGGTCCATATTCATTGCACTACAGGAGGCAAAGAGGAGATCTATGTCTTACTTATAATGCCCTACAAAATGAATACCTCATGGAAACTATAGGTTTAACCAAATATGATGGTACTACTAAAACAATATCTCATAATCTAAAATAGATAGATGCGATAAATCATACCAACAAAAGGCAGAATTTTTACACACAGAGAATCATTCCATTATGCAATAGTTTACCTAAAAATATACTTGAAACTGAGAATATGCAAACATTTAAGAACAGACTCGACAAATATTTGGGAATGGATAAATTATATTTCCACCAATAGCAAGGTGGCCAGTTCCATATAGGTTTCGGCTTCCTGAACTTGATTACCAACTATAAACCTATGAACTACTGCCCTTGGGTCAATCCCAATGTCATTGAATCCTATTCCAGAGGGAGATTCTCCAGAAGGCCTCACAACTTGGGGCAATCCAGGGTAAAGAAGATCCTGGTAAGTAGTTTTTGGGGTCAGGAGGTTGTCAGTAGAGGGTCAGAAGTGACAGCTAAAGACAGAAAAATAAACATAGGATGAAATAGAAGTTTCCTTTCCTAACCTACCTGCACAAGAAGCTGCTATTGAAGCACCATGTGGTTTCTCTGGATTGTACAGTAGAGGCCTCTTTCAGTAAAATGCATCACATTTTAGTATATCTTGAAATACCATAATTGGAACTAACCTGCAAACTAAAATCTAGAAACTACTGTATGTATATCAGTGTAATATTTTGAATCGTTAGTAGTTTTTAAAGGTGCTAGGCACAAAGCTGTAATGTAAACATGTACAAGTGTGCATAGTACAGATGTGCAAATCGTAACATAAACTACAGTGTACCAATTTATTACTGCCCATATGTATTAGGTTATAGTGCACATTCATTTGGAAAACGTTACATGCATGCATGCACTCACTGGGATTTAATATTAAAGCAACAAAATTAAGGAACTATTGCTCTAGGGTTTCTTGAACCATAACCCTACTCTCCCCATGCGCCATGCCCCATGAACCCCATGAAATGGAATACATAGATACATAGACAGTGTCGGCAGAGAAGGGCCTATGGCCCGCCTAGTCTGCCCATTTGAGTTTGTAACTTCAGTTTATATTTTCCTAGAACTCTGTTGCCCCTTACCCCTGACCTCCAGAATTTCTTTATGTCTATCCCATGCATTCTTAAATCCTGTGATTGTTTCATCCCCCACCACTTCCTCAGGCAGGGAGTTCCACTAGTCCACCACCCATTCTGTGAAGAAATTCCTCCTCACATTTCCTCTGAATCGTCCTCCCTCCAACTTCATCCCATGCCCTCTAGTCCTGGAATATCTTTTTTGCTTAAAAATAGTGTATTCTTGCACCCTGTTCGTCCCTGTAAGATACTTGTATGTCTCTATCATGTCCCCTCTCTCCCTCCTCTCCTCCAGGGAGTACATATTCAATTCCTTCAACCTGTCCTCATAGGACTTGTGATGCAATTCATGTACCATCTTTGTTGCCCTCCTCTGAACTTTCTCTACCCTGTCTATGTCCTTATGTAGGTAAGGTCCCCAGAACTGTATGCTGTACTCCAGGTGGGGCCTCACTAGTGTCTTGTATAGTGGAATCATGACCTCCCTTTTCCTGCTGGTGATGCCCCTGCCTATGCATCCCAGCATCCTATTTGCTTTACCTGCTGCCTTGTCACACTGTTTCCCTACCTTGAGGTCATCAGAGATGATAACCCCAATATCCCTTTCCTGCTTGGTGCATGCTATATCCTCACCCCCCAACTGATATATTGTGCCAGGGTTTTTGTGCCCCATATGCATTATCTTGCACTTCTTTGCATTGAATTTCAACTGCCAAACCCCTGACCATTCTTCAAGTTTCTGCAGGTCCCTTCTCATTCTGTCTACACCCTCTGGTGTGTCTACTCTGTTACAGAGCTTTGTGTCATCACGAACAGTGAAATTCTGCCTTCTAGGTCCTGCAAGAATGTCACTGATGAAGATGTTGAATAGGACCGGTCCCAGCACTGATCTCTGTGGTACCCCACTGGTCACTCTTCCCTCTGTGGAGTGACAGCCATTTACCACCACCCCCCTGTGTCCTGCCACCCAGCCAGTTACCTACCCACCACACTACTGTCCTGCCCACACCCATATTCCCTAGTTAGTGTAATAGTCTTCTATGTGGCACAGTGTCAAAGGACTTGCTGAAGTCCAGATAGGCCATGTCCACTGTCCTCCCCTGATCCACCTCCCTAGTCACCCAGTCAAAAAATTCAACGAGGTTGGTCTGACATGACCTCCCCCTGGTGAAACCATGCTGCCTTGGATCCTGCAGTCCATTGACAACCAGATGTTCCACCAATCTCTCCTTCAGTAGTGCTTCCATGATCTTCCCCACTACCGAGGTGAGGCTGACTGGTCTTTAGTTCCCCGCTTCCTCTTTATTCCCACTTTTGTATATGGGGACTACATCTGCTGTCCTCCAGTCTTTGGGTACCTCCCCCTGTTTCCAGTGATTGGCTAAACAGGATAGCCAGAGGTTCAGCCACCACCTCTCTGAGTTCTTTAAGGACCCTGGGGTGCACCCCATCTGGCCCCATTACTTTATCAACTCTTATTACTTCCAGTTCCTTCAGGACCCTTTCTCGTGTAAAGCGACTTATGTCCATTTCTGTACCATTCTCACCCCTTGTACTTCCTTCAGTCCCATTACCCTCCTCTTCCTCAGTAAAGACTGAGCAGAAATACCTGTTCAGTATGTCAGCTTTACTGTTGTCATCCTCCAAGTGGCCCCATCCTCCCCCTTCAGTCTCACTATCCCTCCCTTTGCCTTTCTTTTTTCACTTATGTACCTGTAAAATGTTTTGTCCCCTCTTCCCACTGATTTTGCAATGTGCTCTTCTGTCTGAGTTTTGGATTCCCTTACTGACCTCCCCGCCTCCCTTTGCTTCTCCTGGTACTTCTCCCTATCCCCTTCTGCCTGTGTCTTTTTGTGCGGAATGGCAAAGCACAATCAATAACAATTTTATAAAAAACATAGTTCACGGACTACAGTTACACCCCATGTTGAACACTGTGTTTGTACACTGTGAGACACAAGGCTGTAGGATACAATGCTGGGTCAGTGTGTGTGTGTGTGTGCGTGTGTGAGCGCGCATGTGTATGTGTACATGCATGCAGCTGCATCATTATACACACTGCACCACACCCTCACATACTTGGACCACTTAAAGCAGCTGCATCATCACACACATAGTGCCAGACCTGTAGTGGACTTCATAGGTGAACCTGCAGGCTACTCTCAAAGCAGGTGCATCATCATATGCATTACCCCAGCTGTGCAGCTTGTTTTGCACATGGCCCTGCAAATCCATCTGTTTGTTTGTTTTTTTGATTTGAGGCTGTGTTCCAAAAGTGGAAATTGTATCTCACAAAAATGGGCTTGTGAGTCATGAAAACAAGTTTCTGAGTCACAGAATGAGGCCATTTTCATGACAGTGAACAATTAAATTTCTTCACCCCAAATTTCTTTATTAATTAATAATTACTAGGGGGCACTTTTAATAAACAGACAAATTTATAGCATCATGTTACAACTGCCAGGTTGTAGTTATGCTTTGCAGCTGAACAGTTGTAACCGATGTCTGTCAATCAATTTTGCGCTCTGGAAGGTGCAAGCACTACCAATACAACTGCTGCCAGTTGAACCAATGTAAAAATTGCCTGGAGCTACCTTATTTGCTGAGGATGGGACAGCCAGGTAGCTCTGGATTCAGATCTGAGTCACTCTTGGATGCTGCAGGGCTAAGATAAACCATTGTGGCTGCAGGCCAGGTCCATGCTCAGGACTGGAAAGACTGAAACAGCCGTAAGGAGATGGAGAGTGGCTTGTGAGGATTTGAGTAGGAGGGCATAGAGGCTGCTTTATATGGTAAACTGGGAATGTTTAGATGGAAATCAATGCACAAACTCTCATGAGGTTTTGAATGAGATTGGGGAACAACTTTGTTCCTGTCCAATTTAAACCGTGATTATTTGGATGGAGACAGACAGGGATGGGGAAGAGGGTGGTGGTGTTGTGGGGTGGGGGGATGAGGGGTGCGGAATTGTTGCCTCTTCTGTCTGATACTCTTACACTGACACAACTAGAAGAACCCTTCCTGCCACTTACTGCACAAAAGATCAACAAGAATGGCAAATCACGTTAAAGCAGTTTCTTGTTTTTCTTAAATCCAAGCACATCACAGAAACCCTACATATATGAAAAATGCTCCCTAGTAATAATAAAAGTCAGAACATAGGTGTGTGTGTTGTAAGCCAGTATTGTACACACACATCCTCAGTGTGGGATGCTTTTATAAACCCCTTGAGCTTCGCTGTCTGGGTTTATGCAGCATCCCACACCTCAAGTATGAGTAAAATTCTAGTTGCACACACTCACCCATGTATTATTCTCTGCCTTACAGGTTTAAACCAAAATACTTGAAGAATTAGCCTAACACCTCACTCTGTCAATCACACAAGTTTTTCCCCACAGCTCTGAGAATTTGTTTTTTTACTTTCAGTATGCAGTTTTCTCTCATTTTTCCCATTGTCATGACAGGTATGACTCACAAAAATAAGTTTGCCAGTTACACAGATTGGTTTCTGAAAGTAGGCTCTGTTTTTGTGACACAGAACAACATAATAATTCACAACTTAAAAACTATTGATAAAAAAAATAACAATTAAATAATTAACTTTATACCCCACTTTGTCAACCACACAAGTTTCAGACTACAGACCCAAGTATTTTTTTTGTTTTTGATACACCACATTTTCCGTTCTTAGATCTACTTTCATGTCAAAAAGATTCGACATAATGGAAATCCAATCTCATGAAACTGGAGTTTGACTCACAGAAATGAAAACTACTGCTGTTGTTACAAAACACCTCACAGAAAAATTTTGAAACACAGGACTGTGCATGTGCAAAAATGGAATCCAGATTTATTCTAATTTAAAATCTGCAAAGTTCTTGGTTGAACTAAATAGCAAAGAATCGTCCTTGGGCCAAACAATAATTAACATGAAAATTTCAGGTTTGAACACAAAGCCATTTCAGTATTATAAAGCTTCATTGAGAGTAGCCTGGCCCTACATATCTTACATGGCTCATAAGGCTGGAATATGCACACCCGAGGGCTCTGATGAATACCCACAGATGTGCCACAGGTGCACATCTTTTCCACAACCCTTCCCAGGACCATGTGCAGGGGATCCCATGCAACTAAATAGGCCAGTCTGGGCAGGGGGCAGTGAGGGGGCATGCCTGTGAAGGACCAGTGGAGCATGTCATGTACGATGCCACTTGCACTTCGCTGGGTTGGTGTCAGGGTGGGCATAAGGCAGCACCAGCCAGAAGGCAGCCACAGTGGCTGTGCACCTCCCTAACCTGCTGAGACAAAGCACAGTGGCAACCCACAGCCATAGATTCAACCCTTCCTCAGTGCCATGGAGGGCTTGGGGTAGTGGCAGTCTGTGGGGTGCTGATATTAAAAATTATTCCTTTTTGTACTGGCTGTTGAGCACATGGCAGCTCATACAAAGAGCAGAGTATTCGCTGAGGGACGTGGTCATGGCTTCTGACTGGAAGCCCCCAGTATAGCCCACATCCATCCTCATACTGGCCCCACCTCTATGTGAAACTATGTAGTGGCTATTGGGAAGTCTTGGGCACACCCAGGGGATGTGCATAGTGGCTCCATGCATCCCACAGAGGCCGTCTGTACAGCATGCAATTTTGTGACCTGGTAGGCGCCCTTACTGTTATGTTTCAGATATATTTATGAATAGGACCCCTTAGTGAACAAAAAAGGGTCTTAGAAAATATGCATTTTCATGTTTTCAACCTTCTAAAACTTTTAAACAGTTGCACCGATCACTACCAATTTCTCAGGATCCAAAGATCCTAGACCTGAGAACACACTTGCCAAATTTCATGTTATTCCAAACTGGGACTGGCATGGTATTATGGAGCACGAATTGTGGGGTTAATATAGAATTACTTCTCAACCCTTACTATAGTAGCATTACAATGCTACTGTAACATAGAAACATAGAATTTGATGTCAGATAAGGACCGCTTGGCTCACCTAGTCTGCCCATTTCCCTACCTGATGGAGAAGCTGCAGATTCTAGTTAATCAACAACTTACTTCCTCCTACCCACCACTAGAACTGCCGTATGCCTGTCCCATGCATTCTTGAATTCTCCCACTGTTCCTGACTCCACAACCTCCTCAGGAAGGCTCTTCCATGCATCTGCAACCCTCTCTGTGAAAAAATACTTTCTAACATTACCTCTGAGCCTTCCCCCCCTCTATCTTCAAATTGTGCCCCCTTGTTCTTGTACATCTCTTCTTCTGAAAGATACTACCCTCTTGTACCTTGTTAATTCCCTTGAGATACTTGAAAGTTTCTATCATGTCCCCCCTCTCCCTCCATTCCTCAAGGGTATACATATTAAGCTGGTTTAGTCTCTCCTCGTATGTCTTCTGGTGCAGACCCTGCACCATTTTGGTTGCCCTCCTCTGAACAGCCTCCACTCTGTCTATGTCTTTGCAGAGACGGGGTCTCCGGAATTGCACGCAATACTCCAGATGGGATCTCACTAACTGTCTGTACAGAGGGATAACAACTTCCTGTTTTCTACTGTCGATGCCTCGCCTATGCATCCCAGTATACCCCTGCCCTCCTTACTGCCTTCTCACATTGCTTGCCCACCTTTAGGTCATCTGATATAATTACTCCTAGGTCTCTTTCGATTTTTGTTGTTGTTATTAACTCTCCCCCCACTGTGTACTCTTCCTCTGTGTTTTTGTTTCCCAGATGCATTACCTTGCACTTCTTTGCATTGAATCTGAGCTGCCACATATTTGACCATTCCTCCAACCTTGCCAAGTCCCTTTTCATCCTTTCCACCCAACCTTGAGCATCAACCCTGTTGCAGATCTTTGTGTCATCTGCAAAGAGACATACCTTTTCTTCCAGGTGTTGTCCAATGTCACTTAGAAAGACATTAAAGAGGACCAGTCCCAGTACCAAACCCTGCGGTACCCTGCTAGTTACCCTCCTTTCTTCACTGTGGACTCTGTTTACTATTACCCTTTGCGTCCTGTTGTCCAGCCAGTTTTTTTATCCAGATTACCACCTTGGGACCCACTCCAAGGCTGGCTAGCTTGTATAATAATCTTTTGTGTGAGACTGTGTCACATACCTTGCTAAAATCTCAGTAGGCCATATCCACAGCCCCTCCCTGGTCTACTACTTTGGTCACCCAGTCAAAGAAATCTATTAGGTTCATCTGACATGACCTTCCTGCTGTGAAACCATGCTGCCTTGGGTCCTCTGCCTCACTGGCCTCTAGATACTCAACAGTTCTTGTTCTTGCACACCTCTTTTTTTGAAAGATGCTACCCTCTTGGACTTTGTTGATTTCAAGTACCTCAGGGGAATCAACAAAGTCCAAGAGGGTAGCATATTTCAAAAAAAGAGGTGCGCAAGAACAAGGGGCAAATTTGAAGATAGAGGTGTGTGCTCAGAGGTATCTTAGAGTTTTGCACAGAGAGGGTTGTGGATGCATGGAACGGCCTCCCGGAGGAGGTTATGGAGTCAAAAACAGTGGTGGAATTCAAGCATGCATGGGACAGTCATAAGGCAATTCTAGGGGGTGGGGGTAGGAAGAAGTAGGCTGCTGGTTAACTAGGATCTGCAGCTTATCCATTAGGTAGGGAAATGGGCAGACTGGGTGGGCCAAGCAGTCCTTATCTGCCGTCAAATTCTATGTTTCTATGTTTCTATGTTTCTTTCCTTCAGAAGTGATTCCATCATTTTCCCTGCCACTGAAGTCAAACTAACTGGTCTTTTGTTTCCTGCCTCTGCCCTGCTCCCACTTTTGTGAAGTGGAATCACATTTGCCCTCCTCCAGTGCTTGGGTACCACCCCGTCCTCCCATGATTTGTTAAAGAGGGTAGTCAGTGGTGTTACTAGTTCTACTCTTAGTTCTTTTAGAATTCTTGGGTGAATCCCATCAGGCCCCATTGCTTTGTCCACCCTCAGTTTCAAGAGTTCTTTCAAAACCCTTTCTTCTGTGAATGGACTGGTATCAACCCCCCTATTCAGAGTTTCTCTCTTGTTTGGTTTAGGTACCTCCTGCACCTCTTCCGTTGTGAATACTGAGCAGAAATATTTGTTCAGTATGCCTGCTTTTTCACTGTCACCCTCTGCCCTTTATTAAGTCTTTGTATCCCTCCCACGGTTTTTCTTCACTCCCTAATGTACCTATAAAAGGTTTTATCCCTCTTCTTAACAGAGTTGGCTATCTTTTCCTCAGTTTGTGCCTTTCTATTCTGACTGCCTTCCCTGCCTCCTTGTGGTTTAACTGATAAAGTTCTCTGTCCTGCTCCTTCTGTGTTTTCTTATATTTCCTGAATGCTATCCTTTTCTCCTTAACTGTCCCTACCACCTCTTTTGAGAACCATAGTGTTTTTTTCCTTCGTTTTGTTTTGTTGATTTGCTTCACTGTTCCTTCTACGATGGCTTGTTTGATTATTCCCCATTGTTCCGCCACTTCCCCTTCTTGCCCATTTGCTAGCGCTTTTCTGAGACATTCTCTCATTTTTCCAAAGTCAGCCTTCCTAAAGTCCAATACTCTTATTTTTGTATGGCTTGACTCTATGGCTGTGTTAACTGTGAACCACACTGTTTGGTGGTCACTTGTTCCCAGATGGCTACCCACTTCTAAATCTGAGATCCTTTCTCCTTCCCCATTTGAGAGTACCAGGTCTAAGATTGCTCCCTCCCGAGTGGGTTCCAATACTAGCTGTCTGAGGCATGCCCCCTGTAGGACATCAAGAATGACCCTGCTCTTAGATGTGCCTGCAGCAAAGGTACTCAGTTAGCATCTGGCATATTCAGGTCCCCCATCAACAATATCTCCCCTCTTTTTGCCATTTTAAGGATGCCTTCTATCATTTCCTTGTCCTTTTCCTCCCCCTGAGATGGTGGTCTGTACACAACCCCCATGCAGATTGTGGTGCCATTTTCTGTCTCCAAGGTGACCCATAGTGACTCATCAACTTCCTGTTTACTCTTTAGTTCTGTTGCTTTAATCCCTTCCCTTATATAGAGAGCTACTCCTCCTCCTCCTCCTCTTTTACCCACCCTGTCCCTCCTGTAGACTGTGTATCCTGGTATGTTGACATCCCAGTCATGGTTCTCTGTGTACCATGTTTCAGTGACTGCCATGATATCCATGCATCCCTCTTCCATCAAGGGCACTAGTTCAGAGAGCTTGTTGCACAGACTGTGGGCATTGGTATTCATCACCTTCCATTTTTTTTCTATGGTCTTACTCCTTTTAGCCCCATCCCTGTCCTTACTGCCTTTTTCTGCACTTACCCCAGTCCTGCTCTCTACTGGCTTCTCTACATTGGTGTTTAGAAACATAGAAACATAGAATTTGATGGCAGATAAGGACCGCTTGGCCCACCTAGTCTGCCCATTTTCTTACCTAACAGATAAGCTGCAGATCCCAGTTAACCAACAGCTTACTTCCTCCTACCCCCCCAGGACTGCCTTATGCCTGTCCCATGCATTCTTGAATTCCCCCACTGTTCTTGACTCCACGACCTCCTCAGGGAGGCTGTTCCATGCATCTGCAACCCTCTCTGTGAAAAATACTTCTCACATTACCTCTGAGCCATCCTCCTCTATCTTCAAATTGTGCCCCTTGTTCTTGCACATCTCTTTTCTGGAAGATGCTACCCTCTTGGACTTTGTTGATTCCTTGGGTACTTGAAAGTTTCTATCATGTCCCCTCTCCTTCTTTCCTCAAGGGTATACATATTAAGCTCCTTTAGTCTTTCTTAGTATGTTTTCTGGTGCAGACCCTGCACCATTTTGGTTGCCCTCCTCTGGACAGCCTCCACTCTGTCTATGTCTTTGCGGAGATGGGGTCTCCAGAACTGCACACAATACTCCAGATGGAGTCTCACCAACTGTCTGTACAGAGGGATAACAACTTCCTGTTTTCTACTATTGATGCCTCTTCCTATGCATCCCAGTATCCCCCCAGCCTTCCTTACTGCCTTCTCACATTGCTTGCCCACCTTTAGGTCATCTGATATAATTACCCCCAGGTCCCTTTCTATTTTTACTGTTGTCAGTTTACCTCTGTAACTATTGTGTTTTGTGGGGGAAGGCTGGGATTTCCCTGCTCCTTTTCAGTGCCTCCCCCCTTGGCTAGTTTAAATGTTTGCCAATGAAGCATTTAAACCTGTCACCTAGAATCATGGTTCCCCTCCTGGACAGATGCAAACCATCACACCAGTATAAGCCTGCATCCCTCCAGGTGGCTCCCCAGTCCCCAGTGAAGTCAAAACCCCAATCTCCACACCAGATTTTCAACCATTCACTGAATCCCATGGTGTGGAATACCCTAGCATCATCCTTGACATAGATAGGCAGCACCTCCGAGAAGGTTACTGTACATGCTACTTGTCTAAGGCCCCTCTCCAACTCCACAAACTCCTCTTGCACCACTCTGATCCCATTCACAGCCAGGTCATTTGTCCCTAGGTGGACAATGTCATCCAGCTCCCTCCCTCGTGCAGCTGCTCCCATGATCCTGAGTATTCGCTTCCTGTCCCTCTGAGCCATGGCGCCAGGCAGGCACCTTACCTCCCTATCCCCTTCCTCCCCCGTAATGATTGAGTTCCCCACCAGGTGTTGTTTTCTTCCCCTGTGGGACCTCATGCCACCCTCCTGTGGGTCTCCTTTGTGGAGGTTCCCAACATCCTCCTTGGTCTCCAGTGCAGGTGCTTCCATAGAGGAACCACTCTTTGCCAGAACAGCATATGAATTGTGGAGAGATACAACTGGAGGGATGCACCTCTGTTCCACCACCCTCTCCCTCCCTGAGCCCACCTTGGCCCAACCGCTCCTTTTCTTGGCAACCTCTGAGGTAACTGTGGTGGCCCTGGTGGTCCCTGGGTTGGGGAAAAGATTTCACTAATCCTAGCCAGGTCAGCCTGGAGACAGGCAACCTCCTCCCTCAGACCAGAGAGGTGCCTGCAAACAGGGCAGCATCGCAGCCTCCAGAATGTCTCCCAGAACACTGCTGCCCCATAGCCATTGCACTGCACCACTCCCATCTTGACTTATTTTGTGTCCTCTCTACTGTTGCTTTGTATGCTTACTGTCTCCTCCCTCTATGTATTTTTACATTTACTTTCCTACTGCCTATGTGCCCTTACAACTCTCACCCTTCCTGTTCTGGGACAGGAACGTCCTGTAGTCTTCAATAGTCTCCTTCTTCCATGCTTGGATTCAGACCTCCAGCAGCCAGGGGGGAGAAAGAGTTATTTTTTAGGTTCCTTCAAGGTTGATGAAGCTAATGTGTCTCAGTGATCCTTCCCTTCCTACTGCCACACAGGAAGTTCCTGTTGTCAGTCAAATCCAGTGGCTATAAAAGTAGAACTGGCTTGGGGTGGGAAGGAGGGCAATTAGAAATACTTAAAGTGTTGTAACTGTGGTCATTTTGAGGTGGTATAAACATGCTACAGATTCAGTACCACTGCTGCTTGCATATGCAGCAGTCTGGTTAAAGGTCCTTTCTAAAACTGCTTTCTGGATTCTTTTCTTTTGAAATATAAAGAGGAACTACAGAGTCAAATGTGTACACATTTACTTTGTGATTATCTCATTTGATACGTGATTTGTTAGGGGTTTTATGGTGGGTGTAAACATATGTAATCAGTGGAAACATCACACATGTGCAGTACCAAAAACATACTGTGGACTTGCGCAGGCTTGCTTACCCCTGAGAAAGACCCAATACAGGTCATTACAAATGGGTACCAATCCTATCCTGTGCCTCACAGAGTATGCAGTTTGTACTTAGCATTTGTTGCACAAATAAACTGTAAATGGTATCAGTTTACAGTCGTGCACCTATTAATGTATTTTCTTTGGAATCAAGCTTGTTGCACAAGAGGCAGCATTCGATTTCAAGTAGTGTGCATTTTTTGTGTTCTATTTTCCTTGTCCATACAACTTTCTGCTCTTATAGTGCCTTGCACAGCCAGTGGAAACATCGCTGTTACCATATTATGGGATCAAGAAATTTTAAATCAGTATACTAATGACACATGACTTTGTTTTCCAGGTTCTCCTGAACACTGCAAACAATCAGAAGATGCTCTCATAACTATTAAACAAACAAATGATGTTATACGTAGTTAGACATGGATACAGTCCAGGACCTCCAAGGCGTTAGGGGACAAAGGTGAGGAAAATATATTTACAGCATTTAAAGACAAACAGTAGTACTGTGGCTTGCTTTGAACTTAATGTCAGCAATGTTATGAAAAAGAACTACAGTATACACTCCATTGAGTAAACCAACAGGTGGCAGGCATGAGTAATACAGTTACTGCTGATATTAAACCCGGTTTAATATGTTGAGGGTTTTGAAATTAATGAAATGAATGTTAAGAACTGGATTGCACAGAGAATAAACCACTGTCTATAGATTTGGGTTCAAACGTCAGCTCAGGTCCAATCAAAATGCAGTATTTGTCTCAACTGCTGGGCAGAAGCACATGTCATAAAACACCAAACTCAAACTTGTAATCAGCATAATTGTGGAAAACTAGGATATTCTGTGCATAGTTAGAGAACAAACAGTTCATCAAGGTCCATTTCTTTCTCTTAATGCAAAACCTGTGTCTACTGCCCTGGTGTGGTGCGATAAAGATCAACCATACTCTCTGATCTCCTCCACCTGGAAAGGTTCAAACTCTTTGTCAAAAAGAATACTGGTGGCAACTTTTGCTGCATTGGACAATTTAATTTATTCATCTTTGTTGTAAACAGCACCCATTTTGAAAAAGTATATAACCTTCTAGTTCAGTTTCTATTTGTCTACAGAATATAGAACTATGTAAACAAGACCACTGTTTCAAATGCCATCGGTTTATCCCTATCTCACTGTCACTAAGTAAGCAGCAAGTCACCACACGGTGTGCATTATGCTGATCTAACCACATGCACAGGGGAACAGTGAGGCACAGAACTACAGGCAGACTGCATTTAGACCCAGGAAGTGCAGTTTCATTTCATTTCATTTTATTTTAAAGTGAAAGCCTATGGATAAAATTGGCCATTTTCATGGCAGTTAGATCAGCAGAATGCATTGTCCTTAAGTGTCTTACTAGTTCAGACTTGTGTAAACATCAGTTAAGGACATTGAATTAAGTATATATGGGGAAATGGTTGCTTTATCCGGCAAACATCTGGTCATTGATACCGTGAACATCACACAACATTTCCATTAGAATTACATGAGTAGAAGAAGCACAACCAAAGCAATTGCTCCTGATATATTGAAATTTCACATACTGTATTTTAGAAAAAAACAGAATTGCTTATTTACAACCATGATTTTTAACCAGAAATTGGTGGCCGGTTTTAATATACTCAGAAAACAACTTGAGTTTTTAAAGCAGAAAATGTTTTTGAGTTTTACAAAAGTAGAATCTAGTTGTAAAGGTACCAAAATATATCAAAGAAGGAGAATTTTGTTTTGTGTTAGTCAAAAGCATTAATACTATAAGAAGGGGAAGGTTTATGTATGTAAGCCCAGGCACTGGCCAACCATATAGCATTGTCCCCTGCCCAACCACTGCAATGACCTCATGCCACAGCACTACCCTAATCCCCTCCCCCCCACAGCATTGCTCCTCCCAGTACAGCACTGTCACCCACAACAGCCCTGCTGCCTCTGAACCAGAAGGGTATGGGTTCTGGTCCCGCACTGGGAATTTGCTCATACCCCAAATGCTGACACTCTACTGCAGACTAGGGGGTTCTGTACTGTAACAGTGTGCTGTCCTTCAGATGAGTGGTCCCTTCTGCCCATCTCTGATACTGTCCTGGTGGATGTCCAGCTGGAAGTCAAAGAACCCATGGAACACTCTACAAGTGTAAGACATTTTTTTCTTAGTGTTCTAGACAACATTTCCCTTCCCATAAAAATTGTCCATGGCTGTGTGTGGGTGTTGATGAGTGGAATGGCTGCCATTACACATTTATAGACACATCACTCCCATTCTTTCTTGCTGCTTGCAAAAAACCTTAAGATGCAATGTTTTTGGAGAGTGCTATAGAACTGAAAATTCTTCTTATTAAAGCACTGCCCCCAACACAGTACCACCACTACAGTCTCTACACCCCAAAACAATTGCCCCCATACAGGGTCAAACAATGTGAAACTGACAGTTGGGGGTCACCTGATGGCCATTGCAAAATAGTCAAAGCACATTCTCCTTGTCCACATTTGATATGGTTGCTCAATATCATTCTGTCTCCCTCCCCCACCCTTCCATCCCAAACATGCATGCAAACATTTGCAAATCAAAGGGAAATAGATTTCAAAATTTTAATTCCATAATATGCAGTTTCTTGCCACATGATACCCCAGAAGTGGAAAGGTGTTTCCCAGGAAACAATTTTAATGTTGAACTCAATAATGTGTGATTTTAATGGTTTCAAAGTTACTTTTCCAAAGAGTACCTCTCTGTTTTTCTTACCATTATTTTTATCTTCCTCTCTTTCTTTCATTTTGTGATTTTCTTTTTCTCTTACCATGATGTCATTTCTTTTACTCTCTTTCTTTTCCATGTTCTCTGTCTCTTCCCCTCTTTCATGTTTTCTCTTGTCTGTCTTATTTCAGTTATGTCTAATGATTTTATTTTAGCTTAAAACTTCAGTCTGATGTTTGGCCTTCCTTCCTCACCAATGAATTCCCCAAGTCCACCCTACAGCATGCAAACTTCAAATTGTTCAGAATGCAGATGCTCTCCTGACTTACCTAGTGCTATATATGGTTCCATGTGATAATGGTGATCATGGAAAGGCAATTGCCGTTAGGACAAGTGTACATCGCCGAAAATCAATTTCAGCAATGTACACTCCCAGCACACAGAAAAATGGCACTGGGTACCACCCACCCCCACTAAAGGATTCTCAGCTCCAGGGGGGTGCAAAAGCAGAATTAAAAAAAAAGTCCGGGTGCAGCAAAATGAACGCATGCCCAGAACTGAACCTAGCACCCTTGCAACCCTAGCCTGTCACCTACCCACCCACCACACCTCAGGGCCAGTTTAGCAGCCCACCCTCTGCATTACACCACACAAACCCTCCCTCCCCTTCCATCTGTTGCATGGCATGCTCTCTCCCCCAGCCCATGTACATATAGCGACATCCTGTCACTATATTCGAGGACCCCCCCATCCGGTCACCCTTTCTGCTCAGTAGCCCTGTTGACAGGAACTGTGATTGAGTCACCCTTTTTGAAAGTGCCCAATTCCAGTTGCCATTGTCATAGGCTACCCTATATATGGGACCACACTACTCCAGTCCTCCATCACATCTACTTTCACCCTATCTAATATCATATCCACTATAATGCTGCCCTGCTTGTTTTTCAAACTCTTCATGGTCCTACCCATCTATATCTCTGACCTAGTTACTATTTCCTTTTTATCCCACACTTTCCTTTTATATTATTTATGGTTACCTCTCAACCATTGGTGTGAGGCCCTTCAGTTGCTTTCCCCCAACCATTTGCAAAAGTGTAAGGCCAGATCCAGCATCATTTATGAGCAGACGAAATAGACCAGGTGGTCTTCTTCTGCTGGCTCCTTTCATATATTCATATGTTCTTATGTTTGGAACAGCATACTATGTTTTATAAGTCTCACTGATTCCTGATCCCTCTTCAAATTCTACCTAATTGTTTTCTCCATGCATATGGGTCCTCAGCTCTTGATTAGTTTCCCTTAGTTAGTTGAGAAAATGGTACATTGCAATGCCATATGTTTTAACTTAATTGATTCTCAAAATCCCCTTTTAACACAATGATCCCTATGCATGAAGTGCTCTCTAAGCACCAGAAAGGGCACTTACTGAGCCACACAACTGTAAGCCATACACATGGCTCCTGAGGGACACATACAGCTGGGATTCACTATCCCTGGCTGGCCTGATGTGCAATGATGTAGTCTTGTACAAACAAAATCTGTTTGTTTACAGAAGACTGCATACAATCCTCCAATCAACATGTGTGCATCTCTACTCATGCCACCTACAGTACTCCTCACACATTTTTTCAATAGCTGCAGTACATA
This sequence comes from Neoceratodus forsteri, assembly GCA_016271365.2. NCBI lineage: Eukaryota > Metazoa > Chordata > Ceratodontiformes > Ceratodontidae > Neoceratodus > Neoceratodus forsteri. The sequence goes on from CM028132.1 coordinate 656,667,384, forward strand.
ATGGGTTCAACATGATGATGCCTACTTCATCACCTGAAGCTACCACAGTCAATGATGGGAGATGTTTAAAACTTCTATCAGTAGTCTACTCATAGTGCCAGTCACCAGAATAAAACTGATTTATCTATAAGTCCACAATTTGTTTTACTAACTATAATTAATAACCATTATGTTTTATATATTTCTTTTTCAGTCACAGAGGAACAAGAATAGCACTGAACAGTAGATCTCCTTTGACTCTGCAATGAAGCCAGCAATTTCTCAGTCTTGGCTTGTATAATTTTTTATGCACTGTATAAAAAAATGACATTGCCCCTGAGCTGGTAACTCAGGATAAATAGCTGCCCTCACACGCTTGGGTTCATTTATGTTTCTTTCCTTCTGCTGTTTGCTGCAAAGCCAAAATACTTTATGCCATCCAAAACTGGTGATTATTTGCCTTCACCACTTTAAATTCTTCAGTGTCTAAATTTTTAACAGAGTGGAATGTATATACACGGTACTTTCTGATGTAATTGTTTGCATAGGTTTTCAATTTTATGGAAATGCTACAACAAAGAAGATTAGTCCTTATCTGCTAAAAACTTGATAATGTGTGTCAAAGCTATTGCTGTTTTACATTCTTCCAGTGTGAAGCAACAAGATTTAGAGATCAATTAGGATAGTTGGTGTATCAAGAGATGAAGTAATGCCATACTTACAATTATAGACTTAAGTGAATTTCTTAAGGCTATACATTAATGGACTATGCACCTGCTCTCTTGCCAAACTAGTTGATTGAACTGCTCAAGGTAATGTTTATGTAAATTGCTACTGGACAGTCAAGTGTCCAGTTTGTGCAGATAATGTATAGAATATAAAAAGCAACACCAGTAGCCAATTGAAACACCATATGTTAATATATTTCATATTATGTGCTATCCATATACCAATGAAAAGATCACTGGGCATTAAGACTCGTTGGGCATTGCAATGCCTCTTATAGTTTGGTACTTTTTTAAAGTTTTAGCACAAGCATTTTCCAGGAACAAATATTCTTTCATTGATAAATTGTCTCAGAGAAATGTGAACTTAGAATAAAGATGCCTCTGAAAACTTTAAACAGAAATGTTTTGAATGTAAAACAAATATGGGGATAAGAGATTGCCATCTGCTTTATATTGTCCTAATATGCTGTGACCTCACTTACAGTACAAGATGGAATAACAGTAGGCTTACACTTTTGTTTGTAAAATCTTTTTATTGATTCTTCATAAAAATCTTTTCAAATATATTCGTGCAGGAAATCATACACAGTAAATTAATACATATTATTTATTGTTTAGGTTTAATTGTACAGTACAAGTGGTTTCATAAGGGCTGTGCAGCTTTTCGAGCATATGCCCCTATTTTGGAAGCAGTTCAAATATTGATCTGCTTTTTAATCAAAGCCTTTTTTCTTATTTGCAGTTGCAGTATTTCTTGTGTGTCTCAATTCAGGTTGTCTGTCTAAAAAAAATGGTGGGATGTAACTGGCATGACAGTTTAGCAATAAGAACATTGCTATTACTTCCAGTCCATGTTTCATGATTTTCAGAGTAGAAACATTGTATTGTCAGAATTACCAGCTGGACAATCCTTCCATCAGAAACAACAAAATTAATTTTATTTCAGGGGTTCCCAGTAATGACATTATTTGATGTGCCCTTCTTTAATATTAGCAAGAAGGCACCATTTCTGACAAGAACGAGGAAGTCATGTACAATAGCTTCAGGGTTGTTGCCATTATGGAAAGGGGTATCAAATAGACTGTGATCTGTGGAAGAGATTGCATTACTTTTATCTTGTGTGAAGATCTTAAAACTTTAGCTCACCTAATTTTCCATTTGTATGCCATATGTGTCTGTGTTTCTAGGTTGTCTGCCTAAAGATAAAAGACAGAGCATGACTTCTTTTAAAAAAGTTCTTTTTAACCCATCATTTGCACTTACAAATGTTTATACAGTACATAGTAGTTCAAATGTTACATTAATCTGTACACAAATGTAAGGTGTGTACAGTTTCTATAAAGCAAACCTGAATTGCCATATTATACATATGCACTGTGACTGCGCCTTGTAAGACCGTGTTGATGGGACATGTATTTTTTCCTCCAGAGTTGTTCACTTTGGATTAACTACTGCAGAATGTGCTATGTTTGCCTTGCCCTTTTGCTCAGCATTTATTCAACAGTGAAAGATGCCAATTTAGCCAGAGTTCTTTATAGTGTAACTCCCATAGTATTTATAAATGAAGATATTTAAGGACTAAACTATTGTAATATTGTGATTTTCTTCAATGTTATCATTTTATTATTTAATTTCTCAATAATAAAAAAACAGCTACTTTGTGAATATGTTTTAATTCTGTTGCAGGTTGTCAGTACAACATTACCAGCACTGTGTATTAAGAGTAGTTTTGAGTAAAGTTTATTAACAGGATGTAATTATGAAGGACATGGAAATAAACTTTTGTAACCACTTTTTGCTTAGACATATTGCATTTATACATGTATGGCTCCCTGATAAATTAATATTATAGCTTTCAATGCCAGTGGAAAAGGTACAGTGTCAGCCCATAAAGAGGTCATGGAAACATTGAATTGCAATGTTATTTAAGGACTGTACTGTGGTGGAAAAACTTGATTGTACATTTTCATGAACTAAACTATATTACAAGAACTTAAGTACATTAGCTGATTTTTTTTAAATTATGGAATGTCTGCTGGGTGCTTCTGTTAATAAAAAAAATACCTTTTCATATTAGCAATATATGTCTTTTTTCAGTCCCTTTCTTGCTTTCTGACCTTTGTACAAAATACACCCTAGTGGTACTCATAACATAAGCAATAAATTAAAATGTGTATTATCAAGACATCTCTCTGAGGTCTGATTAGGATGTGTGTTCATGTAAAATGAAAATACCCTGACCACAGTACACAGTTTTCTCCAGTTACTCCTCATTATTATCAAATTGCAATTACCTTTTCTTTTTTGTATGCATCAAAAGCTGTGGAGAAAGAAGAAGCACATGAAGGGAGGTTGAGTTGTACCAAATGAGATGGGGGAGAGCTGCCCATCTCCAAGAAGTCCTTATTTAACAGACCACCTTTACGAAAGATGTAAGCAGCTCTCACTCCCTCCCCCCAACACACAAACAATGGCAACAGCCATGCTTTTAATATGTGCTTTCTGAGGTATTGTCATCAGGCCTTGATGCAATGGGCCAAATTCTGTAATGCACCGAGTATACTGCAAGCCCTGGGTGTGCCGCATATATGGCGCATGGGGCTTGTGGCATTCAATGGCTGGCAATCATGATTCTCAGTCCCTTGTACCAATTGCCATAAGTTAGACAAGATGTTTCTGATCTAGCTTGCAGTAGTCTCAGGTACTTGTTTTACAGGGTTTGCACCAAATATTTGGTGCAAGCTTCCATAAATTGGGCAGTGTTATAAATGTGCCCAATCTTCTTGAATCTGGTGCATCTTGTGGCTGGGATTGATACAGGTTTTGGTGTAAGTCCTGTGTGGCTTGACAAAAGCCCTTTGTCAACCTTCGTGAATCTGGGCCCCTCATGTCTCTGTTTTGCACCACCCCTAACAGTGACTTAAAATTGTGACCAAGATTTAAAAATGTCTACCCTTTGTATTTAACTCTCCATTATATTGTCTGAGCATGAATGGCCACATGTAAAAAAAAATATATAGAAACCTGTTTTTGCTAGTGGAATTTATTTAAGATTGTTATAGAATATATGATGTGAAGCTGTCATTAAGCACATTTACCACAAAATTTTAAATAATCTGAAACACAACTTCTAAATGCAAATTTATATTTAACTACTCCTTTATTTGATCACTTTACAAAGCAATGGACAGAATAAATGATGGAGTATACAGTGGTGCAATAGCATATAAGTTACTGTTTATTTTGAAGCATAATGGGGTGATTGCAGCTTTATTCGGTGCCTTAAACCCAGTAAAAGAATAATCCTATGGGGTGGGTTGGGTAAGTGTACTTTTAGGAGGACTGTTACATTATATTGGTGCAGTAGTGCAACAATAGTTAGGATTAAGTAGGCAGTTGAATGTTAAACCTCAAATTTCACAGTTTAATAACTTTGCAATGGTTCAATGGATTTGCACACACTTTGTTACGCTCTATCCCATGAGGTAGGTCTCTTGATGTACCAAATTTTGTTCTGATCGGATGTGCGGTTTTCATGCTGCGCATAGTGAAAGAAGTGTAAAAGTCATTTTTTTTTTGCCAGTTTCAGCTGTTTTTTCCTCATCAGGCTGTGGCCACACTGTTTGGAATTTTGTTCTGGAATTTTCAGAATAGAAAGAGCTTGCACCAAAGAACAAGCCAGCATTAGTGTGGGGGAACAAATATTAATCAGTTCCAAAGTTATTTAATTTTGAAAGTTCAGGTTCTGAGCATGATCAGTTCAGTCTTTTGGATAGCTGCACAGGTTCAAAAAGGGATTTGGGCTCATGAAAAGGAATTTTGACAGCTCATGAAGAGGGATTTATAATATCCCTCTTCGTTGGAAAAAAATCCCTTTTTGCAAGCTGCCATTTTGTTTTCAATTTTTGTGCCTGAACAAAATGTTATAACTTGCTCCAGGGATGTCTTTTCTGTAGACATTCAACTATGGATTTTGTTTGTGGGGATGTTCTGCACACTTCTGTGGCTTTGATTTACTTTAGTTTAGTCAAAAAATACTCATTTTAAAAATTAAAATCCCTTTTCATGACTTGCTTCTGATCCCTTTTCATGAACTTTCAATATCCCTTTTTGCGAGCTGATCCCTTTTCGCTAGCTGTCAAAAATCCCTTTTTGTAAGATGATAACTAGATGGACCTACCTCATAAAAAGGGATTGTCTCATGAAAAGGGATTCTGACAGCTTGCAAAAAGGGATTACTTTTTATAATCCTTTTCACAAGTTGTCAAAATCTCTTTTCATGAGCTGTCAAAGTTCTTTTTCATGAGATGATGACCAGATAGCCCTACCTCACAAAAAGTGATTCACTTGTGAAAAGGGATTTTGACAGCTCATGAAAAAGGCTTTTTAACAGCTCATGAAAAGGGATTACTTTTTATAATCCCTTTTCGTGAGCTTTCAAAATCTCTTTCACTCACGAAAAATGATTTTGACAGCTCACAAAAGGGATTCACCTCATGAAAAGGGATTTTGACAGCTCACGAAAAGGGATTTCTAAACTTTACTGTTTCTTTTCCACTTCACTGCAAAGAAGCAGTTTGGAATTAAGGGCTGAAATTTTCAAAGTAGAAAGGGCTTGCCCCATAGATGTGAGTTTTGCTGGTTTGGCAATAAATGTTACATTACTTCCATAGTTATAACATTTCAAAGTTTGGAAATTTCCCATAGGATAACACTGTGGCAGACGCAGTACCTTTCAGCACCTATATCTTGAAAATGGTTCGAGATATGGATTTTTTGCTAAATGCAGCTAGTATGTACACAGGTTGCCAGGATATGATTACAAGTGCAGTGTAATTTTTTCCAGTGTTGCTATGCTTACTGAGATAGTGTGCAATTTACATCACAAGGGTTACTTGGAATATCTCCAGGTCTGCGCTGAGTCTCTACATTAATGGGTAGGTGGGAGCACAGGGCCCAGGGAGCCCTGAGCTCCCACATATAGGCAACCTTTTGCAGTTATGGGACTGCAGGGCCTGCCATAATGTAGTACTCTTGTCCCTGTGCTCTCACAGGGAGAAGACAGTTCATTACACTGTCTCTACACTTATGGATGGAAGGTACAGCCCTGCGCTCCCACAAATGGATGCCATTACTGAGTGATGGGAGCATGATGGGAGTGCAGGACCCACTCCCACAAGCAAATAAGGAAAGGATTACACTATATCAAAAATTATGGATGGATGGGAGAGCAGGACCTGAAGGGGTAGGGCCCAGAAGGCCCTGCATTCCCACAGGCAACTAAGAATATTATTATGCTTTCTCATAAAGTAAGGCAATTCTTTGCAAAAAAAAATTCATTAATGCACTAGTTTGGGTTAAAGCAACTAAAGTAGGGAAATGTGGCATTAGGGTTTCCAACCCTAACTCCCCACCCCCACCCTGCAGGCAGCAGCAGGTGTAGGGTGTGCCTTGACATTGTCAGCTCTATCGCTCAACCCATTATCATATACTGTACTCATCTCACCTTACTTACTTACTCATGAACTGAGGTGAGCATTAGGGCTGACACTGGCAAGGCACACCAGATGCCTGCTGCTGCCTGCAGGGTGGGGGTGGGGTGTTAGGGTTGAGAACCCTAATGTCAAATTTCCTTACTTTTGTCACTTTAATGATAACTAGTGTATTAACAAAGTTTTTTTGCAAAGAAGATATATATGTATATATATATATATATATATATTAGAGGCAAAAAAAAACTCTGTTTAATGCATCAGTTAGGGTTTTTCTACAGCAAACAAAAGTAAAGAAATTTGGGATTAGGGTTGAAAGCCCCCCTTGGAACCTCCAGCCCACCCCCCCAACTGGCATTGGGGTCCACGTTGAGGTCATCGGCCCTAACTCTCACCCCATCACATGTATAAAGAAGCATAGGTATAGGAGAATGGGGTGAGAGTCAGGACTGGTGACCCCAACACAGACAGTCAGCAGCTGGCCATGGAGGTGACAGAAGGGCTGTGCCAGTCATCAGCTGGTAAAGGGTAGGAGGTGCTGGGTGGGCTTGGATGGATGGGTGGGGGTGGGGCACTAGACTACCAGGTATATTATTAAATCACTATTTATTTCATTACACTGGGGAGGCTGCTAGACTACCAGGGATATAAAGATTGAGGTATAATAAAATTTTATAACAACAATACAGCTTGGGGGGCCACTAGACTACCAGGGATCTAAAAAAACAGGGGGTGGGGCCACTAGACTGTCAAGGCATTACTTCATTGATATATTTTATTGGTGGGGCCCTTAGACTACCAGGGATGTAAATATTTTATATGGGTGGGGGGCACTAGACTACCAGGGATCATATTACATTGTTTTGGCCAGGCAGATGGGGCACAACAAAGCCCTCTGAACAAAAACCAGCTATAATTCACAGTCTAGGGCCCCCCTAGGCTTTTTAAATCTGGCCATCTCATCCCTCACTCGCAATGCATGATCGTGATCAAAGATTCTCGTGATCAAAGAATTTGCAGGCTAGTGATCAAAGAAATTGCAGGCTCATGATCAAAGCATAGAAAATGGTGAAATGTGATTTTTTTTACTGATTTGAAGCAAACCAATGCCATGGTTTGATAGAACAGATCCTCCTGAACAAACCCACCCTCATTTGTGTCCCTAGCCCACCCCTGAGCCGAGTTATTTGTGTTTTTAGGTCACGATGCAAGATCTCAATCAAAGAGTCTCGCGATAAAAGAATTTGTCAGATCGCAATCAAAGATCATTAGCGAGCCTCAAATGAAGAATTTAGAAGCAAAAAACTCTATTTTTGGACCAATTTGGATGGAACCAAAGCCATGGCTCGATAGATTGGGGTTCCCTGAGTAAAACCCATCGAAGTTTTACTTCAGAAGTGACCCCTGAGCCAAGATATTTGTGTTTGTGCAATCGTAAAACTAAAAACAAGATGGCGGACCTTGCAGTCAAAGAATTTTTGAAATTCCTCAGGATCAAAGATTCTTGAACTGTGAAGCTGCAAATTCTTTGACCACCAGGTGGGACAAGATGGCCAGAACCCCGATTCTTTGATCGCAAGATATACATATAAATGTTCCCATTGACTTATAATGGGAACTTAAAAGTGCCATAACTTTTGAATGCCTTAATATTTATTTCACCAAACAAAAAGCAGCATGTTCAGCCACCAAAGCTCTTTCAAATGACCCATCTCGCAGAGCAGCATGCCACACAATGGCAGTGCAGGACCACATTAAGAATGGCAAAAGGTGCCTCCAAAAATGGATAATTTTGCATTTTTCAGCACTTTCGTACATGAAGACCAGCACTCTGACAGAAACATAATTTGGCAGTTCAAGAGATCCAGTGCACCCCAACGCATGTACCAAATTTCAGGCAAATCCATTCAACGGGTCCAAAGTTATTAACGTCCAAACTTTTGACTTTATTATGTAACTGGCCATTCAACACTAACTATAGTGGCACGGTCGTGCCACTATAATTAATATATATATCTATATATATGTATATATATACACACACACACACAGATGTGTCACACCATGATAAAGCACAGAAATGCTGCAGAATATCACAGAATACTGCAATTTACTGCAGGGGTCATTGTAAGTCATATAGATATATATACAGTGGTTGTTACAGAAAAGTTTAATAGTACCGCGGTAATTCCCACGGTAAAAGTACCGCGATTTACCATGGTACCGTGGTAAAATCCCATTAAATAACATTGGGGGTTTTACCGTGGTACCGCGGTAAATCACGGTAATGTTTACCACGGTAGCAGGGATTACCGCAGTACCGTTAAACTTTTCTGTAACAAGCACTATATATATATATGTATAGATATATATTATAGTGGCACAGTAGTGCCACTATAGTTAGGGTTGAGGAGACATTTACATGTTAAACCCAAAATTTTGCACCTTAATAACTTTGCAACTGTTTGACGGATTTACCTGAAATTTGGAATACACGATGAAGACCCATACACCTTGGGATTTGCCAAGTTTCGTACCGGTTGCATATACGGCTGCGGAGTTATTAAGCGTGATCTGCACGTGTTTACTGTCGCGTGTACAGGTTGCACGATTTGCGCAACTGGTCCAAAATCTTCAGGGAACGTGCTGCCAGGTCCCCGATGTGCCTTTTGAAGATTTCATGAAAAAATATTAAACGGTTAAAAAGTTATTCAAAAAACAAGTTCCCATTATAAGTCAATGGGAAAAGTTAAAAAGTTTGACAGTGTCGCAAATGCAGTTTTTACTTTCGCAAATGGCCCTTTTACAGTCGCAAATCCGCCATTTTGTTTTCAGTTAGCGATCAGAGAAATGCTTGGCATTTAAATTTGGGACCCTCTAGCAACCTAATTCTTTTTGTATTCACCTAGTCAGATCCTGAGGATGCTAGCCATGTCTTTATTTTAGGGTAAAACACCCCAGAAATATGTTTTTCAAATTTCTGGAAAAAGTACTTTCACAAAGTACTGTTGCACTTGTGACACTGTCGAATGAATTTGCGAAAGCTTTCGCAAACTGCAACAGTTCTTTTCTAGGCTGTTGGAAGATGACAGCAATTCTTTGGCACCCTGCTGCAAAAGAACGGTTTGGTGTTTTGGCCTGAAATTTGGAGGGAACGCAGCCGACATCTCACAGATGTGCCTTTCAGTGTTTTATTGAAAAAATATTACATGGCAGCAAAGTTACGGTACTCCAAAGTTGACACTTTTTCCCATAGGATAACATTATGGCGTCCGACGCATTACAGGAATCCTTTGGTGCCCTGCTGCAAAATAACGGTTTCGTCTTTTGGGCTGAAATCTGGAGGGAACACAGCCAACATCCCACAGATGTGCCTTTTTGTAGTTTGGTGAAAAAATATTATAGGGAGCCAAAGTTATGCCACTCCGAACTTCTCTTTTTTTCCCATAGGCTAACATTACGGCTGCGCCTTTCAGGGCCTGTATCTTGGAAACAGTGCGAGATACAAACTTTTTGTCAAAAAAAGAGAAAACTAGCCATGAAAGTCATAAATCATATGACTTTCAATTTTTTTTTCTACGTCGTACGGTTCCTGAGATATAAGCAATTTAGTATTCCAAGTCCTCATTTTCTCCTCCGAGAACCATTATTATGCATACATTCTTTGTACTCACTGTCTTTCTTTATGCAGGTTTTGGGGAAAACCAGCCTGTGTGCTTACATTACTGTTGCCGTTACCATTTTCACTTGCGGTTCCGTTCTCGTTTCACTTACCGTTCACGTCTACTCCACCATGTGCGTTACCCTTTGTGTTTTCATTTGCGCTTGCTTTTGCATTGTTTTTAGCATTTCTGTCTACACTACTGTTTCTCTTTCTTTTTCGCTTTGCTTCACCATGTGCACCCCCCGCCGCAATACATTCACTATTTCTCGTTATCATTTTCAAAAAGAAGGGAAATTAGAGGCAAAAAACTCAGTTTAATGCATTAGTTAGGGTTGTTCCACACCGACAAAAGTGAGAAAATTCGGGATTAGGGTTGAAAGCGCCCCTTGGACCCCCCAGCCCACCCCCAACTGACATCGGGGTGCGCGTTGGGGTTGTCAGTCCTAACTCTCACCCCATTCTCCTACACCTCTGCTTCTTTACACATGTGATGGGGTGAGAGTTATGGCCAACAACCGTAATGCACACCCCGATGCCAGTTGGGGATGTGGGCGTGGAGGCCAAGGGGGGCTTTGAACCCTAACACTGAATTTCCTCGCTTTTGTTGGTGTGGAACAATCCTAACTAATGCATTAAACAGATATTTTGCCTCTAATGTGTGTATATATGTATATATATATATATATATACACACACACACACACACATATATATATATTATATATTCTTAGAAAAAAACTTCATTAATGCATTAGTTACAGTTGGTTACAGCAACACAATTAGGGAAATGTAGCATTAGGGTTTAACACCCCACCCCCCTACAGGCAGTAACAGGGGCCGGGTGTGCCTTGGGGTTCTCAGCCCTAACACTCACCCCATTCCATAAGTAAATAAGTTCAGATGGATACAGTATATGAGACTAGAGTGAGCATTAGGGTTAAGAACTTCAAGGCACACATCACTCCTGTTGAAGCCTGCAGGGTGGGGGCTGGTGTTAGGGTTGGAAACCCTAATGCCACATTTACCTACTTTTGTCACTGTAGCCATCTCTAACTAATGCATTAGCAAAGTTTTTTTGCAAATAATTTCTTCAATTTTTGAGGTAGTATAAACATATACTCATTTGCCTGTGGGAGTGCAGTGCCCTCCGGGTCCTGCGCTTCCATTTTTCATGGAAGCATTTTAGCCAAAACAGCAACCAAATTGTCAGCATAGTCTTGTTATTACCCCACCTCATTAACACTGGGCTGAGAATTTTCAAATCTCTGCTGAAATATCATTCTGCGCCACTGCGACGTCACTCCACACCACAGGTAAGAAAACACATTTTGGCCAGGATATGAAAAGTGACAGCTGTCACATTCATGAGGTGATGTAAAAAAATGGCTAAGCTGAAAATTTGGGTGAAAATATTTAAAATTACTGAAGTTAAGAGCGTGCATAGTTAAACTGAAACACATGAGCATAACTTCACTATTTTTATGTATTTTTATCCCAAATTTTCACATAGCCTTCTTATTGACTCTACCTCATAAACAAAGTCAGTGAAATTTTTCAAATCATATGCAAAAGGTGATTTCACCAACTGACCATGAAATCACATTTTGGGATGGATTTGTGAAATTCCAGTGACATCATCCATAAGGTGGGTGCCTGAATAGTCCATGTTGAAAATCTGGGGTCAAAATAGGCAAAAATGGTGAAGTTATGCTTCAAAGTTGAAAACCCCAATAAAATACATTGAACCACATTTACCTTAGTTCCTCATATTGCATCTTGTGGTTCCAGCAGCAAGATGTGTCTTCCAGCAGAGAGTGGATCTTCATGCTGGGACCTGTTCAGAAGGTTGAGGGTGTGTGGGGGATGTGGGTGTGTGTGGGGTTGTGGGTGTTTAGTGGGAGGTGGGAGTAGGTGAGCCAGATTACCAAAGGACACTTTTCTTCTGTACAGCAAAAAAAAAATTGAGGGACCATTTTCATTATTTCAGATCAGGAGGGCAATCAGAGGGTGGGGTTGCCACTAGACACCAGGAATTCTAAAATGAATAATGGGGATGGCAATCGAAGGGTTGAGGGTACTACTAGACACCAGGGCTAATAACAATTCACATCAGGCGGGCACTCGGAAGGTGGGATGTGCCACTAGACACCAGGGATAAAAACAAATAATGGGAATGGTGATTGGAGGGTGGGGGGAGTGCCACTAGAAACCAGGGATAATAATTAATGGGGACAGTGACTGAGGGTGGGGGTGGCACTAGACACCAGGGAAACTATGGAAACAGTAATCGGAGGGTAGGGGTTGCCAGTACACAAGGCAAATAAAGGGGCCTGTGATTGGAGGGTGGGGGGTGGCACTAGACAACAGGAAAGGATTTTCATCATGAAATAGGATTCTTTTTTGTGACTTGTAATGCGAAAAATAATCTTTTTTCATATTATGAGTCACAAAAAAATATTTATAATGTTAAAAAAAATTCAATGGCATTTGTGTAACACATAAGTACAGAATGGAGTTGAGGGGTCCCCATAAGCAAGCTACATATGGTGGTTTCCACCAAAGAAATCATGTTGTTGAGTTATTTAAATTGCTTTCCTTCACTAACTGAAAAACAAGATGGTGGCAGCATGAAAAAGATTCCCTGTTTGCAACAAAGGATTACACATTTGTGACACAGGTTTGCCCATTTGTGACACAGAATCCTGTTTTGAGGCTCACATCTAACTTTTCCCATTGAAAATAATGAGAAATGTTAAAATGTACTAACGCTTACGCCTGGGCCGGGCGAGCAGTAGGGTTACCTCATGCGCCAGTGACCCGGGTCTGAACAGACTCAGGCAGCTGGAGAGCCAGCCGGGAGAGGATTGAGCACCCAGAGGCTGCTTTCCTCCTCCCGGGTGGGGTGGGATGTGGGTACCGCTGCGATACTGCCACCTGGGTGACTACAGGTGGTGGTGCAGCGAGGACCGCATGTAGCAGGGAGGGAGGATGTCTGCCGGGAGCCGGAGCGTTAGCATGTTGTGACGTGCATCGCTCCTAGGCTCTCCTTGTGTGCAGATGTCCTATAGGGATGGGCGGAAAAGGAAAATACCCTCCGGTGCTCCCTGTAGATGGAGCTTCAGGCCTCGGTCCCAGGGCCCCTGCCAGCACGGGTGATGGATCCCCGATGAAATCACAGTCGCTCGGGGTGGTGGAAGGGGGAGCCCCACCTCGTACCTGCCTGTGGGTCAAACCAAGGCAGCGTGGGGGGATGACTGCACCAGATGCCGACAGATGAGCAGGGACGCACAAGGCCGTAGGAGACTCCTGAAGGTGAGGAAGTACCGGGATGAGAAGGGGGCGTCAAAAGAGAATATAAAAAAAAAATGTACTAATGTTTGAACAGATGACTATTTTTTCATCAAATCTTCAAAAGGCACATCTGGGACCCAAGGCGTTTCTACCCTGAAAATTTCAGATCAAACTCCCAAGCCGTTTTTCGGAGTGACAAAGAATTTTTCAAAAAATGATAATTTTCACATGATTTGACACACTGTATTTCCATGCCCACACATTCGGCTGAAACAAAACTTGGCATGTCAAGACATAAGTGGGCTCTGATGGTACATGCAACATTTCATGCAAATCAGTTAAATGGTCACTAAGTTATTAAAGTGCAACATTTTGAGTTTAACATAAAAGTGAAGTTTTATACAGCATATACATGAAAATAGGCAACTTTGCTGTCTTGTGTACTATACCTACCCGGTCAACAAAAACTAAATAAATAGATATAGATGATGGATATGGATATAGATATATAAATAGGGGAAATGCCATGGGCAGTGAGAAAATAAACTATTTTTTGCTTCTGGTTTTAACCTCTATTGACCTCACGAGTGAGGTCTATAAAGGTCAAACCCAGAAGCAAAAAAATAAATAATTTATTTTCACACTGCCCATGGCATATTTTGTTGATGTAATGGACAAATTCCTGGATGGAAAAAACACTGATGTTTACACTGAACGTGACATCAGAACTACTGTACTTTTCGCTGTTATTCAAACTGGAGCCGTTTTTCCAAATGAATGAGCTATTCTTATTATTTTTACATTGTCCAAGATTCAAATGCTTGTTTGGGGATAGTTGACTGTGTGAGATGAAGGGAAAGTTTGTGCATATAAAAATGGACGTGTCAAACCAGGTCCGGCTACACACGGCTTTGCCTTACACTTGTCCCACTCTCAGTGTTCTTGATGATGTGGCTGCAGTGGATATAAATTCTAATGATGCACCTGGAGTGTAAATAAATTATTTATTTGCACTACAGATGTGTCATCACTGAAAATAAGCATGTCTATTTGCAGATTTGTATTCTCCTCCCCATTGCATCGATAGATAGATAGCTAGACAGACGGACAGACAGATTGTAATTGTCCTGAATACTGCAAAATGCTCTAAACCATATAGGTGGGACACTATATAAAAACAAGCATTTGTCAATGCCGAATGTTTGCTTGCTGGCATTGGCATTGGTAGTGTAGGAGTTACAGAGCTGCATAATAGGAATGGCAGTGAAGTATTGAACTGAAGCCAACCCCACCACCGCCCTGCAGAGACTGACAGGCATTGGGGTGTACCTTTGGGTCGACAGGCATAATGGCCATGCCATTTCACCACACCCTGCCCTGCAGACACCGACAAGTGGCACGGTGTGCCTTGGGGTCTTTGGCCCTTATGCGCACCCCATTTCATCAGGAAATATGGTGAGATGGGTGCAGAATAGGAGAATGGGGTGAACTTTGTGGCCGAAGAGTCCAAGGCACACCTCAATGCTTCTCACTGGTTGCAGGGTGTAGAATGGTATGAGCATTACAGGCTAGAATCCCAAGTCACACCCCTGATGCCTGTCATTCTCTACAGGGTGGGGCATTATGGTCAGAAACCCTAATGCCTCAGGTATTCATTGGCATTTTCACTCCAAATTTTCAACATGATTTTTTTATGACCCCCCACCTTATGAACAGTGGCACTATCACTTTGTTAGCAAAAAGCTGATTTTGCACAGCGACTATGGCATTTAGCACTACAGGTGCAAAAACACATTCTGAACAGGATGTCAAAAATGACAGCTGTACTGTTCATGGGGAGGTGTAAAATATGGCAATGTTGAAAATCTGCAGTGAAAATATAAAAAAAAACTGGTGAAGTCACGAGCGTGTGTAGAAACTGTGCAACGCACACCTGTAATGTAATTAGTTTGGGGATTTTTTACAGCAGATTGTCAATACAGGCATTTTGGGACCTCTGATCATGAACAGTGTCACTGTGATTTTCTTTATCTGTGCTGAACAAGGATTTCCCACAGCGACCACACATTTCTACGCTGAAAGTATGAAAACACATTTCGGCCATGTTGTGAAAAATGACAGCTATACTATTCATAAGGAAGTGTGGAAAAATGCCACTGGTGAAAATCTGGGCTGAAAATATTACAAATTCATGAACATATGAGGGTGCATGGAAACTGCGCAATGAGCACTCATAACACATTCATTTTATGGACTTTTGTCACCAAATTTTCAACACAGCCATTTTAAGACCTCTGCTCATGAACAGTGTCACTGTGAGTTTCTTAATCTGTCCCAAACATTACTTTCACACACCAACTGCACCATTGTGTGTTACATGTGCAGAAACACATTTTGAGTGAGACATGAAAAATGTCAGCTGTACTGCTCATAAGGAAGTGTAATAAAATGGCAATGTTGAAAATCTGGCATGCAAATACTAAAAATTTGCAAACTTGCGAGCGTGCGTAGGAACTGTGCGACGCACGCTCGTAAAACAGTCATTTTTAGGAATTGTTTCACCAAATTTTCAACATAGCCATTTTAAGACCTCTGCTCATGAACAGTGTCACTGTGATTTTCTTAATCTGTCCCATACATTGATTTCACACACCAACTGTGCCATTGTGCGCTACATGTGCGGAAACACATTTTGGGCAAGATGTGAAAAATGACAGCTGTACTGCTCATAAGGAGGTGTGGTAAAATGGCAATGTTGAAAATCTGGAGTGCAGATATTAAAAATTCACGAACTTACGAGCGTGCATATGAACTGCACAACGCACACTCGTAAAAACAGTCATTTTTAGGAATTTTTTCACCAAATTTACAACATAGGCTTTTTGAAATCCCACCTTATGAACACTGGCACTGTCATTTTGTTACTCAGTCCCTAAAGATGATTTCAATACGTGACTGCGAAATCTTGCCAGACATTAGCTATGACAGTTCAAGAATTCATGAGGAGGGGTCCCAAAACCCATGTTGAAAATTTCGTGCAAAATTCAAAAAATACCTGAGATATGCATTAAAGATGAATAAACCCAATTTATTGCATTATACAGCTTACCGGCATTTCCTCAGTTTGCAGTCGGCTTTGAAGAGTGCAGACGTGTTCCCGTACCACCAAAGATCATTTCGTCACGCTCCGGAGGTAAGTGTGGGGTGGGGGTGGGAAGGCAGGCTGCACAGTGGGTGGGTGCGAGTGGGCAGGGAGACCACCGAGGGAATATGTTTTTGTTTACAGGTTTTTTTTTTACTTAGATGACACAGGACGTTTGCCACATTGGGGTAGGCTCCCAGCGTGGTAGCTGGAAGGCTGTTTGGGGGGCCTGGAGCCGACGGGGGAATGGGGCACCCCCGTCAGACATAACAATTTTTGCCACGCTGGGGTGGGCTCCCAGCATGGCACTTGGAAAGCTTTTTGGGGGGGCATGGAGCCAACGGGGATTGGGCACCCCCATTGGCCATACAGTATGTGCATGGGGGGACCCATGAGCACACAGTATGTGTGCATGCGTGTGGAGGGGGAGAGTGCTGCTCACTGAAGCGGAGCTCTCCCTTTCAACTGTACTGCACTGCATTTTCAACTGCTGTCATAGACAGCTGCAGCATTTATTGGAGAACTGCGGCCGCGCCTGCAAACACACTGACTGAATTGGAAGACTGGTGCCACGCCTCCGAAAACTCAGATGATGGCACATGCATGCAAGCAAACATAATAAATACCATACCTTCTTCTTCATCTACATGTTAATGCTTTGACATACCATGATTCTTATTGTATTTGTTTACAAATGTGGTGTATTTATCTACTGAGTGTGTATTATTGTTCCTTTGTACCTTTCCATCAGATATAGTTGAAAAAGAACATATACCAGTCCACTTTCTAGTACAAGGAAAAAACAGTATTAAATTAAATAGAATATTTCTTTCCCATATGTGCAAAAGCAGTCAAAATTGACATAAATTTAAAAATTATGAACTATGCATACTTTATCTTTGTGCTTAATTTCTTAAGTAAATCTGTTTTTTAAATGTGGTTTCTAATTTGTGTCTACTGTTAGCATGCATTTAGTCTCACCCTTTTGTTTTATTTGCACCCCACACACTAATGCTATAGCCATTTTATCTATCTATCTATCTATCTATCTATCTATCTATCTATCTATCTATCTATTCATCCATCCATTTATCTATCTATCTATCTATCTATCTATCTATCTATCTATCTATCTATCTATCTATCTATCGCTATCTCTTTATCTGTCTGTCACAACACCAACCAAGCTGCCCTAGATGGTGCTGGTGAACTGACTTGCTCACTCAGTCATGCTGCCACCAACTTAGTCATGATTTACTCAGTGCCACTTCCTTTACATCCCACTACAAGCTTCTGCTCATGCAGAACAAGGCCAGCATATTGCTAACACAGTGCAAGGCTGCTGAGACACAGGAGTCCCCCTAGTAGAGATGTTGCCAGCAAAGTTGGTGTGCATCCATGGAAATTCACAATTCACTAAATTTGTGAATTCCATAGCAGATGCATCAACTTCACCACCAGATTTTTTTTCTTTTATACTGAAACGTCAAAAAATTCCCCCTTAACCACTGTGCTGTAAAATCATCCCCACCCAAAAATAATAGAAACCATTACACCTATTCCCATTCCTCCTGCTGGTGCCCTCCTCCCCCCTTGCTCTGCCAAATTGCCTGTTGCTGGCATGAATACTGGCTGCTCTGCTTCAAAAAGTAGTCCCTTCATCCCACCCACATGCTAAAACACACACCACTCACCTCCATGACTCATGTCCCACTATCCTTATTAAGCACACCCAGTTTCCTGCCCAACCCCGTCTGGTCTCCATCACCCTCCTACGGTAGCACCCACAAAATCAACCTAGAGGAATAAAGAAAATGTTTCCCCGGTACACAATGTCTGTTCTGTTCAGTGTTCCTCTTGTAATGGTGGGAATGAATGAACAGTGATGTCCTTGCTCCTGGTAAAACCTGGTTGACTCAAAATTCAACCAATCAGGTTTTACTGGGAACAAAGACATCACCATTAATTAATTAATTCATTCATGCCATTATAAAATGGACACTAAGCAGAGAATACATTTTGCGCTGGGGGGGACTGTTTTTCTTTATTCCAAGTTGATTTTGTGGGTGCTGGTGGGGGAGGAGTATGGTGGGGACCAGATGGAGGTTGGGTGGGGGACTGTGTGTGTTTAATAAAGGCAGCAGAATGCAGCAGGTGGAGTGTGTTTGTCATGATGGTGGGAGATGGGATCACTTTTTGGAGCAGAGTAGCCAGCATTCATGCCAGCATCATGCAATTCATCAGGGCAGGGGGGAGGAGGGTGCTAGCAGGGAGGGGGTATCATGGTTTCTATCATTTTTGGGTGGGGAGTAGGTGGTGTAGCACACAGTTCATTGGATTTTCTTGAAAACTGGCCATTCACCACATAAATGTGGCCAATCTGCCTAGCAAATGACAACACAAATAGTGGTCTTCAGCACTGCAAGTTTTTCACAGAGCGAATTTTGACAACTTTGCTCACCACTACCCTCTAGTTGCTCAAGGTCTATATTGGTCCTGCTCTGAATCAGATACAGATTTACTTTTTAAGTTAGTAGTGCTCTCTCTCTCCCCCCCTTGGGGCAGATCATGGAATTGTCCAGAAAGTACACTACCTCTACTTAAAACACTGCAGTGACAGATACTGTTTAATAAATATAAACTATTTAATATTTTCCATGATTTGAAAGATATACAGTAAACAAATGGGGAACTCTCACACACATACATACACTTACATGCTAGGAAGTATCACCTACTGCCATTAGCTTGTCACAACACTTTCCAGGGTGCTTTAGTCGGTCATTGTGATCTGGCTTGCTCACATAATCATGTGCCACAAACCCGGTCATGACTCACTCAGGGCTACTCCCTTCCTATCCAGTCACAGGCTCATTCTCACACAGAACAAGGACAGGCTCTTTTTCACACAGTACAAGGACTCTTGGACATAGGAATACCCTAGGTGCTACAGGTATGCCTTCACCCTCTCTGTATCAGACATATGTTTACTTTTTAAAATTAACAGTTATCTCTCAGGAGGTAGAGCATGGAATAGCCCAGAAAATAGTTTTCCTGTACTTACTGTAGAAAAACACAACAGTCACATCCACTTTATATTAAATTTATTATAGATCGAGGGAGTACTCCCAACCAAATGGAGTGCTCCTTTCCGCTACTTATGAGAGACCCTTATTCTGTGAAGAGTCTCTCATGCACAACTGCCTGGAAATGGGCACATTCAGATAAGGTTTTATAATAAATTAATATGTTACTAATTGAGCTCAATCAATAAAGGAATAATGCCCAACAGGGTGGGTGTTATGCTGTGATAACATCCTGCCTCTGGTGGTTGGGCCTGAGGCCACAGGCCAAAGGTGTCCAACTCCTGAGAAGGGATGTTATCTCAGCATAACACCTACCCTGGAGGGCATTATTCATATTATACAATGGCTTGCTTTATACAGAATTATAAAAAATAATTTTAAAGATGTTTTTGTTAGTGTGTAAACATATTTTTGTTTCTTAAGAGAAGATGCAAACGATGCTAGAGCAACAATGCTAGTGCAAACTATACTAGAGCAACAATGCTAAGCAAACAATCAGCAGGGGATGTTATGCCAAGATAACACCCCTGCAGTGATGGCCAACTGACCAATCAGAAGCCAGGGTTCTTTCTTGCCATTGTATAATAATATATTAATACTGCCACTGAGACCACTCTTACAGTAGTAAGAGTTGTCTCACTTACATTCTTAGAGTATCAGAACTGCTCACCATCAGCTTTTGGTTCTCATATGCTAAGAATATGCATGAGACCACTTTTACAACTGTAAGAGTGGTCTCAGTGGCAGTATTCACATACAAAATATTTACTATTTACATAAAATGTGCAAGATATACAGTAAACTAAAAAAACTAGGAAATTTAATGTAAACTGGTTTAAACACAGAAGCACAGAACAGGAAAATGCTAAGAAAACTGACTTAAATTCCAAGCCATGCTTTAATATCTCTGCAAACTACACGCAATTCTGTTTTGGTAAATAATTAGCTCTTACTGTTCATTTGCGTACTGTTGTCCTATCTTGTCTCCTACGTTGGAACAGAGAAGAGTTTGAAATTCCATTTACTCATTGCATGGAAGACACATGCTACATGCTTTCAGAATGCCGTAGGTTTTCTCTCAACCCACTTTATTCCATGTCATGTCTCCTGCAATCAAAGAATTATCTGGATCTTTCTCTTTCCAAGAATTCCAAGGTGACTGTTCTCAAGAGCAGCTATTAGCATTCTAAATTGGATAATGGTTATTTAGCAGATGTCCATTACATTAATTGCTTTGTTTTGTAAGAGCTAGCTTCAGACACTGCAGGTCATCTTTTGCTCTCCTCACTCTCACAGACACAATGGCACCAATATTTACCAACCCAGGTGAAGTTTAAGTGGTCCCATTTAAGACTGAAAAATCTCATCAAATGGGACACCTTTGTGAAAAACAACGGAGTTATCACAGTTCATGTAAACAACATATATCCCATACATCAAATAGTGTGTGAATCAGAGACAACCAAATCGTAATAAAATTAAATAAATTAAGAAATACCCTACATCATAACTGTTACATCTCCACACAAAAAAAATATATAAAAGCACATCTCTTTGACACACCCAAAAGTCACCTTTCATGTGAACAGTCAGATACTGCCTGAGAGGATTCAAAATTTCAGTTGTTAACACCACTAGTTTCACAGTGCCCAGATCTATGTCCCAGGCTCCTGTCTGGACTATCCATTTTCTCACTTTCTTTTTAATTTGTTACCATCCACCAGGCCCAAACCTGCTGTTATACTGTTTCCTGCTTGGACATGCCCTTTTTGGTTTTGTATTTTTTGCTTATGGACCCCATGTTCCTGGTTTGAAGTCACTTGCCTGTTGCACCTGCTCAGGAATCTAGTTGGCTGTCTACCTTTGTGCCGTCCATGTTCCTGAGCTTCAGTCATTGTAACCATGTGGTGCCCACCTTGTATGGTATACCCTGGTTTCTTACCACACCTTTCTTTACAAGACTGCAGCACCCCACTCATTTTCGCAATTTTTTTTTTTTTTAATTTTAGTTTTTGTTGACCAGGTAAGTGCACTAGACAAATCCTGCCTATTTTCAGGCATGACCCGGGGAGGGGGGATACAGATGAATGCCAACTGACCTTGAACCAGACTAAACTGTTGATGGTATTTTTAGTGAATGAGGGAAATTTGGCCAGGACACCGGGGAAATCCCCTTACTCTGTAGATGGGTGGCGCTGTCTGTCTGTCTGCAGGGATGACTGAGCTCACTTTGGAGCTGGCGGCTGAAGGAGATGGAAGTGTTGATGGGGAGGATGTGGTTTTAACCATAGGAACAACTCAGGTGAGATATCTTCCCCACGATAGAAACTCTGGAGGGAACCAGGGTGGACGAAATTCGGTTATCTGCTACGCAGCTTATAAATGAAGCAAGTATAAACTTAGTGGCTTCCCAATTGCATCAAACTCAATCATTGGAGGAAAAACGCACTTATTTCCAACAACAACTGCTTCTTTTAGAGGCGGAATTCTGTCAAAAGCAACTAACCATGGACATGGAGAAAAAAGGAAACGGAATTCAGAAAATGCCTCTTCTTCTTCTGCTTTAACTAAAGTGTTTGCGGCTGGTTCAGTCTCACCAGAAGACCGCAATCGGTCTGATAAGGAAGTGTATGAGTTTCCGGGAGATCCAGGATGGTCACCAGATTGAGCTCTGAGAGACGACAGATGGCATCAAAAAGTAAATGGAGAATGGAGCGCGGAACCAGTTCTGACGACAAAACCTGTCTCAGAGGATCTTTTGCTTCTCGACCATACCACAGATTCTTCGGCAGCATTATCATCGGAAGCAGTGAACTTTACATCGGAGCCTCAGGAGTGGCCTTCCACAGATAAGGATAAAAACATGGCCACAGGTAACAAAGTTTTGAACTCAGATACTCCCCACCCTTCGAATATATCTAGTGATTTATTGGGGTTTTCTGATCAAAATGAAACACCGGAAAGCATTTTAAATATTGGGCCTGTGCCTTTAGACTCACAAGAACTAAATCTGGCCCAGAAACTAGATAATACTCAACGCCCTTCCTATGCAGACTTATTCAGAAAACCAGTTGAACTGGCCAAAAGAAGAAAAGCAATATGACCCAGGTATTTGGGGGGCATGGATAGATACTTTGTGGGGTGTATTTTATTAAAACAATCCTTGGGCTTCACACCAGCAGAAGTCTATGCTTTAATCCATGCCCCAGGAGAACTTTCTTTTGATATCAGTTTTAGAACTCCTGAACTTTTAGAACGTTTTTGGATAAAACACATGTCTGTTAAAACCAATCCTTTATGGACATCTTTTCAAGTAATCCCTTTAACAAAACAACCTTTCAGGGTCATTACTGTTTTATTTAGAAATGAGAGGGTTAATATCTCAGACATTCTATACTGGTTGGAAAAACATTGTGAGATACAGGGTACCCCTGATCCTATTTTGGATGCAGAGGGTTTCTGGAATGGGGGGTGGAAAATGAAAATTAAGTTAAATCAAACTGCAGAAGGTTTAAAGCATCTACCAAATTGTTTTTATATAGGTAAGGATAAAGGATTTATTTTTTACCCTGGACAGTCAAAACAATGTTTTAAATGTGGTTCTTCCAGACATCTCAGTTCCCTTGTACTATCCAACAATGCACACATTGTGGAGATACAGGCCATATCAGTGTTCACTGTGTAAACACTCCAAAGTGTAACCTTCATGATGAAGGTGGTCACAACTTTATGGAGTGTCCATGGGGCTGCACACAATACTGGAGAGGCAGATTATGGTATACAGGATTTTTATGTACATAGAGCTACCAAACCCATATCTTCTTTTCTATCTGAACCTCAACCACAGAGGAGACAACAGGGGCATACATTACACTGTTCTTTAACGGACCATACTATGGTTACTCCCTCTGAAGGCTCTAGGACAGGAAAAACAATTCAGGCTTTGCCAGAAGAAAACATGGCGGTGCCTGCACCCGAGTTTTCCACACCCCAAGTAGGCAAGCATACCAAAGAGGTTATGCCCCTTCCTCCTTCACCTTTGGTAATACCAGTCTCCCCCGTTTCACACCAAATGGAGGTCCCTGTTTCTCAGCCTCCCCTTACAACATTCTTCACAAACAGTAATGGGTATGCCTGTAATTGAAAATAGATACTCTGTGTTATCTGTTGATAATGATGGGGCAGATCTGGATTCTGATTCAGCCTCCATGGCTTCTTCCCAAATGGAGATTGTTTCAGATCCTGACATTGGTATAAATGTACCTAGTAAAGTGAAGAAGAAATGTGGTTTCAAACCTAGACAAGGGACCAGGAAAAGCACAAAATTATCTACAGCCATCACCTGAATAAATGTTTCAATTAAATGATTGTGCTAGCTATGATTTAACAATAGCCAGCCTTAATACAAATAGTATTCATCCTGAAGTACGAATGTTAGCCACTTTTGACTTATTTTCTGCCCTTAAGTACGAAATAATATTTTTTCAGGATACCAGATTGTGTTCCTTACAAGATTTTGCTACAGCTTCTGAAGCATGGAGTTGGAGTCCTAGTTATTGGTCAGGAGGAGAAGACCTTTGTTCAGGCCTAGGGATTTGCTTTACTACCCCCCATGTAAAAGTTACACATATGGTAGATATTTTTCCTGGTCGTGCTCTTTTGTTAGATGTTACTTTTGCTTCAATAGATTTCAGGTTGATTAACATATATGGTCCACAAACCAAAACTGGTAGAATTTCTCTATTAAAACAAATATGGCCTTTCCTTTTTACTAGTAGGAATGTTTTGTTTGGGGGTGATTTTAACATCAACTGCATGACTCAGGATAGACATTTTACCACTTCAAATGTATATTGTGATACTCATTTTTTAAATTCTTTGCTTATTCAGTCTGGTTTAACTGATGTATATTCAGTCCAAACCATGGTCCCTCATACTTCTTTTCAAGGAAAAAAATCTTCCTGTATTGATTATTGGTTTGTTTTTTCTTCCCTACAGACCAGGGAACCAAAAATGTTGTTAGTAGCCACGTCTGACCATGTACGTCTCAGTGTTACTCTTTCGAATTGCCACAAAACCTCTAGGGGGTCAGGGTACTGGAAATTAAATTTGTCTTTGTTAGATATTCCAGAGATTAAGGAAGGTTTACAAGCCACTATTATGGCTAGAAAATCAGTATTTTGTTTATATGAGAGTAAACAAATGTGGTGAGAAGACACAAAACGAGAATTTCAGATTTTTTTCAAACAATAGGTAGATTATTGGGTAGGTACAAAACACAGGAATACTCCACAAGCAGATGATCCTTACTCATATTTCAGGAACATATAATGAAAGGTCTCACGTATGATGATCTAGAATTTCGAAATCTAAAAGAAAAACTTACAAAACTTCAATATAATCGTATATCTTCTTTAAGGCAGGAACAAAGGTTCGGAATCAGTGGCACTAGGGCACATATAAATCCATTTGATTTTTGTAATGCTTCTAGACAAAGAAAAGATATAAAAACATTAAAAAGACCCATGGGAGAGGTGATTCATGAAAAAAATGATATTTTAGAGGAAGTAGAAAGGCAGCTTAAATCATTGTTTACTGAAGACTTACGGCTTACAGATTCCTATATACAGGAGTGGTTGTCTTCATGTCCCTTTAAAATGGTCCCTGAATATTTAATTCCAAACTTAATACAACCCATCTCAGTACAGGAAGTGAGAGGTGTAATTGCCCATTCTCCTGTAGGAAAGACACCGGGTTCAGACGGTCTCCCAAATGAATTATACAAACTTTTAGTACCTTGGTTGACAGATAAACTAGCCGTTCTTTTTTCAAGTAGTTTGCATACTAAAATATTACCTTCGAGTATGTATATAGGTTTGGTGATATTACTATATAAACAGGGTGACAGGGATAGTTTAAATAACTGGAGACCGATTATCCTCCTGAATAGTGACTATAAATTACTTACAAAAATTCTTAGTAATTGTTTATCCATTTGTTTAGAGGATATAATCCATCCAACCCAGTATTGTTCAGTACCAAATAGATCAATACAGGATGGTCTTATTTTATTACGAGAAGTATTTTCAAGAGGCTTTTCCGGTGAGCTTATGGGCTTCATTCTTAGTTTGGACCAGAAACAAGCTTTTGATAATGTCTCACACAATTACATGTGGGCCTGTCTTGCACATACGAATTTTCCATCATTATTTATAGAATGGTTGAAAACTTGCTATAGCGCAGCTTTAGCAATGCCATTTGTGAATGGATGGTTAGGAAATCCAGTATCAGTTACTAGAGGCGTTAGACAAGGATGCCCTTTAAGACCCCTGTTATATATTTTATCTTTAGAACCCCTTCTTGCTCGAATTAATATTACTGATAGTATTAGGGGTTTATCAATAAACAGTACGTGTGCGGAAATTAAAACAATTGCTTATGCTGATGACCTTTGTATTACTTTGGCAGATCTCCCATCGCGCCATGCTACTGCAGCCTTGCTGATGGCATATGAGGAGGGCTCAGGATCTCAAATAAATCTATCAAAAGTAAGTATTTTTCTCTTAATGTAGATCCATTGGTGGTCATGAATTCTACGAATATTCTGGTATGTACAGGTCCTGGTAAAATTTTAGGAATCTTTTGGAGCATGGAAGATCCAGCTAGATATAATTGGGATCTTTATTTGCTAGTTGCTCAGTCTAAAGATTTAAACTGGAATAAATGGAGGATGACAAAGAAAAAGAGGGTCTATATGGTCAAGACCTTTTTATTAAGTATGTTTTTGTTTTTGGGGGCAATCTTTCCCCCTCCAGCATCTTTAGATACAGTTATTTATGGATTATTCTTCTCTGCAATATGGGGAAGTAGATTAAACCCTATTAAAAGAGGGATATTATATCAGGATTTTAAGTTGGGAGGGATTAGAATGGTAAATCCCATTGTGTTCTTTTTTTCTCTGTTTGTCACTAAGAATATTTGTCCATTGTTACACAAAGTTGGAAAAATCTGGGAAAGCTGGGTGTGGGATTCTATCTCCCCCTGGATCTTAGGGTGGGAATCTTCTAAATGCATTCCCAAACAAAAATCTCTGACAGGACTCCCTGAGTATTTTAAATCTTGTTTTTCAAAATTAAAAGTCTGGGGAGTTTTAAGAATTCACCTAGAAACATATCAGAGGAAAACATTGTATGTGAATATTATGGAGACATTTTTGATTCTCCCAGCTTTTGCTGAATATTCATTACCTAAACTTTCACAAATTAGTAGTATGTTGACATCTAAAAGGATCCCTGCCTACATGTGGGATGTAGTTTGGCTTACTGTACACTTGAAATTGAATGTTAAGGGGAATCTAAAACATAAAGGTGTTTTAGATAGAGGTTGCCCAAGAAGACACTTATGTCATGCTCCA
Source organism: Neoceratodus forsteri (assembly GCA_016271365.2). Taxonomy (NCBI): domain Eukaryota; kingdom Metazoa; phylum Chordata; order Ceratodontiformes; family Ceratodontidae; genus Neoceratodus; species Neoceratodus forsteri. The sequence goes on from CM028132.1 coordinate 656,694,180, forward strand.
ATTGAGACTGTTCAGCTTCCATTTTTTGATTGCCCATATGTGGTTGAATTTTGGTCATATGTTGTAAACCAGTGGAAAGCTATACCTTTGAAACAATTAACGGAAGAAGTGTTGTTTTATGGAATTTTGCCTCACTCTTGGAGTAAATACTTTCCTGATACGATTCATGTAATTCTGTCCTGCATTAATATCATATTTGGCAAACACGCTGTGCGAGGTCCTTGCAACAGCAGCATTTGATCCCAATACAGTTATTTTGGAAAGTAGAAACTACAATTGTAAAGATCAAACATTTTGAAAAACTCCATGTTCCAGAAGTTCGGTTTCAAATGTATTGGAAACATTTAAATTGGTTAGACACAGGTTAATAGGCTCAGTGTTTTCCCCTCATATTCAGTTATAATTTTCTATGAGAAAATTTTATTTTAGTTTTCTGAGTTTAGTCATATTCATTTTTTTTTCTAATTTTGTGTGAAGAAATGCAATTTTGTATAAATTTTTAGTTTTTGTGTGATGTAACACTGTTTTGTTTTATATATTCCTTTTAAGTTATAATATAAAAATTCCCCTAGTCTTCTAGTGGGGAAGGGGAGAGGTGAGTTATATTGTCTTTCTCGTATATTTCAGGAGTAATGTATGAAGTAATACTTATTTATGTTTTTTTTAATGTTTATTTTGTTTTTTTCCTTCCCTTTTATGGCTATGTATGATGTACAATTGATCTGCATATACTTTGTTATGATTTTGTTCAATTTTCAATAAAAAATTCCCCTACTCTTTTTGATAAGTGCTATGGGATCTTTAACATCCACCTGAACTACCACCAATCCAGGCAGATGGGACCTCGGTTTAACATCTCATCCAAAAGACGGAATTTAAGCCAGCTTCAGTCATTCAGGGAGGGCAATGGCATCTATAGATGATCCTTTCTGAACCTCAGCAATGTGATCAGCTTGTAGACCCATCTTGTTCCCCTCCTCTGGGTAGCTGCTTACTGCTAGGATCATTTCTTCTTTGTTACTAAAAGACTTTGTCATGGTTATATCTTGTCTGTGCAACTCAGGGTGCCCCAGAGTATCACATCATCCACAGCTGCACTCTGAAATAGTTCACTGATTATAGGCAGTCAACTCAAACTTGAATATTGACCTCAACCTTTCCCACCCTCTGGCATGGCAGACAAGACTGCTTTTTGTCTGCCACATCTCTAAAAATACTGGGCAAATGCACATTTCCTTTATGCCACTTTTTAATTTAACTAACTCTCAGGTGTCGAGAAAAAGGAGTATAATGGACTAGGGCCAGGAGCTGGTGGCTGTACTATCTAGGGACCACAAGCTGCCATAGCACCCTTCTTCTGGCCTTTCCTTAGGCACATACTCTCTGTACAACAAACCTTGTTTCCTAGTGCACCTCCCTTTTTACTTTATAGCTATAGTAATTTCTGGCTGCCAGTTCTCTCATTTCTTTAGTAATAGGCCAGCTTGCTGAGTACTGCTAAGCTCCTCAATGATTGACCCTCCCTATGGTATGATCTCCTTCAAAGCAAGACCTCATCACAGTTGGGGTCTCAACTGTCTGTAGCTATAACACAGGAATGCATCTCCCACCTAGTCCTTTATTTATTTATTATTTATTTATTTCATTTTTGTTGTCCAGGAAAGAAGGACTAGACAATTCTGCCTATTTTCAGCCTCTTCCTGGGGGAAGGGGTTACAGATGGATGCCAACTGACATTAAACCAGATTAAGCTGTTGGTGGTATTTTTTCAGTGAATGGGAGAGATTTGGCCAGGACACCGGGGAAATTCCGCTACTCTTCAGTAGGGGGAGCTGGTGAGTGATGGATGGAATGGAGAACTCTCAGACATCAGGAGACCCTACAAGGGAATGGAGCTCTCTTCCTGATGATAGGATGGTGGATACTATTTCAGATATGAAAGAACCTGATATGGAAGTGGAAATAATGGAGGGCATTTTGGATGAAGAGTTGGAGGTAGCAATACCTGAATTGAACGAAGCAGGGCTACAACAGGAGGTAGACTTCATCCAGGCCCTAAGTTATGAACAACAGCAACATTTACTAAAAGTACTGTCGACACCTGGATGTGGAGTTTCCTCAAGAGTGAATTCTCCAGCCCATGAGCAAAGCGCTGTGGCTGCTGTCGAAGCAAGTACTACTGAAACTGACAAGACCTGTGATGCAGTGGTGACTGCAAAGCCAGAGAACAAACAGGCAATGCCCCAGAGGGAGAAATCCATGGATATGCTGCCTGCACTGTCTGAAACTATTGCAACAGTACCTGAGATGGTACCTGCAGAGAGTAATAGCACAGGTTCTATTGTGGACAAAAGTATCCTGTTGAGAGGCAGTAATGATGTTGAAATTGATAAACCACTTGTGGGTGTAGTCCAGGGATCAATGAATCAAGAAAAGGTGGATTTAGGCTTGAGATGTGTTAGGAGAGAAGAGGGCAATGCAGCTACAGAACAATCTAAAACTGAACAATGGTCTGTGGGGACAGCTTTAATCTGAGCTGGATGGGTCAGAAAAGAAGAGGGAGGATGTATACCAGTCCCAGAGAAAATATTGACCCCAGGAGTTATCACAGAGGAACTTTGCATTGTAACTGAAGCAAATAGTTTAAGACCTGTAAATCCAGCTCCACGAACCAGGGTTCAAGAAGATGTAAATGAGGGAGCTGTTCCTAAATGTATTCAGCAAGTTACAGAAGCTCAGGACCTGGCAGACCAAGGGGCACCTACTGAGTGGGGAGACAGAGTGGAGCAAGAGGAAATGAGTGGCCAACAAGGCCCTGTACCAGAGAACCCATTGAGGTTATGGTCACAGTGTAGGAAATGGGACCCTATATTTTCTTATAACGACCTTGCACAGCAAAAGAATGCAGTGCGTATCCAATATCAAGGAGGTCTAACCCACCCTCCGGATAGGATTTATGTGGGCAAAACTCTCATTAAAGAATCACTGCATTTTTTTTCCAATGAAATATATGCACTTATATATGCTTCTGGGGGCACCTTCTATGACATTAGCTTTAAAACACCAGCAGGCCTAAATCATTTCTGGGCAGCATATGAAAAAAAACATCATACAGCCTTGTGGGCCCCTTTCAGAGTGACAACGCTTACAAAGCCAGCTATAAAACAGGTGGCCATCCTCTTTAGAAATGAGGGGATGGCGGTGTATGATGTACAATACTGGCTGCAAAAAAAATGCAAGTTGTTAGGTGAGCCTGCCCCAATCTTAGATGAGGAACATATATGGACTTATGGCTGGACATTCCGTGTATGACTGTGGAATAGTGCACAAGGCCCACAGCACCTCCTCAGTTCTTTTTTGGGGGAACAACGAAAGGGGCCATTGTTTCTATCCAGGTCAGCCCAAGACATGTTTTTGGTGTGGCTCTCATTTACATCTGAGTGGGGCCTGTGACAGAACAAGATGTGAAAATTGCATGGAATGTGGGCACATGAGTGGAACCCTTCAGAGTGATCAAAAATGTAATTATGTGAGCAGAATGGTCAAGTATATCATAATTGTGAGCACGCGACTCACAACAGACAGGATCACCCTATTCAAGAATCTATGGTGGAATTGGCTCAGAAAAAAAAACATTGAGACACAACAGAAAGTAAGAGCAAATAATGAGGTGACAGACAGGCTTTGTCGGGAGACCCAGGAGACCACCCCCTCTTTGCGCAGGACAAACTGGTCTAGCAATGCAGGACCCCCCTCACATACAGTGGAAGTGGAAGCACAGGATATGGTGCAGAGTCCAACCCAGGTAATTTAATGGATCACATGGAGACTGCCACAGAGGTAGAAAAAGCAACCACCTCAGGAGGGGCTGCGAACCCAGACCTGCCTAAAGAAGTGCAGGAGATGCCCCCGCCAGACATTACAGTAGTTGCCTCAAATAAGAGACCCTTAAAAAAAGTAAATCCAAAGGCAAAAGTGCAAAAGATGGGAGAAGTACAAGATCCTATCCCCCTGGCCAACTCATATGCACCATTTCTGCTACAAGAGTCAGAACCGGAGGAAGACTCAGAAGCATCACCTACTTTTTCCTCACAAAAGGGTTTAACATCAGATTTGGATGACAGGGGCCTAGTGGTGAAAGTACAAAAGATGAGGGACAAACACAAACATTTAGGGCCTGCACCCAGGAGAAGCAGTAGGCTGGGCAAACAGGCAGGCACCTGAGACTGTACTCATTCCTATGATGATATACTACAAGTTTGGACCTAATTTTCTCCATTGATTCTCTTTACATGTCTGCAATGCATGCACTAACATTAGCATCTTTAAATATTAATTGTATTAAGAATTGCAAGAGATGACTAGTTACAGTTTCTATTTTAAAAGACCAGAAAATAGATATTGCTTGCATATAAGATACTAGAATGCATACGATTAATGAGATGGACACTGCTAAGAAACTGTGGTGCTGGGGCCATCCTTCTAGTTCTTGATGTTAGAAAGGTGTGTGGGGGGAGTGCTTTTTACAGGGTTCAAATATTTGATCACAAAAGTTTTAGATCAAAGTCCCGGGTGAGTGCTACTGATAGATTTTAAATTTCAAAGTACAACATGGAGATTGGTTAACCTCTACGCGTCACAAACCAAAAAAGAGAGAGGAGATCTTTTTAAGATAGTTAAGCCATACTTATTCACTACAAGGCAGGTGATATGGGTGGGTGATTTCAACTGCATCCAGAAGAGGGAGGATAGGGGAGCACGAACGGAAAAACAATTTTCTGACACCAGTGCATTAAATGAGATAGTTGAACAATCTGGTTTGGTGGATACATATAAGGCCATACAGCCAATAGGGGGATAGACATTTTATAAGGCCAAGCTTGCTACCCACATAGATTTTATTTTTATCTCCCCTACACTCCACTGCCTGACAGCTTTTGCTATTCTGGTGGAAAACACAGATCATTTAATGGTTAGAGTATGTGTGACAAGAGGCCAAGGTATTTCCCGAGGGAGGGGTCTTTGGAAACTCAATAACAAACTCTTGACTGACCAGGATGGATTAGAACTAGTGAGGGATATATTGAATGCCAGGAAGTCTGTCATCTGTTTAGAGGACAATCTTAGCAGATGGTGGGTCCAGATGAAGGGGGACATTAGACAGGCAATGCAATTCCACTCCTACAAAACACATACTGACACGTATTTTAAATATTTGACTTTAAAATCACAGTACTCAAGACTGATTTCTTTAGTTAATGAAGGGTATGGGGAATTTGCACCCCAAATTCAAAATATCAGATACCAGATGGAAGAATGTCAATATGAAAGAGCAGTCTCCCTCTTGTATGAACACTGGATAGGTACCCCTGGGAAGGCTACCACAGGTGACATATTTGAAAGCTGCAAAACTAGAGTGCAACAACAGACCATGGAAGCCTTGCACTCCCAAGAGGGAACTATAGTATCTTCCTCACAAGATATTCTGACAGACGTGACTAGACATATGACAGCATTGTTCTCTGACCCAGTTATTACAATGGAGATGTTACAACACTAATGTACCAAAACTACCACCTGTTTTGATGGACCAAATGATGGTGCCTATAACAGAGGAGGAGATTAGAAGTGCCATATGGTCCTTACATAATAACATTACACTGGGACCTGATGGATTGACTTCTGAATTTTTTATACTTTTAGAACCTGAAATGGTGGACATACTATGTGTAATGTTCAATACACTACTGATACAGGATGATGTGGCCCGACAAATAGGACAGGTGGCACAACTCTTTATTTACAAAAAAGGAGACAAATTAGATCTAAAGAACTGGCACCCTCTGGCTATCATGAACACAGACTTGAAAATACTCATGAAAATCATGGTGTCTCGATTGGGACAGGTAGCACCACACGTGATTGACCCTAGCCAGACTTTATGGTTAAGGGAAGGAAAATACAGGAAAATGTGCTTTTATTGAGAGAGGTGGTGGAGCAGGGAAGACAGGATTCGATACATGGGTGTATTTTAAACTTGGACCAGGAGCAGGCATTTGATAAAGTGTCCCACATCTACCAAAGAGTAGTTTTGACCAAATATGGTATACCAAAGGTATTCATAGCATGACTCATGAAACTACATAAAATAGCCTCTTTGATGCCACTGATTAATAGACATGTGGGTATGGAAGTGCATATCTCCAGAGGGGTGAGACAAGGGTGCCCGATGAGCTCCATCTTATACGTTTTCTGCCTAGACTCTCTGTTGAAATTGATTCAACAAGACATATTCATAAAAGGAATAAGACTGAGGTATGGGGTATGCCTACCAAAAACAATCACATATGCAGACAATGTGTGTCTGCTGTTACTGGATAAAGAATCAGCTGTGACAGCATTAAAATTGATTCAACACTATTCCACGCAGACAGGTTCTGCCTTAAACATTCATAAATGCTGTGGTTATATACTTAGCAAACAGACTGAACAGGTGTCAGAGATTCATGGTATTCAAATGTCAGACTCCCATATAAAAATTCTGGGGGTGGTGTTTGGAAATTTGGATTGGCACGATAAACTGGTGCAAAGTAACGTACAGGTCCAATGAGGGAAACAATGGCAACAGACAAAAAAGAAACGAGATTTTGGGGGCTGGTGGCCGGGCTGATTACCACTTTACAATCTGGTTTGTCGCCCCCTGTTCTGGCACCAAGAATTGAACGTGCCTATCCTCGCAGTTCACAGCATCTTGCCTGGCGGGTTGCCCTGGGGATGGGGTGGATGTTTGCTCGCATTCTGTGGTCGTTCATGTGTAGCAGCAAGGGAGAACAGCTTTTTACATCAGTGATTGGATGCTTTGTGATGATTGGCGGTGGTTGTAGGTATGAATTTAGTTTCTGTAGCTAGTACTATTAAAGGTGTCTGCCAGTTAACATATGGTTCTGGACTTTGTGGAGCTGTGTGTTTGGACAGTGTTTCTGGGTTTTGTTTTTGCCGGCTTTCTGGAATGGGTTTGACATGCTTGCCGGTTTCTATCGCTGTCCGGTGTGCCGGTGGGGAACGGTGAATCTTGATCTGTGGGGGTGGTGCGTGGAGCTGGAGCTGTTGCTTCCCCTGTTCCCATTGTAGCCCATTTGAACCTGGAACAGAACCCATAGCATATTTTCAGGAGAGCTGGCCATTGAAATAAAGCTCTGCTCTGTTTGCCTCCTTCTACATGTTGTCTTTATTTATTTGTTTAGTTTTTGTTAACCGGGTAGGTACACCTACTTAGAAATAGTGTACCATGTACTCGAATACTACACCATTGCTTTTTATTGTAACCTTGCTTGATTTTATTATGTATATACATGTTTGTTTTCTTGCCAGTACATAAATGAAATGTTTCTGGCCTTGTGTGATGCAGGTCCACCTTGTAAATGAGCTTGCTCAATGGTGTTCGCCTGGATAAATAAAAGATTTGACTGATTGATTGATTGATTGATTGATTGAGTAGTGGTGCTGAACAGTTGTCTTTTTTGCCTATGTTCACTTATATAAGTATTGTCTTCCCCCCTCCTGGTACCTTAGATGTTTCTCCTCTGAGTCAGACGGTTCAGTTAATATGGGGGAACAGACTTAACCCCATTAAGAGAGAATTCCTGTACAGAACATATAAAATGGGTGGACTGAATGTCATAAATCCCATTAGTTATTTCCATAGCCTTTTTTTTATTTCACACCATTTTGTCCTCCCTAATGCCAGGTCTTGCAGCATGGAAAGCGGTAGTCAACTGCTGGATAGCACCGTTACTTCAGAAATGGAGACAAGGGCCTCAACAGGTGTGCATGAAAGGGTCTTGGCCATCCTTTAGGCAGTATAGCAGAGTGGGTTAAGGTTCTGAGCTGCAGATCTGTAGACCTGGGTTTGAATCCCACAGCCACCTGGGTGCATACTGTGTGATCCTGAGCAAGCCACTTAACTTCCTTGTGCTCCCAGGTCGCACCTGGAAACAAACTTCGGCTTGGTGTGCTACTCCTGGTTAAACAATGTTCCCTTTCTCTTATATACGATCACCAGTAGAAAAAAATCAGGAAATGGTAGCTTTCCTTGCCTCAGGTATCAGTGGTGAACCAGAAGGTTTTGTATGGTTCAATACAGGACATAGCCTACAAGATCCCTATAGTGTTTAAGAACATAGACCCAGCAGCCCACCCTTTTTTGGAAAAATATTTTATGAATCCTAGAACCCCAGCATGAATGTGGGATGTAATGTGGTTGAGTGTACATGGTAGACTGGGAGTAAAGGGAAACACCAAACATAAAAGTGTGGATGAAAGATATTGCCCATGAGTCACTTGTGTACAACAGATAGAGACTGTATCTCATTTTTTTAAACATTGTATATATGCACAGAAAGTTTGGGAAATACTGGGTCAGAAATGGGGAATCCAGGTTGGATGAGGGTCTCCTATGGAAATGTTATAACTGGTACACTGCCACACATACATGGTATGGAGGAGGGTATGGTGTGGCTCTTGTTCACGTGTATTAAATTTGTCATGTGGCAAGTCCGCTGTAAGTACGTTATCCTACAGAAGGAGGTGACACCCACAATTTTGGTGGGCTTAATTGAGAAAGAAGTGAATCAGCAGGCCCAGTATGATAAGAAAGAAATGACCTGGAAACAATGGAAAAAGAGATGGAAGGGGGTTCCACTGCACCAGATGATCTAATGGCAGTTGCATAACATTACACTTGGTGTAAATATCTGGATAATTGATGAAGTCTTAAAAAAAAATCTTGGTGAATTGGGTGGTGGGGCATTGGAAGGAATATTTTTTGTTGTGGTATTGTATTATTCGGTTCTAGCTAATCTGTGAATGTGGGGTTGCCTTGATATGTTAGTTATTTGTTTTTAACTGACCCTCTCTACCCTACTTCCCTTCCTTAGTTCCTGCTTATGTTTTTTTTCCCTTTCCTTGTGTTTTTGATGTAATATGGCATGAGGTATATATGTTTCAATATGTTTGATATTATTTGTATAAATTTGTACTGCTTTGTTTTGCAATAAAAATTCCCCTACTCTCGGTAGAGAGCTCTATGGCTGCTAAGTCTGTCATGGCTGACAGAGAGAAGGAGGCTGGTGTACCTGCAGGGGAGCAGCTCTCCTTCCCTGCAGGTCCAGCAGTGGAGATCGACATGCCACAGGATGCTCCATGTCTCATTGTGGTGGAAAGTGTGCAGATCGAAATAACAAGGGATTCAGAGGATTCCCATGATGAAGAGGCTTTTCTTCAGCAGCTCATGTTCAAAGAACGCATTATTGAAGGATTTACCTGACCCAAGTATCGAACTCATGGATAAGAAAGCTCCAGCAGTGGAGAGCAGTTTGCGAATTGCTGCAGGAGAAGCTGTCTGCAGGGATTCTACCTCTGGTCATGACACAGCAACACCAAGGCAAGGGCCGAGTGAGAGGCCAATGCCCTTATCACCAGAATGTACAAACAGAGAGGCGCTTCACTCAGAACCCTCATCCAATACGGTAAGTGATTCCCTACAATCTATAGCTAAAACCAAAGAGACTACTGTGATAAATGCCATTGAAATGCAGGAAAGCACAATACCTGTTTCATGTACCAGCAGACAAAACAGTCGACCAGAGAAAGCAGTACCTGATAAAATGCCTTGGTCAGTTCAGAAAACATTGACTGAGGCTGGGTGGAAATGGAAAAAAAATGGAATTTGGGTAGCAGATAATGAGGGTTCTGATGTGCAACTAAATGTTCCCACAGGGAGCTGCGCAGGTTTAAATGAACCACAGGGCCACAGCCCAGAAGGTGAACCCTCTGAAACACTGTTTAATCCTGATTTACGTGCTGACTGTATAGTACTCAGTCCAAACAATACCAGAGGGAATTTTAGAGAGTGCAACAAAGTCAGGGATATAGCAGAGGAAGCAGGACCTTTGACTGCTTTTTAGGGGAGACAGAATGGATGTCGATCAAGCAACAGAAAATAGGGGTGGGGATACAGAGACTGTAAATGCAACATTATGGGCAGGATTTAGGCAAAGGGATAGACCCTTTGCAACTGTTCAACCTGCACAATGGAAAAATGCTGTGAAACTGCATTATCAGGGAGGATTGGAAACACACCATGATAGAATATATGTAGGGAGAAACCTAATAAAAGAATCTATGCACTTCTTCTCTAACGACATTTATGTGCTGATACATGCCACTGGAGATAAACGACGACGATGTCAGTTTCTAAACACCTATGGGACTTAATCATTTTTGGAACTCCTATGAGAAACTAAATTATACTGCCCTGTGGCTACCATTTAAAGCCATACCCCTGACAAAACCAGCCATTAAACAACTGTTTTATTTCACAATGAAGGAGTGAATGTGTATGACATTACACACAGTGGCTCACTCAACAAGCATTTGTCAATGCCGAATGTTGCTTGCTTCTATGTGCTGTTTAGGTATTTGGAAGTCATTGGAGTGCAAACATTGAAAATTTGCGAACTTACGAGCGTGTGTAGGAACTGCGCAACTCATGCTCGTAAAACAGTCATTGTTAGGAAATTTTTCATGAAATTTTCAACATAGCCATTTTAAGACCTCTGCTCATGAACAGTGTCACTGTGATTTTGTTAATGTGTCCCATACAATGAGTTTGCACACCGACTATGGTAATAAGCTACATGAAGTAGGAAATACATTTTTGGGCAGGATGTGAAAAATGACATGTACTGCTCATAAGGAGGTGTGGTAAAATGGCAATGTTGAAAATCTGAGGAAATATTGAAAAATTGCGAAACCCACGAGCGTGCAGTATGGGAACTGTGCACGCATACCGTAGAAACAGTCATTTTTAGAATTCTTTCACCAAATTTTCAACATTGCCATTTTAAGATCTCTGCTCATGAACAGTGACACTGTGATTTTCTTAATGTGTCCCATACACTGAGTTCGCACACCGACTCGCCATTCTACCAAGCTACCGTAGGCGGAAGCATGTTTTGGGCAGGATGTGAAAAATGACAGCTGTACTGCTCGCGAGGTGTGATAAAATGGCAATGTTGAAAATCTGGAGTGAAAATATTGAAAATTTGTGAACTTACAAGCCTGCGTAAGAACTGCGCTACGCACGCTCGTAAAACAGTCATTTTTAGGAATTTTTTCACCAAATTTTCAACATAGCCATTTTAAGACCTCTGCTCATGAACAGTGTCACTGTGATTTTCTGAATTTGTCCTGTACATTGATTTCGCACACCGACTGCGCCATTCTGCGCTACAAGGGCGGAAACACATTTTGGGTGAGATGTGAAAAATGACAGTTGTACTACTCATAAGAAGGTGTGGTAAAATGGCAATGTTGAAAATCTGGGTGAAATATTGAAATTTACGAACTTACGAGCCTGCGTAGGACCGCGATGCACACTCATGAAACAGATCATTTTTGATTTTTGGACTCAATTTTCAACATGGGTTTTAGACCCCTTCTCATGAATGATATCACTGTCATGGTGGTATTCAGGCCTGAAGGGTGATTTCACTGTCACTGCACAGTCACTGCGGGAAATCACCCTTCGGGCCTGAATAACGCCATGACAGTGACATCATTCATGAGAAGGGGTTCCTAAAACCCCATGTTGAAAATTTGGTGCAAAAATTCCCAAAAATGCCTGAGATATGCATTAAAGTTGAACCCCTATCTAGCCCATTATACAGCTTACCGGCATTTCCTCAGCTCGCGGTCGGCTTTGAAGAGTGCAGACGTGTTCCCGGTCCACGAAGATCGCTCGAGCCGAGTCCAGAGGTAGTATGGGGTGGGGGGTGGGGAGGCTAGTGCGCAGTGGGTGGTGCAGGTTGTGGGGGTCGGAGACACGCCCGGGGACCATTTTTGTTTTATAGGTTTAAAACAAAAAAGATGTCGGGGACGCTTGCCATGCTGGCGTGGGCTCCCAGCGTGGGCATGATCGGGCAGTTCAGTTGACGGGATTGGGCACCCCTGTCGGCCAAGCGACTGATTGCCACGCTGGGGTGGGCTCCCAGAGTGGCACCAACTACTGAGGGGAGACGTGCAGCTCAACCCGGCGGGGATTGGGCACTTACGTTGGCTACCACAGTATGTGCGGGGGCACGACACCTGTGGGGGGGGAGCTATGCTTCTTATTGCTACTCACTGAAGCATAGCTCCCCCTTTCAACTGTATGCCACTGCATTTTGGAGCGTGTCATAGACAGCTCCAAAATGCATTGGCTTACAGGTGCCGTGCCTGCCAGCTCACTGACTGAATTGGAGGAGGAGGTGACACATCTCCAAAATCTCCGGTGATGGCACTATGTTTCTTGCACATGCATGCAAGCAACATAAAAATGTGACATACTAGGCCAACCTCAGCCGATCCTAGAATAGGAAAATATCTGGATGGGAGGATGGAGGTATAGGGTGAAGCTGAGAACCACAACCCATGGGATCCAGTATCTTCACAGCTCTGTTTTTCTTGGGAAAGACAGAGGCCATTGTTTTTATCAAGGTCAACCCAGAGCATGTTTCAAATGTGGATCTCTCATGCACCTTAGTAATACATGTGATAGAATCAAATGCAGCCTCTACCTAGATTATGGGCATCACAGCACTAACTGTACCAATGAGTTAAAGTGTAACTTATGCGAAGAATCTGGACATGCTTAACGAATGTGCTAATGGGTGGCACATAACAGACAAGAAAGAGTGAACCAAGAAACTATTCTTACTAGTACACAAAAAAAACAGTATTGAAAAACAGAGGAAAGTGAAAGAGACACATGTTCTGGCTGAACCAACTGAAAGGGAATCTCAACCTAGTAGTCAAACTCAGGATGCTGAAGTAATCTCCCCCCCACTCTCCAAACCAGAAACAGACAGACAATTCAAGGATTTCCACTGAGGCTCCCACAGAAGGAGGAGAACAACAAAGGCAAGAACAAGTACATGGTCCAGTGGATAAATCGACTTCTGGGGGACAATCTCAGGCAGGTGCTCTCCAGATGATGCCTCCCCCACCCCTGGATATGACCTTGATTACTTCAAAGAAGAGGCTCCTAAAAAATCCCAGTCAGTGGCCAAACTGTCCAAAGCCTCTACCGAAATACCCATGGGAAATAAATACGGCATCCTGCAACCACAAGAGAAAGACCAAGATGAAGACTCTGAATCATTGTCTACCTTTTCATCCCAGCAGGGCCTCACATCAGACTCCGAGGATGAGCAACTCCTAAAAAAAGTGCAAGAAGCAAGACTAAAGCAAAAACAGTTAGGACCCAGGCCACGATGAAGTGGAAGGCTGGGTAAACAAGCAAAAAACTGACATGTTTAAAAACATCTGGGTGACTCTGAATCAGCAGCAATGCATTCCCCACATCAACTAAACACTGCAATTCTGAATGTTAACAGTATTATGAACAGCTGAAGAAAGGTTGTAACATTTTCTAGACTTAAAGATCAGAAGCTTGATACATGTATGTTGCAAGACACAAGGCTCCACACAAATGCAGAAATTGCAGTCGCTTCTAGATTGTGGATGGGGGGCCCCTCTTTTCACATTTGGAGTGGACAGAGGTGGAGGTGTGAGGATTTTATTTGCAGGCTTTGATTTTATGATTACTAAAGTAGTTGATATTTTACCTGGAAGAGTATTAATGCTGGATTTTACATATAAGAATTTAGTATGGAGAATAATTAATATTTATTCTCCACAGACTAAGAAGGAAAGGGTGGATTTATTTAAATTAACACAACCTTACCTGATTACTACCAGACACCTAATATGGGCAGAGGATTTTTAACTGCATCCGTGCATCAACAGAGAAGGGGACACCCTTAAATAAACAATATTGTGACTCTAATCTACTGAATACAATTATAGAAGAGATATATCTTGTAGACTCATACAGAAGCATCCACCCCAAGGAGGGGGGCTATACTTATTATAAAAGCACATTGACCACAAGGATTGATTATGTGTTTACTTCTAAAACCCTCAAGGGCCAGAGAGCACGTGTTGTACCTATAGAAATTTCAGACCACCTGATGGTACAGATACAGGTCTCTTGAACAGATACCTTAACATTTGGGAGAGGGTATTAGAAATTAAATTCCATGTTGTTAGAGAAACAAGACACTGCAACAATTACATGAATTACTAGCAGCCAAGAAATTGATATAACAATAGGACAATATGAAAGATATTTGACCCTTAGGCAGAATTGTACAACATTTTGAGCCTGGTAAATAATGGATACAATGAATACACAGCCCAGATTGCCAGTATAAAGGAAGAAATGGAACAACTGCAGTATTCTAGAGCAACTTCACTATTGTATGAACATAGAATAGCCACCCCGGGGAAATCAGGAGCTGGGGACATGTATGAAAATTGTAAAAAAAGGAAAGATCTGAGAATTATAGATAGTCTATACTCCCAGAGTGGTGGAGAAGTACATACTAATAAAAGACATAATGGTAACAGTGACACAACATTTGCATACAGTCTACAAGCCCATAGATATATCAGAAGAATATTTGGACAAGTAATAGACTGCATAGCTATACCAGAAATACAGATAGACATAATGACACAATTGACCAACCCAATAACAGTCCAGGAGGTAGAAAAATAAAATATGGCTTTAAAAAATAATACTACCCCAGGCCCAGTTGGACTGTCCTCAGAACTACATAAGAAACTTGATTCTGTGCTCAGTGAGATTTTAACAGTGGTTTTCAACCACATGTTAAACAAGAGGGAGACTGCCCCACAACTGGGTCAGTCAGTACAAATTTTAATACCTAAAAAATCTGACAGGAAAAATCTCTGGAATTGGAGACCCCTCAGTATGATGAATACTGATATGAAGATACTAATGAAAATCTTGAACACAAGGTTGGCAAAAGTAGCCCTGTATCTAATAGACACAGGGCAAACCTGTAATGTACAAGGGTGAACTATCCAAGACAACCTATTAACACTTAGACAGCTAGTAGTGCATGGAACACAAGAGAAATCAGATGGGTATATATAAAGTCTCAACCAGAAACAAGCATTTGATAAAATCCCTCACAGGTATTTACAAATGGTTTTAACAACCTATGAACTACCTGAGAGATTTATTAAATGGATTATGAATCTATATACAGTAGTATTGCATCAACTACACCACTAGTGAATGGTCATTTAGGACCTTCCATTAATATTAGGAGAGGAATTCGGCAGGGTTGCCTAATGAGTCCTCTTTTATACGTCTTTTGTATAGACTCACTCTTGAAACTAGTACAACAAGATATCACCATATCAGGAATAGAACTGTTACCAGGGAGTACTATAACCAAAATAATTGCATATGCAGATGACATATGTTTATTAATACCACATAATGTCTCAGTGACAAAAGCCCTGAATACAATTTACAGCTTTTCGGAGAAAGTGGGTATTTCTATCAACAAGGAAAAATGTAGTGGATATATCTTAAGTGTCGGTACAGAAGACATAATTGAAATAAATGGCATAACTACATCCAGTAACAACATTACCATTTTAGGTGTTACTTTTGGTAGGGGAGATGCAGCACTCATAAACTGGACCCAAAAAAATAGAACACTGTAAAGAGAAAGTCCAGAGATGGAAAACCTGGCAGCAGACAAAGAAAAAGAAGGTTCTGCTAGTCTAAACCTTCCTTTTACCAATATTTACGTATCTTAGCATAATATAGCCACTGCCAAGTCAATCGGATGTACAAATGTATTCCAAACAGAGATGCAATGAAAACAAATTTCGCCAGTGAAATTGCCACAAAATTTGCAATTTCACTGGATGAAATGTTTCATGAAATTGTAGCAAAATTATGTAAGTTCGCCCACAATTTCGCCCTTTGCCACTGGCCACAAGTCTGTAAACTGAACGGGGTGTGGTGCACCCACCCAATTTGTTTTACAAAAAAAAAAAAATCACCCTCCACTCCCTGGTGTCTAGTGGTCCCCTCTCACTCGGCCGTCACTGGCCATAAACATAAAATAAATAAGCACCCCCCCACACAAAGTTACCCTTGCTGCCGCCACTGTTTGTTTAAAAATAAAATTCACCTTCATCTCCCATGTGTCTGCAGAACCCCCCACCCCATCAGTAGACAGCAGTACCCACCCAGCTCCCCCAGTACCTCGATTGGGCCACTAGCACAGCCCTCCACTCACCTCCACAGCTGGCAGCCCAACTGAGCATCACTGAGCGCTTGAATGAATGAGCGCGTCCCGGGGACTATGAAATTTATCTTTATATGCATTAAATTCTTCCTCTGGCAAGTGAGATGTAAGTATGTACTATAGCAAATAGATACACCTTCAGCAAGTGTGGTCACACAAATAAAGAAAGAACTTTACAAACAAAGTATGTATGATAAATCCTCCCTCTCTATGAGTGTGTGGAAAAGCAGATGAAAAGGAACATCGGACTTTATTTATAACCAGCAGTGAATAAACCGCAGTGTGCTGTTTTACATGGTTATCTGCAATGTATAATAAGTACTAACATACTAACATACTAAAAGCCAGCAGAATAGGCCAAACAGTCTTTCGTGTCTGCTCGTTTGCCAGCCCCTATTGGGCTTTAGGTCCTCCTCCCCCCCCGGCCCCTGAGGGTGTCAACTTAGGCTTCAGTATACCCATGCATCTGTCCCACCCCCTCTTGAAGCCCTCCACTGTGCCCAGTTCAACTAGATTCCCTAGCAATGCATTCCATGGCTCCACCACCCTCTCAGTGAAGTAATGCCGTCTACGTTCTCCCCTGTAGGTTCCCCCCTCCAACTTCCACTCATGCCCCCTGGTTGTGCCCCCTTTCCTTAGCCTGAACATTTCTTTGGCTCTGCCCCTGTTAATCCCTTTCACATATTTGAATACCTCAGTCATGTCACCCCTATCTCTCTTCTCCTCCAGCGAGTACAGCCCAAAGACTCCCAGCCTTTCCTCATAGGTCCTATCGCTCATGCCCGGGATCATCCTGGTTGCCCTCCTCTGAACCCTCTCCAACAGTGCTATGTCCTTCCTAAGGTGAGGTTTCCAGAACTGCACGCAGTACACAAGATTCAGCCTAACCAAGGCATTATACAGAGGAAGGATCACCTCCCTCTTTCTGGATGTTATTCCCTGGTCTATGCAGCCCAGAATCTGTTTGCGTTTGCCGCAGATCTTCTGCAGTTTTCAGTGTTGTTCATTCTGATGTCTACCACACACCCCCAGGTCCATTTCACTCACTGTGGCTTGCAGCGAGACTCCTCCCAGGGTGTATACATGACCTGGGTTTCTGACCCCCAGATGCAGTACCCTATACTTCACTGGATTAAACCTCAGTCCTCTCCTCCTTGCCCAACCCTCCAGGGTATCCAGATCACTCTGAACTGTCTCTCTCGCTTCCTCCCCATCAGCAAGTGCTCCCAATTTTGAGTCATCTATGAAAAGGCTCATCCTACTCCTAGCACTGCTCCCTATATTGGAGACATAGGCATTGAACAGGAGTGGCCTCAGTACCGAACTTTGGGGAACCCCACTGAAGACCTTCCTAGGGAAGGAGACTATCCCACCAACCACTGCCCTTTGTGATCTATCTGTGAGCCAGTTTTCTATCCATTTAAGAAACTGTCTTCCCACCCCCATCCCCGCTAACTTTGTCAACAACCCAATGTGGGGTACCGGGTCAAACGCCTTACTGAAATCCAGATATAGGACGTCCACTGGTCTTTGTCAGGCCAGGGTCCCTGTCACCCAGTCATAAAAATCTATGAGGCTGGTCTGGCATGATATCCCCAGGACAAAACCATACTGTTTGTCATCCATGTGCCCCAGCCTTTCCAGTTGCCTCTAAAGCTTCTCCTTGATGAAGCCCTCCATTAGTTTGTCTACCACCGACGTTAGGCTGACAGGTCTGTAATTTTCCATCTCCTCCCTAGACCCCACTTTGCGGATAGACACCACATGAGCCAACCTCTAATCCTGAGGCACCCATCCTGTCTGCAGCGATGCATTGAAAGTGCAGCTAGTCAAGCTGCTAGTTCGTCCGCCAGTTCCTTCCGGGCTTTCGGATGCAGCCCATCCAGTCCTAGTGCCTTGTCAATTTTCAGTGCCCTTAGAGCCTCCCTCACGCTATCCTCCATGATTTTCCCCTTCCTAACCCCCCCTTCAACTAAGCACCCATCCTCTTTTAGGCCTGGCCCACCCAGTGCCCCAGCCTCTTCTGATCCTCTCCTCTCAGCTGTCTCCCCCCTCCTCCCTTCCAGCTGAATGGATCCCCTGTCATCTTCCATAAATACCGAGGTGAAGCACTTGTTTAGTACATCTGCCTGCTCCCCCACCTCCTGAGCCCATCCCTCCCCAGTCCTAATCCTGGAGATCTGTGCTCTCCCTTTCCTCTTTTCCTCTATGTATCTATAAAATCCCTTTCCACCACTCCTGATATCCCTAGCCAGGTTTTGCTCCATCCTCACCTTAGCTCCCCTCACCACTCATGTGACCCTTCTGGCTGTCAACTCGTACGTACCTCTCTCCCTGACCCCCCTGGCGTGCTTAAAACGTGTGTAGGCAGCTTTTCTATCCCTCACTGCCTCTTGCACCTCCCTGGTCTACAAGCACGGCTTGTTGGCCCTACCATTTTTATGCCTTACCCTTGTACATGAGCTAGTAGCCTCCTGCACCCCATTTTTAATGGTCTCCCACAAGCTACCAATATCCATGTCTGGCCTAATCTTGTTCAAGTTCCCCCTCAGAATCCTGCCTATGTCCACGAAGTCTGCCCTCCTGAAGTCCACTACTACTGTGTTTAAGTGGTTGTCCTCCCTCCCAGACACAGTAGTAACCAGACCGTGGCATGGTCTACTTCTTCCAGAGGGCTACACACCACCAGACCCCTTATCTGGTCGCTGTCTGCCAAGACAATGTCCAGTATCCTCCCCCCAGTAGGTTCCCCCACCTGTTGTACCAGAAAGACATCCTGAAACACATCCATCAGTCTCTGCTCCCTGGCCACCACTAATGTCATACTGTCCCAGTCTGCCCCTGGCTTATTTAGGTCTCCCATGGCCACCACCCTACCCTTTCAAAGGTCACAGTGCCCCCTGATACTCTCAACCAATTTTCCCTCCAGGTCCTCATCCATTGCTGGGGGTCCGTATACCACCCCTACTTTCAGTCTTTTGCCTCCCTTCAATTGCAGACTTCCACTCCCCCATCTGCCTCCTCCACCCCACTAACCATTATGCCATTCTTGACTATCAGCGCTACACCCCCTCCTCTACCCTCTTCTCTATCCCTCCTGAATATTGTGTAGCCTTCCAAATTGAGGTCCAATCATTTTTCTGGGTGGTCCATGTTTCCGTAATTGCTGCCACATCCGCTGACCCCTCTGCCAGCATCGCCTGAAGCTCAGACATTTTGTTGCCCATGCTCCTGGCGTTGATGAGGACTGTCCTCCACCCCATCCCCACTCCCCTACCCAATTGACTCTGAAATATGATTTCTGACATAGAATGTTATAAAACATTTAACATATTGCCTAGGATTTAGTGAAAGTGGTATGAATAAAAGAAAGGGTTTATAGGGCTTAGGATATTTGGAATCTGTGCATTTTACTGTCATGAGTATGTGGCCTTATGAGATGTTTAATAATTGTTTTGATTTTTTCTTTCTGTACCTGTGTTGTTTTGTTTCCTATACAATAAAAATGCCCCTACTCTTGCAGTAGGGGGAACCCTTGTCGGCCAAATCCAAAATGGCAGACGGAGAGATTGGAGGCAGCAGAGAAGAGGTAGCAGGGAACTCTCCTCTCAATGATCAAACCCCTGGAAGAACATTTGTTCAACCTGACATGGCTCATACATTGACTGAAATGGAAGGTGTAATAGATTTTTTAATGGCTACAGAGCAAGAAATGGTGAATGAACCTACAACAGTATACTCTCCTGGACAAACCCATCGGACAGAGGTAGTTTCAGCTATTTATTTATTTGTTTTTGTTAACCCAGGTAAGGCACACTAGACAGCCAAGTGCCTATTTTCAGGTGCGACCCGGGAGGGTTACAAAGGTAGAAGCATACAAGAACAGTGAAGGAGTCAGTTACATACAGATTGTGCAAAAATAGCTTAACAGGAATTGGATAGGCAGCTGACAGTATAAGTCAAATTTAGCAAACAAGAAAATAACAGACATAACCTGGGATGAATAAGGAAGCAAGACATTGCTAGAGTTGATTAGAACATAACACATACGATTGTGGAACATTCAAGATGATTGTGGGACATATTTGGTGGGCTTGGGAGTGAGCAGCAGGATACATAACTGGAAAGAGTTAGTGCAAGCAGAAGTAAGTGCCAGGGGGTGGGGGGCTGAGACAGGAAACTGGGGGAAACAGTGAAGTGGGGGTATAGATGGAAAGGGTGAAACCATTTGAGAGGGAGGGGTAGAGAGGGAGAAAAGTGAGCAGATGTCCACTACCAATTCTGGAAGGTAAGTGCAGTGGGTGCTGACAGCCTTCAGTACACAGGTTGATTAGGTGGACTACGTGGTACAGGGACATATGGAGGAAGATTTCAGGAAGTTCCAGAGAGAGGTTTTAAAGCAGTGATGGGAGGAGGACCGGGTAAGGGCTGGAAGCAAGTTCCAGATTTTTAGGGCGTAGGTGGTGAAAGCCTGATCACCCATGAGGGAGCGAGTTCTAGGAACCAGAAGATCTAGAGCCGCCCTCGACCTGAGATGATAGGATGGGGGGCCAGGGTTGAGGAGAGGGGCAAGGGCAGAGGGGGTGGCCGATCTGATAATGTTGTCAATTAAATCTCCAAGCACAAAGGTGCGGTGCTTTTCTGGAGGGAGCCACTCCAGATGGGTGTAAAGATCACAGCAGTGTGTGAGGGGAAGGGTGGAGAGGGCAAAGCGGCAGATGTTATTGTAGGCTGTGTCCCATTTTTGGAGGCTGGATATAGGTACAGTGGCAAAGGTAACCAGCCCATAGCAGAGAGTAGGGAGGAGGACCCCTCTGGCAAGGGCCATATGGGCTGCTGGAGTTAGGCAGTTTTTGGCTCTGTAAGCGAACCCGAACTTACAATTTGTAGCCTTGCAGACATTCCGAATTTGTAGGGTAAGATCAAGCTGCGGATCCAGGGTGACGCCCAGGTACTTGACTGCAGCCACTTCTGCAGGGGGAAGCCATCAGTTCCAAGTATTTGAAGGGCGGTGAGGCAGGATTTTATCTTGTTCTGTGAACCAGAAAGCATTGCTTGGGTTTTCTTTAGGTTGATGGCAAGTCTATGTTCCATCAACCAGGATTGAAAGCATTTGTAGTCCTCATTTAGTTGGGAGTTTATGGTGGCGGTGTCCTGGGCACTGGTCAGGATGACAAGGTCATCCGCATACAGGGTGGTATGCCCATGGACCGTGATGGATGGACGTTCATTGATGAAGAGGGAGAAGAGGGTTGGGCTGGGGACAGAACCCTGGGGGACCCCACAGCGGACAGGAGAGAGGGTGGAGAGGGGGCGATTAAAGTTGGTGTACTGCTGCCTTCCGGAGAGGTGGTTGAGGAACCGCACATGGGCAGGGGGGAGAAACCAAGGGATAGGAGAGTGGAGCTGAGGAGGGTGTGATCAACCCTATCAAAGGCTTTGGAGAGATCCACAAAGATGGCTCTGGTAAGGTTGCCCTGGTCGGCAGTAGTTCTGATAGTAAAGGTGACTACAGCGAGGACAGTGGATGTGCTATGCCCTTTTCTGAACCCATGTTGAGCTGGAGAGAGGAGGTTGTGGTTCTGTATGTACTGGGATAGCTAGGAGGCCACAATTTTCTCAAGAATTTTGGAGGCGGCTGACAGTATGGCAATGGGTCGATAGTTCAGGGGATCCTTGGGGTTGTCTTGTTTTAGGACTGGGACAACCTTCACCACTTTCCAGATATCTGGGATGATCCCGGAGTTAAGGGAGGCATTGAAAATGTGTGTGACGGGCCTGGCAAGGAGGTGGGCCCCTAGTCTGAGCAGTTTTGGCTCAAGGCTGTCATGCCCTGCCCCACTGTGAAGGGAGAGGCTGGCGAGGAGCTTCTGGGTCTGTTTACAGACACTTGTTGGAGGTAGAGTGGTGGTTGGGAGTTTGATCCAGGAGGTGGGGAGTCGAGGGGGCTTGGGGGCAGTGGACAGGGAAGGTGGGGCAAATAGTTCGGAGAACAGGGAGTTAAAGGCGTTAGAGATAGTATGGGGGTTATTACAGCTGACCCCGCTAATGAGTAAGTCAGTGACTTGCACTCTGGCAGACCCTCTAACCGCGCTTCTGATATTCTGTCAGAAACTCCTAGGGTTGTTTGCTGAGGAGAGCAGGACGGATTGGCAGTACTTGCTTTTCGCAGAGTAGATGGCTTTTTTGCATGAGTTTCTGAGGGTCCTGTAAGCAAGGAGATCAGTGTTGCTTTGGGAGGCCTTAAAGGTCGCCCAGCTTTTGTCCCTGAGTTTCATAAGGGAGAATAGGCCCCCATGAAGCCATTTGGTAACAGCGCCCCTCACTCGCCTCCTGGTGAGGGGAGCGTGTTTGCTCTGCATGGGGATAAATTTAGTAAAGAATTCATCCAGTGCACATGCTGTGTTATCTAGGGCAGTGACCCATGACCAGTCAACTAGTGTGAGGTCTGAGAGGAAGTGTTGAGTATTAAACTTGGAGTAATCCCTCATCTGGATCACTTTACTGGGTATTTTAGGCTGTGAGCTGCCCCATGTGCAGAAGATAGGCAAATGGTCAGAGATGGCATCAGGGAGGATACCAGAGGATGTGATCCTGTCAGGTCGGTTGGTCAGGATCCAGTCGATTAGAGACCCTTTAGCCCCCCGGGAGGAGGACCTGGTAGGCTCAGTGATAATCTGGCTCAGGGCATGACCCGAGAGTAGTGGCTCGTATAATTTGTGGTTGGGTGCCAGCCAGTCTAAATTGAAATCACCTATGACTAGGATTTCATTGGGACCCCCAAGTCACTGGTACTGTACAGAAGAGAGGAGAGTCCTGGCAGTCCACCCTTGGGTGGGTTGTAGGTACATATCAGGTATAATTTCTTTGTGTGCCCAAGTAGGAGAAGGGCGTGTAGGAACTCACTGGGGGGGGGAGTTTTGAGGGTGGTCAATGGTGGACACATCAAGGTGTGCTTTGTAGTAGAGTAGCACCCTGCCACCCCGTTTGTTGCCCACGCGATCACGTCTGATATGACTGTACCCCGGGAGGGTGCACATGGCTGAGGTATGGACAATGTTCAAATGTGAACCTGCTGACACCAGAACAGGAGGAATTGCTGTTAAAAAGTGCAATAAAGAATAACAAAAGCTTGCTGTTAAAGTTATTGAAAGATACAACTGAAGATGTCAATAAATCAAGTCAGGGAGTCTAACCTGTACCTATACCTAACCCTACGGTTTTCATGGGCTCCAGAAACACACAAGATATGGTTATAACTTCCAAACTTTTTCAGACGATGGCAGAATTATCTTCTTCTTTGGCCTCCAATAATGATACACCACTGAGCAGATTAAAGGACAGACCACTGATTTTGACAGCAGCAGTACTACATAAAGGCAGTGATGAACAAACAAATGCCATACCCTTTTCCGAGCAATGGAACCCGTTGGCAGCATTAAAAGCAATGGGCTGGATTCCTCAACAGGACAGGAATGGATGGGCCTCTCCAGGCCCAGTGGCAGCATCACAAATCATGGATTTGCAAGACAAAACACCATCAACTTCAGGTACCTCTCAATTTAATTATCAGCTGGCCGGCTTACTACAAAATGTTTTGCCTACAGAACTGCCTGATACAAACCTGACTAAAAAGTTGGAAATTGATATGACTAAAATGTCTAGACATGACCTGGGGAAAGATATAACTCCAATACTGCCTATACAAAAGGATATTATTGCAACTACATGTTAGACTTTACTTCTAAATGTGTCTGCATCTGAAGCTAGGACCCCAATTGAAGCAGTACAGAATATGCAATCAGCTGATCATTCCAGCTTGAATGATAGTTTAGAAATACATGTCAATACCTTACAAAGGGGCTGATACATGATCTCCTAATTCTTTCAGAATGGCAGACTTATTTAAGCACGTAGGGGAGCCAGCACAGAGACGCATTGCAGTGCATCTGAGATACACAGGGACTAACAAACTTTTTCCCAATAGAAAATATGTCATTCACCAATTATTAAAGGAAACGATGGGAATTCAAGCTCAAGAACTTTTTGCATTTATTCACATAAAAGATGAAAATACTTATGACAGTTTTAGAAACAACCACATTTTTGAAAGGTTTTGGCAAAAGTTTGAAACAGTTAAAAATCATACTGTTTGGCAGAATTATTTTCCAATCTTCTTAACAAAGCCCACCATACAAATGATCATACTACTATTCAGAAATGAAGGTGTAAATACTGAAGATGTGCAGTATTGGTTAAGGCAAGAATGTGAAATTCAGTAAAAACCTGTTCCCATTTTAGATGATGACCTAGTATGGATGGGGGGATGGCGGATCAAAATAAAACTGTTACAAAATGAGAATGGACTTCAACACTTGCCTAGTAGTTTTTATATCAGAAGGGATAGAGGAATATGCTTCTAGCCTGGGCAGCCCAAGACATGCCATAAGTGTGGAGCTAGAACCCACCTTTGTTCCTCCTGTGATCCACCTAGGTGCAATTTGTGTTTGGAATATGGGTATATAAGCTTAGGATGCCCAAACCCTGTTAATGTAATTTATGTGAAGAATTGGGACACTCTTATGTAAAGTGTCCATGGGCTGCACATAATAGAATGGACAGGGCCATGCAAGATCAAGAAGTCCTTATTTCTACCTAACAGGTGAATGTAATGCAAGCAAGACAGAGTTCAGCTTTACACCCACAGGAATAGACAGCAAGAAAGTTAACTCCCCCAGGTAGATGAAGTCACTGACCCTGACCCCCCTCCATAGACTAGCCCATCTATGTAAGACATAGCAGAAGCAGCATCCACAAAAACTAAGTGAGAAACAGCATAAGGGGAAATTGTTTAACCAGGAAAGGCACACTAAGCCAGAGCTTGTTTCCAGGTGCAACCTGGGAGCACAAGGAAGTTAAGTGACTTGCTCAGGGTCACACAGTATGCAAGTGGGGGCAGTGGGATTCAAGCCCAGGTCTCCAAGTTTGCAGCTCAGTGCCCTTAACCACTGTGCTATACTGCCTCCTAAGGGACAATGCCACCTCCCAATGTACCCGACTAAACCCCTGTGGAAATAGTACAAACAAGAAGGTCAAGGCGTATGAAAAAGAAACCTGATTCAAAATCCTCAGAACCCCTGATTTCTAGGAAATCAGTATAATGTACTGGCCAAAAGAAAACAATGGGGAGACACAGAGGAAGATGAAGGGAACTCAGATACATCCTCAGTAACTTCAGGGGAAATGGGAGTATAAAACAGATCTCTCGGTGGAAAAGGGAAAAGCAAAAAAAGCCTAAGGGAAGACTAAAGCTATACAAAAATCAGATGAGTGACCTTTTGACCGCCATCCTTCTTTCATAAAACATAAATGCACCAATCACTAAGCCCTCTGACCATAAATGTCAGAAGCAGTAAATCATTTAGAAAAGGAGGAACTACATTTCAAGTACTAAAATCACTTCCAAATAACATTTTTTTTTACAGGATACCTGTATGAAGTCTATTTACGAACTCACTCAAGCCAAACAGTTATGGCCAGAAGATCCCTCCTATTGGTCTCAAGAAGAGGACATTTGTGATGGTGTAGCTATACTCTTAAAAGGGCCCCACTTTCATCTACAGGAAATTATAGACATTGCACCTGGCAGAGCCCTAATGGTAGATGTGATTTTTCACACATTATAACTTAGGTTGATTAGTGTGTATGCCCCACAAAGTGTTGCTACACATGTAGTCCTTTTTAAACTCATTCAACCCATTCTGCACACCCAAAGATCTGTAATTTATGGAGGGGACTTCAATTGTGGTCTTTCTCCTACTGACAGAGGGTGTAAGACTCAAAAAGTATTTAGTGATATGGCCTGTTTTATTTTTTTGTGCCCCACCTGCCGCCTTACATCCGCCTGGTCATAGACCCTTCTGACCTCCACTTCCACTTAGCTGTACACCCCCCAAAGCCCCCTGTCTTGCCCCCCAGGGCATGGTTGCAGCACCTCCCCATAAGCACCACAACACTAGTATTAGGACAGGGCAGCCAGCCCTGGAGGCTAATCTTAAGGCAGAGAGACAGGCTTCATAGATGTGGCAGGCAGTGCAGGTTTTTCCCGTATACAGGGGCAGTGATATGCAATGATGGCCAGCGTCCACCCTGTTCCCCAACATGCTGGCACCAATGCTGCAGTACACCCAGCCTCCGCTAGGTGTCCGTAGTGCCCAAGACACACTACCCCCTCCCCCCGGAGAAGGAGAGCAGTTGTGGAATGCTTGATCTTTCTCCCCCTTCCGGCTGGCCCTCCAGCAACCCTGGTCTGTTCTCGAACCCGGGTTGTTGGCGACGCAGGTTGGCACCTTGCCCCAGTGCCAGTGGGCTGGCTGATATGGCCTGTTTTAAAAAAAAAATATCATAATAACAGCTAATTTACAAGAGGATTTTGCAGCATCAAAACAAACAGGGAAAACATTTACTAAAGGTAGACTGGCATAAAGAATTGATTATTTGTTTCTTTAAAAAAATCTGACAATCCAAAAGGCACACGCCATTCCCACAGAAACATCGGATCACTTGGCTGTATCTACCTTATGTTTTTTAGGAACTAGGGTCAAATAATACTAACTAAATCTAGATGGAAATTAAATAGCACCTTACTGACAGATCCCACTATGATGGGAACAAAGGATCATTTATTAAAAAACAGGGTGTCGATTATGGAGGCATGCAACACTATTCTAGAGTGGTGGTTAGACTCAAAACAAGATTATATAAATCTTTTTATCAGACATGAATCTTGGAAGGGATAAATACAATATTCTCAATACCTGACACTTAGAAATCAACTACAGACACTGATTTCTGTAGGGCACGATCACAAAATTAATCTGGATGCCCAAATTAAAGAAACAAAAGATGTCATGATCAAATATCAATACAATAGATATGAGTCTGAAAACAGAAGCTCAATTAAATACTCAAGGTCGATAACCTACACTAGATATGTTAAAAAGTTGTGCGGAGAGAATAAAATCCATTCAGATAGAATCTAGACGATCATCTGAAGCAATTTTACCAACTACTAACCCCCAAACCATTCTAGAAGTAGCTCAACAGTACCTACAAAATAAGTTTGGGCAAACCATTGATATTTCATGGGATGAAACATATCTGATGGATCTAAACACTCTATCTCAACCAGCTGTGATAGCTGAGCAGATGATAAAAGACATTTCTTTAGCTGAAGTCCAGCATGCCATCAGTCAATTAAATTCAAACATGATACTGAGCAAGGATGGGTTAACAATAGAATTTTACAAAATGTTCAAAGACAAACTGAGTCCGATTTTAACTGTTTAATTCTCTACTGGAGGCCTCTAGTATTCCTTCATCCTTTTCTCAAGCCCTTATTATTCGACTATATAAAAAAGGAGACAGAACAGAACTGACAAATTGGAGATCTATAAGTATTCTGAATGTAGATTATAAAATACTATCTAAAATCTTAGCCAATAGGCTTATTAAAACAACAGAAACACTGATAAAGCCAATAGTTATAGGTCCATTTTTTGCAGCTTACAGTTCTTAAGAGACGTAACTGATTTACGAAACTCATGCTAGTGTAAGGGAATGTTACTGTCACTTAACCAGCAAAAGGCATTCAACAGAGTTAGCCACATCTTCTTATTTAAAGTATTAGATAAATATGGAATACCAGGTCATTTTATAACATGGTTGAAACTACTGTATACATCAGCCTTTGCACGACCATTTATTAACAAACAAATGGGAAAATAATTTCATATCAAAAGAGGTATAAGGCAAGGATGTCCCCTCAGCCCCATTTTATATTTATTTGTTATAGATCCTTTTATTAGAAAAATTCAAATTAATGAAGGCATTCCAGGTATAAGCTTACCCAGACAATGAATAACAACTAACATCAGTGCATATGTTGATGATTTATGTCTAAGTATTCAAACTGCAGAAAGTGCCCAAGTAATTGCACAAACAATTCGGGAATATGAGTTGGTATCAGGAGCCAGATTAAATTATGAAAAAAGCTGAGGGGTTCAAATTAACCCAGATATATGAGGTTTGGAACAAAACAAAATAGCCAACATCCCAGTAAAGACAGGCCCTGTAAAACATACTAGGCATAACCTTTGGCACTGAAGATGATGCCAAATTTAATTGGCAACAAGCCATAGCTAAAGGACACAATATAGTACAGCAATGGAAATACAAAACCATTTCTAAGAAAAAAAGAGTTTACTTAATTAAAACCCTGGTTGTGCCCCAATTTCTCCATATAGCAAATATTTTCCCCATGCCCTTCTCTTTAGAGGCACTTTTCATGGGCTATGGGGAAGCTGATTAAACCACATAAGGAGAATATTCACATATTATGATTTTAAGTAGATAATACTGCTCTCATAGAAACATAGACTTTAATGGCAGATAAGGACCACTTGGTCCATCTAGTCTGCTCATTTCCCTACCTACAGGGTAAGCTGCAGATCCAATTTAAACAGCAGCCTATTTCTTCCTACCCCCCACAAAAATTGCCTTATGTCTGTCCCATGCATTCTTGAATTCTCCCACAGTTTTAGACCCCACAACCTCCGCAGGAAGCATAAAGACAGCGCTAAACAAAGCATGTCACCTAGTGAAAGGTTGCAATAGACTGACCCACACGTGTGACCTCTACAGTTGCTCCAACTGGCTAAACTTTGATTGCTGCCTTAATTATCATACATGCCTCCTGGCTAAGAAAATTCAGTGCAAACTCACCCAACTGGCCTGCTTGGTCTTATCCAGCCTTACCCCCTCCAATGAGTCTCTAGGAGTACCTCCAAGGCCCCCCTCCTATTCTCCCACTGCAGGACATCCCTGGGTCAAAGAGCTTTCTATCACAGGGCCCCTTACTGGTTAAATGGCCTACCTGCTGCTCTCACTGCTGGGACAAAGATAGGCCCTTTCAAAACCACCCTCAGGGAGTTTCTCACAGAACACAACATGTGACTGCTCCTAGCATCCTTCCACTAAATCAGCCCCTGCTTTCTTCCTCCCATCTCTCTAACTCATAGTGTGCTTTTTTAATGGATTGTGTAATTATGCATCCTATTCTCTGCTAATCCACCAACTGTATTATCTCTGCATTGTAATAATTACTATGGTGGAGCAAATGTCTTATTATGGTATTCTCCTGTTTTTTACTCAATTCTGGGTTGTCTCTGCCCACAGAATGTAACATGAATTTGTTATACTACTTTCTTCCCAATTTTCTTTATGTAACATATTGACTAATTGCTTGATATGCACCTTTATTACTCCACTGTGTAACTTGTATACTATGTTAACTGATGAGGAGCCTTTGCAAAAGAGTCTATGACTCAAAGGGTGTAATTCCAATTTATTAATAAATAAATAAATAACTTAGGAGGTGTGAGGATTATCAATCCCATTATTTTTTCACAGCAAATTTTTTAGATAGAAATCTCTTGGAAGGATTGAAAGGTACAAACACCTGCTGGTACTCTATAGATTTTAGTTGACTACACACTTTACAAGAAAAGTGGGATGGGGTATACTATCAGTCTCTATGATCACGCACACATAGCACATTCCAACATACATTAAACCTTGTTTATCTAAATTAAGACAATGGAACTTAACACAAAACACAGTGATAATGAATTCTAGAAAATCCTTTTATATAAAAAATCATAGAAGAAATCCAGTTCATAACTTCAGAGTTTCCTGAATGTCCTGAAACACAGATGAAAGTAGCCTGTCAGCAACTAACAGACAACAGGAATTCCCAAACAAATGTGGGATGTGGTGTGGCTTTTGTGCCATGGTAGATTAGGGGTCAGAAATATTTTAACACATAAGGCAATACAAGAACGAATGTGCCCTAGGCTTACTTGTACAGATAAAATTGAAACAATAGAACATTTTTTTATTTAGTGCCCCTATGCCCAAGAGTTTTGGAACACTCTACAACAGAGATGGAAGGATGCTAAAATGTTTCCTGTAACATATGAAGTGTGAATTCTAGGTATCTATTAATACAGAATCTGGATATATGACAGAAGCACACTGAGATATATTTTTGTAGCATATAAATTCTATATGTGGCAAGCCAAATGTTCTTTCCTGGTGCAAGAAAGAGAGGTTTCCCCAAACTATGTGCTAATAAAGGTGGTGTCCTTTTTAAAGGCTAAATACTAAATGGAACAGCAATCAATACCTACCTACAAATACAAAAGTTTATGGAAACATTGTAGATGGGTTGTAGCAGAGAATTGAGGACAAATTTATTTCTTGATAGGAAGGCTGGCCAGCCAAACAAATATAGAAAAGGGTGTCTTTTTTTTTGTTAATATAGATTGATATACAGTATAATATCCTTTACCTCACAGAATAGGTTTGGTGTAGGTTGTTATGTTTATTGTACTTTATTCTCTAGTTGTGTCACTTTTGTGGTATTCCAACATTGGGAAAGGGGGGAAGAAAGCTGGCATTTATGAAATAATATGTATGCAATGTAATGTGTTTTTGTGTGCTTTTACAAATACAGAATTCCCCTATTCTTTTTGAGAAGTGCAATGGGATCTTTAACAGCCACCTGAATTGCCACTAGAAGAGGCAGATGGGACCTCGGTTTAACATCTCATCCAAAAGACGGCACCTCAGGAGTGTAGCACCCCTTCATGCTGCACCACAGTGTCAGTATTGGGATTTAACCCAACTGTCTTATGTGGGGATAGAACCCACAGCCTTCTGATCTTCCAGCCTCAGAGGTAAGTGTGTGACCTGCTGAGCCACTGACACTGACTACTTCTGCTGCTGCTGAGTAGGGGGTTTCTTCTGACTACACTGCCCCTATCTTTCCTCTCTAAACTGTCTCCTGACCTGACTGCAAGTGGTGACAGACAACCATTCAACTTCTAACAAAATCATTGCCCATAATTGCATCAATAGGGAGGTCTGATACTAGTCCCATAGCATGTATCGCTTGACCCCCTTCCCAGTTCAAAAATGTCCTTGCCATAGGCACTGAGACCACAGGGCTGGCCATTGTCAAAATTCTGGTGAACTGAACTGGCAGAATCTGTCCCTCATGTATTAAATTCAGATTCATACTGCAGTTCATGCTGCGGTTTGTCAGGAAATTTGAGGCGTGACACCTTTTCTTGTTCCCATCCCTGGACCCTTACTTCAGTGGTTCTTTCCTTTTGAGAATCCACCTATCCAATCTATATTTAAATGTTGGGTTTATTTCACAGACACTTACCTGTATGTCCAATGGTAGATTGTTCCACATTCCAACTACACTTTGTGAGCAAAAGAACCTTCTATTGTTTGTATTAAACTTAAACATATACAATTGCAGTGGATGCCCTCGGTCTCCACTGCATTCAGCTTGAATGCAAATCCCAGTTCTACAAATAGGTATAGGTCATTAACAACACCCCACAGAAACAACAGATCCCCTCTCCGTCATCTCTGTTCCAAGGATATAAGATTTAGTGTCACAAGTCTCTTTTGACATTCCAGGTTATTAAGCCCCTTTATTTGTTTGGTGAATTTTCTCTGGAGTCTTTCTAAATTGTGTATGTCAGTTTGTTTTTCTTATGAGGGGACCCGAATTGGGAACAGTAGTTAACATGTGGCCTTACATATGCTTGGTATAATGGGAGAAGGACCCTAGTATCCCTAGACACAGTGTTCTTCCTTATAGTCCATATGATCTTATTATTTATTTTTATTTATTCACAATTCGGATTTACAACCTTTGAGTCAAAGACTCATCTAAAAAGGCACCTCGTCACAGGGAAGGGAGACAACATATTGGTGGAGCAAAACAGTGGAGAACAATACAGGTGAGATACAAAAGAGCATACAAAGCAAGGCATTTCGGTGAACAATACAGAAGAGCATACAAAACTAAACAATTTCAGTGACACAGTGGAGCATGCAGGTTACAGTGCATGGTATACAGACTACAAGAAGCTATTCCAAATAAACTAGTACATATGTAATACTATAAGAACCCTAGGGGTACTAGGTGGTGGTTACATTATTAGCCCTGCCTATGACTATATTTGTCTGTTTGGAGAGTTTTAAGTCCTCTGTTTTTATTATTCCTTAGTCTTTCTCTATTGTTGTTTCTGCCAGTACTCCATCACCAAGACGGTATTGGTGTCTGTTGTTTTTTGGTCCTAAATGCATGGCTTCACACTTATCAATGTTCAAAGCCATACCCAAGTTCTTGTCTGTATTTTAATTCACCACTGAAAGAGAAGCACTTGTGTTTTTAGCCCCTGTGTTATTTTACCATTATTAAGTACAGGGTGCATATGAGCAGTGGAATTAGCATACGCATCACTTCCCACCCTGGCCAGTAGGTGCTGCTCTCTCAAAGAGGCATCCCCTCTCACTGCACTCTGACCCTTATTTCAGTTCTTCAGATGATCATATAATAAGTGCCTTGGTTTCTGGCATATATAACACATCTGCTACCCTGACTGTTTAATTCTGGAAGCATTATTTTCTACTTTGGGTTCAACCAAGCTGATTTATCAAGGCTGCACCCCAGGGTTCCTTTAAAACCTCCTGATGCCCCCCCCTCATAGTGTTTACACTGAATGTGTGGCCTGCTGTATGCAAACTGATGAGCTTTTTCAGATGTCTCCTTTGTAATGCTAGGTGTTTGGGACAACAATCATATTTCTAACTCTTCTGGTGCAGCCTGGAGAAAGTGTTCCAGCAAAGATTCATCTTTTACTTGTTCAGCAGTAACTGCTTTGGCACCCTCCAACAGTCTGTCTCAAACATTGCACAGTTTAGCACACATTTCCACTTAACTGTCTCCTGAGAGGTAATGGGGATCCCATTCTTGGTTTATGGGAGGGCCTGGACATAAGGGGTTAGCATCTTATGTTGATCTGGTGGGACTCCCTTGAGAAGGAAGGGGTACTGGGCTTACCAGAGAAGGTGAACTGACCTTTGGGGCAATTCCTGAGGTGGTGGGGAATACAAGGTAGTCCCACTTGGCACACAATTTATGGTAATGGAAAAGACCATCTAGGGTGTGTTGGTGAGAAATATGCATCTAAAGCCGACAGTTCAGAGAATGTCAGAGGAGGTTCAGAGAGGAGAACCTGAGGTTGTGTTAGCAGAGGTGTTGAGAGTTCTAGAAATCCCTACTATGCAGGACTGTAGTAGTGTCCAGGAAATAAAGGCTACGGGAGAGGAAACTGTTCTGACAAGCACTGAGGTTGTGCCAGAGGAAAGGGCTGCCCCAGAAGCAACCATAGTAATGGAGTGTTCTGGTTACCAGGGTGAGAGACCTGAAGAAGTCAGCACAACAGTTTCATGTGACTGTGAGGAAAAGCTGATATCTACTTATGTAAGTACTGTTACCAACCTTATTGACACTGAACAAGAGTGTCTCACAAAGGCTGAAGGGACTGTTAAGATTGTTTTGCCTGGGAGTTCAAAAATTCATTCCCCTATGATTTGTATCACTGAAAAATTCAGTATGTTAAACTCTGGAAAAAAGAGTAAGTGAGCTCACTAGTAAGGATGAACTGGGTTATACTAAGCCATATTACATAAGAAAAGGCAATCAGCTGTTCAAGAGGCATTTCAGCATTCAAATTGGCTGCATGGAGGAGCAGGTAGTGGCGCCCAAACCACTCTGGCAGCAAGTGTTGGCAGCTGCCCATATTGGCATTAATGGAGAGCACATGAGGCAGAGGAAAACAGTGGCCAGCCTAACAACGCACAGCTATAGGCCTATAATTTTCAGGCAGGTGAAAAAGTTCTACAGGTCCTGTGTGGTGTGCCAGCAGTCAAAAGAAAGGGCCAGAAGTTTACTCTAGTTAACAGAAAGAAAAGTTAGTGGGGCAGCTTGTTGTAATGTGGTCCATGCAAGGGTTAGGTATGGTCAGGAAGTTACCATGCAAACAGAGGAGTATCATGACATCTGCACCACTGTCAGCTGGTGGGACTTAGATGCATTTATTGTGGTAGGGTAACCTCATTAGTTATGAATCCATCTAATCTAATGTTTTGAGTTTTTTCCATTTGTCCCTGATTACAACATGCTGTAAACCAAGTTTAAAAAAAATCAGTTTTCCTTCCAACAGGGTAGGCCTAGGATGGTTCCTTTTTGTGATGTCGACTAACCATTTTAGTTTTCAGATAAAGGTGTGGAACTGTTTCCTGAGGTGAGAGCAGAGAGGGATGGGAATGTTTCTCATGCTGTGGAGCTCTCCATTTCAAAAATGTGCAAAAATAAAATTCTGTCCTTTATAGGTGGGAGATGAAGGGTCACCCATTTGAAAGAGGATATTCCTTGATTTCTGAGGCAGCAGGGGTATCTGTTCTGGGACCTGTCTGGTGAGCGAGAGGATATACAAATATGCAAAAATTAATGAAGATGGCTGCTGCCCTGTGCAGTAAACTCCTCACTGGGGTTGGTGGACAGCATGTTTAAAACATATAGTTGAAGAATCAGGCCTTGAATAAAGGGAAACTGAAGAACAAATGCTTAGTTATAGAAAAAAACTGAGCCTGAGGTATGAGAGGAACCTACTACTGCTCTGCCTAAAGGAGACACAGCAAGTAAAATACAGAGAAGGTAGATGAAGGAATTTTGGAAAATTGGGGAAACCTCAAAGAGCCTTCAGGCCATGGAAGCAAAAGAGAGAGAGATGGCTCTCTTTCAGACTTCCATGGAAACATAGACTTTGATGGCAGATAAGGGCCGCTTGGCCCACCTGGTCTGCCCCATTTCTCTACCTATTGGAAAAGCTGCAGATCCTAGTTAGCCAACAACCTACTTCCTCCTACCCCCCCACTAGAATCGCATT
Source organism: Neoceratodus forsteri (assembly GCA_016271365.2). NCBI lineage: Eukaryota > Metazoa > Chordata > Ceratodontiformes > Ceratodontidae > Neoceratodus > Neoceratodus forsteri. The sequence continues at coordinate 656,729,296 of CM028132.1, forward strand.
ATGTCTGTCCCATGCATTCTTGAATTCCTCCACTGTTTTTGACCCCATGTCTTCCTCAGGAAGGCCGTTCCATGCATCCACCACCCTCTCCATGAAAAAATACTTCCTTACATTGCCCTTGAGCCATCCTCCCTCTATCTTCAAATTGTGCCCTCTTGTTCTTGCAAATTTCTTTTTCTGAAAGATGCTACCCTCTTGGCTTTTTTTGATTCCCTTGAGGTACTTAAATGTTTTTACCATGTCCCCCCCTCTCCCTCTTTTCCTCGAGGGTATACATATTAAGCTCCTTCAATCTCTCTTCATATGGCTTCTGGTGCAGACCCTGCACCATTTTAGTTGCCCTCCTCTGGACTGACTCATCCTGTCTCTGTCCTTCCATAGACTGGGTCTCAAGAACTGCATGCAGTATTCCAGATGGGGTCTCAACAACTGTCTGTACAGAGGGATAACAACTTCCTGTTTTCTACTGGTGATGCCTCTCCCTACGCATCCCCATATCCCCCCAGCCCCCCTTACTGCCTTCTCACATTGCTTGCCTACCTTTATGTCATCTGATATGACTACCCCCAGGTCCCTTTCCATTTTTGTTGTTGTTAGTTCCTCCCCCCACATTCTGTACTCATCCCCTGGGTTTTGTTGCCCAGGTGCATTACTTTGCACTTTTTTGCATTGAATCCAAGCTGCCATACTTTTGACCATTCCTCCAACTTTGCCAAGTCTCTTCTCATCCTTTCCACCCCCCCCTTGCATATCAACCCTGTTGCAGATCTTCGTGTCATCTGCAAAGAGGCATACTTTCCCTTCCAGACCCTCTACAATATCACCTATAAAGACATTAGAGAGGACTGGTCTTAGTACTGAACCCTGCAGTACCCCACTAGTAACCCCACTTTTTTCAGAGTGGACTCCATTTACTATTACCCTCTGTGTTCTGTTGTCCAGCCAATTTTTTATGCAGGCTACAACCCTGGGACCCACTCCCAGCCTGGCTGACTTGTTTATAAATCTTTTACATGTGACTGTGTCAAATGCCTTGCTAAAGTCTAGGTAGGCCATGTCCATAGCCCCTCCCTGGTCTACTGTCTACTATTTTGGTCACCTAAAGAAATCAATTAGATTCATCTAACATGACCTTCCCACTGTGAGACCATACTGCCTTGGGTCCTGTGCCCTACTGGCCTCTAAGTATTCAACAATTCTTTCCTTCAGAAGTGATTACATCATTTTCCTCACTACTGAGGTCAAACTAACAGGTCTGTAGTTTCCTGCCTCTGTATTGCTTCCACTTTTGTGAAGGGGAATCACATCCACCCTCTTCCAGTCCTCAGATACCAGACCATCCTCCCATGATTTGTTAAAAAGGGTAGTAAGTGGTGTCACTAGTTCTCCCCTTAGTTCTTTTAGAATTCTGGGGTGAATCCCGTCAGGCCCCATTGCTTTGTCCACCTTCAGTTTTAGGAGTTCTTTCAGGACACTTTCTTCTGTGAATGGACTGGTATTAACCACCCTATCCAGAGTGCTTCTATTGTTTAGTTTATGTACCACCCCAACTCTTCTTTTGTGAATACTGAGCAGAAGTATTCGTTCAGTACCCCTGATTTTTCAATCTCACCCTCTGCCCAACCCCCTTCCCTTTATTAAGCCTCACTATCCCTCCTTTGGTCATTCTTCACTCCCTACTGTACCTATAAAAGGTTTTATCCCCCTCCTTAACTGAGTTGACTATCTTTTATTCAGTTTGGGCCTTTGCTATTCTGACTGCCTTCCCCACTTTCTTCTGCTCTAACTGGTACAGTACTCTGCCCTGCTCCTTCTGTGTTTCCTTATACTTCCTGAATGCTACATTTTTCTCCCTAATCTTCATTGCCACCTCTTTTGAGAACCATAGTGTGTGTTTTCCTTAGTTTTGTTTTGTTGATTTGCTTCACACAAAGGCTTGTTGCCTCTGATGGCTGTTTTGATTTTTCAGACTTAATAGTCTGGGTATTTGCTATTGAACCCTTTCATATTAGGCAAGGTCTTCTCAGATATTCTGGGGAATGCAAGACCTGCAGAGTCTGTTGGAGGTCTGTGGTGGGAAAGAGAATGTAAGGGATTTATGCCTGGGGATGAGGAGCCAGTCTGGGTGCAGACCTCCTTAAAATGAAGACAAGGATTCCTAAATATGGAAATGAGAAAAGCTACTAGTATGTACGCTATGAAAGGCAAAGATTGGCTACCTTTGCTAGTTTGGTGCAAGCCTGAATTGATCTGTGCACTGACAAGTACATCTTTCCTTTGCATAAAGCATAAAGCTGGGGACTGGCAATAAGAAACCACCCTGAGGAGAGATGCACATAAAGATCCCAAAAGTAAGTAAAAGGAGATGGTGCATTCCATCTACTAATTTACATAGGGTTCCTTAAGGGTGGGTCTCCTGGAAAGGGATGGATGGGAACCCCTTTTCACTCTTTCCCTAGGAAGTAGTGAGCATAATACTGGGATAAACAGATGCTGATGGTAACAGTGGCAGCAGTGCTAGAACTGACAAAAGCATGTCATCAGTTGGGGGGGAATTTATGGTGTCAGAGGTGGTCTCCTCACTGGGCACAAATGCCATATTCAGTAAGGATCCTGGTGGAAGGGTGTGACTGCAGGAGGATAGCTAGCTGCAAGATGGAGTCTGCAGAATCCACTATAGAGCTGCAAAGTGGACTGATAAAGAGATCCTAATGTGCTTGATGGTGGTGGTTTGTCAGCTGTCCAAGAGCTATGATGAGAGGAAAGGAGATCTGAACTGTGGAGAGATCAGTCCTCTGCAGGAGTGAAAACTGGCTGATGCAAGACAGGAGTAGTCAGTGCAGGGGGCAGTCTCAGAAATACTGACTTGTGGTGGTGCTAGCAAAGGCTGGGATGTTTTGGATCAGAGCTGAGTTGAGCAGCTGGAGAGGTGATTGGTCTGCCTAAAGTATGGGCTGCATAGCTGCAAGTGTAGGTAGGACCACCCTCAGGTACTGGATTTGTCCTTGTGAGCCTACTGGCTGAATGAGAGCCAACAGCCCTTTAAGCCAAGTTTTTACAGTAGCCCAGGATCATCCTGACTAGTCAACCAGTACAAGCAATACAGAAGTTCCAGATTTGCACTGTTTGAACTGCCTATTTCTTTATCCATTGTCTCCAAGTCCTTATTGGGACATTTTAAAAGAGTTTTTCTCACCTTCTGTGTCTTCACTCCATCACACCCTTCCACAAGGTGCTTTCTTGAGTCCCTAAATTTGAACCTATATGCCTTGGATGTCAATTCACAATGTTACAATAAAACATTTTGCACTTTAACGTAGTCCATGTGGTTTGCATCATTCATTCTAGTGAAAGCTAGAAAGCTTTGCCTGTGAGTACTGGTTTGAGATGAGTCACCCAAGAAGCTCTGTTCAACTTGAACTGCTCAAACACTCTTTCTAAATATTTTCAATTTCATTTTGGCTTCTTGGGGGAGGAGGGCAGATTCCTGCTTACACAGTACAAGGCCTCTAGAATATAGGAATCATTCAAGTTGCTCAAGGTACATATTGCTTCGACTTGGTATCAGACACATGTTTACTTTTTAAGTTGATAGTGCTCTCTCAAATAGAAGATTATAGAATAGCTCAGAAAATGGATTACCTGTACTTAGGCCCTGGCCATACTACACCAGAAAAATCCCTCTGTAATGCTACAGAGTGTCCAAACCATTACTGTAATGGTTTGCATTCATACTGGTAATGTTACACAAGGCATTTTTTAAACCATTACAGAAACCATTTGTGAGGTGGTTTCAACAATGGTTTGGTAACGCTTTCATTTCTGTAATGTTTCCAGTGACAGTGTGGATGCATGGGTGTCTAGCCTTCAGTCTCTTAGTATACCTTCATGCACTGCAGCAGTGTTGTAATGCATGCTGGGAGAGGCTAAACCAGGAAATAAACACTGGGAGCAAGGAGCACAAGTGGCATCTGCAAACAGGGAGACTTGTGACTGGCAGCAGCAAGAACCATCCCCTGCGCACCAGAAAACCTTCATATTTTTGCTCCGGAGTGCAGGACAGGACCAACGCTTGAGCAGAAACACCTATTGAGGCAGCGTTATAAGTGAAGCCTGTAGCCAGCAGCGGAAAATTGAGCAGCACTCCCAACTGAAGTGCTGGAGTGCCAGAACTTGGATTGTGCCCCAAGCATAACTCTGGTGGCAGCAGCTGTACTGTGGCACCCGTGGTTGCTATGTTGTGTCTATGCCCCCAAGACCTGCATGTGACCATGGATGGGTGCTGTCACCATCAACTGCATCATGGGATGTCCATTGTTCTCAAAGGGTTGACACCATTCAGAGAATGTGGACAGTCTGCAACATTTTAAAACATTATCAATACTGTTCAGTGGTAGTGTGGATACATTGTAACATTTTCAGTCTGTAACACTTTCAAAACATTAAAAATGTTTTATGTGTAGTATGGACAGGGCCTTAGTAAAACATTGCAACCACAGATACATAAAATATCTATTATTTACATAAAATGTACAGGACATGCACTAAATCTATGAGAATACATAAACTAGGGAATTTAAAACAATGGTTAAATATGAAAGTACATGTAGGCCCCCCCAATTCCAGCTTACTTGATAGGGCTACGGCCCTCAGACCCTCTGCCAGGCTTCCTCCAAGCAGCTGTGGTGTTAATGGGCTAAATTAAATAACATGTGGCCCGACTTCAAGGAGCAAGCCAGGAAGACAAAATGGCAGTGCCCTAAAGAACTACAGACTTGTTGCTGCTGGGAAAATACCCAGCGGCAGCCTGGAGATCACCTGGGGAGATGCAGCTAATAATAGAGAAGCTGCTGAGGGGAAATATAAGGCTGGTTTTTGGTGCTGAAAAGGGGTTGGAGGTCAAGAGGGACTGCAGGGTGGATGTGAGAGGAGAGACTTCTCAGAGGAATAGTGTCTAACTGGCTGTGCAAACCCTGCCTACATCCATCTGCCCAGCTGAGTGCAGGAGGAAAAGCAGCTGCTTGTGAGACTGAAACAGGGTAGAGAAATGAAGAGTTGTATAGCAGCCCAGCTAGTTAGAACTTCAGTTTGAATTGAGAAAATAAGAGATGGGCTGTGGACTTTGAAAATAACCCCTGTTCCCACAGCACAGAAATCATTAAGTGAAGTGGACATTTCAGTCAGGGGAGAGTCTGCAAGTGTCAATTGGACTGTAGGTTTTAAGATTATGGAAGCATTGCTGCCCTGCGTTGGTCCTGAGGGTGGTCCTGCATGCTTTGGAAAGGGTTTTGGGAGCATAAGCAATCTTGGTTCCCTGGACTGAAGACATCAACACACCGGGTGGAAGGACAAAACAGGCCTGTCTGTGTGAAGTCTGTATACAAAGGCCCATAGGGGAAGTTGGCAAGGTCAGGCAGGTGAAGATCATCATCCCTGAAGCAATCAAGTTTTATTTTCCCCACCAGTGGTGCATCACCTACGTCAAAACCTCCATGGTGCCATGCAATGCAACTGGCTGTGAACCCTCAGAGTGGACTGCAAATCATGAGTACCAGGAGCTGTGGCTCTGGAAGTCTTTTAGTTAGCTAGTCAATTAGGAATCTGGAGGTATATCATTCCACCTCTATTACAAGACACTCAAGTCTGCCAGTATAAGATCATCAATCCAATGTGTGTTGTCTTCAATTGGGCCCCGAAGAAAGACCCTAGGCCTGCACCATTGCACAGGGACAAACTGGATGCACCCAAGAGGTAGTGAAAGGGTTGATACTAGTGAAGGTATTTTGCCTAGAGTTAATTGTGTTTAATATTCTCTTTCTTGTTCCCCCTCCCAAATAAAAAAGGTTACTGTCTTCATTTTATTCACTGTCCCTGTGTTATTGAAAGAGTACTGGGGGGGTGTGGGGCAATAGTGTGGAAACTGTAATTTGTGTGGAGAACATATTGTTAGGGCAGGGTACTATTTCCTGGAGGGGTGGTAACCTGTTCTTTATCCACAGGATTCCCTTGACATTACCCCAGGTGGAGGCACTGCACCACACAAGCTGCCACAGCAGAAACCAGGCTGGCCCCCTCAGAGGTGGGTTCAGAACTACCATGAGGGCCCCGAAGCAGCCAAGGTGAGTCAAAAGGCTGTTACAAGTGGAAGGCACCTATGGGATTTACTGCCCCCTAGAGTTATCACTGAAATTGCAGTTTGAAAATTTTGGTACCCCCCCCCAGTTGGGATAAGTGACATTTTTTTTTATTTATTTATTGAGATTTTCAGGCATTCCAGGAAGTAGAGAACTGGTGTGCATTTGAGGGCCTTGACTCTCAGAGGATGCTGCTGCTGTTAAAGAATGTGATGGGGGGACAGACAAAAGACTTTGTTATTGGAAGTATTAGATGGAGACCTGACAGAGTGTGGGAGAATGAAAATTCAAAGGGTGACCAATGACCCCAGCACTGGGCTTAGGGAGTTAATAATAGAGATGGACAAGAGTTTAGGTGCTGTTGACCTAACCCCTACTGTGACACTGGGAGGGTTTCAGGAGACATGGGTGGTGCTGAAGAGAGGGAGTCAGGCTACTTCACCTCCTGGTAGTCCACCCCCCCAAAGAACCCCCTGCCCCATGATCCAGGGAGTTTTGAAGCTAAACTGGACTCCCTGCTCGCTAGTGAAGGGAAGTCCATGAAAGACCTTCAGGCTTTGTTCCTGAGAGGGGGGCCCTCCCCTATAGTGCTGCCCAGTGGAGTGACCCCCTATGTGGTGGCACCGTATGTGCAGTACAAATGGCTGCATACCTTCTCAGGGGCAATCCCCATGCCAGCTGAGGAAGATGGCTTTGAGTCCTGGATAAGTCAGGCCACCCAACTGGTCCAAGTCTGGACATGTTTGAATGAGGAAAAATGCAAGAGGGTTGTTGAAAGCTTAAAAGGCATGGCTTTGGATGTGATTCTGTACATACAGGCCAGCCAGCCTAACTGTACTGCAGATGACCACATGGCCATTTTGAAAAGCAGCTTTGGTTTGTCGAGAAAAGAGAGGCCATCCTGTTTCAATTGTGGGGCACCAAGCAGCAGTATGGTGAAAAATTGATGCAGTACATCACCAGGGTGGAGGCCATGGGGAGCAAGATTGCAGAGGATGGTGGAGAGTCCCCAGAGCAAGTAGCTAAGATGAGACTTGACCAGATCCTTAGGGAGTCTGTGCACTCCCGATTGACTCAAATTTCACTCCGATTAAGGGACCAGAAACAAAAAACCCAGACTTTCAAGCAGTTGTTGGATGAGGTGATGGAGAAGGAAGCTCAGGGAAATGTTGTTGACTCACTGCAGACGTCTGGCAGCTACCAGTGCCACCCTGTGACCCCAAACCACAAACCCTGCAGAATGGCCTTGTTCCTTGGAGTTGGGGAATGTGCTGAAAGAGTTAAGAGATTGTGTGCAGGACTACAAGGGAATAAGAGAAACACCTGCCACACCTACTGTGGCAGAGTTCCAAGAAATAAAAGACTGTGTGAAGGCCTTTCAGCTGGCATGGGAGTCCCGACCCTTGCAAAGTGTTATTGTGTCCAAGCCTAGGTGGCAATCTACTCAATATTCTGCCCCAAGACCTAGACCTCAAATACCCCTTGGGCCTCGAGAGGGCTGGTTCTGTTTCAAATGTGAACAAGGTGGTCATGCCCGACATGGTTGCCTCTGGGCTGAAAATCCTCAGTTAGTGGCTGAAAAACAATGGCGAATGGACCAGGCAAACACCAGTGGGGACCAGTAATGGAGCTGCCTGGGCCCTAGCCATTGCATTGCTCCACCAAGTAGACTGACTCCCAAATTCCCCCTACTAGCTGGGTGTCACCCGGCCTGATTGGCCCCCAGGCTGATGCAGAAATCTTGCTGGAGGGAGTGCCTTGTTTCGCTCTACTGGATAGTGGGTCACAGGTCACCAACATTCATCAGACTTTCTATAACAGATATTTGCAGCATTTGCCCCTCCTGCCCCTGTTTGGTTTGTCACTGTGGGGGATAGGTATTTCAAATTACCCTTATGATGGTTATTGCATGGTACTAATAGCTTTCATTTCAAAGGGTCCCAGAGAGCACCCCACCATTGAGACTTTGGCTTTGATATGCCCGGAGCCACAAGGCATGACAGACACACCTGTATTAATTGGAACAAATGCTGATACGTTCGGAAGGCTGGTGAAAATGTGCATCAAAAGAGATGGGACTGATGAGCTAGTGAACCCTCTGGCAAAAGCTGTGATAAAGAAAGTGGGCTTGACTGTGGCAAGTGCAAAAACAACTGTGGAAGAGAGTGTTGGTGTAGTGTGCCGGGTAGATGGAAAAGAGTTGATTCTGCCTCCAAGTTCAGAGTGCCAAGTTGTGGGAATTGCACAGTTTGCTCAGCCACCTCAAGGACGTGCTTTCATCATTGATGCTCCGCCACCTAATAGTTTACCTGAGGGGCTGCTGGTGCAAAGAGGAGTGCATTCCCCTCCAGATGCACCCTGGGTCAGGCATGTTACAGTGAGGGTCCAAAATGAATCATGAAAACCCAGAGTCATCCGAAAGGTCAAGTACTGGCAAGTATCTACTGGTGTGACAGTGTAATTGCAGTGAACCCAATGGTAGCCACTGAAGAAGAGCTAGATCCAAATCTGTTCATAAAGTTTGTGAAACCCCCCATACCCGCCAGCACAAGCAGTAGCCTAAGTCAAAATTGCCAAGCCGATGAAAGGTCTTCTTGCTGTATGAGTGGAACATGGGGTGTGTGGAAGGTGAAGATCATCAGATTCGATTAAAGGATGAGCGGCCTTTCTGAGAGAGGTCTCAGAGGTTGGCCCCAGGCGACATTGAGGATTTTTTTTTTTTTTTAGTCTTTGGTAACTGGGTAAGGCCCACTAGGCACAAGTGCCTGCTTCCAGGGGTGACCTGGGAGCACTGGGCGGTTAAGTGACTTGCTCAGTCAGACAGTATGCAAGTGGAGGTTATCAGAATCAAACTCCGGTCTGGTCTGCTGGATGTATTAACTCATTCACACCTTGTTCCTCTAACCTATAGGCTATACTGCCAGCCCCACAGCAACACCTGCAGGAGTTATTGAATGTAGCATAATTACCAAGTCCCAGAGTCCTTATGCCTCCCCCATTGTAGTGGCCCAGAAGAAGAGTGGAGCCATGAGGATGTGCGTAGACTATCACATGCTAAGCAAGATGACCATCCCGGACCAGTACACTGTGCCCCAGGTAGAAGATGCCTTGGCCAACCTGTCCAGGAGCCAGTGGTTCTCTGTGTTGGATCTCCGGAGCAGCTATTATCAAATCCCCATGGTGGAGGAGGACAAAGAAAAAAATGCTTTTATCTGCCCGTTGGGGTTCTACCAGTTTGAGCATATGTCACAGGGAATATCCGAAGCACCAGCCACTTTCCAGCACTTGATGGAGAAGGCTGTGGGGGATATGAACTTGCTTAAAGTTATTGTCTACCTAGATGACTTGATCATATTCGGTCACACCCTGAAAGATCACAAGACCTGGTTAATGAAGGCTCTGGATCGACTGAAAGAGTTTGGCCTGAAGGTATCAATTGACAAGCGCCAGTTCTGCCAGCCAGCAGTCAAGTATGTGGGGCACATCGTCTCAGCAGAGGGTGTACAAACTGAGCCAGCTAAAGTGGAGGCCCTCACCATCTGGCCTAGGCCCAACAACCTAAGGGCTCTGCAGTTCTTTTTGGGGTTCTGTGGCTACTACAGTCACTTCATAAATCAATCCATCAATCAATCAAAACTTTATATAGCACGTTTCAAAATCAAGGCACTTTACTTAATAAAAGCATAATAAAATGAATAATGTTATAAATTATTTAAAACAGTCAAATAATTAACCAATTAAACAGGGAAGGCCAAAGAAAATAAATATGTTTTTAACATGGATTTAAAACTACTAATGGTCAGGCATTCTCTTAACCGATGAGGTAGAGAATTCCACAGGGTTGGTGCTTCGAATGAGAAAGCACGATCTCCAGATGTTTTAAGATGAACCCTGGGAATCTCTAGCAATCCCTCGTCGGTGGATCGGAGAGGGCCACTGGGGGAGTAGGGAGTCAGAAGATCTTTCAGGTAGTCTACTCAGACTACTCGATAGTGGTACACCCACTTAATGATTTGATGCAAGGTTATCCCCAACTAACCAGAAGAAGAGAGCCCCAGGGCAAGGACAAGTCCAGCAAAGGAGTACTTGCGAGTTGGTGAATCTTTTGGTGAACGGTGGACCCGTGAGTGTGAAGCTGCTTTCCGGGAGATTATTCGGAGATTAAATGAGGCCCCTAATTTGGTGTTTGCTGACCCTAACAAACCTTATGTTCTCCACACTGATGCCAGTCTAAATGGCTTTGGAGCTGTGCTGTATAAGAAGCATCCCAAAGGGCATAGGCTAGTGGCATGCGCTAGCTGTAGTTTGACACCTTCTGAAAGAAACTACCCATGCATAAACTGGAATTCCTGGCATTAAAGTAGGCCGTGACTGACAAGTTCCATGAATACCTGTATGTAGTTTCTTTTATGGTCAGAACAGACAACAACCCCCTAACCTTTGTCACCACGACAGCTAAACTGGATGCTGCAGGACACCAATGGCTCTCTGCTCCCTCCACCTATAATTTCAGCCTTGAGTATGGAAGTGGTGAACTAACATAGATGCTGATGCTTTGTCAAGACATCCACATGGTGATGACTCTGACCCCTCCATTCAAATTTAGTGCTGTGGTTCAAGTGTTGTGTTCCAAGTTTGTCGTGCCTGCTGACGATCCAGTTGTGAACCCTACCAGATCCATAGATATGCTGGGGCCCTCTCCCAAAGCTGTCCCACCGGCATATCTGAATATCACCAGGCTGGACATGTCTTCACTACCCCAACCCAGTAAGTCTGAACTACGGCAGGCATAGAGAGATGACCCTGTGATCCAAGACCTAATCTGGGCCCTTGAAAAGAGACATTCAGCCAACGACATGAGCAGCCATCACCCCTGACACCAAACGCCTGTTGAGAGAATGGGGAAAGCTAGTTCTAATAGATGGACTGTTACTGTGAAAGGTACATAACAAAGACAACCCTGAACGTTCCAAGTTTCAGCTGGTACTGCTACAGGGGTACCGTGATATAGTCCTGAAGTCCTTGCATGATGACATGGGTCATCTGGGTTATGAACATATCCGAGATCTATGTAGAGCACAATTTTATTGGCCCCCACATGAAGACTGATGTAGTAAAACACTGTAAAAGCTGCCTGCAGTGCATACAGAGGAAAACCATCTCAAAGCGAGCTGCCTCTCTAGTCATCATTAGTACCAGTGGGCCCCCTCAACCTAGTCTGCATGGATTTTTTGTCCCTCAAGCCTGACCACAAAAACACAGCTAATATTCTAGTTAATACTGATCACTATACCAGGTATGCCCAGACATTTCTCACCAAAGATCAAAAGGCTAGCACTGTGGTCAAGTGTTGCAGCAGATTGTATAACACTACGGTATCCCAAAGAGAGTTCACTCTGATCAAGGCCAAGATTTTGAAAGTCGACTTGTGAAAGAGTTCTTGGCCACATACAGTATAAAGAAATCTCACACCACACCGTACCACCCCAGGGAGACCCTCAACCTGCGCGGCTTCAACTGAACTCTGTTGAACATGTTGAGTACCCTGGACCCAGCCAACAAAGCAAACTGGAGTCAGAAAGTAAGCTATCTGGTGCATGCGTACAATTACACCAAGAATGATGCCACCCAACACTCTCCTTTCTACCTCATGTTTGGTCGTGAAGCCCTGCTGTCCATTGATCTTTGTTTTGGTGTGTCTGCTGACTGCACGTCCCACCGAACCTACCTGGAGTATACACATCAGTTAAGAGAGCAACTTAAAAATGCATACCAGCTAGTGTCTGAAGCAGCAGCTCGCAGTAACCAAAGTAACAAGCAGAGGTATGACCACAGAGCTTGTAATCAAGAGTTGCAAGTGGGGGATCATGTTCTGCTTCAAAACTTGGGGTTGCAAGGCAAACTCAAGCTTCAAGATAGGTGGACCCCAGAAAGTTACATTGTGGTTACAAAGCTGCCAGAATTGCCAGTGTACCGAATCAAACAAGAGCAAGGCTGGGGTCTAGGAAAGACTGTCCACTGAAACACCTACTCCCCATCGGTGAGATTATGCCTGACCCTGCCCCTGGTCCCAAACATCCAGCTGCAAGACAGCCCATGACACGTAGTCAAGCTGCTCAGAAAAGACAACAAAGTCCAAGCGCATCCATGCCTCTCGAAAAGAACACACTGAACCTGAATACTGGTCCAACTACGCTTTCTGAAAGGACTCACAGAAGTGATTCTGCTGTAGATATTCCCCTGAGAGGACCACATTGAACCTCAACACTGGTCCAGCTGAGCCTCCTGAGTGGCCTGCCAGCAGTTCTTCTCAAGAAAGTGAGGAGGAGGAGGAGTTTTAACTTTGTCCTTCTGAGCATAGTTCTGAGTTACCCCAGACCTTGTGGGAATGGTACTGTCAAAACTCACCTCCGCCCACCAGCACCGACCCTCCAGACTCTCAGTTCTTCTTGAATCTAAATGCCATGCATTTCATTTCTGAGAAGGAGCCTGTGGTCCTTATGCAAGAGCCCAATGTGGACATTGAAATGGACAATGAAGATGATTGTGGCCCCCTCAAACCTGTGGTTGATGCACCAGCCACCCCTTGCCCTGCTCTTGTCCCAGCCCCACAGCAGGATCAAAGTAGTGTAGCTGTACCTGACCAGGCTCTGCGGCAGACTGCAGAACCTAGCCAGGTGGGGTTGCCTGTTATTTCTGGGGAGATTCCCATACCTGACACAGCTTTGCCTTGGAGGATGGCAAGACAGCCCAGGCCCATTGTCAAACTTACGGATGATACCCTGGGTGCCTCCTCTGACCTTCCCCTCCATGTTATTCACAAGCTTGTGGTTCCTGTTCTTTTCCCCCCTGGTGTTGCCCAATGGATGGGGTGGGAAGGTGTATGTGCATACTTGTAGTTACCTGTATATAATTAACCTGTGTTGTTTGAACAGATATCAATGGTGAGATACAAAATGTGATGAATATGTGATAATTGTTGGTGTAGTTAGGAATCAGGTGTCTAGTTAGAAAAGTGCATGTTAAAATGTTGGTTAATAGAATGACTTGTCGGGACACCAAGCATTTAGCCAAGGGAGTGTGTAAGCCCCCCATTTCAGGCTTACCTGGTAGGGCTATGGCCCTCTGACCCTCTGCCAGGCATCCTCCAAGCAGCTGTGGTGTTAATGGGCTAAATTAAATAATATGGGGCCCAACTTCAGTGAGCCTGCCAGGAAGACAAAATGGCAGCACCCTAAAGAACTACAAACTGGTTGCTGCTGGGAAAATACCCAGAGGCAGCCTAGAGATCACCTGGGGAGTTGCAGCAAATAATAGAGAGGCTGCTGAGGGGAAATATAAGGCTAGTTTTTGGCACTAAAAAGGGGTTGGAGGTCAAGAGGGACTGCAGGGTGGATGTGAGAAGAGAGACTGCTCTGAGGAATAGTCTAACTGGCTGTGCAAACGCTGCCTACATCCATCTGCCCAGCTGACTGCAGGAGGAAAAGTAGCTGCTTGTGAGACTGAAACAGGGTAAAGAAAAATAGAGTTTTATAGCAGCCCAGCTAGTCTGAACTTCAGTTTGAACTGAGAAAATAAGAGATGGCCTGTGGACTTTGAAAATAACCCCTCCTTCCACAGCACAGAAATCATTAACTGAAGTGAACTTTTCAGCTGGGGAGAGTCTGCAAGTGTTGATCCAAGCTGCTATGACAGGACAAAGCCTGCTGTGAAAGTATCCTCCAGGTGAGGGTCTGTAGGTTTTGAGACTGTGGAAGCACAGCTGCCCTGCATTGGTCCTGAGGGTGGTTCTGCGTGCTTTGGAAAGGGTTTGGAGAACATAAGCAATCTTGGTTCCCTGGACTGAAGACATCGACACACCAGGTTGAAGGACGAAACAGGTCTGCCTGTGTGAAGTCTGTATACAAAGGCCCATAGGCGAAGTTGGCATGGTCAGGCAGGTGAAGATCATCATCCCTGGAGCAATCAAGTTTTATTTTCCCCACCAGTGCTGCATCACCTACATCAAAACCTCCATGGTACTGTGCAACGCAACTGGCTGTGAACCCCCAGAGTGGACTGCAAATCATGAGTACCCTGAGCTGTGGCTCTGGGGAGTCTTTTAGTTAGCTAGTCAGTTAGGAGTCTGGGGGTAAATCATTCCACCTCTATTACAAGACACTCAAGTCTGCCAGTATAAAATAATCAATCCAACATGTGTTGTGTTCAACTGGGCCCTGACGAAAGACCCCAGACCTGCATCACTGCACAGGGACAAACTGGGTGCACCCAAGGGGTGGTGAAAAGGGTTGATACTGGGGAAGGTATTGTGCCTAGAGTTAATTGTGTTTGATATTCTCCTCTTTGTAAGTAGTAGTAAACCATGTTTTATTCATAAGAATAAAGGATACATTCGATACATTTGTTCCCCCTCCCCAATAAATAAGGTTACTGTTTGCATTTTATTTATTGTCCCTGTGTTATTGAAAGAGTGTTACTGGGGGGTGTGGGGCAATAGTGTGGAAACTGTAAGTTGTGTTGGGAACATATTGTTGGGGCAGGTACTATTTCCTGGAGGGGTGGTAACCTGTTCTTTATCCACAGGATTCCCTTGCCATTACCCCAGGTAGAGGCACTACACCACACCAGCTGTCACTGCAGAACTCAGGCTGGCCCCCTCAGAGGTGTGTTCAGAACTACCTTGAGGGACCCCAGAGCAGACAAGGTGAGTCAAAAGGCTGTTACATAGAGGATAGGAAAATGTTAACTCAAGTGACATAAATTCTGAGTCTTACCCTAAGATGTTAGATGTCTCTGCTGGTGGTGGTGAGGGCTCAATCTGCTCCATAAAAGTGATTCATTGAGCAATGCGGATTCGAAGAGTACTCTGCAATGCGAAGCAGAGTACTTCGCATTATAATGAGGAACGCGAAGTGTATTGGAAACAGCTACTTCGCATTACTCCGCCTCAACTGTTCACTTCTCTTTCAATTTTTAAGGCGAAGTACATTGGTGGCAGTTCCCTTCACCTCACTTCACCTTGTTTTTGAGCTCCGAAGGCAGATTTTGCAGTGATTCATGGGAGTTCAGGTCACATGGACTCTATATTGATCTGCACAGCCTCAGTTTGAGGTAGTATGAGTAGGAAGGAGTAGGAGACAGTGTGCTCTGATAACTGTCTGTAGGAATCTTTTAAAAGCTGTTCAGAAAGCATTTTTCTGTTTTGGGGGGATCCTACTGTAGTCCATCGATTGTAGGAAACCCTCCTGTGCTTACATCATCGAGCATTTTTGTTTGTGTGTGGATTTTGAATGTAAATTTACAACATTGAGTGTGTGTGGTGAAAGACAGTGAAATGTGCTGTCTGGGGTAGGGGTGTATCTGTGTGTAGGTAGATTTAAGTTGGAGAACTAGTGATTTCTTTGTGTTTTGGTAACATTTTTGTTATATAGCTGACTGTGTTACTGTACACATAGTAAAATTGTCAGTAATAGTACAAATTTTCTTGCTGCTTGTTGTGTGAATGTGGTGCAGCATTTCATAAGGTCAGGTTGTTTAAATTACAAATTTACATTACATGGCACTGAGTACATTGAACTTTTGCATTTGCATCGCATTCCTCGTTCAGCATTGTACACAAAGTGTTCTGTGTTGTGTGTGCAGTGTTGTGTGCATCAAATATAATACACCTTTTAAAATTTGTGACACAGATCAGTGTAAGTGCAACTAAGCGCAGCAGTGTAAACCTGCTATCCACTGCAGCTGCCTGATTTTGTACTGCGATCGTGTTCTCTGTCCTTAGTTTTGTTGCTTGTAGTGCCATAAAAATCAGCACTGTCTGTATTCAGTGCCCCCGCACCCCCATGTTGGAAAGGTATTTTTTGCTAGACTGGATTGTTTTTATGACTCCATCAGCACCACTGGTTACTGAAGTTGTTTTAATTCCGTGACAGTGTCACAACACAGTAGTCTCTTATCTGTTGCTGAAGCCACAGTTGTTTATTTTGCTTCACATCCAGCTAGCGACCCTCCAGTCAGAAAGTGAACATATCAAAATCTGAATTTGGTAATAATATTTGTGGTTGATCCCCCAAAATGTCTGCAAAGAGACGTGCAAGTAAAGCTGTTTCTGGCCATGGCAATGTTGGCAGTAAGAGGGTCTGTGGGCGTGGTAGTAGTATGTGGACGGAGAAGTGCATTGCTGATGTGAGGAAAGGTATTTCTCCTACAATGTTTTTTACAGCCTAATCAATAGCTTCACTGATAGTTGGAGGAGATGATGTTTTCCCAGCCGGTGGTGTTAGTGTTACTGATGTTAGTGGTGGTGGAGGTAGTATTAGTATTGTTGCATCAAGTTCTAATTCCAATCAGTGTACCATATCCAAACCCATTGAGTGTGAAGCAGTGCAAGTGAGTGACAGCGTAGATGATGTCATACTTCCCAGTAACATCCCATTAACTGAACCTGATTCTGATGATCATGTCAACGATAGCATACAATGTGATATTCCGTCCACTGTGTCACTTAACGTCACTCATTTTCCATGCAGTGACTCACAGTGTGGCGAAAAAATATCAGGTGATGGTGGTGTAGATGCTGATGATGAATGTGATGATGCTGATGATGATGATGTTGCTGTTGTTGCAACATGCAGTCCACATGTTAGCATCCAAGCAGAAGATGTGGATGTGTGTGACAGTGACGTTGATGATATGATGATGATGTAATTGACCCCAGTTGGGAACCGAGAAAAATAAATTAAAAGTGGCTGTGTCTGAATCTGTTTGCAGGAATCCCCCTAAAAACTTGTGATTTACCAGTTTTAGTGGATGATGATGATGACCCAGTACTCAATATGATAGGTAGTCATGGTGGTCAGCTGCAGTCCAGGTGTGCAATGCCAGAAACATCACGTTCCCCCCCCCACTTCAGTGCTTAAAATAACAGACTTAAATAAGCCACATCATCATGGATATGTTAAAAGCACAGTTTCACAGTCCGTTGTTTGGGATTTTTTTGTTCAAGATGCAAATGATGATTCAGCTGCAATCTGCCAGGTTTGCCATGTGCGTGTGAGTCGAGGTAAAAAGGGGAGCCATCTTGGGACAGGAGGACAGCATATGCATCTTAAGAATAGGCACTTGGCTCTGTGGACCCAGCACAAGCTGGCAGCTAATACCAGACTGGGGCATTCACCACTATCACTGGCAACCATAGCCAGCATGTT
The DNA here is from genome assembly GCA_016271365.2 of Neoceratodus forsteri. NCBI lineage: Eukaryota > Metazoa > Chordata > Ceratodontiformes > Ceratodontidae > Neoceratodus > Neoceratodus forsteri. The sequence continues at coordinate 656,746,637 of CM028132.1, forward strand.
ATCCCTTCCATGACTGCTATAAGCCCAGTAGGAAATTAAACGTGTGCAGTAGTGCGGTAATAAGAGCAGAGGATTACTACAGGCATGATGAGGTGGAGGACCATAATGACTTTGAAATGTTGTCCAGTGCTGGTGAGGTAGCAGTTTTTGTGGTGGTGGTGGTGAATGCAGTATGTCTAGTGCAAGTGGTACATCAACCCCGGTTGGCAAATCTGGAAAAATAACATCATTTCTGGGTTTGTCTTCATCTCCTGTGCAACCGTCTTCATCAAATGTCCACACTCCACCCCCTGCTAACGCCATTCATCACAGAGCACAACCATTTATGACCAACACACCCCGTGTAAAACATTTAAGTCAGCCTACGTTACAGAGTGTTTTTGCACATAAGCTGAAGTACCTCCCCAATCATACAGTGTCACATGAACTTAATGCTGCTGTAGCAGAAATACTGGCAATTGATCTTTTGCCCTTCTCCTTTGTGGAGAATTCTGGGTTCTGGTGGTTTGCTGCCCATGCCTGTCCAAAATGGAAAGTCCCATCCAGGACATACTTTTCTACCCGTGCTGTTCCCGAGTTGTTCTGCACTGTCCTGTCTCAGACTCAGTAAGACGTGCCCTTCAACATTCCTCCTCTCCATTCATCCATTTAAGTATGTATATGTGGACAAGTGGAAAAACAGCAGGGAGTTCATATCTGTGTATAACTGCACACTGGGCGCATGTGCCGGGGGTTGTTTGTGATGCTGGTAGTGTGAATAATCAGTGCAGGAAGGTGGATTGTCACGGTAGCAATCTTCCGACACGCCAGCATGCAACAATTGTTATCAAGTAGTGTGACCTGTTCACACACTGGGTGAGAACATGTTGGACATGGTACTGACTGAAATTGACAGATGGCTAAACCCTCTGTCCCTGAGAGCTGGGTTCATAGCAAGTGACAATGGGTCAAATGTGGTGAAATGCATCACAAATGGTGTTTTTTTCATGTTCCATGCATGGCCCACTGTTTAAATCTTGTGGTTCAGGAGTTTCTGCAGCACCCTGACATAAAGGAAATGCTGACCATTGCATGATGTATCTGCTCTCACTTTTCAAGATCTGGAAAGGCCCATAACCATCTACGGCAGTTGCAGATACAAAACAGCCTGCCTCAACACCGCTTGTAGCTGGAAGTTGTCACCTGATGTAACTCCAGATTATACATGGCAGAGAGGTTGTATGAATAATACAAAGCCATCTCAGAATATCTTGTTATGTACACTAGCCGTGACAGTTCTGGGGCCTCCATGTCTATGACGACTGAACAGTGGCACCTTGTTGACTCTGTAATAACAATTTTGCAGCCTTTTCAACATGCCACATAGGCAGTGAGTGGTGAGTCTGCCTCCATTAGCCAATCAATTCCATTGCTGCGGGTGCTGAGGCAGACACTGGTGAATGTACAGCATAGCCTTGATGATGCCGGAGACGGTGGTAGCAGTATGTTGATGCAAAACATGCTGACAGTATTCGACCACAATCGTCACATTGTGAGCATTCAGCGTAGTGACAGCTTTGCCATAGCAACAATGCTGGACCCACGATACAAACGTGAAATTGCATCAGTACTGGATGGAGGGCCTGAACAGGTAAAAAATATCAGTGGTCAACTGGTTCACTTGGTTCATGGGGCACAGAAGTCACTTGCCAAGGTGTGCAAACCTCAGCAGCATAATCCAGCTAAAGGTGTAGCTGGAGGACCAGCAAGCATATCCTGCAAGGGTAAGGGGCTGTAGTTCCTGGTGGTCTGTCATCCAAAGTGGTTGGTGTCAACCCGCTTTGGGAGGCTTTGTCCCAAGTGGGTATTTGTGAAATCAGTGTTTCCGGGGAACAGTCTGATGCATCAACAATCAGACTTAGTGCGGCACAGAGAATAGTTGAGTCATATTTGTCTGAAAACAGGCATCTGACAATAAGTGAAGATCCTCTTTTGTACTGGAGTGGAAAAGTCAGTGAATGGCCAGAGCTGACTGCAGAGGCACTGAAGTACCTCACATGCCCACCCTCCAGTGTAAGTGTTGAGAGTGTATTTAGCTCAGAAGGTGCAATAGTCAGGGATCGTCGAACAAACCTGTCTCCTGCAAATGTTAGTTTGCTAACATTCATTAAAATGAATGAGAGGCACATACCAGAACAGACTGCAACCTCGGTATTCATACCCCGGCCTAGTCATGGTGGTCTTGCTGATGTGGAAATGGAGCATCCTGGTGGCACTGGCAGTGGCTGCCTAAAACGGCCCACCACTGATGTAGATGATGACAGAATGGAGAAAGAATTTCCCAGTGGTCAGACCTCAGACATTGATGACTGTGAGGGCAGTTTTCTTTATGAGGATGATGATGTGGTTAATGTTGGCAGGTTTTAACTGCAGTATTTAAAAGGCGGTGTGCCCCCCCACCCCGGACCACCACCACTGGGACTGATGTTATGCAACTCTGCTGCCACCATGAGTCCATCTGCTCCCCACGGACCACCACCAGGACTGATGTTATCCAAGTCTGGTGCCACCATGAGCCTGTCTGCCCCCCGTGGACCACCGCCACTGGCACTGATGTTATGCTACTCTATTGCCACCATGAGTCTGTCTGCCCCCCATGGACCACCACCACCACTGGGACTGATGTAATGCAACTCTGCTGCCACCATGAGTCTGTCTGCCCCCCCACGGACCACTACCACCACCACCGGGACTGATGTCCTGCAACTCTGCTACCACCATGAGTCTGTCTGCCCCCCACAGACCACCACCACCACCGGGACTGATGTTATCCAAGTCTGCTGCCACTATGAGTCTGTCTGCCTACCCCGGACCACCACCACTGGGACTGATGTTATCCAAGTCTGCTGCCACCATGAGTCTGTCTGCCCCCCATGGACCACCACCACCACCACCGGGACTGATGTTATCCAACTCTGCTGCCACTAAGGTCTGTCTTCCCCCATGGACCACCAGTCCCAGTGTGCCACCACCACCAGCTTAATATTTAAACCATAAAGTGAGTATGTGCACTCATGTTTTTATGCTGCCTCACTTCCTTAAGTTGTCTGTTTTGTTTTCTGTAGCTTTTAGAGCTGCAGTGGCAAAATACATACAATGTCACTTCTTTTGTTTCTTTGGAGAACAAAAACAGGATCCATCGCTATTACTCGTTGGAAAGATGCTGTAGCTATACTGTACAGAGAGAACCAATGTAATGTCATATGAAATCCATTCTGGTAAGTATGAAGATTTTATTTCATCTATTTCATTGCTTTGTAAAGACTGCTGCAAATATTGCACAGCAGGTTGTCTTAGTAGTTGACAAGATGTGTCTCTGAAATGTAACTTGACTTGACAATAGGGATTGAGATTTGAGAACCAGGGAGTGACTCATAACAATGAAGTTGTAACTTTTAAGAAGTCATTCATTTCTTTTTTTAGGAACATTTGCGATACTTTGTTGTTCTGTCAAAGTGGCCTTATCCAAAAAAGTTTGTCAACATCAGGCACACCCCTTCCCCGACCCGAGCTTGGGCCCACATGCAACACGAAGAAGTCATTTTTCCTTCGATGACCATGACCATCATTAACAACGGACTCAGAAGGATACTGATGAAATCTGTGAAGAAGTAAAAAAATAAGAAACCATTACAGACAAAACTGAAAATATGATCCCCCCCCAAAAAAAAATACTTACCTTCATGTGCTTGAGAGTTATCTGTTTCCATTTAAGTGCAAAACATTCTCATTGAGCACTGGAAGGTGTACAGCAACAGTTTGGAGTGACCTGTGTGATGCAGCACAATAGCATGAGTACATGTCCATGTCAAGTTCAACCCCCCTCATCATCACCTACAAAATACACAACCATATATCTATACATATATCTACTCACCAAGGCTACTATTACTGTACATCCAAAGGGCACCTTTCAATCCAGTTGAGATGATCACTTTTCACTTTTCTGCACACAAGGAGAATGCATTGTGGGCCTGCAGATAAAATCTGGGGACTCTGTGCCACCACTGCGTGCATGACTGAGTGCACCATTAATTCTAGGGGACTTTGTATGCGCTGAAACAGTCACTTTTCACTTGGTTACCACTTGTCAATTTTCTGCACACAAGGAGGACGCATTGTGGGCCTGCAGAAAAAATCTGGGGACTCTGTGCCACTTTTGTGTGTTCTGTGATTGTTGCTGTGAGCTCATAGTCATGATGTCATAGTGACATTTTTACAGTTAAAGCAGCATTGCAAGAATGTCCTCACAGTTCTGAACTGTACTTTTTTATGCTACTTTAAATTGCCACAGCAACCACGACTTACGTGCGAGTCGTCAGTGACTTGAATGATACAATTCTTCTCACAATTCGTGTCTGCTTCTCTTACTCCTACTTTATTTTCATGTATGAAAACAAAATGAGCACGTCTTCCAATATTGTTCCGACCAGCTTTGTATTTATTTGCAGCTGCTTTTCAATAACTATTGTTCCGTGGTGTCATATAAAACACTGACTGATGCATAACTGTTAGTTAACAACAGAAGTTATATATGACAACTACTTGACGTGATGGAGAAAATCAGAGGAAAACAGTGACAAAGACCTGGTCACACTCACTGTCAGAAGCACCAATTTAAAAGGAATGCTCCTTTCATTATTTCACATATGGAAAAAGGTAGTACAGCACACTCAACTACTGCAAATTATCTTCTCATTCCAGTCAGTCAGGATGTAAGTAAAGGAAGCTGTAACATAGCATTAAAAAATATAGGTCAGAGTTATCAACAGATTGTTGCACTGCTGCTTTACAGACAGTCACCACATTACACAGTTATGGTGATGCACATAAACTAATACGTGGGGTCATTACTACCACTGGAATATTTCTTGCTCCACAGAGTGCAATATGTGTCTGTGAATAACCATAATTTCATTACAGTGAGTCACATGATGGAGAATTAACAATCTGAAAAGCAACCCACATTTGTGCCACTTCCTCAACAACGTTAGAGATGTGATGACAGGGGCGCGAGTGCATGCTCCACTATACTGAATGTCAAGCAGCTATCCCAAGCAATGTTTCTTAATGTTATAAGGCTCACTTTGTGGTGAAATGTGGGATGTTTCCACTACCAAGGCTCTTCTTACTGGAAACGTGGCCACACATTTCACAACAAACTGACCATTAACATAAAGAAACATTTGCAAACCTGCACATTCCGATATTCACTGTAAGGAGTGGAGCACGCACACACACTCTCCCTGCCATCATGTACTAATGTTGCTGAGAAGGGAAGCAGAATGTGGGCAGATTTTCAGAATGGGAATGTCTCTGTCACATGACTCACTGTAATGCATTTACGCATTGTTTTCAAAAAACGTTATTGCACTATGTGGTGCAAGAAAGATTCCCCTGGAAGGGAAAATGTGTATGATATAATAATAACAAACAAAAAACACACAATAAAAGTACAACACAGTAGTGGGGTGGGTTCAGGGGGGTGGGTGTAAGTGTGGGGGGGCAGAAAACAATACCTGGACTTACTATGGCCATGGGATGCCATGGTGGTCCAGCAGCAGATGCAGCACTGAAAGTATTTGCTGCTGCTGTCCTTCCACTCTGGTAACCTGCTGCTCCAAATTAATTAAACGTTTGTTGTTTTACTTCAGTGCTGCCCACACCAGGAGGAGGTCAGACTGGCTAACAGGGACTGTGCCGGGGTCCACTGTAGTGGGTAATCCAGGTAGTGGGGCTGGTGGTGGACAGGGTGGTGCTGGTGGTTGTGGTGGCAGTGGTGGTGGTGGTGGAGCACCTGATGTAGCCCTCCTCCTGCTGCAGTGGTGACTGCTTTGAGGCACATCTCCCACTCCAGCAGCACCCTCAGCCACTGCCATGGAAGGACCAGCAGGTGGATGCATGGCCCCCTCCATGGCAGCCTGTCACTCTGCCCTGTGGTGATTCATCATGTGGGTGTGATGGCCACTTGTCCCCAAAAGTGTCCCGGGGGACCACGGTGCACCAGCACACCACACACATGACACTGCACCACTGTGCTGTCTCCCCCCACACAATTAAAAAACTCCCACACTGGGGAGCTGTGGGGGGATCAGACACAGTGCACAGTTGGTGGGCACGAGTCCCACCACCACCCACTATTGCCAGAGCCACCTCCTGTGGCTGTGGAGGGGTGGAGGGGGTGCCGCTGGAGCCCCAACAGCTTCTGCTAGTGGTGGTGGTGGAGAAGGTGGACAAGCAACAGTCACCAGTGGCATTGGTGCTGCTGCTGCTCCTGTTGCTTCTGTGGGGGAAGCAACACTGGCCAACATAACATGACCGCCCCACCCCCCATGGGTCCACACCCATCCCCTCCTAATGCTCCCATGTGCCAGCGACTCACCTTCCCCAACTCCAACCTGACTCTCCATCCTCCTGGGTCCACGGGACGACACACACACACAGTCAGTCACACACACAAAACAAAAACAAAACTTATACAAAAAAATTCACTAACCAAAAAAACGCTAACACAATACAAACACTAAATAAAATAGCTTTTAAAAAAGCTGTTTGAAATAGTAGTAACAAGAAACGACTCCGAGAGCCAAGCAAACTCCTTTCGTCTCACAATTCTGCTTTCTCCCTGTACAAATACAAAAGAGAAAGTGAAACTACTTCTCTGACTCACTTCCTTCCTGCTGGCTAAAGCATGTGACTTACAGTACTGCAGGCCATGTGATTTGCCTATTTTCTTCTCACTTCACCTTACTTCGCGTTAAGGCATAATGAGAATGTGAAGTGGCATGGTAATGATAAGGCGAAGTGAGCACTTTATGAGGTCCACTTAGCATTGTGCTCCATGGACTCGAAAGTAGTCGCCAGCGGGCAGATTATAATTTGCTGCATCTCTAATCTTTGCATATAGCAAACAATTCATTTCTGGCAAAGAATGAGCCCTTTCTCTTCTATTGGATACTGCCATCTCAGTCTTGTCTCTTTTTACTGAGAAGGGAAAGTTGGAGAATCTCCCTCTGCTCCCTCTGCTCACTGGTTAAAAGACACATGCTCTGAGTTCCCAGGATGCAGTAAGTTTTGTCTCAGCCTATTTTGTTCTGTACTATGCCCCCTAGTTACCCGAGAACTTTCTGGTTCTTTCTATTTCCTAGGTTATTTCTTCTCCAAAACAGCTATTAGCATTCTAAATTGGATAATGGCTGTTTAGCTGACATCCATTTCTTTAACTGCTCTCTTTTGTGAGATCTTTGTCTCCCCATACGACGCACAGGGGTAATGCCAAACTTCACCCAACAACTAACACACCAAAATCTGGCCAATGGAAAATCATGTACACAAATGCTCACAGCCTGGGAAATAAGATCCCAGACCTGCAGGCAATAATGTCAGAGGCTAAACTGGACATAGTAGCAATTAGTGAGACATAGTTTACCAGTAACCACACTAGGGAGACTTCAGTACCTGGCTATGTATTGTTCAGAAAGAGACCAAAGGTGCAAAAGGGAGGAGTGGCCCTGTATGTTAATGAAAATATCAAAGCTATAGAAATTCAGAATACACTAAGGAGCCAGAAGAACTGTGGGTCACCCTGGAAACAGGAAATGGGACAGCCATAAGAACTGGGGTTGTCTACAGGCCCCAGACCAGAGGGAGGACATAGACACATTACTGTTAGAAGATATACAAAACATGACAGCTAAAGGGAGGTTCTGATAATGGGAGACTTCAACATGCCGGATACAGATTGGTCAATACCAGCAGGAACATCTGCCAGAACTAGACTCATAGTGGGTTCCTGCAGGGGAGGGCCTCAAACAACTGGTACAGCAACCCACAAGAGACAGGGCTATCCTAGATCTAGTACTGACTAACAAAGAAGGGATCACAGATCTCCAGGTAGAAGGTCACCTGGGGCCAGTGACCATCACATGGTATGGTTCAATTTGGCTACTACATCTAAATCATCCCATTCCAAGGCAAAAATATGGGACTTCAGAGGAGCTGACTTTGATAAGATGGCCAACAGAGTTAAGCCCTGGCAAAAGAAACACAGGTGAGGGGTACAGGCAAAGTGGGCAAGCATTAAGGATGCAATACTTGAAGCAACATCCCATTGTGTTAGACAGAAAAGAAAGTGCAAAGAAGAAGGAAACCACTTTGGTTCTCAAATACAGTAGCAGAAAGGTCAGAGCCAAAGGCTGGCCTTCAGGAAATATAAAGGGAACACAGCGGGATGAAGATAGGGAGGCATACCAAACTGCCCTAAGGGAAGCAGGTAAGGCAGTAAGGCAGGCAAAGTCCCAAACTTGAGGAAACACTAGCACGAACAGTAAAAGAAGGTGACAAGACTTTCTATAGATACATTAGTGAAAGGAGAAAGTCCAGAGGGGTATTGCTAAGCTTAATGGAGAAAAGGGCATGTGAGGAGGAGGACCCTGTAAAGGCATCTATCCTAAATAGATAATTTTGCTCAGTATTTACTGACGAGAAGGTAGGGCAGGCCCACAGCTCAGCATCATGGACACAGGGGAGGAGGTGAGCACTACTCCTTCACAAAGAAAGGGTCCTACAAGAGCTTGCTAAGCTCAGGGTGGATAAGGCAATGGGACCTGATGGCATACATCCCAGGGTACTTAAGGAGCTAAAGGAGGAACTAGCAGAGCCATTATCAGAATTGTTTAGTGAGTCTCTGAGCACAGGAGAGGTCCCAGAAGACTGGAGAAGGGGCTCATGTGATCCCGCTCCACAAGAGTGGTAGCAGGGAGGAGGCGGGGAACTACAGACCGGTCAGTCTTACCTCAGTAGTGGGCAAGATTATGGAGGCACTCCTTAAGGAAAGGATAGTGCAACACCTGGAATCCATAGGGCCAGGATCCAAGACAGCATGGGTTTACAAAAGGAAGGTCCTGTCAAACTAATCTCATAGATTTCTTTGACTGGGTAACCAGAGTGGTGGACCAAGGGGGAGCAGTCGATGTCGCCTACCTTGACTTCAGCAAAGCTTTTGACACTGTTCCACATAGAAGATTGATAAATAAGCTGGGTAGGCTCGGGGTGGGTCAGAAGTTGGTCAGCTGGGTAGCAAACTGGTTGACGGGCAGAAAACAGAGAGTGGTGGTAAATGGTATACAGTCAGAAGAGATGCAAGTCACAAGTGGGGTACCTCAGGGATCAGTCCTGGGCCAGTCCTCTCAACATCTTCATTAGTGACCTTGCAGATGGACTAGAGGTAAAGGCTTATCTGTTTGCAGATGACACCAAGATCTGCAACAGGGTAGATGATCCAGATGGGGTGGGCAGAATGAGAAGAGATCTGGATAAATTAGCAGAATGGTCAGAAGAGTGGCAACTGGGATTTAATGCAAAGAAGTGCAAAATCATGCACATAGGGAAGAGAAACCCTGAAGCCACCTATAGGCTGGGAGGGGAGTTGCTAGCAGTCACAAAGGAAGAAAGAGACTTGGGCATCATCATCACTGATGACCTAAAATCATCAAGCAGACCTCTAAAGCAGTAGGTAAGGCTAGGGGGTGTTAGGGTGTATTAGTAGGAGGTATCACAAGTCGTAAGAGGAAGTAATAATCCCTCTACAAGACACTTGTTAGGCCCCATCTGGAGTACTACGTGCAGTATTAGAGCCACACCTTCACAAGGACATTAACCAAATTGAGGCAGTCCAGAGAAGGGCAAACAAAATGGTGCAGGGACTGCATCAGAAGACATATGAGGACAGATTAACAGAGCTCAATATGTATACCCTTGAGCAAAGGAGGAGAGAGGTGATATGATCGAGGCATTCAAACACCTTAAGGGCATAAACAAGGTGAAAGAGTCTAACATGTTTAAATATAAGAAAATAGCAGGACAAGAGGACACAGCATGAGATTAGAGGGAGGCCGATTAAGGGGGAATGTGAGGAAATTCTTTTCACAGAAAGGGTGGTGGATGCATGGAATGGCTTACCACAAGAAGTGGTGGCTATGAATACAGTGCAGGGCTTCAAACAGGCATGGGATAGGCATAAGGGAGCAATACAAATGACTATGAATAGATAGGCCACTAACAGAGCAAAGGCCGATGGCACATTTATAAGGTAGAAAAAGAAATGGGCAGACTGGATGGGTCTTGAGGTCCTTATCTGCCGTCAACTTCTATGTTTCTATGTTATCTTGCACCAGACACAGCAGGTAGTCAATGCTTTCTCTTGCTCTCACAGATACAATGACAAACATTCTTAACTAACCACTTTAAATTGCCTTAACTAGGATTAAAATGGCTCATGAAAAGGGAAACCCAAGAGAAAAAATTAAGTTATTACAGTCCATGTAAACATCATGTCCCCACACAGCAGATATTAAGTAAATAAAAAAGATGCAAAAAATAAAGATACCATCTACTTCATTTATGTAGTGTAATAAAACAAAAATACACACTGAAAATAGAAAATAAAGTTTGACATTCCAAAAATAAGTCTTCTTGCAAATTATCCATAAAGGAAGAAATATAAACATAGTTTCAGATTGCTATTGATTTTGGCCATGTATATTACAGATACTTAACAACTAAGGATCAATGCAAAACATGTGTTTAATGTTCCTGAAGTATATCTCGAGTGCACTGAGAGATAAAAGGCAATGTGAAGTGCCTTCATCTGCAAGTGTCTGTATGCGATATCTTGTATATAACTATTTTGTAATAATATTATTCAATGGTTATACATGATAATAAAACATGGGATTAGGCTCTCAAGAAATAATGGTAAAGTTGGTCACAAGTCTTAGATCACAAACTTTGAATTTCTAAGTCTTTTTGACTTTGCCCATGAATCCCCTTTGTTTAATGTAGGTTTTCTTATGGACTATAAATTTATAAAAAAAACATGTTAAGCAATGGATTACATTATTTTATCATAAATGGAGATAACTGTGTCATCTTGATACAACTAATGCAAAATCCTGTGATTGTTGGGTGTAGTGTTCCTTGGCTTAGTGGCATTGTATTATGCAATTGGTGTAACCCTTGACACCCTCTTTCAAAGCATGTAAGGAGTAATGCATGGGTGACCATACACAACAAGCCTGTGTTTCCACTGAGGGGCTGAGATACCACTATAAGGACCTAAAGAACGAAGCTCAAGAGGTTCATGCTGGTATCTCAACCCTGAGATGGAAACACAACGTGGGTTGTGTATGGTCAGCCATATTTTATTTTTTCCTGCAGACCTGTTGTGCAGATACATACTGTAGGTGAAGAGCTGCACAGCTGCCATTGTGCTACCTTTATGGGACAGGTGTGGCCCAGTGACACCCATGAACTGTGCTTCACCCTGCAGGCATGGCTTGCATATGTCCTTTTAAAATGGAGTGTGTCCAAGGTGGAAGGCTATGTGCCATAATTAGCAGCGTTATTGTCAGTGTCCCTGCCATCAGGTAGAACACTGGGTCACTCAGAATGTGTCCAGGTATATTGATGAGGGTCCTTCTTCTACATGCCAAGGTGGAACACAAGCAGCCAGAGCAGCCATGGTGGCCATGTATATTCAGACCATGTCTGGACACCTACAGTATGCCCTGCAGGACACATACTGCATCAAGTGATTCCATTTGAACTATGCCACCACTACACAGCTGTGTGACCTTGTCTGGCCCACTGTATCACCATGTATTCATCAGTCCCATGAAATGTTTGTGCAGACAAAGTTGCTCTGTGATCTGTCCTACCATGCCATCTGCTCCTTCCAGAGGGTGGCTGGGGATGGCACTGGTGTTAGCCAACCATCTGTGTCCATGGCACTGCAGCAGGTAACAGATGCCCTGCTACTGTATGTGCATGAACACATAACATTCCCCACAGCAGAGGTGGGCATATGGTCCACAAAAGAACCATTCTATGCCAAGCATGGCATGTCCAGTGTTTTGGGGGCTAATTGACTGCATGCATGTGGTGATCCCAGTACTAACAGTGGATGAGGAGGCATACAGGAACCTTAAGAGGTGCCATAGCATTAAAGCAGAAGGAAGCAGGGAAGGCAGTCAGAATAGCAAAGGCACAAACTGAGGTAAAGATAGCCAACTCTGTTAAGAAGGGGGATAAAACCTTGTATAGGTACATTAGGGAGCAAAGAAAGACCAAGGGAGGGATACAGAGACTTAATAAAGGGGAGGGAAGGTGGGCAGACGGTAACAGTGAAAAAGCAGGGATACTGACCAAATATTTCTGCTCAGTATTCACAACGGAAGAGAAGGGGGAAGTACCTAAACCAAACAAGAGAGAAACTCTGAATAAGGGGGTCGATACCAGTCCATTCACAGAAGAAAGGGTTTTGAAAGAACTCTTGAAACTGAGGGTGGACAAAGCAATGGGGCCTGATGGGATTCACCCAAGAATTCTAAAAGAACTAGGGGTAGAACTAGTAACACCACTGACTACTCTCTTTAACAAATCATGGGAGGATGGGGTGGTACCTGAGGACTGGAGGAAGGCAAATGTGATTTCACTTCACAAACATGGGAGCAGGGCAGAGGCAGGAAACTACAGACCAGTAAGTTTGACCTCAGTGGTAGGGAAAATGATGGAATCACTTCTGAAGGAAAGAATTGTTGAGTACCTAGAGGCCAGTGAGGCACAGGACCCAAGGCAGCATGGCTTCACAGCAGTAAGGTCATGTCAGATGAATCTAATAGATTTCTTTGACTGGGTGACCAAAGTAGTAGACCAGGGAGGGGCTGTGGATATGGTCTACCTAGATTTTAGCAAGGCACTTGACACAGTCTCACACAAAAGATTAATATACAAGTTAGCCAGCCTGGGAGTGGGTCCCAAGGTGGTAGCCTGGATGAATAACTGGCTGAACAACAGGACGCAAAGAGTAATAGTAAACAGAGTCCATGCTGAAGAAAGGAGGGTAACTAGTGGGGTACCACAGGGTTCAGTATTGGGACTGGTCTGCTTTAATGTCTTTATAAGTGACATTGGAGAGCACCTGGAAGGAAAAGTATATCTCTTTGCAGATGACACAAAGATCTGCAACAGGGTTGATACACAAGGTGGGGTGGAAAGGATGAAAAGGGACTTGGCAAGGTTGGAGGAATGGTCAAATATGTGGCAGCTCAGATTCAATGCAAAGAAGTGCAAGGTAATGCATCTGGGAAACAAAAACCCAGGGGAAGAGTACACAATGGAAGATGAGTTAATAACAACAACAAAAATCAAAAGAGACCTAGGAGTAATTATATCAGATGACCTAAAGGTGGGCAAGCAATGTGAGAGGGCAGTAAGGAGGGCTGGGGGGATACTGGGATGCACAGAGAGAGGCATCAACAGTATAAAACAGGAAGTTGTTATTATTCTGTACAGACAGTTGGTGAGATCCCATCTGGAGTACTGCATGCAATTCTGGAGACCCCATCTCCGCAAAGACATAGAGTGGAGGCTGTTCAGAGGAGGGCAACCAAAATGGTGCAGGGTCTGCACCAGAAGACATATGAGGAGAGACTAAAGCAGCTTAATATGTATACCCTTGAGGAAAGGAGGGAGAGTGGGGACTTAATAGAAACTATTAAGTATCTAAAGGGAATTGAAGTACAAGAGGGTATCATCTTTCAGAAGACGAGATGTGAGGGGATCACGTGATGAGCTGATCAGGGAAGGCAGCGCTGAGCAGAGCTCCCGGGCCCTATCATCTTAACTTTGGCATAAAATTACTCTAAATTAGGTGGCGACAGCTGAGCAGGAAAAAAAACAACATTTTAGAAGACTCTCTTACCTCCGGAAAGAAGAAATAAAACAAAAATCTCCCTTCTTCTCGAGAAATCCTAACCTACCACCAGCGCTACTGTAGTGTCTCACAAGGCCCGACGCGGTGCCCGAGATGGAGTTCGAAATACCGGAAGGTCTTGAGGCTAGAGCGCTGGCAACGAAACGCCCGAAACCCCCATCCCCGGTGCCGGGAGACACAGAGCCCAACATTGATAATACAGGAGAAGCACAAACATCACCGGAGGATATTGCGGAGATCAAAACCTTACTTCGGGGATTAGTCGCTGATTTTTCCTTGGTTAAACCTATCCTACAAGCTTTGGCCCAAAGAATGGGGGACATGGAAGCACGTGTGGCCTCGCAGGAGTGTAAAGCTTACTCTCAGGAGCAGGACCTGATAACGCTCCATAGGCAAGTAAAAAAATTGGAAGATCGGGTCGAGGACCAGGAATCCAGAAGCCGAAGGAACAATCTAATCTTGGTGGGGCTACCGGAACGAACTGAAGGAGCGGATTGTATTACTTTCACTCAGGAGATGCTGTTGAAACTTTTAGGCCCCACACCATATGGCGATTCCTACAACTTGGAAAGAGCCCACCGCTCTCTTAGAGAGATGCCTCCACCAGGAGCCAGGCCAAGGGTTATCATTATGCGCTTTTTAAATTTTAAGGAAAAGACATACATTTTAAGCAAGGCCAGAGCCCTCAGAAATCTGCAGTGGAATGGGGCGCCCCTGTTATTGTTTCAGGACCAAACTCCAACAATTTGAGAGAAACAAAAAGAATATGGGGACATTAAGAAAAAGCTTTATTTGGCGGCTGTAAAGTTTAGAATTCAACCTCCTGCCACTCTGGTTGTGAAACTACAAACTGGCAATCGAAGATACCTAACAGCGAAGGAAGCGGCCGAGGGACTGAGACTGGAACTCCCTGACTTGTTTAACGCCAAAACCTGAATAAGACTCGCAGGAAGACATTACGTGGATGGTTTCCCAAGAGGTTTTAGTTACACAATAGATTGGTGGGCAATAACCAAGTATTCAATTTAATAGTCAAGTTCGGAGGAAGAAAATGAGATAGGAGGGACAGAGGAAGAGAGGAAGATTAAAAGGCTGAGAAGAAAGAAGACAAAAAGGAAAAAGGCTGACAGAACGAGACTGCTTCCCCTTTGCTTTCTTCCCTTCCCACCCCCCTATTTTTTTTTTACCGACCCTTCCCATTTTCCCTCTCTCCCCTCTACCCTCCCCTTTTTTTCTTTCTTTTCAGAACTGAGAACTATGGACTAGGACCAATGTACCTTAAGGGTATTGTAGGTCTACAATATGCCTTTGAAGTTAACTTGAAATTTAAAGAATTTAGAGTATAAGTCCAGGGCCTCATCGAGACATGAATCTTTGATCTAAAAGAGGTTGCTATATTGTTTCTTAGCATTGTAGGGTGAATGGTTTTTGTCCTAGTTTAAGAAGCTTGTATAGTTCTCTCCAAACCTATACAATAAGGTGAATGACATTTAATTTGTATAAGCAACCTATAGGGGGTGAGCGAAAAGTTATAGTTATTTTTCACAAAGGTAATTAGATACATGGGTAATAGGAAGACTTTAGAGGGTCCGGGCCTGCTCGCGGATAGCTCAATCACGTATCCAACAGGAATTGGAGGACGATCTAAGGATCAGGGGGCTGAATGGGGGTGGCTTATGGGAAAGGGAGAAGAGAGAGCTCAAAGTTCTTATTCGCACTCTGGCAGACTCTGTGGGTATGAAAGCTGGGTTATAAGAAAACTGCATGATTAACATTAAAATTAACACTTGGAATGTTAAAGGCCTCCAGAGGGTGGAGGAAAGGATGGTAATACTAAAGTACATCAACCAGTTGGGAGCCCAGATTGCTGCCTTGCAAGAGACTCACCTGCTTAAGGAGGAGTTTGGTCTTCTCAAAAAACATTGGGTAGGACAGGTTCTAGGAGATGGAAATGCTAAGGCCTCGCGGGAGTTGCAGTCCTGATTGGGCGAGATTGCCCATTCACAGTTACACAGAT
This sequence comes from Neoceratodus forsteri, assembly GCA_016271365.2. Classification (NCBI taxonomy): domain Eukaryota; kingdom Metazoa; phylum Chordata; order Ceratodontiformes; family Ceratodontidae; genus Neoceratodus; species Neoceratodus forsteri. The sequence goes on from CM028132.1 coordinate 656,762,467, forward strand.
TAAAACTAGAGAAGACTGCAGAGGGATTTATGTCACTGGTGCCATTATGGGAAAAGCATTAACGATTGCCTCGATTTATGCTCCTACACCACCTAAACCTGATTTTTTTGCATCAATAGAAGTTGATCTAGCTCTGCTTCCAACACACCCTCTGATCCTTGCAGGAGATTGGAACCTTTGTCTCAATAATAGGGTTGATAAAAAACCTCCATCTTATCGTCCACCTTCTATGGCACAGACAGCTTTGACTAAGCTTCTAGAAGTGGCGGCACTTGTTGATCCCATCGCAATTTGTAGTAAAGGGGGATATGCTATGACATTCTACTCTGGGGCACATAAAACCCACTCTAGAATAGACTTCTTTTTGGTTAACAAGGAAGTAATTCAGGGGATAAGGGAAGTGATTACCCACACTAGGGTCCTATCGGATCATTCTCCAGTCCAGTTAAACTGGGGGATAGAATCTCTTCCAATGAAACCATACTGATGGAGGTTTGATGATTCCTTATTATTGGACAAAAATATGTTAGCTAAATCAGAACAGGCACTGGAGGAAATTATCCAGACTCAACCTCCCACACTCTCAGATAGCAGACTAAAGTGGCCTACATGTAAAGTGTTATATTCGGTCATGGCCCAGAGGATTATAGCTAGAAGAGCTCATATGAAAGGGCAAGGGAGGAGTTTATCTTAGGTGCTATAAGCTCACTGGAGCCTTTAGAGGGCACTACAGAAGAAAGGGACTTAGAGCTCAAGGAGCTTAGAGAGGAGCTGGCAAATATACTTTATGACAAGATGGAGTGGTGGGCGGAAAGGGTACAGGCGAATTATGTACTACAGGGGGATGCTCCAGGAAGACTTTTAGCCAATAGAATAAAAGAGTGGGAGGCAGCTAGGGTAATTCCCCTAATAAATACCAGGAGAAATAATAACAGAACCCCAGAGAATGACTGATACTTTTGCAGCCTACTTTGAGGGAATTTATCAAGGAAGGGGTCTTGGCAAGTAAAGGGGATATAAAAAATTTCTTAGAAAATATAGCTCTTTCGAGATTAGACCAGGAGCAAGCTCAGGGGCTGGTGGCACCTATCTCAGAATCCAAAATACTAGAGGTGATCAAGTCACTTCCGAAGGGGAAATCACCGTGACCCGATGGCCTCACGGCCCAATTCTATAAATCACATGCTACAGTTATATTGCCATTATTGAAAGACTTATTTACAAATATAATGCTTGATGGGGTCCCACACCAACAGCTCTATCAGGCTTATATAACACTCACCCCAAAACCAGAGAAACCCAAGGTACTCCCTGAGAGTTATAGGCCAATTGCTCTGATGAACCAGGACTTGAAGTTGTTGACAAAGCTACTAGCCAATAGAATTTTGAGAGTTGCCCCTAGCTTAATCAAGAGCAGCTGGGGTTTATGCCAGGTAGAGGAGAACATGATGCACTCCGGAAACTCCATCATATATTATATAGGGCCTCTACCTCCAAACTGACTATGGCGGTAATTGCTCTGGATGCTGAGAAGGCCTTTGATAGGGTCTCTCATGACTTCTTATTTGCCACCATGGCTCACACGGGTTTTCCGGAAAGTTTTACAAACAGTATAAAAAATCTGTATGCTGCCCCTACCGCTAAAGTATTATGTAATGGCTATTTATCGAAGGAAATCCATTTAGAGAATGGTACCAGGCAGGGATGCCCTCTCGTAATACTCTTTAATATATACCTGGAACCTTTATTAAGGGTGATTAAAATGATCCAGGGTGCAGGGTTGTTATTGGGGATAGAAATGAAATTATCTGTATTCACTGATGATATCCTACTACACCTTCAAGACCAGCAGAGAGTTTCAAACGGATCTTGAATATAGTGGAAAGGTTTCTAGGGTCTCAAACTATAAGCTGAATCTGAGTAAGACGCAGGTTCTCCCACTTACCCCATTTACTTACAAAGCTGACTTTGAACCACTTCAAGTAAAGTGGTCCTCTAGTAAACTCAAATATCTTGGCATTTGGATCACACCCAACGAGACCGAAGGCCTTGAAGCAAATTTGGGAGGACTGATATCTACAATTACAACTGACTTAACTAGGTGGAATAAACTCCCTTTAAATTGGGCAGCTAAATTGAGCTTGGTTAAAATGAATTTATTGCCTAGGCTCCTGTATCCAATACATCTGTCTCCGTATATTATCTCCAAATGTTGGTTCACTAAAATACAAAAACTAATCTCTAACTTTTTGTGGAATGCTAAACCTCCTGAAGAAAATATAATGTGTTAAGGCTACCATATAATAAGGGTGGCCTTAAAAACCCTGGACTTACAAGTTTATTATGTAGCTGGGCAGATTGGGATAATGAGTGATGGTGTAAACCGGTGAGCAGAACATGACTATATTCCAACCTGGCTCCAGGTTGAGAAGCAAACCCTATCGGATATGGGACTTTCCCCAGAGGCGGTATTGTATTTTAGCCCAGGAGAGATATTGGATGGTGGAGCATGAACTCCAATATATAAAGCAATTCTGGCCTGGTGGACAATCGTGTCCCCCCGTCAGAGAAACTCTCAAAAAGCTTCTAGGGACCAGCCCCTTTGGGGCAACCCAAATATGCTTATTGGAAGGCAAATAATCAAAAGACAGTGGGCTACTCACTTATTTAATTTAAAGTGGGCGGACTTTATAAGAGGTGATAGGGTGGCCCTTCCGGACCACTGTAAGAACCTGAATTTCTTTAAGAAATTACAACTCACTAACTTGATGTGAAAAATGGAAGATAGGAGAGATAGTCTGCAGGACAAGGCATTTACTTGGAGTGCTCTTAAGAAGATAAACTGTGTCAGAAACCCCTGTCCAAGATCTATAGACTACTACTAGATTTTCTAAATGGGGATCTGTTGTTAAGATCTCATATTGGGACAAACAAGAAGAATTTGCCCCTCAGAGACCTGAATGGGAGGAAATATGGAGGAGCAGTAAATATATTCCTACTCTTAAATACAGGATCATGCAGTTTTTATAGCTTCTAACATATACTATACCCTACCAAGCTATGTGCTAGAGGCCTCAGACAGACAGACCTCTGTTTTAGGTGTAATGCAACCCCAGGGGATTTGCTCCATGTTCTATGGTATTGTTCTAAAGTTTCCCCCATTTGGGAGCAAATTAAGCACAATATGGACCCATTGGTGAATTATAATGAATTCATTACACCCAAGATTTGTGTGCTGGGGGATATGGCAAACATCCCTAATGCAATCATTAAAGGACATATTGCTTTGATGTCACCCCTGGTTAAAACATTTGTCTTAATGAACTGGAAAAGTGATTTGGTATATACATATGACCATTGGGTGGGTGATCTACTTTTAACGTTGACTAGACTTAAAAGACAAATGCTTCGGATGGAAAGTAACCTATGACAAAAGATGGAGGACCTTAGAGGCAATATACACTTTGCATATAAAATACCCCAGACAAGGGTCTGTCTGTCGGAAAATGCGTAATCAATAATATGCTGATATGGATATGTCGTTTTAGTAATAAGGGATTATTAAATCTCTGTTTGTTTAAGGTATGAAATAAGCCCTGATCATAAACTTACATGTTGGATCTACTATCAGATGCCATGGAGTCTGTCAGATTGTGGTGAGGATGCTCTCTCTTCTCCTTGGGACGGCTGCAGGATACTACCCTGAGGACCCCATAACTGAAAGAGGCCTTATTGCTACAAAAGACATTTTGGGATCCAGACTTGATGTATGAACATATTTCCCTGATAGGGTTTGCTCTAGACAATACAGTACAAATGTAGATTTGAAGCAGATGTTAAAGGGAGTGCATGCAGCTGTGTATGTACATAGTTATAGGCTGTACATAGTGATCACGCTTAGTTTTGGAGCGTGGGCCCCGGATTATCCCTGGTATGTGTGTGTCTGTCTTATAATTGATGGAAGAAAAGTACAATAAAGAAAATTTAAAAAAAAAAGAAGAGATGTGCAAGAACAAAGGGGCACAATTTGAAGATAGAGGGGGGATGATTCAGAGGTAATGTTAGAAAGTAGTTTTTCACAGAGAGGGTTGTGGATGCATGGAACAGCCTTCCTGAGGAGGTTGTGGAGTCAGGAACAGTGGGAGAATTCAAGAATGCATGGGACAAGCATAAGGCAATTCTAGTGGGGGTTAGGAGGAAGTAAGCTGCTGATTAATCAGAATCTGCAGCTTACCCATCAGGTAAGGAAATGGGCAGACTAGGTGGGTCAAGTGGTCTTTATCTGTTGTCAAATTCTATGTTCCTATGTTTCTATAGTATGAACTGCCAGATAGTACATGATGCTGCGTGTATCATCACTGACATAAGTACCAAGTACCCTGTGTTATGTCATGACTCATACATTTTTGATGGTCCAGCTTGTGTGCCCTACTCACTGTATGTGGGCGGAAAGGATGGCTAACAGGTGAGTAGACATCCACAGCATATATGCAACACAAGTGGATGCATTGGCACATGTTGTTACAATGCTTGTTGCGTACCTTCTGCACTGATGACAGCAGATACCCACTATGGCTGTACCTGGTGACCTCATACTTGGAGTCAAACAGTGTTGAGAAGGAGACATACAACAAAGCCCACAGGAATGACATGTTCCATGATTGAGAGGGCTATCGGTCTGCTGAAGATTAAGTGCTGGTGTCTGAATCTATTGGTGGTACAATGATGCTTGCCACTGGGAGGGCTTGCAGAGCGCTAATGGCATGCTGTGTGCTGACATCTACCCATGCTGCAGGACAAACCTGGGGATGCCCCGCTGGGTAATGATGGAGGTGTGGAGTGCCAGGGGCATGCCAATGAGACACTGACTGGATGGACAGTGTGCCATGCACTCATTCAGGGGTCATTCTGTCATTGGTGATATAGGATGGTGAGGCTCTGTGAAGAAGATTGGGCCTGAGTACCTACTGCCCAGGGAGTGTCGAAGGTTGTCCATGGGTATATGGGGTGTTTATATCAGACAATTACATGTTTGTGATTTACAGCTGCATTCTGGGAGGAAAGGGGGTGCACTGTGCATGAGTACAAGTGGGTGATGTGTGGTATTGTATAGTGTTGGGGGTATGTATATGTCACTTGCATTTATGATATTATGTTATGTGCATGGTGCTGCTGCCTGGCTTCACAGCTTCTTAGTCAGTTGCCGTATGAGCCATGTGGATGACCATGTGCCCAGATGCTGGGTCTTTGATGTTGCCTTGCCCCCTCCACATGGCAGGGAGCAATCTTAGACCAGGTACTCTCAAATGGAGATGGACAGAGGATCACAGATTTAGAAGTGGGTAACCATCTGGGAACTAGTAACCACCAAACAGTATGGTTCATGATGAACACAACAGTAGAATCAAGCCATACAAAGGCAAAGGTCCTGGACTTTAGGAGGGCTGACTTTGCCAAAATGGGTGAGTGTCTAAGGAATGCACTAGCAAATTGGCAGAAAGGAGGGCTGAAAGAACAATGGGGAATAATCAAAACTGCCATCACAGAGGCAACAAGCCTATGTGTGAAGCAAATAAACAAACCAAATGAAGTAAAATACCACTATGGTTCTCAAAGGAGGTGGCAGGAAATGTTAGGGAGAAAAAGACAGCATTCAGAAAGTACAAGGAATCACAGAAGGAGCAGGACAAAGAACTGTATCACTTAAAGCAGAAGGAAGCGGGGAAGGCAGTCAGAATAGCGAAGGCCCAAACCGAGGAAAAGATAGCCAACGCAGTTAAGAAGGGGGAAAAAACCTTTTATAGGTACATCACAGAGCAAAGGAAGATCAAGGGAGGGATAGCGGGGCTTAATAAAGGGGAGGTGGTGGGTAGAGGGTGACTGTGAAAAGGCAGAGATTCTAAACAAATATTTTTGCTTAGTATTCACAAAGAAGAGGGGGAGGTATCTAAACCATAGAAACACTCTGGACAGGGGGTTGATACCAGACCATTCACAGAACAAAGAGTTCTGAAAGAACTCTTAAAACTGAAGGTGGACAAAGCAATGGGGCTTGACGGGATTCATTCCGGAATTGTAACAGAACTAAGGGCTGAACTAGTGACACCAGTGACTACCCTCTTTAACAAATCATGGGAGGATGTGGTGGTACCTGAGGACTGGAGAAGGACAGGTGTTGTTCCACTTCACAAAAGTGGGAGCAGGGCAGAGACAGGAAACTACAGACCTGTTAGTCTGCCCTCAGTGATAGGGAAAATGATGGAATCACTTCTGAAGGAAAAAAATGTTAAGTACCTAGAGCCTAGCAAGGCACAGGACCCAAGGCAGCATGGATTCATAGCAGGAAGGTCATGTCAGATGAATCTAACAGATTTCTTTGACTGGGTGACCAAAGTAATAGACCAGGGAAGGGCTGTGAACATGGCCTACCTAGACTTTAGCAAGGCATTTGACACAGTCCCACACAAAATATTAATATACAACTTAGCCAGCCTTGGAGTGGGTCCCAAAATGGTAGCCTGAGTAAAAAATTGGTTGGACAACAGGACACAGAGGGTAATAGTAAATGGAGTCCACTCTGAAGAAAGGGGGGTTACTAGCGTGGTACTGCAGGATTCAGTACTGGGACTGGTCCTCTTCAATGTCTTTATAAGTGACAGTGCAGAGGGACTGGAAGGAAAAGTATGTCTCTCTGCAGATGACACAAAGATCTGCAACAGGCTTGATGCACAAGGTGGGGTGGAAAGGATGAGAAGGGACTTGGCAAGGTTGGAGGAATGGTCAAATGTACGGCAGCTTAGATTCAATGCAACTAAGTACAAAGTAATGCACCTGGGAAACCCAGGGGAAGAGTACACAATGGAGGTGAGATACCAACAACAACAAAAATGGAAAGGGAACCGAGGGTAGTCATATCAGATGACCTAAAGGTGAGCAAGCAATGTGAGAAGGCAGTAAAGATGGCTGGGGAGATACTGGGATGCATAGGGAGAGGCATCACCAGTAGAAAACAGGAAGTTGTTATCCCTCTGTACAGACAGCTGGTGAAACCCCATCTGGAGTACTGCATGCAGTTCTGGAGACCTCATCTCCGCAAGGACATAGGCAGTATGGAGGCTATCCAGAGGAGGGCAACTAAAATGGTGCAGGGTCTGCACCAGAAGACATATGAAGAGAGATTAAAAGAGCTTAATATGTATACCCTCAAGGAAAGGAGGGAGAGGGGGGACACGATAGAAATTTTTAAGTACCTCAAGGGAATCACCAAAGTCCAAGAGGGTAGCATCTTTCAGAAAAAGAGGTGTACAAGAACAAGGGGGCGCAATTTAAAGATAGAGGGGAGACAGCTCAGAGGTAATGTGAGGAAGTATTTTTTCATGGAGAGGGTTGTGGATGCATGGAATGGCTTTCCTGAGGAAGTTGTGGAGTCAAAAACAGTGGAGGAATTCAAGAATGCATGGGACAGACATAAGGCAGTTCGAGGGGGTAGGAGGAAGTAGGCTGTTGGTTAAATAGGATCTGCAGCTTATCCATTAGGTAGAGAAATGGGCAGACTAGGTGGGCCAAGCGGTCCTTATCTGCCATCAAATTCTATGTTTCTGTGTTCCTATGTTTCTATGGTTGCCTCTCTGCCCACGTCTCTGGCACATGATGTGGCTAGGTGTCCCTCTGGACCTCTGTTATGCTGGGGCTGTCATGTGTGTTTGGAATCAGTGCATTGTGCTGTTCCCAAGACCCTGGGAGACTGGCAGGTGCAGGCTGGGATAGGACATATGGCTCTCCTCAGACTGAGGGGGCAGGCAGGTGCAGGCTGGGATGGGGCAAATGGCTGTGCCTCAGACTCTGAAGAGCTGATGGATGCAGGCTGGTATGACACATCCCACTGTGGCACAGAGACAGACTGGGTAACTGAGATGACCCTGGATAGCAGATGGTCTGTCGGCCTCTCAAGAAGGTCACCAATGCGATCTATACCACAGCACACACCTTGCACCTCATTGGTCAGGACCCCAATGGCCTCTGTGTTTCTGTGTTGTGCCTGTAGCCTCTCCTGTTTCTACTTGTGCACCTCCATATAGTAGGTGTGAAGTACTCCACATGTGGCTGTCCTCCATGTCTGGCTGGTTGGTTCACCCACAACATTGTGCCTGTAAAACTGCCACAGGAAACCAGATCGCAGGCAATGGGGCACTGTCAATTAGAGTGCTGGGCACCGCAGCGTAGGCACAAAGGGTGCTGATGGTTTGGGGAGGCTTAATGTGGCCCTCAGGCCATCAGTTGTTAGCCTAACCAGAGCAGTGTTTGTTCCATGATGTTTTCTGAACCCATGCTGCCAATCAATCAAGAGGTGATGCTGTTCCAGATATAACTGGAATTGGTTATATATTAATCTCTCTTGTACTTTGGCAAAGGAGCAGAGAAGGGAGGTGAGTGATAATTTTCCACCAGCTCCTTCAGGCACCCTTGTGCACCGGGACCATAAGGGCAGTTTTCCAGCATTCTGGGATTCTTCCCTGAATAAGGGACCTGTTAAAGAGCATTGTGACAGCACAGCTGATTGCAGAAGCAGCAATTTTTAAGAGCTTGGGCTCACGTTTCCCATACCACGCTGTTCTTCCTTCAGTTACTTTAATAGGGTCAGTACTTTTTTCCTAGTAATCCTTTGAAAATGGAACTCCGGGGTAAAGTTAACTGATTCAACCAAATTTGGTCCAGTTTGAGTAGGAGTGTTCAGAGAAGATCCCCGGGATGGTGTTTTGAATCTATCCAAATCTGTAAAGTTGTAGTGGCCAGGAGGTCTGTTATTGGCTTTCCTCGGCCAGAATACCCCATTCAAAGAGAATGGCATGTCCCTTTAGGAGGATATTGACGTGGGACCAGAACTTCTAGGGTTGCACAGACTTTTGTCTAGTAAATGTCTGATGTATTTAATTTTAGATGCCTTAAGATAGCTTTGCAGATATTTCCAAGCTCTCTATACTTATTCCAGTATTTGTTTATTTTTATTTAAGAGTTTCACCAGGAAGCCATACTGAGCAAATTGCTTGTTTCCAGATGTATCCTGGGGGAAGGGGAAATGGATAGGAACTGTAAAGGGCACAAGGTAACAACAGGCTAAACATATAATATAATAGCAAATGATACATAAGTACTGGCAGAGGGGAAAATGGATACAGCAGTGGATTCAAGGTAACAAGAGCAAAAACATACAATATTATAGCATATGACACGGTGAGTATAACAATGTAGACACACAAGCAGAGTATACTGCTTTACACTGAAGCAATGTCCATTTATGTTAACAATTGCAGCAGAGTAGGTGTAGTGCATGAGAGCTTGTAACAGCAGGCAGGCACGCACTAGGAAGGCTACAGTGCAGAAATAATGCAGCAGTGATTTGAGTAGTGCATTATGTTGTCAACTATCAGTTGCAGAAGATAACAGATCATAGCAGTTCATAGCAGGCTTCCTGGGGTAAAGCAAGGGGGAGGGAACAAGTGTGGGGATAGTGAGAGAGTGGAGAGTGGAGTGTGAGTGGAAATATTGCAAGTGGAAGTAAAGTAGGAGAGGCATAGGCTCAGGTGTATTAGATACAGCTGCAAGTGCAAATAAAGTAAGGGAGGCGTAGGGTGTGTTAGATACAGTTGCAGGTGGGGGATGTGAAGGAGCGGAGGAGTGAGGAGAGGGTGTGGCATGAGGGGGCATTATGAATGGTGGTGGGAAGCAAGTTCCGGAGCTTGGTGAAGTGGTGGTAGAACAATGCCTGGCCAGCTGATGAGGACCTACAGGGGATGGCAATGGAGCAGGCATCACTCCTCCTCAGGGAGCAAGAGGAGGAAGAGGGGAGGAGAGGGAGGACAATAGGTAACAAGGGAGAACTCCAAGCCAGAACTTGCCAAGGAAGTTAGCACAATGAACCAGGTGACAGTCATTGAGGGAGGAGAGCTCCAGGGATTGGTATAAGGAGCAGTGATGAGTGCTGGGAGAGCATGAGTGCTGGAGGGCAATTTAGGGTAAAGCAGCAGAAGGAGTGGGAGAGGGTGAATAATCTGGCAAGGGTGGATTGGGGTCAGCACTATAGACTACATCTCAGTAATCAAATGCTGGAAGGATCATTCTCAGTAGAATTTCTCTGCGGGCTGGCAAGGGAATGCATTCACAATTCCAGTATAAGGCACCCAGTTAGGGGAGCAGTTTCTTGTGAATAGCATCCACAAGACCAGCAAGGTCAAGATGTTTGTCGAGCCAGACCCCAAGGTACCTGAATGAGACAGTGTCTTTCATCATAGTCCCATCGATAGCCAGCCCGGTGGCACTGAGGGTTAAGGCACTGGACGCCACACCTTGTGCCATTCCAGTGACCCGAGTTCAGGAGTGACCTCAGGAGCTGGGAGTCGGCAGGGGTGAGTCAGGATTGAGAGGCTGTTAGGCAGCTCTCCTCCCCGGGGGGATAGCCCAGTGCACCAGTGGCTCCAGCTGGAGATCGGGAGCACAGCAGTGCATTGGGCTACACATAGTCCACGTGGCTGACGCAGGCAGGGTTGCCATGCACCATTATGACAGGGGTGTCCACAAAAGGGGGAGGGGACATGCAGAACAAGGAAAAAAATGGTGCTGTGGATCAGGTGATGGCACCTGTCCTCCATGCCCTACACCGGGTTCCCTTGACTGGCCTTTCAGTTCCCCCATGGCCCCTCATCCGCAGCTGGAGACTGCCTTACTAAGAGGCCCAAAGTGGAGGGACTACCCACTCTGGATGAGTTAAAACAGGGGTGCTGGCTGAGGAGAGGGGGGAGAGAGGAGGCACAGTTCGAGGATCCTCAGGTGGATAGGACAAGGACAGGATCCCTAACAGAGGACCACGGGACCATGACAGGAGTGAAATAAAGTAAAAAAAAAACAAACAAACAAAAAATATAGTCCCATCGAGAGTGTGGAAGGAGGGGAGGGAGGGGATCTGAGTGAGTCTCTGCCTTGTGTCGAAGGATATGGAGGCTGTCTTCTTAGCATTAAGAAACAGTTGGTTGAAGAGTAGCCAGCACTGGACATTATCAAAGTCCTGCTGCAGTGTGCATGCCAAGGACTGGATGCATAAAGGACAGTGTCATCTGCATTCATGTGGATGGATGTAGATGAGCAGATTGAGGGGAGATCATTAAGGAAAATACAGAAAAAAATCAGATCAAGGACTGAGCCTTGTGGGACCCCAGTGTGGATGGGAAGGGGCGGAAAAAGTGGGGGGCTGATTCCAAGTCGAATGTTGCAACTCATCAGTGTATGTGAGTTACAACATTCGCCGCTATGCCAGGGACCTTGCATCACATTCCAAGAGCAGCAGGGTCCTGGCACTTGCGACATGGGGGTTACACCATGTGGAGGCTAATGCCATGGGAATGGCATAGAAGCCCCACATGTCGCAAGTTGCATCCCACTACCAGAAGCCCCCTCAAAGTCCCCCCACCCTGGAACACCACTGTACACACCAGGGGGCATGGTGGGGCAGGACAGGTGGCACAGGAGTCCAGGAGGGCACACTGGAGATTGGACCACCAGAAGTCCCCAACTTTCGGGGATGGAGGGCAGGGGTGTGCTTGTGGGGGCACAGGGAGCACATCAGCACCGTTGCCATGGCACTGCAGAGTGGGCATCCAATGGATGGCACCATTGGATACCCCTTAGAGCAGCTCCAAGCTGCTCTATCTTAGCCCCTCCACTGCGACTCTTAGAGTCATGCCAGCGGGTTATGGCAGCCGCCCTCTTGGAATAGCGGGCGGATGCTGCGGTAACCCACCCTTGCACCATGGCATTGTGAGCTGTAGCATAGTGGGTGGTGTAACCCATGGTTGTCATATTCCACAGTCGCCATGGCGCAAGGTGCCTCTTGTAATCGGGGCAGGTGTAACGCCTGGCATAAGTCGCAAGATACACCAGGGGGTTTGGCATACCTCAGTTTTCACCAGTGTACTCTGACTTGGAATCGGCCCTTGAGTCCCCAATTCTGACTGACTGTGATCTGCCCACTAGATAGGATCTGAACCAGCTGGTGGCAGTAGTTGACAACCCAGTGGCTGAGAGTTTGTCTTGAAGGAGGGAATGGGAGACAGTGTCAAAGGCCTTGGCAAGGTCGACAAAGATGGTGAAGGTGATGAAACCCTGGTCCATACCAAAATGGATGGAATTAGTGATCCTGAGAAGAGAGATGACTGTGGAGTGGTTCTTTCAGAAGCCAGATTGTTAAAGGGTGAAATTAGAGGCAGAGTCAAGGTATGGAAAGAGCTGCGAGAGTACAATATGTTCCTGCAATTTGGCAAGGATGCTAGGAGAGAGCTGGGGTGGTAGTTGCCAGTCGCAGAGAGATCGCCACCTTTGTGGATGGGATGACAGTAACATGTTTCCAGGCAACTGGGACTGAGGCAAGTGAAAAGGGGAGGTTTAATAGTGCAGTTAATGGATGCAAGATGTCAGGAGTGGACAGAGCAGCTTGGCATCTAGGTCATCAGAGCTTTTGCCTTTGGATGGGTTTAGAGTAAGGAAAACCCTGAGAGCAGTGGCGAGAGATATGGAAGAGAAAGAGAAGGGAGGGGCATGATGCTCAGTGTGCAGAAAAGGCAAGGGAGGTGGTGGAGGGGGTAGAGAGGAGAGTAGGGGGGAGGCACAGGATGTAAAGAAGGAATTGAACTCATTGGCAACAGAGAGGGAGTCTGATAGGGTGGAGTCAGCCAACCTGAGGACAGGGGCAGGGGACTTTTTGGAGGGGAGAAAAATGTGTTGACCACCTTCCAGAATTTAGAGGGGTGGTTTATGTTTGCCTGGAATGTGCTAGAGAAGTAATCTGTTTTAGCTTCCCTGATTAGTCTTGTGCACATGTTTAATAGTTGTCTGTACCTTTGGTAAGCAGAAGTGGATGATAAGTGTTTGTGGTAATTCCATGCTTGGTCCCAGATCCATAGACAAGTCAGGAGGTCAGCAGTGATCCATGGGAGGCAGGACCCATTGACCCTGGTGCATCCGAGAGGGGGGTGTGTCAGTTCCAAATGCTGAGAAATGAAGATCTGAAATAGGCAAGGGCTGTGCCCATTAATGTGGCAGTGTTGATGGGGGACCAGTCTGTGCTGGGCAGATCTGTTCATAGAGGGGCGAGGCCTAAGGATTTAAATGAATGGATCTGAATGAATTTGGGGGGAGCTCTAGGGTGCCAAATCTTACATATGCAGTATGTGATATGATGGTCACTTAGGGCATCTGGCAAGACACCAGCATTTATGATATGGTGTGGGTGTGAGGCTAGGACCTAGTCAATGAGGGAATGGTTGTTGGTTTTTGTGTTGAGGCATGTGGGTTCATTAATAAGTTGAGACAGGTTTAAGGAGGTGATTTCAGAACAAGTGGAGGAGTTTGAGGTGGTGAGCCAGTTCAGATTGAAATCACCCAGGATTAGAAGTTCACCTGAAGAGGCAAGGGTAGATATGGTTATCAGTAGGTTGGTGATGGAGGTCAGGGAGAGACCAGGACTGCAGTAGACACCTGCTATGAAGATCAGAAGGGAGGAGGGAGGGGAGATTTTTATCAGCAATTGTTCATAGGTGGAAGGACCAAGGTAGCCAGATATAGTGGAGAAGTGAATGGTGGAAGCAAGGTACATAGTCACCCCTCCACCTCTACTGGCACACTCCTGGCGAATAAGGGTGAAGCCTGGGATACAGAGGCACTCATTAGAAATCTTGGGGCTGAGCCAGGATTCAGTCAACAAAAGTATGTCTGGCTGAAGAGATAGGACAAGGAGTTGGATTTGGTCAGTTTGGGTCAGGAGGCTCCTGATGTTTAGCTGGACAGTTCTCAGTCCTTGAGGGAGTTGAGGGGAGAGGGCAGGGGAAGGGCCGGGGTTCAGTTCGATGTTGCTGGCAAGTAACAACAGTAAGTATGACATAAGGCAGACGTTTTGAAGATTCACCAAGCTTTGTCTCTCAGTTTCAACTCTTTTTTTAAGTTCAGCATTCAACCGTTTAGACTTCTGCCCTTTAATCCTGATCTATTTGATGGAAGCATGTAAACTGGCAGCTGACAGAAAGTTTTCAATAAAGAAGCCAGGAGCGGTGTCAACATGCTCCTCTGATATACTGTATTGCTGTTTATGACTTCTGTTTTTGTAATGTTGTCAATACTATTCAGTTTTTCCACCTCTTTGTCTATGTTCACTTCCCCTTCCCACCCAGGATGCATCTGGAAATGAACTGTTATTAGCTCAGTATGTCTTTCCTGGTGAAAAGAAAGAAAGAAAGAAAGAAAGAAAGAAAACCATACAGTAATAGATAAAGGAGCTCTACCTACAAATTGAAGCCCCCACAGTGCTGTCGGCATGTGGGTGAGCTCCATTTGTAAGTACAGCTCCTTTATGTGATATATGCACTTTAATAAAAAAATATATATAAAGTGGTTGCTAGGGGACACCACTTCTCACACCAGACACACACACAAGCACAAACACATGCACACATCCTCAGATGTATTTACTCACATGCCCACACACCCTCAGATACAAAAATACACATTCACTCAGACATGTAGGCCCTGTCCACACTGAGCCCTGTAAACCTTTACCAGTCTGGTAAACCGTTACCACTACCTCCAAAAATGGTTCGCATCCACACTGGTAATGGTTTAACAGGCATTTTTAAAACCGATCTCAAGACCTGTAAGGATGTGGTCTTTAGATCTGAATGGATAACGTTCTGGAGCCTGTATCATTATAGTTACCTATGTGGACGCGTTACCGTTTGGACCCTCCATTCACATGGTCTTCCAAATGGATCAAAACTGGGAGAAATGAGGCATAATGTGCATGCCACCCTAATGTCTGTAATGTTTTTAAAAATGTTACTACCAGAATGTGGATGCTCCAAAATGGCAAGGGCGGTAACGTTTTTAAAAACGTTACCACAGACAACTTTGTAGTGTGGACAGGGCCATACAGACAGAGCTCACAGTAATGGCACAAAGTAAATATCTTCCTTACTGAGTAGGGCACTGCTCCTTTTCCCTTATTGAATGTTAGTCAGGGAGCGGGAAGAGGTACCCCTAGTCATAAAAGGGAGACATAGCTGAAGAGAATTCAGAGAGTTACTGTGCTGTGGTCCAGGTAAGGGAGACACAGCTGGTCTTTGCAGTCAGAGTTCAGGAAGTTGCTCTGTTGGCAGCTCATGAACCAGCTGCCACCCCAGTTGGTGACTGACCTGTGCATATTTAGAGGGGGAGACAGGTAAGTGTTGTCACCAATCACACTGTCTCTTCTCACTCACTGTCAGCCAGCAACAAGCAGGATTATGCCAGTTTCTCAGTTCTGTTTCTGCAGCAACAGGCAGCAGTGCTTGTGAGAGTCCATGGCGTGCAATGAAGGTGAGTCACTTCCTATCCCCAAAACACTCCACCATGTGTCAGCCAGGAGATATTGGGGTGGGATATTGAAGGAGAGGCTGATTACACACACCAGTATTGTGGCTTTCCCTGCTGTTCTCTTGTTGATTGTGTGCTTTTTTTTGTTTTGTTTTTTTTATTTTGTTCATAAACCCACTGGCATGGTATGGATTCTCCTCCCTACACTAATATACAGGGCACCCTGGGATTCCCTTGTATAGTGTGCATAAAATGTACAAGTTGTATTGCCATTTAGTGGTTATTCTGAATAAAGCTGTTTTTTCCTGTTTTCTAGAGTCTGCTAAATAACAGGGTGTGATTGTTAATTAAGCAAAACAACAGGACAGGGTGTGGAGTGCTGAGTGATACCTGCCTGGCCAGGAGCAAAGTGAGACCAAATGCTGCAGGATGAGAGCCTTTCAGGCCCTGGAACTGTGGGTGGGAATCCCCTAACACTACACCCTGAAGTGTCTTATTGCGCATAGAAAATGGGTTTTACATAATAGTTTTAATAAAATAAAAAGAAGCCTTATAAAATATTGAAAAAATGCTTTTTGGTTAAATATTCTTCCAGTGGTAGGTTATCAGTAGAGGGTGCTGGTGTTGGCAGTACTGTTTACTGCTGCCATTTGACTGTCAGCTTTTTTGCATTGTTACTGCTAATGGGCCCTATGTGAGAGGTTTTTGCATCAACGTACATTAAGCTCTGTTTGTTTTGTTTGTGTTCCAGTTTTTTTATTTGATTTGTATTTTTAACTTATTATATCTCCTGGAAATTATGCCTACAACAGAGGTTAGAACACAGATGGAGTAAAACACTGATCAGGAGATATAGCAGGAGTAACAGCGCAGTAAGGAAATCCACCATGACTGACGACAGTGGGGCTGAGATACTCAGGAAATGTTTAGTGTGATTGTCTGATTTCCAGCAAAAATTTCACAGTCGGCGTCAGCAGAACTCATCTGCATTTCTGGATATCCTGTTTTTTTTTTTTTTATTACTGAAGACATTTTGCGTGAAAACATGCTCTTAGCCCTTAACACCTCATGTATTATTTCTGGTTTTCCTACTGTGAAGTCACAGTCCTCTGTCTGTGACATCAGAATATTTTCCATGGCAACAAGTTGTGATGTTGCAACACAGCATGCCTTCAAGACAGTAAAATCAGTTGGTGACATTGTAGGGCTCAATACACATAGGCAGCCAGGATGTGCTCAAAACAACTGCATACCAGCCGGTCTGTGCACCCCCTATGCCTGTTAGTACTGGATGGCATCCTCAGCCCCTGCCTGGTGTGCGGTATCCTGTGAACATGGTGACCATGATTGAGAGACTGCAAAAAGGGTGACTCAATCAAGGCATCTGTGTTCTGGACTACCTGGCATGGTAGCGACAGAATACAGGGATAGGTGACTGCGATGACAGGATGCATGTATGCATACATGCGCGGGGAGGGGAACCACACTGCACAATGGGTGGAAGGGGAGGGAGGGTATGTGGGAAGTAGTGTGGTGGTCAGCTGCCAAGCTGGCCATGTGGCATGGTGGGTAGGGTGATAGGCTGGGGTTGGAAGGGTGTTGGGTTCAGTTCTGGAACAGGATTGCTTTTTGAATCTGTGTTGGATTTTTATTTTTTCCAAGTTTTACACCACCCCCGACATGCAGCCCCCTGGAGCTGAGAATCATAAAGTAGGAGAGTGCGGAGAGGTGCAGAGGGGCATGGTCCCCTGCATAACATGTAAAACCTTTGCCGTTTTTCAAGCCATCGTGAGTGTACATTGCCGTTATTTATTTTTGCCAATGTACACTCGCCCAAAATGGTGATCACCATTCGGCAATCACCTTTATGACTTAGAACCCTGGTGTGCTACACCAGTGAGGAGCCCACATTATAGCACGGCAGCAGAGGGGCTGGCCCAGACCATGGTTGTCCAACTGGATACTCATACCAGTCTGCAAGTGGCTCCCAACCTGTGCAGGATGCAGGGACAGATGAGTTGTGGCAGTAGTCCAGGAGTACTGTGTCCCTACTGGGAAAAAAATCTAACTTTTATAACTACACCAGCTCATGCTGATGATGTCTCCAGCCCACCATGGAGGCTACTAGGGCTGGGGGCCAGTGCGTGGGGGGGCAAACCCAGAATGGAATTTCTGGTCAGGCAGAAGGGGTGCATAGCCACTAATGCAGCCCCTTGGACTACATAGCTTCTTCTCCCTTGACTGGGTTCTCTGCACCACAGAGAATATCTTAAGCAGGGGCATACCCATACATGCCCTCTCTCCCACCCTTGTCCCACTCATCTGTACAGCCACATGTGTGGACAGGGATCACTTACAGTGGGGGCACGTGTCCCTCACTGAGGATGCCACAGACTGCCTCAGTGATGTGCAGCTTGCACATAAGGGGCACCTGTGACTTTTTCTTGCCCTCCACATAAGCAGATGGGCAGGGGCCTTCTGTGGATCAGGCCCTAAGGGGGCAACAAGTTTGATTTCCTAAACATTCCTTTGTAATAAGGAATAGAATGTCCTGAAATTCAATTTTTTGCGGACTTTTATGAGCTTATAGTCCTGATTGGGGTGTGTGAAGTTGATAAAAGTCACTCCACATAAAAGTTTGCAGATTTTGACTGTTCCTTGTAGTTTTCCATCCTGTGAAGTCCCACTTCAAAGCATTTTTGGGCGGATTCGCAGAATTTCAAAGTAAAAAAATGTGATTCCTGGTATAGTCAATGGTAGCGTTGTCCCAGATCCATGATGCTTGAACTTCACTGTCGAAGTTCAACATAAGAGTCAAAGTTTGCAATGAACCATGGGATATGACGTCACATGTTGCTGAACAGCCAGTGAGAAGCTAGTTTTCTCGTTCTGTGAGCGTAGTGTGTTTGAAAGAGACTTAGAGAGCAGATCTTATCCTGCAGCTTAGAGTCAAATCTAAAAGCATTATATAAAAGAGCATTTTGTTTGTCAAATTGCTTCAGAACTGTTACTGTGAGTGCTCTTTGCACACACAGTGATTTTTTGTGTTGCTTTTCTCTGTCCTGTAGTGTTTATTTGCAGTATTTCGTTTTCTGTTAGAAGTTGTAGTTTGGTGGCCTGTGTGGGCCAGGGGAGGGTAGGAGCAGTTTAGAAGATACAGTTTTCTTCTGAACAAAATCAGTGGGCAAATGCCCTGTCTTTTCTTAAGAAAAAAATCACTGTCCTCCTGACTGTGATTTAACCCAAGTGATTTTCGTGTGACTGCGTGCACAACTGTATTTAGGAAAAAAAATCACTGTTCTCCAGGCAGCGATTTAACCCGGGTGATTGTTGTGTCCCTGCATATACACTTGGAAGGCTCCGCCTTTGGTTCGATGGATGAGCAGTCAGCCACTCCCACTTCCTGAGCTATATAAGCAGTTACCCTCAGCCTCCTTCTTAGGCACTTTTTCTTTGCCAGCCAGAGGCTCTGTCCATTTGCTCTCTGCAGCTGGCTGAGGCCTGCCCCAGCCCCTCACCCCCCAGCTTTTCATTCTTAATTCTGCTGGACTCTGCGTTTTGTTCTTCTGCTTCTGGTTTGTATTTTGCCTCCGGCTGTGTGCTTCCTTGGTTCCTTCCTTGTTTTTTTCTGTTTGTGTCTTAGTTTTGTTTTGTTTTTGTTTTCTTTTTGGGGGGGGGGGTTGGTTTCTCAGCTTCTACCATTTGGCTCTTGCAGCTCCAGCTACTTGCTTTTAGTTACTCCCATTGCTATTGTAACCAGTACCTGTGTTTTTTACTCAAATCAAAGTTGCTTCCCATGCTGCAGGCCTAATTGCTCCCCATGCTATCAAGCCTAATTGTTTTCACCTGAGTCAAGCTCCCTCTGAACCCTTGCTATGCAGCTTAATCATGTTTTTCCTGCTTGGGTAGTGGTTGGTGGGATAGTCTCCTCCCCTAGGAAGGTCTTCAGTGGGGTTCCTCAAGGTTTGGTACTGGGGCCACTCCTGTTCAATGTCTATGTCTCCGATATGGGGAGGGGGGGTTAGGAGTAGGATGAGCCTCTTTGCAGATGACTCAAAACTGGAAGCACTAGCAGATGGGGACGAAGCAAGAGAGACAGTCCAGAGGGATCTGGATACCCTGGAGGGGTGGTCAAGGAGGTGGGGACTGAGGTTTAATCCAGGGAAGTGTAGGGTGCTGCATCTGGGGGTCAGAAACCCAGGTCATGTATACACTCTGGAGGGGATCTCACTGCAAGCCACAATGAGTGAAAGGGACCTGGGGGTGGTGGTAGACACCAAAATGAATAACACTGTAAACTGCAGAAGATCTGTGGCAAAAGCAAACAGGATTCTGGGCTGCATAGCCCGAGGAATTATGTCCAGCATAAGGGAGGTGAACCTCCCTCTGTATAATGTCTTGGTCAGGCCGCATCTTGAGCACTGCGTGCAGTTCTGGAGACCCCACTTCAAGAAGGACATAGCACTGCTGGAGAGGGTCCAGAGTAGGGCAACCAGGGTGATTCAGGGCATGAGAGAAAGGACCTATGAGAAAAGGCTGGAAGAACCTGGGCTGTACTCACTGGAGGAGAGGAGAGGAGAGATGGGGGGACATGATAGGGATCTTCAAATATGTGAAAGGGATAAACAGTGGCGGAGCCAAAGAAATGTTCAGGCTAAGGAAAGAGGGCACAGCCAGAGGTGGAGGGGCCATGGAATGCTCTGCCCTGGAGTCTGGTGGAGTAGGGCACAGTGGAAGGCTTCAAGAGGGGGTGGGACAGGTGCATGGGTAAACTGAAGCTGAAGATGATCCTCTCAGGGGCTAGGGGTGTGGGACAGCGAGCGCCCAATAGGGACTGGTTAACGAGTAGACACAAAAGACCATCAGGCCTATTCTGCTGGCTTTTAGTATGTTAGTATGTAATCTACCTCCCCTGTGTCATAGCTGTTTTCACAGCATTGTTCTTCCCTCCTTCCATGCTTATAGAATACTACCACTCTTAGCTCATGCTATTCCCTCTTTTGTAGTACTGCTGTTCTACTCTGAGGTCAGCTAAGCTACTGCTGAGGCTGTAAACTAGTTTTAATATCTGCATGTGGTTCTTGACCCTTCCATCACTTTCTTGTTTTTCCTACAGCAGGGACTGGGAAGTAATTGGGGGGGTCATGGCCCCATATGGCTAATTACTTCTGTTCTAAATCCTGCCTCTGCCGCTGAAAATCCTCAGAGAATTTGTCACCTTAATTTGGCTTTTTGAATGCCTGACTGGCTTGCCCCACTATCATACTGCTGCCCCCACTTATTTTCATGTCCCATCATTGCTACTATGTTTTGCAGACCTATGTGCCAGTCTGGCTATTCCTACTATTTACTAACCTATGTGCTGGTCCAACTATTGTTACCCAGCCCCACTGCATTACCTTACCTTACTGAACTACTTCCACATCCACTCTCGCTCATGCCACCTTTGTTTAATGCTCCCTGCCATTTACCCAGCAAGTTCTCAGTGTTCACACCCATTCAGCCCCTCATCAGTCCCTGGGGCATGCCAGGCATTCTATTCTGATGCAGGTTTTCCCCAGCAGCCGACGGTCTCGCTCTGCACCTGAGTCTGCAGCTTGAGCATGCAAAGCTTGGGGCGGGGTCCTTCTCACCTGGCCCATAGCTGGGAATGTCCTTGCTCTGGGTGAACCTTCAGTCATCAACTGTACCAATGGCACCTCAAGTTGTTGAAGTTAAGACTCAGCTTTGAAGGGCTGGGGTTGCTTACAGGGGCCCCTCCTTTAGCACTCAAGCGAGGAGACACCCTTCAAGATATTCTCCCCATGACTGCCTCTGGTTCACCTGGTTTGAAGGTAGATTGGTAGGTCAGGTGAGTGGCATGTGGTTACTACTCTCCTCATCCTGCCTTGGAGGTGGTTGGTTGCAGAGCACAGTGACTCGCAACCCTCCACGGCATTCCTGTTATAAGGATTGAGCGAGAGCGTTCCTCCAAATCGGAATATTTTCCATGTCCCTTTAATTGGATTTCTAAATTGCAGCAGCAGAGCCGTCACTAAATAAAATATCCCAAGCCTGGATGGAAGGTGACCTAGACCTTGGATCCCCAGAGATTTCCTCCTCAAAGGTTTTTTTTTCTCTCCTCCGTGTCTCAGGTCATAACTGTTAGTTAGCGTAGTGTTCTCTAGTTCTGTAGGTAGGATCTGCTGTTGGATGGAGGGGGATGGTGTCTCTATTGCTGTTCCCTCTCTTCTTAGGAAGTCCCCTCATCCCCTTGCAACCCATCAAACTTATGCCATTGCTACCCTGCGCATCCCATTACATCATCAGCTGCCTCATGCTTATCTATTATCATGCCTCACAACTTCTGATTGCTTATAAGCTTCATACTACTGCTTCCTTTTTTGGGGATCTTTCCTAAGGTATCTTTAGCCAAGGGAATCATCCCACTGTACCTCTAGGGGTGTAACCCTCTAGAGGGGTCCTTGCCTTTGGTACCCCTACAGGGTGGTAATTCCTCTGGAATATAGAGTGCAAAAGGCCAAAACCTAAGTAACACAATTGTACAAGCATAACACATTACTAACTGCATAGGCCATTGATTTGGAAGGCTCTGCCTTTGGTTCGATGGACAAGCAGCCAGCCACTCCCACTTCCTGAGCTATACAAGCAGTTCCCCTCAGCCTCCTTCTGAAGCACTTTTTCTTTATCCCGCCATCCTCCCCTGCTCCTCTAGTGGCAACACTTCTCTCCTGGGGATCCTTCCTAAGGTACCTTTAGCCAAAGGAATCATCCCACGGCACTTCTAGGGGTGGAACCCTCTAGAGGGTTCCTTGCCTTTGGTACCCCTACAGGGTGATAAATCATCTGGAACAGAGAGTGCGAATGGCCAAAACCTAAGTAACACCGTTGCACAAGCATAACATATTACTGGCTGCGTAGGCCATTGAACTGTATTTAGGAAAAGAATCACTGTTCTGCAGACAGTGATTTAACCTGAGTGATTGTTGTGTGACTGCATGCACACCTGTATTTAGGAAAAAAATCACTGTTCTACAGACAGCAATTTAACCCGATTGATTCATGCGGAAATAGTGTTTCACTGAAAGGAAGCATTTTCTCTCTAGGAACACTTCACATTTCTGCTGGTTGTCGTGGAGGTGGGGTTGCAGGCCTAAAAATGCTTAGTATGATAAATATTTTTATGTTTAGGTTTTCTTGCAAGCTTCACATAAGCTTTGCACCGCCTTCTTTGGTGTGTGAGGCAACAGTATTTGACTGAAATTATGTGTGTTCTCTCTGGGGACACAACTTCACATTACTGGCAAAGTGCTGGTGGTGGTGGTGGGTTGGCAGGCCCAATAATGCTTAGTACGATAAATATGTTTATGTTCTCTTGCAAGCTTCCCATATGCTTTGCACCACCTTCTCAGGTGTGTGCAGCAACAGTATTTCAGTGAAAGGATGTGTTTTCTCTTTGGAGACACAACTTCACATATCTGGCAAATGCAGTAAACATGTTTAGTGTTTAAAACAGATTTATGCTTAACTTCTCAGCAGAATAGCTCATGTTTGTGTAATGGTTTGCACTTCTTTGGGTGGTTGGCAGCTGCACACAACACAACCACCACTTTCGCACCATCACATACCATGGAGAAACAATGTATGTGATGTGGCAAATACTTGACATTTGTGGATAGAAGGAGGGAGTACATATGATGAACCAGTGAGAAAAATGAAAGGAAGGAATGTGGTTCATCATAGAAAGATAGAAACATACAAGTTGACAGCAGATAAGGACCGCAAGGTCCATCCAGTCTGCCCATTTCTTTTTCTACCTTATGAATGTGCCATCGGCATTTGCTCTGTCAATGGCCCATCTATTTACTCTCATCTGTATTGCGCCCTTATGCCTATCCCATGCATGTCTGAAACCCTAAATGGTATTCATGTCCACCACTTCCTGAGATAGGCCATTCCATGCATCCACCACCCTTTCTGTGAAAAAGAACGTCCTCACATTACCCCCTTAATCGGCCTCCCTCTAGTCTCATGCTGTGTCCTCTTGTCCTGCTATTTTTCTTATACTGAAACATGTTAGACTCTTTCACCTTGTTAATGACCTTAAGGTGTTTGAATGTTTCAATCATATCACTTCTCTCCCTCTTTTGCTCTAGGGTATACATATTGAGCTCCATTAATCTGTCCTCATATGTTTTCTGATGCAGTCCCTGCACCATTTTGGTTGCCCTTCTCTGGATTGCCTCAATTTGGTTAATGTCCTTGTGAAGGTGCGGCCTCCAGTACTGCATGCAGTACTCCAGACGGGGCCTAACCAGTGTCTTGTAAAGAGGGATTATTACCTCCCTCTTACGACTTGTGATACTCCTACTAATACACCACAACATCCCCCTAGCCTTACCTACTGCTTTAGTGGTCTGCTTGTATGGTTTCAGGTAATCTGTGATGATGATGCCCACGTCTCTTTCTTTCTTGTGACAGCCAGCAACTCCCCTCCCAGCCTATAGGTGGCTTCAGTGTTTCCCTTCCCTATGTGCATGACCTTGCATTTCTTTGCGTTAAACCCCAGTTGCCACTCTTCCGGCCATTTTGTCAGTTTATCCAGATCTCTTCTCAGTCTGCCCACCCTATCTGGATCATCTGCAAACAGACAAACCTTACCCACCAGTCCATCTGCAATGTCACTGATGAAGATATTGAGGAGGACTGGCCTCAGAACTGATCCCTGAGGTACCCCACTTGTGACTGGCATCTCTTCTGGCTGTATACCATTTACCACCACTCTCTGTTTTCTGCCCATCAACCAGTTTTCCACCCTGTTGACCAACTTCTGACCCACCCTGAGCTTACCCAGCTTATTAATCAATCTTCTATGTGGAATAGTATCGAAAGCTTTGCTGAAGTCATGGTTGGCAATATCATCTGCTCCCCCTTGGTCCACCACTCACCCAGTCAAAGAAATCTATGAGGTTAGTTTAACAGGACCTTCCTGTTGTAAACCCATGCTGTTTTAGATCCTTTGCTCCTATGGAGTCCAGGTGTTGCACTATCCTTTCCTTAAGGAGTGCCTCCATAATCTTGCCCACTACTGAGGTAAGACTGACTAGTCTGTAGTTCCCTGCCTCCTCCCTGCTACCTCTCTTGTGGAGCAGGATCACATGAGCCCTTCTCCAGTCTTCTGGGACCTCTCCTGTGCTCAGAGACTCACTAAACAGTTCTGATAATGGCTCTGCTAGTTCCACCCTTAGCCCCTTTAGTACTCTGGGATGTATGCCATCAGGTCCCATTGCCTTGTCCACCCTGAGCTTAGTGAGCTCTTGTAGGACCCATTCTTTTGTGAAGGTACTAGTGCACACCTCCCTCCCCCGTGTCCATGGTGCTGAGCTGTGGGTCCTGCCCTACCTTCTCTTCAGTAAATACTGAGCAGAAGTATCTATTTAGGATAGATGCTTTTACATGGTCCTCCTCCTCACATACACCCTTATCCCCTTTGATCTTAGCAATAACCCCTCTGGACTTTCTCCTTTCACTAATGTATCTATAGAAAGTCTTGTCACCTTCTTTTACTGTTTGTGCTAGTGTTTCCTCAGTTTGGGCCTTTGCCTGCCTTACTGCCTTCCCTGCTTCCCTTAGGGAAGTTTGGTATCCCTCCCTGTCATCATCCCGCTGCGTTCCCTTATATTTCCTGAAGGCCAGTCTTTTGGCTCTGACCTTTTCTGCTACTGTTTATGTGTAAACAGAATTAAATAAATAACAGAACTGGACAAGCAAGGGACATCCACACAAATGAAACAATAATAAAAAAAGAGGACAGAGAAAAAAAGACCTTAAAACAGAGCTTTTTTTAACTTTTTATATTTTTGGGGTGTTTTTTTTATTTTTAATAGTGGGGGACTAGAGAGTGAAGAAATTAAGAACACAGATGACAGAGTAACTACACAGAAAATAAAATGTTTCTTGAAACAAAACATCTCAGACCACCCCACCAGCACTGCCAGAAGATGAGCCATGCCCACCACCACCACCACGCAACTTGGAGAGGACAGTGAGGATCCTCTCATGGCTGGACATAACGCTGTCCAGCCAATCCATCACTTCCTGCCAGAAGGTGTTGAATTCTTGCCACAGATCATTCACCTCAGCCCACAAAACTAAAAGATGGCCATTTGTGGCAGGTGCTATGAGGTCTTCCTTACTGCCACTGTCATAATGGCGCTGCTGAGGTACACAAGAAGTACTGCTCTGGTCCATCACATGCCTGCCATGCCGTCGCTGACTCACTGTTGCTGCAGCAGCACCGCTGACCTCATGTTGCTCCACATTTCCCCCAGGGCCACCACCACCATCATGTGATGCAGCCACATAACGCTCCTTGGTCCTCCACTCAGTGAGGTGGTGGATGTAGAGGTGCATCCAAAGATGGCTCCCTTTTTTACCACGCCTCACACACTGCCCACACACCTTGCAGATGGCCACTGTCTCATCTGCAGGGTGCATGTAAAAAAAAATACCACACCACAGAGTGCTCCAGGACTGGGGGAGCACCAGAAGAGGAGGTGGCAGGCTCCTGCTGGGGGGGGGAGGAGGAACTTGTGGTTGCATCTGCTGCTGCTGTTGTTACTGCTCCTGGTGCTGCTGTTCATGCTGCTGATGATCTTGTTCTTGTTGCTGCTGATCTGCAGCAGCAGAACTCCCTTCCTGAGCTGGGGGGGGTGCAGTCCCTTTTGAAAAAACACATCTGTTAAGGAGTGGGCACCTTACTGGTGCTCCAGCACCACATGGTCTGGACTCAGCTGAGTCCTGACGCTGTCCCTCTATCACAAACAGAAATGTAAAGAAAATGAAAGAAAAAAACAGTAAGAAGAAAGAAAAAAGAAGTATACACTAAAAAAATGTATAAAATGAGAAAGTACAGTAAAGAAAGATAAGGATTAAAACTAAAAAAAAAGTCACATTTTCAACTCTAAACTCTAAATAAGGATTACCTATGCAATCCTGAAATGTGGTCCCCCAGCTTACATTATGCTGAGGTCAGGAGACCGCATTTCAAAATCCCCAATGGGGATTCACTTTATGCATGGGGCTTTTCCCCCCTCGCCCCTCCTAACTAAAATATCCAACTCTAAGGGGGAGTGCACCTCGGAGTTGGGTGTTAGGATTGGGGTGGAAAAAGATTTTTGTTTAAAAAGTTCCCGCTGTGGGAACAGAACCCCATCCCTGATATTTTGCTGGCCGAGCGGGTAGGAGCATTAGTGCTCCACACTATGGGGAAGCTCAGCCAGCACCTCTCCCTGCTGTCTCCAAATGGTCACGCCAGGCAAAACTATGTTTTGTGGGCATGACCCAATATTTCACTGGGTGAAATACAATTTCGCGCAATGAAATGACATTTCAGTGTCGGGCTGAAATGTTGGGCATCCCTAATTATGGGATACCGATGCCAGGTGTGTACATGTTGGGACTCTCAGCTTCGGTATCCTGTAAGGGTACCCTAAATGAGATATATAAAATGCTTTGTCTCCTAGGCTCTGGGTCAGTCAGACTGTCTCCACTCTCCTTCAGCTGCAACTGCCAAAATAAAGGTGAACCATTCACTTCCTGCCTGCCTGGAGTCTCCCATGTGACATGCAGTAAGTGAATCATGTGATAAACCATGTTTTATTTATTAACTTCAAAGTTACTAGCAAAGTCAAAGTTGCCTTTGAAGTTAACCGGTGCAGTTTTGGCACCAGATTAAGACAATTACCTTCGAAGTTACTAAAAAAAGTCAAAGTTAACCGATGACATTTCCCGGCAAACGTTTTGCACTAGAGAGGTCATTTACATGAAGTTTTTTACTGGGTGAATTTTGTGACTTCGTGGGAACTTCACCGACAGACTTAAACTTCGCAACGTCTCTAGTCCTGATAATGCCAACACTTAATATTTTGCAGAAAACCAGCAAATCATTAAAAAAAACTCCACATTATTCAGTTTGGTTTGCCAAACTGCTAAATTGAAATTGTTCTGTGTGTGTGTGTTGGGGGGGGGGGGAGACATAAGAAAATGTTAGGTTGTGGTTAACAAGAAATAAAATGGCACATTTCTAAAGCATAGAATTGGAGTGATGCACAGATATGGTGATATTTGTTAAGAGGTTGCTACCGCTCTTTTTTTCCCCTGGTGGTTACTGGCACATAAACCTACCTATATGTTTGTGGAATGCCATCAGCCAATGAGATTCAAGGATTTTCCACACCCATATTCTTAACTCCATCTTTGCTGGACTGAATTGTATGCACATGGCATGGTGTCAGAAGTTTCATGTTTTGGTAGATATGACTAAATTTGACCGACCCGAATCCTTTAATTTCACTAATCCAGAGGAATGGCTAGACTGGAACTAAACATTTACTAGATTTCATGTTGCAACAAAGAAGAACTTCTATCAGACTTACTATAATTTCTTTCTCTGGTGACCACAATATTGTCAGTGAGAATTATGTACTTATAAAATGGTTGATATTCACTCCAACCAGAGGCTCACTGGTACACCTATAGCTTAAAGAGCTGTTTCTAGTAGCACTGAATGTTGGAATTGATAGTTTTCTGATTGCTCAGCTTAGGCAGTACATAGAAACTGCCTCACAGTGAACTATAAATATCCAAACATCCACAGACACCAGTACCACAGGCTTCATGAAACTACCACCCAAAAGGAAAAACATTTTTTACAATACCTTACCTGCCCACACAGAAAATGAAGGCCTTCAAATTCAGTGCAAGTAATCAGCAGTTCTTTTAAAAACTGGCACATTATTTGAAGTACTTCAAACTGAATTCAATTGTACCGCAAACACCAGATTTTATCCAGTGAAAAACGTTTACATTTGTTCTCAAACGCCCTTCAAAAAGTGCACAAAAATGCTAATTAGCCTTCAAAAAGAAAGGAAAAAGAGTTGTAAAAAACAGTTCTGAACAAACCCTTCAATTGTACCTTAAACACCCTTCTTTTCCATCTAAAATGAATACCTTCAAATTCACGTTTTTTCAGTTTTTGTAATTGTTTTTGAAGTACTTTAAATTGCCTTCTACTTTACTTGGAACACCAGTTTTTATCCAGTGAAAAGCATCTCAATGTGTTCTTAAATGCCCTTCAAAAATTGCACAAAAAATGCAAATTAGCCTTCAAAAACACAGAAATACTGGTAATAAACTGATAACCTCCTAAAGCATATGCAAGGAAATATGTAAATGAGTATGTTTTTGATGTGAATGTCTTTTTAGAAGCATTCTGTTTTCAATATAAATAGAATCTTTCTAAAAAGAAATCCAATAACAAAACATGCTCATTTACATATTTTGCTGCATATGCAACTTAATGTAAGGCATAAACAATCCATTAGGGGTTCTTTTTGACTTAAAAACAAGTCATGTGCAAGTTTCCCAATCTTTGTGTAACAACACCCAGCTGGTGATCATATTAATCCCGGTTACTCTGGATGCATTTCAGGTATACCAGATGGTAAACACCACATGAAAATCAACGTGTTCAAAGGCATTGTGTCTTAGAAGAAAACTGTATTTAGTTACTGTACTGGTAAAAAATATATTTTGTTTATGCTATACTTTCCTGTTACTATTTTATACCATCTATCTGTTCTTTAAAAGTTATGCAACCATAAACACCCTCTGTTACAGCTCACTCATTTAGTATGGATAATAAGCAGGGGATCTCATACCTGGGTCCTATGAAGCCTGGGATGGGGTCACGGGATGATGTCCAGTTGTACCTGTAAAATAACAGTGATGCAGTCATAAAGTATGGGGAGGTACAAGAGTTAAAGTGCAAGCCCAGAAATTAAATAAAATAAAAAGTAATTTAGAGATGTCAAGTGTTTAAGGCAAAAGTGAGGGAGACAGTGAAAAAATATCTACTGTAGAAGTAAAAAAACAATAAGAAAAAGAGACAAAGAAGTGAAGCAAGTGCAGCGTGGTTGTCTTATTTAAATATGATTTAGCCAGTCATTCAGTAAGCTAGTGTAGGCTTTGAGCTATAGGCCCATTCCTTTTAAATTGAGTATCCCTGGCATCTGGTGGGTCCAACAAGGACTTCTTTCTCCAGACCGCTGGCTTCCTGTCTTCCTCCTCCATGGTGTCAGAGCAAGTTACCAAAGCCTGATAAGCAATGAAGGAGCCACCTATGATAGCATAAGTGGAAGCCCAATCGGAGTAGGAAACCAGAGCAGCAGGCAATTAAGTAGCAGTCATTGGCAACACAGAAGTAAACTATGGGGGGAAGGGGAGAGACACTGTGTGGAGGAATGCCATATAGCAGAGGGCTAAGTAAGGGTAGACACTCAAAACCTAGAGAGAGAGGACTTACCAGTCACTTCTTCCTTGGAAGCCAGACAGGCAGCAATCAGAGGATAGCATAAAAAAGGAAAAAAGGGACTAATTATACAATGTCTGTGAGAAAAGCCCCACTCAGGAACCCAAGGCTGGGACCAGGGAGAATGGGATGGTCCTCCAGGATGGGGCCCTGGGGAAGGGAAGAAGGGAACCCCGGTGGAGGGGAAAGCTTCTCCTAGTGGTGGACTATTGTCTGGGGAGTGGAGTTAGGGTCACCTAGCAGGGGGAAGACAGGGAGGTCAAGTGCCTCCCAGGAAGTGCTGCATGGAGGGATGGGAAGCGGATCCATAGGATCGCTATGGCAGTAGCTAGGAGGGAGCACCTGGATGTCATTGTCCACCAGGGGACCAATGATCAGTCCAGGAGAAAGGTAGAGTTAGAGTCCAGAATGATTTCAGGAAGCTGGGGGAAACCTGAAACAGATGGCACACTCCGTCTCATTCTCGGAGGTGCCACCTGTCCAGGGCACAGGGAAAGTTAGGGCACTCCACATTCATACCTTCAACTCCTGGTTGAAGGAGTGGTGTGGAAGGGTAGGTTTCTGGCTTCATAGGGGACTGGGATGACCTGGGCAGATGCAGGCTTAGATAAGGAGGATGGCCTGCATCTGTCCGAGAAGAGGACCTTGGTCCTTTGTGAGAAGTTTAAATGCTTCAGCAGGAAGTATTTAAACTGGCCAAGGGGGGAGAGCTAGGAGATAGAAGTCTTAGGAACATCCCCCATTGGAACATGCAGGAACATAAGTTGACTACTGGTACAGTTAAAGCAGGTAGGTGAAGAATGTATCACGAATGATATGGGGGGACAAGAGCACATAGGAAAGCAAACCACGGGGGGGGGAGATTCTGGTGAGAGAACAAGAGCAGAGGGTGGGCAGAAGTTAAAATATGCAAGGTCATGCTAACAAATGCCCGTAGCCTAGGAAATAAGGTTCCAGAGTTGTAGCCTTGTTGGCTGATGCAGATCTTGACATAGCAGCAATAACAGAGACATGGTACTCTGCTAATCATGGCTGGGAAGTCAATGTACCAGCCTATACGTTGTTCAGAAGGGACAGGGAGGGTAAAAAGGGTTGGGGGGAGTAGCTCTGTACATCAGAGATGGTAGAAAGGCTACAGAAGTTCAAGGAAGACAGGGGGCAGCCAAGGTAATGTGGATCATCCTGGAGCCAGAGAATGGAATAGCAGTATGTACTGAGGTGATCTACAGACCTCTGGCACAGAGGGAGAAGTAGACAGGGAACTAGTGGAGAACATAAACAACATGGCAGCTAAAGGCAAAATCCTGCTACTGGAGCATTTTAATATGCTGGATATGGATTGGGCCACCCAGGTAGCTGTTTCAGCCAGAAGCACAGTCATCCTTGAATCCCTGCAGGGGGTTGGACTCAGGCAGCTGATGAATGAGCCAACCAGGAACCTGGTATGGACCAATGGAAAAAGATTCAAAGAATTACAGGTGGAAGGGCTGCTGGGGTCCATTAACCACCACATGGTGCGGTTCAGCATGGAGACATAGACTCAGTTGAGCCACACAAGGGCAAGAGTATTACATTTCAAGAGGACGGACTTCACTGAAATGGGTAGATGTATACAAGCAGTACTGGGGAAGGGAGAAGTAGTAGAGCGGGTGGAAGAACAATGGGAGAAACTGAAAGAAGCCATAGTGGATATAACTAACCAATATGTTAGGATAGTGTCCAAAGGGAAAAAGGAGGAAAAAACCACTATGGTTCTCCAATGAGGTGCAGGACAAAGTCAGGGCTAAAAGGCAGAGTTTCAGGAAATAAGGGGAGCAAAAGGGAGGAGGGCAGGGAGGTATGTATCTGGAATGTCTAAGAGAAGCAGGGAAGACTGTTAGGAGGGTGAAGGAACAGACAGAATAGGGCTTAGCACAGACTGTAAGCAAAGGGGATAAGGTATTTTATAGGTACATCAGTGAAAGAAGAAAAATGGGGGGGGTTGTGAGACTAAAATGGTAGAAGGGAGAGTGTAAGGAGGGGGATCTGGACAAGAAAGAAATACTGAACAAATACTTCTGCTCAGTATTCACTAAGGAGGGGGAGGATCAAGGACCACAGTTGGGTTGCAGAGGCGATGGGGTGGAGGGCGGGAGGTAAGAGGTGAACGGCCACATACAATGTATAGGGCCTACAGGCCCACTAGATAGGCCTAGCAGTTCTTATCTGCTGACAATTTCTAGGTTTCCAGTTTCTCCTTGTAAGTCAGACATGCAGTGATCAGAGGACGGCATAAACAAGAAAAAAAGGAACTAGTTTCCCTATGAAAGTAGAGCAGGTAGTGATCACAAGGACAGCATCAAAACAAGGAAACTTATAAAGCCCAACAACAGCATTCAGTGGGGGTGGGGCATAACAATTCCAGACAGACTGAGATTTGGGGGAAGGGAAAACAGCAGAGTGCCAGCATTTGGGGTTGCACCCCCACCCCCAAATACTACAATCCAACTAGGACTTGCAGGTTCCCCAATTGCTGTCCTGTGAACTAACAACAGTAATATTTTTCTGCAGTAAACATTGCTAGTCAATTCCAAATCTATACTGGACACACAGCAGCTTGGTATGGGGCATGAGTGTTAGCAGTGACTGTATTCAGAAGAGACCCTATGAGTGGCTGTTAAGCAAGAGAACCGCTCCTGGAGTTGCTGCGCCAGTTAACCCCCCCCCCATAAAAGGCTGTGTGATAACAGATGGACACATACACTGATTTGTAGATTGCAAATGATCCAAAATATTTATTAAAATATTTACAGAACAAAATAATAGCAGACTGTTTCATGAAACAAATAACACAAAAGAAAAATAAGCTTCAGTTCAGCAAAGAATTCAAAATAAGTTTTCACAACAGTAGAACTAGCAGTAACTAGTCTGGATAGGTGTTTCCCTTTCAACACCCTACTCGAATCTGAAGACCACCTTTACCTGAACAGAATATAAAGAGGGCCGGGCTCTTTGACAGGTCTGCACTAACTGTCAAGCAAGCAAGAATATAACTTTTTATTCAGAAACCTTTTCAATTCACTCCTTTATGTCACAATATTTATTTCATAATGACATTTATTACTGCAATGTCATTCTTTCCCAGTATTACAAACTGTACCTAAAAATAAATGAAAAATCTTCTGGTAAGCCCCTCCTCCAGCAGTCCTATCTATCAAAAGAGAATGGAAGTGGCCGGCCGGCTCTTACAGAGGAACTGCAGAGGAGGTGCACCAGAGAAGATTTTATTATTTGGCTGCCTGCCCAAGAAAACAGAATTGGGTAATTCTAAAATGCTCATATAAGTGTTCATGCTTAATTTCATTCTTTTAATCTAAATATTTGGTCCCAAATCTCTCTACATGCAAGCTGCTATTTCAGCAGAGCTTACAGACTAAGTAAAACATAAGCTCAGCCTAATGGCTATCCTTCAGTCAAACAGTTCTTGAAAACAAATGAACCAACTTGCTGAGAAGCTTTCTTTTATGTTATTTCAATTGAATGCTATCTCCAGCAGTGGTTCCTTGCAAAGATTTGTGGTAACAATAAACAGAAAACGGCAACTGCGAACATGTGCAGAGTCGCACAGCATTTTTTTTTTAATAGGTTAGCCTGCTATCAAACACAAACCGTACCACTGAGGAGCAATGAAAAAAACATAAATGCAACCTCAAGGAATGGCTTTTTGGTCAGTGCAGTACCTTATTAATGTAGGTAACCAAGTATTCAGAATGGAGTCTCTACAAGGTTTGTTTTTAGCACAAAAACATTTCCTGCTTTTAGTCCACGAATAACAAAACTATTTAAAACAGGAGTTTGACACATAAGGAGGGACGCAAGCTATGGCAAATTCTAAGTGTTTCCTGCTTCCTCGATGCATACTTTAAATAACAGCAGAACTGTTACCAAAATGTTTTTTTTTTTATTTGAATATGCTTTTCACCCAGCATAACTTACAACAACACAAAAAAATAAAACATGGGTGGCCAGCCCATGTACACATTTAACATTTAACAGAACAGAGGCATACAAAAGGAACTCCATGAAATATTAAAAATGGTAAGCATACATATGTTATGCCCTTTCACACACCCCAAAAGGTGCCAGTGAACAAGTGCCATAAAAGATATTATATCCTTACCTGATATTATTGGGTATACTCAGCAGCATTGTGACCTCAGTGATAACACAAGTGATCCAATTTAGCAGCATACAATTCGGTCTTCTTAGTTGTGATGTCACAGTGAGGTCATATGGCCCTTTTTGGTTGTGATGTCAGTGAGGTCACAGGGCTCATGCATATTACCTGGAAAAGCAGAGGTTGTGATGTCACAGTGAGATCACAGGGCTGCTGTATGTTATCAGGAAAAGCAAAGTTTGTGATGTCACAATGAGATCATAGGGCTGATGTATGTTACCTGGAAAAGCAGAATTAAATCCAGGTAGAACTTTATAGAGTACTGCAGTGCTCCACAGATCACACCTACTTCCATTACTGTGTAAACACACCTACTTCCACTACTATGTGAATAGACCATTAAAATGCCACTTAACGTACCCATTAAAGGTTAATGATGCATGCCATGAAATTCCTATTAATTGGTACATACTTAATGGCCCAAATTATACAATAGAGTCTTTCTAAACATTTAACTTGTTAAACTGAATGGGGTATTTTAAATCATAAGGGAATTAATATGGTGCAGGAGTTGCACAAAAGGCCCTACGAGAAGAGATGGAGATCTACACTCTTGGTAGCCAGAAAATCAAGAGGGAACATCATAGAGATCTCCAAGTACCTCATGCGGTTGAACAGGGTGCAGGACAGGAATCTCTTTCCAATGAGGAAGAGCACCAGAACCAGAGGGCATGCAATGAAGCTGGAGATTGGGGGGTGGGGTGGGGAATGAATAGGGATCTAAGAAAGGTTTATAAGTGGTCAAGAGGGTGGTTTCTAAATTTCAATGTGAAGTGCAAAATCATGCAGTTGACATGCAGAAACCCAGGGGTGGAGTGGTACTGGTGACCACCGAACAGGAAAGAGACCTGAGGTAGCCATAGCTGATTATTTAAATGTGGCTAAAAAATGTGACAAGGCAGTGGGGAGAGCAGGTGGGATGCTAGTGTGGCATAGGGAGGGGTATCACCAGCAGAAAGAGGGCAGTGGTGATACTAGATTACTGTACCCAGTTCTGGAGCCATATCTCCAGAAGGACATAGAGTAGAGGCAGTTCAGAAGAGGGCAGCTAAAATGGTGCAGGGTCTAAAGCCCTATGAGGAGAGACTGAAGGACCTCAATATATAAACCTTGGACAAAAGTGGGGATTAGGGGATATGACAGGGACTTTTCAAATACCTCACTAGTATAAATAAGGTTTAAGAGGGAAGTCTTTTTCAGAGAAAAAGATGCTCAACAATAAGGGATCATTCCATTAAGCTGAAGGGAGTAGGCTCAGGGGCAATGTAGTGGATGGCTGAACAGCTTCCAAGTGGAGCTGGTGGGGGCAAAACCTAATGGGATTCAAGAAGGCACAGGTCAGAAACAAGGGAACCTTAGTGATAAAGGGATGGGAGGCAGAGATCAAGTAGGGTCTGAGGTGTTACAGAAGGTAGAGGAGATGGGCAGACTGGTTGGGTCAAGCAGTCCTTATGTGCATTTGGACTGTGTTTCTAGGCCGGCACTTTGGCACAGATGGCTGCGGCACTGGCGCTCTACCTCCTGTTACACTGGCAACCAGTGTTCGGTGATGAGTGCAGATTGATGGCGGTTGGCAGGGGAAAGGAGGGAAGGGACTGCACTCCTGATGGCTGCTCTCCTTTCCTGGTGGTGGGGTTGGGGACCTGCACACTCCACCAAATGACTGCCACCAGGTGATGGTAAGGTAGTAGTGTGGGTCAAGGACAGTAGAAGGGAGAGATGTGAGACACCAGGGCTCGCCACAGAGTACAGAACTGGGAGTAAATTCTGGAAAAAGCACATGCCACCCCCCTCCTGCCATATGTGTCAACCCTTAGGAGAACTCTGCAGGGCCCGATGACAGAAGGTGGCAACGGAAAACAGGTAAGGCATAATGTCTGCCCAGACCTGTAAAGAACTGCCATCTATATGAGTAGGCTGTTGAGACATTAACAGCAGCAATACAACTAGGGTGTGGAGGATAATTCCCCATCAAATATAGTCAGGGATTAAAGGTTTTACTTACCTGATGCTAGGTGAGCCTACGGCAAGGATTCCAAATAGAGAGAGACCTGTAAAATAATAATCAAAAGGGTCTCAAAGGATCTGTAGTTCTTTGGGAAAGGTAAAGACATGAAAGACAAAACAGGTAAAGAATACGTATCTGACATGATGTAGGCTGCTCCATATACCTGCTCATCAGATACAATACTGAGTGATGCCTAAAAATTAAAAATAAAATAAAATAACTTAACATGATCAAAACAACCAAATAGTGGAAGTACACTTAATTTATTAGATGAAACTCCAGGTTTACAGCTCCTTGCTCAAAATCCTATGCCAAACTGCTTTCATTCTACTCCGACCCAGGTTGCACAGTAAGGGTTCCCAAATCTACAGGGATCCCTGTATTTTACAGGGAAAATGGTTCAGTCTACAGAAAAATTGATCACATAGGCTTGCATTTCTCATAGGAAATAAATGTAATGTATAGGAACACACAGATGAAGCTCTAGGAGAACAGGATGAGCCTGCATGGAGCTCGAAAGGACTGTGGGCAGGCACTCCTCGCTCCCTCAACAACTAGCAGCACCTGGATTTCCCTAATAAGCATTTTATTTTATACTCTTTACTCAGGCTGCCTTGGCAATGTTGTCAATGTGCTTAGCATATAATAGGTTACAATCGATGGTAATACCTAGATATTTAAAGGATTGAACCTCTTTGAGGGTTGCACCAAGGCAGTTTTTGATCGTGATGGGATTGAGTTTGTGTTTGTAGTGCAGAACAGCATGAATTTATTTTTTTGTAGTTGAGAACCAATTTATGTGTACTAAACCAAGTTTCAATTGAGGTGAAGGCGAGCTGTAGATTCTTTTGAAGGTGGCCCGAAACCTTGTGAGTGGAGAGGATGACAGCGTTGTCAGCATAGAGGAGGATTTGTGCTGGACACAGTTGTGAAAGATCATTCAGAAAGAGGCAAAAAAGAAGTGGCCCAAGAATGGAGCCTTGAGGAACTCCTGAGTGAACAAATGTGCATCTGAGGGAACATCAGCTATTGTCATTCTTTGGGTTCTCCAAGTAGCTCTTGAATCAGGTAGTGGACTCAAGTGAGAGCCCAGCAGAACGTAGTTGTGTGATTAGTAGATTATGATGTACAGCGTCAAAAGCCTTGGTCAGGTCAATGAAGACCAACCCGGTTAGGAGGCTGTTGTCCAACAAGCTGTGGATAGCACCGGTGAATTCAAGGAGGGTTGATGTAGTACTGTGACCTGTATGGAAACCATGTTGTTGGGGGTAGAGGATGTTGTGTTTGTCCAGGTATTCCATTAGTTGGTCAGATACCATACATTCAATGGCCTTAGAGAGGGGGGAGAAGTATGGAGATAAGCCAGCAGTTCACATGAAGATCCTTGTCCCCACTTTTGTGAACCAAATTTACTGTGGCTGATTTCCATCTGTCGGGGAACTGGCTGAGGGTGAGGGAGAGGTTGAAAATGTTTGTTAGTGAAAGTAACACTTCATCAAGGGTGAGGGACACCAGCTTGAAGTCAAGTGAGTCCCCACTAGTTCTGGATTTGGCGATTGCATTAGAGACGTAGTTACGGACCTCATGTGCCTTGACTTCCTTAAAGTAGAATGATGGGCGGTTGGAGGGAAGGGATTCTGTGCTGGGGGAAAGGGAAGGCAGGTGGTCATCATTGAAGAAGTCTGAAGGGAGAACACTACTGAGGTCACAGAATGCAGTATTGAAAGTATTTGCAATTATGGTAGGGTCAAGAGTTATGCCAGCATCAGTGACCAACATAGTAGGTGAGGTTTTTGGCTGCTTCCCAGTTACTTTTTTAAGATTGTCCCAGAAGGATTTTCCCTTACCCCAGGTGTTCGTGAGGGTATCTGTGTAGAATTAATTTTTCTTCTGGTGGATTGATTTAGTGCAGTCATTTCATACCCTTTTGTAGTTCTGAATATCAGCTTGATTGCTAGTGGCCCGTGTCTGAAGCCGGAGGAGGACCCTTGCTTTCAGGTCCGCAAGTAGTTCAGTGGAGAGCCAAGGATTGCAAAGGTCTTTGATTTAACACCTTTTGAAAGGGGCATAGGTGTCACAGGCAGCATTGAAGGAGTTGATGAAAATATCCAAGGCTGAGTTGACATCAGAAGCATTGAATATAGGAGACCAGTCGAGCTGTCAGAGGTGGGATTTGAGGTGTTTCAACTGACCACATGGGAGGACTCTACTCTTGATTAATTTGGGGGGGCTTACAGAATTTATTCAACCATTTGCAGATGACTGGAGAATGGTCACTTAGTGTATCTGGAAGGACAGAAACATCCGTGATGCGGGAGGGATGGCTGATCAGTATCCAGTCCAGGAGAGTGCTTGCACCAGTTTTATAATTATGTATGGTGGGGGAGACTACCAGCTGTGCCAGGTTGGCTGCTGAGATGGCACTCTTGAGGCCTCCTGTGTCAGCAGCTAGCCAACTGATGTTAAAATCACCCATTAGGATCGACTCAGAGTAAGGTGGTTGGGCAAGGATGAGGTCCAAGACTAAGTTGAGGCATTTACTTTGTTCTTTTGGAGGAATGTAAACAGCAGCAATAGTCAGTGCTTTGTTGTGAGTCCCCAGCAGAATTTTAATAGGTAGGATCTGTGTTGAAGAATCCAAGAGGGGGGAAGGTAAGCGGTGACTCAGGAGTGTGTCTTTGAGATATAAAGCACAGCCTTCCCCTCTTTTTGTACTCCTGTCAAGTCTGAAGACATTGTACCCTGGCAGGGCAATAGCCATGTCTGGAATTTTGGGTGATAGCCAGGTTTCAACGATTGCAAGGATATCAGGGTTGTGTTGGTTGGTGAATATTTGCAGGGCATTAAGTTTAGGCAGGAGGCTGCAGATGTTGGGGGATGCAAGGGTGAGAGTTCCAGGGTGCCTCGATTGATGGCCAGGGAAAGGAATTTTAGGCCCAGGATTTGGGTGAACATTCCCAGATAGCAGCAGCAGGAGTAGCAGAAGCTTCAGAATGTACTGTCTTAATTGTTTTAAGGCAGATTTGTTTACCTGTTTCATGCATAGTCTATTGCAGTGATTCTGTCTTAGGTCCCAAAGTGAAGTAATATGAGCCAGTGTTGAGAACAGGAACAGGTGAACATACACCACCCTATCATGGTTCTTCGGGTATTGCCAGCCATCCCCAGAGGAGAATAGGGGAGTATAGACAAACTCAGTTGGAAGGGTACCAGAGTGGGTGCAGATAAGGTCAATCCTGTAGCCTAGAGGAATAGAGGGGTATCTAGCTCCAGGCAGGAAAAAGAACAGTAGTAGGGAGCAAGAGAGAATGAGATGAACAGGCAGACAGGGCAGAGCCATAGTGCTTAGAGGATGTGTAGACAATAACTGAGAGGGTCTGTAGGGAAAGAGCCAGCCCATGGAGGTGAAGCAAGGAGAAGGAGAGGGAGAAGCAGGGGGGAGGGGGGTCCCAAGTAAGTGAGTCCAATGATGTTCATACAGGGGGCATACCAAGGTTGAGTGGGTGGAGTCAAAGCCTATTTAATAAAGGTAGGATGTGGAGGTGTGGGGACAGGCACAAATTTTCAGCAAAAGTCAATGCAAAGCAGTGGGTGCCGAAGGCCAGAGACTGAAAATCCAAGGCGGGGCCAATCAGTGACCGAGCAGAGAGCAGCAGTCCAACTAGAGGAGGGTGGCAGCAGGTGGCGGCCTATCAGAGCCACGCATTGCTTCACTGGAGCAGCCAGGACTCTTAACCTGCTTTGAAGGTGTCCTCATCATCCAGAGGATGGAGGTGTGGGCAGCTGGCAGGATTAGCTGCAGTCGCTTGCTGGGAGCCCAATCAGGGGTAGTGGATCTAGTTTAAGATATAAAATGTAGGTTAAAATAGGGCATTTTAGCTAGGGTGGGGGTACTAAGACAACTTGAAGATTATTAGAGCTATGTTGAGGGAAGCAAGGGAGGAAGCTCAGGTATGGAACTGTAAAGTAGATAGCAGAGCAAGAGCTAAACAAAGCTGATAGATAAGCAGATGGTGAAAATAGGAAGATGTCTTTAAAGGGAGGACAGGACAAGTGTTAGGCCTAATAGCTGCACTCTGTATCTTTAAGTGAAGTTGCAATATTAGTGAGAGGGGAGGATGAAGATTGCCTAGGGGCATTGCTGAGGGGGAAGGAGAGTATTTAATAAAGCCTAGAGGTGGCGGATGGGAGGGAGCAAAAATTCAAGCAGAAAGGAGACAGAAAGAGAGAAAGTGAAACAGAAATTGGATTATTTGCAGGGCAAAGCTTGCAACTGTGACCCAAATGAAATCTGGTCTAAACAGAAAAAACTGTATCATTTTAAACCTAGTTTCTGATCCAGGGCAGATTACCACTGCACCTTAAAACAAAGAGAGCTACAATACTTTAAAATCTACAAACCTGCAGCCTAAAAGAACTTGCACTTCAAACTACCCTTGGAGTGCAAAATTGCTGTAAACAGGCTTAGGTTCACATTTAAATTAGGATTCACAGGACAACTTGGAGAGACTTAACCACTACCACAATCAGTATGTAACATTAGCTTAAAGTCCAGAAGAAGATGGAGTAGCAAAGAATTAAAGAACTGCAGCAGCCCGTCAGCAGGTAGAGCCAACGGTTTGACCAGTCAAGTTTCAGCAGTGTACCTTCAATCTGGTGATCGGTGGGCAATACAGTGAGGAAGGCTGCCAACAAACAGAAGGGGTCTGCCCAGCTGCTTGCAGCAGCAGAGGCACCCGTGTCAAGGGTGAAGCTTTGGTCTGGTGATCGGCGGGCAGTACACCGAGGAAGGCAGCCAGCAGACAGAAGGGGTCCACCCAGCTGCTTGCAGCAGCAGAGGCACCCGTGTCAAGGGTGAAGTTTCGGTCTGGTGATTGGCAGGCAGTACAGTGAGGAAGGCAGCTGGTGGACACAAGGAGTCCGCCTGACTGCTTGCAGCAGCAGAGGCACCCATGTCAAGGGTGAAGGTTCAGTCTGGTGATCAGTGGGCAGTACAGCAAGGAAGGCAGCCAGCAGATAGAAGGGGTCCACCCAGCTGCTTGCAGCAACAGAGGCACCCATGTCAAGGGTGAAGCTTTTGTCTGGTGATTGGCGGGCAGTACAGCTAGTAAGGCAGCCAGCAGATACAAGGGGTCCACCCTGCTGCTTGCAGCAGCAGAGGCATCTGAGTCAAGGGTGAAGCTAAGGAGAAGCATCACTCCACCATCTTCTCCCTTGAAAAACTGAACCACTTCTAGAGGGGTGCCATTCAAGGTGAAGAAGATAGGCAGAGATAGAAGTCTGGCCAATTTCTTTCTGGAGCCAAAAGTCATAGACACATTTTTATTTGTGTTGACCTGGAGTTATTTTGATTGGAACCAGTGCAGGACATTGTGGAAGTCATACTGTAGTAGACCTTCCATGACTGTGGTAGAGTGATTGAAGGCATAGATAACTGTATCATCTGCATACATGTGTATATGCAAGTTGGTACAAGCCAATGGGAGTTCATTAAGGAAGATAGAGAACAGGATGGGTCACAGAATGGAGCTCTGTTGGTTCCTCACCTAGATGGGAAGTGAAGGTGACAGGGCACTACTAATCTATACTGATTGCAGATGGCCTGAAAGATAAAAACAGAACCAGTTAACAGCAGGAGCTGAGAGGCCAGTAGAATGTAGCTTATCCAGGAGTAGTGCATGGGACACTGAGTCAAAGGCATTGGCTAGATCAATGAACATGGCAGCTATGATATGCCCCTAATCCATCCCTGAGAAGGTAGAATCAGTTACATGCAACAGGGAGAAGATGTGGAGTGATGCTTCTGGATGCCAGTCCAGAATGGGGAGATGAAATCAGTGTAGGATAGGAAATCAGAGAGTCTGGTGTAGACAAACTTATCTTGCAGCTTAGCAAGGTAAGGAAGGAGGAGATTGGCCAGATGTTACCTG
Organism: Neoceratodus forsteri; assembly: GCA_016271365.2. NCBI lineage: Eukaryota > Metazoa > Chordata > Ceratodontiformes > Ceratodontidae > Neoceratodus > Neoceratodus forsteri. Next base: position 656,804,382 of record CM028132.1, read on the forward strand.
AGAAGGAAGGGTCCACTCTTTGCAGAATGTAAGAACTTTGGTCAACTGCCAGAACTGAGGGACAGCATTGAAGGAGAAGGAGAGGTTGAGCAGGTGAGTCAGAGGAAATGCTATGGTAGGAGCAGAGATATGGAGTAACTTAGAATCCATCCCATCAGGGCTGGATTTGCACATGTCAAGGGAGTAAAGGAAGTCAGGGTTTTCTGGGTAGTAACAGGGGAAAGAGGAAACATTGGAGAGGAGGGGAGAATGAATATGAGGTGGAGTGGTGGAGGCTGAAGAGTGAGTGGAAGAGAAACCACAAGTGGTTAAGAACTCACTAAAGTGAGCAGCAACAGAGGAGGGATCAGTCACTGGATCCATTTACCAAGAGGAACAGGGGTGGACTGGATGGGACGATCAATAAGGGAGTGGATAGCCTTCCAGAACTTTGAAGGATTTTAAAGTTGTTCTGTAGGTTGGCCTTGAAATATTGTGATTTCACAGCCTAGAGAGCCTTTGTATGGGAGTTGCTGATAGTCCTATATAATAGGAGGTCAGGAAGGGAGAGAAATAATTTATAACATACCCAGGAAAGATCATCAGGCTTTCACTGGTCAATGATTTCATGGGTAATCCAGGGGTGGTGGTGAGTTTTGACCCTGGATTTTCTGAACAGGGCGTGCTTTTCCCAAACTGAGGAGAATTTGGCATGAAACTGGGAGAAGGCAAAGTCAATATCAAAAGTAGATGGTATGGCTGTTCAATCTGCAGCAGCAAGGTCACCCAAGAGAGCAGAGGTGTTGAATGATTGGAAAGACCTGGTCCACATGTATTTGAGGGGTGAGGGTGGATGTCAAATCTTCCTGATGCAGAATGTCATGCAGTGGTCACTGAAACCATCTGGCAAGATACCTGCTCTAACAATATGGTGGGGGTGGAATGAAAGAACCCTGATCAGAAGGGAATGGTTGTGAGAGAGGGGTTCATCCTGGTGGGTTTGGTGACAATCTGTGTGAGATTAGGGGACTTAACCTTGTGAATTGTTGGTCTAGAGGTGTGGGACAGCCAATTGACTTTGAAGTCCCCTAGCAGGCTGAGTTCCCAGCAGAGTCGGAAGAGGTGATGCTAGAGAACAAATCAACCATGGATGAGGAGGATATTCTTGGTGAGGCATAGAAAACCCCAATGAAGATGGGTACAGAGGAGGCAAATGATAGCCTGATGAGGAGGAATTCATGGGAGGAAGATGCAACCTCTTTGAGAGCCATCATGCATGAGAGGCTTTGATGGGCTTAATGGCAACAGCACCCCCACATTTTCTCCTGTCCTGCCTGAAAAGGTGATAGTCAGGAGGGGACAGACAAGAGTCTGGGATCCTGGAAGACAGCCAGGACTCAGAGACACAGAGGATGCTGGGGGAATGCTGTGAAATCCAGATAGACAGGAGGCTGAGTTTTGGAAGAAGGCTCTGAGCATTGAGATGAAATATGCTCACTCCTTTACCAGTTGGGGAGGTGGAAAAGGAGAGAGGGTAGGGTCCAGGGTTGGACTCCTAATCACCAGACAGGAGAAGGAGTAGGAACATCAGCAAGAGACTGGAATGGGATTTTTGCCCCTTGGAGCAGGTGAGGGAGGGAAGGTGGGCAGAGGTGGAGAATGGAGAGGAAGGCACAGTGTAGAAGCTCAAGGTTACAGAAGGGAGAAGAGAGAAAACCAGAGTGGATAGGAAGGTAAAGGGGGGGAAGAAGGATGGGTGGATGGAGTGGGGAGGGAAAAGGCAAGGAGGTACATGGAATGGGGAGGAGGAGGGGGAAGGAGCAAGGGAAGCAAGGGGACAAGATACAGGAGGGTAAGGTACATTGTGAACAGGAGATGAGATGCATTAGCTGTCAGTTACACAATACTATAGTTGACAGGATGAATGAACATTTTGACAAGACACAAAACTGCAGTCATCTGATAACAGACCTAGGCTGTAATGAGACTGAAATAACAATATACAGGTGACAGCTTTGACACAGATCTACGAAATAGATTTCTGGCTAAGCTGAGCAAATGCAAATAGCTTGGAGAAGCACAATGATGTACTTAGCACAGGCATCTACAAAACCTAGAAAGAAAAATTGGTAAATAGACTATTAAACTAAGTAGACTATACTAGGCACAAAAACAGGACTAGAATGGTCAAACTAGGCAGATACAGTGCAGCAATAAACATAGTTCAATGAATGAGATAAAATGAATATCAAAACGATAGGCAAGTGAAGCCACTCCTGTAAAATAGAAACATCTTACATCAGTGATAAGGAAGTGAAATGTGCAGTCTTGGATTAAGTCTGTAATGGGTGAAGGAAGAGACAGCATGAGTCTTTGAGGAGGAGGACAGTTGTTAACAGTCATGTAGAAGTGGAAGAGGTTTGCAGGTCAGTGATGACTGAGTGGTAGTCCCCAATTTAGAGTGTTGAAGTCATGCAGGGGCAAGCTTATAGAGTACTGGATGGGTCTTCATAGTAGAAGATGGGGGGGACCAGCATCATATAGTAAGCACCAGGAAGAGGGGGGAGTGGACACAAGTCCATTCTTGGTGGAAGAGTTCAGAAGGGATTGGAAGTGTAATGGAGAATTAGGTAGTGGGGCCAGATGGGATTCATCCAAGGGTCCTAAAGGAAATAAACATGGTGCTTGCCACCCTTCTGACAGCACTTTTTAGCACCTCCGTGAAGATAGGGAAATTCCAGAGTACTGGAGGATGACCGATGTGATCCCTCTGCACAAAATGGGCAATATGGAGGATGCTAGCAACTACAGGCCGATCAGTCTCACATTAGTTGTGGGGAAGGTAATGGTGACACTACTGAAGGAGAGGCTCATGGAGCACCTGGAGATAAAAGGGCTGCAGGACCACCAGCAGCATGGTATCAGAGGGGGAGATCATGTCAAATTAATCTCATAGATATATTTGACTGGGTTACCAGGGAGGTGGATCAAGGGAGAACAGTGGACATCATGTATCTGGACTTCAGCAAAGCTTTCAGCACTGTGCTGCACAGGCTGCTAGTTAAGAAACTAAGCAACATGGAGGTGGTGGAGAAAGTGACAGGCTGGGTATCAAACTGGTTATGGATAGGAGGCAAAGGGTGGTGGTAAACAGTAGCCACTCAGGCAATGGAAGAGTGACTAGTGGGGTACCACAGGGCTTGATGCTGGGACTGTTCCTCTTCAATGTCTTCATAAGCGACATTGCAGAGGAGCTCAAGGGCAAGGTGTGTCTCTTTGTGGATGATATAAAAATCTGCCAAATGGGTTGAAACTCAGTAAAGGGTGGAGAGAATGCAAAAGGATCTGAGGAAGCTAGTGGAATGGTCTAGGGGTGGCAGCTGAATTTCAAAGCCAAAAAGTACAAGTTTGTGCATTTAGGGCTACAGAACCCATGGGCTGTGTATCAGAGTGGAGCTTACAGTCATCAAAGAAGAAAGAGACTAGGAGTCAATGTATATGATGATGTTAAGGTAGTAGAGCAATGTGCAATGTGCCAAAACAGTGGAAAAACCTAACAGGTTGCTGGAGTGCATTGGGAGAGTGGTTTATCATAAGGGGAGGAAAGGGATGCTGCCATTGTGTCACTCACTGGTGAGGCCCCAACTGGAGTACTGTGTCCAGTTCTGGAGGCTGCACCTCCACAACATCATTGAAAAGGTGGAGGCAGTTTGGAGGAGGGCGACCAAAATGGTGAGAGGGTTGCATAAGAAGCCATATGAGGAAAGGCTGTAGGAACTTAACATGTACTCCCTGCAAGAGAAGAGAGTGAGAAGAGACATGACTGAAACCCACAAGTACCTCACAAGAATGAACAAGTGCAAGTGGAGGGTCAATTTCAGAGAAGAGAAGGCACTAGAACAAGGGAGCGTGCAATGAAGCTAAGAGGGAGAAGATTAGGAGAGATGTGCAGAAATACTTGTTCATGGAAAGGGTGCTGGATGAGTGGAGCAGCCTGCCAGAGGAGGTAGCGGGGGTGAGACTCTGGGAAGCATCAAGCATGCATGGGATAAGCACAGGGGCATATTAGGTAGAGGAATGGGGAGGGACTGACAGCCATGACCATCTAGGGTCAGTGGTCATGGAATAGGCAGGGACAAGGGACAGACTGGATAGGTCTAAAGTCCTTTTCTGCTAACAAAATCTGTTTCTATGTTTCTATTAGCCAAACAGTGGACGGCTTGCAAACAATGGTCCAGGTATGTGTCTTGCAGGTCAGAATCTGACTGGTGAAACTCACAAGTTCAAGTGCTAAAGGCAGAACATGGGTTTAGGCAGGGCACAGAATGAATACTTAAAGGTAAGCAGATGAGCTGACATGGACTTTTGAGAGCAAATGGCAAGTAAAAGATCCACAGACCAGTCTCATAGATTAAAGCTGAGGGTCCATCAAAGTCTGACTGAATAAAAATACAATTTTTTTCCCAACAAGCTGTAATTGCCCAGCTATAATTCTTCGAAACCATGGACCAGCCACCATGCTTACTTCAACACAGCACCAGCTTAGAGCAAGATAAGAAAACATGGGTGTTTGTAGTTTGGGTAACTGAATGCAGCACAAGAGGAAACAGGATACACAGTTGTCAGCAAGCAGGAATCAGGTTACTGGAGCTCCTCATAGCTGTACATACAACGCTGGAGAAAAGAAGAGATCAATTACTCCCAGGGCTAGCAGAGTAGAAATGTATGATCCTCATGGGAAAGTACATAGTCATAAACAGCAGGATATATCAGGTTTCAAGTTTCTGGAACAAGACTATTGAAATGGCTTGAGGCTTGAAGCTTGAAGCCGTAGAACCTTGCAGCAATCTCTTTCTTAGACCAGATCTTTAAAAATGTATAAATGCCCAGTGCAGTATTGCTCAAGATGATGATTCAGGTGATATTAATGGATGATGTGGTAAAAACTGATATAGTTACTCCAAGTCTGGAATACAAAAAAAAAATAAATTACCTACAAATACAGACAGATAGACAGAAAACCCAAACACTATCCAGGCAACCATTGTGATGAGTTTTGACACTAAGCTCCCCCGGGCATGCCTTTTCGGTTCTTTGTGTTTAAAAATGTCTAATATTTAATACATTTTTTGTATGCCCTAATGGGCACTACATATTGAAGCACAGTCAGGGGACTTTAAAATGTTGGATAAGCTGTCCCCGCCCTTGCACTACTTTTGTGGCTCTTTTGTGTTTAAACAATTTCTAACATTTATTACATAAATTGTTGTACACCCCAGTGACCACTGCATGTTAAACCACTGTCTGGGGACTTTAAATCAGAACATAAACTGAGCTCTTCTTGCTTCCTTGTCATAGGTGAAGGAGCAGTTCAAAAACTAAGAGATCAGAGCCATGAAGGTTCCTGTCTCCCTTGTAGAAATGTTGCGAAGTTTTACTTTGTGCGTGAAGTTTGGTGGATTCACAAAATCCACCTCCCTGAAGCATTTTGCAAAATTGCCTTGCCAGTGGAAATTCGCCAAATGCTTTGTATTTGCTTTGAGATTTTTTAAAGTGCAAATTGCATAAAAAAAGGCAAACAAGCACCCCAGTCAACAGCCTGACTTCCCACCCTGGTGTCTAGAGGCCCCACAATCTCACACTGCTAAATTAGGTGCCCCCCCACCCTGCCACCTATTGCATCCATTCCACACACAAAGTAATACACACATAAAATATATATATATATATATCTTCCCTAGTGTCTAGTGACCCCCGCTACTGCCTATTGCAGGCCCATACCAGACTTCAGCGGTCATGACAATTGAGTGCAGAAGGCAGGCCTGCAATTGGCAGCAAGCGGAGGGGCACAGACACCAGAAAGATATATATATATATATATATATATATATATATATATATATATGTATAAAAATATATATATATGTTTTTTATAAGTGTAATACTTTATTAATGTGGAATGTGGATGCATCAGTAAACAGATAAGGGGCACTAATTAACATGTGGGGATCATGGGGTGAGCTATTATACAACAAGGGATTTATAATGTGGAAGCATAGGCAAAGTCTCTAACTGTGTGGAGTGTGGAATTTCGCCTGCAAAATTCCACACTTCGAATTTGATCTTGCACTCCGCAATCTGCGGATTTCGTGGACTGCACTTTATGGACTGATTGCAATCCACAGCGTTTTGCACATATTGAAGTTTGTGCACTTCGCACATTTCTACTCCCTTGTGACTCATCAATATGCATTGTCAGCATTGTCGAATGATGTAACAAAGAGAAACAGTTCTATTATAGAAGTGCTGTAGACTACATGGCTTTAAATTAAAAATGTTCAAATAATCTTGATGCAATAACAGAATTTATTTTGGCATGTTTCTTTATGAAGACACAACTGTAAATATTAAAGTGGCTACAGCCAAAAATGTACATCATTTTTATGCTTGCATGTACATGTGTGCACACAAACAGTTTGTTACAAAGAATTGCATTTTAGAGGTGTGTCACTGTGGGGTCCAAAGCAGCTTATGCTGAAAGGGACTCGGTAGTGACAGCCCAAAGGTCAACAATGCTGATCATAATATGTTTTTCTTTCTGTGGGGCAAAAACTTCTCATAGTTGAAAGAAGACAACCACTCCATTCATTGAGTGGCTGGCACCTTTCTTCAGCATAAACCTCTCCCTCAGCAGCAGTGTTAGCTATCCACTCCCCTTCCCTCCCTCCCCCAGAAATGAGCTGCACTCAACTGCAGTGTTACCAATGTTCTCCCCCTTCCTCCCAGAAATGAGCCATGCCCAGCAGAAGTGTTACCGATCCCCCCAGAAAGGAGCCATAATATGTGGCAATGTTAGCGATCCAATCCCCCCAGAAATGAGCCACATTCAGCGACAGTGTTACTGACCAACTCCCCTCCCCCCCAGACAAAAGTTGCATTCAGTGGCAGTAAACCCATACACATAGATGTGTCTCCCATTTCCACTCTTCCTGTTCTTTGGCAATTCTCCCTCCCACTGTGGCTTCCACCCTGTTGTAGACACATACCACATACCTGGCCCTTCTAACATCTGCTCCTGTGAATTCTTCCTCCCACTGTGGCTCCATATCTGTTGCTTCTGCCTCTGCAATTCTCCTTCCTGCTGGTGCTCTCTACCTGTTGTAGCCATGCACCTGGCCCTTCTAACTTCTGCTCCAAACATGACACCAACACTGGGGTGCCCAATCCCCAGTGTCAATAGCTAAAATAGAGAAAACTATCCCTAATAGTCTTTAATTTATCTTTTTTATCCCTGTAAAAATGAAAATGGTCCACTGATGTCTGTTACCACTGCCACCCCTCTGCTTCATTTCACTCCCCCAACCCTCCTCATGCAACACCCACCACCCTACACAACCACTTCCCCTTACTTACCTACTGGGGGTCCAACACTGTAATCCTGTCTGGACCGGAGACCCATCTTCACTCTTCAATGCCAGACTGAGAAGAGTGGAAATGGAAGTGGTCGATGTATTTCAATGCATTTTGAACTTGTTCTCACAGTAACTTTGTAATTTTTTTATATTTTTCCTCAAAATTTTCAGCATGGCCTTTTTGAGACTCCACCTCACGAACAAGGTAGGTGGAATTCTTCAGATCTGACCCGAAATGTGATTTTGCAGTCACTCTGCAAAAAAATCACCTTTTGGGCCATATCTAAACATTTTCACCTACTGGGTTCATAGAGTGAGGTCCTAAGAAGGCTATGTCGAACATTTGGGGTAAAAAAAACTTAAAAAAAACAACAAAGTTATTAACGTGCATTGAAAATTTTGAATGCTCATGCATAACTAGCAGTTTTCAGTATTTTTACCTCCAATTTTCAACACAAGTCATTTTTTCATGCCACCTCATGAACATGACAGCTATCACTTTTCAAATCCTGGCAAAAATGTGTTTTCACACCTGTGGCATGAAATGAAATTTCAGCCAGGATTTGAACATTTTCCCCCACTGGGTTCATGAGGTGGAGTCATAAGAAGACCATGTTGAAAACTTGGGGTAAAAATATTAAAAAACAACAATGTTCAGATGTTGTGGTTCCTTTTAAGCATAGTTCCTATACTCTGTTACAGGATCTGTTGTCACTTCAGCTGCTAAGAATAGCTACACTCATTTCCAAAAAGTTTTAAATAAAGCTAACATTAGTCTGCACTATTAGTTAACATAGGGCTCCCTCGCCAGCAGAGTAGTACAGTCTGTTTAGCTACAATAGCACGTTTTTACTTGCAGGCAGGATTTTTTGTATATTTTGGGCATTAGTCAGATGGTATTTTAAAAATGGTGCCACCAGCAGTTTTCAAATATGGTGACTGTCTCCTCCCCACCCCCAACTTTTCAGGCAGCATGGAGTGTTCACAGGGAACGCAGAACTTATAGCACTAGGAGCCCCATCTCAGAACCCCTTGTGAGCGGTTCCAAGATGCCAAGCATGGGTAGGGCCTCCTTGTGAGCAGACCTCTTCAATATATCAGAAATCTCCTCTGTCTGTTGTGACTGACCCTCTGAATATATATATATATATATATATATATATATATATATATATATATATATATATATATATATATTAGCACAGTAGTGCTAGCATAGTTAGGGTTGAGGAGCCCTTTACATGTTAAACCTAAACTTTTGCACCTTAATAACTTTGCAACCATTCAACAGATTTGTCTGAAATTTGAAATACAAAATCAAGAACCATACATCTTGGGATCTGCCAGCTTTTGTACTGTTCGGATATACAGCTGTCGAGTTATTAAGCATGATCTGTGCACGTGTTAACGCTTTTTTGAATTATTTGCTCATCTCTACAGGCCGCACAGTTTGTGCGATCAGTTCAAAAACTTCAGGGAATGTGCAGCCAGGGTCCCCAATGTGCCTTTTGAAGATTTCATGAAAAAATATTAAACGGTTCAAAAGTTATTCAAAAAACAATTTCCCATTATAAGTCAATGGAAAAAGTTAAAAAGTTCGACAGTGTCGCAAATGCACTTTTTAGTGTCACAAAAGGCCCTAGTAGTATTACAAATCCACCATTTTATTTTCAGTTGGTGATCAGAAAAATGCTTGCCATTTAAATTTGGGACCCTCTAGCAACACAATTCTTTTTGTGTTTACCTAGTCGGACCCTGAGGATGCTAGGCATGTCTTTATTTTATTTATTTATTTATTTATGTATTTATTTACGAGTTTTACCAGGTTGGCATACTGAGCAACATGCTCAAATCCAGATCGACCTAGGGGCCGAGACCCAATTTACAAACATTGTCGATTTACAAGAAAAGTTTTTTTTTTTACATAGTCAAATTAGGACAACAAGCATCATATTTCACAGTTAGTGAAGATGGTTACAGACAGAGGTAATACATGTATAGTGTAGAGAAAAATTGGAGGGTGGTCAGCTTAGGAGCAGTTAATTTCACAATAGGTGTAGGGTTGAATTAATTGAAACAGGAGCAGCTGGAGGAGAAATGCCCTCGGAGTAGGCGATTTCATTGGTATGGGTTGGGGGCATGTCTTATGGGGGCAGGGAGGGCATTCCAGAGTTGAGGGATTCGGTAGCTAAAAGCAGCCTGGCCATTTTTTGTGTGCATGAATGGAACGTGCAGCAGCCTTGGGTCTGTGCTCCTGAGGGAGTACGCAGGTGGAGGTTGTTGGGAGAGGGTAGAGGACAGGTAGGGTGGGAGGGAGAGGGACCAGTATTTGGCTGCGAACCTGGCACAGTTTATTTGTCTACAGTTGTGGAGGGATGGCAGAGTTAGGGAAGTGTAAAGGTTGCAGTGGTGTGTAGAGTGTGGGCAATTGAGGATAAATCGACAGAAAGAGTGGAACAGGGTGTCGAGGCTGGCCAGGGTGGACGCAGGGGCAGTGGTGTATACTATATCACCATAGTCTAGAATGGGCAGAATCATTTTTTGGACAATAGCTTGCCTAGTCTGTGTGGGGAGGCAGCTTTTGTTTCGGTATAGAGCGCCGAGCTTTGGGAGGAGCTTCTTGAGCAAGGATTCGATGTGGAAGGAGAAATCTAGCTGTTGGTCAAGCCAAACACCTAAATACCTGTAGCTAGTGCAATTCTCCAGGGGGTCCCGTCCAGTGTTTAAAAAGGGGTGTAGGGGAATTAACGGGAGAGTTTTTGTTGGGAGCCAAAAGTTTGGGATACAGTTTTTTTGGAGTTTAGGAATAACTGATTGGACCTAAACCAGTGCTGGATGGCGTAGAAATCTTCTTGGAGGAGGGTAGCTACGCTAGATGTTGTAGGGCCAGAAGCATAGAGGACAGTGTCATCCGCGTACATCTGGATAGCTGAATGTTTGCATATAAGTGGGAGGTCGTTTAGAAAAACAGAGAAAAGTGAGGTTAAACGCCCTAGAAATATGTTTTTCAAGTTTCTGGAAAAAGTACTTTCACAAAGTAGTGTCGCACTCACAAAAGTGTCGCAAATTTTTGCGAAATCTTTCATAAATTGCGACACTACTTTTCCAGGCTATGGCAAAATGACAGCAATTCTTTGCCACCCTGCTGCAAAAGAACAGTTAGGTCTTTTGGTCTGAAATTTGGAGGAAAGAAAGCCAACAACGCACAGATGTGTCTTTGGGTGGTTTGGTGAAAAAATATTACAGGGAGGCAAAGTTATGGTACTCCGAACTTCTTTTTCCCCATAGGATAACATTACGGTGTTGCCATGCCCTTGGGGGCCCATATCTGGAAAGCAGTGCGAGATACAGACTTTTAAATCAGAAAAATGCTTAGCCCTAGTGAGGGCTAAGTACAAAACTAGCCAGGAAATTCATAAATCATATGACTTTTAAATTTTTTTTCTACGTCGTACGGTTCCTGAGATATAAACAATTTAGTATTCCAACTCCTCATTTTCTGCTCTGAGACCCATTATTATGCATACATTCTTTGTACTCACTGTCTTTCTCTATGCAGCTTTTGGGGAAAACCAGCCTGTGTGCTTACATTACTGTTACCCTTACCACTTCTTCTTGCGGTTCCGTACCCATTTCACTTACTGTTCCTGTCTACGCCACCATGTGCGTTACCCTTTGCGTTTTCATTTGTGCTTGCATTTGTGTTATTTTAACCATTTGTGTCTACAGTACTGTTTATCTTTGTGTTTTGCTTTATGTCACCATGCGCATTACCATTTGCATTTGTGGGCACCGTGTTACTATGTGACAAGACATCACGTGGAGGGAGTGCGCCGCCGCCATATTACATTCACTATTTCTCGGACTAATTCTCAAAAATAAGGGAAATTAGAGGCCAAAAACTCTGTTTAATGCATTAGTTAGGGTTGCTCCACAGTGACAAAAGTGAGGAAATTCAGTGTTAGGGTTGAAAGGCCCACTTGGACCCCCCCGCCCACACCTCCAACCGGCATCAGGGTGTGTATTGGGGTTGTCAGTCCTAACTCTCACCCCATTCTCCTATTCCTCTGCTTCTTCACACATCTGATGGGGTGAGAGTTAAAGGCAGCAACCCGATGCCAGTTGGGGTGTGGGCGGGGATCAAGGGAGCTTTCAACCTAACACCAAATTTCCTCACTTTTTGCTCGTGAGGAACATCCAACTAATCGCATAAACAAGTTTCTACTATATATATATATATATATATATATATATATGTACTACTTGTCAGCAATTAAGCTGAGTAGCCCCAAAATGAGTGCTGTCCTTACTAGCATTACCAGCAGTCACATTCAAGGAGTCCATGTACTCCCAAGGCACTAACCTGAAGCCAGTTTTTTGATTCACTTACTGCATGGCTCCATGGCTTCTCAGGCAGCTCCTCCTCTGAGTGACATCTTAACCCCCTCTTGTCCTTCCCTGATCATCAGCCATGCCCACCACACAACTAACTTCATGAAGTTCTCCTCTCGGAAGCCATGTCATCATGCCCATCAGTGCTGACATCATGGCTACCTTTTTAGGCTCCCTGGTGACCATATTAAGAAGGGCAAAGCTTCTCTGCTCATGACATATGTACACATATTAGGTGACATCATGGCTGCCATATTGGGCATGGCAGGCCATCACCACAAACAGCATAATCAGATCCATAAAGGGGCCATACCAGCAGCATAAGCAGAGTCTTAAAGGGCCTATACCATCAGCAATTTTTACAATGCATCCCCTACAAGATAATACCCCAGGCATTTCACGTACCCCTCCTCTCCACAAGAGGGAAAAAAAATAAATAAATAAAACTCCTTGAGTGGGTACAACATTTAATTCTACAGAAAAATGACATATAGATGAAAAATTTAAATACAGGAATGTTTTATATATACAAGAGGAACACTGGGCAGCCCAACTCTTTCATTAATACCCACAGAGTTTTATGCCCCTTGAGTTTGACTACACAGCCTAGCTGCTGTTCAAGGAGGGCCAGCCTATAGGTGTAGATGACACAGAGTACCTGCAGTGAGGTAGGGACTACCAAGGATAGTGTCCCATTCCTCGCTACTTCTTTGTCACCCATAGGTCTCACCATGGCAAAGACAAAGGAATGCAAGACATGTCAGATCACCCTACTGGGCACCCAAGCAGGACCCCATTGCCCCGCCTGCTCAGAACCACAGGATAAGACAGACTTCAACAGTGAGGTGGACATAGAAATGGATCCAGAGTTCCAAATACAAGAATCTGCTTCAGTAAACTCCCTTCTACAGCCAAAGCATTTTTAAGACACAACAAGCAGTCATGCTTCAGAGACTGGTGCATATGGAAGAAATGGCAAAATCCAACACTAAACCCAGCACCCCAGACAAGGGCACCCCACCTGAGCCAAACGGCATTCACACAAACAACAAAGATATGGGCAATGAGGATCCTGACAAATATTCAACCAATACCAAAGATGGAAAAGGCAGAAAACATAAACCCAACAACACCAACCTAGGTGACAAAAGGGATGAGGAATTGGGTGATGAGGAGCATCAACCCAAAGAAGAGGAAGATCTCACCCTTACAAAAAACCTCATGGCAATCAACACACTACCAGAACTAGTGAGAGTCATCAAAGAGACAGTGGGTTTCAAGATGCAGGAACCTCAACAAAATTCAAAACTAAACCCACTCATCAGAGCTAAGCAAAAGAGGATGAACACTTCCCCATTTATGAGTCTTTTATGGAGATGGTATCCAAGGAATGGGAATCAACAGATCTGGTCAGAATTGCAGAAGGGTGAACATTTGACAGATTCTACCCTATACAGGAAGACATAAATAAGATTTGGTGCATACCACTAAGAATGAATCACCATGTTACAGCCCTATACAAAAAAACAGTCCTGCCCTCGGAGTCCACCACTGCGCTAAGAGACCCAATAGATAAAAAAATTGAAGAGTTCATTTAAAAGAGTTTTGAGATGGTGAATCTGGCATGCAGAGCTACAACTGCAGTTACATACATGTCTAGAGCTCTGGTGACATGGTTAGAAGAGCTGGCAGGCTCCCTAGATCCAGAGTCAAAACAGGCAGACCTGGCAGAATACACCATTCAAGCCATCAAATATGCAGCAGATGCATTGATCGATGCTTTGAAGATGTCAGTGAGACTGACTGCCATATCCAATATAACTAGGATGCTAATATGGCTACACATATGAAACACAGATGTAGAATCCAAAACTATGCTAAACAAGCTTCCATTCAATGGTAACCTGGTGTTCAGAGAGGGACTAGAGAAATATGTCAAGAATAAAGGTGAGGGCAAAGGGGTTGACCAGGAAAAACCAGCAAGAAGTGCATACCTCCTGTCCTTTCATAGCCGGTTCCAACCCTACAGGGGCAAGCAGGATGGGAGGCAAACCAACTACCACTATCAAAATAAAACTTGCAGTTTAAAACCCATCTATTTCTCCAACAGCTAATGAAGTAGGTCCAAAGGTAGAGAACAGAGGGGAAGGTACAATTCCAACTACACAAGAGGCAAATCAAGCACCAACTGACTACAGGATACAGTCAACCCCAAACCAACAAAGCCCTCTCCAGATAGGACACAAAAATCTCCCAATGGGGACAGACTGCTACAATTCACATACACATGGAGACAAACAACAGGAAACAAATGGACTCTAGAGGTCATATCACAAGGCTACTACATAGAATTTGAGCAGAAACCAGTCAAGAACAGACTGGTAGTGTTCCCAGTATCATGCCAAACAGCAAAGATTCAAGCAGTCAAATCTATTTTCTGCAAACTACTCCTAAACAAGGCCATAGCAACAGTATTGTTAAATCAGGTCAACCAATGTATAAATTCCACATTCTTCTAGTGCCAAAAACGACAGGAGACATGAGACCGGTCCTATACTTCAAATACGTAAACCAATTAGTTCAATACAAGAAATTCAAAATGAAGACACTGCAATCAACCCTATGGTCCGTAAGAACAAGAGATTTTCTTACTTCAATTGACATGAAAGATGCCTACCTGCACATCCCAATCAAGCCAGCTCACTTCAGATACCTCTGATTCAAAACACTGGGCCAACACTACCAATATCAAACACTACCATTTGGTCTAGCCTCAGTCCCTTGAGTAGTTGCCAAGGTATCCATTGCTGTAGCAGTCAACTTAACTCTGTCTTGGACAATTCCCCTCTGCTTGGAAGATTGCCACAGTTACCCCTGTCCATAAAGGTGGTGACAGGACTCTTCCGGGTAACTACCGACCCATCTCAATCCTCTCCCCTCCTCTCTAAGGCGTTAGAGAAAATTGTGGTGTCCCAAGTCTCTGACTACCTCTGTAAGTACAATGCTCTCTGCCCTGAACAACACGGAGTTCAAGAGCAGGTCATAGTACCAATACAGCACTCCTGGAATTTTCCAACTTCCTCCAAGCCTCCTTGGACTCTGGTGCCCTAGCTGGTGCTATATTCATTGACCTGTCTAAAACATTCAATACCGTTTGCATCCTCTTTTGCTCTCCCCCTCGACCTAATAGGCTTTGCCTCAGGACCTGTTCCTGGTGCACCAGCTATCTCCGCCCATCCCAATGTGTGAAAGTCAACGGTACTCTCTCTGAAACATGCCCCATTCACTCTGGGGTGCCACAGGGCTCAGTTCTTGGACCCCTACTATTCTCACTCTTTCTTAACTCCTACCCAGCAGTTGTACGGAGTAATATGCTTCTCTATGCTGATGATGCTGTTCTGTGCTCTCCCACAATGACCCCATGCTGCTACAGAACTCCCTCCAACTAGTCTTTGACTCTGCAGCTACCTGGTTCACTGAGCACTGACTTGTTATCAACCTTAAGAAAACAAAAAGCGATGCTCTTCTCACCCCAAAATAAGTACAGCAAGTTTCCCTTAGCTGTCCACTCCACACCAATCTCGTCATTGACCAGGTGCAGTCCTATAAATATCTTGGTATAACCTTTGACCCTGCACTTTCATTCCATGGACATATATCTGCCCTAAATTCTGTCACCAACTCATGGCTAGGCATTCTTTACCGGCACAAGAAATGCCTCCCTCCTGATAGCCCTCCCCTGGCTGTCACCTCCTCTGTCATGTCTCTCATTGACTATGACCTTCGGTCTATGGCTCAGCAGGTCAGACTGCCCTCAACAAGGTTCGCTTCACAGTTAATAAGGCCTGCAGACTTATCACTGGTGCTCCCAGACTCACTCACACATGTGAGCTGTACACCCTGGCTACCCTACTCAACCTGGAAGAGCGACTCATGTATCAGACATGCCAGCTCACCTTTAAAGCCCTGCGTGGCCTATCCCCCATAGGCCTATCCAACTCCATTCGCCGTACTGCACCGACCCTGATCACACACAGCTCATCAAGAGCTACCCTAGTTATTCTGAGAGCTAGGACCTCTCAAGGTCAGAGGGCATTCCCCTACCGTGCACCCCACTGGTATAACTCCCTCCCTGCCAGTGTCTCAAACTCACTAACCTTAGCTTTCTTTAAGCCCAGGCTCAGAAACTTCCTGCTTAGCTCTCGCAAATGCAACTGCCGCTAGCCTAGTGTAAAAAAAAATATATATATATATACTCTGTTTGACACTGCTCACTGAGCAGCTCCCCCCTTCCTTTCCCTACTAATTCCTCCTCCCCTATCTCCCTCCCTTCTACTCCCACCAGCTCTCCCCCGACCATAAGTTTTGCACCTTTTGTTATCTTTGGCTTCATTGGAGATTGTATTCTATTGAAACAAAATTGTAATTGAACTGTAACTTTTCTGTTTGTAAGTACTGTGTCCCTTGTACTACTGTTCTGATGTCCTCTTTGTGACGAGGTACCTTTGTAAATGAGCCTCTGGCTCAAAGGTTTCTAAACTGATGTATAAATAAATAAATAAATAAATAAATAAATAAATAAATAAATAAATAAGAGAAAAAGGAATACACATAGTATCATATCTGGATGACTGGCTAATCAGAGCCAGGACACTGTAGACAACCAACCTACCTACACGCAATTGGTAATAGAAGCGCTGTAATCATATGGATGGGTGCTGAACTGGGAAAAGAGCAGTATGATTCCCAGCCAAACAATAAAACATCTAGGGGCTTTGATAACATAGCAGAGGGAATAGTAACACCATCACAAAAAATAGCAGACAAGGTCATAGATCAAGCACGCTCACTACTCAAGAACAAGAACCCCACTTGCAGAACAATCCTACAAGCCCTGAGATTGATGTTGTCATGTATAGATCTGGTCCCCTGGAAACTCTGGAACATGCACCCACTGCAAACCCTAACAATTCAAGCTGGGCTGAAACTCCAAAATGACCTGAACTCAACTTGTCCAAGACAATAACTCTAACCCCCTCTGTGAGAAACTCAATATCATGGTGAACTCCCCCAGCCAACATCTTCAGGGGATCAAACTTGAAACAGAACAAGATGTTATAATAGATACGGACGTAAGCCTGAAAAGCTGGGGGGCAACCTCACAACACATACCAGCACAAGGAAAATGGACCAAAACAGAATCAAGACTATCTATAAACATCCTAGAAATGTGAGCAGTATCCCATGCCCTACAGAACTTCCACAAATTAATATGACACAAAAGAGTACTCATAAGATTGGACAACAGAGCAACGGTGGCCTACATTGCAAACCAAGAAAGCACACAAAGTATGCACCTCCTCAAAAAGAGAGAGAGAGTACTGAATTGGGCCTAATCCCATCTCACCTCCATTACAGCCATATACCTGGCAAGCAAACTCAACATACAGGTGGATTGGCTAAGCAGACAAAAGATAGCACACAGAGAATGGTCTTTGCATTCACAAGTATTTGCACAATTAAACAGCCAATGGGGCCCACCACAAATTGACCTAATAATGGCATCCAAAACAAACTCACAACTTCCAGCATTTTTTTCTAGATTGAAATAATCAATATCATTGGGAATATATGCCCTGTTACAGAGGTGGAAGTTCAAGAAAGCTTACGTATTCCCACCACTTCCCCTCATACAACAAACACTGAATAAAATTCAGCAGTCCCAATCCACAGTAGTAAAAGTGACAACATACTGGCCCAGTAGACATTGGTTTTCCTCAATAGTGTCAATGGCAACTGACAAACCATGGACAATTCCCTTAAAACTGGATCTCATGATGCAGGGGCCCATCAGACACCCAAATATGCACTCTCTACATCTCACAGCCTGGCTGCTGAAAGGCAAAGATTGCTAGAAAAAGTCTATGACCTAAAGGTCATGGACACAGTGCTACAGTGCAGATGACTATCCACAACCTACAATTACAAGAGACATTGGGCAATCTTCCAGAAGTGGGGTACCAAGAATCACATATCCGATCAACCCCTAACAATTTCTCACATATTATTATTTTTGCAGAAAAGGGTAGACAAAGGCCTGTTGGTCTCTTCAATAAGGATCCAAGCCACTGGAACTGGAGACCTCATAGTCAGCTACCCCCTGGAGGCTCACCCAGATGTCATCATGTTCCTGAACATGGTGACTTATATTCACCCAAGGCCCAGACCTACAGTAGTACCCTGGGACCTCAACACGGTCCTTGATGCTATAGTCTTACAGCCTTTCAAATTCATGAAATCCACAGATATTAAATGGATATCACTTAAAACACTGTTTCTAGTCACAGTATGCTTAACTTGATGGATTAGCAAGCTTAGGGCACTATCCTGCAAGCCCCCCTTTCTGAATTTCCGTAATGATGGTGTCACCTTGCGTACAACTCCAGCCTTCACTCCAAAGGTATCCACTCAGTTCCATGTCTTGCAGATCATAGAACTTCCAGCCTGGAATAACCCAGAAAGAGACCTCAAACACTGGGACATGAAAACGGTCATTACAATATACTTGGAGTGAACCAAAGACTTTAGACTATCTGACATACTATTCGTAATGCCAGAGGGCCCCAGAAAAGGACACAGAGCAGCAAAATCTACATTAGCAAGCTGAATTAAACAAGCTGTTACTTAGGTTTACAAGCTGCAGGATTTAATTCCCCTACAGGGTATCAGTGCACACTTGGCAAGAGCTGTGGCAACTTCATGGGTGGAGCACAAAGATGCCTTGGTGCAGGAGGTTTGTGCAGCCACAACTTGGTCATCGATACACACCTTTACTAGACACTATAGATGTGATGAAGAGAATGTCAATAAGGCAGCCTTGCAAGAAAAGATAATAGCTAACCACTGTATTCCCTAGATGATACGTCATCTGAGTCCCACCCTAGTTGGTACACACTACTTATTACAACCCAGCTGGTAATGAATGGAGGATGCTGTAAGGTGATGCAATATGTAATGGTAGTTTACTCACCCAGTAAAGATGATTGCATGAGCATCACCTACAGCATCCTGGCCCTCCCTGGCATATATATCAGATGATGGGTCATCTACAGGTATAGCTATATAAAGAGCGTACAGATTAAATGTCTTGATTTACATATTGCTATTAAGTCAGCATGCTGTACAGGCTGGAAAATAGGTTAGTTTGTATATAATAAGTCAATAAACAAGCCTAGTACACTTATCACAGTGTCTAGGGTGTTATATACATATATATATATCTATAATATAGATATATATACTGTGTATATATATATATATTTTTTTTTATGTAAAAAAACTGCATTAATGCATAATTTAGGGTTAAAACACAAAAAGTCAAGAAATTAAAAAATCTTTAGGGTTGCCCCTCTGCCCTGGACCCACCCATCATCCCAAGATTGACAGCTGACGGTGTGTGTCATTGGGGTTGTGAGGCCTACATGTCACCCCATTCCATCTGAAATTCCATTCAGAAGCCACAGTACATAAGAATGGGGTGACATTTAGGCCTCGGACCTCCATTGAGCAAAGAATCATTCCAAGATTCTACCATGGAAGTAATAAAAATTTGTCATGTAAATCAGCAGTGTCAGCTTACTTATGGATACTAAAAATGTAAGCTGAATCACCCTAGCATGTTACAAGCCCAACTATCTGCTTGATTTTTATTTTGTTTGAGTGCTTAAGGAGGTTCACAAGTAACACTTACAAAGTTGACAGCTCTCTCTTTGTGCCTTCCTCGCAGCACTGACTCATAATTATGCTATCAGAAAAATGGTTACACAAAACACTAAAAACAAATTGCAGTGTTTTAGGTAATTGTGACTTCAAAATACATTTGTGGTACCAAGCTACATTCAGCAGTCTGTCAGCATTAGCACTAGTGGGTTCATCTGGGTCAGCATCTGCTTCTACCCTATTACTCTCCTCACTTGCGTCTGTGAGGACAGGCTTGCATTAATATTACAAAATCAAAGGGAGGCTGTCAGCAAGCCCTTCAGGTTCATTGTGGTCATTTGTCCCAACAAATTAATAACCCTCATGAACACTGCCAGTGTTGTCACTGTAAGTGCTGCGATATCCATTTATTATACTGGTTCAGGTATACTGAAACTCGGCAGCATGGCTTTAGACTCAATACAAATTACGTGTTTGCTGAACTCACCCTCACTAGACAGATTCAGGCAGGAGTTTCGCCAGAGACCTGTGATGGGCTGAAAAGTGATGTAAAAAAAACTACCACTTTTCTAATACAAATGACCAAGCCCACTATTAATGCATGATTGAGACTTATTAACAGTTTACAGAAAAAGGGTACCAGAAAACAATGACAGGGGCTCTTTAACACCTTTGAAGTCAACACGAGTGTCTGATAAAGATGGGAAATTTCACTGGGTGTTTTTTGAAATGGTTCATGTCTAATGTTCGGTGGTGTTATACATTTGCTTTGGGATGACCTTTGTTTTTTTATCTTGTAATTCACTAATTAAGTTAACCACACAAAAAAAGAAAACACTTTAGACAGTGGTAGTCAAATTATGTATGGATATCCTCACCTAACACAATTGCTTCCAGTAAACATGTTCAGTGGTACTGCTGCACTGCTTTGCCTCACTAATTCTACACTACGTTTGGTACTGCACTCATGGAGAGATTACTAAGCATGTTTTAAAAAAGAGCATCTTAAATAAGAGGTTTTCATGACTGTTAAAGAAACATGCTATCTAACAAAATTAAGAATAATGCAGTAGCTCCTCTTAAATTGTGCCAGCTTGTATACTGCACTGTATTTTATATATATAAAATATAGAGATATAGATATATATATATATATATCTATATATAGATTTATGGTTAAAATGATCTAGTGTGATAACCTCCATCATTTGTAATTGCGAGGAGAAATATATAGCATTTGTGATAGCATGCAATTTCAAATTACAAACTATGAATGTGTGCAGAATTGTAGTTACCATTTCTAGTCCTGTTTACATGTTATCTGAGTCTGCAGCATGTAAGACCCCCCAACCCCACCACCATCCCAAAAGAAACATCTATAAGCAACACTGGTTAAAAGACTGCTGCAGACCATGAATACTGTT
The DNA here is from genome assembly GCA_016271365.2 of Neoceratodus forsteri. Taxonomy (NCBI): domain Eukaryota; kingdom Metazoa; phylum Chordata; order Ceratodontiformes; family Ceratodontidae; genus Neoceratodus; species Neoceratodus forsteri. The sequence continues at coordinate 656,825,308 of CM028132.1, forward strand.
TGACATATCATGTTTGACCATCAAAATAAATAATTAAATAAATAAAAACCTGTAGCACTGTGATCTCCATTTGGCATAATAGTCATTGCACTGGTTCCCTTCCTTTAGCTGCAAAATAGTGTAATGCAGGGCTGCAAAAAAATGTCACCATAGCAGTTTTCCAACGCTGATGTTAGCAGGAGCACTGCTTCAAATATTTCATTCATGTGCAAATGCTGGCTCTAAGAAGTTGGTAATCAGTGTCCTTGGCAAGTGCTGCTCATTTGGTCCAAGCCATTCCCCGCTCTTCCTTGTTTTAATTCCATTTGTATAACTGCTCTAATCTTTGCTTTTCTTATTTAGTGTAGCATACACAGTTGCTGCCATTCCTCAATCAGTTTGTTAATAATGGAATGGGTGTAGCCACCGGACTCCACTCCCACTGCCTTTATGTCTGCGCTTTTTTGTGGGGGAGTAGTAGGTTGGGTCGACCTTCGCAAATGGACAATAACCAGGCATTTCATTATGTGGATGGCTGCACATGTGGGGCAGGTTACACAATGTTGTTGGTAAAACTACGCTGATCCCTACCATTGCCTTAATTGCTATACCATGTGTTAGGTTTCTGGCATTTAAGATGGAACAATTGGTATTTTCAGCTGTGTCTGTTAGCCACACCCAGAAGGTGCCATGAAGCATTTTAACTGTGTTATAGTTTTACATGGATAAAGGTAATCTATTAGCTTGGCACACTCTGGGTTTATTTCTGTGAGCATGAATTATAGATAGATAAACTGAGCCTGCATTTGCTAGAGGAGCATGTGTAGAATTTTATGAAAAAGAAATGCTATTTCCTTCTGTCCAGATTCTGCCCAAAGTACACAACATTTACCAAAGGTTGGTAGCATAGCGGACTGCCTACAGGTAAATTTCATCAGATGACTGGCATTATCAGAGGTGTACATTAAGCTAGCTGTTAGTCAGTGGCTGATATGTGACAGATGCAGTGACAGATCAAAACAAATAACAGGCAGCCCTCAGAATGAAATGTGTCCGCTTTGAAAGGTGTTCACATGAATGTATAAATGTATTAAAATGTTGTGGCTGAGCTAGCTGCATCAGCTATATATTACTAACTGAAAAACAAGGAAAAAAAGGAAACACAGATGGCAAAAAACATATGTCATATTTTTCTGTGGGAGGCAGAAGGGAGGTTTGGAGTGTCTGGGTAATAGCTGGTGCAGCCAACCATGTGACTATATACTGTGAACTTTATTTTGTCACAGCTAATGCTCAAAGAGCTGTTTCTGCAGATATAGAAGGCAAACAGGTTTTTATTTATTTATTCTTTTTATGGGAATATTCATAATCACAATCAGCATTCTGTGCTTTATATTGTTAGTAGCTAAGAACACTAGCATTGGAAAAGAAAAAGCAATATAGTCAGACACGCATAAACCAATGAATGTGAATAAATGAAGGGAAACAGAGAAACACAACATAACAGGGGTCATTGACATACAAGGGAGCAGGAAGACTAAAATTAAAAAGTATTGGGGGAAATAAAGGGAATGTATGGTTCTCATCAGAGTTATATGAAGCCAGAAAAAATAGAAATAAAAACTGAGCAAAAACTAAAAAAAAAACATGCTAGATCAGGATTGGGTTTTCTATAGGCAAGCATGTAATTCTTATACCAGTAAAGTTAGAGTGGCTAAACATCAATTTGTTTGAACTAAATTAGAGGATAATCATAAAAGAAATCCAAGAAAATTCTAGGGGATTATTTCTGACTTAATGGGAAAAAATAAACAGACAGATGTAAGTAAAATAGGAATTGATGGTATTACAATGCCCCTAGGGGAGAAAATGGTAAATGTTTTTAATGACTACTTCTCGAAAGTGGGATCTGTAGGCTCCGTGGATGGGATTTATCCAGATCATGATAGTGCCCTGGAGTACAAATCAGTGGATACCAGCATAGTTACTGGAGAAATGTGTGGGTTTTATTTTGATTACATTAATCTGGAGGAGGTACGTACAGAACTTCTGAAGCTAAATATTTTTAAAGCTAAAGGAGCTGATGAGATCCCATCTAGACTGCTAAAATATGTGGCCCCTTGCGTAGCACACCCCTTAGCTCATATCTTTAATTTATCAATGTTAGTGGAAAATGACCAGACGGATGGAAAGTTGCTAAAGTGAGACCTATTTTTAAGTCTGGGAACAAGAGCAAGCTGGCAATTATTGGCCCATCTCGTTGCTGCCCCAGATTTTAAAATTTTTTGAAAAAATGGTATCCCGTCAATTGAAAAGATTCCTTGAGGAACATAATAAATTGTTACCTTTTCAATCAGGCTTTAGGGTACTCCATAGTACACAAACAGTTTTGACTGGGGTGGTAAGCAATCTTCAACTGTGTCTGGACAGGAGGTTAATGGCAGGAGCCTTGTTTATTGATCTTTCAAAGGCATTTGGCAACCTTAATCATGGGGTCCTCCTGTCCAGACTCAGTGAGATTGGCTTGCCCCCGTCGGTTGAATGGTTTTTCTCATATCTGAAGGACTGTAGCCGGTTTGTGGAAGTAGGTTCTTATAAATCTGGTGTATTAAAAATGGAAAATGGAGTACCCCAAGGCTGTCTTTTAGGGCCCCTGTTACTCAACATCTATATAAATGAGATCAAGATAACATTAGCTGATGTTAAGTGTCATCTGTATGTAGATGACACTATAGTGTACGTAGCAGGGATCATGTTAGATTTAATTAATATAAGGCTGCAACTAGCTTTTGATGAAGTACAAACCTTTTTTAAGAAACATCACCTTTAAATTCTAATAAAACACAGGCACTTTTATTTAGAAATAAGATTAATAAAAACAGGATTCTTATTTGAAGATTAAAACCTTTGATGGTATTGCCATTAAGCAAGTTGATGCATATAAATATCTTGGTGTCTGGTTAGACTCCCATTTGAGTTGGGACTTTCAAATAGGTTCCCTTGTAAGAGATATGAATAAAAGGTTAGAGGCTTTGTATAGATACAAAAAATTTATGACTAGAGAGGTCCGATTAAGTGTGGTTGATACTCTCCTATTTCCAGTAATTGATTGTGGAGATCTGTTTTATGGAGGGGCTATTGGATTGTATATAAATAAAGTAGATCAGATATTTTGTAGAATGGCCCATTTTGTGCTGGATGCATCCCTCAGAACTCATAGGTGTACATTATTTAAGGAGTTGAATTGGTATAAACATCCAGTAAGAAGAAATTTACATTTATTACAATTTATGATCAAAGTATGGAATAAGGAGGTCCCTGGTTATATTACTGACCTCTTTAGAGTTAGAAAAGTGAAGGAAGGCCTGAGCACCTCTGTTGGAATTCAATTTGTATTAACTGATTGTAATCTGAATATAGGAAGAACATCTGTCCCATTTAGAGGAATTAGCTTATGGAACAAATCTCCCCCAGATTTGAGAAATGCCAGAACAAAAATTAATAATGCAAAATTATTGAAATTGTGCACATCTGGATCAAATAATAATATAATCTGCAATAACTGTTAGCACCTTATTATGGTTCTTGTGTTTGTCTTGTTTTTACTATTTGTAAGCTTTGGATGAATGTTTTAATGTGTAACTTGTTTGTGTGTTGACAAGGAACTTCATTGGAAATGAGCATTGCTCAATTGAATGTGTATTTTATTCCTATGAATAAAAAATTATTTACTACTACTACTACTACATGATGGGGAACAGTAAAACAGACACATACAATAGCTTCAAACTGCTGCATATATGGAAATCTAGTTTGATTGCAGCATGCATAGTGAGCGATCCACGGGAAGACATCTAACATTATTGTGCATACAGAGGGTAGCAATGGATAGTCCTGTTCACTACTGCAATGCTACCAACACGTACTGTAAGGTAAACACTTTTTGAGCTGCAACACAGCCTACCAATCAAACCTAAATGTTGTATTAGTGGTCGGGGGGCACATGTCACCAATGTGGTGGTTGTGTTTATTATTTATGATAGCTATTCTGACAACCTTTAGGTCACTAACAACAGTCATATGCTTGATGTCAGTGCCAAAAATGTTGAACACGTATCACCACCTTCCCCACCAAACAAGGTATCACTTGCTTCACAATTGCTCAGTATGTATTTATACAAGAGGTTGCAGTGCTGCTCTGAGACACGCCCCAACAGCAATGCAAAGCAGATAATTTCTTAAACAAATGATCTATGAGGCTGACTGCAAGTCCTTATTTCAATCATGTGTTTCCATTTTGAGGGGCCCTGAACTGAAAAAAATCACTACGGGTATGGGGCTTGAATGGAAATCTGCCGACCCATCAAAGAAAACAGTGTATTTGCATGACTTGTATGCAAACTTACATCAAATCATAAATAGAACTGTGCTGTTCTGAGGTGTGGCCATATTGGCATTAGCACAGACATTACAGGTTTAAATTAGCTGAAGACAAGCAGAAAAAGACAGAAAAAGCTAGGTGTTAGAATCGGATGTGGCCAAATTGAACACAGCTAATCTAGCTCTATGTTTGAAAGTGTGGTAGCCAAGCAGACATAAAAGATTATAGTTTGACTGCTCAGTGTGTGGTGTGATGAACATGGAAATAACATAATCACCTTCTTCATTACTTTGAATTGTTGAAAAATCATGGATAGCCGTAGGCATGTACAAAGCATATAAAAAGGACTGCTGTGTGAACGTATCTTTTTTTTTGATAGAGGGAGGGCTAAAAACTACTGTACATGGAATACCAAACCGATTTGATCACATCTCAATTACAGTAACGTGTAAGTAGAACTGAAAGCAGTAAGTGAGAAAAGGTAAATACTGCCACAATCGCAGTTACATACCAATACATACACCTTGATACTTAAATTACTTCTAACAAAACTGTACAGTTAGAAAGTATAATGTAAAAGTTCAATATAAAAATTCTAGCCATGCCTCAAGAGAAACCGGGTCCAGCACAGAATGCAGGAACGGATACAGAGCACCTCGGCATATCCATTCAGTCACTGTCGTGCCAGCTCAGAACCTTAGTTATCATAACAGTATGCACTTTCAAAATTATTCACAATACCACGAACATATGAATAAAAAACACTGGATTTGAGGCAAAATATGTTTTTTTGGATAATTCACAGGTGAAACAACACTAACATTATAGGACTACCTAATTCCTCTCCCCTTGAAATGAAAACAACAGCATGCCTCAATAGAAAGAAGCGCCCTGAGCAAAACCCACCCTCATTTGTCTCCCTAGCCCATCCCTGAGCTGAGATAATAGTGTTTTTAGCTCGTGATGCAAGATCGTGGTCAAAGAATCTCACGATCAAAGAATTTGCAGGCCATGATCAAAGATCGTTAGCGAGCCAGTATCAAAGATTTTAAAACCTTATAACTCTATTTTTTGACCATTTTGAATGAAATCAAAGACATGGCTCAATAGATCGGAGCCCCCTGAGTAAAACCCATCCAAGATTTTCTTCAGGAGTAACCCCTAAGCAGATATATTTGTGTTTTTACGATCAGAAATCTAAAAACAAGATGGCGGACCTAGTGATTCTCATGGACAAAGATTCTTCAACCATGAGGCTGCAAATTCTTTGACTGCTAGGTAGAACCAGATGGCCAGAACCCCATTCTTTGTTAGCAAAACATACATATAAATTTTACCGTTGACTTATAATGGGAACTTAATAGTGGCATAACTTTTGAATGCCTTAATATTTTTTCACCAAACAAAAAGTGGCATGATCAGCCAAATCTGTTTCAAATGAGTCATCTTGCAGAGCAGCATGCTACACAATGGCCAAATAGGGCCACAGATATAATCCCAAAAGCTGACTCCAAAAATGGATAATTTAGCATGTTTCAGTGTTTTCTTGCACAAAGACCGTAAGTCCAACCAAAACAAAATTTGGCAAATCAAGAGATGTACCATGCCCCACCACGCATACCAAATTTCAAGCAAATCTGTTGAATGGGTTCAAAGTTATTAACATGCAAAACTTTGACTTTAACATAGAAGTGACATCACAATCCTAAATATATATTGGCGCGACCAAGCCACTATAATATATATATTTATAGGTTTATTTGCAACCATTGTACTAATACTGACTGATATTTATAACACCATAACTTGTGCCACAGTACTTCTTCGATTGTCTACAGCAATGGAAGATTCAAACTGGAGTCCTGTGACCGGAAGGTGGGGCTAGGATGATCGGATTTCAAACATCTGATCACATATGCATCCTTGCCTATGAGATGGAGGTAAACCCAGCTGGTAATGAATGGGGGATGCTGTAAGGTGATGCTCATGCAATCACATTTACCAGGTGAGTAAACTACCATTAAGTTAGTGATGACTGCATTTTACTATTTCAATGAAGGTGACTGTTGTGGCAAGATGCATTTTAACATTCTAATTCTAAAAGTGTTTTTCTTTTTGCTTGCATTGTTGTCTATATCGTCAAGCATGACAAAGACTGTAAATGGACAAAACTTGCAAAAATTTGTTAATAAGTGACAACTACAAAAATTGGTATTTTGCATTTCAAAATATAATGACTTCAACTGTGCATTTGACATCTAAATAGACTACTGTAAATATATTTGCTCCAAACATGCATTTCAACCAAAGCACACCCCACCAGAACACCCCCAAAAAAGTAAATACTTAATTCAATCAATACATGTTCAGTTTATAAATGCATATAAGCTGTGCATAGTGACAGATGCAACTAAACATCTCACAAAGATGTGCAAAGAAGCAGCTTAAATCTCACAACAGCAAATCATTATGTGCAATTGACTAAAACTTGCCAAATGCATCTACTCTAAAACCAACATGTGCAACAAGTTCCTTGGCAATGGCTGCCAGATCCAGATTGTCATCTCTTGCCTTATGTATATAAAGGATGATGATGCTGTTCAGCCTGCTTGCAGTCATGGCTGACCTTAAGTATGACTTCAGTCACTGAAAAGGTGAAAATGATCTGTCTATTGTGGCAAAGGAGGATGGAATTGTTCCTTGAATCTGAATGAGTTTCAGGACATCAGAATATAGAAACCCAGCATCTCCAAGCTGAAGAATACTTGGTATGAGCTCTTCAACCATTTAAAGCTTTATTTTCCACCTATTCATTCCCACTAGCATTGGCCACTGCATTCTGAATCTGTGAGAGTCAATATCCAATGAATGGTTTTGAATTATGTTTTTAATAATACCCATCTCCACTCATTCCCCTTTGCCTGCTTTAGTATGATGTCTTCTGTTTTAACATAAATTTCAAAACATGGTTACTCTAACCTGGATCTAACTGATGTGCTAATGGTATCAATAAACTCTATATATTGGCCAAAAGTAGTCAGAAGGCTCTTTAAAAGAAAAAGAGATTTGGCCCACTGTCTTGGCACTTAGATGGACATTTGGAACATAGGACAGCTGGCTTAGAGATCCACATTTTTTTTACTTCTGCTGCACTTTGTTTTCAAAGGTCAGAACATGCCAGTTATGAGATAAGATGTCCAGATGCAATTTTTGCGGCAAAAGCAGTTAGTTTTTTTTGTTTTTGTTTTTTTGCTGCAAAACTTTGCTAGTCTCCTGGAGAAAAGACTAATGCAGCCATCTTGAAGCCAAAGTGTGCAGAAAACTGTTTCAAAAGAGAAGCAAGTCCTTTTGCTTTACTGTCAACTTTACAAGTGTTATCTCCTAAAGCAATTTTTCCCAATGCCTCAATAACAACATTGTAATTCACAATAAGAGTTTCAAAAGCATTCTCTTAACTTTATTGGCATGACAACATACTGTATATAGGTATTGGGGATGTTTATACATCAAATTATTGATAAGACATAAACATACTATAATACACTTAAATTAATACAATAATGTTGCATTTCAAAGTCGATAGCAGAGTACTATATATTTTGCAGCTATATCACTCAGTTCAGTCTTTCATAGGAAGTAATTCAGCAAAGCATATTAGAATGAAGACTTTAACAAATGAAGAATTTATGGAGCTAAATTCTGAAGCAGGAAGGGGGTTCCAGCAAGCTAAACTATGGTTTCAATTAGTTTAAAGGGACACTGTCAACTCTCATTTTTTGCTTTTCTTGTATAGTCATTTTTTTTACACAGGGCTCCTGTGTTTGTCACTTGTAGTAATGCTGTACTTTTAGTTTCACAAAACTAAGCTTGGTTGTATTTCAAAATGTTTAAAAAAATATAGCTATCCATATTAGTGTTACCAAACTACTATTCTTTATGCTTGCCTTCAGCAATGCTGCAGATGCTCATGGAGGCTCGTTCCCAAAATGTGCTTGTTCTTGTTTGAGCAACCATGAGATAAAACTACCTTGGCATGATATCCTCTAGTCACCCCTGCCAGCCTAAGCTGAAGTAACCTGGCATTGCAGCTCATATTACTGTCGCTGAGCAGTTACAGTGATAGAGTGTACTGTTGTAATCTGTGTGATAAATTGTGAATGTATTAAAAAAAAACAACTGTAGTCTCTGTTACAAACTCATAGCTTAACACGCTGAACACAGTACAGCTTCTCTTGTGAAGCAGCTATCTGCATACTGTCTTCATATTAAATCCACAGTTCATATCAAATCATTGGAGCTAGACCAAATCATTTCTGTATTGTACATAATTTTGCAATTGACTGAACACAGAAATCATTTTGCCAACACATACAGTAGGTGTCATTCTTAAACATAGCATTTATTCTCTGATCAGTCAACAGTCTGAGACTCAAGTCACCTCCCAGCATAACAGTGGTGGTGTCTTCTTTTGACCAAATGTCTTTCTTTATGTCATCAAGGAAAATGTGAAGCAATCTTATTTGAGAAAGAATTTGACTCAGAGTTGCACTGTCCACACTGGCATCATATGTGGCAGCCTCAAATGGCTCCAATAAGTGTCAGCGTGGCTCAGGTGGTAGCACATCTGCCTCTGGACCAGAAGGTCGTGGGTTCTCGTCCCACACTGGGATTGGACTTGCACCTAAAAATCGCTAGCATCCAAGTGCAGTATTGGGGGGTGCTGTACTGCTGGGGTGTGCCGTCTTTTGGATGAGGTGTTAACCCGAGGTCCCTTCTGCCCATCCTGGTGTTGTCCTGGTGGGTGTCCAGGTGGAAGTAAAAGAACCCAGGGCACTCTTAACAAAAGAGTAGGGAACATTCACGGTGTCCTGGCCAACATTCCCCTTCCCATAAAACCGGTTCATGCAATTATCCAGGCTATGTGTGGGTGATGATGTGTGATATGGCCACCACCACACATTCAGTCACTTCACTACTAGTCTAGTATTGCTTGTAAAGCACTTTGGATGTATGAAAAGTGCTATATAAATGCTGATTCTTCTTCTTCAATAAGGTGACCAAATATTCAAGCAGAGTCCAGCTGCTGAAACTGAGCATGATATCTACTTTAGATTCTGCATGGTGTAGTCATGTACAACTTTTTTCTGTTCAAGAAGCCTTTCCAACATGTACAATTTTAAATTCCAGTCAGCTGGAACTTCATGCTTTAATTTATGCAGTGGTAAGTTGTTTGACATCTGCAGCCCCATCAGGATTTTTTGTGCTTTCACAGATTGACTGAAATGCCCACATATTTTCCTAGCAAGACCCAACAGGTTTTCAGCATTTTTGTTTCCATGTAAGAAACTAGTAGTAGTAGTAAAAATTGTATTCATCTGAAATAAATATCAGTGAAAAGGTACAACTCAACTGAGACAAGCTCATTTTCAGTGAGGCCCTAAAACTATGGATGAGAAGATTTAAACAATGTGCAAAACAAGGTATGTGCTGGTAATTGCCATCTTTAACAGTTTTGAATATGTTGACACCATTATCTGACACTATGAACCCTGAATATAAAGAATACTGAGTACGCCATTTTTGGAATTGTTGTTCCAGGTCCTGCAAAATGTTCACAGCAGAGTGGTTTTCCTCAAAAGTGGTGACACATAACACAGCCTGCTTCCTACTGCTTATGGTAGAATGGGGATTATTACTTTCTGACTGTAAACTTGCTCAATGAGCTATAGCAGTCATGTAGTCAATTGTTTGGTTGCTTTTCCAAATATCTGTGGTTATGTGAACCTGCTTAACCTCAGAGAGTTTTGACTGCTTAATGACTGCAGTACACACCAAGTCATACAACTGTGGAACAGCCTTTTTTTGAAAAATATGTTTGACAGGGAATGGTGTACCATGGTTCAATGTGGTTCATGAACTTGAGGAAACCTTTTTGGGCAACAAAAACAAAAGGGAGTTGACAATCAGTCAACACCTTTGCAATGGCTCTTTTTAACACCTGGCATGTTGGATGCTTGTTGGCATATTTTGATGTCCTCACAACACTTTCTTTTAATGTTAGTTAACAAGAATGATGAGATATTTTTAATTGGGGGGGTGTATTTTTCACATCTTTTTCATGTAGAGTACTATTGTGGGATTTTGTAGTACTTGATGGTGTCAAAAGAAAGCAATGTCTGTTTGTCTGGGAAGACTGTAAGGACACATCAAGTGATTCAGTGTCAGTTCCTGCAACCAGTTCACTGTCACTATGGTCACCACCACCACCACCTCCACTACTGCCCATACCAGCCACACACCTTGCCTTGCCCAGCTCAATTGAGTGTTCTGCCTTTGCATATTGCATCATTACTGATGTTCCACAGTTTCCCATTTTGCCACAATGACTGATGCTGTTTTTGCACAGACTGCATACAGCTCGAGCTTGTCTTCAAGGTTAATATAAAATAAATTCCACACTAAAGATTTACCTTTTGTGCTTTGTACCATGGTGTCTGGCACTATTTCTTGTACAGTCAAGGAACCTTGAAGAAACCCTACACTGCCATTTCCTTGTTGAGATGATTTTTTTCTAATTTATGGTCATTTTATTCTTACATTTAGCATATTATTTTTTTTTCTGTACTTGCCTCTCACACCTTACAGTGGCATCCTCTTCTACCCCCTCACAAAAACTACAGACATCATCACCACAAGATTAAGAAGAACTGGAAGTGCTATCATCATCATGTGAGACATTGCCTGGGCTATCCCATTTCCAGTCCCCACTATCACCACTATATTTATTATCATTCTCTGCCTCAGCATCTGAGCTTGTATTTAAGGTGGATGCCTCCTTGCATGCTGCTTCACAGCTGGAAGTATCCTGGCACATGAGACAAAATGTTCAGCAGCTCTATGGGAAACTCCAGTCAGTTCTTTCCAAAACTCTACTATCATTTCATTGTTAGCATGCTTTTTTAGTTCAGGAGGACATTTAGTGCCAGTTCTGGTGATGTTATTATTATTATTGCTATGTCCTTCATTAGTGGTATGATTCATATTGCCCATATAGAAACATAGAAACATAGAAGTTGACGGAAGATAAGGACCGCAAGGCCCATCCAGTCTGCCCATTTTTTCTACCTTATGAATGTGCCATAGGCCTGTACTCTGTCGATAGCTTATCTATTCAGACTCATCTGTATTGCTACCTTATGCCTATCCCATGCCTGTTTGAAGCCCTGCACTGTATTCATATCCACCACTTCCTGAGGTAGGCCATTCCATGCATCCATCACCCTTTCTGTGAAAAAGAACTTCCTCACATTACCCCTTAATCAGCCTCCCTCTAATCTCATGATGTGTCCTCTTGTCCTGCTATTTTTCTTATATTGAAACATGTTAGACTCTTTCACCTTGTTAATACCCTTAAGATGCTTGAATGTTTCGATCATATCACCACTCTCCCTCCTTTGCTCTAGGGTATACATATTGAGGTCCGTTAATCTGTATTCATATGTTTTCTGATGCAATCCCTGCACCATTTTGGTTGCCGTTCTCTGGACTGCCTCCATTTTGTTAATGTCCTTGTGCAAGAGCAGCCTCCAGTAATGCACACAGTCCTCCAGATGGGGCCTAACCAGCATCTTGTAAAGAGGGATTATTACCTCCCTCTTACAACTTGTGATACCCCTACTAATACATCCCAACATCCCTCTAGCCTTGCCTACTGCTTTAGTGGTCTGCTTGGATGATTTCAGGTCATCTATGACGATGATGCCCAAGTCTCTTTCTTCCCTTGTGACTGCCAGCAACTCCCCTCCCAACCTATAGGTGGCTTCAGGGTTTCTCTTCTCTATGTGCATGATCTTGCACATCTTTGCATTAAATCCCAGTTGCTACTTTTCGGACCATTTTGCCAGTTTATCCAGATCTCTTCTCATTCTGCCCACCCCATCTGGATCTTCTACTCTGTTGCAGATCTTGGTGACATCTGCAAACAGACAAACCTTACCCTCCAGTCCATCTGCAATGTCACTGATGAAGATATTGAAGAGGACTGGCCCCGGGACTGATCCCTGAGGTACCCCACATGTGACTTGCATCTCTTCGGACTGTATACCATTTACCACCACTCTCTGTTTTCTGTCTGTCAACCAGTTTGCCACCCAGTTGACCAACTTCTGACCACCAAGAGACTACCCAGCTTATTAATAAATCTTCTATGTGGAACAGTATCGAAAGCTTTGCTGAATTCAAGGTAGGTGACATCAACTGCACCCCCCCTTGGTCCACCACTCTGGTTATCCAGTCAAAGAAATCTATGAGATTAGTTTGACAGGACCTTCCTGTTGTAAACTCATGCTGTCTTGGATCCTGTGCTCCTATGGATTCCAAGTGTTGCACTATCCTTTCCTTAAGGAGTGCCTCAATAATATTGCCCACTACTGAGTAAGACTGACTGGCCTATAGTTCCCTGCCTCCTCCCTGCTACCACTCTTGTGGAGCGGGATCACATGAGCCCTTCTCCAGTCTTCTAGGACCTCTCCTGTGCTCAGAGACTCACTAAACAGTTTTGATAATGGCTCTGGTGGTTCCACCCTTAGCTTCTTTAGTACCATGGGATGTATGCCATCAGGTCCTATTGCCTTGTCTACCCTGAGCTTAGCAAGCCCTGGTAGGACCCTTTCTTTTGTGAAGGGACTTGTGCACACCTCCCTCTCCCCTATGTCCATGGTGCTGAGCTGTGGGCCCTGCCATACCTTCTCCTCAGTAAATACTGAGCAGAAGTAGCTATTATCTAATATCATTAACAGTTCTACATGTAGCAGCACCGTCCTTCCTTTTAGTAGACATAGACTGGGAAATATGAGACATACTAGACACAGACTTGAAAGGAATGGATATTGTTTCAGTAACTGTTGCAGAGAAAGATTGTAATACTGTAAATGACAGGGCTTGGGGCACCTCACAAACAGTTTAATGCAGCCTAAATGGCTTTCACTATGCTGCAGAGAGACACACAGTGTAGCTATGTCTCAGTAATATAAATGACAGGGCTCAAGGCACCTATCAGTCAGTGTAATACAGCCTAAATGGCTTTCACTATGCTGCAGAGAGATACACAGTGTTGATATGTCACATTAATAAATGAGAGGTCTTGGGGCACCTAACAGATAGTGTAGTATAGCCTAAATGTATTTCGCTACACTGCAGAGAGATGCACAGTGCAGCTATGTCACAGTAATATAATTGACAGGGCTCAGGGCTCCTAACAGACAGTGTAATACAGCCTAAATGGCTTTCACTATGCTGAAAAGACACACAGTTTAGCTATGGCACAGTAATAAATGGCAGGGCTCAGGGCACCTAACGAACAGTATAATACAGCTAGCCTAAATGGCTTTCACTATGCTGCAGAGAGACATAAAATATAGCTATGTCACAGTAATATAAATGACAGGGCACAGGGCATGTAACAGATAGTATAATACAGCCTAAATGAGATTCATAATGCTGCAGAGACACACAGCGTAGCTACAGTATGTCACAGTAATAAATGACAGGGCTCGGGGCATCTAACAGACAGTGTAATACAGACTAAATGGCTTTCACTGTGCTGCAGAGAGATACACAGTGCAGTTATGTCACAGTAATAAATGACAGGGCTCAAATCACCTAACAGACTGTGTAATACATCCTAACTGGCTTTCACTATGCTGCAGACACAGACAGCGTAGCTATGTCATTGTAATAAATGACAGGGCTCGGGTCTCCTAACAGACAGTGTAGCACATCCAGCCTAAATGGCCCTTACTATGCTGCAGAGACACAGTGTAGCTACAGTATATCACAGTAATATTGTGACAGGGCCTGGGGGCACCCAGCAGACAGTGTAATACAGCTTAAATGGCTTTCACTGTGCTACAGAGAGACACACAGTGTAGCTATGTCACAGTAATAAATGACAGGGCTCGGGGCACCTAAAAATAGTATAATACAGCATAAATGGCTTTCACTATGCTGCTGAGAGATACACAGTGTAGCTATGTCACAATAATAAATGACAGGGCTCAGGGCACCTAACAGACTGTGTAATACAGCCTAAATGGCTTTCACTATGCTGCAAAAACACAAACCAGCTGCCAGTGCCTTGCCTTCTGTGTTTGTGTCCTCCTTGCTCCTTCTCTCTCCAGCACTGCACCACATCCATCTGCTTGACTGAGAGGATGATCCCTTGATTACACCCTCCCTCCTGAGATCATGTCAGTATCCAGCTCTGAACCCCACTCCCTTTGTTCTTTCATGGAGGTTTTTACTTTCATATATTTTTTGTAAGCTTTTGCTGTGATTTAGCTGCAGTCTGTTGCGCGAGTGCCTGATTCCTTTCACTCCCTCCAGAATTAAGCTGCTATCTGTGCAATGGGCTCACAGTAGACAAAGCACAGACACCACTTACCAGTCAGGTTGTCAGCCTGGGGTCATGTGCTCCTAATTCTGTTGTGAGCACATGAAGGACACCACAGGCTTCCATTTCATGTCTATTTCCAGCCTGGGAAGTTCTGGCAGGAGTCCCAGGACCCCACAGGCCACCTGTAATGCCCATTAAAAAATTATCTGTTACCCATTACCCATGTCAAAACTATCTGACCTGTGAAGTACACTGTTATGTCAGGTACAGTAGTAAATTACCCTAACTACCCTACCCAGCCAAAAATCACCAATACCCAACTCATCTGATCCAGCTGCCCAACAGGTATACCAAGCCTCTACTCCAACCATCCTGGAAGCAGCAGGAGAGGGATTGAGATCTTACCTCTGCCAAGGTTAGGCAGCTACTGAGCAGATCTGATCTCTGTTTCTTCCTTTGGAATTTTTATGCCCACCCTTTTGATCACTAGATCTGCCTCTTCCTCCAATTACCATATATATTAGCATATAAGTTGATTCGCATATAAGTCAGGGGGTATAATATAGGTGTACAACCAGGATATGTTCTCATTGACCCTCATATATGTCGGTACCCTAAAATCACCCTCCCTAACAGAAAAAAACACGCATGTTTCTTTATTGATCATTTTTTGTTTTTTTAAGTTTAGAATAATGGTTAAAAGTAAATAAAATTCTCTGGGCTTCTGTGTTTCACTACACTTCAAGATACAGGGGATGGGTTGAGCTTCATTCACTTAGTAGTCTTTTCAACTACCAGTAGCTAATTCTTTTTTGCTCACCGGTCTCGGACCAACTTTTTGTTGATGTGGTAGTGTCTTTTGATGGCGGCGTTTGAATGTGACTCAGCAAAACAAAAAACTGTTAGTTTAAATTCTGCATCATAAGTGCTTCTTTTCTGCTTGTAAACATGGACACATTGAAAACAATCAAGAGGTACATCATCACTTGTACAGCAATTAGCCTGTGATCAAGAGGTGTGGCATTCAAAGGGGGCAAATCTGTATGCAGTGCATTATTCTGGTAATGAGGTGCAAAAGACCATTCAGTGGAGTACTTAAGTGAGAATGGTCATAACAGGAGGCATTTTTGTCTGACTAATGTGATCCTTAACTTTTACCACAGTGGGGTTTTTTTTGCTCATTCTGTAGGACTCATGTATAAGTTGGTGCTGCTTTTTAAGCTTCAAAAAAAGGTACCACAAATCCAACTTATATGCGAGTATATATGGTATGCTTTGAAACAGTGGTACAAATGGTAATCATTAAATTAAAACAGGCACAGAAACATCAGTTTGGGCATGGACCCCTTTAGGACAATATCTGCACTTTAAAGCATTAGTGTTCCAGGTATAACAGCTTAATAGCTATATATGTAAATGTCCTTTAAGTCTCACCCAGATCACTTCCCTGAATCCAGGGATAGCCCTCCTGTAAGAACTGTTAGTAATCTGGAAATGAGGCTGACCATGCCCCAATCAGCCATACTGCATGCAGTCACCAGAAAGCGGCAAGCAGCAGGTGAGAAACATAATTTCCTCTTTCTGTACAACACTGCTAAAACAAAAAAAAAAACAAAGAACAGAAAGTGCTTGAAACAGCTGTTATCTGACAGGGTCCTTTAACAGAAACTGTTTAACACTGTTCAAACACTGTATAAACTTGGGGGAGCAGGAAAAGTGTTTGTAATCGCATTTCAACTGTTAGCAAAAGGGCAGGAAGTAGGGGTGAAAGAACAATGGGGAATAAACAAAACTACCATCAGAGAGGCAACAAGCCTTTGTGTGAAGCAAATAAACAAAACCAAATGATGTAGAAAACCACTATGGTTCTCAAAGGAGGTGGCAGGGAAGGTTAGGGAGAAAAAGAAAGCATTCAGGAAGTACAAGGAATCACAGAAGGAGCAGGACAGAGAATTGTATTAATTAAAGCAAAAGGAAGCAGGGAAGGCAGCCAGAACAGCAAAGGCCCAAACTGAGGAAAAGATAGCCAGCTCAGTTAAGAAGGTGGAAAAACCTTTTATAGGTACATCAGGGAGTGAAGAAAGACAAAGGAAGGGACAGTGAGGCTTAATAATGGGGAAGGGATGGACAGAGAGTGACTGTGAAAAGGCAGAGATACTAAACAAATATTTTTGCTCAGTATTCACAAATGAAGAGGGGGAGGTACCTAAACCAAACCATTGAAACACCCTAGATACGAGAGTTGATACCAGCCCAGTCACAGAAAAAAGAGTTCTGAATGAACTCTTAAAACTGAAGGTGGACAAAGCAATGGGGCCTGATGGGATTCATCCCAGAATTCTAAAAGAACTAAGGGTAGAACAAGTGACATCACTGACTACCCTCTTTAACAAATCATGAGAGGATGGGGTAGTACCTGAGGACTGGAAGAGGGCAGATGTTATTCCACTTCACAAAAGTGGGAGCAGGGCAGAAGCAGGAAACTACAGACCTGTTAGTTTAACCTCAGTGATTGGGAAATGATGAAATCACTTCTGAATGAAAGAATTGTTGAGTACTTAGAGGCCAGAGGGGCACAGCACCCAAGGCAGCATGGCTTCACCGCAGGAAGGTCATGTCAGATGAATCTAATAGATTTCTTTGACTGGGTGACTAAAGTAGTAGATCAAGGAGGGGCTGTGGACATGACCTACCTAGACTTTAGCAAGGCATTTGATACAGTCTCACACAAAAGATTAATATACAAGTTGGCCAGCCTGGGAGTGGGTCCGAGCTGGTAGCCTGGGTAAAGAATTGACTGGAGAACAGGACACAGAGGGTAATAGTAAATGGAGTCCACTCTGAAGAAAGAGGGGTTACTAGTGGGGTACCACAGGGTTCAGTACTAGGACTGGTCCTCTTTAATGTCTTTATAAGTGACATTGCAGAGGGACAGGAAGGAAAAGTATGTCTCTTTGCAGACAACACAAAGATCTGCAACAGAGTTGATAAACAAGGTGGGGTGGAAAGGATGAGAAGGGACTTGGCAAGGTTGGAGGAATGGTCAAATATATGGCAGCTTAGATTCAATGCTAAGAAGTGCAAAGTAATGCACCTGGGAAACAAAAACCCAGGGGAACAGTACCCAATGGGGGGGTGAGATACTAACAACAACAAAAATGGAAAGGGATCTGGGGGTAGTCATATCTGATGACCTAAAAGTGGGCAAGCAATGTGAGAGGGCAGTAAGGTGGGCTGGGGGCATACTGAGATGCATAGGGAGAAGTATCACCAGTAGAAAACAGGAAGTTGTTATCCCTCTGTACAGACAGCTGGTGAGACCCCATCTGGAGTACTGCATGCAGTTCTGGAGACCTAATCTCCACAAAGACATAGACAGGATGGAGGCAGTCCAGAGGAGGGCAACTAAGATGGTGCAGTGTCTTCATCAGAAGACATATGAAGAGAGACTTAAGGAGCTTAATATGTATAGCCTTGAGGAAAGGAGGGAGGGGGAGACATGATAGAAACATTTAAGTACCTCAAGGGAATCAACAAAGTCCAAGATGGTAACATCTTTCAGAAAAAGAGGTGTCCAAGAACAAGGGGGCACAATTTGAAGATTGGGGGGGGTGGCTCAGAGGTAATGTGAGGAGGTATTTTTTCACAGAGAGGGTTGTGGATGCATGGAACAGCCTTCCTGAGGAGGTTGTGGAGTCAAAAACAGTGGTGGATTTCAAGAATGTATGGGACAGTCATAAGGCAATTCTAGTGGGTTGGGGTAGGAAAAGGTAGGCAGTTGGTTAACTAGGATCTGCAGCTTATCCATCAGGTAGGAAAATGGGCAGATTGGGTGGGCCAAGCGGTCCTTATCTGCTGTCAAATTCTATGTTTCTATGTTTGTTCAGGCCAGACAGCAGCTTAACTTATAAGGCTTCAACACACTGGTCAGTATATATTTTAAATACTAATATACTGCTAACAGCAGCAGGCTATACAACCACCTGGCTGTATTTCAGCTACTACAAAGTCATTTGCTTAGGGTTCCTTTTCATGGGGGTGGAGGGCATGGCATGTTTTCAAACCACCAATATGCAGACTAAAGAAAATGTCTGCAATAGAAAGAGAAAGAACAGTAGGAGATCTAGAGGGAAGAGGTGACTGTGACTGGCCACCCCACAGCCAGAAAAAGAAAATATAGGACAACAAAGGAAAAATTAGAAAAGTGCTGTTGCAATAGTCTTAGAAAAAGGTTTGTTCATGGGATATCCCTACTCTGTTACAGGTCCCCAGACCTTGCAAGAGAAACTAACCCTTCCCCAGGGGCTAGACAGGTACCTACCCTGCCACACTTGGCAACTTCCATCACCCCCTGCCCTTGACACATTCTTAGATATTACCTTAAACTCCACATATTATGAGACTATTCATTTTCCAGTAAAAATGTCCCAGCCTTTTTCTATCTTCATCCCATACACTTTTATATTACATATGGTGCCGTACAATTTCTTCTCAACACTTCTTAGTGTACCGTTGTCTGCACTGATATATAGCCATGCCTAGACCCAATTTTTAGTACTGACCCCCCCAGCTTGCTCCTCACCAGCCTAATTGTTCTCTCTCTCTCTCTCTCTCTCTTATCCCCCTGTCTTATCAACACAAGGCCCATCCATCCCCTTTATTCTTCCTTTCCCAACCTCGGATAGGAGCTCACTACCCTGGGTTGTGACATCCTACTATGCCCCGTACTTAATAGCATTCAATCCCAGGGCTCACATACTCCTTTTCTCCATCCACCTTCTACATCCCAGACATCAACCTTTCTGCACCATGCCCCTCCTAGGCCTTTCTCCCCTACCTCCCTCCCTTCCCCTACCTTCACTTCTACCTGGTGTATATTTTTATTTTTTTCTTCCGTTACTTCCTCCTGCAACCTTAGATAACCTGCTTTATCTTCCTATAGACACTTCTATGTATGTAAATACCGTGTAATCTGTACAATATCTGTATAATTCTATGTACATATGAACTTATTTTTCTTCCTCTCTGTAAAGAGTGTTATCTGTATTGCCTTGTAAATAACTGTGTTGACCTGTATATACAATTGTTCATGCTCCACCCAGGTCCATATTGCAAATGAGCTTCTGCTCAATGATGAACGCCTGGTTAAATAAAGACTTGATTGATTGATTATCTTCTTTACACAGAAGAGGGGAAAATGAGAGAGAGAATGGGAAGAGAAACAAAGGGAGAACAGGGGGTTGGGGAGGATAAAAAGGGGGACATAGGGAGGAATTCTGGGCACTGGTGGACTATGAACTAGCATACAACTTGAGTGGCATAGCAAAGAGGTACAGTATGCTATGCTAGTTACACTACTTATGATTCATTGGTAATATGGTTATAATGTGTTTTTTATTGATTTGTTTCAGTTGAAAGGCTTTGCCCCCCCCCCATGTTTTTGAGGGTATTTAACACAAAGGGAGGGCAGCAGCATAACTAGCATGGCATTCTGACTATGCTACTTACACTGGTCCTTAGTCCTCCATGACCAGAGCACTGTTCATATTAACAGCATAAAGAAGTGAGATGGACTGAACAGTAGCTTTTAATATATACAACATACCAACCTATTCCAATATGTTTTTTTAAAACTATATATTCTCTGTTAAACATTACATTCAAAACTCTTATCCCTTCCCAGGCAGGCCCAGCTTGCTAAGTAAGTCCCAACTCTCCCCTTACCTTGTTGGCTTACCTTGCTGCTAGTCTCTGCTCTGGGTTTGGAGTCTGTACTGCTGTAATTCTTCAGAAATAAATTGCTGCCTGCTGCAAAATCTGCAATAAGATGACAGCCTAGAGAGCCGCAGCCAATGAAGTCACACCAGGTGCTGTTGTCCATTTCCAGCCCAGGAAGTCTGCTCCAGTCAGCCTTACCATGTCCTTGTTTGTAGTTGTTGCCAAGAAAAAAAGAGACTGGGCAGAAAATGGTGGCTTTCTTATAGGGACTCAGGACAGAATCTTGAAACACAGACCAGCTTTGCCTTAGTGCTAAAACATGTTACCAGCAGGATTTAAAAATTGGCTAAAGCCACCCATGATTGGTGCAGTTCTGCTGCCAGCCAGTCAACAGATCACTAAACTGAGTGACTTACCAGGTCCTGAGGCAGGGACACAGGCTGGATGGCTATGAGGTGCAGTGCACACACTGCCCATGCACCATCCAAGCACTGTCCATGAACTGAGAGCTAGACACTACTGTCTCCTTAATCTTAATTAGCAGTTTCAGCTCATAGGACATGCAGTGGGTTTGAGATACTTGGTGGACTCACTCAATGGGGGTGGGGATGGTTCAGGTCATCATCACACACAGACACTGATACTATGGGGGGAGGGGTGAAAAGGAAGAGATGAGAAATGAATGAATCCCTCTGCATTGGCACCAAATAGGGGATGGGAATAGCAGGGACTAAATTGCTCCTGCAAGCAGATTAAGCAGTATACAGGCATGGGGGGCACTTTGTGTAGCAACCAAGCATCAGCTGAAAACCTGTGTGCATGTGTGTGTGTGTGCTCATGTGTGTTGTGGCACGCAGCAGCCTCAACCAGCAAACAGCAAGCAAGAAGCAAGTAGTGATTTTTCAAAGTGATCTTGTCATGTTTGCCATAGTAAATGGGAGTAGTAACCTGTAGAAGTTGTGAATCAATCTCCTATCATTCAAGCTGCCAAACAGTGCTGTTTTCCATGAAAAAAATGCTTTTATTTCTGTGCTCTGCTTCATTTGCATAACCCTGTCCCTTTTCTTCTCAGTGCTGCTGCAACCTCTAACCATGACATCAAGCTAGGGAAACAATGTTTTTAAGCACTGTTTTGAAACAAAGACCTCTGTTGGTCAGTCTTGGTATTGCAGACATCCTTTTTCTTTCACAATTTTGGACTCCAGACAGAAGCTGGATACCAAAGGAAAAAAAAAGCAGTCTGACCCATAATTACACTCCTGAACTACTTATAGTCGTTCAAGCCCTATAACATAAACATAGAAAAGTATCATCACACTCCCACATTCTGACAGGAGCTGCCACTTAATTTTCTGCTGGTTTTTTTTTTTGTTAATTTTTTGTTTTAAAGTTATTCACATTTAAATACGGTTAGTACAGCTAGTATATATCTGCAGAGCTGGACATTAGGAGACAGAGAGAGAGAGACAGACACACTGACTTTTTTTTCTGTTGCAGCTGACCTGAGCCCCTGGATGTTTGAAATTCCAGGCTGATCAGACAGATCAGCTCTACTGTGTAGATCAAAGGAAAGTGCAGACCCAGGATTGGATCAGCTTTTTGTTTTCAAGTACATGACTTCTCTGTCCAGCAAGCCAGAACTCCATCATTATCAGCCTGAATGATGACTGGTGTGGCACTGACTCACCCCTTAAACAATGCTCTGCATTGGACAGACAGTGTCACACCCCTCAAAAGGCACTATCATAGCAAGATGTTCATAGCACCCACATGCACATGATGAACATAAAAATAATACCATGCTATGGACAGGTTTGTTGTATGCAAAAGCAATTGGAACTAATTACAAGTCCACATGCTGATGGCATTCCAAGCCTTCCAACAGAAGCAACACCTGCCCTGCCACCTAGTTTTTTAATCAGAAATGATACTGCAAATGACAGCCTTACTAATGTTAGTGTTACATTAAAGGTAGAAGTAAATTCTAAGAAAGATGGAAAGGATGTAAACTCCAAGAAATATGGAAACAGATATTCAAGTGGATTCTTGAAGCAGATAGTTGTTTAGTCTTTTGTTCCACATGTAAGAAAGCTAGTAAAGTAGAAGGCTAAAAACTCCCTGTCTGAATTCCAGACAGCTTTGAGAAAACATTTTAAACTACAATGTAATTGCTACATGTGATTTTTATTGAACTGAATAACTGTGTGTAATACTGTTTGTGTATTTAACAATATTTGTATTTTTGTACTTTTGTGATCCTGTTTTGTACAAATTGTCAATTTGAACAGGGCATTCGTATTGAAAACAGAGATATTATCCCTAAAGTTTGTACCTGAATTAAAATAAAATGTTATCAATCAATCAATCAAACGGAATGCTCCTTCCTACATCAAGAAATAAAAAATGCTTTTTAATACAGGATTTCAGAACTGGAAAAAAGCAACTGAAAGATTTAAAAGTCATGAAAAATATTCATTACACCGTGCAGCTGCAGAATCTATATTTTCTCATTCTAGAGGTGGCAATATTATTTCTGCACTTTCAGCAGCAAAATAAAGCAAGATTTGGCTAGTACTAACAAAGCTGGTTTTGCCTTTTTATTTTGTTATCTTTATTTTATAGTAGGCATTACTGCCTCCCCAGTCTCACTATTAAAAATTTTACTTATATGAGGACCACATTCGATATCAGTTTTACAGAGTTTTTGCATACAGCTTCTACAGAGAGGGCTTTGACAGATAAATACTGTTTTTAAGTAATGTTGTCTACACTGTACACAGTGGTTGAAGGCCACACTACATCAAGCAATCAGTTTCACCCCCAGCTCCAAACTCACTTATAGCTCCCCCCCACACCATATCACCATTGTAACAGAAATGGGAAGGAAAGAGTTAATGGCTTGGATTTTTTTCGCTTGGATTTTTTTGTCTTCTGAAAAAAAAAAACATACTGGGATTCCACTGCCTAGCAGCATGGTCTGAGTAATAAATCTCAGCCAGAATGACAAAGAGGGGGAGTGAGCACATACACACACACACACACGCATGCACACACGGAGTTGGAAAGGATTGGACCACTGAAATATAAACTGGATATTAAACTGATCTAATTGGATATCTATAGGGCTGTTTAAACTGACTGGAACAATTAAACAGATACATGGTAAATGGTTGGTGCATTCAAAGGGCATAAGAATTATGTATTCAAAGGGGGGACTATAAGATGTTGTAAGACAGTTGCATCAGGGCAGTGTTCTGCTGGAGTTACTATTGGAGAGGAGAAGCTTTGAGCCCACTGCTCTAACTACATCTGTGGGAGCTGACAGAGAGCATAGGGATTCAGTCTCCCCAAGTGTAGTAGAGGGGTAAGAAGAATAGCTTATCTTAGGAATAGCCTTGTTCTTTTGTCATCCATCATTTAAAACCATTTGTTTATTTTTCCTGTAACAGTGTTCTTCTCTTATGTTAGATATATATATATATATATATATATATATATATATATATATATATATATATGACAAAGAACCTCTGTGCATAAACACTGAGGCAAGGGTTACCCCAAAGGGCATTTGGCTGGGAAGCCAAGTTTCAGAAAATACAAAATCACATAGCCCCACAATGCAAAGCATCATGGGCTGTATATGCAAATCACCACAGAATGTTATGCTGGTCCAACTTTAAGCAGAATTGCATGGTGCCGAAAGGCCTCTCACACAGTTTGCAAAGGGTGCTAACAGAAGACATAGACACGTGTTTTGTCCTACCAGGACTCATCAGTATGCCTCGTCTGTTGGATTCTGTGGTGATTTGCATATGCAGCCCATGATGCTTTGCATTGTGGGGGCATGTGTGATTTTGTATTTTCTTGAAACTTGGCTTCCCAGCCAAATGCCCTTTGGGGTAACCCTTGCCTCAGTGTTTATGCACAGAGGTTCTTTGTCTTTTAAATAGTTTTTTATTTTAATAGGTTCACCACAATATATCCCAGGCACACTGCCTTAGGGGTAGCTGGTCCATTCCACTGGGGTGTCCAACAGACAAGGCATACTGATGAGTCCTGGTAGGATGAAACACATGTCTATGTCTTCTGTTAGCACCCTTTGCAAACTGTGTGAGAGGCCTTTTGGCACCATGCAATTCTGCTTAAAGTTGGACCAGCATAACATTCTGTGGTGATTTGCATTGTGGGGCATGTGTGATTTTGTATTTTTATATATATATATATATATATATAGATATATACACCCTGTAATGCAGCTTTTGACCTTCTTTAAGTAAAAAGATTATTTATTTACACAACAGTCGTAGTTGTGTTTTAAATTATTTCTAAGGTATTTTATGGTTTCCACTAGCAAAGGAAAGCTCTGTTAGCATCCGCCACCCAAAAGGCACACTACCAGACTTTAATCTGTGCAATTGAATGTTTGACCTCCCAGCTCTGTGAAGGGAGGAAGGTGATTTTGCTGGTGGAACCAGCTGGAGACATTGAAAAATAGAGACAGACATCTTTCTGAAGCTGTACAGCCCAGAGAGAGAGAGGTGGTTTGTTACAACCATGTTTATTTTTTATTCTGTGATGATCTGGGTTGGACCCGTCATGTAGTTGGGGGTACAGGGATAGATTTTTCAATTATTCCATAATTGGCCAGGTTGGGCATCAGACCTGTCAGGCAGTTTGGGGGAGGGAGACATTTTTTTTTCCCTGACAGGCCAGGTTGGGCCTAGGATTTGTCCCATTGCTGAGGGGAGGGAGACAGATGTTTTCTATTCAAACACCCAGAATCCATCAATAATGCTTTAGAATAAGCATCATCTTCCTGGTTAAGTGTGATGCCTTGTAGGTAGAATTTATGCTAAATAAAGAATTAGAATGATGTTCAAACTTTGCACAGCAGACATGCTCCCCTAGTGTTCTAACGTCAAATTTGTTTCTCCTCCTGAAGAGAGCAGTCGTCCCAAAGTACAGCTCTAGTATTCTGGTCAACAAAACTTTAACTACTCATTTGTTATTTTTTTAGAAGTTTAGTTAGTTTATCAATACTCTGCATTAATTAGAGTGTGTTTTGTTTTTTATTTTAGTGTAATTTTGTGACTTCTCCATTTCCCAAGAATCAGAGAAGGTTACACTGTAACGCTATTCCTGCCTGAAAGGAAACGCCTGTTTTAGATTTAAAAAACTGTTTTAAACTACTTAGTTTTAAGTCCTATAAAAGCTTTTTTGCTAAGATTAGATGCAGTTCCTGCCTGAAGGGAAGTAAACAGAATTTCCATTTAAGTTTTGAAACAACTTTCAAATTAATGCCTATTGGAGCATCTCTCTTTCTCATTCTTGTGGAAAAATAATCATTTTTATAAATGCTAGTAGAAGACTTGGTTTGCTGGCCAAGGCACCTAGCTTCACCTGAGCTCTTTCCTTCTAAGACTGCTTGAAAGGCAGAGTAGAGAAACTTACCAGAGCAAGGGAGAAGGATTAAGACTTAGTTTGGCTAAGCAGATTTACTGTGTGGTGGTGTTTTTATTTTTTACTTACAGGGATTGCTACTGTTTGTTGCTAACACTTCATTGCTTTATTTTTCTCTGATTCAAATTGTTGTTGCTGGTATACCTTCTTCTGCATTAGTACAAGGTGTGCCTACAGGTGTGCTAACAGATTACTGCTGTAATCTTCTGATTCAAATTGTCTTTTGCAAGGTATATCTTCTGTTACTGCTTTATTTTTTCTGGAGCAAAGTGTTTCTTAGGGTATATCTTCTCTGAAATTATTACAGGTGGTGATTTACAGGTTTTACAGTTTTATCTAACATTAGGATAAGCTTTCAGGGTTACTGCATTTGTTGTTGACTGATTGTTTCTGCTCTTACCTCCTTGTTCTTTCATCCGTGGTTCTTCTTTTTAGGCAGGGGAAGGGCCCAGCCACCCACCCCCATCCCCAACCACCCCACGCTACACTCCTTTTATAGGGTACCACAGTTGTGACATTTCCTGTGGCAGAGCAGGAAGGGGCGGATCAGTGGGGCCTCCACAAGGTGATCTCATTTAAGGGCATTAGTAATTTAACTTGTTATAACAAGTTAAACAAAGCACAATTAAACCATTACTTGCATTTTTTCCTTTTTTTTCCCTTCTAATTACTCTGACTAGGTTACAAACCCAGCAACTTATTTGGAATGGATTTCATTAACTGCAGGTACTGTGGAACAATTTTCAGAAGGACAGTCTTACAGGATTTAGGACACTGTCCTACATGCTGGGCCTTTGGAGATCTTAGGTCTCAGCTCCGGGCAGCATGGGCAGAGATTGCATGCCTCAAATTTCATATTGAAGAGGAAATACATTATAAGAACCACCCGCCATTTCCCCAGCATCCAACAGAAAAACCTCGACCGCAGAGAGTAGTTGGTCCAGGAGGTTGGCAGGTGGTTAGAAGGAGCAAATCAGGTGCCCCATCACTCTCTGCTCTCCAACACATTACCTCCAAAAACCATATAAACACTACAAACAGGTATCTGCCTCTATCTCTGAAATCAAATAAAGAGGCAGAAGACACTGCAGAGCAGGACACTGCGGCACAGGAGCTAGCACAACAATACTCACCCAAATCAGGAACCAAAACTATACAAGCACAAAGGAAATCCAAAAAACTTCTGATCATAGGAGACTCCATGATTCGGGGAGTTGATACCCATCTCCAGCCAGGGGTGATGGTCAGATGTCTCACAGGTACATCAGCATGGAGAGACACTGACCGCATTGCTAAAATTGTTCACAAAGCAGGAGAAAACATTGATGTCCTAGTACACATAGGGACTAATGATCTTGCCAGCCGGTCAGTTGTGGAGACCAAGGAACACCTGACTAAGCTGGGTGACAAACCATCATCTATTTCGTCCGGCATCTCCTTCTCTGAGATCCTGCCAGTCTGGGAGAAGGGAGCAGATGGACGGAAGGTCAGAGAAGGGGAGATAGGGGAGCTAAACACGTGGCTCAAGGACTGGTGCCAGGAAAAGGACACAGATTTGTAGGAACTGGCGACAGTTCTGGGAGCGAAAGTTCTTTAAATTTGATGGACTGCATCTGACTAAAGAGGGAGTCAGTGCATTGGGGCAGAAGTTTGACGTCTTTGCAGAATATTTAAACTAGCAAATGGGGAGAAGGGTGCAGCAGCCCATACGTTGAATGGGAAGAACACCCCTCCCCCCTCAGCTAGTGGTCAAACAGGAATTCAGCTTGTTTGCCGTTCATTTGCATCACCAGGTAAGAAAAAAGGTTTGTCTCCCCATACGATGCACAGGGGTAATGCCAAACTTCACCCAACAACTAACACACCAAAATCTGGCCAATGGAAAATCATGTACACAAATGCTCACAGCCTGGGAAATAAGATCCCAGACCTGCAGGCAATAATGTCAGAGGCTAAACTGGACATAGTAGCAATTAGTCAGACGTGGTTTACCAGTAACCACACTTGGGAGACTTCAGTACCTGGCTATGTATTGTTCAGAAGAGACCGGGTGCAAAAGGGGAGGAGGCCTGTATGTTAATGAAAATATCAAAGCTACAGAAATTTAGAATACACATAAGGAGCCAGAAGAACTGTGGGTCACCCTGGAAACAGGAAATGGGACAGCCATAAGAACTGGGTTGTCTACAGGCCCCCAGACCAGAGGGAGGACATAGACACATTACTGTTAGAAGATATACAAAACATGACAGCTAAAGGGAGGTTCTGATAATGGGAGACTTCAACATGCCAGATACAGATTGGTCAATACCAGCAGGAACATCTGCCAGAACTAGACTCATAGTGGATTCTGCAGGGGAGGGCCTCAAACAACTGGTACAGCAACCCACAAGAGACAGGGCTATCCTAGATCTAGTACTGACTAACAAAGAAGGGATCACAGATCTCCAGGTAGAAGGTCACCTGGGGCCAGTGACCATCACATGGTATGGTTCAATTTGGCTACTACATCTAAATCATCCCATTCCAAGGCAAAATATGGGACTTCAGAGGAGCTGACTTTGATAAGATGGCCAACAGAGTTAAGCTAGCCCTGGCAAAAGAAACACAGGTGAGGAGGTACAGGCAAAGTGGGCAAGCATTAAGGATACAATACTTGAAGCAACATCCCATTGTGTTAGACAGAAAAGGAAGTGCAAAAGAAGAAGAAAACCACTTTGGTTCTCAAATACAGTAGCAGAAAAGGTCAGAGCCAAAAGGCTGGCCTTCAGGAAATATAAGGGAACACAGCGGTATGAAGATAGGGAGGCATGCCAAATTGCCCTAAGGGAAGCAGGTAAGGCAATAAGGCAGGCAAAGTCCCAAACTGAGGAAACACTAGCACGAACAGTAAAAGAAGGTGACAAGACTTTCTATAGATACATTAGTGAAAGGAGAAAGTCCAGAGGGGGTATTGCTAAGCTTAATGGAGAAAAGGGAGCATGTGAGGAGGAGGACCCTGTAAAGGCATCTATCCTAAATAGATACTTTTGCTCAGTATTTACTGAAGAGAAGGTAGGGCAGGGCCCACAGCTCAGCATCATGGACACAGGGGAGGGAGGTAGCACTACTCCCTTCACAAAAGAAAGGTCCTACAAGAGCTTGCTAAGCTCAGGTGGATAAGGCAATGGGACCTGATGGCATACATCCCAGGGTACTTAAGGAGCTAAAGGAGGAACTAGCAGAGCCATTAGCAGAATTGTTTAGTGAGTCTCTGAGCACAGGAGAGGTCCCAGAAGACTGGAGAAGGGCTCATGTGATCCCGCTCCACAAGAGTGGTAGCAGGGAGGAGGCAGGGAACTACAGACCAGTCAGTCTTACCTCAGTAGTGGGCAAGATTACGGAGGCACTCTTAAGGAAAGGATAGTGCAACACCTGGAACCATAGGGCACAGGATCCAAGACAGCATGGGTTTACAAAGGAAGGTCCTGTCAAACTAATCTCATAGATTTCTTTGACTGGGTAACCAGAGTGGTGGACCAAGGGGGAGCAGTTGATGTCGCCTACCTTGACTTCAGCAAAGCTTTTGACACTGTTCCACATAGAGATTGATAAATAAGCTAGGTAGGCTCGGGGTGGGTCAGAAGTTGGTCAACTGGGTGGCAAACTGGTTGACTGGCAGAAAACAGAGAGTGGTGGTAAATGGTATACAGTCAGAAGAGATGCAAGTCACAAGTGGGGTACCTCAGGGATCAGTCCTGGGGCCAGTCCTATTCAACATCTTCATTAGTGACCTCACAGATGGACTAGAGGGTAAGGCTTGTCTGTTTGCAGATGACACCAAGATCTGCAACAGAGTAGATGATCCAGATGGGGTGGGCAGAATGAGAAGAGATCTGGATAAACTAGCAAAATGGTCAGAAGAGTGGCAACTGGGATTTAATGCAAAGAAGTGCAAAATCATGCACATAGGGAAGAGAAACCCTGAAGCCACTTATAGGCTGGGAGGGGAGTTGCTAGCAGTCACAAAGGAAGAAAGAGACTTGGGCATCATCATCACTGATGACCTAAAATCATCCAAGCAGAACTCTAAAGCAGTAGGTAAGGCTAGGGGGGTGTTAGGGTGTATTAGTAGGGGTATCACAAGTCGTAAGAGGAGGTAATAATTCCTCTGTACAAGACATTGGTTAGGCCCATCTGGAGTACTGCGTGCAGTATTGGAGCCACACCTTCACAAGGACATTAACCAAATTGAGGCAGTCCAGAGAAGGGCAACCAAAATGAAAGGGACTGCATCAGAAGACATATGAGGACAGATTAACGGAGCCAATATGTATACCCTTGAGCAAAGGAGGAGAGAGGTGATATGATCAGGACATTTAAACACCTTAAGGGCATAAACAAGGTGAAAGAGTCTAACATGTTTAAATATAAGAAAATAGCAGGACAAGAGGACACAGCATGAGATTAGAGGGAGGCCGATTAAGGGGAATGTGAGGAAATTCTTTTCACAGAAAGGGTGGTAGATGCATGGAATAGCTTACCACAAGAAGTGGTGGCTATGAATACAGTGCAGGGCTTCAAACAGGCATGGGATAGGCATAAGGGAGCAATACATATGACTATGAATAGATAGGTCACTGACAGAGCAAAGGCCGATGGCACATTTATAAGGTAGAAAAAGAAATGGGCAGACTGGATGGGCCTTGCGGTCCTTATCTGCCATCAACTTCTATGTTTCTATGTTTCTAGTGACTAGGAGCCAAATTGTTTTAAAGAACAGGTCTTTCAGTATTTGGCACAACTGATAGATTTAATAAGAAGAGAACAAGACCCACAGGCTTTAAAATGTTACCGAACTTGTTCCCAGCTCCTGGCAAAGGCAGACTGCCACAAGCTTGGTTTACAGTACCAGGATCCTGATCATGATTTTATCTCCAGTGAACTCTGTAAAACATTTTGCCTAAAACCCAAAAGAAAGGGGCACAAAAAGAGAAGAATTCATGACTACTCAGTCTGCGTCTATATCACCTAAGCACAATAAATGCTCTGAAGAAGTTTATAATGATAGTGGAAAGCATGCATCAGCTGGTTTGTCTCTTCATAAATGGCAACAGTCCCTGTTAAAGGGGACAGATAAAAAAAAAGCTGACCAATCATCAGACAAGAATGGTAAAGATGGAAAGATACCAGGGTGTCTAAAAGAGGAAACCTTAATTTATGTAATGACAAAAATACAAATAAAACAGCTTCAGAGCAGGTACTGCAACCGGTACCTGCCAAGAAAATCAAAAAGGAAAGCATGTCCGTGCCACTCCTCCTGCAAAAGAAACAGAGCAGGCAGCGGACATAGGAAAAATGTACAACAGAGGGCATGGCCAAAGAATGGCAGTTTTCCAGGCCTTCCAGGTTATGAGAAACTTTCTCAATATGTCTGCCCCCTCTTCCTCAGGCCCAGGTCCCACATTATTTGCCTTTGGAGGAGGAGAACATGTATTATGAGCAAGAAGAGGAAGGTGAGCCTCTAGAACCCAATGGTTCACCTGAACAAGAGTATGTCTCCCCTCCTAAGCCTACAGAGGATTATACTTCTTACTCCTCTTTCATCAAACAGATGGTGAGCACCCTCAACATCCCCCTCTCATGAAAGAGAGGAGGATGAGGAGGAAGCAGAGTTCATGGATATGATGGGGCTAGCCCTCACAAGGAGACTGTTAGTCTCCATTCACAAATCACTCCAAAAAGCTACTTCACAGATCATGTCAGTACCCAATTCAGCTGTTGGCATTGATAAAAAAGTTGAAAAGAAGTATCAGGTGGACATATGGGGATTGAATACCTGTATTCTCATCCTGATCATGAAGGAATAGTCCAAGCAGTTGCCTGTGAGAAGGTTAAGGTGCCCTACTTCATATAGCCTTCTTTGAAGAATTCCTGGAAATGGGATACAATGGCCAAAAAAAAAGTGTATACTACAGCTTCCCTGCTCCAGAGGCAGGCAGCTTATTTGACTTATATAGTTCAGTACCAGAAAGCAATCTGGTATG
This sequence comes from Neoceratodus forsteri, assembly GCA_016271365.2. NCBI lineage: Eukaryota > Metazoa > Chordata > Ceratodontiformes > Ceratodontidae > Neoceratodus > Neoceratodus forsteri. The sequence goes on from CM028132.1 coordinate 656,857,268, forward strand.
CAGTGCTTGCACTGACTTGATAAAGCTGATGTTGAGGTGTCACAGGAAATGGCTGCCACAGCAAAGTCATCCCTGGATACTATTAAATGCCAGTTCCACATGGCTGTCAACACCAGTGACTCTGTTTCATGGGTCTTAGCCCATACAGTGAAATTGAGGAAGTTTGCTTGGCTAAGGGCTGCCATCCTCTCTCAGGACACCCAGACTAAAGTCTTCACTTTCTCCTTTGAGTGAATTCCTTACTTGATGACAAAACAGAGGCATACTTGAAAATAGTGTTTGAGTACAGGACCACATACAAAAATAACACTGAAAAGGAAAAAGGCTCCACTTCCTACAGGCCCTATGGAAGGGGAGGCAGAAGTAGGGGCTACTATCCAAGACCCCCACCCCCACTGTACCAACCCCAAAGAGGTTACTATAAAGGCAGATGCAGGAGGGGCTCCATACATGCTTCAGCAGCACCAGCCCCCAAGCCACAGCCAAAACAAAAACTCTGGCAGTTCTGTCCAGGTCAGCCAACCATTGCCAGTGGGGGGAAGTCTGATCCCCTATTTCCAGGAATGGGTAAGAACTACCATGGACAAGTGGGTCCTGGAAGTAGTGTGTGAGAGACTGTTCCTGCATGTCAAGATGTTTTCAAAACTGCAGAAACCCAAAAACCTTCCAACTCACTTCACCAACAGAAAGAATTCTGCAGGAGATGGACATAAAGAAACTGCTGCATGCAAAAGCAGTAGAAAAGGTATCTACATCACAGCGGGCCACAGGTCTATTCTCAAGCACTTTTTGTCCCACAGGAAACGTGGGGAGTGGTGACCCATTTTCAATCTAAGATATCTGATCAAACATATTAAAATGATGGTCACACAATGCACAGTGATACCATCCTTACAATTGAGAGATTGGCTGGGGTCACTGGATCTGAAAGATGTCTATTTTCACATTCCTGTCAGACCCATCCAAAGCAAATACCTCAGGTTCAGTCTTGGAAACTGCCAGTACCAATTTACAGCCTTCCTCTTTGGCATCACTTCAGCATGAAGGGTCTTCACAAAGTGTATAGCCATGGTGGCAGTGGTATCCCATGAAAACAGTGAATCAATTTAGGTGAGTCAATTTGAGTGAATGCAAGAGCGTGAATATCATGTTAGTGAGATGGTTTTTGTGGTGAGTGTTTTTTTAAGCAAGGCAGATCACTGACTCTCAGTAGTGAAGTTGGCTGCTGTGGGGTGAGCCATCAAGCTGCTAGCATAGCCTAGTGGTTAGAGTCATCATCTGTATGTCTGCTAGGTTTGCCAGACCTGGGTTTGAGACTAGCTGTTCCTGATGTTTTTTTAATTTTTGTTAATTGCTGTGCTGTGTTTTGCATCTCCTGTCACCTGCCCCCCTGCCCAGTTCTGTCTTCACCTCCAGAGTTGGAATGTGAAAATGCCCCCCTCCCAACTTTCTTCCCCTTCCTGAGTTGCTTCCATCTGGTGAATATCCCCCCTCCTGAGTTTCTACCCAACCATGAGTTGTGTCCCACCCAGTGTTGGAATATATATATTAAGAGGGGTGCGGTCAGTTGAAGCCCCCATAGAAAGTAGTTTTCAGCACTATTTTAGCTATCGTAGAGATTGCTGTTATGTCCACTCACTGTTTGTGCACGCACTGTTTTTGAGTCACGGTTATGTTATTCGCTGTTGATTTTTCATGTATTTGACATGAAACCAGTGGCAGCACACCTGAGAAGGCAAGGTATAGTGGTTTTTCCCTACCTAGATAACTAGCTAGTCTCAGAGAAAACAGAACAAAAGGCAACATACTCTATTCACCATAGAGAACCTGAGGTTCCTGATAAACCTGCAGAAGTCCCAAACAGCACTGGATCAGGTGCTGGACTTCATAGGTGCAGAGTTGATACCCTGCAAGGGAAGACATTTCTTCCACAAGAAAGGGCATCAAAGCTGATTACTACTGCAGAATCCTTCACACTGGCTTAACCAAGGTCTACAAGAGATATTGTGCAGTTACTGGGTCATATGGCCTCACAGCAGTGGTGCAATGGTCCAGATTTCAGAAGAGACACATTCAATGTCATCTAAGGGACCACTGGTCTCAAAAGTGGGATCCACTATATGAGCTAGTGCCAGTCACAAAGATCTTTGTGTGGACACTAGAGTGGTGAAAGGAGGAAAGTAGCCTCAGAGAGAACATTCCCTTTCCTCAGGCAATACCCAACAAGTGTCCTCACAACAGATGCCTCACTCCTAGGGTAGGGCCCACATAGGGGATCTCACAGTAAGTGGCATCTGGAGCCCACAGGAGGCTGAGGAGTACATCAGTCATCTAGGGCTCAGGACAGTATTGCTGGTGATGCTATTTAGGGTTTTTTTTATTACTTTTTGGTAACCTGGTAAGGTCCAGTAAGCCCAAGGCCTTTTTTCAGTGGTAACCCATAAGCACTGGGGGAGGTTATGTGACTTGCTCAAGGTCCCACAGTATGCAAGTGGAGCTTTCAGGAAACAAACCCAGGTCTGCTGGATGTACCAAGCTCATTCACAGCTCAATACTTTAACTTCTAAGGGTATCCTGTGACATGCTGTATTGGGAAGTGGGCACCTACCAAAATGGTGACCCACTTTCAGTGCATGTCGACAGGGCATCAGCATAGTTAAGGTGACCGGATTGGGTGGTACATGAATGGTGATGGGATGTCACTGTATGTACACGCACACGGGGGGTTGGGGAGCGAGCATGCTGAGTGAGGGTGGGAGGGGAGGGAGGATTTGTCAGGGGTGGTGCCGTGGTGAGCTGCTGAGCTGACTCCATGGCGTGGTGGGTGGGTGCTGGGCTAGGGAGGCCAGAATGCTGGGTTCAGGTTCGGGTCCTGGCACAGGTGCATTTTGTTGCACCTGGCCTGAGTAGCGATATTTTTATTTTTTTTAGAATTTGCAGACCCCCCGACATGCACCCACCTGGAGTTGAGAATCCTAAAGTAGGGGGGTGCGGTGGGCATAGCCCCCTGCAGAAAAGTAAGAATGAGTATTCATTGCACCATTTTCTGTGTCGCCGGGGTTGTACATTGCCAAAATTGAATTTTGGTGATGTACACTCACCATAAGGACGATCGCCTTTCGGCAATCGCCCTTATGACATAGAATCACTTCGAAGCTATACTGCAAGACTCAGATGTTCCATTACATATTCAAGCAGACAATACCACAACAATGTAATACATAAATAAAACAGGGAGAAACAAGATCCCCAAAACTGTGCACAGAGACCATGAGGATCTGGGGATATAGCCTACTCCCTAGATGCAAAGATTTCTGCTGTACATATGACAGGCAATGACAATGTCCTAGCAGATGCCCTAAGCAGAATCAGCCAGGGAAACCACAAGTGGGCCTTGAATCAGCAAGTGCTGGCCTCCGTTTTCAGAAGATGGGGCACTCTGGAAAGAGATCTGTTTGCGTCTTGGGAGAACAATCAGCTCCTGCAGTTTTGTTGCAGGCCACCAGCAAGAAGCACAGTCCCAGAGGACACCCTAGTTCAGGACTGGACAGAGAGGTTTCTGTAGGCCTTCCCACCATTCCCAGTCCTACAGAGAGTGCTCATAAAGCTCAGTAGAGAGCCAGCAACAATGTTCCTGATGTTCACAGACTGGGCTAGATAAGCTTGGTATTCAGTGCTCCTAATCCTGTCCAGCAGGACTCCTATCAACCTGCCACATAGGTACAACCTGCAGACTCTGTCTCAAGGCAGACTAACATTCTCAGACCTCAAAACATTATGCCTGAGGCATGGTTCTTGAGGGGGTTCGAATTCTCTAGTTTAAATTTGTCAAAGGATGTGCTGAGGGTGCATGAAGATTTCCAGAAAACCAGCAACAAGAAAAGCATACTCCTCTAAGTGGAAGAAATTCTCATACTGATGTACCCCAAGAAAAATAATCCCAATGCAGGCAGGGCTGCCTACAGCTCTGGACTACCTAGTACACTTACAGTTCTTAGGTCTCAGACCCTCAACCCTGAAGGTAAATGTAACAGCCTACACATCAATAGACAAAGATAAGTCATTAACCTCACAACCTGCTGATCTCAATCACCTGTATCCCCTGTAAGGGGTCCAGTCCCTCCATGGAACCTAAATCTCTGTCTTGCCCAACTGATGGAGGTTCCCTTTGAGCCTATGGCTACTGCTGATGTAAAATATGATTTAAAATTATTTCAAATATTTCACATGGAAAACAATTCTTCTGATTGCCATGACATTTGCCAGGTAGTAAGCAAGCTGCAAGCCCTCTGTACAGACCTAAACTACATAATCTTCCACATTGGCAAGGTAGTCCTTAGAAATGACAGGAAGTTCCTACCTAAAGTGGTGTCAGAATTCCACCTGAACCAGTCAGTTGCCTTTTCTGTGCTCTACCCTGAACATTCCAGTACAAGTGAATAAAAACTGTACTGTCTGGCTGTAAAAAGAGCACTCAGTCACTACATGGACTGGACAAAGGATGTCAGGTCCCGGGGTACAGTGCTTTTTGTTGCTATGGAGAGGTGGGCAACAGTATGTGAGCAGCTAGGATGGCTGTCACTTATTAGATAGCCTCCTGCATACAGCTGTTATGAAAAAGCTGGTAAAACACTTCTCAGAGGCCTAAGGGCACAAGAGGTATAAATGTCTCTGTAGTAGCTACAAGGGGCATCCCACTTCTAGACGTTTTTAAAGCAGCTACCTAGAAAACAGTGCACATCTTCACAAAGCACTATTGCCTGTACATACAGTCTAGGAGGGATGCTGGTTTTGGAATTGAAGTCTTATGGAATCTTTTTCCTAAATAAGTTCTAGACCCTTGCTCCCAAGGTACTGCTAGAGAGTCTGCTTATTGTAAAGCATTATTGATGGATTCTTGGTGTTTGATGAAAACATTACTACCATAGTAATGATGTTTCTTTTCAGGGCTCCAGCTATGTGAATTACAATAAGGTCTTCAGATAAGTGTATTTTGGACACATTTTACATCCAAAGATTAGTTGAAAACATCCAAAAATAGACTCCTTGGAATCTTTTATATCCATAATGAAATCCATTTTAAATGGCTGATGTCCTTTTTCAGGGTTGCAGTGGGCATAGCCCTCCAGATCTCTTTGCTATGAGAAAAGGACAGCTACATACCTTCCAACCGAACAACTTGTTGGCGTTACAATGCAGTCACCTCCACATCTGTGAAGCACTCTGCTTGCTGTCTCCATAGGTAGTTGCACTGCACTATTTTAACTGTCAGCAGTCGCAGTGGAACACAACACACTCTGCCATGTGTAAGATGGCCACCAAATTGTTTTTGCACGTGTGACCACTACCGCATGTGCAGTGGAGATATGCGGTAATCTTGCTCATGGCAGAGTGTGCCATGTTCCTTCGTGACCATCGATTTAAAATAAAATTATGGATATTCCCCACTCGATCCTCCTTCTTAGCACCCTCCCAAAACATTTTGTTTTATTTATTTAGTTTTTGTTGACTGGGTAAGTGCACTAGACAAATTCTGCCTATTTTCAGGCACGACCCGGGGGAGGGAGATACAGATGAATGCCAACTGACCTTGAACCAGATTAAGCTGTTGGTGATATTTTTAGTGAATGAGGGAAATTTGGCCAGGACACCAGGGAAATTCCCCTACTCTTTTCGATAAGTACCATGGGATCTTTAACATCCACCTGAACTACCACCAATCCAGGCAGATGGGACCTTGGTTTAACGTCTCTTCTGAAAGACGGCACCTCAGAAGTGCAGCACCCCTCTCAAGCTGCACTACAGTGTCAGTACTGGGATATTAACCCAAGTGCCAGATGTGGGAACTGAACCCACAGCCCTCTGATCTCCCGGCCTCAGAGGCGAGTGTGCTACCTACTGAGCCACTGACACTACTATAACATAACAATGACACTGGGGGTGCCCAGTCTCCCAGTGTCATGATCATGCTCCCCTGTGACCTTTTAACTTTTTTATACATATATATTTTTCTCCTCCCACCCGACCCTCTCTTTCAGCACCCACCCAGCCCCAGAACATAACAGTGACACTGGGATGGGAATCCTTGGTCCTTATTTTATTTTTATTTTTTTTACACCTGTAAAAAGAAAACTATCCATCAGTGTCTTTTGAACTGTTACCATCCCCCCACCTGACCCTCCCACTCAGCATCCACCACCCTGCACCCCCAAGTCCAATGTTATAATCCTCTCTGGACTGCAGACACGTCTTCTCTCTTTAAAGCTGGACCATGAACTGAAGAAACAGGTATGTGGTTCAATGTATTTCAATTGGATTTTGAACTTAGTGGCATAACTTGAGCATTTTTGCATATTTTTGACCTAAATTTTCAACATGCCTTCTTTAGCACCCAGCCTCATGAATAATTGAACTGTCATTGGGCAGATCTGTCCTGAAAGGTGATTTTGTGTTCCCTGCACAAAATCACCTTTTGGGCTGGAGTTGACATTTTTCTCTGCCCTTGCTCATGAGGTGGGATCATAAGAAGACTATGTTGAAAATTTTGTGTAAAAAATATTAAAAAACAACAAAGTTATGTGCCTACATTGAATTTTGCAAATGCAGGCTCGTATCTTTGGTAATTTCAATTTTTTCCTCCAAATTCACCACACAGCCTTATCTTTATAGCACCTCATGAATGTGACAGTTGTCATTTTTCAAATCCTGGCCAAAATGAATGCAATATCACCTTTTGGGCAAGAATTGAAACTTTTCTCTGTTCTTGTTCATGAGGTGGGGTCATAAGAAGGCTATGTTGAAAATTTGGTGTAAAAATATTGAAAAAAAATAAAGTTATGAGCCTACATTGAAGTTTGCAAATGCAGGCTTGTAACTTTAAAACTTCCCAATATTTTTACCCCACATTTACAACACAGTCATTTCTTTACAGCACCTCATGAATGTGACAGCTGTCATTTTTTAACTCCAGACTAAAATGTGTTTTTGCATCTTAAAAGTTGATTTCGCAGTCCCTGCACAAAATCACCTATAGGCCAGGAGCTGAACATTTTCTCTGCCCTTCTTTATGAGGCAGGGTCTTAACAAGGCTATGTTGGAAATTTGGTGTAAAACTATTAAAGACATATTTTAATATTTCTACCCCAAATTCCTCGGCTGCAGCCCTCTTGTCTCTGGCCACACTTTGTTTTGTTTTTTTTCTGTGGATGTCATTTTTGTTCAGGATGACCACTAGTGCCCCTAGTAGCTACCACCAAGTGATGAGTTTTTTTTTTCTCTGCGTGGTTCCTCCCATCCCCCAGCCAACTGGAGTGGTTGAATCGCTGTTGTGTTCACACATGCACAGGCACACAAGTCAGGCAGTTTGGTGCCATTCTTGTTCTTGCACCATTCGTGCATTGTGCACTGCTGAAGAGAAGAGGATGGTCAAGTTAACCAGAGCAGGCTAGCTAGTGAGCGATGACTTGCAGACAGCAGGACATGCGGGGGGGAGTGCGCTGTTCCATGTAAACCCAACTGGCAGAAAGGTAGCACAGCCAGGAAGCAACAGCCTGTACTTGAAAAAAAAATGCTTTTTAGAAAAGAGTGGGGCCAGGAACAGAAAGTGCGTGGAGGTGCCTAGCAAGGTCATTGGTAGCCTGGCTGCAGCATGAGTCAGCAAGCAATGAAAGTCTGAAAGAGCAAGCGAGTAGTCAGTGGTGGGCCATTGAAGAGGAAAAGGGACAAGATAACCACTGAACAAATCAGCAAGGGACAGGGATGACTGATGGTAAGTGCCAGCCTATTAACCAACCTAGGCTGTTGTGTTTAAAAAAGAAAAAGGAGGACATCAGTGGCCAATGGGCAGGAACCAGAAAGGAAGTCAAAGACACAGAGACTGGAGGAGGAGAGGAGGAGGAAAAGCCAAGGCCTAGTGCAGGCTCAGGGGAGCAAGTCAGAAAAATCAAAGCTTGAAGGTAAGGAAGGTGGTTTTCTTTCAAGATTTTAAATTACTGTCTGGAGACTAGTGTGTTTGCAAGCTGCCTGGCCTGCACTGGCTGCATTCACTGTTTCAGCAGCAATTGTATCACATCACTCACACATGACCAGGCCATAGCCTGCCTACCTGCCCGAGCATTTTTTGAGTGGACTGGCTGGACTACACAATTTTGTTTAAATTGTTAGGTTTTTAGTTCTAATTCAATGTTGCATAGCCTGCGTGTCTGACGTGATATCTGCTGCACAAATATTTTCATGGTAGCCTAGCCACTGCCTGTGTATTATGTTTGAAAATGTCTGGAAGGCAGGGTAGTGTCTTTTTCAGTCCTCTGAATAGGTTTTTGTTACCCTGACCTGCTATGTGTGAATCTGCATTCCCCCTTTTTTAGGATAAAAAATGTCTGTATAGAAAAGTGTCCAGCTTTGGTTTGCTTGGCTAAGTTGCATCTATCTTCACAGTGTGCCTTGAGCCAAGCACTAGTTACCCAATTTTCTGTTCACCTGTGCTGAAGGCATCGGTTGAGTGTTACTGTCAGTGTCTGTTTTGCTGGTTGTTGTACTGCTCTTTTGCATAAGGCCTACCACCCATGATAAAGTCAATCCAACTCTGCATCCTCCCCCATCCTCAGTCACATTCCTACTGAGATGTGGCCTGGTCCTGGCTGAGACAGTGGGCCTTTTGTAAAAAGTAGGCAAGTGAAGTGAAGAAATTACCAGTTTCTGTTCACATATGCTGAAGGCACCTGCTTTGTGTTACTGTAAATGTCACTTCTGTTGGTTGTTGTACTCTTTTTACATAGGGCCTGCCACCCATGGCAATGTCAAGCCAGCCCTGACTACCCACCCACATCCTTGGTCATGTTCCTTACAAGATCTGGCCAGATCCTGGCTGGCTAAAACAGTGGTTCATGGATGTTGTAGGAGGAGCCCTTGTCAGGTCTGGTATGTTAATTCCCCTCTAGGGGATGGGAATCTCTAACGTGGAGATTACGTGCCTGGCCTGACATGAGATGTAACCAAGTTCTTAATGCCCCTAGAGGGTGACTAACTGGCCTAACCCCTGGTAGTGGGACTGCACTGGAGTGCCTTATTTTGGTATTGCTATGTAATAAAAATGATTCTTCAAATGGTGTTGCTAAACCTTGTTCTGCTGCATGTGATTAGTCTCCACATCTCTGTTAATCAAAGAGTAACAGAAAGCTGATAGAATGTTTACAGGCAGTAAATCAGAATGCTCAGTTTTCCATACCTTTGTAAAATCCAGTTAAATGTCCCCTATTCTATTGTACTAGCTACTGCAGTGAACTTGTGAATTGAACTTTCAAGTCCATTTCCCATTTCAATGATGTTTATTCAGAAGAATTTGCCAAAGGGGAATTCAGGCAGCATAGCAGTGAGCAAGGAAGGAGGCATGGACAGGAGACTAGAGATTCACCATGGCAGTCTGGCAGGTGATCAGACAGTTGGCAAGTTAGCAAAGGCATTGGATGGCATTTTGACAGATACTGTCTCTCATATAAAAACATGTAAATGTGTGTGTGTGTCTGAGTTTGTAATGGCTGTTATGGACATGGGTGCAGCAGCTAGTAACAACATCCAAAAGGTTAACTGTGGAAAAAGTTGACATGTGAATCAGGTGATTAATGCAATCCAGCAGGTGAGGTGAGGCATGGGTAGAAGGGTAGGCAGTGTTCATCACTAAATTGTTTAATAGTACAGCCAAGTACCACACTGTGCCACTGCCTATATATGTTGTAGATGTGTACACAGGTGTGCGCTGTGCTGTGCTGTGGTGCCAGTCAGTCCCTGTGGCACTGCTACTGCATGCCATATACACCTCAGTTTATCGTTTAATAATTTCAAGTTGTTTTGTCACTATGTGATGAAATGATGTGCATGATTGCGTTTCACTCCCTGCTACACATTTGCTGAAACCACTTTTTTGATTGACCTAGTCATAGCCTGCTGCCATCTCGGCTTAAATACCACATGAACAATGAACTACGACAATGTCAAGTTCAGGTGAAGCTAAAAATGAAAACCACCACAAATAAGAAAGTATGCAGCAGCACCACAAAGTCTTTGCTAAATTGCTGGGTAACAAAAAACTGTGCCACAAATAAGTGTGTTGCTGCTTACTCTGGAGGCAGTTCATCTGCTGACAATGACAGTGTTCTTCCAAATCCAATTCCTTTTCCAACGTGGGTGAGACTGACAGTTGTGACCTTGTTTTTGCTTTGTTTTGCAACTCTGATGACTTTCCTATGCATGAGTTACCAGAAATGGAAGATTGTTCTTCTTCTGATTGTATCCTACAACCAGCACTACAGTATCCCTCACAGTCACAGCAATCATGTAGTGACACAAATGTGAACAGTCGGTTCTCTTCAGATGCTGTGAAATCTTCATCTGTTGTGATGTCTAAGTACAGACATCAGTGAGACAGTGAATTTGACTGGCTAGAGAAGACAGAAGGTAAAATGTTCTGCACTGTGTGCTATTTAGATCTCTGTCTCACAAACACATTTGCAACTACAGTAGCATGTGTGTCCAGTGTTTCTGCAGCATGTCTAAGTGCATTATGACAAAAAGTATTGTTTGCTCATTTTAAATTGTTCCTGAAGATGGTGAATGACAATGACAACTGTCAAACTATGGCAGAAATGGACTTTGGCTTCTCCAGTTTCTTACCTTTGAGTCATCTCAGTTCATCTACTAAAGGTTTGCAAACTGCAATTTTAAACAATGGTAAGGGAAATGAGCTTTAATACCTTCTGATGAGTCATTTCTAATCCATGGAATTAAAATCTGTGTCTTGTATTTTTTGGGGAGGGACAGGATTGCCTCTTTCTCTTACTTAGGCTCCTGTGGAGCAGAGAGAGTTAGATCCTTTGCACATCACATTTCTGACTACCACTACGCCACCACCATGTTGGTAAGTAACAAGCAGCCATTGAGTTTTGTGAACAGTACGTGCCAGGGTGGGACCCCCCCTGGGTAGTTTGTGGGTATGCAGGCTACAGAGAAACAAATGTGGGACATGTGTATAATGATTTTGTGTATTTCACAGTGCTAATGTGAAGCAGACAAATCCACTCATCAACTAACAATTGCCTTTGTTAGTTGAGTGAGGTGGCTACCTGGCTGGCTTTATTTTTTGTTTGGTTTTCATTAGCCCTGTAATAAACTATACAATGATAGGATAAGCCCTGTAATAAATTACACAATAATAGGATAAGCACTGTAATAAACTACACAATCATAGGATAAGCTCTGTAATAAATTACATAATAATAGGATAAGCCCTGTAATAAATTACACAATAATAGGATAAGTGAGCACACTTTTCTACTTGTTTGTTTGTATGGAGTATGCAAGCTTTCCACGTTCTGTCTCCAGACTCCACTGACTATTGTCTATTTGCATCACAAAACAATCTGAGCATGGAGGCATGGGGTGGTGGATGTGTGGTGCTCATAATCAGGAAATGGAAAAAGGATCAGGCTCTGCTCTGGGCTACACCCTAAATACAAGAAGAGATCCCTTAAAACCAGTGATTGCAAAATTAAACTTTATGGATGAGAAGCTACCTCTCAAGGAGGTAAGGATCATCTTCCCTATGTTCTGGGCTGGCTGGGGGACATTTTTTTTAAGCCAGCCATGAAGCATCCATCATCATCAGCATGGTTTGTTACACAGACTTAACAAGAAAGGAGCAAATTATTTTATATTAAGAAAAAAAGGTATAGGATTCTGTCCATGGTTCCATTGAAAAATAGAAAAATGATATTACATTAATCAACATAAATATTAGCAAAGTATATCTCACACTTTAACATTCAGATTGGAGGAAGCAATATCTTAGGGTTTATGTTAACATTCTGACTGGGAGCAGCATCTTTGGGTTTATGGACTTATCTTGCCCATTGTTATTATTTTCAGCATTTACAAGTCAATCATTCCCTATTTTAGAAGACTGTCAAAAATCAATACTCAGGAAGCACAGTCAGACCATCGCAAGGCACTGAAAACTGAGATCCTTAGATGGGAGATTGTATGCAGTTAGCGACAATGATGAGGTAGAAAGTTCAAGATACCAATTTGCCTTTGGCTATAAAACTTGTCAAAGGCAGTGAATGAAATCTTTTTAAGGCTGGGTACTTTGTTCCCAAGACTGATATGGCAAACTGCAGTGTCAACCAGCTTTTAGATTTTATTCCCTGGATTGGAGGTCAATGTTCGGTACATGACGTAAGTGAGTAGATTGTTCATGACATTCAAAAAAGTATTGTTAAAGTATTAGATAGCAAAGTCATTCAAGAAGCTTTAAAAAGTCCTGTGTTTGGCTTGCTAGTTGATGAGTCCACAGATCTGTCCATCCAGAAAAATGGTAATAATGTATATTCACTGTCAGTGATAGGGAAATGAAAATACAACTAATTCCCAATGTCAGAGCAAAGGACAGTTCAGAAAAACATTGACTGAGACAATTTTAAACTGATGTCAGGCCCTGAGGCTTTGCCATGCTTAAACATGTGGGGTTAGTCAGTCATGGGGCAAGTGTAGTGATGGGCACATCCAATGGTCTTGGTGCACATATGATTTCACTGCATTCACCTTTTATGGTTCATGCCCACTGTTTGGCTCACAGATTGGCTTTGGCCTGTTCACGGTCTGCTGTCAAATTTAGATACTGTACCTAGAAGATTTTAAGAGTAATATTAATGGTACATATGCTTATTTCAGTACAGCTGCTGTTAGGCTAGGCAAGCTAGAAGATATGAAAGGTGATCAGTACAGTCAAAGGAAAGCTGAAAGAAGCAATTAACATATGTTGGCTGTCAATGAAAAATACTGTAAATGCAATACATAAATGTTACCCTGCTGTTGTCCCCATACTGAAGGAGGACAGGAACAATGCCAAAGCTCAGGACCTTGACACATTTCTTGGTACTTACATTTTTGGAGCTGTTCTGTGTCTCTTCTGTGACATCCTGAGAGTAGTGGGTGTCTTTGCAAATCCTTTCAAAAGCAGTATCAGCTGTTTGGGGATGTGAATCACAAGTGTTTTGTGCAATTGGTGGGTTAGAAAACATGATAAATGAGCCAGGCCCAATCCTGACATCTTTTCAAGAAGCATGTGAAATTGAGACTAATGACAACATAGAAACATAGAATTTGATGGCAGATAAAGACTGCCTGACCCATGTGGTCTGTCCATTTCCCTACCTGCTGTACAAACTCCTGATCCTACTGGATCTGCAGCCTACCTCCTCCTTCCCATCCCTAGTGTTGCCTTCTGCCTGTCCCATGCATTCTTGAACTTGTCTACCATTGTTACACCCACAACCTCCTGAGGGAGGCTCTTCCATGCATCTGCCACCCTTTCTGTGAAAAAAATACTTCCTCACGTTGCCCCCTAAGTCTTCCCACCTCCAGCCTCGTATAGTGACCCCTTGTTCTTGCACATCTTCTTTTGTGAAAGATGCTGCCCTCCTGCACTCTGTTGATCCCCTTAAGGACAATGGACAAATCAAAGCATGTTGGAAAATACAAGAATGTCAACAAGATACTGCTCAGACAGTTCAGGCTGAACTGAAGTGTTCAGAGAGGATGGCAAAACAATTTTCAAAACTTGGAGAAGAGTATTTAAATACTCTAATAACCAACAATAAGTGTAGATTGTGCCCTGATTCTAAAACAGAAGCACTTTTGGGTGCCATTGCCAATCTAACTGACCCATAGTCTTTAGCAGACTCTAATACAGTCACCATTCAAAACAGTATAACAACTGTTTGTGAAAAATCTGGCTCAGACTCTCAATACAACAGTGATCAGGAGGGGAATGATACAAATATTCCTGAATGTGACACTTTACTAGATGAAAATGGTCTCAGGTCAGGCTGGGCAAAAGCAAAGGCAATGATGCTTGAATGCTACAGGAACCTTAGCTCTGAAAGATTTATAAGATGGACCATTTCAGAGTACTCGGATACCATGGCAAGATATCCCACATTTTCTGTAGAATGTGAGTGTGATTTCAGTGTGCAGAATAGGATAAAAACTAAATTCCATTGTTCACCCGCTAAAGACTGCCAAGAGCTACTAATGAAACTAAACATGAGGCCTGAATTCTCACATTTTGATGCTGAAAATCTGTACAGAGTTGGAAAAAAGACAAAAAGGGACAGTATATGTCTTTCACCAAACATAAACAAAAAAAAAAAAAAACTGGAGAAGCCAAAGTCTCAGACAGAGAAAGCCATGTTGTTTAGTGACTCTAGTATTAGCAGCAGCAGTAGTGCTGGCTATGCCATGCCCAGAGATCCCAGTCCCACATCAGATCATGTCGGTATGTTTACCAGCAGCAGAGCCTGTGCTACTGCCAGTGATTGAAGTACCATAAATAGACATGATGAGAGATGGAATGCTCATGATGAGGGGGAGGCTGAAGATAGTGATTTGGCTGATGAGGATTTTCTTAAAATAATTCAGTGTGTCAGTGAATAATTTCATAACTTTCTTGATTTGATCCACGATCAGTATTTTATTTGTATTAATATCAATACAGTGTCAGACATACTGCAGGAATATTTTTCTAGAAACAAGTTGTGAAACAAACTGGTTATTCTTATTCTCATTACCAGTTTGTGAAGCATGCAGTGTAGGGACACTGGCTGCAGCCTGCTGTAACACCAATTAAGAGGGAACTAGGCTGGCAAGAGTTAGAGTGGAATTCAGAAATAATTAACTTTTTTGGGGGGGTTAACATGTTCACATAGATTGTCTTCTCATCAGTTTACCACAGATAAAAGACGATAACAGTATTGTCATTTGCCCACAGTGACCAAGTTCACAACCTATTGCCTCACATTGCTGCAACGGATTAGTTACCTAAGCAAAAAATAGTTCTCAAAACTTGAAAAATATTGTATGCATCATCTATGCATATGTCAGGGAGGGAGGTACTTCTTGTCTGTACTTCCGGTCTCCCACTGATCAAAGAAATGGCTTTGTAGCATAGCCAACCTCATTAACAAATTTGAGCCCTGGAACTTGGAAGCCTTGCTAAGCATGTCAGTTATGCACTGTCCATTGCCTACCCCTCTGGCTACAGCAAGTTCCCATTTCATTATGTTTTTATGTTTTAAAGTCTGAGACTGAGCTTACAAGGTGGATGTATGTTATGGTCATTCAGCACTTTTTCCTTCTGGTATTCAGTCTAAGTATGGTAAAGTTCTGATCTGAATGGTTGAGAAAGAGTGCCATTCCTTGTAATATGGAACCATTAAAAGCCTTACATGACCTTGGAGATTTTCCCCTGATGTGTGTGTGCAGACCAGGTGGACAGCTTGCCCTGGGTGCCCTGCCTTTCTCTTCTCTTGGCTGTGTGTCTATGTCACTCACTCTCAGTCTCTTATAGACTGATGGCCCAGGTGAGTCTCTGATTGTACTGCCTGTACCTTTAGCAGTTTGGGGCTCACTACCCCTGGCCTTCCTAGGCTACCTAGGCAGGCAATCAAGTACCCCAGTGCTGTCTTGCACCGGGTTGGTCTCTTGTTTATCTCAGCCAACTTAAAGGTTTTTGAAATTGCCACTCTTGACTTTCCTTCCTTAAACAGAGCCTCTGTTCTGTTTCTCAGAGAGGGATAGCTGGAGAAGGGGGTGGACATATATACTACATTGTCAGATGAATTTTATTTACTTCTTGTACTCTGGCATAGACTGACCTCTTCTTCTACAAATCTCAGAATCACAGCAGGTCAGACTGTTTGCAGCTGACATCAGGCACTGCCACTACATTCACTGAGTGTATGTAACAGCACCTGGAAAAAAGCATAACTGGAAAACATCTGATCAGTGCTGATCATAAAAGTTGTGTAATAACATGCACTATAGACAAGCTAGGCAACTCAGTCTCCCACACAGTGCAATGCTGCCTAGTGCAGTCAGCTAGGCAGCACCGTACTGTGTGAGATTCATTTGAATTGCCTGCCTGCAGTGAATGTTACACAGTTTTTATGATCATCATGATCAGTTGTTTTCCAGTTATGCTTTTCTCCAGATACTAATAAGTACTGTACTGTTGTACTTAGCAAATTAGCAGCCCATGGAGGAGTAGGACCAGCAAACAAAAGATCACATTCAGAGGCTGACCAGATACAGTATATCAATCTAATCAAATAATATGCATTATCTGGCACTGCATGCTGTTGAATCTCCTCCCACTGGCTGCTCTGATGTCAACTGCCTGTAGCCATCAGTTACCACTACTGTGCTTCTGTGAGGATTGTAAAAGAAGATGTCAGCCTACAACAAGTAAGCAAAATTAGTCTAATACAATGGGAATCTACTACTAAATAGGAACAAAGTAAAGTCAAATATTTTGCACACAAACTGCATACTCGGGACCAGCAGCTCCATCCTTGAGTCAAGTGAGGGTATGTGTGTGGGGCCCTTTGTGATGAGTTCCCCTTTAAGCGTCAGAGGTCCACAACATGTTATTAATTAAGCATGAGCAAAATGCAAAAACAAAAGTGTAACTGTTTGAGTTGATATGTTGGTTGCATTGTCTCTTGCCTGCCATCTTCAATGAAAAACACACATAAAACAACTCTGATGTCAAAACATGTCAGCTTTAACTATGATATATTTGTGTATGATCACCAGACTTAGAACATAGCAGGTAGCTGCAAGCAACTTAAGACAAGATTGCTGGAAGTTACTTGGAACTGCAAGTACGACGATTCATGACATAAAAAGTACTGTAAGTAACAAGTGATCATTTACTGTGTACATTTTCTTTGTTACACTCATTAAGAAATGTATTTATGTGAATGTGACGTGCATGGGGTTACAATGAGGTACTCAGAAGGCCTATGACTTCAAAAAGTATAGGACTGGGAGAATTTCAGCTTCCACAAATTGTGGACTGGAATTATTTTGACTTCCAAAAGTTGACTCCTGGAAGTATTTTGACTCCAGCAAAAGTGGAATGACTCCAAATTTCAACCCATGGAAGTATTTTGCCTTTCACCCTCCAAACATTATTTGAATCCCTGATTACAATCCCTGTCACTGACTCCCCTTCCAGAACTTGAAAATAGGTTCACACAAGAATCAGTTCCCTTTCCTAATGATGCTTGAGCATTCTCATTGCAGTTCTTTAGCAATTGTTAAATGTGATCAGTGACATATGTCATGTTGCCTGCGTCAGATTTGGTTATCAATTAAAAAAACATTTTCACAAAACTTTATCTTTTTTTAATTTGTGGTAGCTATTTAGCTAGTTCTAGTGGTCACAACTCCCCTAGCTATAGAAACATATCTGTAGGGGGAACAAGACCACAGTGCAAAGTCTGAACTTCATTTTAATTCCAGCCTGGGAGTGGGTCCCAGGGTGGTAGCCTGGGTAAAACATTGGCTGGACAACAAGACACAGAAGCTAATTGTACATGGAGTCCACAGTGAAGAAAGGGGGGTTACTAGTGGGGTACTGCAAGGTTCAGTACTGGGTCCAGTCCTTTTTAATATCTTTCTAAGTGACATTGCAGAGGGACTGGAAGGACAAGTATGCTTCTTTGCAGATGACACAAAGATCTGCAACAGGGTTGATACGCAAGGGGGCATGGAAAGGATGAGAAGGGACTTGGCAAAGTTGTAGGAATGGTCAGAAGTATGGCAGCTTAGATTCAATGCAAAGAAGTGCAAAATAATGCACCTGGGAAACAAAAATCCAGAGGAAGAGTACACAATGGGGGGAGGTAGTAACAACAACAAAAATGGAAAGGGACCGAGGGTAATCATATCAGATGACCTTAAGGTTGGCAACCAATGTGAGAAGGCAGTAGGGAAGGCTGGAGAGGGGGGAAGGAAACTGGGATGTATAGGGAGAGGCATCACCAGCAGAAAACAGGAAATTGTTATCCCTCTGTACAGACAGCTGGTGGGACCCCATCTGGAGTATTGCATCCAGTTCTGGAGACCCCATCACTGCAAGGACATAGACAGGATGGAGGCAGTCCAGAGGAGGGCAACTGAAATGGTGCAAGGTCTGCAACAGAAGCTATATGAGGAGAGACTAAAGGAGCTTAATATGTATACCCTTGAGGAAAGGAGGGAGGGTGGGGACATGTTAGAAACTTTTAAGTACCTCAGTGGAATCAGCAAAGTCCAACAGGGTAGCATCTTTCAGAAAAAGAGATGTGCAAGAACAAGGGGATACACTTTGAAGTTGAGGGGGCAGCTCAGGAGCAATGTGAGGAAGTATTTTTTCACAGAGAGGGTGGTGGACACATGGAACCGCTTTCCTGAGGAGGTTGTGGGTTCTAAAACTGTGGGAGAATTCAAGAATGCATGGGACAGACATAAGGCAATTCTTGTGGGCGGTAGGAAGAAATAGGCTGTTGGTTAACTAGGATCTGCAGCTTATCCAGTAGGTAGGAAAATGGGCAGATTAGGTGGGCCAAGCGGTCCTTATCTGCCGACAAAGTCTATGTTTCTATGTTTCATAATTAGCATATGTTATCTCTCCGTGGCATCACACTCTACCAGAACGATGATGCTAACTGTAATACACATTGATGGATTACTGAGAAGAAACAGTGTTACTACAGTGAGTACTTTGTTCTTTCCTTACAGTACGGGTTTGGCCATGGGCTCATCAGGTAGCTGGGTACAGGAGGAGGGACAGATTTATTTTATTCTCTGACAGATAATGTTGGGCACTGGCCCTGTTAGGTAATTGGGGGAGGGGAGCCAGATTATTTTTTTTTTGTTCCCTGACAAGTCGGGTTGGGAATGGGACCCATCAGGTAGTTTGTGGGAGGGGAACAGGATTTTTTTTGTTCCCTGATGGGCTTGGTTGGACAGTGGACCACTCTGCTGACCAGCAGACTATATTGGTGTGTGCATAGCAATGGTAGAAAGAGCAATATGGCAGCAGTCCCAAGCCTTCTGTGCATTGTTTGAGCCACTCGCTCTGACCTGAGTGGATGGGCATGTGGAGAGCAATGTTTTATTACCCCACCTATTCTACCTTCTGCTCACAACTTTGCTGCTGCTCCTCTCTGTTTAACTTAATACACTTGGTAAGTTGGGCACAGGACCTATCAGGTAGTTAGAGGGAGGGGGACAGATTTTTCTTTTTATTCACTGGCAGGCCAGGTTGGGCACAGGACCCGCCAGGCTAGTTGGGGAGGGAGACATTTTTTTTAAATTCCCCATTGGACCAGGTTAGGCACTGGATATGTCAGAATGCTGGGGGGAATGGGACATATTTTTTATTCCCCGACAGGTAATTGGGGAAAGAGGGCATACTTGTTTTTTTTTCCTGATGGACAAAATTGGGTATTGGACCAGTCAGGCAGTTGGAAGGGGAAGAGGGACAGGTTTCTTTGTACTCCACTGGACCAGGTTGGGCACTGGATGTCTCAGGTTGTTGGGGAAGAAGGACAGGTAAGCAATAATACCCAACAGGGTGGGCGGTATTGGGAAATACCGCACTGCCCAGGGCCGTAATGAGGTCCGACACTGCAGGCAGAGGGTCTTATAGCCCCTGGAAGGTGCAGTATTGCCCAATGCCGCCCACTCTGGAGGGTATTATTGTCTTTAGAAAATGAGTATGTATGTAAATTTTAATTAAGAAATAAAATTGTTGAGGAAATAACTTTAAAAAGGACAGAAACAGTACAAAAAAACTTTTTTACTTGATAAAATAGTCCCTCAGTTTCTGTGCTGTTCCATCTGGTATTGCACCTCCCCCCAGAGCCATTCTCATCTAGCTAACCCCCCTCTGCATTCTCATCTCGTTATCTTCCCAGTCCCCCACCCTGCATCAGTACCTCTAGAAAGTGAGTTTCTTTTGTAATTTCCTCCAGCAGTCTCTTGGCATTGTTTTTCTGATTAAACAAAAAATTCCCTGTCCCTTCTGACTTTTTTTTCGGGATATGCGTCTGTTAGGCATGTGACCCAGTGTGTAAAGCCAGGAAGTACAGACAATCTGACAGACGGCAGCACTCCCAATCATTTTTTTTAACTTTAACGCAACATTACTGTACCATTTAGAAATTTGCCGCATTGTTTACACACGACAAAGGACAGCAGGTTTGCCAGTAGCTTGTTTACCTGTTCCATGTTGTTGCAAGTGGGTTGGCATCGGGACGTGTGTGCCTGAGATGGAGTTGCGGTGCTACAGTGCTAAATGTGCAATTGTGGAACAGTAGGCAGTTTTCTGTGTATTTTTTTTTATTTAGGTGTTTTGTTTCTTGTTTTTAGTTCAGCACTTTAAGGTCTGATCTCTGACAGAACCGAAAAAAATAACTTTAGCATGACACCACGAAAAGCCTTTTTTTTACTTGCCCCTACACTACTGCTGCTTCAACTATTTGGTTTACCTATGGTTACCTCTACTGTTTTTTTTTTCATAGTAAGTTAGGCAGCTTAGTCCCTTCAACTGTCATTATCCTGTGTCAACGACCCCACTACCCATCGCATGGCTCTCATAAAGGGAGTGGGTGGTGGGGGGGACGTACACTGAGGAGAATGCCATTACCTGACTGAAGTGCAGCTCGTTGCTCTACTGAGAAAGGTAGCATGAGGGCAGGTGAGGGAAAAACAGTTTTTTTTTTTTTTAAAGATGTCTGTCCCGGCTACATTTGAATAATTGTCACAATGGAAGGGACTGCACAATGAGTGCAAAGTGAGCGCCATGGGATCAAATGCGACGGCGATCAGCTGGCAGACTACTGCACTGCAACTCTTACTTAGGTACAGCTTGTGTTTAGGTTGGACATGGCTTTTTAATGGAAAAGGGATTTTATTTAAAACTGCACAGATTGACTGGGTAAGGGAAAGGAGATGAACCCCTTCAGTGTCTAACAGTGGCGTGGCACTGAATTCAAAAATTAGCATTATGCCAAGGTGCTGTATGTCTCACTAAGTGAAAAAAAATATGGTGCCATGTTTAAAATGAAATTTCTATGGATTCAGTAATATTGCAACTGCAATCAGGCAGCCAGAGGCTGGGACTCATTATTTTCCAGTCTCTATTGCCTGATACCAGACAGGCTACTTGGTGCCATTAGCCAATCAGAAAGTAGGATTCTCCATACCCATTTTCTAAATTTGATTTATTCCCTCAAGGGTTGGGCACTGAACCCATCAGGTAGTTGGGCAATGGATCATCAGGTTGTTGGGGCAAGGGGGACATATATTTTTATTCCCTGACTGGCAGAGTTACATACAAGACACATCAGGTAGTTTTGGAAAGATGGATTTTCTTTTAATTCCCTAATGAGACAGGTTGGGTATCGAACCACAGTGTTAAAGGTTTAGGAAGCTCAACTCTAGCCAATACACAGAGATTTTATTACATTTCTTATACATCTTTCTTAAATGTTTTTAAATGTTTACAGGGGTGCTCCTGGTGTGTGTCCAAAATCAAATAGTTATAGTACCTGTGCTCCCCCACCTCCAAAGCTGCTTTAAAGGCTACAGTTCATTCAAGTCAATTAAATTTTCTTACTAGTTTTTCAATCAATCAATCAAATCTTTATTTATCCAGGCGATCACCATTGAGCAAGCTCATTTACAAGATGCACCTGCTGTTGTCAAGGACAGATATACATACATATATTAAGGTGCAGTATACAAAATGAGCAAAAGGATACAAACAAACTTACAGCAACATGGTAGGTGTGATATATATATTCCAATTGTTCACATAAGAACCTACATGCATTACATAACATTATTGCAGTATCTACAACCTTCATGTACATAGAAGTTAAGGTATCATGTTTATTAATGCCTGTATAGAAGGGTACAATTATTTACCACCACTACCTCAGAGGTTGTGAAGAAAGCACAGCAGTTGGACCACAGTGGGCTCAGGGACGGTGAGGATGGTGGAACAGAGGCACACCCAGTCAGTTGTTCCACTCCACAATCCATACACCATTCTGGGGGAGCATAGCTCCCCTATGGATGCACCCACAGAGGAGACTAAGGAGGCTGAGGACAACTGTCATAAGGGAGGCCCACAGGAAGGAGGCAGAGGACACCACAATGAAAGGAAGCAGCTCCTGGTGGGGACTCAGTTATTAGGGGATAGAACTGGGGGAGCAGGAAAACTGAAGTGAGTTGCCTGCCTGGTGCCATGGACGGGTGACAGGAGCGCATCCTCAGGATCATGAGAACAGCTGCACGGAGTCTGAGCTGGACGTCATTGTACACCTAGGGACAAATGACTTGGCTCATCATGAGATTAGAGCAGTGCAGAAGGACTTTGTAGAACTGGGGAGCGGCCTAAGACAAGTAGCACACACAGTATCCTTCTCTGAGGTGCTGCCTGTCAATGGCATGAGTGAGGCGAGGGTACTTTGCACCATGCAGTTTTTAATGAATGGTTGAAAAAATGGTGTGGAGCACAGGGATTTGGCTTCATTGGGGACTGGGGTTCCAGATGGAGGGACACCAGCCTATACTGACAGGATGGTCTGCATCTGTCCAGGAAGGGAACAAGTCTTTTGAGAAATTGGTTTAAATGCTTCATTGGCAAGCTTTTAAACTAGTCAAGGGGTGAGGCACTGATAAGCAGCAGGAAAATCCCAGCCACTCCCTACAAAACAGGGTACTAAATGAGAAAAAGACCAAGGTAGAAAGGTCAGTGGGGGATGCTGCAAAAGAAGGTAAAACCATCAAAAAATGGAGAGCAATGAGTACCAATGCCCGTAGTCTGAGTAACAAGCTTCCTGAATTAGTGGCCTTGATGGAGGAGGAACATCTGGATATCGTAGCAGTCACAGAAACATGGTACACACAAAACCATGACTGGGATGTAAACATACCAGGATACACTATCTACAGGAGGGACAGGGAGGGTAAAAGAGGTGGAGGAGTAGCTCTTTACATAAAGGAAGGAATCAAAGCAACAGAGCAAAAGGGAAAACAAGGAGGAGGAGGAGAAGAAGCACTGTGGGTAAATTTGGAGACCAGCAATGGCACCACAATCCGCACAGGGGTTGTATACTGACCCCCTTCTCAGGGGGAGGAAATGGACAAGGAAATGATAGAAAGTATACTTAGAATGGCAGAAAAGGGAAGATATTGCTGATGGGTGATCTGAATATGCCAGATGTTAACTGGAGTGCAGTTGCAGCAGCCACTTAAGAGTGGGGTTATTCTAGATGCCCTACAGGGGCATGCCTTAGACAACTAGTGTTGGAGCCCACTCGAGAGAGCAATCTTAGACCTGGTTCTCTCAAATGGAGATGAAGAGGGATCACAGATGTAGAAGTGGGTAGCCATCTGGGAACTAGCGACCATCGAACAGTATGGTTCTAATAAACACAGCAATAGAGTCAAGCCATACAAAGGCAAAAGTACTAGACTTTAGGAGGCTGACTTTGCTAAAATGGGTGAGTGCCTAAGGAATGCACTAGCAAATGGGCAGGAAGGAGGGTGGAAGAACAATGGGGAATAATAAAACTGCCATCACAGAGGTAACAAGCCTTTGTGAGAAGCAAATAAACAAACAAAACGATGTAAGAAACCACTATGGTTCTCAAAGGAGGTGGCAGTGAAGGTTCAAGAGAAAAAGAAAGCATTCAGGAAGTACAAGGAATCACAGAAGGAGCAGGACAGAGAAATGTATCAGTTAAAGCAAAAGGAAGCTGGGAAGGCAGTCAGGACAGCAAAGGCCCAAACCGAGGAAAAGATAGCCAACTCAGTTAAGAAGGGGATAAAAAAACCTTTTATAGGTACATCAGGAGCGAAGGAAGATCAAGGGAGGATAGTGAGGCTTAATAAAGGGAGGGAGGGTGGGCAGAGGGTGACTGAAAAGGCGAGATACTAAAACAAATATTTTGCTCAGTATTTACAAAGGAAGAGGGAGGTACCTAAAACAAACAGTAGAAACACTCTGAATACAGAAGTTGATACCAGCCCATTTACAGAAGAAAGGGTTCTGAAAGAACTCTTAAAACTGAAAGTGGACAAAGCAGTGGGGCCTGATGGGATTCATCCAGAATTCTAAAAGAACTAAGGTAGAACTAGTGATACCACTGACTACCCTCTTTAACAAATCATGGAGGATGGGGTGGTACCGAGGACTGGAGGAGGGCAGATGTGATTCCCTTCACAAAAGTGGGAGCAAGGCAGAAGCAGGAAACTACAGACCTGTTGTTTAACCTCAGTGATAGGGAAAATGATGGAATCACTTCTGAAGGAAAGAATTGTCGAGTATCTAGAGGCCAGAGAGGCACAGGACCCAAGGCAGCATGAATTCACAGTGGAAGGTCATGCCAGACAAACCTGATAGATTTCTTTGACTGGGTGACCAAAGTAGTAGATCAGGGAGGGGCTGTGGACATGGCCTACCTAGACTTTAGCAAGGCATTTGACACAGTCCCGCACAAAAGATTAATATACAAGTTAGCCAGCCTGGGAGTGGGTCCCAAGATGACAGCCTGGGTAAAGAATTGGCTGGAGAATAGGACATGGAGAGTAATAGTAAATGGAGTCCACTCTGAAGAAAGGGGGGTTACTAGTGGGGTACCGCAGGGTTCAGTATTAGGACCGGTCCTCTTCAATGTCTTTATAAGCGACATTGCAGAGGGACTGGAAGGAAAAGTATGTCTCTTTGCAGACGACACAAAGATCTGCAACAGAGTAGATGCATGAGGTGGGGTGGAAAGGGTGAGAAGGGACTTGGCAAGGTTAGAGGAATGGTCAAATGTATGGCAGCTTAGATTCAGTGCTAAGAAGTGCAAGGTAATGCACCTGGGAAACAACAAACCAGGGGAAGGGTACACAGTGGGGAGTGAGATACTAACAACAACCAAAATGGAAAAGGACCTGGGGGTAGTCATATCAGATGACCTAAAGGTGGGCAAGCAATGTGAGAGGGCAGCAAGAGGGGCTGGTGGGATACTGGGATGCATAGGGAGAGGCATCACCAGTAGAAAACAGGAAGTTATTATCCCTCTGTACAGGCAGCTGGTCAGACCCCATCTGGAGTACTGCG
Organism: Neoceratodus forsteri; assembly: GCA_016271365.2. Taxonomy (NCBI): domain Eukaryota; kingdom Metazoa; phylum Chordata; order Ceratodontiformes; family Ceratodontidae; genus Neoceratodus; species Neoceratodus forsteri. Next base: position 656,882,271 of record CM028132.1, read on the forward strand.
TGCAGTTCTGGAGACCCAATCTCCGCAAAGACATAGACAGGATGGAAGCTGTCCAGAGGAGGGCAACTAAGATGGTGCAGTGTCTTCATCAGAAGACATATGAAGAGAGACTTAAGGAGCTTAATATGTATAGCCTCGAGGAAAGGAGGGAGAGGGGGTACATGATAGAAACTTTCAAGTACCTCAAAGGAATCAACAAAGTCCAAGAGGGTAGCATCTTTCAAAAAAAGAGGTGTACAAGAACAAGGGGGCACAATTTGAAGATAGAGGGCGGATCAGAGGTAATTTAAGGAAGTATTTGTTCACAGAGAGGGTTGTGGATGCATGGAACAGCCTTCTGGAGGAGGTTGTGGAGTCAAATACAGTGGTGGAATTCAAGCATGCATGGGACAGTCATAAGGCAATTCTAGGGGGTGGTGGTAGGAAGAAGTAGGCTGCTGGTTAACTAGGATCTGCAGCTTATCCATTAGGTAGGGAAATGGGCAGACTGTGTGGGCCAAGCAGTCCTTATCTGCCATCAAATTCTATGTTTCTATGTTTCTATTACATTTCAGCCCTCGGTAACTGTTTATGTGCTTGGGTGAGGGTCCTAGGCTACAGAAGGACCCACAGTGAAGACTGTATCTCCTGTTTCAGTGGCGGCAGGAGAGTAGAAAGGGAGAACGAGGTGCCAAGGGTTCCGAGGGCCAGTATGGCAGCTGATTAGTGACTAGTTAAATAGGTAAGGATAGAACTAGGTTTGTGGCTGAATGTGGTAAAACCAGAGAGGGAACCATCCGAAGGACTGCTAGGGACTATGGAAACACTTACAGATTTCGGCAAATGTTTTGTCATAAATAGTCCTAAAAAGGGTAATACTTCCATCAGATTAACATTTAGAAGGTTCTTGGTCTCATCATTTGGCTAAATCACAATCATCCTGATCACCGACGGCAAAGTGGTCCACACATTGGTCAGGAAACGACACTTTAAATTTTAATATGCCAATATGAGTTGAGGTCTCACTGCCCTCACTGTTTCTTGAGTGGAAAACACTCTCTGGCTTCATCTTTTTAACTTTAAATGTTACCATGCCAATATGAGCTGAAGTTCCACTGCTTTTTCTCTTTCTTGTGTGGAAACTACTCTCTGGCTTTATCTTTTATATAATGTGCTCTGGCCCATAGGTGGTTCATTGACAACCATTGGGGAGCTCACCAATTAGGAGAACGTCACATCTCTTTTATTTGCAATGCAGTGTTAAAGGTTTAGTAAGCGCAGCCCTGGCTAGCATACAAAGATTGTTTATCACATTTCTTATACATCATTCTTACTTTTTTAAAATTATGGGGCCACATTTAATTTTATTCCTTATTGGGCCAGGTTGGGCACCGTAAATTCAATTCTGTTCTATTCTGTTCTATTTTATGCTATTCTACATTCTTCACATTAACAGTATAGAACTCCTTTACCTTGCAAAACACTGTGAGATACAATAAATATGTAAGTCATGTTGGCTAAGAGTTGTTTTGCAAATTGACTAACTCTGGCCCACTCTTGCTCCAGTAACTGTTCCCCCCTCCTTTTTGCTTTCCAAGGACCTTGTCAGGCTACTTGAAATGATTGGAAGCTCAGTTTTTTTTATTTATTATACGGAGAGGCTGAGAGAAATACTTTCTAGTTCCCGCAAGTATCAAAATGTGCCACAGCTATGGCATTTTTTGTCCTTTTGCATTGTGATAATTTAGCAGTACATAAACTCTGTTTTTTTATAGACAGTTTCTTATTCTTTCAGAAGTAAATAAAGGCTAGCTTTCCATTCACAAGTTGTGCAGACCAAGAGTTAACTGTACTTCCTCTCTGAGTTCATTCATTCTCATTCTTCACATTGTAATGGGTGAGGGGCAGCTAGGCTAAACAACCCAGACTTCTTCAGTGATACCACTTAGGTCAGCTGCATGTTCATGAGAGAGCTGCCATTTGCTCAGCAGGTTCTTATGCACTCTTCTCCTTGCAGCCAACAGAAAGTTAGCAATACTTTACAGACAACTGCAAGGAGAAATAGCAAGGCACAACTCATTCATTGACAGCCATAACATGGCATATCCCGGTCTCCCAATGCACTTCAATGGGACAGCTGCAAAACACTTGGGGCAGGATTCACAAAGCATTTTGGGACTAAGTCCCACTCCGCAATCCCAGTTGCGCTTTGAAATTGCCACAGCTGCAGAGCGGCCGATCCACAGTCGCAGCAGTTGCGGAGGGTGTTACAGTGGGTCCCACTGGCCTTAGCAGCCTCCCACAGCTGCAGTGCTGTCCCTGGCAACAGCACCCACAAGCTGCCATAATCCATGGAGCTGGTTGTACTCCGGCTCCACCTTAGTGACTACCCGCAGCTGCAGGTGACCTGCGGATTCGCAAGTGGCAACCCACTAGTGCCGAGGTTTTCCCGCAGCTGCAGGACTTTTCCCAATGTTCATGAATCTTGCCCTTCCTGATTTTGATCCCAATAGAAACTGGTCTGCTATGCAGACCAGCCTAACAAATCAAATGTGCCAAAACACGACTGTTAAAATACTGTCATCTATTCTATTTCTCACAAGCCAGAGATTTGCCGTAAGAGGTCACACTGATAAGCATTCCAATGTGATTCACTGAAATTGAGTGCTGAATATGTACCAGGACTGCAATACTGGCTACAGAACACACAGTATAAACAGATTTCACATGACATCATAAGTGAAATGATAACATTGATATCTTACTGATCTGTTATAAAACCAGTGTTGCTGTGTAAAATATACTGTGTCCCATAATACACCATCATTCTAGAAAAAAAAACAGATATGTCAGTTAAAAACAAGTTCTTTACACTAGGATGGTAACAGTTGACTTGTCCATTGAGGAACTATTTTATGGCTTTTATGAGACACCTTTAACATATGTTAACATTTTGTTTCATGTCTTAAAGGATGTTCTTTGTTTTAATTTCCCTATTGAAAATTGTAAAGAACAGTGTTACAACAGGACAGCAGATGTGGTGGGAATTTATGCAGGCTTGCAAGCACATATGGGAGAGGTTGAGCTCACTGTATGGAAAATACTTAAAAGGGACACTGCCAACCCATTTTGCATCATACTATTTCAAGTTGAAAACCCACATTTTGTGACTGCTTACTTTCCCTAAAATTCATTGGTGGTGTTAGTGGTTTAATCTTCCTCCTTTCTTAGTAGAACTAAAATGCATGGTAATTGTGTAATTGTGCCCAACCTTGTTTTGTTTCAAATCCTTCTTGTACTCTTATTGCTCATTTCCTGAACATTACTCTCTTATCTTGCTCTGGACCCACTCTATCCCAATGTGACTCCTCTTTGCCTACCTGCAAGCCTTAAAACATTACTGCCTGGAACGATGAAACCATACTGTACTTCTTCCTACTGCCTGCAATGTAAACCCCTGCTGGTACTGTTACTTGTATTGACCTTGTGTGCTAATTCTCTTTAATGTAATCCTTCACTTGTTTTTGCCTGATGCTCATGTATATACCTTGTAATCTCCCGGGTCACACCTGAAAATAGGCACTTGGCTGTCTAGTGTGCTTACCCGGTTAACAAAGACAAATAAATAAAAATTAGGAACACCCCCAATCAGTGCAGTCACTCATGATGCAACAGTCTCCTCTGCTCCCACTGCATCTTGAGTGGTTAGACTGTTTTGGGGGTATTCTCAAGTCCAGAAAAGATGCAGTGGGAGTTGATTAAGTAATGTAAACAAACATGTTTTGGTGTGGTAACACCAATATGATGGGCAGTCTGTTTTTCACTTTTAAAAAGAAAAAAAGGAATTAGGATGAAACTACCAGCTACATCTACACATTCTACAGAATACAAAAATCATGAACTATGTTTTTTTAACTAGGGACAATATGAGGCCTAAAGGGGTTGACAGTGTCCCTTTAAAGCGTGTGGTGCAGGATACTGTATTTACTTTCTTTGATCCAGAACTTAATCAAGTTTTGTGTGGCACTTACCCAAATGACTGGCTTGGTTTACTGGTTTAAACATGTTCTAACTTGTGACATTAACACTTGACTTCACCCTTGTTGTTGCATGAGATAGACACTACTTGCAATGCCTCTTAATTTTGTTATCCAAAACTGTTCTGAATTGCTTAGTTTCCTTCAAGCACTGTTAGAGACTTATAGGTTGGTGCAAAAGCAGCAGGATTTAGTTAGTTATCTGAGTTCAATACATTTTTCATGCTGTATGCACTGAACACATTTTTTTCATGGGTAGAGGTTGTGAACACTGCACTGCAAAAAATGATTGTGTTTTGTTTATATCCATGGCACTCCAGTCCTTACAGCATGGGTTCCAGATCCACCTGATCAGCTGCTCAATGCAAACGTGACCTAGGATCAAATTACTCTAGTCCACCCAGGTACCAGAAGCCCCCTTTGCCACCAGCCCTACCCTACCTCAATGTGCAATGAGCACACGTGCAGTGGCATCAGCACATCCAGATTTCTTTTGCATGTGCATTGATGTCCCAGGTGCCATCTTGGATGTGGCAAAGAGCCTTTTGAGCATGTGCCATGGCTTAACAGCCATTTCAAGGGCTGCAAATGCAGAATTACTCAGTAACCATCTTGGGCACAGCAAATGGGGGGAGCACCATAATCCCCCAAATCAGAGCAATACAGTACAGAACTCAAAGAGCATAAAATAGAGCCTGGAGCTAGGCACTCTGCACAGCCTAGTGGAGAACCTCATAGATCTTGGTTTGAATCCCATACCTGTGCCCATATCTGTGCTTATCCCCAGTGAAGTGACAATGGAATGATTATATATGGATATTAATATATTATAGGGGCATGATTGTGCCCCTATGTTAGGGTTCAGCCTTCACTTCAATGTTACAACTTCCAAAAGGAAAGTGCACTCCTGTGGAGAACTCACAAAAGCTTACACTAAAATTTGCAAACCAGGCACAATTCAGTCCTGAAGTATATGTGTGCCAGCTAGACAAATGGCTAGCAAAATAAGTTTTCAGAGTCCTTTGTAGTTAGCAAAACATTTATTGCAAACACACCATACAAAGTGTAAGCACAGGACAAGCTAGCAGTGTTACTAACCACACTCGCCCAGGTGTTTCAGGTCCCACAACCCTTCCACAGCGGGTGTGGCTAAAAGAAGCATGTAAACACCTTAAATACCAGTGCCTGCTAAATAACACATACGTAAAATTGTTAATGCCCCAGTCAATTTATTTATACAAAAATGATGTCACAGTGCAATGGTAACTTAAGCTAGAAAACTGTTATAGAGCAAAGCAGTGTGATGTGTATTCAATGGGCTGCTATACTAAGTACCACACATTTAACTGTTACATCAGTTTAATATTACCAGCTGCTTCTATTCTGGGTCCCAACATATAAAGCAGCATTTATTTATTGAATATACTACTAATTCAAAATGAAATTCAACACTTAATAGAATAATTAATTTACAATCCAAATATTCTGCTAATAAACAGAAACTAGGAGAAAACACTTCAAAACATAAATATATTCAAATCTGTGTACATTATACATCTAGGACAGGGGTGTCCAAACTTCTCTTTGAAGTGAGCCATATTCAAATTTCTTATAAAGACGTGAGCCACAACAACGCGTGACCAGTACCATACCAATAACAGTCATAGGCAATAATCAATAGTAAATTGTCATACAGTATTTATTAAATTGTTGTACTTTTTTAAAAAATAGTTGTATTTTGAAAATAGTTATTCAGAGCATTTACAGAAGTCTTCTTGTAACTCTCTTTCTTGTTTATCTATATTAAGTGCAATATAAAACAAGCATTTGTCAATGCAGAATATTGGCTTGTTGGCAATGGCATTGGTAGTGCAGGAGTTAGAGAGATGCATAATAGGAATGGCAGTGAAGTACTGAACTAATGCCACCCCCCACAGAGACTGAAAGGTGTTGAGGGTGTGCCTTTGGGTCATCAGCCATAACACTTAAGTCATTCCACCTCACCCCACCCTGCAGACAGCAACAGGTGTTGCGGTGGCCATGGAGTCTTCAGCCTTTGTGATCACCCCATTCCATAAGGAAATAAGCTGAGATGGGTGCAATGAGAATGAGGTGAACATTAGGACCAAAGACTCCAAGGCACACCTTGATGCCTGTTAGTGGCTGTAGGATGGGGGTAGAATGCCATGAGCATTATGGCCAATGAACTCAAATCGCACCTTCGATGCTTGTCACTCTCTACAGGGGTGGGCATTACAGTTGGAAATCTTAACACCCCGGACATTTGTTGATATTTTCACTCCTAATGTTCAAAATGGGATTTTTGGGACCCTACCTCATGAACTGTGGCACTATCATTTCATTACTCAATCCTGAAAGGTGATTTCACACAGCGACTACTCCATTCTGCGCCACAGGTGCAGAAGCAAATTTCAGGCAGGATATGAAAAATTACAGCAGTACTGTTCATGAGAAGGTGTGAAAAAATGGCAATGCTGAAAATCTGGAGTGAAAATAAGAAACATTTGCGATGTTATGAGTATGCGTAGAAACTGCAAAGTGCACACCCGTAACGTGTTCATTTTTTTGAATTTTTTCACCACATTTTTAACATGGGCTTTTTGGAACCTCCCCTCATGAAGAGTTGCACTTTGATTTTGTTAATCCATCCCAAAAGTTGATTTTGCACAGCAACCGGGCCATTCTGTGCCAAAGGTTCGAAAACATATTTCGAGCAGGATGTGAAAAATGACAGCTGTACTGTCCATAAAGAGGTGATAAAAAATGGCAATGTTGAAAATGTGGAGTGAAAATATTAAAAACTGGTGAAGTTACGAGCGTGCGTAGAAAATGCACAACACATGCCTGTAACGCAGTCATTTTTGGGAATTTTTTCACCAAATTTTCGACATGAGCTTTTTGGAACCCTACCTCATGAACAGTGGTACTGTCATTTTGTTAAACTGTCCCAAAAGGTCATTCTGTGCAGTGACTGTGAAATCACCATTCAGGACAGAGAAACTAAATGACAGTGACATGTCCACATGGGGTCCCATCAACCCCATGTTGAAAATTTGGGGCCAAAATTCCTAAAACTGGCTGAGATATTAACCTAATTTGAAACCCCTCTTTGAGTTCCATTATACAGCACTTACCCAATTCCTCAGTTCATAGTTTGGCTTTGAGGGGTGCAGACGCATCCCGGTCCACAGAAGATCGCAGCACCAGACCTCCGGAGGGTAAGTATGGGTGGGGAGGTGCCAGGAGATGGGTGCGTAGAAGGAGGGTTAGGTTGGAGAAGGGGGACTGAGGAGATGACACTGGACTTTTTTCCTTTTTACAGTTTAACAAACAAAAAGACTCCGGGGACAATTTTCTTTATTTATAGGTTAAAAAAAAAAACTTTTGGACACACTGGGGTAGGCTCCCAGTGTGCCACATGAGTTTGGGTGGAAATGATACCAATGGGGATTGTGCACCCCATCGGCAAACTTGTGGAGGGACATAATGCCGAAGGGGATGTGGTACCCCTGTCAGCAAAGAAATTGAGCTTAGGGGGTGAGGGGCATTTGACACTGGGAGTGGACATCCCGGTGTTGGGAAAATAAAAATAACATCTAGGCACATTGGAATGGGCTCCCAGTGTGCCACAGTGTGGCTGTGGAGGGGAATACATGCCCACATGGGGATTGAGCACCCCTGATGTCGGTTTTGCAGGAGTGTGTGGCCGGTGGCAGGAGCTGCCATTGTGGAAAGCCGCACCAATGGATGTTTTATTTATTTGTTGAAATGTTTTACCAGGAATGGCACACCAAGCAACTGCTCATAACTCTGGCCATGCTCTTAACTCCGGCCATGCGCATCACTGTGCAGTGTAATGCGCATGGCCGGAGTCTTGTCATCTGCCGCTGCAATGACGAAACTGCACCTGATTGCAGTGGCAGATTTCTTTCAACCATTTGGCTGTCTTTGAAGTTCGCTGTCATCACCAGCATGCTCACTGGTTGGCGGCTGAGGACCACACCCACTAAAGCATTCCCTGCATTGGTGACAACACTGACACACCTCTGAAATGTGCCACTGCCACAAGATGTTGCTTGTGCACATGCAAGCCAACATAAAAACAGAAAGCTCTCCAATCTTTGCAGAAAAAGAGGTACACATCCACCTCAAAGGAGAAAGAAAATCATTTTGATACTTTAATATACCCAATTATTTCTTCTTTTCAATAACATGCATTCTGTATACAAAAGCAGCTAATTTACAAAGCGGCAATGACTCATGCAAGACAATGCTCTCTCAGTCCTGTTTCCTATCCAGTGCCCTGTTGCTGCTGCTACTTACCTTCCCTGCTGTGATATCAGTGTATAAAATGGAAATAAACTGATTTAGTAGAGAGTATTGTTTGGGGCTGATGACACACAGAAGAAGTAACTTGCGCAGCAGGACAAACATCAAAGGCTTTCTTGGAAACACTGCAGAGTGGTAGCTGGCAGAAAGTCCCAATCTGTATGCCAAAGCAGCTGCTGCTTACCTTCCCTGCTGAAATAACATGTGCGGCAGGATGAACATCAAAGACACAGCTGGAGACTGCAATGTATAACTGATGTGTAATTACATATTACCTAATTAAGCCTATGTCTTCAGTGGGCTCTAGCGAGCAACACATGGCTTGCAAGCTATAGGTTGGACATCCCTGATCTAGGATATAGTAGCAATACAAAAAATGAATACAGAAAGTTCCACCTAAATTTCTAAAGGTGGGGGGGGTGGAGAAAATTAGGTGAAAGGAAAACAAGATACCCTGTACAATCGTATTTACAAAAAATGTTCATGCTGATGAGTTAAAAGTTCGAGTGATGCTTAAACAAGGCTTCATTTTGTGGATCAACACAGTTTTCTCTTCTCCAGAGAAAGTGGAGGCTCTATAAAGAGGAAATGACAATTAGTATTCGGTAAACAAATTACATTTTAGATATACTATCAGATCAGTTAGCCTATGCAACCTATGTAATTGATTCAACGCAAGATACTTTTTTAATCAAGTACTGTACAAACCTTTGTCCCTGCAAAGTTAACATGATATTTCATAAAAAGGCTACAAAAAGAACCATATTGAATGGTGTGGGGGATACATAATTAATGTTTTTTTAATTTTTTATTTTACAGAGTCCTAAAATTTACACAACAATTTATAGATGGGGCTTGATGTTCCAACAGTCATTCAGACCAAGTGGGTTTACTGATTTTAGAGCAAAAATTCAATAACTCTCCCACTTTAAAAGATTATTCTTTCTATCTCATCCATTCTTCATTATTGGCACATGTTCTAATCCTATGAACCTTAAGTCTCCAGAGTCAGAGTTGTGATATTCAAAAAAATGTTTCCCCACTGGAGCATCAGAACGTTTATTAATAATTGATCTGACATGCTCCTGTATTCTCTGCCTAACTGATCTGATAGTATTACCTACGGTTAAACCACAAATGCACCAAAGGCAATAAACACAAAAAAGACTACCATGGGTTATGCACTCCCTGATTTCTACTGTTAACTCTCTTTTTCATAGGTGTTCACATTTTTTGCCAGGGTATGCATATTTACATATATTGCACTTAGTGCACTTGAAAAATCGTTTTGTGTTTTCCAGAAACCAATTCCTTCCAGTTTTAGCTTCATCCATTAATATGCTATGTGTCAGCTGATCCCTAAGATTTCTAGCCCATCTAAAGGAAATTCTTGAATTTGGTCCTACTGCCATCCCTAAATTGAAATCTGAATGTAATAATATAGGTCAGTTCTTGTATACTATGGATCCTATTCTCCCTGCTATATTACAGAATTCAGTTGTAAAAGTAGCAAATCTTTTATCCATTCTGTTTTCTTGCTCATCCCAAGATTTAAACAATAATGCATTTCTATCTGGGCATCATCATCACCGATGACCTGTAATCATCCAAGCAGACCTCTAAAGCAGTAGGTAAGGCTAGGGGGATGATAGGGTATATTAGTAGGGGTATCACAAGTTGTAAGACGGAGGTAATAATCCCTCTTGACAAGACACTGGTTAGGCCCCATCTGGAGTACTGCATGCAGTACTGGAGGCCACACCTTCACAAGGACATTAACCAAATTGAGGCAGTCCAGAGAAGGGCAACCAAAATGGTGCAGGGACTGCATCAGAAGACATATGAGGACAGATTAATGGAGCTCAATATGTATACCCTTGAGCAAAGGAGGGAGATAGGTGATATGATCGAAACATTCAAACACCTTAAGGTCATTAACAAGATGAAAGAGTCTAACATGTTTAAATATAAGAAAAATAGCAGGACAAGAGGACACAGCATGAGATTAGAGGGAGGCCGATTAAGGGGGAATGTGAGGAATTTCTTTTTCACAGAAAGAGTGGTGGATGCATGGAACGGCCTACCTCAGGAAGTGGTGGCTATGAATACAGTGCAGGACTTCAAACAGGCATGGGATAGGCATAAGGGAGCAATACAGATGAGTATTAATAGATAGGCCACTGACAGAGCAAAGGCCGATGGCACATTTATAAGGTAGAAAAAGAAATGGGCAGACTGGATGGGCCTTGCAGTCCTTATCTGCCATCAACCTCTGTGTTTCTATGTTTCTATCTTTTAGCTTGACCTTATTTATTATTTTATCAAAAAGTGTTTCAGTACATCCCCTTTACAAAAAAACCTTGCTTTGAGCTCATCAGCCTGCTTTTCAAAGCCATATGTATTACTACAGTTTCGATGCAACCACAAAAAACTGTCCATGGGGTATGGATTTGTTTAAGTTTCCAGGATGTGTGCTATCAAACCTCAGCAGTGAATTAGTGGCTGTACTTTTTCTGTGGGTCCTGGTCTGAACTTTCTTATTGGGCTCAGAGTACAGGGTCAAGTCCAAGAAATTAACCTCCCTATTACTCATATAGTAGGAGAATGTTAAGTTCAGGTCATTTTCTTGCAACCACGTTAATGAAATCTTACACTTCATTTAGTTCCCCTTTCCAAACACAAATAATGTCATCCAAAAAGGGATACAGTTATGAATATTTTCAAAAAATGGATTATTCTGTGCTGAAGGATGTGGACCATCTCCCACCATCCCAAAAATAAATGTGCATACCTGGGTGCCATGCAGGAACCCATGGCTGTACCACAAACCTCTAAAAAACATTCATTGTTAAACTCACAAAAAATTATGTGTAAGGATAAATTCTAGGCTTTTCAGAATGAAATCAACTAGTATCTTCCCCACTATCCTGGCTATTCTCTAGGAAATATCAGCATGCTTGAATACCTTTTTCATGCTTTGCATATGTGTAAAAATAATTAACGTCTATAGTAACCCAACGCAATCCTTATACCAGGCAAATTCATTAAATTTCTTAAGAACATCTGTTGTCTCGAACCACGCCGGTGACCCGGGTTTGGAAATGGACTTGGGTCGCTGGGGGCTGGCAGAAGAGGAGAAGATTGAGTGTCCGGATGACTGCTCTCCTCTCCTGGGGTGGGTTGGGGAAAGTGCTTCGCTCTGTAGTGGCCCCCGGTGGAGACTGGAGGCACTACAAGGAGCGTCGCAATGAGGGCTCAGAAAAACGTGAAATATGGCAAGTCACCGACTGGATGATGGCAGCCCCACCTCCCCATGCCTATCTGCCATGAAGCATCCAGGCTGCAGTATCCACACTCTGCCCAGAAGCAAGAGAGTGCTCTGCACTCTATACTCCCCTCCCCGTCACCCTCTCTGGGGCAGGGGGAACCCCTCGGTGAAGGGATACGCTGGCTCAGTGGAGCATTGGAGCAACAAGATGGTGGGTCAGCGGCAGAGGCAACAGCAGGCATGGTTTCCCAAAGGAGTGGATGGAACGTGCCCCCAGTAGGCGGGGGTAAAATAATAATAATAAAAAAAAAAAGAACATCTGTTGTGTCTTTGATAAATGACGTTAAACCTGGGACACAGCACTGAAGGAAGAAGTCCACAAACTGGCCTAATCTTTCTGTTAATGCAGCAGCCCCAGAAACAATCAGTTTCCTGGCGGGGGATTCTAAATCTTTATGAATTTTGGAGAGTATATAAAAGCCAGCTATTTTTGGTTTATCAATCCAAATTAATTTATATTAATTTTCACTGATTTCCCCTTCCTTAATGGCATCCTGTAGTGGTTTGTGGAGTTCTTTTTTATAAATTATAATGGGGTTACTGACAAGCCTCTTATAGCTACTTGAGTCATTCAATAGTGCCATTACGATTTCCTTGTATTTATTTAAATCTAACAACACAATGTTACCCTCTTTATCTGCCTACTTTATTACCACATTCTTTAATGCTTTAAGTTCCATCGAAGCTTCCCATTCTTGTTTCATTAAATTATTCCACAAAGGGGAACCCGATCTTTCCAATATGTCAGCAACTTGTTTTAACATTGTTCATTCATATGTAGTGATCGTGGCATTATAGTTAATAGGACAGAATAAATATTTGCCTTTAAACAGGCATTTTCTCTGTGATTAAATAGCTTAGTTACTTGTAGCATCCTCAGATAATCAAAATTATTACTCTCAAAATTTAGATCAGTAACCACATTCTCCATTGATAGTGCCTCCCTCCAGTGCTTCTAAATCATCTGGTGGTGCATTCATTGACCCCAGCTGTTGGCCTGCTTCTGAATCTTCAGTGTTTTCCATAGTGATGCTCTGATCAATAATTGATAGTAGAGCATCAAAGTCTTCTGAACTTAAAGTAAGTGGCTCCTCCTGGAAACCCATAGTTAATTTGTCCAGAATGAAACCTTTCTCAAAAAGGTAATGGTTTAAACAGATTTTCCTGACTAATTTATGCAAGTCTATATAGACAGAAAATGTGTTGATGTTTGGGGGTGGGGATAAATGAAAGTCCTTTTTGTAGCACTTTTTGCTGAGATTCTACTAATATGTGACTGGACAGGTTAATTACTTGGAACTCTGTCCCTTTTTGTTGCTGCTTCTTAATGACTTGTTGGCGTTGGTGTTTTCTGCCTCTCCTCCTCCTCCCCCTCCTGGTTTTCCTTTTTCTACCAGCACTCTTTTTTTGTAAAAAAAATTCTTTATTTCCTTCTGCTTGTTTTTCAGTGCTAAGTTTTCCTTTATTTTTAGTAGTAGTCAATCTATTTTTGGATTGATTTCTTAAGTACCATTCTTGAACCCATACTTGAGATCATCCCCTGCTCTTAGACCTGGGAAACTAAGGTTTTGAGCAAACTAAGAGATCACCCTTCTCATAGTCCTCCTCATCTCATTGACATTTATGCTGCTTCCATGCTATAATTTCATTTTCATATTGATCCATTTTGTTTTGGAGTGCTGTATCAAAGCCTTTATATAGATTGTTTCCCTTTAACAATAGTACTTGATCGTTCTCCTCTTTCAATTATTTCTGCAGCTGCACATGTTTCATGATGTCTGCTTTAATAATCATTTCCATAAAGATTTTAGAGCAGTCCTCTGCTGTTTTTATCCATTCATTCCTGTACTGAAACTCCTCTAATCCCATAGAGGGTGTTGCAGTGACACATAAACCCCTCAGTACTTGCTGCTTTGATAGGTGCTGTTCTAAAGTGGCTATGTAATATGCCAAATTTATTTTTTTACATTGCAATTTCACAAGTTTTTCAAATAGGTTCATAGAAGTGTACGAGCAATGAAGGCATATGTAAGGATGCCCATTGTATGCTTGCCACCCATATGTCCTATGGGTGGAAATCAAATTTTTTGTTTCCCATATGTTTATCCAATCTTTGCTTAAAGGTATTTAAGTTATCACTATTAACGACACTTACAGGTAAGTTATTCCACATATGTACCTTTTATGTCCTCTGTTCCACTGCCATTTTCCTCAGTGAGTTGTAAATGCTCTTTTGCTTTCTGCCATCTCCTGCTAAGTGTTTCAGTCTTCTCCCAATTAGAACATTTTGGATTTTCTGAAGTTGAAGCTGTGGGTGCTTCTCAGCTCTGCACAGCATACTGTGTTAATATCCTTCAGGTGTGCTCCAACCATTAGACCCACTGCTAGCTCATAACTCCACACCCTTAGTATTCATTCTGAACTCTGTGTTTCTGTGGCTTAAGAAAGGCAAGTAGACAAACAATCCATAAAAAGTTAGACCACAAAATTCAGAAATGGGTCGGTGCATCGTATTAAGGGGGCCAACCTTTGAACTTAGCTCTGACTTCCAAAAGGACAGCACTCCCACATTCAAATACAAAGTAGATTATGGAGTAATGAGAGCACAGGGCCCAGAGGGCCCTGTGTCCCACAAGCAAATAAGCCTATGATTATACTTTCCCAAAAAGTAAGGAAATTCTCTGAAAAAACTTCTTTAATGTACCATTAGGGTTCCAGCAACAAAAGTTGGGAAATATGGTCTTAGGATTATCAACCCAAACATGCCACCCCCCCCGGGTTTCCAACTGTAACACCCCACCATAACCCTAACACCCTTCCCCCAACTTGTAGGCAGGAACAAGCATGGGGTGTGCTGTGGGGTTGTCAGCGCTAATACTCACCCCATTCTCATACACTGTACCCATCTCAGCATACTTACACATGGAGTTGGGTAAGCGTTAGGACTGGCAACCCCATAGCACAACCCATGCCTGTTTCTGCCTGCAGAGTGGGGGGTGTTTGGGACAGGTAGAGGAGTATAGTTGGAAACCCAGAATGAAAATTGAAGATGTCATAGGTTGAAAGCCCCTAAGACCTCATTTCCAAACTTTTGTCACTGGAACCCTAATGGTGTATTAACAAAGATTTTTTTGCAGAGAATATATATGTTATATATAGATACGTGCGTGTGTGTGTGTGTGTGTGTGTGTGTGTGTGTATATTCTATGCAAAAAAATTTTGTAAATGCATTATTTAGGCTTAAAACACAAAAAGTCAGCAAATGAAAAATCTTTCGAGTTGCCCCTCCCCCCGGACCCGTCCGTCATCCCAAGAGTGACAGCTGGCGGGGCATGACACTGGGGTGTGGAGGCCTAAATGTCACCCCATTGCATCTGAAATTACATTCACAAGCCACAGTAAATAAGAATGGGGTGACATTTAGGCCTCACAACCTCAATGACACATCCCGTCAGCTGTCAATCTTAAAGTTTTTTGCATAGAATTTCCTTAATTTTTGAGAAAGAATAAAAATCTAAGAACTTGCACAAGTTGGTGGGAGTGCAGGCCCATGGGCCCTGCACTCCCACAAACTTGCAGAATGTGGTAGCAGAGTGGGCCCTTTGGGCCCTGCACTCCCACCAACCTATGGAACTTTGTAGGACATGGGCCTTTCAGGCCCTGCACTCCCATGAACCTGCAGAACTTTTGTGGGACACAGGCCCTTTGGGCCCTGCTCTCCCACCAACTTGTAAACGTGTGTGTACCGTCAATACCTTCCAAATTTCAATGGAAAGCACCAAGCCATGTCCGAGATATAACATGTTAAAGTTTGAGACTTTCAGTTGTCAGAGATGCAGAATTCTGCACCTGTAAATGTTTTACAGGCACGACTGAAAACTACATCCATGACACTAAGGCTATGTACCCTATGAATTTCAAGCAACCAGCACAATGCAAAACACTGTCCGCAACACGTAAATTTCATCACACAATATCTCTGCAAAACAATTTTCTCCAACATGTAAACACCATAATTCATATCTACCAGACATGCCAACAACACCCTCCAAATTTCAATGCAAAAGACCAAATCGTGTCCGAGATATAACATTTTAAAGTTTGAGATTTTCATTCATCACACTGGCACAGTTCCGCACCTCTTGACATGTAACAGACACAATGACTGAAAACTACATCCATGACACTAAGTAAGCAATAACCCACAACAGGGTGTCTGGTTACTGGGGATTAATCAACACCCCAGGTGTATTGTGAGGCAAGAGGCTGCAGGCCGAGTGTCCACACAGCACACAGGGTGTTGATTAATCCCCAATAACCGCACACCCTGGAGTGGGTTCTGCACTTATAACATTTGCCAAATGTGGAGAGAAATAGACAAAAACTGTTGCAATAAGAGGGAAACATGTGGGAACTATTTAGTGTTCTTCCACTGTTTATGTCCACAGCACTACACTTTTCTGTGTTCTGCCAAAGTAAAAATAGTTCAAAACAGAGAAGTTTGTGGTAAACAGGCCACAGAGAATAGAATCAAGGGGCAAGTGGAACTTTTTACTGTGCTGACAACAGGGTGCTGTATCATTCTGTGTGCTCATACTGCAGTCTGTGAGTTTGCATAGCGTCCCCTCCCGTTCTCTGGTTACACTGAAGTGCTCCCCCAACCCCCAAATTAAGCCAGTACTGTCACACACACTAGAAAATGTACAATGTTGAATCTGTCTTCCTACACAGTGCCACCCAGACACAAGCCTGCTGATTCCTATTTCCTCTGTCCACTCATTTTCTGATTAGTGACACACAGAGAAAGAGAGAAACACAGGCGCTAATCGGCACTGCCACTTTCCGCTATCATGCTGATCACTGTGTTCTCTGTGTCTTGTCTGTCAATCTCTCTCTCTGTTTTGGGGGTCAGCTACCGACATTACCGCCACCGATACCATCATGCTGTGGTTCTCTGAGGTACGCACGGCGGGTGACTCTGACAAGCGCAGCTTTACTTACAAAGAGAGAGACTACACAGACAGAGAGAGAAATGAAACTGGAGCAGTTTCAGTCCCTGTCATTTATAAAAGGAATGAGGAGCATTTGTCTCCAGTCTCAGTATCACAGCAATGGTGACCTGTAAATGAACTTCTCTCTCTCTTTTGCTGTCTCTCTTTCTGTCACACACAGAGGTGTCAGCAGGGTTGGTAAGTCGCAACAATTAGGAAGAACTGTACACTGGCTTCAGGTACTTCCCTGCATCCAGTGACACTGCCAATGTTACTATTGTGTGTAGAACAAGCACAACAGGCAATTATAATGATCACCCGGGAAGGTTGGTGCAATACAAAACAAATTGCCCGATACTACTGTGTCCACCGGGTGGGTGGGTGGGAAGCCTGAGCAGAGCTGCAGTCTCACTAAAAAGGCAGGGAGTAATTTTGGTGCCAAGGTTGGGGGGGGGACAACCTCACTCTCAACCAGCTTTGGATCATGGGTACTGTTCTATGTACCAAAATGTAAACTATATATTAGTAAACTATGTTCATTTGTTACAAACTATCTCATGCTGGCATAAAATATTGGGCTATGAAGCCCAATACCTTATGCCAAAAACCTTCTTTAAGCAAAAATACCACCTACCCTTGCCTTCTTACAGACTACTAGCAGTTTTGTGCTATTCTCCTGATTGCTGACTGTGCTGGTCACAATCTACTGGACTAGTAGAAGATAAAGAACCACTGGCCCAGTGACATCAGACACAACAGTAATCTGCCTTGCAAAACTGAAGAAAGCTTCTTTTCCTGATTGGCGCCAAATCAGATGGCCAATACTATGTGGCCCCTGCCAGCTGAAAGCTTTGTACCACCCTTTGTGGAAACTGCAATTCCCAATTTCCCTCACACATCCTACAAGCCTTCTCTGTTTGTTTGTTTGTTTGTTTGTTTGTGTGTTTGTTTTATTCTGTTTCACACTGTAGGGACTGTGTTGTGCTCTGCCCTGGCCCCCGCCAACCATCATTCCTAACTTAAACAAGAACAACCCCCCACCCACTGCACTGCAACACCAGCAGTAGTCACAGATCATCAGTCCTCCTGCCTCTCAGTTTACTCCCTGTCCCCCAGTCATTTATAAATAACTTTAACCACCCCCCACCGCACTGCAGCCCCACCACAAAAGCAGTTAGACAGACCAGTGAGTCATCAGTCCTCCTGCCTCTCAGTCCCCCACTCCAGTTCCCCTGCCCCATCATTCAAAATAAGTAAACCATCCCCACCCACCTCACTGCAGCACCACCAGCAGTCACAGACCAGTCATTAGTCCTCTTGCCTCCCAGTCCCATCCCAGTTCCCCCATAATAACTCAACCACCCAACCCCCACCCACTGCATCACCACCAGCAGTCACAGACCAGTCATTAGTCCTCCTGCCTCCCAGTCCCATCCCAGTTCCCCCATAATAACTCAACCACCCAACCCCCACCCACTGCATCACCATCAGCAGTCACAGACCAGTCATTAGTCCTCCTGCCTCCCAGTCCCATCCTAGATCCCCCATAATAACTCAACCACCCCTGACCCCACCACATTGCAGCACCACCAGCAGTCACAGACCAGTCATTAGTCATCCTGCCTCCCAGTCCCATCCCAGTTCCCCCATAATAACTCAACCACCCCTGACCCCCACTGCATTGCAGCACCACCAGCAGTCACAGACCAGTCATTAGTCTTCCTGCCTCCCAGTCCCATCCTAGATCCCCATAATAACTCAACCACTCCCACCCACCACACAGCAACACCACCAGCAGTCACAGACCAGTCATTAGTCCTCCTGCCTCCCAGTTCCATCCCAGTTCCCCATAATAACTCAACCACCCAACCCCCCACCCACTGCAGCACCACCAGCAGTCACAGACCAGTCATTAGTCCTCCTGCCTCCCAGTCCCATCCCAGTTCCCCCATAATAACTCAACCGCCCCTGACCCCACTGTATTGCAGCACCACCAGCAGTCACAGACCAGTCATTAGTCCTCCTGCCTCCCAGTCCCATCCCAGTTCCCCATAATAACTCAACCACCCAACCCCCCCACTGCATTGCAGCACCACCAGCAGTCACAGACAGTTTCCAGTTCACTTCAGTTCCCCTCAATCATTCACGAATAACTCAACTACACCTTAGCCACTACACTACAGCACCACCACACCAGCAATTAGACCAATGAGTCATCAGTCTTCAGAGTCCTGCCTCCCAGTCCCCATTTCTACCTCCCAATCATTCAAAATAAGTAAACCCCCCCGGCCCCCACACCCACTGCACTGCCACTGCAGCACCACCAGCAGATAGAAATCACAAGGCCTTTGCAGAAGAAAAAATGTCCTGAAACATGTCAGGCATTATAACTGCTTTTGGTGTGCCACCCATCCCTCTCGTAGGTTTGTGTGTGCTAGAAACATTTTGTGGTTACTAGTTTATGTAGTATCAAATTCTAAGCACCACAACCTTACATACTCTTTCATCACACAAATCTTGCACTCACCACCCGGAGTAAATGAGGCTCGAACCAGCTTTTTTCTTTAAAAAGTGCTGTATTTTATTAAGTGGCCATGTGCAAATTAGCAATGTTCAAGTTCCCAGATGTGTTTCAGAACTCCTAGCTCCCTTTGTCAATCACAGACCAGTCAGTCCTCCCCAGTCCCCTCATCCTCTGGCTGTCTGAGCCTACCTCTCAGTCACAGACTCAGCCCCCTCCAAGTTTAGCTTGCAGCAGCAGATGTATGTAGGGAATAGTAGTAATAGTAGTACTGTACTCATTAAAAAATTACCTGCTTCTTCTGACAGATGAAGCAATGCCAGCAACCAGCACTCCAGCAGGCAGAATCCAGGTTCCCTCCTCACATCATTGACCAAACCAGTCAGTCCTCCCCAGTCCCCTCATCCTCATGCTCCCTGCCTGAGCCTCCCTCTCAGTCATAGACTCAGTCCCCTCCACATGTAGCTTGCAGCAGGAGATGTATGTAGGTAATAGTAGTAGTAGTTGTACAGTGCACATTAAAAAAATTACCTCCTTCTTCTGATAGATGCAGCAATTGCAATGCCAGCAGCAGCAGGCAGTTTCCAGGTTCCCTTAAGCAGTCGGTAGTGTTTCATCTCCAGACTCCCACACACACAGATAGACGCACACCACACATGCCCCAGAGGCCAGAACTGAAGTCTGTCTCCATCTCCCTCTCCCAGTCCCTAGTCTGACTACTACCGATCACTGCTAGCCAGGCTCCTAAAATAGCAGAAAACTAACAGAGAATGGATGTGTGGTCTGAGGCAGCACCACACCACCAGCATGACAGCGAGATGAGTTACTCCATCCTGGCAGTCACAGATATTTTGGACTTTTTTCCCCAGCCCGACAGGATGGCACTCGCGCCTCCCTCCTGAAAATAATGCATGCACGCTGCAGCAGTCAGTCTCCCGCACACTCCTCCTCAGACCTCGCAATTGGTTAGGATGGTTAGTTTATTTTTACTGGGCAGGCGGTCACACGCTACTTCTGGGTCGGCGCAAGATGCATTCTGTAATGCTCCTGTCCTCTCCTCCTTGTTCTGTTCCTGCCGCTCCGGAGGCACTGACAAAAATGTAAATCCAGTCCTGAGGCCAGCAGTAGATTCATGAAAGAAACAATCTGCATGCTGGCTACCATAGATAGGGCTGATTAAATTAAATAAAAATGTTGGGGGACAAATGTGATAAAAACTGGTGATGGAGAAAGTTGGGGGGACTCATGCTCCCCTTCCCCCCTATAATTATGCCCCTTTAAAAAAGTGATCACAAGATGGCTACCTTTTCTGGTTTGCTCTATAGTTCCTAAACAGCACACTGATCACCACAACGATCAAAGAATAAAAAATACTGTAAATCAAAAATTTGAAGGAATTATGTAAATCACCACCATGGTTCGGGCAGAACAAAGCCCTGAGAAACCCCCCATTTGACTTCCTAGGGAACTCCTGAGCTGAGAAAATTGATTTTTTAATTCGATCATCTCATCCCTCACTTGCGATGCATGATTGCGATCAAAGAATCTCACGATCAAAGAATTTTCAGGCTCATGATCAAAGATCATTAGTGAGCCACAATCAAAGATGTTAAAACCTTATAACTCTATTTTTTGACCATTTTGGATTAAACCAAAGGCATGGCTCAATAGATTGGAGCCACCTGAGTAAAACCTATCCAACCTTTACTTCAGGAGTGACCCCTGAGCCGAGATATTTGTGTTTTTACAATTGGAAATCTAAAAACAAAATGGTGGACCTCGCAATGAAAGAATTCTTTGGGACAAAGATTCTTGAACCACGAGGCTGCAAGTTCTTTGACCACCAGGTGGGACCAGATGGCCAGAACCCCATTCTTTGTTCATAAAACATACATATAAATTTTTCCATTGACTTATAATGGGAACTTAAAAGTGGCATAACTTTTGAATGCCTTAATATTTTTCACCAAAGCTCTTTCAAATGAGCCATTCAAGAGAGCGGGACACCACAATGGCTAATAGGCCATGTACAAAATCCCAAAAGCTACCCTCCAAAAAAAGGATAACTTTGCATTTTTCAGCGTTTTGGTGTGCAAAGACCATTAGTCCGACCAAAACAAAATTTGGCAGATCAAGAGACCTACCATGCCCCACCGAACATACCAAATTTCAGGCAAATCTGTTGAACAGGTCCAAAGTTATTAAAGCCCAGAATGTTGACTTCAACATAGAAGTGACATCTCAACCCTAAACATAGTGGCACACCCGTGCCACTATACTTTAGATATATATTTATACAATAGGTGTGGGTCTGGAACAGTAGAGATATCACTGATATTTCATGGGTTACTAGTGAAATATCAGGATATCTTCATGCTCTTATGTCACAATGGTTTGGAACTCATTTAGAATGCTCAGCCTTAGTAGCAGTACTAATGATATTCAAATGCAAATAACTTTAAAATGAAAAAATGATAGCATTGCACTGTGAGCACGAAAGCTGTTCAACATAAAAATATCTACAAAATGAGTGGTGTTTCATTTATAGCTATTTTTTAATTTTTTATAATTAGCAAAAAACAGTAGACAATTCTATTTGTTTTTCACCTTTTTTCACAAATAAATTTGAATATGATAAATAAAAAATGATAGCATGGTACTGTAAGCATGAAATTTGTTCAGCACAAAAAGATCTACAAAGTGAGTGGCATTTCATTTACAGATGCCTTTTTTTATTATTATTAGCAAAACACAGCAGAAAATTTTATTTTTTCACTTTTTGCAACAAACAAATGCAAATAACTTTGAAACAGAAAAAAGAGAGACTCACCCTTGTTGTACAAATTAAATATGATATGGGTGGGAGTGAGATAGCAGAAATATCTCCACTCACTATCACTGAACTCTTGTATCACGCTCGTGGGTTCGCCACTCATGGGATATCAAGAGTTCAGTGGCAGCTCATGAAGATATTTCTGCTATCTCACTCCCACTCATGTCATACCCCATATATATATACAGTATATATACTGTATATCTATATATATATATATATATATATATAGTGGTGCAATAGCACCACTGTAGTTAGGGTTGGGTAGCCTGTTTAATGTTAAACCTAAAATTTTGAACATTTATATCTTTGTCTCCCTCTGATGAAATTTTCTAAATGTGGGCTAGGAGGCAAGGTCTTGATGTGTGAACATTTTTGTGATGGCAGCTTGTGCCGTTTCTGAGATACAGCTGTGGTATTTCTAGAAAAAAACTAAATGTTTGCTATACTTAACATTGTTTTTTTTCTCTCGTCTACAGCCTACATGGGAAGGAAATGTTGCCCCAAACTTGCAGGGGACATGTGTCATATAACAAGGTAATGCCTATGACAGGTCTGCTGAGAAAATATGAAGGGGTTCCAGAGTTATAAGGCTTTAAATTTTAGTGTTTTCATACCATTTTTTTTCTGTGTTGCAATTTCTTTGCTATTGCAGCATCAAAAAAGGTATCACAGCATCAAAAAATGTCTTACAGCTGGTATCCAGTGAACAAGGAGACCGCAATTGGGTGCCTACATAAATGGTGACTCAATCACGGCACTTGTGCTCATGGCTACCTAGTGGGGGGGGGCGACTGGATACTGGAGTGGGTGAATTACTGTGATGGGACACAGGGGTTATACATGAGTGCATGCACACAGGTGGGGTGGAAGAGGCAGGGGACAGATGGTATGTGTGAGGGGGTGTAGCAGGCAGCTGCCGAGCTGGTTCACTAGTGTGGTGGGGAGGGTGGTCAGCTGGGAGGCGCAGGGTCTGGGTCCAGCACGGCACATTTTTTTTGTTTTTTTCTGGCAGGTGGCTTTACATTTATTTAAGTTTTTCACACACACACCCCAACATGCACCCCCCTTGAGCTAAGGATCCTTAAGTTGGGGGAGTGCAGGGGATGCAGCCCCCGCATTAAAAATAAGACCCATAGGTCTCGGGCGCTATTTTTGTCTGCACTGCAAGTGTGCATCGGTGAAATTCATTTTCAGTGATGTAAACTCACCATAACGCTGATTGCTATTCCCTGATCACCATTATGACATGAAACCCTTACAGCATTATCTATGGTTTCACAGTAGACTAATTAATGCAGCACCACTAAATGAATTTGCAACACTACTTTTCCAGATATGTCTGTTTCTTTGTCACTTCCTTGCAAATAAACTTTTTGCACTTATGAGCTGAAATTTTCAGCATACGAAGGGCTTGCCCCACAGATGTGCATTTTGCTGGTTTTCTGAGAAAAGTTTCATCTGTTGCATAGTCAAAAGATTTAGAAATTTTGTGATTTCTCATAGGATAACATTGCAATGGTCAGGGTACCTTTCAGAAGCTATATCTCAAAAACGCTTTGAGAAACGGACTCGCTATGATGCACAGTTTATTTATTATTCATTTATTTGTTTATTTAAGTGTTTTACCAGGAAAGGCATGCTGAGCAGTTCACTGCTCGATTCCAGATGTGTCCTGGGGGAAGGGGAAACATAGGTAGACAGTTGAAGACAGTATAAACAAGCAAA
The DNA here is from genome assembly GCA_016271365.2 of Neoceratodus forsteri. Lineage (NCBI taxonomy): Eukaryota > Metazoa > Chordata > Ceratodontiformes > Ceratodontidae > Neoceratodus > Neoceratodus forsteri. The sequence continues at coordinate 656,906,038 of CM028132.1, forward strand.
TACATAGTGGGAGAACACTAACATTTGGTCCTGATTACTAGACAGTAGTGGGTCAAGAGAATCAGTATGTAGCCACAGTTAATACAGCATGAGTACAATAAATACATAGTGCAGGCCACTAGCAAAATTGGACCTTGTGTGAAACAGCATAGAGCAAGAGAACAATAGTTAGGCACTGATTAATTGCAGTTGCTAAGTGCGGATATACACTGATCTTCTACTTAGAGACTGGGAAATGCCTAGACAGAAGCACAGGTAGAGGCAAAATGAGCTTGGAGCATGGAGTTATGGTGCGAGAGGGAGGAGAAGTGATGAACATTAGCTGGGAGGGAGTTCCACAATGTGGGAATGCGGTAGCTGAATGCTGACTGACCGATGGTAGTAGACCGGTATGGGACAGCTAGGGACTGAGAGTCTGAGTTTCTGAGAGAGTAAGCATGGGTGCTGAGGTCGGTTAGGGCATCAGTGAGGTAGGAGGGGAGATGCTGTGACCAAAGCTTGGCTGGGATCTTGGTGCAGTGGGTCATTCTGCGATTGTCAAGAGAGGTGAGGTTCATTGATTGATATAGGGCACAGTGGTGTGTGGAGTAGGGACAGTTCAGGGTGAAATGACAGAAAGAGTGGAAAAGAGGGTCCAGCCTAGCTAATGTGGTCTTGGAGCCAGTGCCATAGACTACGCCCCCATAGTCGAGGATGGGGAGGATCATTTTCTGCACAATGGCCATCCTGGCTGGAAGGGGGATGCTGTCATGATTCCAGTAAAGTGCACCAAGCCTGGTACATCTTTAGGTATACTAAGCTATTATGCATGTTTTCAGACCTTGTTTATAAGTGCGAGGGAATTTTTAATAAATGGGCCTACAGTGACTGTGATACCGTGTCATGAATTCACAGTGTGACATCTGTACTGGTTTGTCTACATGAAAATGAGGGCCACTTATAATATGCATGCTTGGGAGCACATGGACATATAACATTATGGACTGATGGAACCGCAGGGCCCCAAGGGCCCTGTGTTCCCACAGGAAAATGAGGGTTCATTATGATCACTCTAAACTTATGGATAGATGGGCGCACAGAGCCCTCTGGGCCCTGCGTTCCCACATGCAAATGAGGGACAATTACAATATGCATGCATGGAAGCACAGGGGGGCCTGCAGGGCCCTGAGCACTCACATGCACATGTGGAGAGCATTATGGACTTACGGGAGCGCACAGTAAAATAAAGATGCTATCATACTATCTCAAAAAGTAAGGAAATAAATCTCAAAAAACTGTGTTAATGTTCTAGTTAGGGTCAAAGCCACAAAAGTAGGGAAATGAGGTGTTATGGTTTTCAAAGCTAATACTCCACACCCACCCTGTACACACCAACAGGTCTCTGGGGGTGCCTTGGGGTCATTAGCCCTAATGCTCACACCATTCTCCTATATTGTACCCATCTCAGCTTATTTACTTATGGAATAGGGTGAGTGTTAGGTCTGATGGCCCCAAGGCATACCCCTGATGCCTGTTGGTTTGTGCATGGTAGGTCTGGGTGTTAACTTTGAAAACCCTAATGCCACATTTCCATACTTTTGTGGTTTTAATCCTAAATAGAGTATTAATGCTGTTTTTTGGGAAATATATACAGTATATATATATATATATATATATATATATATATATATATATATACACACACACACACACACACACACACTACATGATGATCTGAAGTGATGGACAGGGTACTGACAGAACAGATCTGGAGGATCTACAGAAGGGTGACGATGATAATAGGGGACTTAAACCTGCTGGGGTGGAGTGGGACACACCTACCACAAAGAACAGAAACATAGGAACATAGACTTTGACAGCAGATAAGGACCACTTGGCCCACCCAGTCTGCCCAATTCCCTACCTATTGGATAAACTGCAGATTCCAGTTAACCAACAGCCTACTTCCTGCAACCCCCACTATAATTGCCTTATGTCTGTCCCATGCATGTTTGAATTCCCCCACTGTTTTAGACCTCACAAGCTCTCCAGGACGGCAGTGCCATGTGTTCACCACTCTCTCCGTGAAAAAGAATTTCCTCACATTACCCCTGAGCCGTCCCCCCTGTAACTTTAAATTGTGCCCCCCGTTCTTACACATCTCTTTTTCTGAAAGATGCTACCCTCCTGGACTTTGTTGATTCCCTTGAGGTACTTAAAAGTTTCTATCATGTCCCCCGTCCCTTCTTTCATCAAGGGTATACATATTAAGCTCTCTCAGTCTCTCTTCATATGGTTTCTGATGTAGACCCTGCACCATTTTAGTTGCCCTCCTCTGGACTGCTTCCATCCTGTCTATGTCCTTGCGTAGATGAGGTCTCCAAAACTGCACACAGTACTCCAGATGGGGTCTCACCAACTGTCTGTATAGAGGGATAACTACTTCCCTTTTTCTACTTGTGATGCCCCTCCCTATGCATCCCAGTATCCCCCTGGCTCTCCTTACTGACTTCTCACATTGCTTACCCACCTTTAGGTCATCTGATATGACTACTCCTAGATCCCTTTCCATTATTGTTGTCATTAGTACCTCCCCTGCTATTGTGTACTCTTCTCCTGGACTTTTATTTCCCAGGTGCATTACTTTGCACTTCTTTGCATTGAATCTAAGTTGCCATATGTCTGACCATTCCTCCAACCATGCCAAGTCCCTTCTCATCCTTTCTACTCCCCCCTATGTGTCAGCTCTGTTACAGATCTTTGTCTCATCTGCAAGAGGCATACCTTTCCTTCAAACCCTCTGCAATGTCACCTATAAAGGCGTTAAAGGACTGGACCCAGTACTGAGCCCTGAGGTACTCCACTAGTAACCTCCTTTCTTCAGAATGTGTTCCATTCACTATTACCATCTGTGTCCTGTTGTGCAGCCAGTTTGTTACCAGGCAACCACCCTGGGACCCACTCCCAGGCTGGCTAACTTGATTATTAATCTTTGTGTGGGACTGTGTCAAATGCCTTGCTAAAGTCTAGGTAGGCCATATCCACAGCCCCTCCCTGGTCTATTACTTTGGTCACCCAGTCAAAGAAATTGATTAGATTCATCTGACATGACCTTCCTGCTATGAATCCATGCTGCTTTGAGGTCCTGTGCCCCACTGGCCTCTAGGTACTCAACAGTTCTTTCTTTCAGAAGTGATTCCATCATTTTCCCCACCACTGAGGTCAAACTAACAGGTCTGTAGTTTCCTGCTTCTGCCTTGCTCCCTCTTTTGTGAAGGGGAATCACATCTGCACTCCTCCAGTCCTCAGGTACCACCCCATCTTCCCATGATTTGTTAAAAAGTGTGGTTAGTGGTGTCACTAGGTCCTCCATTAGCACTTTTAGGATTCTAGGGTGAATCCTGTCAGGCCCCATTGCTTTTTCCACCTTGAGTTTTAGGAGTTCTTCCAGTACTCTTTCTTCTGTAAATGGACTGGCATCAACCCCACTATCCAGAGTGCTTCTACTGTTTGGTTTAGGTAACTCCTCCTCTTCTTCTTTTGTGAATACTGAGCAAAAGTATTTATGCAGTATCTCTGCCTTTTCACTGTCTCCCTCTGCCCACCTCCCCTCTCCTTTATTAATCTTCACTATCCCTCCCTTAACCTTTCTATGCTCCCTAATGTACCTATAAAAGGTTTTATCCCCCTTCTTAACTGAGTTGGCTATCTTTTCCTCAGTTTGGGCCTTTGCTTTTCTGACTGCCTTCCCCACTTCTTTCTGCTTTAATTGATACAGTTCCCTGTCGTGCTCCATCTGTGATTCCTTATACTTTTTGAATGCAGCCTTTTTCTCCTTAACCTTCCCTGACACCTCTTTTGAGAACCATAGTGTTTTTTTATTCTGCTTTGTTTTCTTTATTTGTTTCACACAAAGGCTTGTTGCTTCCATGATGGCAGTTTTGATTTTTCTCCATTGTTCTTCCACCCCTCCTTTCTGGCCATTTGCTAATGCATTCCTCAGGCATTCACGCATTATGCCAAAGTCAGCCCTTCTAAAGTCCAGTATCCTTGTCTTTGTATGGCTTGTCTCCATGGTTGTGTTTATTGTGAAGCACACTGTGCAGTGGTCGCTTGTTCCCAGATGTCTACTGACTTCTAAATTTGTGATCTTCTCTCCATTTGAGAGTACCAGGTCTAATATTGCTCCCTCCCGAGTGGGTTCCAACACTAGCTGTCTAAGGCATGCCCCCTGTAGGGCATTGAGAATGACCCTGCTCTTGGATGTGGCTGCAGTCCATGTCGCCCAGTTAACATCTGGCATATTCAGGTCCCCCATCAACAGCACCTCCCTTTTTTCAGCCATTTTGAGAATGCCCTTTATCATTTTCTTGTCCATTTCCTCCCCTTGAGACGGGGGGGCTGTATACAACCCCTGTGTGGATTGTGATGCCATTCCCTGTCTCCAAGGTGACCCAGGGTTCCTCTTGTCCTCCCCCTTTACTTTTTAGTTCTGTAGCTTTGATCCCTTCCTTTATTTAGAGAGCTACTCCACCTCCTCTTTTACCCTCCCTGTCCCTTCTGTAGATTGTGTACCCTGGTATGTTGACATCTCAGTCATGGTTCTCCATGTACCATGTTTCTGTGACTGCCACACTATCCAAGTGTTCCTCTTCCATCAAGGATACTAGCTCTGGAAGCTTGTTTCCAAGACTATGGGCATTGGTACTCATTGCCCTCCATTTAATGTTGGCTTTATCCTTTTTTACCCCATCCCTGCTCTTATTGCCCTTGTCCATTTTTCCATTTACCCCTGTTCTGCCCTCTATCAAGCTCTGTACCTCAGTGTTTACCCTACTACCAGCCATGTTTTGTGGGGGGAGGCTTGAACTTTCCTGTTTCCTATCAGCACCTCCCCCTTAGCTAGCTTAAAAGCTTGTCAAGGAAGCCTTTAAACCTGTCACCTAGGAGCGTGTTTCCCTTCCTGGACAGATGCAGACCATCATGCCAGTATAGAAGGGAGCAGGTAATGCTGGATGCCTTCCAGGAAAGCTTTCTAGTACAGTTGGTCAAGGAACCAACTGGGGAAAGGAACACCCTTGACCTTGTACTTACAAAAGGGGAGTGGGTGAGGGATGTGAGGGTGGAGGAACCACTGGGAAGGAGTGACCACTGGACAGTATGGTTCCAGTTACAGATGGCTAAAGAGAGAGGGGGCCATCTGGCACAAGAGTGCTGGATTTGAGGAACACCAACTTTAAGATGATGAGGGAGGTATTACAGTGGTTCCTGTGCAAAATTCAGCCAGTTATGGACACACAACAAAGGTGGGAACTGATAAGACAGTGGATAGTGCAGGCAACAGAAACTTGTTGTAGGGCCCAGACTAAGAAAGCTAGGGGAAAGAAATCCAGCTGGACAAGCAAAGAGGTGTTAGACAGGGTGAGGAGGAAATGGGCAGCTTACATGAGATACAAAAAATTGGGGATGGAGGAGGATAGGGAGGAATATCTGCAAGAAGCAAAGGAACTGGCCAGAGGGGTAAGGGCAGCCAAGGCAGCAAGAGAACTCAGGCTGGCACAGGCATAAACAAGCATTTGTCAATGCTGAATGTTGTCTTGCTGGCATTGGCATTGGTAGTGCCGGAGTTAGAGATGCATAATAGGAATGGCAGTGAAGTATTGAAGTGATGCCAACCCCACCCTCACCCTGTAGAGACTGACAGGCATTGGGGTGTGCCTTTGGGGCATCAGCTATAATGCACATGCCATTGTACCTCACCCCTACCCTGTATACACTGACAAGTGTTGTGGTGTGCTTTGGGGTCTTTGGGCATTATACTTACCTCATTCCATAAGGAAATATGCTGAGGTGGGTGCAGTATAGGAGAATGGGGTGAACGGAATGGCCGAACAGTCCAAGGCAGGCCTCAATGGCTGTCACTGGCTCAGGGTGGGGTTGGGGTGGAATGGCATGAGCATTACAGCCAATGATCCCAAGTCACACCCCTGATGTCTGGCAGTCCCTACAGGGTGGGGTGTTACAGTTGGAAACCCTAACATTGTAGGTGTTTGTTGGTATTTTCACTCCAAATTTTCACCAGTGTGACCCCAACTAATGAAGAGCAGCACAATCAGTTTGTTAGCTGAAAGGTGGTTTTGCATAGTGGCTATGGAATTTGGAGACACAGGGATGAAAACACATTTTGGGCAGGATGTGGAAAATGACAACTGTATTGTTCATGAAGAGGCATAAAAAAATGGCAATGTTGAAAATCTGGAATGAAAATATGAAAAATTGGTGAAGTCATGAGCATGCATAGAAACTGTGCAACACACGTCCGTAACCCAATTATTTTGGGGAGTTTTTTAGCCACATTTTCAACATAGGCATTTTGGGACCTCCCCTCATGAACAGTGGCACTGTGATTTTGTTAATCTGAGCCAAAAGTTGATTTCCCACAGCGACCACACCATTGTGCACCACAGGTGCGGAAACACATTTTGGGCAGGCCATGAAAAATTATGGCTGTACTGTTCATAAGGAGGTGTGAGAAAATGGCAGTGTTGAAAATCTGGCATGAAAATATTGCAGATTTGTGAAGTTACAATTGTGCGTGGAAACTGTGCAATGCACGCTTGTAACACAGTCATTTTATGGACTTTCGGCACCCGATTTTCAACATCTGCTCATGAACAGTGTCACCATCATTTTCTCAAACTGTCCCAAAAGGATTTTGCACAGTGACCATGCTATTCTGCGTTGGATGTGCGAAAACACATTTTGGCCAGGATATGTAAAATGACAGCTGTACTGTTCATAAGGAGGTGTGGAAAAATGCAAATTTTGAAAATCTGGAGTGAAAATATTACAAATTCATGAAGTCACGAGCGTGCATGGAAACAGCACAATGCACTGCATTAAAAGCGTACATTTTGGATTTTCACCAAATTTGCAACGTAGGCTGTTTGAGAGGCCCCCTCATGAACAGTGGCACTGTCATTTCATTACTCAATCCCAAAAGGTGATTCCACGCAGTGACCATGAAATCACCTTTTCAGACAGAATAATGCCATGACAGTGCCAGAATTCATTAGGAAGGGTCCCATTAACCCCATGTTGAAAATTTGGTGCAAAAATTCCAATAAATTCCCCAGATATTCACCAAAGCTGAAAACCCCTATTTATACCATTATTCAGCTTACTGGCATTTCCTCAGTTTGTGGTCGGCTTTGAAGAGTGCAGATGTTTTTCCAATCCACCGAAGATCGTTGCACCGGCTCCAGAGGTAAGTATGGGGTGAGGGGGGTGTGGGGAGGCAGGGTGTGCAGAGGGCAGGCGCAGTTTGTGGGAGGGGCAGGGAGACCTCGAGGGACCATTTTCTTCTTTCACAAGATTAAAATAAAAAAAAAATTGCAGGATGTTTTTTCCTTTTCAGGGTAATTTTGCATGCTGGGGTGGGCTCCCAGTGTGCCACCTAAGTGTTTTTTTTGGAGGGATGCTATAGCCGATGGGGGATTGGGCACCCCATCAGCATGCAACGAAAGTGGGGAGCAAGAGCTAGTAATTGGGCACCCCTCGGCATATACAAAATTGGGGGTGCATGATGCCGAACGGAGGGCTCCCCGCAGCACATACATTGGGGCAGGCATGCTGACAGGGGGATTGGGCACCCCAAAGTCGGCATTGTGGCAGGCAGTGTGCCACCATGTTATGTTCTTTTTTCACCAGGGAAAGCACGCTGGGAGGTCCGCTGCATATGATGAGCTTTGTTCACATTGTAGTGGACCTTTTGTTTGATGTGATCACCACATTAAGTATGCATGGTGTGGCACTGTCATGCAGGCTGATTGGGGAATGAGGGATGCACCTACTGATACATGCCCTGCATTCGCCCAACATTGACCGCACCTCCAATTCTGCTACTACCACAATATGTTGGCTGCACATGTGCGAGGCAACATAAAAATAGGGAAAAGACTTCTTTAGGTACATCAAGGAGAAAAGAAGCTGTAAGGACCCAATTGTAAGAATTAACATGGAGGGGGGATGGGTGGAAGAATGAGGTGAAAAGGTAGAAGTGCTCAATGACTACTTCTGTTCAGTGTTTATGAAAGAAAGGGAGGGTGTGCTACCCATAGTATGAGGAAGGATAGAAACAAATGGGGAGATGATGGATGGAGAAATCACAGTGGGGAGGGTGCTGGAGGGGTTAAGGGCACTGAGGGTGGACAAGGCACCAGGACCGGATGGGATACATCCAAGAGTGCTGAAGCAGCTGGCAGAGGTCCTGGCAGAACCCTTGGCAGAATTATTTAATTCATCTCTAGACAAAGGAAGTGTACTCCATGACTGGAGACTGGCTCACATGGTTCCCCTCTACAAGAGTGGACCCAAGGATGAACCGGGGAACTATAGGCCAGTAAGTATAACGTCCATAGTGGGGAAGCTAATGGATACCATCCTAAAGGAGAGGCTAGTGGCACTACTGGAGGTGAATAGGGTGCTGGATGAGAGGCAGCATAGCTTCATCAAGGGCAGGTCATGTCAGACCAACCTGGTGGAATACTATGACTGGGTGACTAGGCAAATTGACGGGACCATGTGGTGGATGTCCTGTACCTAGACTTCAGTAAGGCCTTTGATTCAGTACTGCATGGGAGACTTGGAAGCAAGCTACAGGACACAGGGGCAGGAACACAAATGATGGGGTGGTGGAGAACTGGCTTAAAGATAGGCAGCAGAGGGTGATGGTAGGTGGGGAATATTCATCACCTAATCCTGTGACAAGTGGTGTTCCACAGGGGTCAGTGATGGGCCCAGTGCTGTTTTGCATATTTATTGCAGACATCTCAGAGGGCATCAGCAGCAAAATCAGCCTATTTTCAGATGTCACCAAGATAGGAGCGGTGGCAGATGACCAGGTTGGGTGACAGGGACTGCAGGAGGAGCTGGCAAGGCTGGAGGCATGGTCTGACAGATGGCAGCTAGGATTCAATGCAAAAAAATGCACTGTACTGCACTTCGGAACAAGAACTCCGAGGAGAAGCTACCATCAGGGGAGGGGGGCTGGAGGTAACAGAAGAGGAGAAGGATCTGGGAGTGCTCATCAAGGGAGCAATGAACAATTCCATGCAATGCAGAAAGGCAGCAGCAATGGCAAACAAAATGCTGGGTGCATTGCATGGGGCATTACCTTGAGAAGAAAGGAGGTTATTCTACCATTATACAGATCGTTGGTTAGATCGCACCTGGAATACTGCATACAGTACTGGCACTCATACCTACAAAATGACATTTGGCTGCTGGAGGGGGTGCAGTGTAGGGCAACAAAGATGATTCAGGGCCTGGAGGAATTGCCATTTGAGGTCAGACTAAGAGAGTTAAACATGTACACACTGGAGGAGAGGACGGACAGGGGGACATGATTGAGACCTTCAAATAAATGAAGGGGATAATCAGAACAGACACAGAGGGTCTATTCAGGAGGAAGGTGGGGAGAGACACTAGGGGCCATAACATGAGATTGGAGGAGGGTAGATTCAGGAAGAAGTTGAGCAGGCATTTCTTTCCAGAGATGGTGGTGGCAAAGTGGAATGCACTACCGGCTGAGGTGGTGGCATGTAACACAGTGGAATGCTTCAGGAAGGGGTGGGACAGGGCAAAGGTGAGGGTAAAGTGAGGGAAGGGGAGAGGGGGTGGGGCAGCTGCTGAATAGGGAGCTAGCTGCAATCTCGAGCAGCCTAGATAGACCAGGATGATCTTTTGCTGCTGGCAACTTTTGTATGTTCATATGTTCATATACTGCGTGCAGTTCTGGAGACCCCATCTCCGCAAGGACATAGGATGGAGACAGTCCAGAGGAGGGCAACTAAAATGGTGCAGGGTCTGCACCAGAAGCCATAAAGAGAGACTAAAGGAGCTTAATATGTATACCCTTGAGGAAAGGAGGGAGAGGGGGACATGAGAGAAACTTTCAAGTACCTCAAGGGAATCAACAAAGTCCAAGAGGGTAGCATCTTTCAGAAAAAAAGATGTGCAAGAACAAGGGCACAATTTGAAGCTAGAGGGGGATGGGCCGGGGTAACATGAGGAAGTATTTTTTCATGGAGAGAGTGGTGGACACATGGAATGGCCTTCCTAAGGAGGTTGTGGGGGTCAAAAACAATGGGTGACTTCAAGAATGCATGGGACAAACATAATGAAATTCTAGTGGAAGTTAGGAAGAAGAAGGCTGTTGGTTAACTAGGATCTGCAGTTTATCCAATAGGTAGAGAAATGGGCAGAATGGGTGGGCCAAGCAGTCCTTATCTGCTGTCAAAGTCTCTCTCTCTCTCTCTCACTGTAGATATATATATATATATATATATATATATATATATATATATATATATATATATATTCTTTGTAAAAACTGTATTAATGCACCAGTTAGGTGGTCCGGTGGTGCTGAGGGTTGAATGGCTGGACGCCACACCTCCCACCACGCCGGTGACCCAGGTTTGGGAACAAGCTTGGGTCAGCTGGGGTGGGTGGGGGAGAAGCAGGATCAAGCATCCAGAGGACAGCTCTCCTCTCCTGGGGTGGGTGGGTTTCCTCATCATGCTGCACTAGCAACCTGTAGGAGGTAGAAGGGGTAGTCGCAGTCACCTTGGGGATGTAAGAGGGGATTGGGTGGCAGCGAGTGTCTTTCACCAAGGCACAGAAGCATGCCTGGTGTGAGCTGGATGTCATTGCACATCCACGCCCTAGATAACTTGCACAAGAAAAGCCCTGTACCTTGGATAGGTGACGGAGTCCTCCAGTGCCCTGCCGTCTCACTCCCAATGCTGGGTCCACTTCACCAGCTCTTCTGATCCCCTTAGCTGCCTGGTGGGATGAGGTTGGGCTTCTGGCCAGGTAGGTGGGGGAGTGTCTGTCCCTGATTTCCCAGTGGGTGGACTTCAGGCAGGAGGTAGCATGGCAGAGATGAGAGAGGGTCTTCTGAGAGAGTTCCAAGCATGTGGTGCAATAAAAAGAGTTAACAAATTAAAAAGAATGCACTAATTAGGGTTGAAGACACAAAAGTAGGGAAATGTGGCATTGAGGTTTCCAACCCTAACACCCCCCACCCAACAGGCAGCAACAGGTATTGGGGTGTGTGCCTTGGGATTGTCAACCCTAACACTCACCCCATTACATCAGTAAATAAGATGAGAGAGTACAGTATGTGAGAATGGGGTGAGCATTAGAGTTGACAACTCCAAGGCATAACCTCCATGCCTATTGCTGCCTTATGGGGGGGTTGTTAGGGTTGGAAACCCTAATGCCTCATTTCCCTATTTTTGTGGCTTCAACCCTAACTGGTGCATCAACAATTTTTTTTTACAAAGAATGTCCTTACTTTTTCAGGTAGTATAATCATATCCTTATGCATGTTGGAGTGCAGGGCCCTCTGGGCCCTGTGCTCCTATAAATCCATAATTTTTAGCATTGTGTACTCATATCCTTATTTGACTGTGGGAGCCCAAGACCCAAAGGGCCCTGTACTCCCATCCCTCCATAGCAAAATCTCAAACTGCCTGGGCACAACAGGTATCAGAAGAAGAAAAGAGGAACAAATAGCAAATGAGAATTTTCATATGAAATAAAAATTTCCATTCATAGTGTGCTTCATATCTTTGGAATGACTGAAGATCTCTGCACCAAGCCAGCAATAGTCACATCTGTGGGCCTTCTCCTTTCTAACCTGAAAATTCCAGGCCAAAATTCCAAAGCACCAGGGCACTATATGTGTCAGAAAATGAGAGCTGCACAAACAGGAAAAATCTCCTTGGACAGTACAAAACAAGGATTCTTTTTTAATTTGTATTGTAGTTCATAACTTTTGAATGGCTGAATATTTTTGCACCAAACCAGCAAAAGGCATATCTGCAGACCTTCCTCTTTCTACCCTGAAAATTTCAGAACAAATTTACAAAGCACTTGAGTGCTACAGGTGTCAGAAGAAGAGAACAGAAAAAAAATCCCCCTTAGACAATACAAAAAGATTAATTTTTCATTTATATTGTAGTTCTTTTTTTGTTCGGGCTCCGCTTCTGTGCCCATTGGTCTGTGCCATACATTGCTCCACCCCATGCTGGCACCAAGCCAGCTAAGGGTACATCTGTGGGCCTTCCCATCTCTACCCTGAAAATTTCAGGCCAAAATTCCAAAGCACCTGAGTGTTACAGGTGTCAAATGAAAACATAGGAAAAATCCCTAGACAATACAAAAAAAGATTATTTTTTTCATTTGTATTGTACAGTAGTTCATAACTTTTGAATGGCTGAATATTTTTTTGCACCAAACCAGCTAAAGGCACATATGTGTACCTTCCACTCTCTACCCTGAACATTTCAGGGCAAAATTCGAAAGCAATTGGGTACTACAAGTGTAGAAGAAGGGGAACATAGGTAGGAAAAATCCCCTTAGACAATACAAGAAAAAGATACATTGTTTTGTTTCTATTGTAGTTCATAACTTTTGAAGGCTGAATATTTTTGCACCAAATTAGCTAACAGCACATCTGTGTACCTTCCCCTCTCTAAGCTGAAAATGTCAAGCCAAACTTCCAAAGCAACCAAGCACTACAGGTGTCAGAAGAAGAGAACATAAATAAGGAAAATACCCTTGCAGAATACAAAAAGGATTTTTTTTCACTTGTATTGTAGTTCATAACTTTCGAAGGGCTGAACATTTTTGCACCAAACCAGCAAAATGTATATCTATGGGACTTCTCCTCTCTATCCCAAAAATTTCAGAGAAAAAGTTTCAAAGCACTTAGGCACTATAGGTGTAAGAAGAAGAGAACAACACCAAATAGGAAAAATTTGCTTGGAAAATACAAAACAGGATTATTTTTTCGTCTGTATTGTAGTTCATAACTTTTGAATAGCTGAATAAGAAAGACAGAGAGATTATCTGGACTTTCACAAGGCCACAAGAAGGGTACAGCTGCATCAAAGTCCACAATAACAGGGTGGCTAAAATGGACTATACAGCAGGCCTACAAGACAAACGGATTGTCCCCACCAGAGGGCATACAGGCCCACTCCACTTGAACAATGGCCACATCTTGAACAGACAGAAGTAAAACCTCCATGGAGGATATTTTCAGAGCAGCAACATGGTCTTCTATTCACATGTTTGCCAGACACTACAGACTTGTGATCATGACCAGACAAAAAGCCTCCTTTGGAGCAAATGTACTATCAGCAGCTTACACTATAGGCCCCAGTATGACCACTTGAGCCTTGCCCTGATAGGCAACAATAATATTTGAGAGTAGAGTACTCATGAAAGGCATGCTTAATGACTTCAAAGCCACTCTTGCCGGAGTTGACTAGAATGAGCTGGATAAAATCCAGGACATTGATATGGCGATAACGTTCTTCACAGACAAGTTTAATACTATTTGCGACACCTTTGTACCCTCAAGAAGGTGCAAAGTCCATGGCACACAGAATGGGTGGCTCACTAGAAACCTAATAGAGATGATGCATCATAGAGACAACCTGTGGCATAAGGTCAAAAGCTCAGGAATAGCTCATGACATGCAGTAGTATAATGAAGCTAGGAAACAGTGCCCCTATGCCATCAGGGCAGCCAAGGCCAAACATTACAAAGAGCAACTCGATAAATCTTGGGATAATGGTAAAAGCTTTTGGGGCAACATAAAAGATTTTGCTAGGTAAAGCTGATAAGAACGTACCCTCTGTGCTCAACCTTAATGATGGCACCATGCTGGACCCTCTAGCCATCGCCAACCCCTTCAATGCTGCCTTCACAGATTTCAGCTCTGTCCTCCCTCACAATTGCCTGAATGACTCAGTAGCTCCCCAAGATAACAGTGTCTCACATAACAACCAGCCAAAATTATGTTTCGTGGCGAGTCTCAGTAAAGGACGCTAAGAAAGAGGAGGGTGGGTAGGCACAGAGGGACAGTGAAAAAGCAGAGATACTGAACAAATAATTCTGCTCAGTATTCACAAAGGAAGAGGAGGGGGAGGTACCTAATCCAGTCAATAGAAGCACTCTGGATAGGGGAGTCTATATCAGTCCTTTAACAGAAGAAAGGGTTCTGAAAGAATTCCTACAACTGAAGGTGGGCAAAGCAATGGGGCCTGATGGGATTCACCCCAGAATTCTAAAAGAACTAAGCAGAGAACTGGTAACACCATTAACTACCCTTTTTAACAAATCATGGGAGGATGGTGTGGTACCTGAGTACTGGAGGAGGGCAGAGGTGATTCCCCTTCACAAAAGTGGGAGCAAGACAGAGGCAGAAAACTACAGACCTGTCAGTCTGATCTCAGTGGTAGGGAAAATGATAGAGTCACTTCTGAAGGAAAGAATTATTGAGTACCTAGAGGCCAGTGGGGCACAGGACCCAAGGCAGCAGGATTCACAGCAGGAAGGTAATGTCAAATGAATCTAATCGGTTTCTTTGACTAGGTGACCAAAGTAGTAGACCAGGGAAGGGCTGTGGACATGGTCTACCTAGACTTTAGCAAGGCATTTGACACAGTCCAACACAAAAGATTAATAACCAAATCAGCCAGCCTGGAAGTGGGTACCAGTGTGGTAGCCTGGGTAAAACATTGGCTAGACAACAGGATGCAGAGGGTAATAGTAATAGTAAACGGAGTCCACAGTGAAGAAAGGGGGGTTACTAGTGGGGCACTGCAGGGTTCAGTACTGTGTCCAGTACTTTTTAATGTCTTTATAAGCGACATTGCAGAGAGACTGGAAGGAAAAGTATGTCTCTTTGCAGATGACACAAAGATCTGCAACAGGGCTGATACACAGAGTGGAGCGGAAAGGACGAGAAGGGACTTGGCAAGGTTGGAGGAATGGTTAAATGTATTTCAGCTTAGAATCAATGCAAAGAAGTGCAAAGTAATGCACCTGGGAAACAAAAACCCAGGGGAAGAGTACACAATGGGGGGTGAGATACTGACAACAACAAATATGGAAAGGGACCTGGGGGTAGTTATAGCAGATGACCTAAAGGTGGGCAAGCAATGTGAGAAGGCAGTAAGGAGGGCTGGTGGGATACTGGGATGCATAGGGAGAGGCATCACCAGTAGAAAACAGGAAGTTGTTATCACTCTGTACAGACAGTTGGTGAGACCCTATCTGGAGTACTGTGTGCAGTTCTGGAGACCCCATCTCTGCAAAGATATAGACAGGGTGGAGGCTGTCCAGAGGAGGGCAACTAAAATGGTGCAAGGTCTGCATCAGAAGACATATGAAGAGAGACTAAAGAAACCTAATATGTATACTCTTGAGGAAAGAAGGGAGAGGAGAGACATGATAGAAACTTTCAAGTACCTCAAGGGAAACAACAAAGTCCAAGAGGGTAGCATCTTTCAGAAAAAGAGATGTGCAAGAACAAGGGGGCACAATTTGAAGATAGAGGGAAGATGGCTCAGAGGTAATATGAGGAAGTATTTTTTCATGGAGAGAGTTGTGGATGCATGGAACAGCCTTCCTGAGGAGGTCATGGAGTCAAAAACAGTGGGGGAATTCAAGAATGCATGGGATAGACATAAGGCAATTCTAGTGGGAGGTTAGGAGGAAGTAGGCTGTTGGTTAACTAGGATCTGCAGCTTATCCATTAGGTAGGGAACAAGCAGACTAGGTGGGCCAAGCGTCCTTATTCGCTACTGGGCCCTATGTTTTTATGTTAAATATACAAAAGAGTGCTTGGGAAAACAAGAATAGGTAGCGATTTAATTGACATGAAGATGGTGGGACTCACCCTTGATGAGGTAATCGTCCCAATCACAAAAATCTTCAACAAGTCCCTCTCCTTGGGAAAATTCCCCATCCTGTGGAAGCAGACACTGATCACACCAGTGTACAAAAATGTTGACCGAGCTTCCGTGGCCAACTATAGGCCCATAGTCATACTGTCCCTTCTCTCTAAAGCACTTGAGAGAATAATGTCAGACCAGCTTACTGAATACATGGATAAATACAACATACAGTGACCTCAGCAGCACAGCTTCAGGAAAGACCATAGCACCACCATAGCCCTGATCCAATTCACAGACTATGTTCACCAAGCCATGGATGATGGAAGCCTTGTGGGTCCATTTTTATTGATCTAATGAAGGTGTTTGATATGGTCAACCATAAGATTCTCTTACAACAACTGACAGATCTGGGCCTGTCACCAGCCTTTGTGGGCTGGTTTAGTAACTAGCCACCAGGAACCAAAGGCTAAAGATTGGAGCAATGCTATCTACTGTCAGAGAGGACTCCCTAGGTATCCCTCAGGGATCCATCCTAGACCCTCTACTGTTTAGTCTCTTCATAAACAGACTTCCCACATCATGCCCCAGCAGAGTCATCCTTTATGCAGATGATGCAGTAATTCTGAGCCGCAGCCCAAATATAAGTGAACTGGCAAGTAAACTGTAAACTGCCTTCAACTTGTTGGAGGACTTGTTTACAAACTACAAACTTCTCCTCAACTATAAAAAAAACAAGATGATGTTACTAACCAGCCCCAACCTTAGGAAAAAGAATCCCACGTTGACCATCACCAACAACAAGAATGCCCCACTCGAGCAGACACAGGTATTCAAATACCTGGGTAATCACATCGATCAATCCTTCACCTTATCCTATAACATTGATCACATGGTAAAAATCATCAATGCTAAGCTTGGAATCCTGAATAGACACAGGAAATACCTCACACCCGATGCCCTGCGACTATCGGTCACAAGTTCTGTACTGTCAGTGGTTGATTACAGACCAGTGGTATACAGCACAGCCTCTGACACTGCCTTAGAAAGGATCTTCACTGTGCTAAATAAGGCCTGCAGGCTTGTCCTAGGGGCTGGCAACCAACTGCATACATGCCTGCTATATAATCACACAAACTGGCTCAACTTTAAGAACAGGATAAAATTCCAGACCTGCATCCTAGGCAAAAAAGCTCTACTAGCTCTTGCTTGTACCACCTCGCATTTAACAAATGTTCCAGACAACTAGTTCCCAGCACAATACCAATGGTACTTCACATTGTACTTTCAAGGTACCTTTCAGAAGAACATCCCTTGGGGAACGCTTCTTCTCCTACAAGGCTCCATAATGGTTGAATGATCTCCCAGTCCACACAACTGGCTTACAGAGCCTAAGGATCTTTCAAACACAACTTAAACAGCACCTCACCAACTTATGCACTTGCAACTGCTTCAAGTAATACCTACTTCCCTATAGGAGATCCATCCCATCACTTAGTAGCAACACTTAGCCTCTCACCACGGCCACCACTACCTATAGTAATAACCCTTAGTCATATCACTTGCCTTGTGAGTCTCTAATCTCCCCACCCCAATCCCTTTGTTTATCTGAAGACCCCCAGAGTCCAGCCTAAGGCCTCACCACCTATACCTGTGAGGCTACTCCTCCCACTACCCTCTCCCTGCAATTCACCCCACTTTTCCCTGGACATTTCCCTCCCTTCACACCACTAATGTCCCACCCCCATCACGCTTAGCTATATCACTAAGCTCTGACAAAGCCTTCCTCTGGTGGCACAGGGTTTCTCTTTCCATCTCTATAATCCTTTCTGTTCTTTCCCATTCTCCTTTAATTAAGATCATATAGTAGTCTAAACTCTATATGTATTATGTCCCCACTCTTTACACTAGAATGTATAAACTACTCTAAAGTCTGTAACTGAGTGAAATTATCATTTAGAACCTTGCCAAGTGACCTTGTAGTTGATTCTTGTGTCAGTACTATTTTTCTGTATTGTATATCCTGTCTAGACATGGAACCTTTCTAAACAAGCTTCCAGCTCAAAGACTGTTTCCAAATCCATAAACCTGAAACTTAGAACACTGCTATTTAATAACCCATGATGTACAGACTGGAATGCTATAGATATAAATACAATACAATGGTAGTTTACTCACTTGGTAAAGGTGATTGTGTTAGTTTATATCCATGGCACTCCACGACCCACCCTTACACAAGCACTCACTATGGAACTTGCATTTTGTGAGTCACATGGTACAGTAAGTCTACAGCATGTAGGAATTTGGCATAGAAAAACTACAGCCACCTCTCTATGTGCCTGAGGTTTTGCCAGTGTAGTAATAGGTGAATGAATAACGATCAAAACAATCAGTTGTGTGCTCCATTTTTTTTAGGCCCATGTGGTTCAGTTCCCTAAAGGTTTCAGTTCTTTAAATGTTTCAGCTGATGAAGATTTTAACTGGGGGTAAAGGGGGCCTCTGAGACCTGGGTGGACCAGAGAAATTTGATCTTAGGTCATATGTGCATTGAGTAGCCTATCAGATGGACCTGGAACCTACGATATAGGGACTGGAGTGTCGTGGATATAAACTAACATTATCACCTTCACCAGGTCAGTAAACTATCAGTTTACTGTTTTAAGATCCATAGGTGATGACTGACCCTTAAAGGCAAAAGCGCTTCAGTTGAGAGAAAGTTTTAATGACTGCTAGGAAGAATCTGTTCAGAAAGTTGTCTCTTTGAAGAAGACCCTGTTCTCCCCTAAAGAGGAAAATTCCTTGTCATCTTGATGAAGGTTTCTCTCCACCCATTTTCACTTCCCCAAAGCAACTGTTCAGTCAAAAGTGGTATTTAGGTTTGTGATCATACAGGGCCAGATTTTCAACGGGTGGTGCATCACCACACTTAGTTTCTGCCAGTGCACTGAATGAGTCTGCCACAACTGCATCTCATTTTGGTTGGTCAGATGCAGCTGTGACAGTTTATCCAATTTATTGCTGCCATAGGGTGCTTCTTGGACTGAATAAACTGCACAGTAGTGTGACACAATGGCAGGTAAAAAATTCAGCAACTTTATTTTACTTCAGCATCTTTCTTCTTTTTAGCAATCCATATTTAAACAGAAAACTGGTACATCATAAAAAAAAAACATAAATGGCAATTTCACAACATAGAAATCACTGGGATTCCATGGCCAGAAAGAGCTAGCCATCTCAGGTGTTCTACTTTAATACCTAGGAGCAATGCTCAGAGCTCCCTGCTGGAGTCTGTCTCCAGACCTAACACCTATCTGAAATAGCTTGCAATAGCAGCCTTATATACTTGCTTACAAACCCATTTGATTCTAAGCCCACCCCATCTAGTATTTCAAACTTTTATTTACACAATACAAACTGTTTTTAGTTCAATCTTCATTCAACAGTATTGTTATAATAGTTATATAACATAACACTAGAAACAAATGCTTTCTAATTTGTATTTTACAAGAAAACTCAAAAGACTTCATGAATAACTAATGGGCTCAACCTTCATTCAAACAGTCCTGCCTTAGGCTGTGTAAGTTTAGTGGCTACAGGCCAGCAGACTCCTAAAGGAGTCCTGAATTTACACAGGGGAGAGTAGACCAGTGAGAGAGGGGTAAGTGGAGTTCCTTTCCCTTAGGACCATTGTTTCACCTAACTGTAAACATTTGAACAAATAGTAACAAAATTCACTTGCTTCAGTTTCTTTGGGAAGTTTCTATGTCAGCATTTTAAAGCCATTCAAGTAAATTACACACAGGTAAAGTGGAAACAGGAAACAATCCTCCCCACATCATTCTAACCAAACCCCAGCCAGAAAACCAACAGTAAGTGCAAATACAGCAATTTTATTCCCAATACCTTTTATTTTATGTGCTGAGAAAAGAGGAAATGTAAAAGATACATCCTTAAACTATTTTTCAGTGTACCCTTAACACTACCACGCCTTGTAACCCTTTTACAGCACAGTTAAATAGTAGTGCCCACGAAGGGCGATGAAGGGCAGCTCCTGACCTGAGAAACCACATTTGCTAGCAGCACCCTACAAGTCAAGAAATAATCACCTAGGAAGTGCAAACCAGACCCCCAGTAGCATTATCCCCAGCAGCACAAATGTGCATAAAGTCATGGCGACACAGGCAAACGCTCGAGAAGCTAAAAACACAGCCTCCCCAAAAAGATAGGTGGCTCAAACCCCTTGCACCAACTTTCCCCAAAGGCTATCCGCCACTTTCGCTCGGGGGGGAGGGAGAAGAACATCCTAAAACTCACAACATTCTACCTTTCCCCATTCAAATATTTACTCCACGTAGTACAAAAACAGTGCTAAACTGTGTGTTTCTTTTACAAACATTCTTTCAAGCCTATTATTGTCAATTTCCCTGGACTGCATAATTAATATAGAACTACCAGACTCACAGCACTGCGCTTAAACCCTTTTATCTCCCAAAATGCAGCCTGCATAAGCATGAAATTAGTGAAGCCCCACCACCATGAGGAACAGCCTTTATTTACCACCTGCAAGTCCATGAGTGGCGTTTCCACTAATAACCTTCCTATTTACTTTTACTATTCAAGCACTTCTGCTTCCCACTATCAATATAGGGACAAATAGCAGAGCACTATACAATTCAAAGCACCGTTTTGTGCAGTATTGCTTACTAGCATCTGCTATTATTCGAATACCTTCCAGAAGCAGCAAGGAATTCTAACTCGGGCATTCACTACTTCTTAGCATCCACAGGACCCCTATAATTCCTATTAGGAAAACGAATCCCATAAAGAACTTCAAACAAATATTTTCCAGCCCCATTTCATTACAAAACTTCATCCATACCTGTACTATAAATAACTAGAACACCTAAGCACTTTATAGCTTTTGCATGGGGGAAGGGGTTAACATTTTTCTAAAACCCTCACTCATCACAGGTCACCCTGTGACAACAGCAGCTTACACCAAATATTTGGTGCAAACACTGTGGAATGGGTTCCTGGGATTGACGTAAGGTAGAATATAAAAAGTTGATTTCACTTGCAGCAGTTGCTGCATGGGATATAAAATCCCTTAGATTGCTGCAAGCCTGGTGTGCCACATCTTTGGTACAACCAGGGCTTACAGCACTTGGACCCTTTCAAAAATTCGGCCAATAGTCTCTACATCATCAGTCTGGAAGGCAGAAGAAAGACTGTGCCATGAATCAGGTGCTGCTGATGGAGACACTTTAAATGATAGGAGGAAGTCAGAGCACTCACCACCACACAGTAGCTTATGGACACATTGATTCAGTGCTTAAATCCTTTATTCAAGTGTTGCAGTTACAAACATTATAAAAAAAGGCTCCACTGACCAGAATGCCAGACATGTTTCACATTGAATGTTTTTTCAAAGGCAAGGCACCTAAGAGATGACAGCAATAAAGTGTCTTCCTTAAAGAGACATGTTACTATGTAGCACTTAGCTGTAATCAAGTACTATAAAAAAAGAGTGTCTTAGAAAGACATGGTGCAAGAGGAGGAGCTGTAGTCCTGTCTTGCCCTGTGGACTACAACTCAAAGCCTACAAATTATTTTGTATTTTTGGGCAGCCCTCTGTATTTCTAAACACATATTGACCCATCCAGGGTATATTTTATTATTTTTTAGCTAGTATTTAAACTGTTGGCAAGTGAGGAGTGTCCCGTGACCTTGGAGAACACGTCCGGGTCACTCTGAGCATATTTACTCACGATTTTGCAAAAGACAGTGTGATAGACATTTTCCTGGTGTGATCTGTGTCTCAGCTCCTAGGAAGACTGTGTTGCTATTATTACTTTGCAAACCTAAATGAAACTTGTGCTGTGTGAAATTGAATGCGAGTAGCTGGAGCCCTGTAAACACTTGCAGGAGGAGGAGGAGGAGCTGTCGTCCTGTCTTGCCCTCAAAGCCTACAAATTATTTTGTACTTTGGGACAGCCCTCTGTGTTTCTAAATACATATTGACCCCTCCAGGGTATATTTTATTATTTTTTTAGCTAGTATTTAAACTGTTGGCAAGCGAGAAGCATTCTGTGACCCTAGAGAACATTTCTTGGTCACTCTATGCATATTTATTCCTGGCCTTAGCGAGCAGGGCGAGCTAGAGCAGGGTGAGCATGCAGTACTGCACGAGAAGATGCATGCAAAGACATGCACATCGTTGCACATGTCTTGCGTGTCTAGTGGGATACAGTGCCACAGGAGTAAAGGTAAAGTAAGACTATCAACCCTTTTAAAATATACTGGAAGCATTGTGGTTGTGCTGACAAGACAAATTGTGTCCTCTACTACATTCATTGTGTAGGCTTGAGTACTACATTAAGCACATAGCTGAGTCCCATACAGCCATGCTTATAAGATGTATAATATACTGAAAGGATGAAGAAAACTGTTGATATTGATGGGGATATTGGGTATTTATGTGTGGAATGCACTATGTGCATGGTTGCTCAAACAACAGTCATGAATCCATTTACATGTAACAAATGTAGGTATAACCTTGAACTTCAAATTGAAATAAATATGTTCTCCCTCAGACTCAAAGCTATTGACTAGGCCCAACTACAAATGGCACAAAGATTAAACATGAACATTGATACTCCTTGTCCTACCACAGATGCTATGGATCCAGCAATATCACTAAATAAAGGAGATAGCAGTGGTAAAAAGAAAAGTTCCAAAACAAATATGAAGAAGGGGAAAAAGGGATTACAAAGAAAGTCCATAAACACAATGGGCCAGATATTCAAAAGGGTTGCGCATGGTGCAACAGTGTTGCACCATGCGCAACCCACTGATGCACCCCGGCGCGATATGCAAATGGGGATTGTGCCTGGCACAAATCCCGATGCGCCGGATCGCATCAGTAATGTAGGCGGTGCAGGTTGGGGGGGCGTGCCCATGCATAATCTGCACATCCCGATATTCAGCCCGGGATGTGCTGAGTCCATGCATGCGCAACCCCTACTTGCATCACACACAGGTGAGCCAAAATAAAAGGAACAATGGCTGGCCACCCACAGGTGAGCTGCCATATTGCAGGGTGCAACACGGCAGCTGCCACCTGTGGATGGCCACCCAAGCTCCGGCTGCACCTGGCAGCGCCTCCCATGCCTGATCATGGGCATACATAGAAAAATGAACCTCCAAAATCCCTGGTGGTCCAGTGGACCCCTTGCAGCCTGATCGCGGGCTGTAGTTAAAATAAAAGAGGTCCTATATCCTTGGTGGTCCAGTGGACTGCTATTAGCTCGATCGTGGGCTTAAGTATTGATAAAATAAATTCTATATCCCTGGTGGTCCAGTGGACTGCTCACAGCCCGATCGCAGGCTTAAGTATAGTAAAATTAAGTCCAATATCCCAGCACCCCACCTACCTGCCGCCCCGCTGCCCGACAACTGAAACCATAGGTAGGGCTGTACGCCCATTGGATCCATTCACATATCTGGAATGTGTAGTATGGTATGGGCTGCACACCCATTGTCTTATGCTGTGGACCAATGGGCGTACAGCCCTACCTACAGTGTCAGTCGGCGGGTGATGAGGCGGCAGGCGGCAGGCATGTGGGGTGTTGCCGTCCGCCACTGACCATTGGGGGATTGGGGCAGTGGGGCTCAGTGGGTGGATGGGGAGGGGGGTCCACTGGACCACCAGGGATATTGGACATAATTTTCTTATACAAATGCCTGCGATCGGGCTGTGAGCAGTCCACTGAACTGCCAGGGATATTGGACTTTATTTTATTATACTTAAGCCCATGATCAGGCTGCGAGCAGTCCACTGGACCACCAGGGATATAGGACTTATTTTATCAATACTTAAGCCCGTGATCAGGCTGACAGCAGTCCACTGGACCACCAGGGATATAGGGATATCTATTATTTTACAAATGCCTGAGATCAGGCTGACAGCAGTCCACTGGACCACCAGGGATATTGGACATGAGTTATAGTTACTGAAGCCCACGATCAGGCTGTGGGGCACATTGCCATGCTGTGCAGGGAGCGTTGGTCCCTGGCGGCTGCTGCCTGGCAGGGCGCCAGGCGCAAGTCACCAAGGATCAGCACACCCTAAATAGCAATGGGGCCATAAAGATAGCAAATGGCCCCATTTGTGTCTTGCATACATTATGGCCCCATTTTCATGTGCACTTTTGTATATCATGGTTGATGCGCATAGCACAATGTAACTTGTGCTAGCACATCCCCCTGCTCCACTCTGGCCACTTTCGCTGGTGCAGTGCCACTGTGCCATGTACACTGTGGGTGACCAGGGTGCAATAGTCAACTATGCTGTGCCATGGTGCAACTCCGTTGAATATCGCCCAGTCAATGCCCCTGCGCAGCCAAGTTGCGCTGCGCCCAGGCTTGCACCACAGCCTGGCGCAGTTTGAAAATCTGGGCCAATGTTGTTAGGGTCAGATGACAAATGTTCAGAACAGCAAATGTCATATAATAATATAAGTGTATCCAAAAATTAAAAAAGGATGAGATAAAATGAACATCCTGATGAAACTAAAATGTATAATGACAATGAGTGGTTTGAAGTTCAAGCTAATAAAGTGACAAAAAGAGGAAGAAGGGCAGACTACTTTGAACTTTCTTTACTAAATCACTTTGACCCACTGGTAGTACTAGAGAACCATGATGTAACTAACATGACCCTTAATCTGTTATACCACTATAGGGGATACCAGAGAACAATCAGGAACAACTTAATAGTGCATCGAAAATAAAGGGGAGTATTGTTGCTGAGAATGAGTTGTTGCTTGACCTAAATAATGAGGGAAACCAGGAGGCTATACATATGGAACTTGATGCAGTACCATCAAATAGGGACGTGATAGTCGTAGGTGCTCAATTATCAAAAACCTTGACCGCATAATTTGTAATATTGACAAATCTACTAGAACTGTTTCAAGTTTTAGTGGTGCTAGATTATATGATAACACTGTAATGATGGACAATATCTTGCAAAACACAGGTACATGTCCTCTGGTTATTATTCATGCAGGGTCCAATGATACATGGCAAGCACCAATGCAAAAAATGAAACAAGACTTTGTATCATTTATAAATAAATGTATTGACCATGGCTGTGAAGTAATTGTTTCAGAAATCCTCCCTATTCCTCGAGCATCATGACAGCATCAAATAAAAATCAGAGACATCAATAATTGGCTCGGTATGTGGTGTATGAAACAAAGTATAAAATGTCTCACACGTTGGGAAGAATATTATGGTGTTTCTAAATTGTTATCATATGATGGCCTACACTTCAGTAGAGGGGGTAACAAAGTCTTGGGTACACAGCTTAACAAACTCATAAATAAAAGTTTAAACTAAAGGATTGGGGGGAGAGGTGTCCAAAGAACATCACTCTTGAAAACAGAAAGAATAATATAATTCCATTATCTAATACTATGCTGTTAAAAAGTAGTATAAAAACAAAAAAACAATTGTGCCCAGAGCCTAGGTATGTTACTAATGAATGCCAGAAGCTTACACTGTAAAATAGATGAATTACATTTTCTAAAAAAAAGAAAATATATTAATTTGTTGTATTACTGAGACTCGGGGTACAGATGATGCTTGGAATATGGACATTAGAGGCTACAACAGATTTTATAAAAATAGGAAAAATTGTTTGGGAGGAGGCATTGCCATATATGTAAGAGAGTTTATCAAATCAGTTGAGATATATAACACTGAGGAAAATGAAAATGAAATTGAGTGCATATGGGTTGAACTATTATTTAACAACAATAATTTAACAGAGGGCTTGGTCTATCGACCTCCAAACCTGACTACTGAACAAAATATTAATCTATTACATTTTATTGAAACTAGGAACATTGCAGGTGATTACGTCCTAATGGGGGACTTCAACCTATATCATATTAATTGGCCTCACTGGACAGTAAGGTAGCATTAGAAAGAAAATTTATTGATCTGTTTATCCAGTTAAATCTTGAACAAATGGCTAATTTACCAACTAGGGGAAACAATACTGTAGATCTCATTTTAACTAATTGTGATGAAAAAATATATGACATTCAACTACATCCACCACTCGGTGTTTCTGATCATAATATGATAACAGCATGTTACAAAAATAATATTGAATACACTAAAGGAAAAACAGTAGTAAGAGATTTCCACAAAGTAGACTATCAGAAAATGATGGATCAACTGGGAAAATGGAAATGGGAGGAAGATCTTGTAGATAAAGATCTAGAACTAATTTGACATCTAATTAAACATCAACTTTTGGACTGTATTGAGAAATATGTACCGATTAGAGCTAAATATAATAAAAACAAATATACCCCCCTTGGTGGAACAATAAAATAAAAAACAGATTCAGAAAAAGAAGAAAATATTTCAGAAATTTAAGAAAAAAATACGGCAGAGCTAATCAACAAACTTAAACTGTGTAATAAAAATATTAAAAGAATGATAAAAAGAGCTTAAAAATATGGAATTAAAATTAGCATCTAGGATAAAGGACAACAAAAAACAATTGTTTAACTATATCAGTACTTTAAAAGGTAATCAACATGCTATAGGGTCCCTAAAAATGGATAAAGGTATAATAATAGGTGAGGAGGAGATAGCACAGACGTTAAATAACTATTTCCTTAGTGTCTTTGAAAAAAAAGATCCTCAAATGTAACAGATTGAGTTGACTACGTCAAACTTTCCTAGTATCAGCAGCTCTGAAGTTTATGATATAATACATTCACTGAAAACCAATAGCTCACCTGGACTAGATGGTATATCCCCCACGACATCCAAGAATTAGCCCCCATTATAATTGAACCACTCACTTATCTTTATAATAAGTCTGTAGGGGATGCTATTGCATTAAAGGAAGGGAGTATAGCAGTTGTAACTGCAATTCATCAGGGAGGTAAAAGAGGTGAACTCAAGAACTATAGACCAATTAGTCTGACATCTGTGGTTGGTAAAATCATGGAGAAATTATTGCAAAGGTGAATTACTGATCACTTGATAACAATGGGGTTAATAGATCAAATTCATAGTCAGCATGGATTTGTTCCTGGGAAATCATGCTTAACTAACCAACTCAATTTCTTCGAGCCCATAAGCCAGGCCCTTGATAAGCGCATTCCCAGTGATGTGATTTATCTTGATTTCGCAAAAGCGTTTGATAAAGTATCTCATTTTGTATTAATAAATGCACTCTTAAAGATTGATCTATCACCCAATATTGTAAGATGGATCAGTTCCTGGTTGGATAATAGATACCAGAAGGTTGCAGTTAAGGGGAATTACTCCACCTGGGGTTGTGTAACTAGTGGCGTCTCACCGGGATCGGTTTTGGGACCTACCCTTTTTAATATCTTAGTCGCAACTATGCCAATTTTGAACAGAGTATGGCTTGCCAAATATGCAGATGACTGCAAG
The DNA here is from genome assembly GCA_016271365.2 of Neoceratodus forsteri. NCBI lineage: Eukaryota > Metazoa > Chordata > Ceratodontiformes > Ceratodontidae > Neoceratodus > Neoceratodus forsteri. The sequence continues at coordinate 656,933,262 of CM028132.1, forward strand.
CTGGGGGGCTTGTAACCACCATAATAGACAAAGCTAATATACAAAAACAGTTAGCTTTATTGATGGAATGGGGGCAAACTATGCATATGCATTTCAACTGGTATAAGTGCAAGATTATGCATATTGGGAAGAACAACCCATGTTGTAGTTATTTATTTTTTATTTATTTTTATTGAAATCTAGGATTACAATACCTTTGAGCAGGAACTGCTTGTTTACAAAGGTTCCATGTCAAAGGAATGGGGGGTATACATACATACAAAGGTCAGCATAATAATACATAGTTACACAATAAAAAGAAGTAAGAGACTGAGGCATAGGAAATTCCAGTAATTCAAAATGTGCCAAATGTTAGGTAGCATGGCATACCAGCCAAGGGCAATCTTAGAAATAAGCACTGCAGGTGAGAGGAAAGGGGGTATGAAGGCAGGAAGGTCACTGTCGGAGGGTAGAGGGTGAGGTAAGAGCTCTAAAGGGGAGGGAGGGGAGGGATAAAAGTCAGGAAATGCCCAGGGGGGAGGAAAGGGAGAGGGTGCAATGGGGTAGGCAGGTAGAAGGGGGCAAGGCTGGGAGAGGTATCTGTCAAGACTGAAGTTGAGGGCAGTGAGCGGTGGGCTCCTGATTATGCGAAGCAGTCACAACGACTAGTTCAAATGAGCTGAAGTCAGAGTTGTCTCTTAAAATGGCCAAGAGCAGCAGCAGTAAGAGTTTCTTTGTTGAGAGTATTGTACCACTGTAGTGCTCTGTGGGCAAAGGCCCTCTGGCCCATGGTAGTCCGGCATCTGGAGACAAGGAAGGTTAGTTGTTGTGAACTTCTAGTTTGCTGGGTGCTGTGGTGGTCAAAGAGGAGCTTTTCAATGCCCAGGGGCATGACCCCGAGGAGGACTTTTTTGGCTAAGAGGCAGGTTTGATACTGTATCTGGCTGATGAGAGGAAGACATCCTGCCCGAGTATACAGGTCACAAGTGTGTGTAAGTCAGTCAGCCCCAGTTAGCAGCCTGCATGCTTTGTTGAGTGCAACTGTAATTCTGTGGAGGGCAGAGGTGGAGGCAGAGTCATAAATTGCTAGCCCGTAATCGATGATGGAGGTGACAGAGCTGTTGATAGCCAAATGGAGAGTGTCAGGAGTCATGCAGTGTTTGTGCCTGTAGAGCAGGCCTATACGGATGTTGGTGGCTTTGGTGACAGAATCTATGTGCCGATGGTAGGAGACTGAGCTATCCAATGTGACACCTAGGTATTTAAAATCAGGAATGTGTTCAAGTAAGGTCCCTGTTTGGTTTAGGATGGTGAGGTCATGGGATTTGTACTTGCTCCTGGCGTGCAGAAGGTCATAACCTTTATTTTGCTGTAGTTCATGATCAGTTTGTGCGACTTCAACCATTCTTCGATGCGCATGAATTCAAGCTGTAATTGTTTCTCGAGGAGCTCTGCATTTTGGTGGCTGGTGAACATGACTGCATCATCGGTGTAGAGCAGTAATTTCTGGTGGCACTGGGAAGGTCATTGAGGAAGAGGCTGAAGAGTAGTGGCCCCAGGACGAACCCCTGTGGGACCCCTGAAAGGACTGGCTTTTCTTCCGAGGTGATACCAGCAATCCTAACCTGCTTTACCCCCTCCCCAAGGTAGCTTGACAACCAGAGCAGCGCTTCATTGGAGAGCACAATTTTTGATATTTGCTTGAGTAGAAGTGGGTGGTCCACAGTATCAAAGGCTTTTGTAAGGTCGATGAATACTGCCTACACAGTTTCCTTGATCGAACGTGGTATGGACGAAGCCCGTGAATTCTAATAGTGCAGTGGTGGTACTGTGCCCTTTTCAGAAACCATGTTGCTCAGGACACTGGATGTCATATTTTTCCAGGTACTTGACTAATTGGTCTGAGGCGATGCGCTCCAGGGCCTTAGACAATGGAGGGAGGATGGAGATAGGTATGTAGTTGGAGTGCAGTGATTTGTCTCCACTTTTGTGTACTGGTGTGATGGTCGCCTGTTTCCAGCAAGATGGGAAATGGGACATCCTTAGTGATAGGTTGAGGACCTTTGTCAGGGGTTCAAGGACTTCTTCAAGGACAAGTGCTAACAACTTCAGGTCAAGGGAGTCACCGCTGTAGCCTGCATTGTGAATGGCCTTCCGAATATAGGTTCTGGCTTCATGCACTGGGATCTCCTTGAAGTAGAATTGTGGGGCAGGGTGTAGGAGAGGAGTAGTTGCAGGAGGGTTACTACCAGAGGGGGCATCAAAGAAATTAGAAGGGAGGACACTACCCAAGTTGGAGAACACATTGTTAAAGGTGTTGGTGTTTGTGTACAGGTCAGATGTTGGTGTTCCATTTATGTTGAGCATGGTGGGTGGTGACATAGGGTCCTTGCCTGTAACATCTTTCAAGTTACTCCAAAATTTTTTTCCATCACCCCAGGAATTGGAGAGAGCTTCCTTGAGGTATTTGCTTTTGGTGCTCCTAACTGCCCTCGTGCACTTATTTCTGGAAGCTTTATATTTATGAATATCCCCAGGTTTGGATGTTGCACGGGCACAGTGCCAGAGATGATCCCTATGTTTGAGTAAAGTGATTAGATCAGGGGTTATCCAATGGTTAGCTCTGCCCCTGACCTTCAGCTTTTTGAGAGGTGCAAAGATATTGCAGGCTGCAGTGAAGTGGCTGATGAAAAGGTCTAAGGCTTGGTTTACATCAATGGCAGAGTCGATTGCTGTCCAGTCCAGGTGGCTTAGGTGTGTCTTTAGTACTGTAGCTCAAGGTACCCCTGCTTTAACACTCTGGTGTGAATTATTTTAGGAGGGGCTTAATGAATTTGTTTGTCCAGGTACATGTGACCAGTGAGTGGTGACTGATCCCATCAGGGAGCACTGAGACTTTTGAGATGCGTTCAGGGTGATTAGTAAGGATCCAGTCCAGAAGTGTGTGCGACCCTGTCCTATAGTTGCATCTGGTGGGGGTGGTAACAAGCCGGGTGAGGTTCTGTGACATGACAGCATCCTTGTAGTTATCACCCCAGATATTCCTTTGCTACAGTCTGTATCTGAAGAGAAAGATCCTGGCACTATAATAACCAACGATCTTAACTTTGACAAAAATTGTACTGTAAAAGTGAAGAAGTGCCAACAAATAATAGGTTCTATCTTGGCAAATATAGAGTAGAGAGCAGGAGGTATTAATGCCATTATATTCTAGTCTGGTGTGACCACACCTTGAGTACTGCTCCCAGTTTAATAAGCCTCATTCTATAAGAAGCTGTAGATTGGTTGAAGGTGTCCAGAGGAAATACACTAAAAAATAAGAAATCAAGAGAAACTGGACTATATAACCAGATTAATAACTCTACAGTTATCCTCTGTAGGTTATAGACAAATCCGTGGGGACCTATGCTTTACATATAAAGCACTTAAAGATGGTTATATAGGTGTGACTGTAGGTTTGACTTTTAATGATACCATAGCCAATACAAAAAATAATGGACTTAAAATCATGGAGGGAGTTCATAAAAACTAATAAAAGAAGTACATTTTTCACACAGAGGATTGTTGTAATATGGAATAGTCTGCCTGCACATGTAGAATCCAGTCCGACAATGGACACTTTCAAAACTAGACTAGATCTTCACATGGGTAACAGAAAATATATATACCACCCATAATAGGGTGGCAAGTTCTTAAAAGGGCATCTAGCCTATTGAACTTGTATACATTCTATGCATCTAGAAAACTGAGTAGTGCAAATGTATTTATTTATTTATTTACGAGTTTTACCAGGAAGGCATGCTGAGCAAACATATGCTCGATTCCAGATGCGTCCTCGGGGCTAGAGCCCAATACAAACAAGTACACACAATAGTAGATAGTACAATACAGCATGGAGAGGTGTGGCTAAAACTGCCTTACAGACACCAGCAGAATAGCTGTATGTAGACTGTTATAAATACTGCAGGGGAAATAGAGAGAATTTATATGAAATAATCCTATAGACGTCCAATTCCATAGAGCATGGGTACAGTGGAGTTAGAAGAGTTTTGAAGAGATACTGCTAGAAACATGTGCAGCTGGAGGAGAAATGCATATTCAAATGCAAATTCAAAAATATATACTGTAGAACTAGAAATAATCACTGACAAAAACCATTGCTATAATCACGTTGTCCCTTTAAGGTGCAACATTATTTTGTCAGTGATTATTCATATACTTTGTGGACCTCTTGGCGGTAAAATTACTCACACTTAGGATTCTATTGCAGTGTTCCAAAACTACTTACATTTCTGAAAACAAACAGGCAAATGAAACAAAAAGAAGAGAGATGCTTGCTGGGGTCAGGGTCGGCATCAAGATACACAGTAGGTACTGACCTTTAACTCCGTTTTGGCATCTGATGCTGATAGGTCTGAAACTGAAATACAAAAAAAAAAAAAGTACAGACAGTATTTTCATTATTATCATTGTTGTTTTGTTTTGTTCTGGGACTCAGCGTGTCACACGACATTCATCACACCATGCTGGAGTGAGTATTGGCTGATATCCAAACTGTACCATTTTCTTTTTGGCTGCAGTGACACTGGCTGACAGCTCTGAAGTAACAGTGTCTGCCATTAGTCCTAATATACAGGCTATCAGACTTAATATCTCAGCACTGATATCATGCTTGATAGCTTTGGAGCCAAGGAAGTTGATCCATTTACCTAGTGACATCATGCATGTCTCAGCGATACCAAAGCAAACACAAAAGATGTTAAGCAGCTGCTTTTCACACTGACAATGGATCAGCTGGCAGCTGATCAGCTGTCTGCAATTAAATTTTGGCACAAAATGGCCAGTAGGAAAAGAAGCACAGAGTTTAGTTTACGTGATTATTTATAGTTCTACAGTGTAAAGTACATTACTGTAAACAGTGACTTAATACCCTAAAAACTAACAATCATAGTCCTAATCACAGTGATCATTTTCAGTTCGCTTCTCTTCTGAAGCATTCAAGCATATGCTAGAAATAAAAACTTGTCTCACAGATAACAATTTATTAATAACAGCAGACATTTATGCATCTGATTTTATGGAACTGATTTTAATGCAAGTATACTATTGCTTCACAGAGACGGCTAACATAACAAACAGCAAGGCTTGACCATTAAAAACATTTATAACATTGGTTTACGGCAGGGATACAAGTGATTGGTGCAGGGCAATCACATGACTGTACATTAATTCCTCATACATGCACAGCAAGTGGAAGTGGTGATCAGTCCCTGGAAAGCAATTAATCAGCCCTCCTGATCTTATTATGCCATAGCCTAATAATTATTTTAGGTGCCCATTGTTGTTTTCGCTAAGCGAAGGTTCCCCACTGTGTGTCTTCCAACCCAGTCACCCACCCCAAGAAACAGTGAGACCCTAGCTACTGCCCACTCACCCACCCAGTGGAACATAGAAACATAGAAACATAGACTTTGATGGCAGATAAGGACCACTTGGCCCACCCAGTCTGCCCAGTTCCCTACCTATTGGATAAGCTGCAGATTCCAGTTAACCAACAGCCTACTTCCTGCAACCCCCCACTATAATTGCCTTATGTCTGTCCCATGTATGTTTGAATTCCCCCACTGTTTTAGACCCCCACAACTCTCCAGGACGGCAGTTCCATGTGTCCACCACTCTCCATGAAAAGAATTTCACATTACCACTGAGCCGTCCCCCTCTAACTTTAAATTGTGCCCCCTTGTTCTTACACATCTCTTTTTCTGAAAGATGCTACCCTCCTGGACTTTGTTGATTCCCTTGAGGTACTTAAAAGTTTCTATCATGTCCCCCCATCCCTCCTTTCATCAAGGGTATACATATTAAGCTCTCTCAGTCTCTCTTCATATGGTTTCTGATGTAGACCCTGCACAATTTTAGTTGCCCTCCTCTGGACTGCTTCCATCCTGTCTATGTCCTTGCGTAGATGAGGTCTCGAAAACTGCATGCTGTACTCCAGATGGGGTCTCACCAACTGTCTTTATAGAGGGATAACCACTTCCCTTTTTCTACTTGTGATGCCCCTCCCTATGCATCCCAGTATCCCCCTGGCTCTCCTTACTGACTTCTCACATTGCTTACCCACCTTTAGGTCATCTGATGACTACACCCAGATCCCTTTCCATTATTGTTGTCGTTAGTACCTCCCCTGCTATTGTGTACTCTTCTCCTGGATTTTTATTTCCCAGGCATTACTTTGCACTTCTTTGCATTGAATCTAAGTTGCCATATGTCTGACCATTCCTCCAACCTTGCCAGTCCCTTCTCATCCTTTCTACCCCCTTGTGTATCAACTCTGTTACAGATATTTGTGTCATCTGCAAAGAGGCATACCTTTCCTTCCAGACCCTCTGCAATGTCACCTATAAAGACATTACAGAGGACTGGACCCAGTACTGAGCCCTGAGGTACTCCACTAGTAACCCCCCTTTCTTCAGAATGTGTTCCATTCACTATTACCTTCTGTGGCCTGTTGTGCAGCCAGTTTGCTACCCAGGCAACCACCCTGGAACCCACTCCCAGGCTGGCTAACTTGATTATTAATCTTTTGTGTGGGACTGTGTCAAATGCCTTGCTAAAGTCTAGGTAGGCCATATCCACAGCCACTCCCTGGTCAATTACTTTGGTCACCCAGTCAAAGAAATCGATTAGATTTGTCTGACATGTCCTTCCTGCTGTGAATCCATGCTGCTTTGGGTCCTGTGCCCCGCTGGCCTCTAGGTACTCAACAATTCTTTCTTTCAGAAGTGATTCCATCATTTTCCCCACCACTGAGGTCAAACTAACAGGTCTGTAGTTTCCTGCTTCTGCCTTGCTCCCACTTTTGTGAAGGGGAATCACATCTGCCCTCCTCCAGTCCTCAGGTACCACCCCATCTTCCCATGATTTGTTAAAAAGTATGGTTAGTGGTGTCACTAGGTCCTCCCTTAGCTCTTTTAGGATTCTAGGGTGAATCTCATCAGGCCCCATTGCTTTGTCCACCTTGAGTTTTAGGAGTTCTTTCAGTACTCTCTCTTCTGTAAATGGACTGGCGTCAACCCCACTATCCAGAGTGCTTCTACTGTTTGGTTTAGGTAACTCCTCCTCTTCTTCTTTTGTGAATACTGAGCAAAAGTATTCATTCAGTATCTCTGCCTTTTCACTGTCTCCCTCTGCCCACCTCCCTTCTCCTTTATTAATCTTCACTATCCCTCCCTTAACCTTTCAAAGCTCCCTAATGTACCTATAAATGGTTTTGTCACCCTTCTTAACTGAGTTGGCTATCTTCTCCTCAGTTTGGGTCTTTGCTTTTCTGACTGCCTTCCCTACTTCTTTCTGCTTTAATTGATACAGTTTCCTGTCGTGCTCCGTCTGTGATTCCTTATACTTTTTGAATGCAGCCCTTTTCTCCTTAACCTTTCCTGACACCTCTTTTGAGAACCATAAAGTTTTTTTATTCCACTTTGTTTTCTCTATTTGTTTCACACAAAGGCTTGTTGCCTCCATGATGGCAGTTTTGATTTTTCTCCATTGTTCTTCCACCCCTCCTTTCCAGACATTTGCTAATGCATTCCTCAGGTATTCACCCATTATGCCAAAGTCAGCCCTTCTAAAGTCCAGTATCCTTGTCTTTGTATGGCTTGTCTCCATGCTTGTGTTTATTGGGAAGCACACTGTGCAGTGGTCGCTTGTACCCAAATGTCTACTGACTTCTAAATTTGTGATCCTCTCTCCATTTGAGAGTACCAGGTCTAATATTGCTCCCTCCCGAGTGGGTTCCACCACTAGCTGTCTAAGGCATGCCCCCTGTAGGGCATCGAGAATGACCCTGCTTTTGGATGTGGCTGCAGTCCATGTCGCCCAGTTAACATCTGGCATATTTAGGTCCCCATCAACAGTATCTCCCTTTTCAGCCATTTTGAGAATGCCTCTATCATTTTCTTGTCTATTTCCTCCCCTTGAGACGGAGGGGCTGTATACAACCCCTGTGCAGATTGTGATGCCATTCCCTGTCTCCAAGGTGACCCAGAGTTCCTCTTGTTGTCCCCCTTTACTTTTTAGTTCTGTAGCTTTGATCCCTTCCCTTATGTAGAGAGCTAATCCACCTCCTCTTTTACCCTCCCTGTCCCTTCTGTAGATTGTGTGCATTGGTATGTTGACATCCCAGTCATGGTTCTCCGTGTACCATGTTTCTGTGACTGCCACAATATCCAAGTGTTCCTCTTCCATCAGGGCTACTAGCTCTGGAAGCTTGTTTCCCAGACTATGGGCATTGGTACTCATTGCCCTCCATTTAATGTTGGCTTTATCCTTTTTTACCCCATCCCTGCTCTTATTGCCCTTGTCCATTTTTCCATTTACCCCTGTCCTGTCCTCTGTCAAGCTCTGTACCTCAGTGTTTACCCTACTACCTGCCATGTTTTGTGGGGGGAGGCCACAACCACTGGTGACTGTTAGAAGCAATCAACTACACCACTGCTCCACCACCCTGGTGAGTACTGCCCTTTATAGTAAGTCAACCAACACCACAATTTACTAGACCACTGCTCCTACACAAACCACTCTATTGAGTCCAGGGATAAAAATAAACTCACTGTTCAGCCAACAGGACACTTCTAAAATATTGCACAAATATCCTTCCAAATCCTATGTGTCTAGCACAGAAATCAAGCAACTTCAGTTGTATTACACCCCCTCTGGTTATAACATTACTACACTTTAATGGAATCCTGCAATTCTTAATGCCAATAAGAAAATAATGAAACTTTCTGTAGAAAGCGTAGTTTACCTTTCTCACTAGTCCCCTACAATATTATGTTTTACCAGGTTCCCAGTTCCTCAAATGCGTTCTAGTTTGTACTCTGCAGTATAGCAAGTTTCTCAGCTTCCAACAGGAGCAGGCAAGTCTTTTCTGATGGAAGTTTGAGCTCCTAGCCTATCTGGGTAACACAGCACAGAGCAAGTATTAAAAGACTTGCCTGCACATAATCAGGAATTTTCACAGGTCCTGCGGTTGTTTAGCATGATTGCTGAGCGTACAACTTAGTGAGCTGCTTCATGATCTGAAGAGCTGTTTCCCAACAAACAGAGAGAGAGAGAGAGACCCCCTCCACACACACACACACACACACACACACACACACACACACACAGTGTCCTGTGCTCCCATGTCTGCCACCCCATCAGCTCAACTACCGTTTTTTTCCCCTGGACTGTTAATGTCTTTATTCATGCTCCATAGTATGTGCAGTTACCAGGAAGCCGAGAGGTGCAAATCGCTGTGACAGCAGGTCTCTGTGCTGTTTCCAATGTGTTACCTAACCCTGCGAGCAAATGATGAGACAGACAGCGAGCGACTTATTGAAGACATAAATGTTTGTCTGTGTCTCCATAGTTGCTGTTATCTGTGTGTGATATGCATTGTTGCGGCTGTGCACCCTGTCAGTTGCTCTGTCGATGTTGGTCATACTGTGGACAGTCGCAGTCCATGGTTGAGCGCAATCCAACCTCATTATCTCTTGCCTGGAATGTCAGAATGGCAGCCTACCTAGTGCAAGAATGAAATATATTACAAAGTAAGTACCCACAGCCACTAATAAAGTAGTGAAAACAGCAGCATATGGTACAGTAGAAGGAAAACAGAAGCATGGCAGAGCATGGCACAGTGAGGTAGAGAGAAACAGAACAGAACCACATCTGTGTAAATTCAGAAAGTGCAGTGTAAAAAAAAAATATTATATATATGTACTCCACGCTCAGAATACCAATACAGAAATACATCACCTTCTGTAGTTTTGACAGCACAATGGAAAGATGCAGCTGCTCCTTGATTTAATAATCTGTGGCCTGTTCACCACAAACTTGTGTGTTTAGAACTATTTGTACTGTGGCACAAGACAGAAAACTATGGTTCTATGGCCAAAACCAGTGGAAGAGCACTTAGTAGTTCCCACAAATTTTCTGATTTATGACAACAGTTTGTGTGCATATGTCTCCAAATGTGGCCTATAAAGAGAAGCAATATACCTTATTTCAGGGTGTGGTTATTGGGATTAATCAATACCCAGGGTGCGTTGTGAGGCACGAGGCCGCAGGCCAAGTATACTCACAGCACACTGGCTGTTGATTAATCCCCAATTACCGCACACCCTGTTGTGGGTTATTGCTTACAAAAGATACAGTGCAACTAACCAGTGCTAAGCAAGGCAAACTGCTTTTTAAGTTGATTCAAATATCTCTCACTGTCCCAGTTTTCTCTTGCACTGCTGAGCATTCTTTGACCAGTCTAAGATGTCTGAAGACATGCTTATGATCAACAGTGTGACTGTGGGGGAAACCTAGTTCCACTAACGTCCCCGGAGTGCCTTATTGCTTATAAAAAAGGCAACTGTTAAAAAATGAGCACTCTAAATGTTTTCAAAGCCACAAAAAAATACAATAAAATGTTACTAAATAATGTAAAATAGTCCCTCCAGAGATATTTTTCACTTGTCAGTCATCTGTCTTTCTTCACATTCAATACATTGTGTGATTGTTTACTATGGAATGAAAGAATTAAAAGCTCGATTCCAGTAGTAGAATGCCACCCCCCCCCACACACACACACACTTAAACACACAGAATGGTAACATGGAATACATTAATTCAAAATTTCCACTGGCATACACACACACACACACACACACACACACACACACACACACACACACCCCTCAAGTGGAGACAGAACCTCAATGTTACCTGTTGCCAGGTAAAGAGCAGGAAATTCTCTGGCAAACTGGTAGGGATAGGAGGGGGAATTTTTATGGTCATTAAAGAAACACCAGCAATGGAAACTCTGAATAGTACTTGCTTTTTTAAATTTGTGTATGTGTGTAAGGAGGTGCTCTTGAGTGAAAATAACATTACATTATTTACCTGCTTTATTTATTCTAATTAGTGGTGTGCCAAACCTGTATTTAGGGAAACTGAGCCATCCTGAACCCACTTCGCTCGGTTTCCATGACACCCGATCCAATCCTTATCCACTGAGATCTGCAGCTGTTTTTGTGGGATACTGGTTTGCACATGTGCAAACCGGAGTATTGCTGGAAGAGATCTCCTCACTGGTGCCATTTCATAGCAGCCACCAAAGAGATAGGAGTTTTTCAGGCAATGGTCTGTTACTTTCTGTAGCAGAGAGGAAGCCAGCATTGGGGAACCACCAGAAGGGAGGAATGGGGAAGAGAATAGCAGCACACACAGAAAAAGAAGAAAAAGAAACCTAAAAAAACCCCAATAAAGTAAAAAACAAGAGACCAAGAACTGGGTGTGGAGTGGCACGCAGGTCGGGCTGGGAAACAGGGAGCAAGGCTCTGAAGCGGCCTTGAGAAAATGGCTGAATGGGAAAGGATCAAAAAAGAGGAATAATAAAAGAAAAAAAAATTAAAATTAAAAGCACAGAGTGAGAGGGTGAGGACCAGGACTCAGGCTAGGGATTGAATGTGTGTGTGGGGGGGGAGACAACTCCAAAAGTCACCAGCAAGCCAGCAACATTACAGAAAATAAAAGAAGAAAAGAAAGAACTAAAAGTTATAAGTTAAAAACTGATAGGGTCGGAATTCAGGCCAGGGACTGACTGTGGGTGTCTTGTGTGTGTGTGTGGGGGGGGGGGGCCAAGCCAAGGGCTCACATAAATCCACCCACAAAAAAACAGAAGAAAGAAGAATAATAAGAGGAACAAAAACCTGAGGGGTCTCTGCTGGGTCCAGGAAGGGACTGAGTACTTTGTGTGTTGGGGGAGACAGGAGTGCTAAAGAAGTGGACATCCAGCAGCAGCAGATTGCCTCCACTTGCTGTGTGACTCTGGGCAAGTCAGTTAACCTCCCTGTCCCCACACAGACCCCAGTGCTCCTGAATCACCTCAACAAGCATCTGTGCTTATGTCTGCCATTTCCCACACATGCAGAAGGAACAGGGGGAGTTTAGGGCAGATGTGTGTCATGTGTGTGAGGGGGTAGCCCAGCAGTTGAGTAGCCTCTGCCTACATACTGTCACCAGCCATTTTCCCACTGTAGTTCTGTCAAATAAAGTCTTGCCCATGTAAAACATTTTGGTGAGGGGGAGCAGCCCAGCAGTTGAGCAGCCACTGTCTGCATGGTGTCATCAGCCAGTTCTCACTGAGTCCTGTTAAATAAAGGCTTGCATCATGTTTGAATTGCTTTGGGGGAAGGGAAGCAGCCCAGCAGTTCAGTAGCCACTGTCTGCATAGTGTCGCCAGCCAGTTCCCACTGTAGTCCTTTCAAATAGAGGCTTGCATTATGTGTGAAACACTTTGGGAGGGGAACAGCCCAGCAGTTGAGTAGCCACTGCCTGCACTGCATAGTGTCACCAGCCAGTTCCCACTGTAGTTGTTTCAAATAAGTGCTTGCCCGTGTGGAACACTTTGAGTAGGGAAAGCTGCACAGCAGTTGAGTAGCCACTGTCTGCGTTGTGTCACCAGTCAGTTCACACTGAGTCCTGTTAAATAAAGGCTTGCATCATGTGTGAAACATTTTGGGAAGGGGGAGCAGTCCAGCAGTTGAGTAGCCACTCTCTGCATAGAGTCACGAGCTAGTTCTCACTGTAGTCCTGCCAAATAAAGCCTTGCATCATGTGTGAATACCTTTCGGGAGGGGGAACAGCTCAACAGTTCAGTAGCCACTGTCTGCATAGTGGCACCAGCCAGTTCCCATTGTAGTCCTGTCAAATAAAGGCTTGCCATGTGAAACATTTTGGGGAGGGCAAGCAACCTGGCAGCTGAGAAGCCTCTATCTGCATAGTGTCACCAGCCATTTCCCACACAAGCAGCAGTCAGGACAGGAGGACCATATTTTTTTGTGTAGTCCTGTCAAATAAAGGCTTGCATCACTTGTGAAACATTTTGGAGGGAGGGAGCAGCTGTTGTCAGTTACATAGTAGCCCCAACCTTTAGTCTTGATAGTTAACCAGTTCATCAGAAGGAACTGGAAGGGGACAGGATCAGTTGTGTTCCAGGACAGTAGCTGCTGCTTGTTGTTTTTACAGGGTTCTTGTGGATTTTACTTGGTAGAAGGTTATTTCTTTGTGTTTTTAGTGAAGCTGATTGAATTGGAGACCTGTTTCCTTTGGCAACAAACATATTTTGGGGGCTTTGGGTTGAATTTTGATTCATTGTTGCTGACTTCAGTAGCTGCAAAGATTACTGCATAGTGGGGAAGGGTGTTAATGATCTGGCCAGGTCTCACTCAGCTAATTGACTGGAGGCAGAGCTGAATCAGGTTTGTGGTGTTGCTGCTTTGTCTCCTCAGAAGGAACTGGAAGGGACAGGATCAGTTGTGTTCCAGGACAGTAGCTGCTGCTTGTTGTTTTTACAGGGTTCTGTGGATTTTACTTGGTAGAAGGTTATTTCTTTGCTTTCTTACTTCTAAGTGGCTAGCAGGGTATTGTTGTGGGGGCTGTTGGAAGTTTGAAAACTGGTTTGGTGGCTGTAAGTGGGCTCATTTGTTGGATGTTTCACTGTGTAACAGGCTGCGCTGGTGGAGGCCTATTTCTTCTGATTTAAAACCTATTTGGTGGGATTTGCTTGGGCCTGGGTATTTGGCTGCTGGGCTTGGAGGGGAGACACAGGGCAGATACACTCTCTCTTGAGTCAGGTGTCTGGACAGACCACCCTCCCCACCCCTCCCTCCCCAGAGTTCTGCTAATTTATGGGGAACACCTGCCCTGCAATTGGAGGAAAAGGCTGCAGGTGCAGCTCATGTAGTTCTAGCCACTGGGGGTTGGATTTAAAGGCTGGGAGAGAGGAGCTTAGGGAGTTGTTCATTTCCCTTATAAGTTTACTGTGTTGTACTGCACCTAGTAACAGGGTTACTGGTGTACTGTGGGACTGTATCTAAGATTAGTGGGTGACCTGATTAGGCAGTAGGGGTGTATCTTGGACTGGGGGAACCTGGTGGCTCACCCAAGGAAACCTACTTGGAAGGGGATGGAACCACATGGCATTAGGGCCGGCATCTTTGGGAGGGGTGGTGCACAGGGTGTGGAGCAGCCATGATACTGGAACTGGGCTTGAAGTTTGGTGGTTGCCCAGTGTGCTACCAGCTGGCACAGCTTAGGAGGAGGTTGCGGGATTAGGAGACAGCTGGGGAAGGGGGAGGTATGGTTGGGGAAGGGGCTGGGATCTCCACAGGGTTGCACCAAGCACTGGGGGAGCGGCATAGGGAAAGGAGTGCAGGAGAATACTCAGGGGTCACATAGGGACCCTGGCAGAGGGTCCAAGGACACTACCAAGGAAGCAGGCAGGTAACTGGGGACCCTCACAAAGGAGGGACAGAGGGACAACATTCTCAGGGAAGTAGGCAGATGGCCAGGGCTGGACAGAAGGAAGCAAGGCGGGGGTGGATCAGACTTACACTCAGTAACCGCTTCAATTCTCTTCTTCTGCTCAGAGGATGAGGGGGTGATGTAGCCATGACAGGGGTGGTTAGAGATGGAAAGGAGTGGGGGCAGGAGGCAGGGGCCAGATAGCAGGAAGAACAGGGGAACCTGGAATGCAGGAAAATGGGGGAGCAGTGAATCAGAGCAGGAGGGGCAGGGGAAGAGGAGGAAAGCGCAAGGAGAAGGACCAGTTGGGAGGAAGGTAAAGGAGAAGGACCAGAAGTACAAGGAGGATTCAGTAAAGGGAGCTGAGGGTTTAGGCCAGGGGCAGAACAAGCAAGGAGGACTAAATGGAGACAGCAAGGAAGGGAGGCAGAGCCAGGCTAGTTTAGCAGATGGGGAGAAGGACCAGTTGCGAGCAGTGAGGGGGGAGTTAGCAAGGTACAGAAGGATACTCAGGAGGAGGAGAGGCATAGGATTGGAGGGGGGGTGGCCAGGGTAAATAAGGAGGGGGTGGCATGTGGCACCCAGATAGGGGGAGGAACAAGGAGCCGGCTGGGTGGAGGGGCCAGTAGAAAGGATGAGGGACGTGGAAGGGGGAAATGGAAGAAAAGGAGCAGTCAGAGTGCTTCTGTTGGGGATTCTATGATCAGGGGTATCAAATGGGATAGGGAGGGAGAAGCCTGGCCAGTTAGAACAAAATGCTTCCCTGGACTAACAGTTGCACAGGGCTAAGCACGAGGTATATCAGCTGGCAAGGATTGTGGGGTTCCCGGACATACTAGTCCACCTGGGTACAAATGACATTGAGGGAAATAGCGAGCTAGAGATACAGGCAAGATTCAGGAGCTTGCCAGGGTCTGTCATGACATAGGATGCACAGTTTCCTTCTCAGAAATCCTGCGGTGCCAAGGGCTAGTGGGAGCACAAAAGGAAGATTAGGGAGATAAACCAGTGGCTCAGGAGTGGTGTGAGGCCAGAGGGTATGGGTTGATGGGGGATTGGGGAGACCTGGGAGGATAAGGAGCTGTACTGGGAGATGAACTCCATCTCAATTTGGAGGAGGAATCCTTAAGTTGAAAATAGAGAGGTTCATTGGTGAAAAGTGGGGTTTAAACTTGTGAAGAGGGGATGGGAAGAAAAAGCTGTCAGGGTACGCGATAAAGGAGGGACTCTGTCTCCACCCCCCTGGGGAGCTGGAGGATTGCGGGAAAAGGCTGACTGGTAAAGTGCAGACCAGGGGAAAACAGAATCCCCATGGGAACACGAGCAGGGGAAATGGAAGTATAGGGAAAGGGTGGAAGGTAGTCCTGCTAAATGCCAGGAGCTTGGGAAAAAAATGCCTGAGCTCCAGGCGATGCTAACTGAGGGAGCAGTGGATGTGGCAGCGGTCACTGAGACCCGGGCCACTGCAGGACACGACTGGGACCTGAACCTGGAGGGTTACACTATGTTCAGGAAGGACAGGGGAGGGAAGGGGAGGAGGGGTAGCAATGATAGTCAAAAACTGCATTGGCATAGGGGGAGTAGAGGAGGCGGAGGGAACCATGGAAGCAATTTGGGTCACCTTGATAACAAGGGGGGGCAAGAGAGTAAAAATAGGAGTGGTGTATAGACCCCCTGCCCTGGCGGAGGAGCTGGAGGAGAGTCTGGTGGCAGATGTTGGGAGACACTGCAGACTGGGCAGAGGAATGGTGGTGGTGTTGGGGGACTTAAACATGCCAGGAACAGACTGGGAGACTATGACATCTTCTGTGACCAGGGAACAGAGGTTGTTGGATGTCTTTCAAGACGCGTTCCTAACTCAGCAGGTGGGGGAACCGACCAGGGAGGCACGGGTACTGGATGTGGTCCTGGCAGACAGTGACCAGATTGGGGGCCTGGAGGTAAGGGACCCGTTGGCGGGGAGTGACCATGCCACGGTCTGGTTCTGCCTGGACCTAGGAGGGCTAGAAAGCTGCACAAAGACGGAGGTAACTGACTTCAGGGGAACGGATTTTAAGGAAATGGGAAGGATCCTTAAGGAGCATTTGGATGGGATTGGGTCAGACATGGACGCTGATAGTGGGTGGGAAATCATCAGGAGAGGGGTGCAAGATGCTACCAGCACCTGTGCAAGAGTAAGACGAAAATGCAGTAGGGCCCGAAAACCCTGCTGGTGGACCAGGGAGGTCCAGGAGGTGGTGCAGGGAAAGAAAGGCAGCCTATAAGCAATTCAAGTGCTCAAGGGTGAAAGGGATCGAGGGAGTATGAGCTGAGTGCTAGAAGGACACTAGGGTGGTGAGGGCAGCTAAGGCAAGGAAGGAGCAGAACCTGGCCAGGGAAATCAGGAGAGGGAACAAGGGTTCTTTAGATACATTGGGGAAAACGAAGGGTGAAGGGGCAGATTAGCAGGATTAAATCAGGGGAGAGATGGGCACAAGACCCGGGGGAGCAGGCTGAGGTACTAAATGAGTACTTCACCTCAGTTTTCACCAAGGAAAATGGGGGTGCTGCATCATACATGGGAGGAGACAGAGATACTGAGGAGGGGACCCTTACCGATCGGCGGGTCTGGGGAGAGGGGGAGGCATCACTGGCAGGAGGGGGGGCTAAGCAGGGAGAAGAGGTACCGGAAGTGGAAATCACAGCAGAAAGAGTGAGGGAAGCCCTCAGCTCCCTTAAGACGGAGAAAGCACCGGGGCCGGATAAATTACATCCCAGAGTGCTGAAGGAACTTGTGGATGTCCTGGCCAAACCCCTAGCGGAGCTTTTCACCATCTCTCTGAGGACAGGGTGGGTGCCCCAAGACTGGAAGGTGGCGCATATAGTGCCTATCCACAAGGGAGGATCAAGGGAGGTGGCAGAGAACTACAGGCCTGTCAGCCTGACATCGGTGGTGGACAAGGTGATGGAGGGCATTGTCAAGGAGAGGCTGGGGGGGACCTGGAAAAGTCAGGGTGCCTGGACGATAGACAGCATGGATTCGTCTTGGGGAAATTATGTCAGACAAACCTTGTGGAGTTCTATGACTGGGTGATGAGTGCCTTGGACCTGGGTAGACCAGTGGACGTCCTCTTTCTAGACTTCAGCAAGGCATTTGACTCTGTTCCTCACATGGGCCTGTTGGATAAGCTGGGAGAAATGGGGGTGGGGAACCAGATGATCAGATGGATAGGCAATTGGCTCCAGACCGGACCCAGAGGGTCGTAGTTGGTGGGATAGTCTCATCCCAAAGAGGTCATTAGTGGGGTCCCACAGGGATCAGTCCTTGGTCCCTCCCTGTTCAACGCCTATGTCTCTGACATAAGGACAGGAATCAGGAGTGAGATGAGTCTCTTTGCAGATGACTCAAAACTGGGGGCGGTGGTGGATGGGGAGGAGGGGAGGGTGGCCCTACAGGGGGACCTGGAGGCTCTGGAAAGATGGTCTAGAAAGTGGAAGCTGAGGTTCAATGCAGGGAAATGCAAGGTACTCCACCTGGGGGCCAGAAACCCAGGCCAAGTGTACACCCTGGGGAATGCTACAAGTCTCGATGGCTGAGAGGGACCTGGGGGTGGTGGTGGATGTCAAAATGAACAACTCTGAGACTTGTAGGAGGGCAGCAGCCAAGGCCAACAGGATGCTGGGATGCATCGCTAGGGGGATCACCTCCAGAAGGAGGGAAGTGATACTCCCTCTGTATAACTGCTTGGTGAGGCCACACCTTGAGTACTGCGTGCAGTTTTGGAGGCCACACTTAAAGAGGGACATTAAACTCCTGGAGAGGGTCCAGAGGAGGGCAACCAAAATGATTTGGGGCTTGGGGACAGGACCTATGAGGAGAGGCTCAAAGAGCTAAATATGTACACATTGGAAGAAAGAAGGGACCGGGGGACATGATAGAGGTCTTTAAGTACATGAAGAGGGTAAATAAGGGAGAACAGTCAGGGTGCTTGAAGGAAGGAGGAGGGGCCACTAGAGGCATGGGTGGAAGCTGGAGGAAGATTCAGGGAGAAAGGAGGAGGTGCTACTTCACTGAGAGGGTGGTGGAGCCATGGAATGCACTAGGGGGCTGGTGGAGGCAGAGATGGTGGAGGGTTCAAGAGGGCTGGGACAGGTACAGGGGAAGGGTTCTGGAAGCAAAATCCAATGCAGCAAGAATATCCGGAACTGGGAAGGGAGAAGCCAGAGAAGGCGAGGGGGGCAGCAAGGTCAGCACCCAGGATGGGGGCTGACCAATCGAGCAGACTCGAAAGACTGTTAGGCCTATTCTGCTGGCATTTTAGTATGTTAGTGTATTAGTATATGCCTTGATTTGAGACATGCACAAGCTGCACTAACTACTCATCATCATTGTCCGTGCCACCTATTTCCCAAAGGCGACCAAGGAAAGCAGTACGGTTAGGTACTGTTTTTTTTCCTTGGAAGGGATCTGGCTTCTTTAATGATCAGTAACTGTTATTAAATAATGAAGGAAGGGAGTAGGCCTATGAAACATGTTTCCAAGACAAAGACAGCAATTCAGAAGAAAAGAAAAACTGAAAGCCAAAAAGTGTTTCTTCTACTGCAGTAAATGCATCTTCTTCTTTACCAATTGAAGCTTACTTATCCTCCGAATCCTTGTCTTCTGAGATCCCATTATGTCTGTCTGTTGCTGCAGGTGATACCCACTTAACAAATGCAGGCCAAGTAACAGACAACGAGAAAGTTCGGTTGCTGAACCAGCAACTGAGAAAAGTAAATTTGCCAAACTGTGTTTCTACAGAATTTAACCTATTTTCCTTTGTATTATACTTTAAATGAAGGTACAGGCCATGTTTTATGTTGAATGAATATTGGCTGTAAATCCAAAACCAGAACCAAAACTAGAAGCAATACCAGGGGTAATTTGGCAAAACCCAAACCTCCTTGGTTTTGCACACCTCTAAATTTAATGGATTTTCTGTTTTAGGGCCTAGTTGAAGTTTTTTATACATGAGTAAAGGTTGCAGCCATGTTTGTGATGGAAATTACGAGGTAAGTGGCTTACAAATTCTGTGAGTTGCCCTGGTTGACAGGGACTTGTTTTTAACCATTGGTGGTGCTCTCTTACTGCTATGGCTAGAACCAAGTCTCAGCCAATCAGGACACAGGAATTTCATTACTCATTTCATATTAGTAGATGAATTATGCATTCAGAATATTGCAAATGAGTTCACAGGCAGGATACCACCAATGTGTGTGTTGTATACTCTCAGCATCAAGTCACTGATTATATCTTTTAGTCTTTTCCACTGTTACTCAAACCCCTCACTCATTGTCCAATTTAAAACCCATTGTATGCCCTGATGACAACTACAATATTAAAAGCACAGTCCAGGGACTTTCACATAGAGTGTAAGCTCCCCCTGTCTTTGTTGCTGTATATTTTGTATTCAGAACTGTATGCTTCAGTGACTGCTGCAACATTAAGCACTGTCTGGGTACTTTCACATAAAGTGTAATCTGCTCTCTCTCTTTGGATGTGTGGCAGTTAAAACTGAGTGTTTAAAAAATGAACTGCATTCTCTTTATTAATTCTGAAATTCACTGAATGCTCCTCCTGTGGCCACTGTAGTCTGCATCTAGTTTGTAACCAAAGTCTGGGGATTTTCACATGTCACTTTTTACCACTGTGTATAGGTTTGTGACAAGTCTCACAGCATTTTATTGCAGTGTTACTAATCAGTTTAGATGACAGAAAAAGTCACAGATTGTACCAGACATCCACAAGCACTAGCTTCCGTGGGCTTACATGGCCCACAGATAACCTGCCATTGACTGGGGCCTAGGTGTCCCATGTACTCCCTACCTATTTGCTTACATTAGATACCCCCCCCAAAAAAAAAAATAAACAGAAGTTCACTCCTATGTCATTTATATTCTACGGGCAGAGACTCAGAACATTTTCTGATCATTTCACTTTATAGATGACGAACGTTAGAAGAACTATGCATCAGTGATGTACAGATATGAGAAGCATTTTATTCTTAAGAGAAATAGTATTCATGAAAGGGCTTGTTTTTACCAGAGGAGCCAGAAAAAAGAGTCAGTTGAGGTTTTTGCTCAGAGCTTATATTATCTAGCTGAACACAGTGACTAAAGAGTTCAAAAGGTTGAACACGTTAGACAGAACCGTGAGTGGATTACAGGACAAATGTTTATCTGAAAGACTGCAGATAAAAACTCATCTGACTTTAAATACTGCAATAGAGATAACCTCTCACTATGAACTGATTAAAAATCAACATGCAGACTAAAGTGGGACAGCTCAGGGCCTAGCTGAGATTGCCCATAAACCCATGAAAAGTTGCAGAGCACCAGCAACAAGCAGAGCATGGGGCTGGGGTAAGTTGACAGAAATTTCACCACCAGTCACTGACACAGTGAATGGGATGCCACTATGAACACCAGTGTAGTGATTAATGTCCAGCACAAAAATGCATTCTGCAAGAAATATAAAAAGAGAGGCCATTATAATGAAGTCTGCCACCCAAAACATGTGCAAGAAGTAAGACTTAAGCTGCAGGCATTCATTTTGGGGTCTGTTCCATGAAACGATTATTCTGAGCCAGATTGGAAAGTAAATTTAAAAGTGGGTAACAAAGACATTCATTTCCAGCTTGACTTGGAGCTAGCACCTCTATAATATCTGAGCCCACTTATAATAGTCACAGTCCCCACCCACAGCTGAGAAGCACCAATAATTCACCGGGGGCATACTATAGTGCAAGGGATATTTTGTTTCATTGCTGAGTTAAAGGTGAAGAATAAAAACTTTCTTGCCTTTGTGATCAGTGGTAGAAAAATGGATAGCTTGCTTGGACATGGTGTATTAAAAACAGTGGGGCTGATTAATTATGTTAGAAAGGGGATCCTGTCGGAGTCATACTGAAGCCCAGCATTAACGCATACAGTGTTACTACTGTTCTGTTACTACAGGTACAAGCTGAGCGAAAAGAGAAGCAGGTTAGTGGAGCAGTCATATGGGTTTACAAACCTACAGAGTGGTGACCCTAATTGTTCCTGTAATTAAAAAGAATGCCAAGATTGAACTCATTGTAAATCTTAAATGTTTGAATGCAGTCAGTCTCAGAAAAAAGTGCATTCTACCCACACTGGAGAATATTGTTCCAAACCATTATATTTTCTAGTATAGGAGCATTCACTGGATTTTGGCAAATTTATATGAATGATAAGAGTGTGAATCTAATGATATATGTATTACCCCATTTGAGCAATATTGTTTTGTATGATTGCCTTTTAGAACAACCAACGCTCCTAAACATTTTCAGAGAATAGTGGCCAAACTAATAGAATGCTTAAGCAGAGCTGTGGTCTAATGGCTTACATCCTAGCTTATGGTTTTTTGAGGGAAGGACTTGACAAACATCTACATAAAGTCTTTAAAGCAATGGACTCGATTTTCATAAGTAGACATCTGGCGCAAGGTGCCTGCGCCTAAAGGATTTGATAGAAGTGGTCCCTTGTGCCAAATGTTGTGGCAATCCTGATTTTTGAACACAGGCTGTGTTGAAAGCAGGATGCCATGTGCCGAACCCCTTGTGCCCATTTGCACCAACAGAGGGGGTGCACCAGGATGCAAGGGGGCTTGCACCACGATGGAGCTGCAACATCCTCTTATTTGGGATTTTAGAAGCCCTGCCATGGTTACAGGATAGGGCTGTGGTTAGACCAGCCATGAGCTGGTCTAAGG
The DNA here is from genome assembly GCA_016271365.2 of Neoceratodus forsteri. Taxonomy (NCBI): domain Eukaryota; kingdom Metazoa; phylum Chordata; order Ceratodontiformes; family Ceratodontidae; genus Neoceratodus; species Neoceratodus forsteri. Next base: position 656,955,331 of record CM028132.1, read on the forward strand.
GCCCTGCACCAATGCTTTGGAGGGTGGCATGTGGGGGTGGCCTTCGAGGTCAGGAACCAGTGCATAGGGTCTAGTCGATGTGTCAGACTGGGCAACAGGGACATGGTGGCAGTGACAGAGTACAAAGGTGGCACCTGGCAGTGGAGCCATGTCCAGTGGGAGGCAGCCACATAGACTGGGTACATTGTGATAAGCACAAACTGACCCTGTCCTGGACCCCCAGGTGCCACCAGCCCTGACACCTGCCCTGTTTAAAAAAGTTCCCAACATGCACTGGGTGGCATTGACTGCAGGGTACTGGGTGCAGTCAGTGGACGGGGATGCCCCCCAGGCACCGTGACATTCCCCTGCTATACAGCATGCTGTATGGAGCCATGCCGATCCCTGACTATACTGTCAGAGACTATGTCAGTGACTTGGCAGGTGCCAGGACTAGTGACACCAGTGGGTCCAGGACAGGGTCCTTGCGTGCCTCCCATGGTGTACCCCGTCTATGTGACTGTGTCCCACTGGCAATGGCACCATCATGGGGTGCCACCTCTGTACTCTGCCACTGTTGCTGTGCCCACATCACCCAGTTTGCTTCCCCCCTCACTTGTCTCTCTACCCTGGTTTTCAAGCAACCATGCAGGCTTCCCCCCCAATTCCATGGCAGGGCCAGCATTGTGCTGGCAAGGGGTGGGGCTTGATGTGACTGCGTCAAATCCCAGTAGTGTGCCATAGGTTTGCTGCAACACTGCAACTGCAGCAACTCTTGAGACTTTGCCACAAGGGCCCTCTTTTTTCTGGAATGGGGCACAGGTTCCCTAACACACCTGGAGTTTGCTGCAGCTGTGGATTGATGCACCATGCATGGTTCTAGCAGCTGTTAGAAAATCGAGCCTAATTAGTGTATCTGGTTTAAAGTTAAACAAAGAGAAATGCAAGTTGCTAAAATTGAAATTGAATTTCTTAATCACAAAATGTAAAAAGACAGACTCTTGTCTAATCCATATCAAGTTATGTGCCATTGAAGAAATTCAGTCACCCAGTAACATAATAGAAATGAGAAGGATAATGGTTATGATCAATTAATTATCTCAGAAGACATTGTTCAGACCCCTGGACTTTTACCGAATCACTCAGTGAATTACTGAGCTCAAAGACTGTCTCAAAGTGGAGCCTAGCACAAGTAAAAGTCACTGGCTGGCAGTATAGCCTAGAGGTTAGGGGAATGAGGTGTGAACGAGCTTGGTACATCCAGCAGACTAGACCTGAGTTTGATTCTCACAACCTCCACTTGCATACTGTGTGACTCTGAGCAAGTCACTTAACCACCCAGTGCTCTCAGGTCGCCCCTGAAAACAGGCACTTGTGCCTAGTGGGCCTTACCCGGTTACCAAAGACAAAAATAAATAAAAAAATAAAATAAATAATGTCAAAACATTACTTTCTACAGCTCCAGTATTTTTGTTTGTTTGTTTGTTTTTGACTTGTCGAAGCCAATCACTGTATGTGCTGATGTCTGTAGTTATGGACTGGGCAAAAATTACTACAACATGGAACCCTGCTAAAGTTTGTAGCTTTCTGTTTCTGCGCATTGAGCTGAGTGCAGGTACAGTATGCTCAGGTCAAAGGAGAACTACAATTACAGTTTGCATTAACATGTTGTTCAGAGTGCTCTGAATTACATGTGTGTGTCATCCTAGTGTATTCTTCCCTTTGTTTGATAGTAGGAGTGTTTTCTAAATTTGCCTGCTGGTTTTATGGCCCCCAGTAATGTTCATGTTTGAATATTATATTGCTCTTCTTTTTCCTACAATGCCTGCTGTCCCATGTAACCATGCACCCAGGACCTCCTTGTGAATGAGCTTGCTCAATGGAGCTTTCCTGCAATAAACTTGAACTTGAGCCATGTGACAGTGATGTATCCAGGACCATTGACTCAGAGAGTAATAACTGCTGCAGCAGCAATCTGCTGTTAGGAGCCTGATATTCTGGCCTCAGCTAAATAATTATTTCTTATCCAAACATTTTGTTTTCTAGGTACTGTATGTGTCTAGGCCTCGCCAGCAGGGATAAATGTTTTGTATTTAAAGCTGTTCATTTCATCAAACTACACACAGCTATAAAAAAAGCATTCAAAACACTCCTGGTCTCAGTGCTATAATTAGTGAAGTCTGTAGCTGTTTTCCTTACAGAATGGCCTACTCAATTATCCCTTAGGTGTTTGTATCTATAAATTTAGCCTTCACTGGTGTTTACTGGGTAAGAAGAGTTATTTCAAATCACAGCTCTAATGCTGCAAACATGACACCAAACCAGCTTTTGCTGAATTAATGGTCAAAAACACATTACTGTCACATGGGACTGGAACCATTGTAGGAAAAATTAGAGCAATAGAAAATGGAAATGGAAATCACCAGGGGCCATAAAAGTAGAATGCAATTAAAAAAACTAATTACAGCAAACAGAGGAAAGGACACACTAGAGTGTTTTACACACAGGTCTATGTAACGGAATAACTGTTACAGAAACAGTACTCCGTTCCATCCCTTGTGTGTAAAAAGCATTTGTTTCGTTCCCTTGGTGAACGTTCGTCCAAACCGCAGTCTCTGCTTCTTGCGGTTTGCATGAACGTGTTTCATTTGATCTGGCTGTGTAAAACAGCCATTCCGGTACCACTGCAGAAACTGCCATTAGAGCAGCAAACTCTGGGGGAGCCGAAACAAATGGAGGCGGGATTAGCCGGAATACTCGCAGGGGTGTAAAAGGAAACCCTAACGCAACAGAGTACATTGGCGCAACACAGGTAACATTTATTTCATTTTACAAACCTGTGTGTAAAAGCGCCTTAGGACTACACTTACAAATCAAAACACTCTATACAACATTTTTTTTGTAAAGTTTTATTTTAGTTCCCCTTTTTTAAAGGAGTCCCAGGCTAGAGTCTGGCCTTATGAAAAATGTGTACATTGCCTTTCTATGGCTCGAGTCTTTCATTTGGTCACAAATAAGAAATCCCTGGTCCCCCTAGTCAACTACAGAGATCTGGATCAAGTTTCATTGAGATGTCGGCATTTTCTCATTCATCTCATGAGATAGTCACAGAGCATGCATATGATAAAAGCCTGCTTATAGTGGATACACTATCAAGAAATCCTCTATCATATACCAACAGCACAGATCTTGGATAGGATTATAAATATTCATGGGAATACAGTTGCTGGAGATGGGCAAGTGCAGGTCCAGTGACTGTACCTTCTTCTGCTAGTGTTAATACATGTTCTGGACATTTGATTCAGAAACCAAACATTGAAAGACTCAGTGTGTTGCTTTAATTAATAAGGAAATGAGATTCACTGTTTATACATTCAATAAATCCAATACGTCCAATAGCCAGTCTAGATTCACGTGTTAGGGTGAGATGTAGTGAAGGAAATATAGAAGTGATGCTGCCATCTAGTGGCTATTCTGAATATAACTGTTTTACAGTGTCATTGCAGAACAAAAGATGTGCATGTAAAGCTGTATACTGGCTGAACTAAGCAGTGTATTTGTGCCATTCTGGTGAGCAGACATTTGTCCAGGCTTACCATGAAGGTCTGTACTGTCTTCATGTACAATGTCTCCCCACTAGGCTGTTTCATAGGTACACCACCTTATGAAAGAAAAAGTGCCTCATGTTGCTACACTTGAATTTACCACCTCTGAACTTCAGCTAATGTCCTCATATCCTGTTGGAGGACACTAGATAAAACACATCTGTCTGTTTAATCTTGTTGATTCCTTTGAGTATACAAAAGTCTAAGATCATGTTCCCTCTTAGTCTTTTCCTCTCCAAGGAGAAAATGCAAAGGGTCATCAGACTCTCCTCATAGCTGTTGTCCACAAACACCAGTTGATTTTAGTGACCTTGTGCTGCATCCTATCGACTGTCTCAATGTCCTTTTTGTATTGAGGAGCCCAGTACTGCACAGAGTTCTCCAGACTGGGTTGGACAGGGGCCTTATAAAGTGGCAGGATTGCTTCCTCTATCCTGCTTGTTATCTTCTTTTCAATACACCCCAGCACACTACTTGTCATGATTCAGCCCCTTGTCTATTTTGACTCCCTGGTCCAATTCTTCCTCCACTGCAATAAGAGCAGCACCACTCAGCATGCAGGTCCTACTTCAGCTTTTTCTACTCAAGTTTAGCACCTTGCATTTGGCTGCATGGACTCCATGAGTCTAACCAATCAGCTAGCTTGTTCAGGTCTTTCTGAAGTTTGCCCTTATCCTTAATTGAGTCCATGACCCTTGAGACTAGTGTCATTTGCAAACATAAATAACCTCCTAGAGACTACAGCTTCCAGACCACTGATGAAAATAAACAGCAGTGTCCCCAGAACAAACCCCTATTTCTATTCAGAGCAGTGCCCATCCACCACAACCCCATGCTTTCTGCCCTAAAACCAGTTACTGTTCCAATTCACACTGTGTATACCTCTCATATATCCCACTGCTGTACTTTGCCCAGAAGCTTGTTATGTTTCATGGTGTTAAAGGCCTTGTTGAAGTCCAGATAGGCTTTATCAATGGCTCTGGCCCTGCCCCTGTCCACGTTTGTAATCATCTTCTTAACGGTTTAAGCATTTTCTGGTGCCCTGTCTCACAAAATGAGAGTACAATGAGGCTACCTGCATATCATAAGATTGGAATTCTGCTTTCAGATACCTTGGGGGCATAACAATTTACACTATTCAGATATCAGGCCATCAATAAACACATAAGAGAACATGCAAGACTACAACTCTGACCCCCTTCCCCGTAAGTGTCAATGTTCAGAACTAGGTCACCATATGTTAGTTAGTTAGTTAGTTAGTTAGTTAGTTAGTTAGTTACTTACTTACTTACTTACTTAGTTACTTAGTTAGTTAGCTAAAAATTGGTGACCGTGAAATCACACTGAGCCGAGGCTCATTTCCAGGTGTGACCCGAGGAGGGGAAAGGATAAAAACAATACATGGCATAGACAAATTCTGTGTTACAAAAAAGTACAATGTTAGAGCACATAAAGACAATAGAAAGTGCACAATAAGCAGACCAGTCAAGATCAGGCAGTAGAACATTACAGCAAATTTATGAGGGACTGTTCGGGAAGCAGGAGTAAGAGAGGGAAGGAAGGAGTCTTGGCATTATTAATATATGAGGGAGGTAGGGAAGGTAGTGAAGTTGAGGGAAGAGGTGGCAGGTTCCAAAGTGAAGGGAGACAATAGGAAAATGTGATTGGCCACCTTATTCCAGAGGCTAGATTCAATTTTGAATTGAATATGCCAGCCACATCTTGAATTTAAGTACCTTGACAATATTAATGAATCATGTCCGATAAATAGTGACCAATGTCCATAGCTTAAAGCTTGTCTCAGATTATTTTTTTTAATTATTTTTTGCTATCAATTCTCGCACTCTTGCTCTGTCCCAGTATCTGAAAGGAGCCCCCAGCCCTGTCCCCCGACATCCACAGCCAAAGCGACCAATACCCCCAGGGCTCCCCCCCCCGGTGGGGCCAGTAGGGCACCCCAAACTCTACTGGAGACCAGATCCAGTGTGGCTGGTGCCATGGCTATTCAGGGGTGGGACATGTGAGGTGCCCTCCATCATCCAGCCAGAGCAAATCTTTTCTCCTCCATTTTTGTACAGCCCCCACAGAGGCGGAGCGTGCAATGGCACTGGTGCCAGTAGCACTCACTTTCCTGTGTGCATCCCAGCAGGTATCTGCCCTGCCTCTGACCCCACATTGGCAGCTTTGGTAAGCCTCCACCAGACTCCATTAGGGGCCAGGCATGCGCCAACTGCTGAGAGAAACCCCCCTCCCAGAGAAGGAGAGCAGTCCTTGGGACACTCCATTCTTCTCCTCCCCTGCCAACCCCCAGCAGCCCACGCTCATTCCCAAACACAGGTCGCCAGCATGGCACAAGGTGTGGCGTCCAGAACTTCAACCCTCAATGCCACCGGGCCAGCCCAGTTTGTCCCAGATTATCTGTCTAGTGATAAGATCAAAAGCCTATGTAAAATCAATGAATGCTGCCAATAACCTTGATTACTATTTTTCTATTATGTAGTAAAACACAAAACAATTTTCTATATTACTATGCTTTGGCAAACACCACTCAGTTTCTCTCCAGAGAAGTTAACCAGGGGCATCAGTGTTTGCACGTCATAGTGAGAGGGATATTCACCTCTCTTGAAACATTGAAGGTAAGGTTTCTTCAGCAAGCACAATGCAGCACCGAAATCATTAGCTATCACTGGGAGACAGAGAGAAACAATAATTTTATATGTAAATTTACTTAAAGGGATTAGTGCAGGATTGACTGGTGAGCGTTTGGTGGCATATGAGCTAGTTTGCTCCTGCATTTTCAAGTTAGCTTGTACTTTGAGCAACTGTTGTTGTTTTTTCATTCTTTGTTTTACAGTGCTTTCTTCAGGTCAATATGGGAAGGAGAAAAGCATTTTTGTTTTGCTGTCTAATGTGCTAACTTTCTGAACTACTGCTGATTTTTAGTATTGATTTATTCACCTTTTGCTGCTATACTGCACTACTGAAACTTGAAATGAACTTTTGGCATTATAAAAATCATTTTTTCTTCAGACTGCCAGCTGTTTTGTGGCACAGGGATTGCAAAAATTCTGGTTGCATTGAGAAGCTGGACAGTTAACTGATCCTGGGTGATGGCAGACAAGAGCAATCCATCCTAATTTTTTGTGCTAAAATCATACTTTTCTTGACCAGATTGTAGGATGATCTGTAATAGTAATACAACTTGCTTTATTGTAAAAAAAGACATTTTGAGGGGTTCTGTGTCAGTTACTGTAAGTCATATTACGCATATCCTATTTTAGTTTTGCAGTGCTTCTCTTGGCTCAGCATAGGGAAGGGAAGAGACTTTTTGTTTTGTTGCCTAACATGCCACTTTTCCGGGCTACTGATATTTGGTAGTATTAATTTATTCACCTTTTGCAGCTATAGCAGATACACACACACACACACACACACACACACACACACACACACACACACACACACACACACGCACACACACCACACACACACACACACACACACACACACACACTGTGCTCACCACCAGGTGAAGCATTATGTGATAAAGATGTCACAGCTTCCTGCATGAAGAACTGAAGTAACTGCCATTGGATTAAATTGGGTTCCTGTAGGATCCTGCAAGATATCACAGGCAGAAACTGTACCCTTTATCCTGGTGTCCAGCACTGCACACCTCAGTTCACTAGGTTTAAACAGTGCTGCTATGATTTGGGGTTCTGTATTAGTGACAGCAATGTGTGTTACATTTATCCCATAGCATAGGGTGTACCAAGTGTAAAAGTCCAATGCACCATCCCTGTATGTACATTCAGTATTACATACAGCGTAATGGTGTGTTTTGTTTTGGGGTGCAGCAGTAGCCCCAAGTGAATGATAAACAATAGCTGATAATTGTAAGCAAAGAGCATTATTCAATCAGCACTCCTTCATATAAGTAAAGATAAAAGTTGATAATCAGCAATGGAGGGTGTAGAAAGTGATGGTTCTAGTGCAATGAAGGGCAAATGTGTGTCAGTCCAAGTGGTGCCAGTGATACTAGTATTAATAAGAAAAAGACAGTGCAACTGCAAGCAGTTCAACTCCCAAAGTGATGGAGGTTCCTTTTACCCCAAATGAAGACAGCACAGTGGGAGGTGGGCTAGTCACTGCTGGTGACCAGTACTGACCATCAACATAACTAAGAAACCAGCAGTTTGAAGCTGGACTAGAAGGCAGACATATAGCATAGATGAGCTGGTGGGGCTGCTGTGGTGGAAGAGAGTGCCAAGTAGTTCCCCACAGGACAGTGATAACTTTGAAATAAGAACCGATTAAGGGGAGCATAATAGCACTGATGGGGTGGTAACCGGTGATAATGGGGATCACAGTGATGCAGACAATTACATTTGACTGCCATCACCACTACCTGTTCAAATAGTTTGAGGGACTGAAGTGGAAAAGGAGGGGCGGCAGGAACCAGAAGATTAGTCAATCACTCAGAAAAAGTATGTATGGGGTCATAACATCCTCAGCATTAATTGTCATCAAATTAATTAGCACAGGGTGGGTAGGAGTGATTCTAATACTATTATTAGTGTGTTTCAGAGCCACCTGCTTCATTATTTTTATTTTTTTAATTCTTAACACCTGCATTGTCTTTTTTATGTGCACGATATAGTTTACAAGAGGGTCCCAACCAGGGCCAGACATTACCTAAATTACACGAAGTAACATTCAATTTAACATTCTTGCATTGGGACCTCCTTTCATCAGCATACAGCCTCCAGAAGCCACTATCAATATCATTCATGATCATAAATTCAATTTACAGCTAGCCCAGTGGTGTGAAGGGCTGAGGCATCCATACCTTACCTCCTGCCATGCCGGTGACCAGTGTTCGCAGTGCGAATGGGCATCCAGGGCTCAGCCGGGGAGGGATAGGATCAAGCATTCATTGGACAGCTCTTCTCTCTTGGGGAGGGAGGGAGGAGCACAGGTTGATGCTTCCCTGGCACTAGTGGGCTGGGTGCCAGCCACATCCTCACACAGCCTGTACGGGAAGCAGGGGGTGGAGAAGTCGGCCGGTGTGCTGTGGGTGGAAATGCACACAGCTAGGCCATTGCTGGCATTGCACTCTCCACCCAGGGGAACAACAGGAAACCAGGAAAAAAGGTTCCAGGTCATGCCGGACAAACAGCCAGCCTCTGTAGGCCCTGACTCGAATGGCGCTTCCCCAGAGTCTGGATCCTATTCGAGGTGAGTAGAGTTCGGGGCTCTTCACCAGCCTGCCATAGAGGGGAAACCATGGGGGAAGACAGGGACAACAGCCTGATATCAGGCGCGGGGCTGGGTGGATGGCTGAGAAGGACTGTTGACTGGTGGGGACCAGGGGAAAAAAAGATGCACTAAAAAAAAAAAATTGTTTATCTATTTTTATTTTCTTTTAAATTCAATTTACAACTGTGTTCCCCGGCCTGCCATAGAAATCTTCAGCGACCAGGCTGTCTGCTTAATTATTGGATAGTCATGACAAAAAGATCACTTAATGGTCATGTTACTTGGGCTGTAAAATAATAGAACTCTTCAACCACCAGGCAGCCTGTTAAGTACAGTGATGGGCATGAAAAAGTTGCCTCTTGTTGCAGTATGCCTTAAGGTACCTCAAGTTAACTGAATTAAACACCAGTTGAAAACAATGGAAATACAGCAGCATGCACAGCTCACATGCTGTAGCATTTTAAGACAAAGAAAAAGGTTTTTGTGGTTACCACTGTAATTCCCAAATAAATTATTTTTTATTTGAGTTTATCAAGCTGTCTTTCATCATCCAAAGTGTGCAGAATGCAAGCAATACACAATGCAATAGCAAAAATATCAGGAAACTCCCTGTTGTACAGTTAACTCCCTCTATCTCCCCAGCATATCAGATGGACTCCCTGGTATACAGTTGCACCCCGTCCTTCTCCCCCATCTTATCAGAAAACTATCTGGTATAAAGTTCCACCCCGCATTCTCCGTTTTTGTCAAAATAACTCTCTGGTGTACAATGGAATCCCTCCCTCTATCTCCTTATCCTAGTAGATGAACTCCCTGGTGTTCAGTTTAACCTCCCCAAAAAACACACACACTCATACACACATCACCCAGTTCTATCAGAATAACTTCCTGGTATAGGGTGTCTTCCCTTCTTCTCTCCCTCCTATCAAAAGAACTTCCTGGTGTAAAGTTGCACCCCCTCCCTTTCCCCATTCTATCAGAAGAACTTCCTGGAGTACATTTACACCCCTTTCTTCTCCCCACCCTATCAAGAACTCCCTGGTTTACAGTTGCACCACCTCTTTCTCCCCATTCAATCAGAACTCCCTAGTGTACAGTTATACTACCTCTTTCTCCCAGTCCTATTAAAGGAACTCCCTGGTATACAGTTCCAACACCTCCCTCTCCCCATCCTATCAGAACTCCCTGGTGTAGAGTTGCACCACCTCTTTCTCCCCATCCTATCAGAAGAACTCTCTGGTGTACAGTTGCACCATCTCCACATCCACAGGTGACTACTCCTCTGACATCTTTCCCCGCCTTTCGTATAACCCTCCTCTACATGCCTTCTTTCATCCCTTACCCTTTTCCTCTGCTTCACACCACTATCCCCCTCCCTCTCCTCCATGTTTCTACTCTCCAAATCCAATGGTCACATTATAGCACTTATTGTATATACTTTTCTTCTGCAATGACTGTTTTTTTTACACGTTTTCTGTATTCATGTCCAAACTGTATTGATTGAATCATGCTGAACAATGTTCCTCCTAACCCTAAAATTGATTGTATGTGATCCCCCTCCTCACTGTGTTACATATCTCATGTGCTGCTTCACATGTATACTTATGTATTTTAACTTGTATCCTCCCGGGTCATGCCTGAAAATAGGTATTCTTATGCTTAGTGCGCCCACCCAGTTACCAAAAGCAAATAAATAAATAAATAAATCCTGTTAGATGCACTCCATGATGTCCAGTGACAACCCATTTCTCTCCTTATTCCATCTGAAGCAGTCTCTGGTGTCTGGTAGTATCCATTCATTCCCCAGGTCTCACTGAAAGTGCTCCCTACTGTCCAGTGGCACTCTCTGTCTCAGTCACATTGTAGACCCTTCTTTGTGTACAGTGGCACCCCTTTTTTCACTATGCTGTTCGAAGCACTTCCTGGAGTAAATATCAAGTGATACCCTATATTGCCTGATTCAGTCCACTCAGCTAAATCCAGAATAAAAAAAAGTTCACTCCCACCTGTCTCTCTGTTCACTGAAAGTCAAAACTAATATGTCCCTTCCCCCTACCATATTAAACTACTCCAACCCCACCACCAAAGATGACAACTGATACACAGTCCCTCTTCTCATATCTGTGGTTGGATGGCATCTAATAAAAACTTGGTTGTGTTCTGTTAATAGGATCAGTAAGAAACAGTCACCACCCCCAGTTCAAGGTGAGATGCAGCTATGCACAAGTACAGAGACTAGCAGAGTGTCTGCTAAGCAGTTCCACTACAAGTGAAAATAAAGTATATTTATAACTTACAAGCCTACATAGGCTCCATGGTGAAGGGAGCAGGTTTCTTCTATACAAAACAGGTGCAGAGAGACTTATCAGAATAAGTTTGCCCTTTAAAAATGGAGCACACAGCTCTAGGTTTTTGCAAACCTCCATGGTTATCTTAAGCCTGCAGGTTTAGAAATACAGTAATCATTTAATAAGCAAGGAGGTTGTCATTTGCAGTGAATGTTGCAAAGGTCATAGGGAGCATTGTCATTGTCCTTACCCTTCAGCTATTTAAGCTACTGCAGTTTAACATGCACTGCTTCAAGGTCATTTACTTATTCAAAAATGATAGCTGTATTGTCAGTAAAATAAGTTAGTAGAACTGAGGTTGGATTTTGGTTATCTATCCCTTGCATTAGGCAGCGCACTTCTGAAAGGGATGGATAAGCTGTCTGCACGAATACTGGGCAAATCCCTTGCATACCCATTCATTAGAACTGTGCGTCAGACAGAACAGAATCTCCTGCAAGCCATGCAGGCTGAAAGGTTCTAAATAGATCAAATCTATTTTATACAGTACAAAACACAAAATAACCTCAAACTGTGCTCTGCTTAAAATGAGGAATACTGTACTTTACTACCAGGGAACTTTATTTTACTGGTTGGAGATATATTGAATTTATTATTATTAGTTTTTTGTTGTTGTCGTTTTGTGTTTGGACATTGTACAGTTTGGCAAGATTGTAGTTAGAGAATTTACATGAGGATCCTGTAGAGTCTGTAGGGCAATTTTTATTTATAAGAACTGGTTTGCTCTTGCTTCAACCTGATTTTAGCAGCACATGATCAATATAATATGTCATAACAGTGTTTTATGATCATCATTTGTACACTTACCTCAGTTGCTTTTTCTATTTTATTTATGTATGTATGTACGTATGTATTTAACCAGACAGATAACCAATTCAGGGAACATACATTATACATTTGGGAAACCTGGTAAAACACTATTTACACTAAGAAGATGGGCATATATATTTTCAGATAATGATTATTTAAGATATCAGCAATGGACAGAAAATCAAATAAATATTTGTTTCCAAAACCAAAAGGGATAGGTATTTAAAAGATTCCAGTTAAAACAGTGTGACAATGTAGTGGATTATTTGCATTTATTTGTTTTACCAGTAAAAGCTCTGTTGAACCATGCTCATATGCGAGGAGCTCCTGGTTATGACAGGCAGCAGCACATAGAAACAACATTATTGCATAACAAGATACAGAATTCAGGAGCAACGGTTACTTGTAAGATACAAAGGATGATATACAGTGAAAAACAAAGGATAAGATACAAAGAGATTATAGTAGCATAAATAAAGTCATTGAATACATCAAGCACATCAGAGGAGTGTACCAACAAGTACATTTGTCCATGCAGTGACTTTTGATCAGCAGTTTGAATGGATAGAAGCTAAACAATGAATCTGGTTTAGTAGTAGTAGGTTTATTTATACTGCACCCTTTCCCTGAGGCTCAGGGTGCCTAATATCAAACATTACAACAATAAAATTGCATAACGATAATAATAATAATAATACAAACAAAAGCATCAAAGAGGTGAGTAAAGAATAATAAATAATCCATATTACATTAAATTAATACTTAAATATTTAAGTTATATATTCAGTTAAATTAGTTACAATTCATGGCATCAACGTTTTGTAAATAAGAGGCCTTAATAGAGAACCAAGTGCAACTCTAAACAAAGAGATCTTAGAAGGGAAGAGTCAGCATCAAGGGCCCCACCCTCATATGTGGGGCTGGTCCTAATGTGCACTTTGCACGCAAAAACATGCGGTTTGCTTACTGTTTACTGTAGTATAGTAGATTGTATTAGAATAATTTTGCAAGTTGTAGGCTGACAACATCTGTAGCCCCAGAATCATGTGCAGCTAACATCACAGCAGTAGGCTGTTCTGGAAGAATCAATAACTTACAATGTATGTTTAAGGCTTAGATGTTACTTCTATGAACATTTAAATTGGGCGGGGGGGGGAGTGGAGGAAGGCATAGGGGAGAAAAAAACAGCCAACTGCAAAGGCTAAGAATATAAACATCAGAGACAGAGTGGGTAAAGAGGGAGTGCAAAAAGAGGGAAAAATAACAGGACTTAGCAGAATGATAATAATTAAAATCTGGAAAGCCATATGTGCAAAGGCTAGAAGTCTGTGACATAAGATTCCAGACTTGGATGCACTCATGGCAGAGGCCATCCTAGATATAACATTCATTACTAAGTCATGGTGTAATAAAAACCACAACTTGGACATGGCCATACCAGGATATAATCTGTTTACAATGGACAGGGAGGGTAAAAAAGGAGGGTATGTGTTGTTATATGTAAAAGAAAGAATTAAAACAACAGAGATACAGGGAATTCAGGAGGGGGAAGAGGTACTGTGGGTCACCCTTGATAAGGGAAATGGTTCCACCATTTGCACTGCTGTGATACACAGACCTCCGTTACAGCAGGAGGAGTTGGATGGGGAAATGGTGGAAGTCATTGGCACAATAGCAGAAAAGGGGAAAAGCAGTTAGTTGGGGACTTCAATATGCCAGATGTGGATTGGAGTCTCCACACTGCAGCTTCAACTAGAAGCAGAGACATCCTGGACTCTATACAGGGGCATTCCTCAGACAGTTAGTCAGTGAACCCCCTCCAGATGGGGCTATACTGGATCTGGTGCTTACAAACAGAAACAGTGCAGTAGAAGTCAGGGTGGAAAGTTACCTAGGGACCAATGATCACCATACAGTATGGTTTAATAGGACAAAGGCTGATTCTAGCCACTCTAGGGTGAGAATCCTGGCTTTAGGAGGGCAGATTTTGTAAAGATGGGCGAATGCCTAAAGGGTGAACCAGAAGGGGGAGATGACTTAGGTGGAGTAGAGGAACAGTGGGAGAAATTACAAAGTGCAATGCTGAAGACCACAAACCTCTGTGCCAGGCAAGTTTATTTATTTATTTATTGAAAAGTTTCAACAGGTAAGGTACACTAAACAACAAGTTGCTCGTCTCCCGGCACGACCTGGGGGAAAGGGTGAAGGGAGTTACATAGTAACAATGAACAAGCACAAATTACACAATAGCATAGAAAACAAAGTTAGTAAAAGTAAGAGGAAAAACGAACCACTTTGGTTCTTGAGAGAGGTAGCTAGAAAGGTTAAAGCTGAACAGGTGGTATTCAGAAAATATAAGGAAACACAGAGGGAGGAGGATAGAGAAGTGTATCTCCAAAGATTTGGAGAAGGTTTTTTGTCCATTCTGTGAGTCCAGCCTCTTGAATAAAGCTAGTGAGATGCTGGGTTGCATAGGGAGAGATACTGTATAACCAACAGGAGCAGGGAGGTTGTGTTACCTCTGTATATGTCACTGGTGAGACTTCATCTAGAGTACTGTGTACAGTTATATGTACATCTACAAAAGGACATAGAGTGGAGGCTGTCCAGAGGAGGGCAACAAAAATGGTGTGAGGTCTTCAACAGAAGGCCTATGAGGAGGGACTGAGGTAACTCAGTAGGTACACACTGGAAGAAAGAAGAGAGTTGGGGATATGACAAAGACACCTAAATACATAAAGGGGACAAATGAGGTACAGGCTGGGAGTATTTTCCAAAAGACACTGTGCTCAAGAACAAGGGGGCATGATATGAAGCTGGAGAGGGGGGTAAATTCAGGAGAGATAAAAGAAAGTTCTTCTTTAAAGAGCGGTGGATTCCTGGAACAGCTTACTAGTCAAGGTATCTTGGGCAAAACAATGGATGGATTCAAGAAAGCTTGGGATAAACACAAGGGAATATTAGAGGAAAGGAACAAGGGATGAGTAACAGACCTGGAGCTCAGATAGGGTCTATGGTGATACTTCAAGAAGGGAAAATTGTGCAGACTGGGTGGATCAAGTGGTTCTTATCTGCTGACAAATTCAACGTAAGTATCTATGTAATCCTCGACAAGGTGTGGGTTGTTGTGGGATTTATCCACACCTGGTGTAGTGTGTTACGAGGCTGCAGGCTGAGTGATGAAAACATCACCAGAAGTGGGAAATCCCACTACACCCCACACTCTGGAGTGGATTATTGTGATTATGCAATAGTGCAGGAGGAAAAAGAATGAAAAAAGAATGAGCGTGAAGGCAAAATAGGTTTAACATTTTTATTTTCATGCTGGAATAGACAATTGTTATTATGCTGTGAAAAGTAGTTCTTGTCCTAAAACAGAGAACATAATGTGCAGTCATTGGGGCATGTAATCTCTATAGATATGCCCATTTATTAAGTAAATTACATTTTAAACCATGGAATTTATTTGCTATGAGAATGTCTTAAAAAGCAAGGATCAGATTCGAGGTGGCTGCCAGTATAACAGAGAAAGTGTAGCAGGAGTTGCCAGTGGATGAAATGTTCAGGTCAGCAGTGTGAATTTTAACATGATTGGGACCTGAGAAGTACAAAAAAAACGTAGAGGAGTTCTGAGTGTTTTTTCTGTGGAATGTGTGATAGTAGGAGGGAAGGAGAGAGAGAGAGAACAGTGCTGGCATCTGTAGCTGAGAGTGGGGAGAGCGGCAGATGATTGTGTGAGTATCATTGAAGAGAGGATGCTAGTTTTTTATTAACATTTACTTTTATATCTTTTGACATTATCTTGATGTGGAAATATTTGTTTCTTGAGCCAGGAGGGAGCAGTCCTCGGGAGTAGTCAGTAATTTAACAGGCAGAAGTGGTTGTACACAACTTTTTTTGGGTGGAGTTGTGGTTGGCTTTAGGGAGGAAAAAAATGCTGGTGCGTATGTTTTAACATTTTTGGGGATGGGTGTATAGATACTACTGTATTTGTTGTGCTGCTGTCACCCTGACTTCACTTTTTGTGTGGGTTGTCGTAGCAGCTACCCATGCTCAAACATGCCTGTCAGTCGATTAGAATGCTCCATTCTTGGACCCTGTTGTATAAGAGTTAATAGAAGCTGTGATCTTTTGTTTGTTGATCCTGTTGTCCTTCCTGGCTAGCTACAGTCACAGAGGACTCTACTTAGCCCCTGGAGAAAAGCAGAACCAGAAAATATCTGATTGAAGATTATAAATGCTCTTACATGCATTGCAAGCTATTGACTCTCCCATTGCTGCCTCTTGCTCTGATGTCAGCTGCAGGAGATTCTGGGATTTGCAGTAACAGAAGATGTCAGCTAACAAGTAGATACAATTTGTCTGATACAATTCTACTATACCACAGTAAACAGTGAGTAAATCAAACTGTTTCTGCACACAAAATGCACATTGTGACCAGCTCCACACTTGAGTGTGGGGTCCTTTTTGCTGTTTCTCTTTAAGGTCCCTCTTGAAGGCTGCTGCCAAGGGGGCCTCCCTCTAAGCTATTGGAATGGAGTTCCAAAGGATCAAACCCACTACATCAAATGAGCTGTCCTTGAAGAATTTAACCTTGACCTGGGAACTGTAAGAAGGCCCACCTCAGTGGAGTAGAGAGGGCGAGAGGATCGGTAAGGTGTCAAGAGCTCTTCCAGGTAGCCAGGGATCAATCCATATAGGGCCTTATAGACCAGCAATCCAGCCTTGAAAATAATATGCCAGTTCACCAGCAGCCAGTGAGGGTCAGGCAGAACCAGGGTTATATGGCAAAACCTAGAAAGATCTGTCAGTAACCTTGCCACTATGTTCTACTCTAGCTGCAAGCATCATAGGACACCTCCATGTCTGGGTAAGGTTATTGAGAAGGTGGTTACATAGACGCTTGAGGCACACGTCACTTTTTGACATCTATATGCCTCTCCAATCTGGTTTTAGGTCAAAGCACAGTACAGCACAGAGTCTGTGTTGGTCAGGGTGCATAATGACCTGCTCAAGTTGAGAGATAGAGGAGAGCAGTCAATTCTTGTTTTCCTCGATCTTTCCTAAGCTTTTGACATCATAGACCATGGGCTGTTATTGGATGAGCTCAGGGAGTACATGGGGCTCAACAGTAAAGCCATCTGCTGATTTGAGTCCTATCTCAGTGGCAGGACACAGAAAGGGATGCTAGGAGGAGTCTGTTCATCCCTAGTGTTGCTGCCCTGAGGTATACCCCAGGGCTCAGTCCTTTCACTCATGCTGTTCATGGTGTATATGCTTCCCCGGGGAGGATTGTTAGACAGCATGGACTTGGGTTTCACTGTTATGCTAATGATACCTAGCTCTGTCTGTCTTTTGCACCCAGGTGACAGGCACAGTCGATGAATTGAATAGATGCTTGACTGAGATCCAAGACCGGATTTCATTAAGCTGGTTAAGACTCAACCCTAACAAGACTGAAGTACTGGTTGTTAAGCTGGGTTTGTGGTAGCCACTGAGCAGGGGACAGGGATTCAGCTCGGTTCATCTGGGCTTGTAGCTGACCCAAAGATGAAGAATCTCAGATGATTCCTTTAAAGGGGTAATGCCTCCATTCTTAAAGGTGCAACATCTCCTATTTTGTACCAGGCAAAACGCCTGAAGTTGTGGTTGGTATAAAATGGGAGCTGTACCCCTTTAAGGTGATGATATAAAGGCATTGTGGGAGCTGAGCCCACTACCCTTGACAAAGTAACCAGTAGGTTACGAAATGCATCGGGACTCTTCTGCAATCTGTATACCTGCTTATTCAGATTTTTTATGGAGCGAGTACCTGTATCCATTTAACTATTCTCTATATGGACAGTGACTCTTTTTGGAAGAGCACTTTAATAAAGCAGAGCACTTTCTTATAAGTAGTCCTCATTGTCATCTGTGCTACCTAATGATCTGTATCTGAGACCGTGGACTGGGTGCAGTGAGTTTTGTTTTGCCTCGCGGAATTTTATCATTTTACCCGCCAATCCCAGGTACTACTCTCATTTTCTGAAGCCGTAGCATAAGCACTGCCAACAACATGGGAGAGAGGACCAACCCATGGGGCACACCACAGAACAGGGACATTGGGAATGAGGAGAAATTCCCCTTCACCATCCTCTGCATCCTGGCTCTGAGGAAGACTCAAACCAACAGATGACAGTGATGGTAAATTAGCAGCACTCCGTAAGGGTATCCCATGATTTTGGCGACCGTGATTGGGTGCCTTCTGAAAGGGTGACTCAATCATGGTGCCTGTCATCAGGGTGACTGGGGAAGGTGGGTGACCAGATGGGGGTGCATGAAATAGCGACAACCTGTTGCTACATGCCTATGCATGCAGGGGGGAGTGAGCATGCCAAGCGTGGGGTGGGAGAGAATGGATGGAAGGACTGTAAGGGGTGGCACCACAGTGAGCTGCTAAGCTGCTTCCGTGGTATGGTGGGTGGGTTCAGGGCTGGGGTGGGAATGGTGCTATGTTCAGGTCCTGGTGCAGGTACATTTTGTTGCGCCCGGCCCGATATTTTTGTTCCATGTTTGCACCCCCCGACCTGCACCCCCCTGGAGTTGAAAATCCTTAAGTAGGGCGGTGCAGTCCCCCACATAACACGTGAAATCCCAAGTCCCCGGTGCTGTTTTGCTGTGTGCCTGGGGCACATTGCTGAAATATTTTTTCGGTGATGTGTCATCACCCTAACGGCAATCACCCATCAGCAATAGCCATCAGAAATCGCTGTTATCACATAGATCCCTCCATAAGTCAGTCTAATATGTGCCCATGGTCCACAGTGTCTAACAGTGAGGCGAGATTGAGGGGAATGAGAACTGACCATTTTTCTCTATCTTTTGCTCTAAGGAGGTCATTATGCACCCTGACCAATGCAGTTTAATTGCTGTGCCTGGCCCTGGATATTAATATGGACAAGAGGGACTCATGTATTGCATTTACACCACAGTACCTGCTGTGCTCCTGACTACAACGGTTGTGTTCCCCTCCACTGGAAATGCCACCAGTCAGCATTTACACCCCTGGTGCTGTGCTTCGTTGTGGACCAACTTTCTACATTGCCATCATGTTTCCACCTGGGCTGGGGATGTGAGGGGGTTAGTATTCCCAATGTACTTGCCACTGGGGTGCAATGGTGCAGGCAGAGTAGGGTGTTTACATGCTAGCCCTAAAGCACCTACACCAGTACATGAACCCTCAAAATGAGAGATTACGTTGTGGTGCAGCAGAATTATTTACAATGCTCCAGCAGCCATTTACTCTGCTGGATCTGCACCATTGTAATTCATTTGCACAGCTGACAATGGTGCAGATCCAGTAGTGTAAACACAGGTATAGAGCTCATCAGCAGTCAGGTGAGCCTCAAGCTGCAATGCCACAATCTTTGCAATAACCTTCCCCAAAAAGAGGAGGTTAGAGGCAGGTCTATAATTGGCTAGGAAGTCCAGGTCCAGAGTAGGTTTCTTCAGAAGAGGCCACACCAGCACACCTTTCAATGCACTTGCAAAGACACACTCTTAAAGGGAATATGGGACAATCCCAGCAAACAACAGACCCCATAACCCCATGCAGTTCACTAGTAAATGCATCAAGTCTGGATCCAGTTTGCAGCAGGTGGTCCACAGCTTCGAAATCATGTCACAAACCTTATCTGTCATAACTAACCTAAACTTTCCCCAGAGCGGAGTAGAGCATTGTGAAATGCAGTGTCAATCCTGCCAGGTTGCAACAGCCCAGTTGATGTGACTGATCCCAGCCCTAATAGAGGACACCTTGTCTGAGAAGAACTAAGCAATCTCCTCACATTTTGTGGATGAAATAGCTCTCACCAGCTGCAGACAGGTAGGATGGAATAACCTGTTTATGGTCCCCTGGACAGGAATTCTGCCTTCTTATGGGTCATTGCCTTTGAAATTCATCATAGTGAATGTTCAAAGCTAGTTTTTCCTCTTGAGCCATAGTTCTCCTCCAACAACATGTTAATCTCTGACCCCTGGACTTCAATTCCCTGAGCTCCCCATCAAACCATGGGGATCTTTGGTGTGAAACCTGGGGTCATATACGAATCACTGCAAGTGACTTGAACACCGATTCAATGGCCATATTAAAAGTCGATCCAGTCTCACAAGCCCTCATCACTCCTGAGATGTCCATCACTGCCTGAAGTCCTTCTAGAGTCATCCCTTTCAAAGGGCAATAACGAACCATCTCTACAAGGGTGCAGTACAAAGGGGGCCCTGGAGGAGAAAGTCACTGTGCAGTGATCCAAACAGATTACCAGATCATTCTTGAGAGTGTCAATCTCGAGTCCCAGAGGAAAAAAAGGTCCAAGGCTTCCCCTTTTGGTGAATCACAGAAGTACCCATTTGTGCTAGGCCTAGAGATTCCTTCAACTGGATGAAATCTTGTCCAAACTGCAGGAGTTCATTTTCAACACAGGCACTGAAGTCACTTAAAATCAGCCAACTAGGCAATTTCAACACCCTGTTTGCAGTAAAGTACCTGATTACCTGCACAAACTCCCCCTGATGTCCCAGAGGCCAGTACATGAGTAGGATCCTGCAACCTGCAAGTGGACTGTCACGCATGGCCGCGCACTCAAATGAAGAGACTTTTCCCAATGGGTGCACAGTTAAACTCAACTCAGAAATGAAGCAGATGGCCATGCCATCCCCCTATCCCTCCACAGGCAATGTACTAAAGAGAATCTGGCTGTTACTGCCATTTACAATATTGGACCAACGTCATCACTCAGCCAGGTCTCCAAAATGCAAGCCAGATCAAGCAAGGAACCCAACATTAAGTCTACCATAATGGCAGTCTTGTTCCACATTATCCTAGCATTGTAAAGCACCACCCACAGGGGTTGAATGGAGACAGCTGGCCCAATGTCTGCCTGCCATCTGGTCTGGTGGGCACCCTGGATATGGGAACCAACCATTCTGGGCCTTGCTCTAGGTCCTATGTCACCCCTGGGTGTCACTTGGTCCTTACCAATCCAATAATATTTTATTTTATTTATTAAATTTTGTTAACCGGGTAAGCCCACTGTGCCCCGAGGGTTCCTTTTTCAGGGGCAACCCGGAGTTAGTTACACATAGTTTTGTACAGACAAGTAGGTGATACAGTGTAGAACTTGGCATACAGGAATTACGAAGCCAGTATCCAGTTTTAGTGGAAGAGGACAGGAGGTACATTACATTATTAGATACAACAGAACAGTGTGATACATACAATACAGGGTTGTAAGGACAGTATACAGTCTTTTTTGGAAGAGGGCAGGAGGTACATTACATTATTGGATACAACAGAACAGTGTGGTACATATAATACAGGGTAGTAAGGACAGTAAATAACTTCTGTGAAGAGGGCAGTGGGTTGATTACAGAGTTCAGCAGTGACGGCAGATGGATGTGTAGTGGTAAGTGCTATTCAAATGCACACAAGAGGTTCCATGTAGGAAAAGAGTACCAGTTCGTGCAACCCTTAGTCATTACCCTTGTGGGGGGGCAACTTTGTACTAACCCAGTTGCCACTAGGTGAAGTAGGCTAGCCATTGGTGCAGGGGCAGGGACTAGGGTTGATGAGGTGAGCGTGCAATCCTTTTTGGAATTTGGCAAGGGTGTGTGCCTCCTGAAGGTGGCTGGGGAGTTTGTTCCAAGATACAGGGGCCAGGTGAGTAAAGGATTTGCTCCTGGTGACAGAGCAGGCCAAGGGGATTTCCAGTAGTTTTTTGTTTGAAGAACGGAGCGGTCATCTAGTCTGCTTTGGGGCAAGTAGTCCAATCAGCCTTGCCGGAGGTTGTGCGTCGAGGAGCTTGTAGGTCCAGCTTAGAAGGGTGTACTGGAGCCTGTTATTCAGGGATGGAATATCCCCCCTGTTGGCCATTCCTGACTCCCACTGCATACCACCATGCCTTCCTACAATGCCCACCTCCCTGCAGAAGCTGTATGCCTCGGCTGACAGGGGGGTTATTAGAAGGAGTGCTGGTCCAGCAGTAGTCATGAGGAATAGCAAAGCATGGGGCCCCTCCTCCTAAGCATATGATGCCACACCATCACCATAACCCCCTAATAACCCACCCTTACCAATAACTTACATTATAATAAATACACTCTCACCAAAACAACCAATTTCCACACAATCACACCACCACATACTCACAGATTTGCAGGTCCTCAAAAATACCTAAACATTCAGCCCATCACTTATCCTATTAAATGAAATTACGAATACAAAATGACTACAATCAGCACATCACTCACATGCCTACCCTAACCAACATATACACCAAACCACAACTCAACCAAAATAACAATAAATTATAAATAAAATAGCAATAATTAGGAGAATCAGGATAACAGTTGAGGATGTATATAGTTCCACTGAGGATTTTTATAAATAAGTCTGAGTCCAGTCACATAGAAACATAGAAACATAGAATTTGATGGCAGGTAAGGACTGCTTGTCCCACCCCGTCCGCCCATTTCCTTACCTAATGGATAAGCTGCAGATCCTAGTTAACCAGCAGCCTACTTCTTTCTACCCCCACCCCCTAAAATTGCCTTATGGCTGTCCCATGCATGCTTGAATTCAACCACTGTTTTTGACTCCACAACCTCCTCTGGAAGGCCGTTCCATGCATCCACAACCCTCTCTGTGAAAAAATACTTCCTTACATTACCTCTGAGCTGCCCCCCCCATCTTCAAATTGTGCCCTTGTTCCTTTGCACACCTCTTTTTTGAAAGATGCTACCCTCTTGGACTTTGCTGATTCCCTTGAGGTACTTGAAAGTTTCTATCATGTCCCCCCTCTCCTTCCTTTCCTCGAGGCTATACATATTAAGCTCCTTTAGTCTGTCTTCATATGTCTTCCGGTGCAGACCCTGCACCATTTTAGTTGCCCTCCTCTGGACAGCTTCCATCTTGTCTATGTCCTTACGGAGATTGGGTCTCCAGAACTGCACACAGTACTCCAGATGGGGTCTCACCAGCTGTCTGTACAGAGGGATAACAACTTCCTGTTTTCTACTGGTGATGCCTCTCCCTATGCATCCCAGTATCCCCCCAGCCCTCCTTACTGCCCTGTCACAT
This sequence comes from Neoceratodus forsteri, assembly GCA_016271365.2. Taxonomy (NCBI): domain Eukaryota; kingdom Metazoa; phylum Chordata; order Ceratodontiformes; family Ceratodontidae; genus Neoceratodus; species Neoceratodus forsteri. Next base: position 656,978,448 of record CM028132.1, read on the forward strand.
TGCTTGCCCACCTTTAAGTCGTCTGATATGACTATCCTCAGGTCCCTTTCCATTTTTGGTTTTGTTAATATCTCACCCCCCCTTGTGTACTCTTCCCCTGGGTTTTTGTTTCCCAGGTGCATTACCTTGCACTTCTTAGCATTAAATCTAAGCTGCCATACATTTGAGCATTCTTCTAACCTTGCTAAGTCCCTTCTCATCCTTTCCACCCCACCTTGTGCATCAACTCTGTTGCAGATCTTTGTGTCATCTGCAAAGAGACATACTTTTCCTTCCAGTCCCTCTGCAATGTCGCCTACAAAGACATTGAAGAGGACCTGTCCTAATACTGAACCTTGTGGTACCCCACTAGTAACCCTCCTTTCTTCAGAGTGGACTCCATTTACTATTACCCTCTGTGTCCTGTTCTCCAGCCAATTCTTTACCCAGGCTATCATCTTGGGACCCACTCCCAGGCTGGCTAACTTGTATATTAATCTTTTGTGTGGGACTGAGTCAAATGCCTTGCTAAAGTCTAGGTTGGCCATGTCCACAGCCCCTCCCTGATCTACTACTTTGGTCACCCAGTCAAAGAAATCTATTAGATTCATCTGGCATGACCTTCCTGCTGTGAATCCATGCTGCCTTGGGTCCTGTGCCCCCCTCTGGCCTCTAGGTACTCGACAATTCTTTCCTTCAGAAGTAATTTCATCATTTTCCCTATCACTGAGGTTAAACTAACAGGTCTGTAGTTTCCTGCTTCTGTCCTGCTCCCACTTTTGTGAAGGGGGAATCACATCTGCCCTCCTCCAGTCCTCAGGTACCACCCCATCCTCCCATGATTTGTTAAAGAGGGTAGTCAGTGGTGTCACTAGTTCTACCCTTAGTTCTTTTAGAATTCTGGGATGAATCCCATCAGGCCCCATTGCTTTGTCCACCTTCAGTTTTAAGAGTTTTTCAGAACCCTTTCTTCTGTAAATGGGCTGGTATCAACTTCTGTATCCAGAGTGTTTCTATTGTTTGTTTTAGGTACCTCCCCCTCTTCATTTGTAAATATTGAGCAAAATTATTTGTTTAGTATCTCTGACTTTTCACCGTCACCCTCTGCCCACCCCCTTCCCCTTTATTAAACCTCACTATCCCTCCTTTAGTTTTCCTTCGCTCCCTGATGTACCTAAAAAAGGTTTTGTCCCCCTTCTTAACTGAGTTGGCTATCTTTTCCTCAGTTTGGGCCTTTGCTGTTCTGACTGCCTTCCCAGCTTCCTTTTGCTTTAACTGATACAATTCTCTGTCCTGCTCCTTCTGTGATTCCTTGTGCTTTCTGAATGCTTTCTTTTTCTCTTGAACCTTCACTGCCACCTCCTTTGAGAACCATAGTGGTTTCTTACATCATTTTGTTTTGTTTATTTGCTTCACACAAAGGCTTGTTACCTCTGTGATGGCAGTTTTTATTATTCACAATGGGGTGAGAATGGTGCAGAAATGGACACAAGTCCCTTTACACGAGAAAGGGTCCTGAAGGAACTGGAAGTAATAAGAGTTGATAAAGCAACGGGGCCAGATGGGGTGCACCCCAGGGTCCTTAAAGAACTAAGAGAGGTGGTGGCTGAACCTCTGGCTATCCTGTTTAGCCGATCACTGGAAACAGGGGAGGTACCCAAAGACTGGAGGACAGCAGATGTAGTCCCTTATACAAAGTGGGAGCAAAGAGAAAGCTGGGAACTACAGACCAGTCAGCCTCACCTCGGTAGTGGGGAAGATCATGGAAGCACTACTGAAGGAGAGATTGGTGGAACATCTGGTTGTCAATGGACTACAGGACCCAAGGCAGCATGGTTTCACCAGGGGGAGGTCATGCCAGACCAACCTCGTTGAATTTTTTGACTGGGTGACTAGGGAGGTGGATCAGGGGAGGGCAGTGGACATGGCCTATCTGGACTTCAGCAAGGTCTTTGACACTGTGCCACATAGAAGACTATTACACAAACTGGGGAATATGGGTGTGGGCAGGACAGTAGTGTGGTGGGTGGGTAACTGGCTGGGCGGAAGGACACAGAGGGTGGTGGTAAATGGCTGTCACTCCACAGAGGGAAGAGTGACCAGTGGGGTACCACAGGGATTAGTGCTGGGACCGGTCTGATTCAACATCTTCATCAGTGACATTGCGCAGGACCTAGAAGGCAGAATTTCACTGTTTGCTGATGACACAAAGCTCTGTAACAGAGTAGACACACCAGAGGGTGTAGACAGAATGAGAAGGGACCTGCAGAAACTTGAAGAATGGTCAGGGTTTGGCAGTTGAAATTCAATGCAAAGAAGTGCAAGATAATGCATATGGGGCACAAAAATCCTGGCACAATATATCAGTTGGGGGTGAGGATATAGCATGCACCAAGCAGGAAAGGGATCTTGGGGTTATCATCTCTGATGACCTCAAGGTAGGGAAACAGTGTGACAAGGCAGCAGGTAAAGCAAATAGGATGCTGGGATGCATAGGCAGGGGCATCACCAGCAGGAAAAGGGAGGTCATAATTCCACTATACAAGACACTAGTGAGGCCCCACCTGGAGTACAGTGTACAGTTCTGGAGACCTTACCTACGTAAGGACATAGACAGGGTAGAGAAGGTTCAGAGAAAGGCAACAAAGATGGTACATGGATTGCATCACAAGTCCTATGAGGACAGGTTGAAGGAACTGAATATGTACTCCCTGGAGGAGAGGAGGGAGAGAGGGAATATGATAGAGACATACAAGTGTCTTACAGGGAGGAACAGGGTGCAAGAATACACTATTTTTAAGTGAAAAAGATGTTCCAGGACTAGAGGGCATGGGATGAAGTTGGAGGGAGGACGATTCAGAGGAAACATGAGGAAGAATTTCTTCACAGAACGGGTGGTGGACAAGTGGAACACCCTGCCAGAGGAAGTGGTGGGGGCTGAAACAATCACGGAATTTAGGAATGCATGGGATAGACATAAAGGAATTCTGGAGGTCAGGGGTAAGGGGCAACAGACTTCTAGGAAAATATAAACTGAACTTACAAGCTCAAATGGGCAGACTGGGTGGGTCATAGGCCCTTATCTGCTGACACTGTCTATGTATCTATGTATTCCCCATTGTTCTTCCACCCCTCCTTCCTGCCCATTTGCTAGTGCATTCCTTAGGCACTCACCCATTTTGGCAAAGTCTGCCCTCCTGAAGTCCAGTACTTTTACCTTTGTGTGGCTTGACTCTATTGCTGTGTTTATTGTGAACCATACTGTTCGATGGTCACTAGTTCCCAGATGGCTTCCCACTTCTACATCTGTGATCCTCTCTCCATCTCCATTTGATAAGACCAGGTCTAAGATTGCTCTCTCTTGAGTGGGTTCCAATACTAGTTGTCTGAGGCATGCCCCCTGTAGGGCATCTAGAATAACCCCACTCTTAGAAGTGGCTGCTGCAACTGCACTTCAGTTAACATCTGGCATATTCAGATCACCCATCAGCAATATCTCCCCTTTATCTGCCATTCTAAGTATACTTTCTATCATTTCCTTGTCCATTTCTCCCCTGAGAGAAGTCTGTACTCTATAACCCCTGTGCGGATAGTGGTGCCATTGCCTGCCTCCAAATTGACCCACAGTGCTTCTTCTCCTCCTCCCTGTTTACCCTTTAGCTCTGTTGCTTTGATTCCTTCCTCTTATGTAGAGCTACTCCTCCTCTCTTTACCCTCCCTGTCCCTCCTGTAGATAGTGTATCCTGGTATGTTTACGTCCCAGTCATGGTTCTGTGTGTACCATGTTTCTGTGACTGCCACGAAATCCAGATGTTCCTCCTCCATCAAGGCCACTAATTCAGGAAGCTTGTTACCCAGACTATGGGCATTGGTACTCATTGCTCTCCATTTTTATGGCTTTACCTCCTGTAGCAGCATCCCCCACTGACCTTTCTACCTTGGTCTTTTTCTCATTTAGTACCCTGTTTTGTAGGGTGAGGCTGGGATTTTCCTGCTGCTTATCAGTGCCTCCTCCTTGACTAGTTTAAAAGCTTGCCAATGAAGCATTTAAACTGATTGCCCAAAAGACTTGTTCCCTTCCTGGACAGATGCAGACCATCCTGCCAGTATAGGCTGGTGTCCCTCCAGGTGGAACCCCAGTCCCCAATGATGCCAAACCCCTGTGCTCCACACCATTTTTTCAACCATTCATTAAACTGCATGGTGCAAAGTACCCTTGCCTCACCCATGCCACTGACAGGCAGCATTTTTCACACAGTGATGAAATATACAGTGGTCTTCTCTCACCAGACCAAATTTATCCCAAAACTATAAAGTGATGCTATATCCAAAAGCAACTCTCCCACTTCAGCCTTCAGAAATGTATTCCTATTATTTGTGATGACAAAGAATAGAAAAGTTGAGCCTGCAAGTTTGCTCACCACACACGGAACCAACCCAATGAAAGAGTTTATCAGCACTCCCAGTCCTTTCTCTACAATAACTCCCAGCTTGGAGTCCTGCTATGCATACACAGCCTGAAATATAGATACTTTTTGACTACATCAGTGATCCTTGGCATAGATCCCTGATCCTGCAGTGAATATTCTGGCGTCCTCCAATCCGGCCGGCTGCACGTTCACCTGCAGCCAGTTCCACAGAGTGCAGCAGTATTAACAGCAGTTTAAGGGAGGCTTGTAAATTATTCCAGAATGTAGGTGCAAGCCATCTGAAGGTCAACTTGCTGTATGGCCTGGGAACCTCTAAGATGTAGATGTAATTAGCTCTAGTATAGGCTAGTGGTCTTGTGGATAAAGGACTAAATATATGTCCATATGAACAAAGGACAAAGATTTGGAATAATATTCCTGTTTTATTTTTATTTTTGCATTTTTCAATACATAATATATATCTTGTAGATACATACAAAAAGCACATATTACATGTTACAAAATCATATAAGCAAGAAATTGTATTTTACTAGGTATTTACCTGAAAGTAAATGAATGTAAGCAATAGCAATAGAAGCTTAGTCCTTAAAGATAGGGAAGAGGCAACAACAGTTTAATATCATATACAGGCAGACAACTGTCCACATTATTTATTTACACAGCAAGTAATCTGCAATTAATGAGCACTTTCTTTAGAAAACTTAAATATCGATGTCTCCAACTTAAAACATTTATAGGTAAAATGGAAAGAGAGAAAAACTAGAGGGGCAGGGATGGAGTTTGATAGAAATAACAATATTGGGGATACAGAGTGACCCTAAAGGGTTTATTGGAAAGGCTGCAAAAGTTGGAAAGCAGGGGTGGCCGGATTATACACAGAAGGTAAGACAACAATGGAGTAAGGACTTAGGAAGGGAGATCTCTGAAGAGAACTGACAAAAGCTGTTGCTGGGACATAGGGGCCTGCTAGTCTGTAATAAATTTAATGAAGCTTATTTTAAGTTCTTGCACAGGCTATATTATCCCCCAGCTGCAGTGCATAGGGCCCACCCGACTGGGTCTCCGCTATGTGGGAGATGTAGAAGGGAGGCAGGAACATATATGCACTGTTTTTGGAACTGTTGTATCCTGCAGTCCTTCTGGAATAAAATATTTAAAGAAATAGAGTTAATGACGGGGACCCCCATCCCGATGGACCCTATTAAAGGGTTATTTGGTATGACTGCGGATGGGACAAAGGAGTGGGAAACAATGCCACGTTGGATTAAAATCCTCATGGTAATGGCCAGGCATTGTATCCAAAACACTTCAGTCAACAACATCGCACCAACCATCCAGCAATGGCGACAATTGATACTGCAGAATTTGGCATTAGAGAGATTATCATTGGTAATGGGGGATAGGTCGGAGGTCTTCTACAGAGAATGGGCACCCTTCCTCACTTCGCTCAATAGACAAGAGATGATCACCCTATGTGAGGGCTTGGCCTAGAAAGATGGGACTTGACTGGATGGGTGTCCTCCCCGCTTGTGGTCTATGCCATGTAATGATACCCACCCTATAACTGACTTGAAATGGTTTGGATATTAGCCTATCTTATTCCTAACACTGTTAGAGAGAATCAATTGAGTGGAAAAATAATATCTGAATGTAAAATTAATTGCTAAGAAATGCATTTGTCCATTTGTATTTGTATCTGTATGTCTATGTGTTGTATATGTGCTGTTATGATCTAAAAACAATAAAAAGGATTATACAAAAAAAAAGAAAACTTAAATATATAAACTGATGTAGCGTCATAATTGTTGTTAATAAGAAAATGACAGAATATTTAAAGTCTCCCTCTGGCTATCTACTCCTTTTCTGATAATCTAATAGAAAATCAAAGTACTAGCATATAACTTCAAATCTTTAACAAAATATTGAGAAAATGAACATTATAAAATGTACAACATACAGACACTATTAGGTGCCCTACTAAAAACAGCATCTTCCTAGTAAAGCCTCTATCATTGTAAAAAAAATTGTAAATATGGCACTAAAGCCCTCTAAAAACCAGAATAAAATATGAAGACATCCTTTTCCTTTTAACAATTATGTATCGAACCCAGCTAGCATTAAAAAGATTTGAATACATTTTTTAAAGTCCAACTTCTTAGCACAAAGAATATTCAAATCAAAGCCTAACAAAAGTTCAAGTCCACGTACTCTTCCAGAGATCTTGCAGAAAGAGATTTGAATGTTGAAAAAAAGGAAGAAATTTGAGATTAATACATACCGAGTACCTTCAGAGTTCCTTTGTAGATACATACAGTATGGGTGTATAGGAAATACCGTGAGCAACCAAGCACTTACCTATATTCAGACTATTTGTTGCTTGTCAATGTAAAAAGAGAATCAGAATACCTATTTCAATATAGAAGTAGAGGGTGCTTCCTGTATTTCAGGTGCAATGATAGTGGTAGAAGTTGTAAAATTGTGTGGTCCACTCTCTTTACAAGATGATATGAGAATTTCAGAACTTACATTGTCAGAATCAGACCCATCCTCATCAGATGACTCTGATTCGTCTTGTTTTTCTGTTTCTGATGTTTTAGCATTAAGAAACTCCAAGAGCTGGTCAGGATCAAAACATACATATTTTGTTGATGCTAGAGCTGGAGCAGAGGAGCTGTTTTTGCTGGGGAACTGTGTCCCAGGGGCTGCATCAGCGGCAGAAGAGAGGAGAGGGAAGTGCAATGGAGGCGGCATCAGGAGCACAACAGAGGTGGCATCAAGGCGACAGGAGCTGGCTGCATAGGCAGCGACTGACTGAAGGGAACAGCACAGTGCTTTTCTGGTGGCTGCAAATCAGTGGAGGGCCAGGGCTGCTTGGAGGAAACAGGCTGCCAGGGCTGCCGGAGGAAAGGATCAACCAGAGTGCAGGGCACTAGATTTGAGCTCGTGGTTGGGCTAAATAAAGACAAGCCCAGCAACTTTGCTCTAAACCTGCATTGGAGGAGCTGTTTTTGTGTTCCACCCACCCTCCCCAGCCTGAACCTCTATTAAATAGCCAGTGGGGAAGGAGTCAGGAATTAGGAGTGGCCTGGCCAAGTGGGGGACTGCGGCCTGGAGCAAATCCAAATCCAAGTGGACTTTTGGACTCCAACCTTGGAAGCTGCACTAGGCTGGCCTAGTAGGGGGTTGTGGCCTGGGTCAAAATTCAGAGGTTTTTGTTGGACTGTCACCTTGTAAACTGTGAGGGGTCTGCTTAAAAGCTAAATGGCATGCTGTGTGGTGGATCAACTAGGTACAGGAAATCTGCAGAGCCACCTACAGGACTGTTTAAATGCTAAATTGTATGCTGTGTGGGGAATTGTCTAAGTATAGGTACTGGTACCTTTAGGAATCTGTAGAGCCACTTACAGTTCTGACCACTGGGAAACCAGGTGGGGTTGTGTTTTGGCCTAAAAACGACTGCAATAATGATGGGGAAGGGACTACACGTCACTAGAACGGTTATCTTTGGGAGGGTGGTTGAGTGCACAGGGTGTGATGCCACCATGATACTTGACTGCACTTGGAATTTGGGGATGCCCAGTGTGCTACCAGCTGGCACAGCTTAGGGAGGAGGTAGAGGGAATCAGAAGACAGCTAGGGGGCCAGGGGGGCCTGATTGGAGAGGTAGGAGGCAAGGGGTCACCTACGTAGAAACACCAGGTGCTGGGGCCTCCCACTCTGGGGGAGGAGTGAAGGGGGCTCTCACATTAGGGGAGGAGAGAAGGGGGTACACAGGGGGCTCTAGGGGACCCTGGTAGGTGGGGCCCAAAAGGCGGAAATTGCCACAACAGTAGGTAAGAGTCTGGGGTGTCCAGAAGGAACCGAGAGAGAGGCGGTAGGGATGGGGGAGCATTGGGGGATGGGCTAAGGCTCACAAATAGTTGTAACCCTCTACGCCCATTGGTAGGAGAGGGAAGTGTGGGGGGGGAGGATGATGATAATGTTGATGATGACGATGTTGCTGGTGAAGCTGGGGGAAGGATGGATAGGAAGGGAGAAGGGAGGAAGAGGCAGGGATCAAAAAAGGGGAACAATAATGGGGGACCCAGACAGGATGAGGGGAGAGGTGTAGGAGGGGAGAAGAAAAAGGAGGATCAGGTGAACAAGGAGGAGGCTGAGGGCATGGAACAGGGGAGAACGACAGCAAGGAAGGCGTGGGATGTAAATGAGATGATAGCGAGCAGGAAGCAAAGTAGGCAAACAGATAGGGTGGATGGCTTAGTCAGGAGTGGGGATAGAGATACAGAGAAGGATACTCGGGTGGAGGTAATGAAGAGGGCCAGGACACAAGGGGAAGGGGTGACCAGGGACAATAGTGAGTGGGCTACCTTTGACACCCAGATTGTGGGAGATGCGAGGAGCCAGTTGGGGGTAGAGACTGGATGAAGGGATGAGGATGGGTATGGAAGGAGGGGGAACCTGAGGGGTGAACATGTAGGCAAGGGGGAGGTTAGAGTGCTGCTATTGGGGGACTCCATGATCATAGGCATCCAGTGGGAGGGGCAGGGGGAGGGTAAAACCTGTCTGGTCAGAACCAAATGCCACCCAGGCCTGATGGTGCACAAGGCCAAGCATGAGGTATATTCACTGGCAAGGGAACGTGGGGGCACCCGGACATGCTAGTGCACTTGGGGACAAATGACATAAATGGAAATAGTGCATTAGAAATACAGCCAAGGTTTCATGAGTTGGCCAGAGTATACCTTTCCATAGGCTGTAAGATCTCCTTTTTGGAAAGTCTGCCAGTGCCAAGGGCTAGTGGGGAGAACAAGAAGAAGATTAGGGAGATAAATCAGTGGCTTAGGGAGTGGTGTGGGGAATTGGGGTATGACCTTGTGGGGGACTGGGGGGGGGAGACCTGGGAGGATACAAGGCTGTATGCTAGGGACAGGCTTCATCTAAATTTGGAGGGGAAGGAAATCCTAAAGTTCAAACTAACTGGGTTCATCAGTGAAAGGTGGGGTTTAAACTTGTGAAGGGGGAGGGATCAAGAAAGGGATGGTGCCAGGGGGTACGATAAAAGAGGGACATGGTCGCCACTCTTCTAGAGACTAGGGAGATATGGAAATAGGTCACCAGGTAGGGTGCAGGAGCTGATGAACGGGAGCTCAAGGGGGGAAAGGAGAGGAGGGAAAAGGGGTGGAGAGTGGTCCTGATAAATGCCAGGAGCGTAGGAAATAAGATGGCTGAGCTCCAGGTGATGCTAGTTAAGGGGGTGGTAGATGTGGCAGCAGTCACTGAGACCTGGGCCACCCAAGGGCATGATTGGGACCTAAATCTGAAGGGCTACACTGTGTTCAGAAAGGACAGAGGGGAGGGAAGGAGGGTGGTGTAGCACTGTTAGTCAGAAATGGCATAGGTATTGGAGGGGTGGAGGAGGCGGGGGGAACATGGAGGCTATTTGGGTCACCCTGCTAATGCAGGGGAGTAAGAGAGTAAAGGTCGGAGTGGTATGCAGACCCCCTGCAATGGAGAAGGCTCTGGAAGAAAGTTTGGTGGCAAATCTCGCAGGACATTGTAGATTGGGAAGGGTAGTGATAATGGGGGACCTAAACATGCAGGGAATAGACTGGGGGACTATGACGTCACCAGCGACCAGGGAACAGAGGTTGCTGGATGTCTTCCAGGATGCGTTCCTGACCCAGCAGGTGGGTGAGCCAACTAGGGGGGCCAGGACACTGGATGTAGTCCTGGCAGACAGTGATCAGATTAGGGGCCTAGAGGTGAAGGACCCATTGGCGGGGAGTGATCACGCCACAGTCTGGTTCTTCCTGGACCTGGGGGGTGAAGAAAGCTGTACAAGGATGGTAGTAACTGACTTTAGGGGTGCAGACTTCAAGGAGATGGGAAGGGTCCTTAAAGATCATTTGGTCAGTATAAGGCCAGATATGGATGCTGATAGCAGGTGGGAGATCATTAAGAGGGGAGTACAGGAGGTTACCAGATCCTGCGCAAGGGAAAGGAGTAAGTTCAGTAAGGCCAGGAAACCCTGCTGGTGGACCCGGGAGGTTCAGGAGGTGGTGAGGGACAAGAAAGTGGCCTACATAGAAACAAAGAAACATAGAAACATAGAATTTGATGGCAGACAAGGACCACTTCGCCCACCTAGTCTGCCCATTTCCCTACCTAACGGATAAGCTGCAGATCCTAGATAACCAACAACCTACTTCCTCCTACTCCCCACTAGAATTGCCTTATGTCTGCCCCATGCATTCTTGAATCCCCCAACTGTTTTGACTCCACGACCTCCTCAGGAAGGCTGTTCCATGCATCTACAACCCTCTCCATGAAGAAATACTTCCTCACATTACCTCTGAACCGTCCCTCCTCTATCTTCAAATTGTGCCTCTTTGTTCTTGCACATCTGTTTTTCTGAAAGATGCTACCCTCTTGGACTTTGTTGATTTCCTTGAGGTACTTGAAAGTTTCTATCATGTTCCCCCTCTCCCTCCTTTCCTCTAGGCTATACACATTAAGCTTCTGTAGTCTTTTTTCATATGTCTTCTGGTGCAGACCCTGCACCATTTTGGTTGCCCTCCTCTGGACAGCCTCCACCCTGTCTATGTCTTTGCGGAGATGGGGTCTCCAGAACTGCATGCAGTACTCCAGATGTGGTCTTACCAGCTGTCTGTACAGAGGGATAACAACTTCCTGTTTTCTACTGGTGATATCTCTCCCTATGCATCCCAGTATCCCCCCAGCCCCCCTTACTGCCTTCTCACATTGCTTTCCCACCTTTAGGTCATCTGATATAACTACCCCAGGTCCCTTTCTATTTTTGTTGTTGTTGTCAGTATTTCATCCCCCATTGTGTACTCTTCCCCTGGGTTTTTGTTTCCCAGGTGCATTACTTTGAACTTCTTTGCGTTGAATCTAAGCTGCCATACATTTGACCATTCCTCCAACCTTGCCAGGTCCATTCCCATCCTTTCCACCCCACCTTGTGTATCAATCCTGTTGCAGATCTTTGTGTTGTCTGAAATAGACATACTTTTCCTTCCAGTCCCTCTGCAATGTCACTTATAAAGCCATTAAAAAGGACTGGCCCCAGTACTGAACCCTGTGGTACCCCACTAGTAACCCCCCTTTCTTCACTGTGGACTCTGTTTACTATTACCCTCTGTCTCCTGTTGTCCAGCCAATGTTTTGCCCAGGCTACCACCCTGGGATCCACTCCCAGGCTGGCTAATTTGTTTATTAATCTTTTGTGCGGGACTGTGTCAAATGCCTTGCTAAAGTCTAGGTAGGCCATGTCCACAGCCCCTCCCTGGTCTGCTACTTTGGTCACCCAGTCAAAGAAATTGACTAGATTCATCTGACATGACTTTCCTGCTGTGAATCCATGCTGCCTTGGGTCCTGTGCCCCACTGGACTCTAGGTATTCAACAATTTTTTCCTTCAGAAGTGATTCCATCATTTTCCCTACCACTGAGGTCAAACTGACAGGTCTGTAGTTTCCTGCCTCTGTCTTGCTTCCACTTTTTTGAAGGGGAATCACATCCACCTTCCTCCAGTCCTCAGATACCACACCATCCTCCCATGATTTGTTAGAAAGGGTAGCCAGTGGCGTTACTAGTTCTCCCCTTAGTTCTTTTAGAATTCTGGGGTGAATCCCATTAGGCCCCATTGCTTTATCCACCTTCAGTTTTAGGAGTGCTTTCAGAACCCTTTCTTCTGTGAAAGGATTGATATCAACCCCCCTATCCAGAGTGCTTCCATTGACTGGATTAGGTACTTCTCCCTTCTCTTCCTTTGTGAATACCGAGCAGAAGTATTCATTCAGTATCCCTGCTTTTTCACTGCCCCTCTCTGCCCAACCACCCTCCTCTTTATTCAGCATCATTATCCCTGCCTTAGTATTTTTTTGCTCCTTAATGTACCTATAACAGGTTGTATCCTCCTTCTTAACTGAGTTGGCTATCTTTTCCTCAGTTTGGGCCTTTGCTATTCTGACTGCCTTCCCTGCTTCCTTCTGCTTTAACTGGTACAGTTCTCTGTCCTGCTCCTTCTGTGTTTCCTTATACTTCTTGAATGCTATATTTTTCTCCCTAATCTTCCCCACCACGTCTTTTGAGAACCATAGTGGTTTTTACTTTCATTTTGATTTGTTTATTTGCTTCACACAAAGACTTGTTGCCTCTGTGATGGCAGTTTTAATGTTTCCTCATTGTTGCTTCACTCCACCTTCTTGTCTGTTTTTTAGTGCTTTTCTGAAGCACTCTCCCATTTTGACAAAATTAACCCTCCTGAAGTCCAGTACCTTCACTTTTGTATGGCTTGACTCTAGAGCTAAGTTTATCGTGAACCACACAGATGGCTACCCACTTCTAGATCTGAGCTCCTCTCTCCATCCCCATTTGAGAGTACCAGGTCTAAGACTGATCCCTCCCAAGTGGGTTCCAAAACTAGCTGTCTGAGGCATGCCCCCTGTAGGACATCGAGAATGACCCTGCTCTTGAATGTGGCTGCAGCAAAGGTGCTCCAGTTAACATCTGGCATATTCAGGTCCCCCATCAGCAATATCTCCCCTTTCTCTGCCATCCTAAGGATTCCTTCTATCATTTCCTTGTCCATTTCCTCCCCCTGAGACGGGGGTCTGTATACAACCCCTGTGTGGATTGTGGTGCCATTTCCAGTCTCCAGGGTGACTCACAGTGCCTCCTTTCTTCCCTGTTTACCCTTTAGTTCCATTGCTTTGATCCCTTCCCTTACATAGAGCTACTCCTCCTCCTCTTCTACTCTCCCTGTCCCTCCTGCAGATTGTGTACCCTGGTATGCTGACATCCCATTCATGGTTCTGTGTGTACCATGTTTCTGTGACTGCCACGATATCCAGACATCCCTTTTCCATCAAGGCCACCAATTCAGGGAGCTTGTTACCTAGACTATGGGCATTGGTACTCATTACCCTCCATTTTTTTGATGGCCTTTTTCCTTTTTGCCCCATCCCTGTCATTACTGCCTTCGTCTTTTTCTCCATTTACCCCTGCCCTTCTCCCTATTGACTGCTCTATCTTGGTGTTTACCTCACTAACTACCTGATTTTTTTTTGAGGGGGCTAGGATTTCCCCTTCTCCTTTTCTGTGCCTTCCCCTTTGGCTAGTTTAAATGTTTGCCAATGAAGCATTTAAACCTATTACCTAGGATCCTGGTTCCCCTTCTGGACATATGCAAACCATTGCACCGGTATAGGCCTGTATCTCTTCAGGTGGACCCCCAGTCCCCAATGAAGCCAAATCCCTGAGCTCTGCACCAGTTCTTCAGCCACTGATTGAATCCCATGGTGTGGAGTACACTAGCCTCACCCATACCATAGACAGGCAGCACCTCCGAGAAGGTTACCATGCGGGCTACTTGTCTAAGGCCCCTCCCCAACTCCACAAACTCCTTCTGCACTGCTCCAATCCCTTTCCCAGCCAGGTCATTTGTCCCTAGGTGGACAATGACATCCAGCTCCCTCCCCTGTGCAGCTGCTCCTGCGATCCTGAAGATTTGCTCCCTGACCTTCCAAGCCGTTGCACCAGGCAGGTACCATACCTCTCTCTCCCCTCCCTCCCCCAGTTCTACCCTCCTAATAATGGAATCCCCCCACCAGGAGTTGTTTTCTTCCCCTGTGGGGTCCTATGCCATCCTCCTGTGGGTCTCCTTTGTGGAGGTTCCAAGCATCCTCCTTGGTCTCCACTGTGGGTGTCTCCATAGAGGAACCACACTCTGCCAGAATGACATATGAATTGTGGAGAGGTACAACTGGAGGGATGCTCCTCTGTTCCATCACCCTCACCCTCCCTGAGCCCACTGTGGTCCAACCGCTCCTCTTTCTTAGCAACCTCTGAGGCAGCGGCGGTGGCCCTGATGGTCTCTGGGTGGGAAAGGAAGTCCCCCAAATCCTGGCCAACTCAGCCTGGAGATGAGCAACCTCCTCCTTCAGCCCAGAGAAGTGCCTGCAGATGAGACAACACCGCATCCTCCAGAACATCTCCCAGAAGACTGCTGCTCCACAGCCACTGCACTGCACCATTCCCGTCATGTCTTTATTTGTGGTCCCTTAACTGTTGTTTTGTATACTTACACTTTCCTCTATCTGTTTATTTTATTTATTTATTTATTATGTATATATATATATATATATATATATCCCTACTTTCCTACTGCCTTCATGCCCTTAAAGCTCCTGATCTTCCTGTTCTGGGACTGTATGTTCCTATATTACTCAGTAGTCTCCTTCTTACTTGCTCAGAGTCAGACCTCCAGCAGCTAGAGGGTGATGGAGAGCTAATCTCTTCCTTCTAGGATGGTGATTCTTTTGTGCCTCTGTGATCACTCCCTTCTTGCTCCTAAACAGGAAGTTCCTGTTGTTAGTCAAATCCTGTGCCTATAAAATTAGAACTGGCTAAGGGTAGAGGGGTAGAGGGGAGGGATGGAGGGCAATATAGTCCCAGTAGAGTAGTATAGTTCTAACATCACCTCCTTCCTCTTGCTGTTCTCTGCCACAAGCTATTTAGGTCAGTTTTTAAATGCAGACACCTGGCTTCCTTTTCTCTAAGCCACTACTCCTAATTAACAGCTTGTTTCTTCACCTAGCTAACTGCACAGATAACAGTTCCTTCAGCCAACTCAAACACATTCTTTTTTTGGTTGTTTGTTTTTACCTTAAATTGAAGTTCCCAGTAATAGAGTTCTAGTTCTTTAGTCCACTTTAAGCGCTCAAGAAGTGAAAGGGATCAGAGGAAATACAAGCTGACAGCCAAAAGAGTCACCAGGATGGTGAGAGCAGCTAAGATGAGAAAGGAGCAGTCCTTGGCCAGAGGGATCCAGAGGGGGGGGCAAGGGGTTCTTTAGATACATAGGGAAAAAAAGGAAAGTAAGGGGTCAGATCAGCAGGATAACGACAGAGGAGGGATGGGCACAGGAGGTGGGGGAACAGGCAAAGGTCCTAAATGAGTACTTTGCCTCAGTTTTTACCAGGGAGGATGGAGGGGCTATGTCTTGTGGGGGGAGAGGAGGTAAACTGGAGGAAGGGGTTGGACCGGTAGAGATCGGGGGCCCTGATAGGTCTATGGAACGGGAGTGGTCACCATAGATAAGTGGGGGGCTAGCAGTACTGGGTGCAAAGGAGGAGGACATGGAGGCTGAAATTCCAATAGAGAGAGTTAGGGAAGCCCTCAGGTCCCTTCGGACAGAGAAAGCACCTGGGCGGATGAGATACATCCCAGGGTGCTGAGGGAATGGGTGGATGTCCTGGTGGCCCCCCGGTGGAGCTTTTCAACATCTCTCTGAAGATGGGGTGAGTGCCCCAAAACTGGAGGGTGGCCCATGTTGTGCAGATCCACAAGAGGGGATCAAGACAGGAGGCGGGAAATTACAGGCCCATTAGGCAGATGTCGGTGGTGGGCAAGGTAAGGGAGGTTATTGTCAAGGAAAGGCTAGGGGGGTTACTGGAGCAAACTGGGTATTTGGATGATAGGCACCATGGCTTTGTCCCAGGAAGATCATGTCCGACAAACCTTGTGGAGTTCTATGTCTGGGTGACGAGGGCCCTAGACCAGGGTAGGCTGGTGGTCGTCTCCTTTCTAGACTTCAGCAAGGTGTTGGATTCAGTACCCCACAATGGCCTGCTGGCTGAGCTGAAGGAAATGGGGGTAGGGAGGCAGTTGATAAGATGGCTAAGAAATTGGCTCTCTGAACGTACTCAGAGGGTGGTGGTTGAGGAGCTAGCCTCATCCCCAAGGTGGGTTACTAGTGGAGTGCCCCAGGGGTCTGTGCTGGGGCCACTCCTGTTTAATGCCTATGTCTCAGACATAAGGAAGGGGATCAGGAGTGAAATGAGTCTCTTTGCAGATGACTCGAAGCTGGGTGCAGAGGTGGATGAGGAGAAGGGGAGGGTGGCCCTGCAGGAGGACCTGGAGGCTCTGGAAAGGTGGTCAGGAAAATTGAAACTAAATTTCAATGTGGGGAAATGCAAGGTTCTGCACCTGGGAGTCAGAAATCCAGGCATGGGGTATACCCTGGGAGGAGACACAATACAAGTCACAGAGGGTGAGCGGGATCAGGGGGTAGTGGTAGATGTCAAAATGAACAACTCAGAGACATGTACGAGGGCAGCAGCATGGCAAATAGGATGCATGGGATGCAGGGAACATTTCCGGTGTCCTGGCCAACATTCCTCTTCCCCTAAACTAGTTCATGCAATTATCCAGGCTGTGTGTGGGTGATGATGTGCGATATGGCCGCCACCACACATTCAGTCACTTCACTACCAGTCTAGCATTGGTTGTAAAGTGCTTTGGGATACTGTGTATGAAAAACGCTATATAAATGCTGATTCTTCTTCTTCTTCTTCATCGTCAGGGGGATAACATCCAGAAAGGCGGAAGTGATCCTTCCCCCGTACAACTGCTTGGTTAGGCCACACCTCGAGTATTGTGTGCAGTTTTGGAGACTACACTTAAAGAGCAACATTGCATTCCTAGAGAGGGTCCAAAGGAGGGCAACCAAAATGATCTAGGGCCTGGGGGAGAGGACCTATGAGGAGAGGCTCAAGGGGCTCAACATGTTCACCCTAGAGGAGAGGAGGGACAGGGGGGACATGATAGAGGTCTTCAAGTACAAAAAAGGGATTAATAAGGGGGGTCCAGTCAGGGTGCTCCAAAGGAAGGAGGTGGAAGCAATGAGAGGAGACAGGTGTATGCTGGAAGGGGCAGGCTCAGAGGGAAGAGGAGGAGGAGGAGGAGTTGTTATTTCACTGAAAGGGTGGTGGAGCCATGGAATGCGCTGCCCAGGGAGCTGGTGAAGGCGGAGACTGTGGGCAGGTTTAAGAGGGGATGGGACAGGTACGGGGGAAGGTAAATCTGACCAGGTTCAATACAGGTGGAACATCTGGGACTGGGGACAGTGTAACTCAAGGGGGGGGGCACCAAAATTGACTCCCAGTGTGGGTGCTGACAATCGAGCAGACTTGAAAGAGTTAGGCCTACTCTGCTGGCATTTTAGTATGTTAGTAGAATTACTTTCGCTTTACAGTGGTAAAGCAATGAAAATGTATCCTCAATCTGCTGAATATCTGAACAGTATTGGATAAAGTGTCTTCTTCAAGCTTGTATTTGGGGGCTTACACTGGGGTAGATATATACTTTAGCCTCTTGAAAAATCATGGCTCCCCGGAATTATGCACTCCCTGTCACATTCTAAAGCAAACTGAACAGGAACAGTAGCAGGTTTTAAGAGAATGTCAGAAGTTGAAACCAAAGAGTGAGCTTTATAATGACTGGGGAGACATTTTAAAATTCTTTTTTTCCACCTGTCTGAACTACACACTTGAAACAATGCCCCTATTCATATGAAGTCCAAACTATCCATTGCTTAACCTGACATAAAATGACCGCCCAGAAGACAATGAGTTAATTAATATGGGCATTGTTTCAAGTGTGTAGTTCAGATAGGTGGAAAAAAGTAGGATACTTGCTTTGTTCCTGTACGGTGTATCAAGCTTGGGGTGGAGCATATGGTGTATGGCATCAGCATACACCGAGAAATCAAGATGTCGGTATAGCGAGACCTCAAGATGCTTAAAAGAGGAGGCATCCTCAATCATAGCACAATCCAGGGTGTTAAATAAAAGGAGGGGGTGAGTCTGGTAGGCCTCTTTTTGGTGGCAAAAGCCATGGAAACTTGTTTTGGCATTGAGAGACGGTTGGTTAAACTGGAACTGGTGCTGAATGGCAAATGTTTTCAAAATCCAGCTGTAGCTGAGAGTCAGATCATGGGAGAGGAGCCAGATGCAAAAGTAACTGTATCATCAGTGTACATAAGAATGGACGCAGGGGACCAGACAGAGGGGAACTCATTCAAGAATACTGAAAAGAGACTAGGTTACAGAAAAAACCCTTGTGGGACACTTGAGCAGACAGGGAGTGGTGATGAAATGCAGCTTTCTATTGAAACAGCTTGAGATCTTCTATCAAGGCAAGAATAAAACCAGAGTTACAACCGGGGAATCCAATTTCTCATCAAATTTTTGAATAACCTGCATTTGTGCTAGGTAAGACTTATTTACCTGAGCAAAGGAGTTCAGTTCAGGAAGAGATAAGATATGTCCTTAGCATTGTTGGCTCCACTGCATGTACAGGTTTAGCATTCAGATTTTTGGGTCCTGGGCTCCCAAATTCAGCTGCAGCTGACGGGTTGTTTTTCCCTGGGGTGGCTGTGGTTGAAGCAGATAGAAAGTGGTCCATCAGTCCAAACCTTTCATGCTTATCAGGATTCAACTGGTCTGGTGAGGTAAGAGACAGCTCAACAGTTTATTTTTCCTTTCTTTCTCTTTCAAGGAGCTTTTTCTATTTGTTTTTGTAAGTTTATCAAGTGCTAGTGTAGAGGACTCCATGTCTGTAATCTTATAGAGACCACAAATTGTGAACTCTAGGTAAAGTAAAAAATTTAGTGAGAGGGTCACAAAGTTTTACAGGAACGCAGCTACTTGCTGTTGGCCATCTTGCCTTGAGAGATCCATAATAAGATCAATAATATTCCGTTAATGCAAATGTAAAAGTCTGGAGAGAACTTGCTTGGAAAGATGCTACTGAATTTTTTTTAAACTCGAGTGATATAGAAAATAAATAGATCTTCTGGAAAACACTTGAGAGTATATGGCACAGAGGAACCATAATACACACTGAGTCCATATTTTGGGTGGGTGTTCAGTCAGGGGTCCCACATTCATGGGGGTGGTATCTCAGATACCCCCAGGTCAGGCATCATTTTGGCCTATGGTGCCAAATTATGGCTAGTATTCCAATGTAGTTCAATAATTGTATAGTCCATGTACATATGTGGTAGATTCACATTCTGAATTAATGACATTCAAAAAGGTTGTGTGCTGCAGATGGTGGCTGGCAGTACCAGTGAACGGTGGGTGAGTGCCGGCCACCATCTCAGTGCTGCACCGAGTGGGAGGGGTTGAGTAGGTGGATGGTAAGTATCTATTTGACTTCTTTTTATGCTTTTTAATTTATGGCACCAATCCCACCTAGGTAACTCATTGCTAGTCACCACTGTCCCTTCTCTCCCAGTCCCTCCTAGCTTAGTTAATATCCTCACAGTAATCACTCCCCAAAAAAATTCAATTTTTTTGGTCTTTAGTTTTCTTTAAAATAGTTTTTATTATTTTTATCAGTTTCCTTTGTTCTGCCTTTTTCTTGTCTTTACTCTCTGGCTTCCTCTTTGGCCTTCATTCTGTGTCACATCTCAGTCTGGGTTTGGCCTAGGAGGGCTTCAGGTGAACTCATCATCACTGTCTTTTTTATAAGGAATGTGGCCTACCACACCATCAAAAGAAGCAGAAGGCAGCCCAAAGCAGACTATGCAGGGTGACACAGACAGTTCACATTAGTTAGGCAAGCAAGCACTGATCCAAGAAATAAAAGAGGGGTAAGGAAGGGGGAAGTGGTGGTGGTCAGAGATATAAACCTGCCAGACATGGATTGGGATGTTCCAGTGGAGAGGAGTTCTAGACGTCAAGCTGTGTTAGATGTCATTCAAGACTGCATGCTGGTCCAGATGGTAAAGGAACCTACCAGACAAGGATCCATTCTAGATCTGGTTCTCACCAATTGAGAAGCAGTAGGGGCAGTAAGAGTAAGGAAACCTCTAGCAAACAGTGACCATTATTCCGCTTGGTCTGATCTGACCTTAGGGGTTGAAACAACCCATTCAAGAACAGAGGTCCTGGATTTTAGGAGGACAGAATTCAAAAAACTAAGAATGCTGGTGTGGGACAAACTAACTATGGTGGGTAGCATAGCAGGGGTGAAAGAGATGTGGGGGGATAATACAAGGGGGCCATCAAGGAAGCTACACAATTATGTGTGATGAGAGTAGTGAAGAGAAATAAGTTCAAGAGACCCGATATGGTTTTCAGCAGGGGTAAGGGAAGCAGTTAGAGCCAAAAGAAAGACCTTCTATAGGTTCAAGGAGAAACAGGGTGAGGAAGAATGGGAGGAATATGTTCAGAATCATTGGGAAGCAAAAAGGGCAGTTAGGGAGGAAAAAGCAGACACAGAGCTGCAGATTGCAGAGGTGATCAAATCCCGAGAAAACATTTCTTCTGCTGCATCAGGGAAAAAAGGAAAAATGGAGGGGGAATCGTTAGGTCATCATACAAGTGCAGGATAGTCAAGGAGGATGGGCAAAAGGCTGCCATACTAAATGACTACTTTTGCTCTGTTTTTACCAGGGAGGATTCAAGTCCCCTGCCTGAAAGTGGCATCCAAGCAGCCACTAGAGGGATTCTGGAGATGGAAACACCAGTACTTACTAGGGATGGGGTCTGGAAGGGACTGGCAGCACTCAAGACAGACAAAGCCCTAGGTCTGAACAGGATACATCCAAGAGCAGTAAGGGAATTAGCAGAAATACTGGCTGATCCTCTGGCACAATTATTCAACAGCTTACTACTGATGGGAGTGGTTCCTAGAGAGTGGAGGGTGGCCTACGTGGTTCCCCTTCATAAAGAGGTTGGGAATAAGGAACAGGCAGAGAACTACAGGCTGGTTAGTCTCACCTCTATTGTAGGGAAACATGGAATCTCTGATCAAGCAGGATCTCGTTGACTACCTGGAGAAAAATGATCTTCAGGATAGTAAGCTGCATGGATTCATGGCAGGGTGGTCCTGCCAGACCAACTTAATTGTCTTCTTTGACTGGGTAAAGAGGGAGCTGGATAGGGGCCATGCAGCAGATCTACTGTACTTCGACTTCAACAAGGCTTTCGACTCAGTGCTTCATAATTGCTTGCAGAAGAAGATGAAGGAGTTGGGGTAGCAAAGGATATTGTCAGATAGGTGGGGAACTAGCCCAAGGGTAGGCAACAGCAGAGTGTGGTCAATGGGATTAAATCTGCAGAGAGGGAGGTCACAAGTTGGGTACCACAAGGATCAGTGCTAGGGCTGGTTCTTTTTAATATGTTCATTAGTGACATCAGTGAAGAAATCCAATACAAGATTGGCCTCTTCGCTGATAACACTAACATCTGTGAAGGGTGGATAGTGTCGATGGAGTTAAGGAATAACAAAATAACCTCCGAAAACTGGAGAGATGGTCTAATGTGTGGCAGCTGAATTCAATGCCAAGAAGTGCAAGGTAATGCACCTGGGGAAAAAGAACCCCAAGACAGAGTACTGGCTAAATGGGGTTAAACAGCACAACAACAGAGGAGCATGACCTGGGAGTCATCATCAGTAACACCCTAAAGCAGTCAAGCCAGTGCAACAAAGCCTACAGCAAGACAAACAGGATGCCGTGGCCTATAGGGAGGGGTATGGACAGTAGAAGGAAGGAGGTAATAATTCCCCTTTATAGATCCATGATGATGCCACATCTAGAGTACTGTGTCCAGTTCTGAAGTCCTCACCTCAGAAAAGATAAGGCTAGGCTGGAAGCAGTATAGTGAAGGGTGACGAAGATGATTCATGGACTACAGGAGGAATCCTATGAGAAACATCTGCATGCATTAAACAATACTCACTGGAGCCCAGAAGGGAGAGGGGAGGTATGATAAAGACCTCCAGATTTCTCGAAGGAATTAATAAAGTAGACTGCACGGGGGCTATTTAGCAGAAACACTAGCTCAGTGACATGAGGGCATGACTGGTAATTGAAATGGGGGAGCTTCAGGAGGGGCTTGAGGAAATATTTGTACCCCCCCATGGTGTCTAGGAGTGTGATGGTGTCAGTGTGTGGGGAGGTGGCATCCATAGCATCAGAAAATACTTCCAGAAGTGGCCTTCATTTTACCCAGGCCCCAAATGCCAAGCAGGGTGCCTGCTGACTCATGGTGCTGGGCTGCAAAGTAAGTTCTAATTAGTAGCGTAACAGTTCATAACTCTAATAAACTACTCTGTAGATTGCAACAAACACAAGGATCCCTTTTAATAAATTGAGGAACATCCAAACAAATGACTTCATGGAGCAGTTTACAAATCACAGTGCGGGATACACTTATTTTGTTCAGAACTGCGATGGTCACACTAGAATATTTCAGTCTCTGGACTGGGGTGATCCCAATGAGTCCATTTTCAGGGAATCCATAAACAGGGTGTGATCCAGACAACCCCAGTGAACTTTGCAGGCAAGAGTCCAATTTTTAAAGTTCAGGCAGGCAACACATACTCATAGTCCTCAAAACTGAAAAACCCCCTTAGACTCTATTGCTATTGACCATTCAATTCAAATGGGGCCGCAGCTACACTGTCACTTTTTGGGGCTTTTCCACTCTGCAGACTAGTCGAGCGTGCCACACAACTCGGGGCTGGCTGCTCCCTTTTCACTCTCCTCTCCCGAGCTCTTCCATGACTGCTGAACTCAGAGCCACAGACTGGCTGCAGCTGCTGCAAAACAGTCCTTTATCCCCCTAGAGGGCCAACAAACTCACCATTGCCACCTCCAGCAAACTCCTATAGTGCATTTATCTTCCCAGACTGGAGCTCACAGGACACTCCAGGATCCATCTTCCTCCCTGCTGACATGTTGCTCTCTGATCACCCTGCACAGAGTGCTGCACCACTGGGCAGAACAGGATCCAGGTTCAACTCCCGGGATCTCCTCTGGCTGCTCCCCTTCCAACAGCCACCGCCATGTCAACTGCGGGTCCACGGCCACAACTTTACTTTTTTTTTACCAAGGAGCACTAGTCCACTTCTCAAGCAGGCAATTGCCCTCACTTGATCCTTATCTCTCCACTCAATCTCTCCTTCTCTCTTCCTCGTCTCTTTCTCCCACCTTTCTTTTTTCCATGCAGCCCTTTATACATGCCCCCCAGATGCCCGCCCATGGCCACATGCAACAGGCAGTCCCTTGGCAGCAAAACTATTAGTCCCTGCCTAAACAGGACACAAAGTCCCAAAACACACCCAGGCTGTACTAAGGTGCATAAATCAGTGCAAGTGACAGCCTAAAGCCCCGGGGGGCTACAATTATTTTACTGAAAGGGTGGTGGAGCCATGAAACAGCCTGCCTGCTGAATTAGTAGGTGTCCAAACCATAGAGGGTTTCAAGCATGGGTGGGACAGAATAATGGGAATAATAGCAAGCTCTTCACTGAGTGAGGGGAGGGGGAAGGGTGAGCTGAAGAGGTGGGATAAGTCCCCGGATAGACACTAGGTCTCAGAGTAGGATAGTTAACCATGGGAGGACTAGATGGACTTTTGGTCTTTATCTGCTGTCATTGTCTATGTTCTGTGTTCTATGTTCTAAACTTGTCCCACTCTACACTTGCAGCAGTGAGACAGTGACCAGATTTCAACCATGATGAATGGAGCTTGGAGAACTGACTTATCAGCCCACAGCAACCAGAGTCTGAGTCTTGCACAACAGTCATATCAGACCGGAAGCAAGCAATAGTAAAGTGGATTTGGAAAGCAGATTCCAAATAGTGTGGCAGGGTGATGTGCTGCCCTTGCGAACTGGGGAACAGTTAGGAATAGAATTCCATAAAAGCTCATTTTCATTTCTACTTTTCTGTGCTGTTCCTGTAATGCTCTTTTTTTTGTTGTTGTTGTTGTTGGGGTTTTTTTTTTATTCTAAATCCTGTTGCTGCAGCATTCTTTGTCTACACTGGTCTGGAAATGGTCACTTCTGGGTGTGTGTAAAGCCTCCCCCACCTCCAATCCAGTTATTCTTACCTTAGTTTCTTTGTCCTTCATTCTGTTTTCTGTTTCTTGCTGTCAGCTGTCTTCACTTTTTCTGTACACTGTGGTGGGTGCCTCCCCCCACAATCAAGAAACAGCAAGTGGCTGCATGTTTAAAGTACCAATAATACTGTGAAGCATCAAGTTGCCCTACTCAAAAGGAAGCAAGACCTCACTGGAAATGAGATGTGGCATCTTGTCTTGGCTATCCTGTGTAAATAAATTGCTTGTAAAGTACTGGATAGTACCTTATTTTTGCTGTTTCTATATTTTCACAATATTAGCTAATTAAGTACCACCAGGGAATTCACTGGGTTCGCTAAATACATTGTGCCGGTCTTGCCATTTGCTAATACGCTGACTGCAAGCTGTGTGTTAGACCCCACCCCCCCTTAGTCAGTACCACAAACACAAGCTTCCTAATTACAGTAAATTTAGTATCACTTTTGCTGATTCAGACCTGCTCTTTTCTTCCATTCGCACTCACACCCGTTCATTCACACTTGATCACTTGAACTGTGGCAAACTCCATGGGTAATCCACAATGAGTGCTGTAACTTTATTTTATTCAGAAGAAACAGAAATCCAAACAAAAATGAAAACTGAAAAGTCCACTGGCGTCCTTCATTCTCTGCCATCGACACCACATGTTCCTGTGGGCATGTTCACTGACCAAGTTCATTCATCCTCTGTGTCCTGTAAGTCCTCCGTATCACTCCCATTCATTGGTGGCATAGCAACACCTGTAATAGACAAAAAAATGAAATAAACAAAAAACAAGAACAGGTAACTGAATGGGGTTTTAAATAAACAGCAGTGGCACTTACATGGGCTGAGACATGTGTCATGCGCTTAGGCAATTTCAGACAGCACAAAACCTCTGATGCAGTCTTTTCTCCTGCTGCTAAGCTTGGTGAACATAGCCTCCAATCACTGAGCATGCTTTTCTTTTAGGCTCTGTAATTTTAACCCTTAGGCTGCCAACAGAATTAGAACATATAGGAATTTTGGACTGTTATATCAGTCTTCGGCCCTGCAAGGGTTAAGTCTACTTTAATTATGCCGCCCCTCCCGGAAAGTTGCTCAGCAACAAGTCCTGCATACCAGTTTGTAAATCACTTTTTCAGAAAATCTTTAAAAATCTTGTTGCTGAGATATCGAGTGACTGAAGCAAATCAGTACAAGATGTAGGAATAAATACAGGAATAATGTTAGACTCCTGTAGTGTGTCCAAAACTTTAGGCATTGTGTGAGCTCTAAACAAGTCTAGCAGCAATAAAGCTTACTGTTTGTCATGGAGACACAACTGGTTTCTTGTGTGGCCAAAATAGGGGACAAGCACTTGTCCCATGTACTCTACGACTGTGCTCTTGTTTGCCCAATGGTTCAGAGAGTGGCTTATGATCCAGCCAGTAGGGAATTTATGCCCTGGGAGACATGCATTCATTTTTCCTTTATAAATGACTTGAGGAGGTAAGAAGTCGCCTGCCAATGTGCATGCCAACAACACAGAAATTTGCCGCTTGTTCACCAGTCCTGTCAGAGCCACCTGTGTCGAATCTGTTGCTGCCATGGTCCATTCTGATACTGGGACCATGCTAACACCAGTTTCATCCAGGTTAATCACTAGCTCTTTTGGTATTAGCTCTTGTGGACATGCCTTTGCTATTGTTTGTAGAAATCCAGCCTTCTATAGGGTGAAACTGGATGGTGTTTTTCTGCCAGATTTTGTCCTCTTGCATCTGCTAAAACCATCCAATGCAGAAATTTCCACCCCCACTTTAATGTTAGATTAAGATGACCACCATTCTCAAGCAGGAGATCTGGTCCACTTGCCTTGACAATACCAATACCAACAGCTTGCACAACCCTTGCATTCACAACAGCTCCTTCAGAACACAAGCTGTGCACAACCTTTTTTAACTGTTCCTCTAAGTCAGTTAAAAGCATGGTTGGGCGACCTCTGGGCTTACAGGGTAACAATGGGGGGAGTTTAGTCTGGTCTGGTGTTGTTTGCAGTCTCAAAAGGTAGTCTGCCTTGAGCTTTTGTATGATGCTTTCGTTAATAGTGGCACTGTATTTACTGCTGTAGTATCTAACAGCAGACATTACCCCATTCTCTGATGCATAGTGCCCAAATCTGAACCAGACCTCTGCACTGTAGGTCTCATATGTAGATGCCCTTTTAATGTTTGGCAAGTGGTGTGCTCGTTAACTGTCTAGCTCCTGAGGCAGCAACATGATTTCTGGGAGAAATCAACTGATCGTTGTTATGCTGAACCGGGCCCAATGGAAGTCAATGGTAAGCTAGCCCATGACAGCCCACAAATTGCCACAGCCCTCATCTGTCACTTCACCAACCTTGACGCATACAAGGCTGGACTATCCCCCACACCCTGGCACCTACCGACACTGATCCCCCAAAACTACATTGACCACTCTTCCACCTCAGATTGGTCAGGACCAACAAGGTACTAACTCTTCTGAAGGCCCTGAAAATCAAAGGCCCAGGAGGACCAGACAGAATTAATCCCAGGCTACTCAAAGATGGCGCACCATCCCTAGCCAGACCTCTGACCTGGCTCATAAACAGATCTCTGCTGGAAGGCACAGTTCCAACCCAGTAGAAACAGGCAAATGTAGTTCCCATCCACAAGGGGGGAGCATGTAGTAACTACAGACCAATTTCCCTGCTCTGTCTGCTTGCTAAATTGCAGAAAAGACTAGTATATAGCCAGCCCCGTGACTATCTGGAGACGCACCAACTAATGGCCTCATCACAACATGGTTTTAGAACGAACCACGGCACTGACATGGCCCTCATGTTCCTAACTACTCAGAGCCATGGACAAAGGGACCCCCACTGGCGCAGTATTCATTGACCTGTCCAAGGCCTTTGACCTTGTCAACCACAACCTCCTGCTAGCAAAACTAAAAAAGATAGGCCTAGACACCATGGCTCTAAAGTGGTTCAAGAGCTACTTATCTGACTGCACCCAAAGAGTGAACTGGAAGGGTGCGCTATCTGACCCATTACCCCCTAACAGAGAGGGTACCGTAGGGGTCAGTCCTTGGCCCCCTTCTGTTCTCACTGTTTACCAATGATCTAAACCTCCACTGCGGAGGGAGCACAGTAGTTCAATATGTGGATGACACTGTTATATTCCGCTCCTCCAAAAACCTGGGGGCTCTCAGACACTTACTCCAATGTGACCTTAATTCTCTGGAGAACTGGCTAGACGTAAGCAGAATGGTCTTGAACACAGGCAAAACCAAAGCCATGCTGTTCAGGGCCTGATCCCTAGGGCAAGACAGGACCAGCTCCCTACAGCTTAAGTCACTGGCTGGAACCAACACTGAGGTTGTGCCATCCTCAAAATATCTAGGGCTCATGCTTGACCATGGTCTCACCTTCAAGAATCATGTGGAGCAAGTGACCAAGACCATCCACGGGAAACTTGGCCATTTGTATCGGATTAAGGACCAGCTTATTCTGGAAGCCAGGTACTCCATTGCTTTGTGCATCCTGCTCCCCAAACTGACCAACGCAGCCCCTGTAATCCAGGGTATGGCCAAGTTGGAGGTCCACCGGATGCAGATCCTATACAATGAGGTAGCAAGGTTGGCTACCCAGGATCATTCCAGAAGCCACCACTGTGACGCACTTGCCAAACTAAAATGGCCTTCCTTCGAAGCTCGTCTCCATAACCCCTCCTCTGCCTTGCATTTAAACTACATAGCCCCACAGCACACCCAGCCTCTCATCAACCGTAGCCACCAAATATAACCCTTGAAACCTAAGATCCACAGGGAGGACTCTACTTGAAACACCTTGGGTCAGGACCAGTGCAGGCCAAAAGTCGTTCTGCTACTCAGCCCCTCACCTGTGGAACAAACTTCCTCCAGAGATCCAGAAAGCCCCCTCACTTAGGTACTTCCATACCAGGCTCAAGGATCATCTACTCGAGGCAAGCACCTGCCTATGTCATGGCTTCTGACAGCCCTCCCCCCTCTGACTTAGGCAGATCACCTTACTGATAAGAGTTGTGCCAATCCTTTTGGTCTATATGCTCTACTGTTATAATCAATGTCAAAACTGTAAATATAGCACCTATATCACTTTAATACCTGTGTACTGTCTCTTCACCATGTATACATGTAATTGCATGTAATGCTACTTAATGTCTCCCTGGGTCGCCCCTGAAAAAGGGACCCTCAGAGCCCAGTGGGCCTACTCAGTTATCAAAATTAAATAAATAAATGCTAATTCAAAAGGGAGCAAATGAGGACAATCAGCTGATAACGGAAATAAAGTTATCACGAATTCAAGGTACTATACAGTTCTTTGGGATGCAGTGTATAAACAGTACAACAAAAAGTTACTTCTATACAATTCTTCTTTCCAGGCATAACCAGTAGTTGATCAAAGTATACATGGTAATGAAATGTGCCAAAGCTAAAATAGCTAAAAATGAACTACAGGTAAAACAAGAGTTGGCTACAGCCAATAATAACTCCTTTTTTAGTGGAGCTATCTGTTATTTATAATTGAGAAGTATGTGTTTGTCCTGGAAACCTGCCCAATCTTTGCCAGAAACCGTTCTTTCTTCTCCTACTAAGACCCACAGGACTAAGGGACTAGAATTTCAAAGAGTTGTGGCATGATTTTTATGCACCTGCGCTACTTGTGACATGTTGGTACAGTAAGACCACAGAAAACTTGGTCTAACTTCATATCACATGTGCCACAAGTTGCACTTTAAAAATTATGCATGCATTAAAATAATACTGCATGCATAATTATTATGTCTTAAAGTGAGGAAAATATAGCAAATGCGTTAAAATAGGACACAAGCATATTGGCACATTTGCTATGATGCAGTTTGTGTCTGAAATAATGACTTGTGTTTATTTCATGAGTTTTAAAAATAGAACCCGAGATGTGGAGTGCCATAGTGCTGTGCTCTGACCTCCAAAGAGAGGTCAAGAGAAGTTCACCCATTTTAGGGCAAAAACAAACAGAGCGCTGGCAATAGGAGCATAAATAATTGGCCGCAGGAAAAGAGGGCACCTGTCAATAGTGTCGTATGACAGCAGGAATGCACACAGCAGGAAAAGTGTACATTTGTACACTGACTGGGAGCACAAACCAAGCAGCACCATGTACAGGACCAGGGATCACCTACTATCATCCTTGCCACTGAAATACTGGGACTACACCCCCAACCCCCTAAATATATGTTATCACCTCCTCTGATCATGTATGGGTGAGGAGAAAGGTAATGTCAACAGAGGCAGCAACAGTGGTAGGGAGACAGAAGGTGCCCTCAGCACCATGCGCCCACTGCAACGTGACCAAAACTCCAATGCACTGCAATTGCCCATGCCCTACTGCTGATGCCCACATTATGGAGCCCTCTTTGCTGTGCCCTATCGATGGGGATACTGACAGGAGAGGAGCTGCTACACTTTGTACTAACTGTGAGGTTCCAATCTGGCCACAATGCAGGGTCTTGCAGAGCTCACAGCAGTGCTTAAGATACTTAACAACAAGAGCCTACACTGGTGTTATTCAAGAATGGAGTACAACCTAACAATTGTAAACAGCAATCCCTAACTAATGCCAATTAGGGAAAAACAATGGTGTTGCGCTCAGGACCAGGGCAGGGTGTGGGTGCAGGGGCAGCGGCTCAAATTTTCAAAACAAAAAAATGGTGCACCCACACTCCAGAGCCAAGAGCTGAATGCTGCAGTGAAGTCAGAAAAATTCCAAAAAGCCAAGTAAGACCAGTACAAGAGAATCTTGCACAAAATTCAGTTGTTTTATTTCAGAAGTTTGCAAAGTAATTTTAACACTGGAGTGTGGTGCTATGCAGAGGAGTCTCCACAATTTGAATGCCCCAGTGCCTCACCACATAATTACACTGTGTGCATTATCTGTATACCATTGTCTGAATGTTCAATGTTGATTGTTATATCTGTTTTAATTGTTTAATGGATGCAATTGTAAAAGAGAGCTTGCTCTCAATTTTGCTTTCCAATAAATTTAATTGAATTGAAATACCTCAATTTTCTTACTAACTGAAATCCACAAGAATAAGATAAAGAGTACTGGAGTAAGGAGACAAGCTGCAGCATTCTGTACCAGCTGCAGGTTTCTTTTTTATTTTTTTATTATTATTATTATTATGCAATACTGCACTAGTAGATAATATATTGATTTTCTCTTAAATTGTAAAGACAACTAATATGCAACAGAAAGTATGGGATATAACAAGTTCATTTAATCAAGAGAGCTAATAAAAGTAATTAGTCACAAAGAAGAAAAATGTCAGAGCAATAGCAGCAATTAATGTCTACCAATTTCTAGTTCATGTTTACTATGATAGATCTGAAGTGTGAACCTCTTTGCACAATACTGCATTTACAAAGCAAATTAAATCTAAATATTACTACTCATAATGTTCATTATTACTAGCTCATCATTTTTGAAACAAATGCATTAACTCGTAAGGATTTGTTTTTCTGAAGATTCATGTTATATTTAAATGTAAAATCAAAAACATAATTTCTAAGCTAAAAATGAACAAGGTGAACAGTTACTAATGAAAAAGAAACAGAAGGGGAACTTTTAAGATACTCTGAGGAAATTTACAGTTGCCCCTCTGCAGCAGCAGACACTGCTGCAGAGGAGTATTTGAGTTCTGTCAACTTAAATAAGATGAAACTACTACTATATCTGATAATACCACAATAGAACAGGTGACACAAGCTGTTAAGGATCTCACCCAACGAGAAATACCCAGGCTGAGATTGGTTAACAATCGAGTTTTTCCTGACTTTCATGGAAGATATAGCTCCATGGCTAGGTAAATTGATAGGGAGATAACCAAGGGGATAAGATGTCCAAATATCTTTTCAGAGGACGATATAGTTCTGCTGCCTGAAGAACATAAGAAACATGAGCTACTGGAATAGTTTGACCATTAGCCCATTTGAACTTAGATATAAGATTATTGTAAAGATGACTATAAATAGGTTTGTGCATTGTATCTCCTCGATCATCTACCCCTACCAAATTGGTTTTGTTATGGCAGGAACTATGCAGGATGGAATTTAAAAAGTCCTGATAACCGTCAAGTATTTGAAAATCAAAATCTCAGGCCATGGTGGTGTCTCTGTATGCCAGCAAAGCTTGCAACCTGGTCCTGTGGCCATATCTATTTAAGGTGTCAGAGGCCTAGACATAAAAACTCTAAACATTATAAAGCAGTTACATAAGCCTCAAGCTCATATTTTAGGGTAAAATAGAATGTATCTAAACCATTAGTATTAAGGAGTGGCGTGAGAAAGGGATGTCCACTATCCTCTGTATTATTCATTTTGGCTATGGAGCCTTTTTTCCAGAGACAAAAGGTAAATACTGATATTAAGGCCCAGATATTCAAAGGGTTGCATGGGCGCAACAGTGTTGTGCCATGCGCAACCCACCACGTCGCCCTCGGCGATATTCAAAAAGGGAAAGTGCGGCACAAATCCCGATGCGCGAATGCATCCGTAATGTATGCAGATGCAGGTGGGTGGGCGTGCCCATGCATACTCTGCACAGCCCGATATTCAGCCCAGGATGTGCAGAGCCATGCATGCGCAACCCCTACCTGTGCCAGCACAAAGTTGATCCTCAAAACAAAGGAACAACGGATGGCCACCCACAGGTGAGCTGCCGCATTGCAGGGTGCAACACAGCAGCTGCCACCTGTGGGTGGCCACCCAAGCACCAGCTGCACCTGGCGGTGCCCTCCATGCCTGATCATGGGCATTTGTTAATAAAATGAAGAATGCTGTCCAATATCCCTGGTGGTCCAGTGGACCACTGTGTGCCCGATCACGGGCAATTGTCATAAAATAAATAAATATTTCCAATATCCCTGGTGGTCCAGTGGACCACTATCTGCCCGATCGCGGGCATCTGTATATAAAAAGAAATAAGTCCAATATCCCTGGTGGTCCAGTGGACTGCTATCTGCCCGATCATGGGCATCTGTATATATATAAAAAGGAATAAGTCCAATATCCCTGGTGGTCTAGGAGTACCCCCCTCCCCACCTGCCCACTGAGCCCCACCACCCCACTCCCCCCCGTCAGCCGGGGGGCGGCAGCACCACCCGCCTGCCGCCCGCCACCCGCGACTGATACCATCAGTAGGGCTGTTTGCCCATTGGTTCACAGCATGAGCCAATCGGCATGCAGCCTGTACCGTACTACATTCCAGATATGTGAATGAATCATTCACATATCTGGAATTATTCTATGTACGAGACTGCAGCCATTAGCTCGCGGCGAACCAATGAGTGCAAGCCTACCGATGGTGTCGGTCGGCGGGCAGCAGGCGGCAGGCGGGTGGGTGCTGCCGCCCACCGGCTGATGGGGAAGTGGAGTGGTGGGGCTCAGTGGGAGGGTGGGAGGGGGAGGCACCCCTAGACCACCAGGAGATTGGACTTATGTCTTTTTATATACAGATGCCCGCGATTCGACAGATAGCGGTCCACTGGACCACCAGGATATTGGACTTATTTCTTTTATATACAGATGCCCACGATCGGGCAGATAGCGGTCCACTGGACCACCAAGGATATTGACTTATTTCTCTCTATTTTTTACAAATGCCCACGATCAGGCAGATAGCGGTCCACTGGACCACCAGGGATATTGGACATTTATTTCTATTTTTTACAAATGCCCACAATCGGGCAGGCAGCAGTCCACTGGACCACCAGGGATATTGGACATAGTTCTATTTTTTATACAAATGCCTGTGATTAGGATGTGGAGCACATTGCCGGCTGCAGGGGGCGTCAGTCCATGACAGCTGCTGCCTGGCAGGGCCCCAGGCACCAGTCGTCGGGGATCGGCGCACCTGCATTCAAATGGGGCCAAAATGACATGCAAATGGCCCCATTTGCACCTTGCATACATTATGGCCCCATTTGCATGTCAAGTTTTGAATATTGCGGTTGCTGTGCATAGCACAATGGAACTTGTGCTAGCGCATCCCCATGCTCCACTCTGGCTACTTGTGCTGGCGCAGTGCCACTGTGCCATGCACACTGCGGGTGGCCAGGGTGCGATATTCAATGCTGCTGCTGAGCCATGGCGCAGCTCCATTGAATATCACCCAGTCCACACTCCTGCGCAGCCAAGTTGAGCTGCGCCCAAGCTTGCCCCACAACCTGGCGCAGTTTGAATATCTGGGCCTAAATGTATTACATTGGGGAATATGATAACTAAACTTATAGCTTTGCCAATTATATCATGCTTCTATTGGAGGGTCCATCTTTTTTTTTCACTTTTTATTAAAGTAATATCCATACTACAGACATACAAAGGATAGTATAATAAATGCAGTCAAAAGCAATACACAGCAAATATAAAGCTAACTGCAATATATTCTATCTAATATAACAATACATAAACCTAAGCAACAGTACTCATTATGCTAATATCAAAAAATTACTATCCCAGTATAATTACAGTGCATCAATTAAAGAAGAAAACAAACAGTGCTACCATAGTTAGATTACAGCAGGGATATTAAAACACAACATTCAGAAATTATGCCTAATATCTTTAATGTTTTTAAATTTGGAATTTCTTTCAAGAATGGTCCCTAAATATTATTATACTGTGTTAAGTTATCTGCCATTAAGTGAGAAATGTTTTCATATTCAGCTATGTAATTTATTTAACACTGCAAGCCAATCAGATAACAGAAGCAGGGTGTCTGAGTACCACCGTAGCAAAATCTGTCGCTTTATGTCTAAAGCTGCTGTGCAGAGCCAGCCTAATTTGAATCCCATTGGAGGACAGGATTGAAGGTACCCCCATAGAATCCAAAAGAAGGGGTCCTGCAGAACTTGCTGGATCAACACCCTCCTATAGAATGCCAATATCTGACCCCAGTAATGCTGTAGTGAGGGACAGGACCATAGGATGTGAGTAAGCATTCCAGCATCACTGTGGCAACACCAGCACTCCTCCAAAGGGAGGTGTTCCGTGTGTCTTAATATGACAGGAGTTCAGTACCACCTATGAATAATTTTTTTTTGAATGAGATAGTACCTTATATCTCGGAATTGAGAGTGCACCCCTCTGAGTACCCCCTTCCACATCTCATCTATAAGTGTTAAGTTCACCTCTTCTTCCCATGCAATTTTTTGCTTGGTAAATAATGGGATATGAAGTTCCAGCAGGGAGTCATATATACTGTATGGCCCATCAGTCAGAGTGGGGTTTTCATCCTAGAGTCCAGCAACCAACTTAAAGTCGATTCTCCCTTGGGAGTTGAAGATGGCCCCCTTCCTGTAAGAAATTGTTGAAGTTGTAAATATCTCCAAAAATACATTTGTGGAAGTTCCCATTGGGTCATCAGCTGCTGAAAGGTGGCTAGGCAAGTGGTTCCCGGATCCCTTAAGTGCTCTGCACACCAGATACCATTTTCTCTCCACACACTCGAGGATAGGGGCTTCCCTATCAATTTTATCATGTGATTATACCATAAGGGTTCCCAGAGACCTAGACAGGACATGTTGTTACAATGCTGTCTTAACACAGTGCTCCAAACCTGGATGGAAAACTTATCCCAGATGACCTGTAGTGGCCTTGGTGAACCACGGTAGCCCTCCTCCATGGTCCTTTTCCAGAAAGAGCCACACTAGTGTTTAGTTTGTGGGAGGGGTAAGCCAATGGAGGTTCTTCTTTATAACCACAGCTTGGTGATAGGCCCAGAGCCAGGGAAATAATAATAAATAAAAATAATAATAATAATAATAATAAAATGTATTTGTATGGCACCTTAACTGAAGCCAAGGTGCCTCACATTTTAAAACAACCATGACAATATAAAATATAACAGACTTGGATAAAATCATAAGAATAACCATAAACTAAAACAGGAGGCTCAGCTGTTAAAAGGTTGATGTCATAAATATGTTTTTAATGATTGCTTAAATCCCTCCACAGTTGTGCACTCCAGAATCCGATGGGGTAGAGAATTCCAAAGGGTAGGGGCTACAAACTCAAAAGCTCTCTCTCCCCCGAAGATTTTAAACATACCCTTGGAATCTCTAGCAACCCCTCGCCCGCTGAGTAGGGAATCAGGAGCTCTTTCAGGTAGTCCGGGCCCAGTCCATGTAGGGCTTTAAAAGCTGGCAAACCGACTTTAAAGGTGATCCGACACTGTACTGGCAGCCAGTGCAGTTCGCGCAGCACCAGCAAAATATGACAGGATCGCAAAGATCCCACCAGAAGCCAGGCCGCTGCGTTCTGCACCAGCTGCAAGCAGTGGATTTTTACCCCTTGAAGCCCTAGGTAGAGGGAGTTGCAATAATCTAAGCACGAGGAGACAAAGGTGTGGATCAGTGTAGGAAGGTCATTGGACGGAACCAGATGCCTAATCCTGGTGATATTCCTAAGATGTAGTACTGCCCATCTTCCTTTTCAACCTGGGGATCTCAGTGTTTTCATACTAAATTGTGGTTGTGCACCCTCCCAAAGGAATGCCCCAAATATTTTTTCAAACCTATCTAACTGTGTTCTAGGTATGGGAACCAGGAGACTATTAAGAAAAAATAATATTTTTGGAAAGGCCATCATTTTAGAGGCTGCTATTTTACCTCCAAAAGGTAATTTAAGTTTCTTCCACCTATTAAAATCCCCTAGTAATGCAGTATATAATGGCTGCAGATTTAATTATGTGATTTTTTAAAATCCCGTAGGTAAGGTGACTCCCAAATAGGTTAGGTGTGAGGGACTCCATTTGAGACCAATGTGCTGTACATAGCTTTGGTGTACATGCTTGTTTAGTGACATAGCTTCAGTTTTATCCCAATTGACTTTCAGTCCAGACAGAGCTGCAAAATAGTTAAGTATGTTCAACAGTGCGACCAGCGAGTGTTCTGGGTTTTGCATGGCTACTAACAAATTATCCGCATATGCTAGGGTAGCTAATCAAGCTGAACCACACTGAATACCTAATATACTAGGGGAAGTTCTCAGATTCCTGAGCAGAGGATCCAGAGCTATCAAAAACAGCAAAAGCAAAAGCGGACAACCCTGTCTTGTGCCTCTGTGTAGTTTGATAGGTGGGGATATTATGGGTCCTATTATTAGGTATGCTGAAGGGTTAGTGTATAGAAATTTCACCCAATTCAAAAAGGTTGGTCTCTCTCTAAATGCACCCATCACCTGCTACAGGAATTGCCACTCGACAGAGTCAAAAGCTTTTTCTGTATCCGCACTTAGCAGGATTGAGGGGATGTAGGAGTATGATACAGACCACATGACATCCATTACTGCCCTTAGGTTGTCCATAGCTAACCTCCCTTTAATAAAACCAGTTTGATAATTTTCAATGATGTTGGGAGTGACATGTTGAAGGCATGTTGCCAGGACCTTTGCCAAGATCTTGACATCTGCATTAAGCTGGGATAGAGAGTGTTAGCTAGATACCTGCTGAAGGTCCTTCTCGGTTTTGGAATCAAGGTCATTAATCCTTTTGTCATCGAGTGTGGCAGTTGTCCCATCCCGTGAGCTCCTTGTAGGACATCTGTAAGAAAGTGCCCATCCTTGGGCAGGAAGCCTGCTAGAAGTTAGCGGGAAGTCCATCTGGACCAGGGGACTTGTCCTTTGGTGATGCCTTTACCTCCGCCTGAATTTCTGAAAGAGTAATAGGGGCTTCTAACTGGTTTCTTTGGTCAGTGGTCAGAGTGGGCAAGGCTGTGTCTAGTAAGAAGCACTGTAAATCTGGAGTTGAGGGGTCCCACCTGAAGACACACAAACCTTCATAATAAGTTTGGAAGGCTTTGCTTATCTTTTTTGGGTCCACTGTAATTTCACCAGTGGCTGTCTGGATCACCCCAATATGTTTTGAAGCATGATACACCCTAGTTTGATATGCTAATAATCTGCCTGCCTTTTCCCTGAATTCCCAGTATTTTATTGCTTGGGCAGCTGTGAAGGAGGTAAGAGAGTTAATTTGGTACTTTAATCGAAGTTTTTACCAGTAAAGCTATTGTAAGTGTACTGCTAATTGGTTATACCTCTGTTCCTTTTTTTAGTTCCTTCTCTAGTCCCTCTAACTGACCTTTCCTTTGTTTCTTCCTGTGGGGTGTAACTCCTATAATTTTACCTCT
Organism: Neoceratodus forsteri; assembly: GCA_016271365.2. Lineage (NCBI taxonomy): Eukaryota > Metazoa > Chordata > Ceratodontiformes > Ceratodontidae > Neoceratodus > Neoceratodus forsteri. The sequence goes on from CM028132.1 coordinate 657,015,765, forward strand.
TAGATATGCCTTCATGGCATCCCAAGCTATCTGTATAGGGACATCGGAGGTACAGCTAATTTGAAGGAAAGAGTTACAGTAATTTCCTTGGCCAACCATGTTTTAAATTCAGGGGAGTGACATTAAAAAGGTGCCCATACACCACCGGGGAGTGGATGGGTCACTAGGCCCAATGCCTAAGGTCATATGGACACAGGCATGATCTGAAATGATTATAGGGCCTATTGCAGTATGGTATACATCTTGTAGATGTCATCACAGAATCAACAAGCATTTGTCAATGTCGAATGTTGCTTGCTTCTATGTGCTGTTTAGGTATTTGGAAGTCATTGGAGTGCAAATATTGAAAATTTGCGAACTTACGAGCGTGCGTAGGAACTGCGCAACGCACGCTCGGTAAAACAGTCATTGTTAGGAAATTTTTCAAGAAATTTTCAACATAGCCATTTTAAGACCTCTGCTCATGAACAGTGTCACTGTGATTTTGTTAATGTGTCCCATACATTGAGTTTGCATACCGACTGCGCCATTGTGCGCTACATGGGCGGAAACACATTTTGGGCAGGATGTGAAAAACGACAGCTGTACTGCTCATAAGGAGGTGTGGTAAAATGGCAATATTGAAAATCTGGAGTGGAAATATTGAAAATTAGAAAACCCACGAGCGCAGCGTGGGAACTGTGCAACGCACACTCGTAGAACAGTCATTTTTAGGAATTCTTTCACCAAATTTTCAACATTGCCATTTTAAGATCTCTGCTCATGAACAGTGACACTGTGATTTTCTTAATGTGTCCCATACACTGAGTTCGCACACCGACTGCGCCATTGTGCGCTACATGGGCGGAAACATGTTTTGGGCAGGATGTGAAAAATGACAGCTGTACTGCTCATGAGGAGGTGTGGTAAAATGGCAATGTTGAAAATCTGGAGTGAAAATATTGAAAATTTGTGAACTTACGAGCCTGCGTAGGAACTGCATAGCATAGCCTAAATTAAAACAGTCATTTTAAATTTTCACCAAATTTTCAACATAGCCATTTAAGACCTCTGCTCATGAACAGTGTCACTGTGATTTTCTTAATTTGTCCCGTACATTGATTTCGCACACCGACTGTGCCATTCTGCGCTACAAGGGTGGAAACACATTTTGGGTGAGATGTGAAAAATGACAGCTGTACTACTCATAAGAAGGTGTGGTAAAATGGCAATGTTGAATACCTGGAGTGAAAATATTGAAATTTCGCGAACTTACGAGCCTGCGTAGGAACTGCGCAACACACGCTCGTAAAACAGTCATTTTTTGGAATTTTTGGACCAAATTTTCAACATGGGGTTTTTGGGACCCCTTCTCATGAATAATGTCACTGTCATGGCAGTATTCAGGCCCAAAGGAGTGATTTCACAGTCACTGTGCTTAGTCACTGTGCGAAATCACCTGCCGGACCGAGTAGCGCCATGACAGTGACATCTTCATGAGAAGGGTCCCAAACCCATGTTGAAATTTGGTGCAAAATTCAAAAATGCCTGAGATATGCAATCAAGTTGAACCCCCCCATCTAGCCCATTATACAGCTTATCGGCATTTCCTCAGTTCGCAGTCAGCTTTGAAGAGTGCAGGCGTGTTCACGGTCCACCAGAGATCGTCACACGGAGTCGGAGGTAAGTATGGGGTGAGGGGGTGTAGGGGAGGCTGGGTCGCAGTGGGTAGGTGCGGGTTGCGGGAGGGAGGTCAGGAGACGCTGCCGGGACCGTTTTGTTTTATAGGTTTAAAAAAAAGATGTTGTGGACGTTGCCATGCTGGGTGGGCTCCCCAGCGCGGGCACAAGTGACGGGGCCGCTCAGCCGACGGGGATTGGGCACCCCCATCATTAAAGGACTGATTGCCACGCTGGGGTGGGCTCCCAGCGTGGCACCAGCTACTGGGGGACAGCGCAGCTCAGCCCGGCGAAGTTGGGCACCCCTCGGCTACAGTACGTGCGGGGGCACACTTGCGCCTGCATGTGGGGGGGCTCTGCTCGCTGCTCACTGAGCGTAGCTCCCCCTTTCAACTGTATGCACTGCATTTTGGAGCATGTCATAGACAGCTCCAAAATGCATTGGCTCACAGAGGCCGAGCCTGCCAGCTCATTGACTGAATTGGAGGAGGAGGTGACACACCTCCGAAATCTCCGATGATGGCACTATGTTTCTTGCACATGCGTGCAAGCAACATAAAAAGGAGTCAATCCTGCTAGCACTGTGGTGTGAAGTGGAGTGAATGGAGAAGTCTCACCCAGTGGAGAATAGCTTTCTCCATGGGTCCTGCAAATCATATTCCGATGCCAAATTTTTGACAGCAGACCTGGCTTTAGTGGCACCAATCATGGAGCTCCTAAGCCAATCTAATATTGGATCCCAAACTTCATTGAAGTCCCCACCCACCACTAGTAGGTCCTGAGGTTGCAACATAACTGTAATGTGTTGTGCAACTTCTGGATAGAAGTCCATGTTATCCCGATTTGGTCCATATATGCATGCCAATAGTACAACCTTACCATTAAGTAATGCACAAACTATTACCCATCTCCCTTCTGTAGAACTCTCTCCAGCAAAGATCTGAGCTTTATATTTTTTGTGTAGTAATATAGCCATATCTCTGGCCGTAGAAGAAAATGAACTCCCCACTGCTTGACCCACCCAGTCTGTGGCAAGCTTTTGTGTTTCAGATGGGAGTGGGCGGGTTTCTTGCAAGAAAGCCACATCGCATTTTTCCTTTTTCAAGTGCAAAAGTACCTGTTTCCTCATAATGGGAGTTTTTAGGCCCCAGATATTCCAGGTAATAATATGATATGATTTAAGTGTGGAATCCATTAATGAGAATAAACCATAAGGTATTTCTAGACTGATACATCAACTATTGAAAATTAAAATTAGTGGATTATCCCAGGCATAAGAATAAGGAATTAGAAATAACTAAGGAGATAATAGCCATGTACCAGCCATATGTAGCTCAAAACCAGTATAAGTTGCAAGTATTGTAAGGATAACTGAACACAATAGTTAAATCCATATGTGGCAGATGTGTTAAAACAAGGCAGTCACTGAGAGGTAACACCAGTTTAATAATGCGTAAATGAAAAAAATATTACATCCAAACTATTTACACATAGCATAACTAATCATACCATTTTCAGCTGAAATAAACACATCACAAATTAACCCAGTTTTTCTAGATGTGTGGGTGACACTCGGTAAAACATTTCATAAAAAAAAAAAAAGAACTGAGTTAGACCAAAAAAGAGTTGCAACATCGTTCAACAGTTTATCAATGTGTGATCCTCAAGGGAGAGATCAGTTACCGAAGGCACAGGGCCTTTGAAAGAGAGTAATGTTGACCCCTTTTCTAACCCCAAGTGCTCATCCCTGACCCCAAAACTCACTGAAACCACAACACTTTTGCAAGCTGACCCTCCCTAGGGCTCCATTATAGGGCAACAAAAATTAACTGACATCTCAGGAGTAGTCTGTGGTTTAATATCATAACTTCAGCAGCAATAACCTCTACTAGGGTCTAGTTTCTGAAAATAAACTATAATTAACAAGGGGGATAGCCTCCTATAAACAAGGAAAAAAATGCTCACAAAAAGCACCCCTCTTATGCCCACCCTATTCCACCTCTCAGACAGGCCTCCAGCCAGCCAATGTGGGACTCACCTGGAGAGTTTGCAAGGCTGATTCAGTATAAGAATGATAACATGAAGATAAAAGTAAAGCAGTGAATAACACCCCAGCAGCCATAGCGTACCTGCACTGTATGTAGCTGTATGTAGCTGGAGCCTTCTGTGAATTTTAAGGTAGTTGAATTGAGGATTCTATTTAGGCAGCAGGAGCTCGTGTAGCTGAATGAATCTATAAGAGCCGTAGTCCATTTTACCTGAACTCCATGAGGCAAATCAGCTAAAGGCTGGTGGTAGCAGCTTAAACAAGGTTTGCTTCCCTGCACACAGAAGGGGACAGGGGTGGTTGCCAGTTTAAAATACCCTTTATTTCTGGCCTCTTAGGACCAAGTATACAAGCTAACACTGCAATAATATATGGCGCCACAGCCCACTGAGATGTTGCCTACCTCCACTAGGAATGGAACCCTTGCAGTGCAGTCACATTTTTAAGGATAACTGGAAGTTGCAGGAATCTGTGCAAGCAAGTGAAAGGACCCCATGCTTGTTCCTGAAATCCTCACTGCATGACTTGGCTGGTCATTGTCTAGTAGTAGAGCTGTCAGGGAATCGTGACTTAGAAATGAAAAAGGACAGAATGAGACATAGATGCATAAATAAAATTAAAGCCCCACAAGATGTCTGTCTCCCAAGGAAGCTGCAGCCTGTGCCACGTTAAGGTATCCACATCCACAAACATCCTGGAGGTAACAGGATGGATACATAAATGAGAGGGGGAGGAAGAAGTAAAAGAAAACAAGCCATGAAATATCCCCATAGCCAGGTTGAATTTATTGTGGGAGAGTGTTACTCTTCATTGTTTCTACACTTTTTAGCTTTTTTTCTGGGAGGCGGTAAAGGCAGCTAGTTGAATTGTTATCTGTAGGATGCTGTCATGTAATTTTGCTTTCTTTACAGATAAGGAAAGGGTATACAAACCAAGCTGCTAGGCATGTCAAAGACAAATATATGCAACTCACCATACAGTAACTATTAATATATACAGTACCCGACTTTTGGCTTTGTCAGAGTTGTAATACATACTGTGCACCTATTAAGTAATTATGGGAAAAAAAACAATGAGCTTTGTTGTTCATGTTATTTTCTGTTTTTTTTCCCCAACCTTTACTCAAGCAAATCAATTGTTGAATCTTTATTGTGCACAGCAGAGTAATGGCATTAAAATCTTTAAAACCTGCTGATCATTGCAGAGCACAGACCTGAATTCTCACACACACACACACCCTGACAGGAACCTTATCATTTGTCATGCAGGGGCTATGCTTGACTGAACGCATTCATGTGAAAACAAAGCAGGATGTGAGAGAGATACTTCTCCCTCACAAGCCACCACCAGCTACCTGTAACTGACAATTCCATTAACAGCCAGGGAGTTAACTGCCATAGGAAAAATTCCCGTGCAAAACTTAACAGGTCCCTAATCATTATGCTAGCAACACATTGAGTCAGGGCCTCACCTTGAGAAAGAAAACAAGTATGCACCAATGAACTCAGGGGCTAACTGGAGCAGGTGGCAGGCCGTCCACTGGAGCGGGGGGCTATAAAAGAAGCACCTTCCCTAACATCTAGAACTGTGTTAGATGAAACATCCACATTAATAAACAACTTCAAGACATTTAGCTCCGCTGACAATATTAACAAGTGCCCCAAACCCCAACTTCTCCCCATCCTTTTCCCTCCCTCATAAAGATAACTCTTATTTAGTGACCAGTGCCTGCAATTTGCATTGCGATCTCTCCTATCTACTTCTCAAGACATTGCTAAGTCCATGTACTGTAGATATTAACTAATTTTGACTATGAAGGATACTGTTATGGCAGATGTCACAGTTGGCTGCTGGAAGTTAGGTAGTGCTTGTCACGAGTGTTGGGCTATGTCGGCCCAAGAAGACGCATCGGGGGTTACAGGTTCAACTCATTCTGGAAGCTAGACTGTCAGTTATTTAAGTCTATCAGTGACAGTGGTGCAGGGATCCCATTCTCTGTTGAAGCTGTTGTTTGTCTTGTGGGGATTCTGATGATGATGATCCATGCAAGGGGCTACGAGATCCCAGAGTTCTGCTCCAATGTGGATTCACAGACTTGTTATAGCTTTTGCTGGGGAATTGCCCTTTCTTATTTTTTGCTACTACTTCTTTGGTGCTGCCAAGGAGCTGGATGAAGGAGCTGTAGAGTAGTGGTATTCTTCCATGTTTTCGGTCCTGAAGTATCCAGAGAGTCCGTGGGGGGCTTGCTTTTCTTGACAGATTGGGGATTTTGAAACTGCAGGCCAAGTCTGATTAATGAAGTCATTGGCATCTTTTGGATCTGAAAACTTATGAAACAAGCCACTTCTTTTTATTTTGAACTTGGCAGGGTTAGACATGCTATACTTGACCCCCAGAGGCTGTAGCGATTTTCTGACGTCTGTAAAGGTCGCTGTCTTTTTATTTAATCTTGCGGAGTAGTCCTGATAGAATGAGATATGATGACCACGCCACAACAGAATACCTTTTTCTCTAGCCATGGCCAGTAGATGTTCTTTAACTGAAAACCTTAAAAGTATGACAAAATGAGGCACGGTTTTTCACCACATTTTGGCCTGGGTGCCAAGGTCCTATGTGCATGTTACATGTCAAGATTTAGATTTTTCAGTCTGAGAACTGACGTTTTCAAATGTTGCACAAAATCTGAGACATTTTTCCCTTCTACTCCTTCAGGTACCCCAAGGATCCTAATGTTGTTGCGGTGATTTCGGCACTCCATATCATTTTTTTTGTCCCAAATCAAAGTCAATTCTCTTTCCAGTTGTAAGACTTCAGAGTCCGATTTGTCTGTCCTCATACTGAGATGCTTAAGTGTGTCTTCAGCATCTGTGACTCTAACATTAGAAACATAGAAACATAGACTTTCATGGCAGAGATAAGGACTGCTTGGCTCACTCAGTCTGCCCATTTCCCTACCTATTGAATAAGCAGCAGATCCTAGTTAACCAACAGCCTACGTCTTCCTAACCCCCACCAGAATTGCCTTATGTCTGTCCCATGTATTCTTGAATTCCCCCACCATTTTCAACCCCACAACCTCCTCAGGAAGGCCATTGCATGTGTCCACTACCCTCTCCATGGAAAAATACTTCCTCACATTGCCCCTAAGCTGTTCCCCCTCTATCTTCAAATTGTGTCCCCTTGTTCTTGCACATCTCTTTTTCTGAAAGATGCTACCCTCTTGGACTTTGTTGATTCCCTTGAGGTACTTGAAGGTTTCCATCATGTCCCCCCCTTTCCTCGAGGGTATGCATATTAAGCTCCTTTAGTCTGTCTTCATATGGCTTCTGTTGCAGACCCTGTACCATTTTAGTTGCTTTCCACTGGACTGCCTCCATCCTGTCTATGTCTTGTGGATATGGGGTCTCCAGAACTGCACACAGTACTCCAGATGGGGGCTCACCAACTGTCTGTACAGAAGGATAACAACTTCCTGTTTTCTACTGGTGATGCCTCTCCCTATACATCGCAGTATCCCCCCAGCCCTCCTTGCTGCCCTCTCACATTGCTTGCTTACCTTCAGGTCATCTGATATCACCACCTCCAGGTCCCTTTCCATTTTTGTTGTTGTTAGTACCCCCCCCCATTGTGTGCTCTTCCCCTGGGATTTTGTTTCCCAGGTGCATTAATTTGTACTTCTTTGCACTGAATTTAAGCTGACATACTTTTTTTTTTAAACTTTATTTTTATCCAGTTATCATAGACATGACATATAAGTTAAACATACAACAAACAGATCATCAATTATAATATCTATTGGGAGCAACACCCTTAATCAAAGGATACTTATGCATTTACCGCATAGTATTAATGCCATGTATGAAATCTTAATGAAAAGAATAGACACCTCTATATAGTGATCTTGCAGCAGAGCCATTTCTAAATCTACAGTCTAAAACAATCTGTCTCCTATCCTCCTGCTCCCAATTCCACAACTTTTAAGAATAAACTTATAAAACAATTTATTTTAACTCTAAAAGAGACTTTCCATTTTTAAGAGTACAAATTACTTGATTATGCAGGAGAAACCTCCCACAATCAGGATTATAGATATACTTATAGAACCTCTCAACATAATACTCCAGTAATGGGGATTTAGATACATACTTTTTCATTCCTCTGTGGCTGGGGAGGTGTTACCTATGATTCCCCCCCAGTCCAGTCTGACCACACAGCCCCTACTCTACCAAGCCCCAAGCTCTAACCCATCTCCGGACCTACACAGTGATCCACCACGGTGGGCATGTAGACACCACCGTGGGATCTGCGGGGGGTCCCCAATCAGGGGGAGCATCCAGGGCTGAAGTCGGGCGGCGCCGCAAGGCCAGCCATCAAGTGGCACGCCGAGGTATTTGTGTGTTTCTTTACCCCTTACGCACGATTGTGCAATGACGTCAACCCAGAGACTGCAGACGTCCGGCGCGCGCATCCCTGATGTGCTCCCAGCATTGGTAGTACCTCCAGTCTCAACCGGAGGCCACTACCAAGCTGGGATGCCCCTGGATACCACCCCAGGGAAAGGAGAGCTGTCCTCCGGATGCTCAATCCTACTCCCTCCCTGCCGACTCCTAGCACCTGGGCTCATTCCTGAACCCGGGTCACTGGTGTGATGTGAGGTGTGGCATCCAGCGCCTCAACCCTCAGTGCCACTAGGCCCAGTAATGGGGATTTAAATAATGAAAATAGAAAAAATCAATACCAGCTAGCCTAGTATAGTAAGCTAGTTTTTAATGAAAGTCCAAAGTCCTGAGTAGCTCTTCAGGGTATACCCAAAAACGTCCTCACCATCTGAGTTTTCCTGACGCATTCAAGATTCAGCCACCCTGCAATCAGCTTGTTTGCCAGCTTCAATAGGATCTGTGAAAATGTAAACTTTACTTCGACGGATGATCTGAAGCTGGGCCGGGAAAATCAGTGTGCGGAATGGTCAGCTCTCTCAGCACCTGCTGTGCTCCATCAAACTTCTTCAGTCACTGCCTTGTGGTGTAACTAATATCTGGAAATATGTGAACCTGTTGCTCATCTTGTAACAGCGGAGCAGCTCAGTGGACATGACAGAGGATTTTATCTTGAGCCCTGACTCTTGAGGTAGCCAACATTAGTGTGTGAGGTTTATCAGAATTTTGTGATCGACCACAGGGGGTAACTCTGTAGACCTTTTGTATATCCCAGTCTTCATTTGCTCCTTCTGGTAACAATTTTTCTGTCAATCAGTCCCGTATATACATAATCAGGTGGTCACCTTTGGAGCCTTCAGGCAATCCCACTATGTGAATATTTGCAGATCATGTTTGGTTTTCAAGGGCTTCTAATCTCATCCGCAGATGTTGGGTTTCTTTTGCCATGAGCTTAGTAGCTCCTGTAGAGGCATCGGCCTGTTTGCGCACCTTCTTCATTTCTCCTTTGAGGCCATCGACTGCAGATTCAAGAACCACCACATGACAATTAAAATCATTTATTTTCTGGTTTAGGGAAGACATTGAGGTAATTAAAGTTTTCAGTTTGTGCCCCAAAGTGGTTACTGTTTCTCCAGAGCCGGTAGCATCCTCAGCCTGCATGGTCTCAAGTCCCCGCCGGTTCCTTTATTTTTTCCACCTCCTCCGACTGTTTTATTTCATTTAGGGTTACCATTTTGGCTAAAACGAAGCCACTCTTTCTGCTGGTATAAGCCAAAATCACTTTCAAAGTTTAAGAAAGGAGAATTAAGACAGATCTTATGCAGTAATGTAGAGAGTTTGTAAAACCTGCTGCTCGTTGCTTGGGCTCCACAGTACCCCCCCCCCCAGCTGCCCTACTTTTGATCATTCCTCCAACCTTGCCAAGTCCCTTCTCATCCTTTCCACCCCTCCTTGATTATCAGCCCTGTTGCAGACCTTTGTGTCATCTGCAAAGAGGCATACTTTTTCTTCCAGTCCCTCTGCAATGTCACTTATAAAGACATAAAAAAGAACTGGTCCCAGTACTGAACACTGTGGTACCCCGCTACTAACCCCCCCTTTCTTCAGAGTGGACTCTGTTTACTATTATCCTCTGGGTCCTGTTTTTTACCCAGGCTACCACCCTGGAACCCACTCTCAGGCAGGCTAACTTGTTTATTAATCTTTTGTGTGGGTCTTTGTCAAATGTCCTGCTAAAATCTAGGTAGGCCATGTCCACAGCCCCTCCCTGAATGCAAGCCCTGAACCACCTTTTGAAAATCCTGCACACTGTACCTGGGTGTAAGATTATTAGGAAATCATCATAAGAATATAAAAAACTAAATACAGTACCTTGTATAGAAAAGATAAAACAAGATCTTGAAAGATGGAAAAAATATTCATACTCTCTTTAAGGATGTGTGCAGATAATAAAAGTGATGGTATTGCCAAGGATACCGTTCTTACTACAATCTTTGCATGGAGACTGGGAGGAGAAGAGGTGTGAAAGCTAAAAATAATTTTTAAGAAGTTCTGTGGAGGGGAAACCCCGAATTGCTTGGGATATCATGTGTATCCTGAGAAAGATGGGAGGGATGGGATGCCCCAACCCCAAGAAATATCTAATAGCTCATAATGTCTGGCAAGCTTGGAACTGGTCAGTTATTTTTGGAAACAGGATCCATGACCTATATCAGTTATTACTATCTAAAGAGAGAAGTAATTAACATTTGTCAAAATTGCTGTTTACTAGAAAATGTAACTTCAGTACTGTAGTGATTTTTTTTTCTTTTAGAGAAAGCCAGGCTCACTAAAACAGGCAAAACTCCTAGGCTTGGAGTAGGATTAAAAACATTTCATTAAAAACACAGCAGAGGTAACCTTCTGACACCACCAATGTTTCACACAATGAATAGTGTTTTATCAAGGATGCCTTGAAATAACACTGTTCGTTGTGTGAAACATTGGCGGTGGCAGGAGGTTACCTCTGATGTGTTTTTTACCAAAATGTTTTAACCATACTCCAAGCCTAGGAGTTTTGCCCATTTTAGTGAGTCCAGCTTTCTCTAAAAAAATTACAGTACTGTCACACCTGAGGCTCCTAAGAACTGAACAAGTGCTACCAATTGAAATTGGATAGTACTGTAGTGATCCACTTTATAAGTCAGCAGTTCTGTATGTGTGATAAAATGTTGAAGAAAGTTCAGTCATACAGAAGATTTACTCTGGCTATGTTTAAAAATAAAAAAGAGAAATGGAAGTTAGTAGTATTTAATACAGTTGTGAAGAAGCTGGTCAAAGTAGGCTTTTGAACATGGACCAGTCTGGCAATGGATAAATGATTTATGGAGTATGTGGAGATAAAAAAATCTCATGGAGAAGACAGATATTACTTTTAAATTTTATTGAAAACAATAGAATAAGAAATCTGTTTTTGTCATTATTAAGTTATAAGAAAATATATTTAAACAAAAATATTACCATGATGGTAGAACTGGACATAAAGAGGAGACATACAATGGAAGTGGGCAGTCTGGGGGCTTATTACAAGACTATGTTCCAAAACCATGATAGCTTGAGGAATCCCTGCTGTAAGAAAGGGGATGACGAATTAGGCACCAACACTAAGGGGTGGACATGGAGACATAATTGGCTCAAGGTGAATAAAGGTTGTATCTCAACAAGAAATAAGGTAGGTGTACATTGGGTGGAGAGTAGTGTAGTTAACAGGACAACTCCCAGACCTCAATTTAGGTTCAAGAAAATCATGATCAGGGAAGCTGAGAAAGAGCTGAACAGCTTGAAGGTTAATAAGGCAGGGGGATTAGATGGGATTCAAGCTAGAGTTTTAAAGATGAGTGCAGATATTGTGGCCCCAAATGTAACCTACAGAGCTTGTTAAAGTGGATCTTGTGCTCCTCAACCTTTCCCGATTCTTGGAAATGGGAGGTTTGCTTCAGCACCTTCAAATTATAAACCTATTGCCTATATTGTCAAACATTTTGGAGAGATTTGTTCACAGACAACTTTACCATTGTTTGGAACAATACAATTTATTGTTCAGATACTAGCATGGATTTCGGGTGCATAGGTCCATGGACACAGCCCTTGTAGATTTTAACAACCCTTGTAGCCATGTCCCTGGACATGGGGTTGAGTATGTAGCTGTGTTCGTGGACCTCAGTAAGGCATTTGATTTGGTGAACCACCAGTTTTAGTTGCGTAGAATGCACAAAATGGGTGTACATGATGAACCATTGCAGTGGTTCAATTCATATCTATCAAACAGAAGGCAGTGTGTTGCCCAGGGATTAACTGTGTCTGCTCCTAGGGAGTCAGAAGAGGAGTCCTGCAAGGTTCAATCTTGGGCCCACTGCTTTTTTAATATTTATGTAAACAGTTTACCAGATGTATTGGGAAACAGTGACATCCACTTGTATGTGGATGACACTGTTTTGGTGGCATCTGCCTGACAGTCATACTGAGCTAAAACACAAACTTCAAGTTGATCTCCAGTTAAAGGAATCATGGTTTACATGAGTCAGGTATTTTGTTAAATGCAAAAAAAACATAGTGTATTCATTTTTCGCCGGGAGCGAAAAATGCATTAAATTGGAATTTAGACATCAAATTTAAGAATGGGCACAATGGCCTCTATGCACTATTGGGGTGGGGATACATGGAATCTGTGCATACCCTACCAATGTAGCTGCTCACCTGTGGACAGGTGCACACTAGTGGCATTTACCACTGGCTGCCACCTGTCCATGGCACTGCCCCCCCTGCATGCAGGACTCAGCAGGGTGGCTGGGGACAGAGTCATGGATCTGACCATGCATCCTATCAGATGCCTGAACCAGGACCCACAGTGGATCCCATACATGGTGGATCATGTGTTGGCAGCTTGCTCCATGGATGTCCGAGGGCTGGCAGCTCTGGTGGTGTGCAGAGGGCAATGCCACCAGCCCTCTGATGGTACTGGAGAGGTGCACAGGGACAGGGTGGTGGGATGGCAGTTGGTGGTGCAGGGGGAAGACACTGTACCCCGCCATTAGTGGGGGTGGGCAGGAGGTGCCATTCTGGGGAGTGGAGGCAGCATCCATGTCCTGTGCCCCGTGTGGGGGTGTCCTGGGATAGGGGACCAATGTGTGCTGGAGTGGGTGGAAGGCACTGCGCAGCTGTTTGCAGTGACTCTGGTGTGTGGGTGGGCAACTCGCTCTGTCATTGAGTGACTCCCACTGTGTTTGAGGGGCAGATATGGGGCTTATGGCAGGGTTCTTCCTGGCTTAATCTGCACCCCTGCACATCCCCACAGCCAGCACTATGTGCCTTGGTGCATGGTGCATAGTGCTGGCATGCCCCTCACCTGCCACCAGCGTGTTGCTGTTTGCATGGCCTGAGAATTGGGCACATAGGTGCTGTGCACCCCCATTGCAGTATCCTGCATAGGGGGCACATAGGGTGAAGAGTGCCTGCGTGCCCCAGATATGCACGTGTAGCCACTCTGCTCCAATAGTGCATAGGGCCCAATGTGACTAATGTAAATTGTTACAAATATTCAGATGTTTATGTTGACAACAGGTTGACATTTGCTGAACATGTAAATTTGTTGGCCCCCCCAAAAAAAAACAAAAACTTGGTGTATTGCAAAGGGTGTCCTCATGCTTGTCAAAGGAGAAAAGTGTGAAACTAGTTAAACAACTGTTAATTCCAGTCTTGGAATATGGTAGTTTACTATACCAGAATTGTATGCAATCAGTATTAAAGAAAATAAATAAAATGTACTATAGAATGGCAAGATTTGCCAATCTAAGTAAATTTGGTACTCATCATTTGGGGCCAGAGGAAAAAAGAGAATATAATTTATTTATTTGCTTTTGTTGACCGGGTAAGCACACTAGACAGCAATGTAGCTATTTTCAGGTGCGACCCGGGAAGGTTACAAGGTAGATGCAAACAAGAACAGTAAAGGAGTCAAATTAACATACAGAAAAAGCAGGCTTAACAGGGATTGAATAGGCAGCTAACAGCATTAGAGACGTTTAGGCACATGATAAATACAGAGTGGTACATATAGGATGGATTCGGTAGCGAACAGCAAAATACATAGCAGGTTCGATCAGTGCAAACAGAGCTAAAAAACAAGTGCCAGCAGGGGGAGGGACACTAGGCGGGTACACTGGAGAAAAAAAACAAGGGGGAAGAGACTAGAGGGCCAGGTGAACGCATAGGGCAGGAGGACAGGGAGTGAGCCCAGTGTAAGGTTGTCAAGTACCAGTTACTCGATCAGTTACAGGAGGATAAGTGCAATGACCGCTGAAGCCCCCAGCATACCAGGCACTAGTGTGCTACGAGGTGCAGGGACATGTGGAGGATAATTTCAGGAAGTTCCAAAGGGAGGCTTTAAAGCTGGGATGGGAGGAGGAGGACCGAGTTAGGGCAGGGAGCGAGTTCCACATTTTTGGAGCATAGGTGGCGAAGGCCCAATCACCCGCAAGGGTGCGGGTTCTAGGAACCAAGCGATCCAGCATCGCCCTTGATCTTAGGTGGTAGGATGTGGTGCTAAGTTTGAGGGGAAGGGTGAGGGCAGAAGGGGTGACCGACCTGATGATGTTGTCAATGAAGTTTCCAAGTATGAAGGTGCGGTGCTTCTCCAGAGGGAGCCACTCCAGACGCGTGTAGAGATCACAGTGGTGCGTGAGAGGAGGGGCAGAAAGCGCAAAGTGACAGATATTGTTGTAGGCCATGTCCCATTTCAAGAGGCTGGATTTAGGTACTAGGGCAAAGGTTACAAGTCCATAGCAGAGTGTAGGGAGGAGGACCCCCCTGGCTAGGGCCATACGAGCAGCCGGAGTCAGGCAGTTTTTGGCTCTGTAAGCTAGACCAAGCCTACCATCAGTTGCCTTGCAAACGTTCCGAATGTGTAGGGTAAGATCCAGCTGCAGGTCCAGGGTGATGCCCAGATACTTGATAGCAGCCACTGTCTGCAGGGGAGAGCCATCAGCCCCATAGATTTGTAGGGGAGCAGGGCAGGATTTTATTTTGTTCAGGGAACCAAAAAGCATGGCTTGGGTTTTCTTGAGATTGATGGTAAGCCTGTGGTCCACAAGCCAGGTTTGGATATGTTTGAAGTCAGAATTTAGTTGGGAGTTTATTGTGGTGATGTCCAGGGCGCTGGCCAGGATGACGAGGTCATCCGCATACAGGGTGGTATGTCCATGGGCAGTGACAGATGGCAGTGCATTAATGAAAAGTGAGAATAGGGTAGGACCAAGGACAGATTCCTGAGGGACCCCGCAAAGGACTGTTGAGGGTTTGGAAAGGGTCTGATTAAAGTTGGTGTACTGCTGCCTGCTAGAGAGGTAGTTTAGGAACCAAGCATGGGCAGGGGGGAGAACCCAAGGGATAGAAGAGTGGAGCTGAGGAGGGAGTGATTGACCCTATCAAAGGCTTTGGAGAGATCCACAAAGATAGCTCCAGTAAGATTACCTTGGTCTGCAGCAGTCCTGATCAACGAGGTGACTACAGCAAGGGTGGTAGATGTGCTGTGCCCTTTCCTAAAGACGTGTTGTGCGGGAGAGAGGAGGTCGTAGTTCTGGATATACTAGGATAGCTGAGAGGCCACAACTTTCTCCAGAATCTTGGAGGTAGCAGACAGAATGGCGATGGGTCGATAGTTCAGGGGATTTTTGGGGTTACCTTGTTTTAAGACAGGGACGACCTTGACCACTTTCCATATGTCTGGGATGATCCTGGAATTAAGGGAGGTATTGAAGATGTATGTGACAGGCCTGGCAAGGAGGTGGGCCCCTAGCCTGAGCAGTTCAGTTTGAGGCTATCGTGCCCTGCCCCACTATGAGGAGAGAGGCCGGCGAGCAGCTTCTGGGTCTCTTTTACTGACACCTGTTGTAGGTAGAAGGGGGGTCGGGAGGTGAGTCCAAGTGGAGGGGTGCCAGGGAACTTGGGGGAAGAGGACAGGGAAGGGGGAGCAGACAATTCGGAAAACATGGAGTTAAAGGCATTTGAAATAGTATGTGGGTTATTGCAACTGACCCCACCAATGAGCAACTTGGTGACCTGCACTCTGGCGTACCCACCAACCGCATTTTTGATATTCTGCCAGAAACTCCTCGGGTTACTGGTAGAAGAAAGCAGGACAGATTGGCAAAACTCACTTTTTGCTGAGCGGATGACTCTTTTACAGGAGTTTCTGAATTGGTTAACATAGTGTTTTAAATTGTTGAAATCAAAACTTGCCCACCCCCAATTAAAGTAAATTTGGTACGCATCATCATTTGGGGCCAGAGGACAAAAGAGAATATAATTGGTTAATGTAATGTTTCAAATTGTTGAAATCAAAAGTTGCCCACCCCCTCAGTCATCTGGTAATAACAGAGTTATATACTGATAGAAGGTATAAATTGAGGACAAATAATGGAATTTACCTTATATACATGTGCATAACAAATATGGGGCTATAACATTACAGATGTATATTGCTAAATCCTGAAACTCATTACCAATTGATTTAAAGGCAAAGAATTCCCTACATGAATTCCAGTCTATTACAGAAACTCTTGACCAAAACCTGGGATTGCTTCACTTGATGATGACAAGACTATTTTACGCTAGTGTTTGATGTAATTTTACTTACAATGTTTTATATTGTTTGTGGATTCATGTTTTGTGATGTTTATAGTTGCACAGGGCATTTGTTGTAAATAGGGACACTATATGTCCCTAATTTTGTTCCTGTATAAAAATCAATGTTATCTTATAGGTTAGTTCAGTCAAAGATTCTTAGCAGAGCCCATCTAACTACCATGAATTTATTAGCAATGAAGGTTATAAGTACCAACCTAATTGGCACAGCTGTGGGCAAAAGGCAAATTTGACACACTGCCTATAGCTATATACATTTATAAATAATTGGTGGGGAAAGCAAGAGATGAATTAGAAATAGTTTTGGAGGCTACAATTCCATGTACTCAACAGATTTTTTTTTAGCTATTATACTAGTTTGGAGTTAACGAAAGTACAAGAAAGAACCTCATGTATTGAAATCATGGTTAAAACAATTGATTTTAGTAAACTGGAATGCAGGAAAGATTGACAACTTCAATAAAAAGAAATGGTTTAATATGTGTATTGATTTAATGACAACAGAAACATTTATTTACCAGGCAACAAATAATGTAGAAATTATGAACATTGCTTAAAGAGATGTGGCAATGGTGTTGCCACCTCCAATGAGTATAGGATAGTTTTGGTAAACAGCTTTCCCACTTCCTCAGTCTACATTTAATGTCTCTGATAGACCCCTATAGAAATGTATGTGCAGTTTCAGTTAACATTATCTTTCTATTAATTGACAGTCAGAAGATGTACTGGGATAACATAGAAACATAGAAGTTGATTGCAGATAAGGAACGCAAGGCCCATCCAGTCTGTCCATTTTTTTTCCCTTATGAAAGTGCCATAGGCCTATCTATTCGTACTCATCTGTATTGCTCTCTTATGCCTATCCCATGCCTGTCTGAAGCCCTGCACTGTATTCACATCCACCACTTCCTGAGGTAAGGCTTTCCAGATATGCTTTATAGTAAAAAAATGCTCCAGTTTAACCGACGTGTAAAAAATATATTATCTTATGACCCTGATTAAAAAAGGCAACCTCATGATTATTCAGGGATTTAACAAGATGAAATATATCACAATTGTCCAAATGACTGTTTTGATGATATAAAATTAAGGTCCATATATTTATTTCATGTATTCATGCATGTAATCAAACATACAGTATTATATTCAATAAAAACTATTAAATAAATACATAAATAAATGTAAAATCAAGAGATCATTGATTCAACCATATCAGCCATGTCCATAAAATCGTTATTAGAGGCTGTGGGGAAATAGTAGTGAATACTTGTTCAGAGATTTGTGCATAATGTGCCTGAAGAAAAAAAGGTAATCTGATCTGTCTCAAAGAAGGTGCATTAACCTTCATCTTAGCTAGACCTAGATTTAGAAGATTGAGCTCTGTGCCAGTTTTTAGAATATCTTGACAATATGCTCAATAATTATGATGCTGCTAAGTCTGAAAGGAGTGGTCTGTGTAAAGATAAAATTGTATATTATAATAAAGAAGCACTCTTTCAAACAAGTCCATTTGAAATTATATTCCCAAGTGGACTAAAAGGTGAATGTCACCAACATTGTAGACTAGCCAACTCCAGAAGTTGGCTCCAAGTTTTAAAGAGCTTTATTGAGAGACAGAAGTTGTTGGGTTTTTTTAGGTACTCAGAAAGCTTTTCCTAGTAAATGGGTTTTTGGCAAGTACATTTTGCTCATATCACCCCCCTCTCTCATCTATCCTCCAGGAAGAACATGTTGAGATCTCTGAGTCACTCCTCATATTGTCTGTCTTGCTTTCCCTGGATCATCTTGGTTGCCCTTCTCTGGACTGTTTCCAGAGGGTTGATGTCTTTTTTTAGGTAAGGGCACCAATACTGCACACTATACTCAAGATGTGGCCGAACTAGTGATCTGTACAGTAGTAGAATGACTTTCGCTTTTCTGCTGGTTATACCCCTGCTATACAGTTCAGCATCTGATTTGCTTTGGTTGCTACTCCTGCAGTGTGTGGAGTGCTTCAGGTCACTTGTAATGATCACACCAAAGTCCCTCTCCTCCACTGACTTGATCACTTGCATGCCTCCCAGCTAGTATTTGATCTTTTGGTTCTTTGCCCACAAGTGCATCACCTTACACATTTTGGCATTGAAGCCCAGTTGCCAAATACCTGACCACCTCTCCAGTTTGGTGAGGTCTTCTCTAATGTCTTGCCTCCCCTCTTCCATGTCTACCCTCTCACAGAGCTTTGTGTTGTACGCAAACAGGCATATCTTACCTTTTATCCCATCTGTAGTGTCACTGCCAAGCACCAAGCTCTGTGGGAACCTGCTAGTGACTGGTCTAGCCTCTGATAACTTCTTCTGACTACTAACCTCTGACTTCTGTGTTGCAGCCAGTTTCTAACCCACATAGCCAGTTTTGCCCCATCCCCCTGTCTTCCAGCTTCCTGATTAATTTTCTGTGAGGAACAGCGTCAAAGGCCTTACTGAAATCTAGATACCTGCACTGCTTGGCTCCTGTACACTGCCCTGGTTACTCAGTCGAAGAAATCAATCAGATTAGTCTGGCAGAACTTCCCTGACAGGAATCCATGCTGCCTCTCATATCCTTCATCCACTCTTACTAATGGAAAATCTTTATTGAAAACCTCTGGTATACCAACACATGCATTCATAAGGAAATTCGATTTTCAAGTGTATCAATTTTCTTTCAGTCCCCTAATATAAGTTGATAACATTGCCAGAAATATGCTTTGTAATCCTTCCATTTGTTCTCTGAGTATATCTGCTCTCTTCTCAAGAGCACCAGTTCTCTTTATTATCACCTTTAAACCTGGCTACAAAAACAAAACAAAAAAAAACAGTTTTCCCCAGTCAGGGCTTCATAGAAATAATTTAAGTATTCTACCATACTATCGAACTTTTTATCACTGGATTGTCCAAGTGATTCAATGGTGTAATGCTTCAGTAGTTTGCAGTCATGTAAATGAGTGGGCTAAATCTACAAATAAACATCTGTTTTATATTTCATTCTGTAAATAAATTCTTAGTTTTGAGCATGTTACTAGTGTGACTGATAAGACAAATTCACACAAAACCATAGCTGATGGAGTGGTCTAAATGGGGGGGGGGGTGGCATCAGCATTGCATCTATCCTGGCTGGTCATCATGAAGTGAAAGACTGTATTCAGAGGCCTGAATCTTGGACAGATAAAGTCTTCCGATGCATAAGAGGTACCTGTATGCTCCTTTCATTTATTTGTCATTGCTAAAAGAAAATTAAACATGCAATTGAAGCATACTTTTAAGATGTTCCAACTGGTATTGAGTGAGTTTTAAAGTAACAACAACAAATAAGGGCCAGAGCAAATGAATCATATTGTGCTTACCATGTCCATCTTAGCTCCTTCTCCCCATCTGCAGGTTCCTGATCTGTAAAAGTGCACAGCCATAAGCGGCTGATAATAGTGGGGGCAAAGGAAAGTGGAAAGAAGTAACCTGCAGAACAGAGTATGCCCACATAACAATAAGCTAGAGAAGCAATAGGTAGGACCTATGATCTTTTTCTGCCCATAATCATCAATGTTTCTGTGTAGCCCCTGCCTACAGCCAACACCTGGGATTCCAGTGTCTGACTTTCATGAAGAACTACTCCCAAATTGCTGATAACCCCTTTTTACCACAAGTGATATCCCATACAGGCTGGGCAACTACTGATGCTACAACTCACTGAGAGCATAGAAGCACTGATATATGAACTGTTTAGAAGCAGATATATTTGAACCCATTTTATTGTCATTGTGAGTAGAAAGCGGTGAAGTAATGTAAATGCTGATATGAAAGAAGAATAATATGTTGGATGTATAAATGATGCAAAAGGATATATAGTTTCCAATCTGTGGGGATTCCGTAAACACACATACAATCAAAAGCCTCAAACCCATTACAAAGCATCATAGGTATGTAGATCCATGTGTGTGTGGGGGGGGGAGGGGGTTGCCGAATAGGAAATGTCTCAATTTTTTTCTTACTATAACCAGCAAGAATAAGTTTTGAGTGCTGGAGTGAGAAAACAAGCTGCAGGATTCTACAGCAGGTGTAGGTATCTGATATGACTGAACACACTACACCACATAAGGCAACATAGGGCTGTACCACTGTGTTCACATCTTAAGGTCCATGAAAGGGGGGATATCTGGCTACTGTAAAAGCAGCCCTTCCTACAGTTGACATGCACAATTCCAGGGTAAGACTTTTATGAAGAACTATTCCAGTTTGCTAACAACTCTGTATACCATGGATGGGCAGCTACTGTTGTATCAACTCGCTGGGAGCACAGAAGCAGATACAGTATGTTTAAAGTGCCTTTTTATTGTTGGAGCGGAAAGAGGTGATGTAATTTAAATGTTGATAAGAAAGATGAAGAACAATGTGTAGGATGTATTTAATAATACAAGAAAGCAGACACTTTCCAATTTGTGGAACTCTGTATATAGTTTCCAGCTCCTGTCATAACTTAAAGAGCCCCTGATACCAGTGTGAAAACTTTGAAAATGTAGAATTTAAATACAATTCAGTTTACATTTGGGCCAGGATATTCAAAACAGTTGCACATGGCAGAACTGTGTTGTACCAGCACAAGAACAGAAATGCACCAAGGAGCGATATTCAGCGAGAGCCAATGTGCAGCACAAGTCCCAGTGTGTGAATGTGCAACCATAATGAATGCATGTGCAAGAGCAGGGGGTGTGCCCATGAATATGTGGCGCACTGCGATATTCAACTGCTGAACCATGGCGCAAGAGCAGAGCAAGTCCCAGATGCGCCAAGCAGACTAAAGCCTATAAATACAGGGTGCAAGCACACTGACAGCAGATGCTCCAGGGGTGAGGGGGAGAGAGAGAGAGAGAGACAGTGAAACAGGACGGTGGAGGGAAATGACCGACATGTGCAAGGGCGACAGGGCCTGAGAGGGCAGGGAGACTGTCACAGGCAACCACAGGGGCATGGGAGTGAGGTGGCAGTGGAGAATGTGCCAGGGGCAGAGCGAGTGAGAGGGAGAGGCAGTTAGGGTGCCACACACAGCACCAGGGAGGCAGACAGTGCACAGCATCCGACCGCCCTAGGGGTGAGGCCGTCATGAGGGGTGTGAGGAGGCAGGAGGAACAGTGATGTGGCCATGGAAGGGCCCAGTCAGCAGTATGCCCAGAACAGATGGTACCGTGCCCACACCAGCTTTGAGAACTTCAGCGATATGGAGATTGTGGGCTGGTATCATCTGAAACAGGGTATTCTGAGGCAGCTCTGTGAGCTGTGCAGTGAGGAGATGCAGACACCCACTAGACGGAGCCATGTCAT
Organism: Neoceratodus forsteri; assembly: GCA_016271365.2. Lineage (NCBI taxonomy): Eukaryota > Metazoa > Chordata > Ceratodontiformes > Ceratodontidae > Neoceratodus > Neoceratodus forsteri. The sequence continues at coordinate 657,037,420 of CM028132.1, forward strand.
GTCAGTGGAGATGAAGGTAACAGCTGTCATGTGCCTACTCACCACGGGCACCTTCCAGAGACCAACAGTGGACACAACAGGCATAATCCAGTCTGCCACATCCCAGCTCCTCACACAATTCCTCAATGTCCTGCTGCCACATGTTTAGGAATATATCCATTTACCCAGCACACAGGCAGAGAGTATAACAACCATGCAGGACTTCCACAGGGTAGCACCTATGCATGGCATGCTTGGGGTCATTGACTGCACCCATGTGGGCATCTGCATGCCACCTGGCCCTGAGGGAGTGGCATACATCAACAGGAAGGGGGTAGCCAGTGTCAACTGCTAGGTGGTGTGCAATGCCAAGGGGTGCATCACCAATGTCTATGCCACACACCCTGGGAGTGCACATGATGCATTCATCTGGTACAGCAGTGTGTTGTGCCACAGTTTTGAGCATGGGGATATCCCCACAGACCACCTAGTGGGTGAGTATGGGAAGGGCAAGGGGCCCATGCAGTGCATGGGATGGTGGAAGGCAGGGTGGATGCAGTGGCGGGTGCGCCAGGGATGGGCAAGGGGCACAGCAACAAAGGACACAGGGCTAACCATGTCATTCTCCACACAGGTGACAGTGGATATTCACTCAGGCCATGGCTGCTCATCCTCTACCAGCGCCCGTCATCCCCAGCAGAAGAACGGTACAATGAGGCACACACTAGCATGCGTAACTTCATTGAATGTGTGTTTGGGATGCTGAAGGCACGTTTCCATTGCCTAGACAGATCTGGCGGTGCCCTACAGTACAGCCCTTTAAAGCCTGTGGCCTATTCCTGACCTGCTGCATACTGCACAACATGGCCATTGACCATGGGATAGTAGTTAAGGCTGAGGAGGGGGACAGTAGTGGGGATGAGGGCAATGGGCTGGAGGTAGGTGGTAGCACCCCTCGGGCTGAGGGACCCCTCGCTCCAGGGCATGGCATGCCAGCACAGAGACACCATCGCACGGGAGCACTTTGATGCAGGCAGGCAGGTTGCGCCACACCCACGCACTGGCCAGACACACAGGGACAGCACACAGGCAGGGGCAGGCATGGCAATGGGCAAGCACACACAAGTGTGCGGAGCAGGGGTGGGGGTGACAGTGCCACACAGCCACACACAGCAGCAAACGGCAAGAACTGGCAACACACACACACACACACACACACACACATGCCCAGGCACTGGCAAGTGGCGGGGATCAGATGCAGTGCACCAGTACACAGGTGCAACCAGCGCTGATCCACCCTCATCACGCCCATGCCACATGGGCCAGCGGCCGGGCAGGCACCAACACAGGCAGCGTGCAGCGTGACACACAGGAGCCACACCTGTGGTATGCACCCATACACACTGCTCATGCGTGCACAGGGCAGCGGCAGCAGACTGCAGGCAGGGCTGCACACACCTCAGGTCTGCCACACAGACCCATGGCCACCACGGACATGGGGTGGCCATGCCGGGGCCGATTGGCAGCCACAGGCTTCACATCAACCACTGTTGGTGTCTGCAACAGCCCCCTAGGGATTGATGCACAGGCCCATGACTGGGTCCACTCAGGTGTGTGTAGGCACCCAAACAGACCCCCCCCCCAGGCATGCCTGGGATGCTGACAGCAGAGCCCGGCATCGACAGGGAGGGTGTCGCATGATGCTGGGTCCGAGGGCTGGACAGTGCACTACGCAGTGTGTGAGGTGGCCAGCCACGCCCGGTGGTGGCCAGCAGTGCAAGGCCATCCCTGATCACATTGGCAGTGCGATCCTGGGATGCGGTCACATCCTCCCACAAGCACTGAATAGCCACCAGGAGCTGCACAGTGCCTCTCTCACGCTGCTCGGCCACCTGAAACACCACCACATGCAGTGCATGCACCCCAGCTACCCGCAGCAACAGCTCCATGGAGGCCCGCAGCAATTGGGTGTGCTCTGACAGTGGATCAGCCCTCAGGGGAACCTGGATGGGCCGCCGACCAACTAGTGAGGTACAACCACATTGCACAGCCCCCCACTCAGGTGTACACTGCACAGTGGGGTCCACCTGTGGTTGGTCGCTGTCTAACTTCCCGGCATTGGACACTGCATCCGGCTTCCCCCTGTCCCCTGCTGCCTGCCTTTGCCACCTCTCCATCCCCTGTATGCTGCCCAGCAGCTGCACGTCTGCATCACAACCACAAGGCACTGCCATGGTGGTGCACACAGCAGCACCTGCAGTGGTGGCAGGCATCTGTCCCACCACTGACAGGCCACTGGGTGCACTGCCTGAGGTGGTACTTGGTATGGGTGTCTCCCCCATGACACCACCACTGCTGTCGAGGCTCATGGTCATGTCATGATCGGTGTTGGACCCCATCCCGATCTGTGTCTCCGTGCAGAGGATGCCATGGCTGGCATCCTGCTGGAACATAGCCAGGGCCTTGTCTGAGCCTATACCCAGGATATCCAGCTGGACAGCAGTGGTGTGCTGCAGCCTATCAGGCCTCCAGATGCCCATGGAGGTGGATGGCTGGTCCTCCTGGGCTGGGCCCTCCTCCATGGCTGCTGCTGGTGCCCCTTCCACTGCATGCTGGTGGCTGGTGCTGAAAGAAAACAGAAGTGTGAGTGATGCATGTCCCAGGCCCAACCCAACCCCCATTGCATGCTGTGTGAGCCCATCATACATACCGTGCAATGATGGGCTTCCATCAGTCTGGAACCTGCCACCCAGCACACCCTCGACCGTGCTATGTCACATGGTGGCCACCACCATCTCCTTCTGGGGTGTGAGCTGTGCCACATCAGCAGGCCCCCCGTCGGTGGCTGTTCTGGCCACATGTATGGCTGCCACCTTTTCCTTAATGCAGCATTTATCAGTGCCCATCTTCTTCCAGCACTCCTGCGCCGACCGCTGGTGGCTGCCCTGCTGGTTCACACTTGCTGCCACCTCCACCTAGGCCACAGCCCTGGCCTGTGGTGTGCCTGTGGCACCACTCAGCAGTTGCTCCCTGTCCAGGTAGGCCTCAAACAGGGCATCAGCATCTGCCTTGGTGAAGTTGGGCCTGCATTTGCGTGCAGGCCCATGCTCCTCTGCCTCATTGCATTCTGACATTTTGCTACCTGTGGACATGGACACGTATGTTATTGTCAGCAGCAGCCTACACCGACCCCCTGCTGTGCTGGCTGGGCTCAGCAGCATGCCCAACTTACCTCAGAAGGTTGCAATACTGGTCCATGGCCTGTGCAGATCCGCAGATTATAGCGCAACACATGCAAATGAGCAGCTGCGCAATGGTAATGACATGCTAATGTCCACAGTGCACCATGCATTGGCTGATGAGCTCATTAGCATGTGGCTGCTGAATATCGCGGTGTTGTGACTTGTGCAATGAGATTGCTCTGGAGCAACTCATGGCACACTGTGCATGCTTGCACACTGTGGAGGTTCGCAGTGCACATGTGCAGGACAGTCTGCTGCCACCTATTGTGCACTGTGCGCACTGTGCGCAATAGGTCCTGTGGCACACAGTGTGCCATGACTGCTATTGCACATGTGTGCACCATGTGGCAGTTGGTCCCTGACCCCTGCTGTGACCTCTACCTCTGGGTGACCCCGTACCCATGACCCTGTCAGGCCTCACCCATTCCGCGCATCTCCATGTCTGTGCAAAAGCATATCACAGCGCATTGACTTTCGGCCCATGTATCAGGCGCATGCACTTTCCACATGCTCTATATGCCGCCATTTTGATCCACAGTTCACAGTGACCGATGATGGTGCAGCCACAGTAATGCCGTGTATGGGCAAGCAACTGGAGCCAGGTTGAGCTGGCAAATTTCATGGCCTGCATCCTGCCACACGCACCCCAGTTCTTTGGAAAGCCCAGGGTGGCTGGGTGGCAGGCGATCACTGCCGCACTGTCACAGTGCACAGGGGTGGCCAGGAGTAGTGAACAGTGTCACCACTGATACGGGGACCTACAATGGAGGGACCCTGAGCACCTCCAGTGGCTGGAGGCATGCGCCCAGTGTGGGGCTGTGCCACAGCCAGGTGAGTAGGCCCAACATGCTTGTGTGCCCTGTTGCTGTACTGTGGTGTTGGCTACACTGCCTGGTGTGTCCTGCAGGATGGCATGCTACCATCACGTGCAGTGTGCTGTGGCTTCATCCTTTGTCACTTGCATTGTGCTGCCACCCTGTGGGCCATGTCAGGCGGGTGCTCACCCTGTGCATTGGGATGGGGTGGTGGGCAGCTGCTATGCTTGGTTACTAATGTGTATCTGTTTCTGTATCATTCCCATGGCCTGAGGACAGGCATCGAGCGGTGCTGGTGGGTCGCCAGGCCATGGCAGCCCAGGGAGAAGGAGGTGGCCATGGAGGAGGTGGACAAGAAGGCGGTGTTGGAGGAGGGGTGGAGGAGTGACGGTACCACAGCCTGTGGGGTCACAGAGGGCAGGTAGGCACTTCCATAGTTCTTCTCACCATCAGTAGGGATTGGCAGGGGTATGGCTGCAGGTGTGGCAGCCTGTGTCATGGCAGCTGCCTGTGTGGCACCATGAGTGGTGCCCGCCACTGTGGCAGATCCATCAGTCACGTGTGCCTGCTGCTGGTGGGGTGGGTGTGTGCACGGCTGCCACTGATAGTGCTGTTGTACAGGTGGGGCACTATGCCATGTGACTGCCATGGTGCAGTCGGATGGCCACTGTGTGGCACAGATCACCACTGAGCACTGATGTGGTGTGCCGCCTTGCCAGAAGGCGTTGGCCCTTAACCCTGTGGGTGGCCTGTATGGGCTCTCCAGAGGGATGTGGTCCCCCTGCTCAGTTGGTGCTCTGGTTGGGCCATGTTCCTTGGGACATTGCACTGATCACCTGTTCTGTTCCTTGTCCTAGGTGTCCATAGAGGATCATGGCTGTCACTCTACTACAGGCTCCTTCAGCAGATCATCCTGGTGATCTCAACAACCATGGAGTTCATCTTCCAGGTTCGGAGACAGGTGCTGGCAATCCGGAGGCAGCTGCATCAGCTAGGGTGGCTGGGCGTGGGCATCGTTAGCCCTCTTCCTTGTTCCCCTGTATCCACTTCCATTCCTCCACCTCCAGTCCCCCATCCCATTGTACAGTCCCTGTTTCCTGTCCCCTTCCCTCGCTATCCCACCCTTTCACACCCCCTTGTTACTGTACATAGTTTATTCCATTACAAGTCTATTTTGCCTTACCTGCCTGTGTCTGTGTCTGCTTTGCAGTTGGCGTGAGGAGCCATGCTGCAGTGGCATGTGTCTGTGTGCTGTGCCTGTGTCGGTGTGCAGGTCATGCATTGTGGTGTCCTATCCCTTGGTCGGTGGCTGTCCGGAATGTGTGGCTTGTGTGTGCTTCCCAGCATGGTCCTGGGTGTGGCTTGCTGGAGTCTGGGTGGGTGGGGCCACAGAATGTGGGGGGGGGCTCTTCTGATGGCCCTCCATTGGCCATTGGTGCCACCTGTTGCCTGCTTTGTGCGCCACAGGTGTGTTCTGGGGTGGGGGTGTCTGGGTGCCTGTGTGTGCCCTGCTGGTGGTGACCACCTGTGGCTAGCCACTGTGCATCCTTGGCACTGTCCCGGGGTATCGTCCTCTGCCGTGGCCCATGCCTTCCCACTACTGCTGTGCTCCCACCATTGCCTGGGGCTTGTCTTTGGGCACCATGGCACATGTCCACTTGCACCCTGGTGCATCTCTGGTTGTGCTATGGGGCTGGTCTGGTTGTGCCTTGGCACATGTCTGACAGCACCTCCGTGCATGTCTGAGTGTTCCATGGTGCATCTGTGCAATATTCAGCCATGTTGCACTGGTGCAGTTCACCATGCGCAGTCTTTGCATAGCGCACTCATTGTGCCATGGCGCATCGGAGTTGCACTACACCAGACTTGCGCCGCCCTGTGGTGCATTTCTGAATATCTGGCCCATGATGTATTTCTGTAATTTCTTAGCCATGTATCTTTATTGCTGCTGATAACTGCATGAAAACTGGATCACTATTCCTAGAGATAATGTACTCTGGCTGCCTGTCTACATCTGACATCACAGTCCTGTATTTATGACATTATAATAACTGGGTCTTCCTTTTTCCTATAGGGAAACCATGGCGTAATTTGCTGTTATAAAGGAGTGCTTATAATGGCAAACACACCCGGTTTCTCTCACTCAGCGCAAACACCCACCGCAGCTCTTCCTTTTCAACTGCTACCCATCTTATCTTCCCCCAGAGATTGAACTGTCACTCGGACTCGGTGGTAAGTGACTGTGCAAAACAAAATCAAGACCCAAGAAATTAAAAAGCTAAATTTTGTCTGCTGACCAAAAGAAATGAAGAAAAAAAACCAACTTTTAAATAAATAAATAAAGACGACCGCGGACTGCACTCTCAAATCTGACCGGACTGCGGCCGTACAGGTTCATCTTTTTGTTTTATTTTATATGACTGCTGTAGTGAAAAAGGAAAACCCATTAATTATATAAAATAAAATATGCGGTGGTGTTTAAACTTGAAGTTTACACACACCCTCGGTATTAGATGCTTTCACAAACCCCTCAAGCTTTGCTCTTGGGGGTATGTAGCATCTAATACCTCGGGTGTGTGTAAACTTGTTACATACACCACCCCATACTTTATTCTACACATAATTATCTTCACAACAACAGACTGTGATCTCAGGTGTAGAAAACAGCCAGAGCAGAAAGGCTAGAGATCTTGTTCTCATGAAAATATCCTAAACAGTACAGAATAGGGGTGAGAATTACAGAAAACATAGGAACTATAAACTGAATTTTGTCTAAGGATACCATTTTTCAAAGGTGTCCCAACAGAGTCAATGGCTTTTTAAGGCAAAATGGAGACCACCGGTCCATTACAACTGGAGAAAATAGATATTTGAAATTGGTAAGCAATTACATTTATCTAGTTATATGGCTACATACTTTTAAATGGGGAAACACAAATTAATCATATGATCAAATGATAGGCCCAAAAATGGAATAATTGTATAGACATCTAAACTGCCTCCCAATGGACGTTAGATTTCAAATTAAAGCTAGAAACAGACATTTATGGCAGAAAAAGGCATACTCTCCCATGTAATCTGCATAGCCCTACCTATAGTATGATGAAAGTACCCTATATGTCACTCACTCCCCCTCCTGTCTGGCTAGCCTCACCAACATCATATGTTTGCACACAGCCCCCACCATAAACTTTCCACTGATGTGGCATAGATCTACCCCTCAGGCAGCCTGGTCCACTTATCCACCACCCTCTCTGTAGCGTAATTCGTTTTTGATGTCTTTTCTGAATCTCCCTTCCACCAACATGTTTAAGTTCCCCACTATCTTTCTGCTCATTATGACCAGTTCCCAATGTCTACCTTGTTTATTCCATGAAGAAATTTGAAGTTTCAGTCATGTTCTCTCTCTCTCCCTCCTGGCATCCCTCCAGTGTATCCATGTTAAAGTCCTTGAACCTCTCCATATAGAGTTCTCCTGCTGACCCTGAATCATTTTTGTTGCCCTCCTTTGCACCACCTCATCTCTGCCCCTGTCCTTTCTTGATTGCGGACTCCAGAACAAATTGCAAACCCTATGATTCTCCCATATTTTTGAGTACTGTTTGAAGACTCTATTTAGTCAATTGTTTTCTGTTAGAAAAATAGAAGTCTTCCCATCATCGTGTTTGATGCATTTGCTCCTAGAGACGCCATCATGATGATGTCTGCCTTGCTGTTGGGTGGGTGTCTCTGGTAAACACCTTAAAATAAATCACAAACTGTATTACAGGAAAAGTGCAAGTGCCCTCATGCAGTCCCTCAATGCTTTCTCTGAGAAATGTACAAGGGGTCCTCTGGTCATCTAGCTGTATTCAGTTGTTCACTGTGCCCTTATAAGGTCCCTTTAATTGCAATCCCTTTGCCTTTACTAGCTGTAGTGTTGGAATGCATGACCTCCTTGCTGGTACCCAAATACTCAGAATACAGTATTCTTCCAATTCAATTTTAATTTGTTTTAACTCTCAGAGAGCTTTACCATGTTGTTATTTCTGTGCAGAACTATAAAACAGTGGAACAGAATTCCACAGAATTTCAGAAAATCCTGGGTAATTCCATGGAATTCCATTAGATATGGAAAAGCAGGATTCCACAGTGGAACAGCATTCTGCCATTCCATATTTTTTCCACAGAATGAATTCCACAACTATTACAAGCACAGTCCATGAAGTAAGTAGGTGAATTTGATCAGAAATGCACACATGCCAGCCCGCAGGCACAGAAGTTGGATTTCCGCTTATGACGTCAGCGACCCGGGTTCAGGAACAAGCCCGGGAGCTGGAGGGCCAGCCAGGGGGAGGAGGTTGGAGCACCCCAAGGACTGCTCACCTCCTCTGGGGGCAGGGGGGATCCAGGACTCGGCACTTGTATGACCTCGGGTGGAGACCCGAGGTACAACAAGCCCTAAGTCAAATAAGGGCAGGCATGCTACATGTCAGCATCTCAGTGCCTAGATGTTAGGGCACACAGCGCATCAGGAACACCAGGAAAAAAAACACAGTGCTCCCAGTAGACAGAGCACCAGGCCCCGATCTCCAATGCCCGTACTGGCTCCGGTGACAGTGTCCCGATGAAACAGAGACGTCGGGGTGTAAGGGGCCCCACCCCATACCCGCCTGGGGGCTATAACCATGGCTCCATGGGGACGGACTGCACTGGATGCCAGGTAGGTGAGCGGGGATGTACCAGGCCATAGGTGTCTGCCGAAGAACGGGAGTGCTGCTGTGAGAAGGGGACATAAAAGAGAAAATATTAAAAAAAAGGAAAAAAGAAATGCACACGTATTTCCTGATGGCCTTTACACACATACCTGGGGGTCTATTACAATGTCTTGATGTCTGGTTGTCTATTGTTGAAACTGTACCATAATTCCACGGGTTCCACTGACTCTGTATCGTAAATCACAGAATGCTATTCCAACATTTTTCCATGAAGACGTTTTGTTTTTCCACTATAGCATAAAATGTTGCATAAAACAGAATGTCTTTTTGTGTAAAAAATATTCTGCAGATAGTTAGTGACACCATGTGGATTACTTTCAGACATAATTCACACCATTTGACTCCCCAGGCACCTTGCTGGCTTGCAGAACTTGTGCAGCATTTGATAGAGAAGGATTTGTTCTCTGGAGCTGCAGCAGTTTAGTTGAAGCAAACTGACCACAAACATTCTAAAATGTTTTAATTTCTGCATATCTTTGACACACTTGTGGTTACAGTACCAGAGAAATCTTTAGGCTGGGACTTTCAAAATACCACGTAAAAGATGTCCTGGCCAAATTTCTCTCATTCACTAAAAAAAATACCACCAACAGCTAAATCTGGTTCAAAGTCAGTTGCCATTCATCTTTATCCCCCTTCCCTGGGTTGTGCCTGAAAATAGGCAGGATTTGTCTAGTGCACTTACCCGGTCAACAAAAACTAAATAAAAACTGAATAAATAAAATAAATAAAATTTACTGTTTGAGTGCAAGTCACGTCAAATACATTCCAAAAATTACGTATACATCTATATTTGACACATGCATCATTTTTTTGTGCTGCAAATGCATTAGGATTTTTTTCTTTTTTTCTTATTCTGTTTCTTCTCCTCCAGTCAGCCCCCATCTGCTTAGTGCCCCAGCATTGTCACCCCAATATTAACTAGGACTTACTGCCAGCCATCTTCTTCCAGGCTGTGCCCCCTCCAGCAGGGTCAGCAGGGTTCCCCAACCCCCACCATGGCCCAGATCCAGTTCAGGCTGGCATGATCAGCTTGTCGGGTACAGGGCCTGTGGGTGCTTGGCACCATACTGCCACTGGCTTTTCCTCCTAACTAGCCCGTGGGAGGCACGCCGTGCAATGACATCATGATTTATGCCACATGCTCTCACACAACACACGTCAACATCTGCCTCATCCCCTAACATGTTGGCATAGGCTGCCTTTCCACCAGCTTCTGTTCAGAGCCAGGCAAGCACTGAGCTCTCTACCCCCGGATGAGGACACCAGTCCTGACACTTGATCCTCCTCCTCCTCTCCAAGCCGGCCCTCAGATGCCCCAAGTTTGATTCCTAACCCAGGTCATCAGCTTCACAAGCAGTAGTGCTACCACTGCACTGGTAGGCCACCAATGGATTGGGATGTTTAAGCAATAAACCACGACAGAGTGTGGGTTATGCTGGGATTTACCATGGCTGGCGTGGTTTGGCAGCCTCATGGTCAAGTCCGGGCCAGCCGTGGTAAATCCCAGCATAACCCACACCCTGGAGTGGTTTATTGTGATTATACAATGTCCCTCTTTTTGTGGCAAAAAGAAAAAAATTAGAAATGGATTTTTTTTTTGCATTTAAAACATTTTTTGTTGAAAGTATTGCTGCGCTAGAAAAACTAGGTATGTGTTTCTAGGTAGAATGTGTATGTAATTGAGGTGCTGCAAGTTTCTAATACAGTCCGAGACACACAGACTAATATGGTGTAAAGCTTTTTTTTTAAAGAGAGAGCCTGACAGAACCTTAGAGACGTGAGTTTTTTGTTCTTCGTAATGACAGCCTGCGAGTGAGAAATTGTAGCTGTTTCAGTATGAGAGAAAGTTGTGCGAGTGGTGTGAGTCTGCCAGCTGTGTTCAGCGTCTGCTTGCTCGGTGAATGTCAGTTTTGTGACTTTGAGGAAGTAAGGGGTTGACTCACCTGAAAAAGTTGGGAGGAAAAGAAAAAAGTGAGGCTTCAGTTTCTTTTTCTTTTTTTTTAAACAGGCAGTTTGACAGTTGGCAGTATATCTTCATGCTGTGCTCTGCAAGTGCTGAGGTTGGTGTGTTATTCTGGGTTTGTTGAGGTTTTTCCGGTTCAGGGTTTTTGCTGGCGGGGAAGAAACTCTGGGAGTGCTGTGTTTTTGTTAATTTGTAATGTGGATTTACTGTCTTTTTTTTTTTAAACACAGCTCGCTTTCAGTATCTGCGTCCCTCTGTGCTCTGTCAGTTAAACATTCACACCATCTAGTCATCAGACCATCGCCGTCTTTTCCAGTGCAGGACTGATCAGAGTGGTTTCACAGGGGGTTCTTGATGTGGCTGACTGGTGGCTGGCACCTTTTCCCGTGGGTATTTTGTAGGATTTACCATGGGTAAAAGGTGCCAGTCAGCCAATCAGATTAAAGAATTATCAGACCCCATTGTATAATTGAGAACAATTCACTAGCATCTTGATGCATTTGCTTGAATGCCACACGTATTTGAAATATGGACACGAGTGCTGTGTCCTTACTTTTGCAATCCCAGTCTTTGTGTTTTATATTGCTAGATTCTGTGCATTTAATCTAATCTAGCAATCTGTATGTAACATCCCCTCGACTCTCCTTGGCTGTTTGTGAGGCCCTCAGGTCTCAGCTGGACACACCTCTGAGGGTGCTGGCTCGAGTTTACTAGTGGACAGGAGAAGAAATGGTGCAGTGCATCTACCTGGGGTAGTAATATGTGATACCTGAGGGATAAATTCTAGGTTACTACCCCCCAGGAAAATACAATAACTGCCCCCACAGCACCATTCCCACACAGCAAATGCACACAACTTACAATAACTAGCATACAAAATTGTACCATAAACCAGCTTCCTGCTTTATTATAGGAAGGGGGTAAACAAGGGAGAAAATAGCACAACAATAATGATAGCAACAATAGACTGTACCCCAAACTGTCTCCCAAACCTCCTACCTGTGGGTGTACTCGGCTTTCCCCCCAAGCAGCCACTATAACCAGTCAGTTTGTTGCAGTGGGTACCACACCAGTGTGCTGGTGACCTACCAGTGGATGCAGGGTTATGCTCTAAGATGTTAGGATGCTGGGAGGGTAACAGTCTTTAACATGAACAGGGTACTTGCGTTGGGGCCCAATCATCTTTAGACACAGCAATTTTTAACTTTAGTTCCTGGGCGTAGCTCAAAACTTAGTGCAGTCCTGCCCAGGACATAACCCCCTTTTTCTAACTAGCTAGCTAGATAAAAGAGGAATTCCTCCAAGCCACAGTCCAAAGGTACTTACAGTTTCAAAGCTTCGGGGGGGGGGAGATTACAGAAACGTGTCTCAATCGGTAGCATTCTGGTATCAGAGGTTGTTGGTGGTGCGACACACTAGCAGATTGCAGATGGATGGCAGATGGTTTTCACCTGCCAGGCCTTTCAAATCTTCACCTCTGAGGCCTTTTTATGCAGTGTTCACTTAACAGGCCTCTCGACATCTTCCTCTACGTTGATCTCTCCAGTGGTCTGGGGGACTGGACAGGTTGGGTGTCCCCTAGACTTCTGGCTTGGCACGCAGCTTTTCTGGAACACAACTGTGGCTGGACTTTGGCACAGTCTCTAGCCCAAGAACACACACACACACACACACACACACACACATATATCTTTATCTTTGGCTAGAAGCAGCTAGGTAGTTTCAACTTCTTATCTCTCCGAGGGACACACAGGGTCAGAGTCTCTGGGTTCTCAGTGGCAAAATCTCCCTCTCTTTACCTTGTTGCTGCAAAATCTCTGTACCCTCTGCTGCACAGCCTCTTTGTTCTCTGCTACAAACTTACAATCTCTCGACTCAGTCTCTATCTTCCAGCTGCAAATTCTCAGCTATGCAGGCTGCTGTTCACTACTTGCAACTCACCAGCAGCAGGTTCAAATCTGATGCCAGGGAAATCACATGCCAGTCCAATCATTTTCCCTGCTATCACTGGCTCTTCTCAGGCACGCTGACTCTTGTTTAGTTCTGGGGTCAGACAGGCCATTGGGCCAAAGGACAAGCCTTGGGGCTGGTAGCGTAAACACAATCTCTCCCCTAAACAGGTCCCAAGAAGAATCTCTCTTTGGTGGGATTATAGTCCTTTTTATAGTTTGCTCCAACTCCCCCTCTGATTGGCTGAATTACTCCCGAGCTTTCTGTGCCCTCTGAACTTTACCCAGTGGCCTCCCTTGCTGCAGGTATCCTGTGGGGGCTGCCATATTTGTTTAACTTCTGCCCAAACACATGGCTCCTGAATTGTATTAATATGTCCTTTCCAAGGGCAGAAAACAACTCCCCCCACACCCGGAGGCATTTTGTTGCTGATCCCCAGCTCTACTGCCTGCCCTGGAAGTGGGGATAATGTGCCAAGAACACTTTTGGAGTCGCTGCTCTTTTAACACTGCCAGCCATGCATGTGCAGAATGGGCAGCATGGCCATGTTTATTTGCCTGTTGTTGTCTGGCTTTTTGACCTCTCACTGGGACCCTAACAAATGACCCTCAAGCACCTGGAGGCACAGAAACAGCAATCGGAGCTTGTCCCCCTTCTCCAGATGGGGATGAATCACAAACAGTCGGTGGCTGCAGCTGCGGGGACCATGTGGACCACCATGGCCCAAATCCCTCCAGGGCAAATTGCATGGGATGCCATGGGGCAGTGACAGGACCATAGCCCTCAGGTAAACCCCAAATGGAGGTGCTTACATGTAGCTGCTATAGAGAAGGTGAGCAAAGAGAGCGTGCAAGGCCCTCTCCACAATAGTGGCTAGCATCCATTGAAAAGCACAGAATATATGTCTGCAAAAGGACTTTAGTGCAGTTTATTTTCCTAGTATTTTGCAGTCTTGGTTGTTGGTGTTTATAGTAGTAGTAGTAGATTTTATTTCTTTATGGCACTCTTCCCCAGAGGCTCAGGGCATCAGTACAATAAAAAATAAGAGACAGCAGTAAATCACAACAAATAAATACAATCCCAATTAAAACAATACAAATAAATACAATCCCAGTTAAAACAATACAAATAAATACAATCTCAGTATGCCATAATACAATTTTACGGCACTAGCTAAAATGTACTACTGTACATAGCATCTCAGTTATTCATACTATAGTGATCAATTATGGACTTTCACTCCTAGGCCTGTGCAAATAGTTATGTTTTAAGCCCCCTTTTAAAGGCCTGCATCGAGGAAGCCTGCCTCCAGGCCCTCAGGAGTGAATTCCAAAGAACTAGGCTCCATGACCTCGAAGGACCAGTCCTCCAAGGTTTTGAGCAAAGCCCTGGACACAACCAGGAGGCCTTCCTTGGTGGAGCAGAGAGGGTGAGCAAGTGTGGTAAGGGTACAGGAAATCACACAGGTAGCCTGGGCCCAGCCAGTGTAGGGCCTTATAAGTTAGTAACCCAACTTTATAGAAGAAATGCCACTTGACCAGCTGCCGGTGCAGTTCATGCAGTGCCGGGGAAATATGACTCAAACTCAGAAGACTGGTGAAAAACCTAGCAGCTGCACTCTGCACTAACTACAGATGCCACAACATACCTCTACTGACCCCAAGGTAAAGACAGCTACATTAATCCAGCTGCAAGTTCACAAAAGCATGCACCAGTGAGGGCAAGTCCTCTGGGGGGATAAAGGATCAATTCTGACTGGTGTTGCAAAGACTGCTGCTGACACCTCAACTTCAAATGTCAGTCCTCCGTCTAGAATGACACCAAGATTTTTCACCTTTGCAGCAGCCAAAAGCCTAGAGGTACTGAGCCGAAGCACCATTTCCCTGTCAGCAGCTGCCACTCCCCCATCTGACACAACTCAATCATCAGCACTTCAGTTTTATCTGGGATGAGTCTCAGCCAGCTCAGTGACATCCTGTCCTGGATCTCAGCCAAGCACTGATTTAGCACATCCACTGTACCTCATGTCTTGGGTGCAAAAGACAGATACAGCTGAGTATCATCTGCCTAGCAATGAAACCCAACTCCATAATGTATAATGATCCTACCCAGGGGCAGCATGTACACCACAAAAAACATAGGAGAGAGGACCAATCCCTGGAGTACACCACAAATAGAGATGGGAGAAGTTGACAAAATTCACCCCATGAATTAATCCGCAAATTTAGCACAATTCATGAAGTGCATATTGAGCCACAAAATGTGAATTTCTACCCTCGAAGTGTAGAATTTCACCAGCGAATGGTGGAATTTCACCAAAAATGGCAGAATTTCACCACTTGCAGGTGAAATTCCGCAGTTCATGGATGAAAATCCTGGCAAAGTCACATTGGCAAATTTTGAAGCTAATACTGTAGTGAAAATTTGCAAATTGCTCCACAGAGATGGAATGGATGACTTCACCAGAACTTCAGCAGTGAATTTAAACTTCACAACATCTCTAACCACAAAGAAGGTCCATTGGGAGTGAGGAAAAACTTCCCATAACTACCCTCTGTGTCCTGCCTGTGAGGTATGACTCAAACCAGCAGATGACTTTGCTGGTGACTCTTATTCCTGATCAATCAATCTGTCATTCCATAGCACCACCAGAAGAGGACTCTTAGTGGTGGCTGACCCATCAGCTAGCTGCCCTTTAGGTCTGGTGGGATCCTTGGATATGGGTATTAAAAACATCTGGCTTCTCTCAAATCCCCATTTCACTCCAGGGTGTCTCCTGGTCTTCAAAGTCCTAATTGCACCCCCTTCCCCAGAACTCCTCCAATCTCTTGCCTCCCTCACTACCACCTAATACTTCACACATCCCTGCAGAGGAGATAGGCCACACCAGGCAGGGGAGGGTCATGAAAGGGGCACAGGTCTCAGAGCAGAAATGGGGAGTAACTGATCCTAGGGGATTGCACAGGATGATACATTACCAGTACAATTCATCCCTGCCCCCAAAACCCACCACAAACCACCCACCTCCCCCTACCTCCCCTCTTGAGCTACAAAGAATTTTCCTTCCTCCCAACAATCGCACCAATATACATTAGTCACACGCTATACAAATTCTAACCACCATTCGCACCCCCAACTCATTTCAAATACATAACAAATTAACAAAACAACTACAATGCTTAGCCAGCATGATAAATAAGTCCAATCTGAAGCTCTGATACTATTTAAATTAAATTTCTTTGCAGTCTGTGGAGTGTAAGAAATATTTGTAGTGTACCCTCACTGTCGCAACAAAATAATTTCTTTTCTGCAGTGTTGTTACCAAGTCAAGTGAAGAAGAGAAGTGCAGACTGGTCATAAACATAGTAACATGCAGTCTCAAACTGATGAAAAAGAAAAGGAAGAGGTGCCTGTGGTTCATCTGGTGAATCTGCTGCACAGTCCTCAGTGAACCAGATGCTAACTCCGCCACAACAGTAGTACCAGTGTTGCCAGCAGAGGATGGGAGAATGGTCTTTGGAGGGACAAGTAGCAGTGTTGACATTTGTCATGGTAAACAATCAGCTGCAGATGTAGCATCTAAGCTAAATGCAGAATCACAGGGTGAGTCTTGTCTAAGTCACAGGAGACAGTGTATGAGGAGTCTCACAGGTGAGGAGGAGGAGGAGGAGAATGCTTAGGAGAAGGTCATACAAGAGGAGGAAATCTCAGGAGCAGATGGGGAGAAGTAGTCTCAGGAAGAAGTTGTGGACCCAATGTAGTCAACCTCATGCACGCTCAGGATGGTGGGAGTCATACCTCTACAAAAGAGCAGCATGTGGTAAACTGTGTCTCAAGTGTGATTTCCAGGAATACTCAGAAGCAGCTGAGGCCAGTCTGGATAAACAACACCTTGACACAAAGATTGAGGGACACTGGGGCCAGTGTCAGTCATTCAGTAGGAGCTGGTACAGTCAGATCAGATCCTGCCTGTGAATGGTGCCTTAATTAAATTTGTTCCTTACCAATGGGTCACAGTTCCAAAGGCCAGAGTACTCCTGAAGTGGGGGGGGGGAGCTGTGGTTGCTTCTAGGTTACCCACATATTTTTGCAAAGAAGTGACTGGGATACAGAAGGAGAGCAAGATATGGTCTGTGCTGTAACTCATAGTCAAGCTCGACAGCTGGGACAAGTAGAGAAAATGGGAATACTGGGAGGGAGACAAGATCTGACCCAGATCATAGCCTCAGGCCTATACCAGACAGTGTGGCTGTTAAGCCCAAGGGTCACAGCAGCCAGAGAAAACACCTCCCACTGCTCAGACACAGGGAGAGGCTGTGCCAGAGAGCTCTGTAGGGGAAAGCAGTTCACTGACACAGGAATAAGTAGAAGGAGACCTCATTAATAAGCAGTAGCTGCAACCAGCTGCAAGGAAGACAAAGCTGGAAGGGCTTTCACGAGAGCAGATGCACAGTGCTTAACTAGCAGATCCATCTCAAGTTGCACTTAGGCTGTTAACAGTCAATAGCAGCAGTGATTCTGCAAGGGAGAAGCAGCAGAACATATTTTGGGAAAGATATGTTTTATATACAGATTGGGTTCCTAAGGGTGCACATGAGGAGTGAAATGTGTGCAAACAGATTGTGGTTCCTCGGGAATACAGAGCAGCCCTCCTGGATTTAGCACACCTAATTCCTCTGTCCAGACCCCAAGAGGTTAAATGGAAAAAGAGGAGTTTGCTCCAGAATGTTTACTGTCCAACGCTGTACAAAGTTGTGGCTGAGTACTGTTGCTCATGCCCAGAGTGTGAGGAAGCAATAAGACTGAGCAAAGGTTCCCCTGATTTTACTCCCTATTATTAAGGAGCCATTTTATTGGATCACAGTGAACATTGTGGGCCCACTGGCTAAACCTAGTTTGAGGGAAAAGAAGTACATTCTGGTTGTAGTTGATTATGCCACTCGGTATCTGGAAGCTGTAGCCATGTCCACCACAGAGGCAGAGAAGGCAGTTGACCAGCTGCTAGAGATTTTCAGCAGACTTGGATTTCCCAGAGAGATTTTGTCAGATCAGGGAACAAACTTTATGTCTGACCTGATGAATGAGTTGTGGAAGCGGTATGGGTAGAGCCACTACTTACAACCCTGTACCACTACAAATGAATGGCTCAGTTGATAGATTTAATGTTTATGCTTCACACATTCACCGAACAGCACAAAAGGGGCTGGGACAAATTCCTACCACACTTGCTGTTCACATACTGTGGGACACAGCAGTCATTTGGCTTTTCACCCTTTCAGCTCCTGTATGATAGATGGGTCAGAGGACCCCTAGATTTAGTTAGAGAGGAGTGGGAAGAATCTACTGCCACCTAGATGGAGTCTGTTATGGACTATAGCCTGAGTTTCTAGGACTGGATTAAGGACTTTGTGGGTTTTGCTCAGGAACACTTAGCTGCAGCACAACAGAAGCAAAAGACTGGGTATGATAAAGGGGCAGATGTAAATATGACCTTCTCTGCAAGCAGCAACATGGGTTCCACAAGGGACACAGCATTATTACTGCCTTTCTCGAATTTGCCACACACATACACTCTGCACTGGATCGGGGCACTTCACTGGTGCTGTCTTCATTGACCTCACAAAGGCTTTTGTCACCGTCAACCACTCCCTCCTACTAACCACCTTGACTAACTTGGGGCTTTCTCGGGACGCTTTGGGATGGTTCTCTGACTACTGCTCGAACCAATATCAACAGGTCAAAATTGGTAACACAGTCTCAAATAGACTGCCTGTCCTCTCTGGTGTCCCTCAAGGGTCCATTTTGGGACCACTACTTTTCAGCCTCTTCCTCAATCCCTTCCTGAGCCCTGCCCAGGAGATCTGTTACTATACTCCTCCAGTCCTGACCCAATACAACTCCACCGCTCCCTTCAGTCCTCTTTCAGCTGCACAAAAAACTGATTCTCTGCGCAACGCCTTATTCTTAACTACAACAAAACCAAAGTTATGCTATTCTCTTACCCTCAGAACACAAGAAAGGTGCTATGCCCACAAGTCCTAACTTCCAATCTCACCCCTCTGGAGCAGGTGGACTCCTTCAAGTACCTGGGCATCACCTTGGACTCAGGCCCTAACTTCTACGAGCACATTTACCACCTATCCAAGGCCCTGAATGTTGGCTGGGGCTTCTGCACCATTTCAAGCACTGCCTTAACCCTGAAGCCCTCAGGCTCGTGATCACCTCCTCGGTCCTCTCGCTGCTTGATTATGGCCTACTGATATATGGAGCGGCAAGCACTTCATCCCAATCTAGACTTCATATCTCCCTAAATAAAGCCACTCGTCTCATCCTAGGATGTGACCGTCTTACACATACCTGCTCACTCTATAGTGCTACTCACCAGCTTAATCTCGACAACAGGATTAGGTTCCACACCTGTCTGATGGCTAAAAAAATAACCTAGGCCTCTCTCCCTCTGGACTCTCCCCTTTAATCCGCCCAAGCATCAAGGTTAAGTATACCCGTAGCTCAGCCCTCCATCTCTTCTCTATTCCCTCTAGCCGTACCTCTCAGTTTCAAAGGTCCTTCAGCTATAGGGCCCCCATATGGATGAACAGCATACCTGCTACCCTGGCTAATGAACAAAGACTAGGACAATTTAAGACCCTCCTTAGGGCCCACTTTCTATCCTCAAATAACTGTAACTGCAACTGAATAACTGAATCCCCTGTCCTCCTCCTCCTCATTAATCTAAGACAATGGCCACTGGCCTGCCTCTTTCCTTACTGACCAGTCAGTTTCACTCATGTGTTATAAAATATCTACATCGTATGTGTACTGTGTAATTGCTCTAATTAAGTAATCCTAGTAGCTTGAATGTTAGCTCAGCTGATTCCCTGTAAACAATCTGTATCTGTCTCTGAGTTCATTGCTGTTATGTCTGTATGTATATATCCTATGTGACGTGGAACCTTTGTAAATGAGTCTGGGACTCAAAGGTACTCTCCGAATCTGTAATAAATAAATAAATAAATCAGACCATACACCATAGGGCCAAAGGGGTATCCAGTGATAAGGGCACTTGCTATTGAGTGCACACCAAAAAGAGTGACTCAATAGCTGCCCCTTATCAAGTGGCTACTGGATAGGTTGGACGACTGCAGGTATAGATACATGCACGCAAGGGGGGAGTGAGCACGGCAGAAGGGGAAGGAGGGTTTGTGTGGCATGTTGTGGTGATGGGCTGCTGAGCTGCCCCATGGCATGGTGGGTGGGTCACAGGCTTCAGCTGTGAGTGTGCCGGGTTTGGGTCTGGGCGCACATACATGTTGTCGCGCCCGGCCTGAATTTTTTTTTTAATTTGCACCCCCCCGACATTTACCCCAGTGGAGTTGAGAATCCTTTAGTAGGAGGGTGCGGGGGGCATAACCCCCCACATAAACATGAAAATGTAAGTCCCTGGTGCCCTTTTGCCGTTCACCGGGGTGTACTTCTGCAAAATTTATTTTCGCTGATGTACAGTCACCATAATGGCGATCACCATTATCACATAGAACCGGTCAGGAGGTAATGGTACTCACCCCAGTGAGGCATAACAAGCTGCAAGTAGCATGGGAGGAATTGTAAGAGGTCATACACCAGGTGAATGATGTTGATTACGTCATAGAGTTGCCCAATAGAAGAAGGTACACTCAGTGGGTTTTCCATGTAAATATAATGAAACCCTATTATGACCATGCTGATATTATACCTATGTTTTGCAGTGCAGCAGATGGTGGTCAAGAGGAGCCTGCTCCAGGCATGCTAGAGGAGAGTAAGGGAAAATCTCCTGAAGTGCTCTGACAATGTCTGAGGGGTTCACACTTGGACAAGCAGACCAGTGGAGGGAAGTTCTTAAAGACTTTGTTCCACTTTTTACTGCCATCCCTGGGTGCACTGATCTCACTGTGCATGAGGTGAAAACCCCTGCAGGGAAACCCATACGGCAGAGGCAATATCAGGTGCTGGAGACAGTAAAAATAACAATGAGGGAAGAGCTACAGGAAGTGCTGTGACTTTTATAGGAGGCAGTATAGCACAGTGGTTTAAAGCTCTGAGCTGCAAACCTGGAGACCTGGGTTTGAATCCCATAGCCCCCACTTGCATACTGTGTGACCCTGAGCAAGTCACTTAACTTCCTTGTGCTGCCAGGTCACACCTGTAAACAAGCTTTCAGCTTAGTTTGTCTCTCCTGGTTAAACAAAATAAATAAATAATAAAAAAAAAGAATGATCCTGCCATTCAACAGACCCTAGGAAGCCCCAGTGCTTCTGATTCCAAAGAAAAATGGAATGAATGAGTTCTCTGTCAATTGCAGGCAATTAAATGAGGTCACAGCACCTGACACATACCCCATGCCTAGGACGGATGAGGTACAGGACAGGTTAGGAGGGACTAGGTAACTGACCACAATAGATTTGGCAGTGGGATACTTGCAAATGTGGCTATCCATGGATGCTTATGAGAAGTCAACATCTGTCACCCCACTTAGTTTTTTTGCATTCACTGTTATGCCTTTTGGCAAGAAGAATTTATCCGCCACTTTCCAGAGGCTAGTAGACAGGGTCCTGAATGGTACTGGGCACTTTGCTCTAGCCTACATGTATGATACAGGCATATTAGCCAGACATGAGACAAGCATCTCTCCCACATGAAGGAAATCCTTACCAGACTACAAGACACAGTACTGACTATTAAGCCAGAGAAGTGCCAAATTAGGATAGCAGAGGTGCCATACTTGGGACGTCGTGGAGGGGGCACATTAGGAGCTAGCTAGGGTTGAGGTAATTTAGGATTCCTCCCCCAAGCTAAGAAGCAACTGAGTGCATTTCTGGGAACTGTGGAGTACTATTGTAAACTTCTTAGAAATTATAGTACCATTGCAGCCCCTTTAACAGACAGCACATCTAAGAAGTTGCCAGAGAAGAGCAAGTGGATGAAGCACTGTGAAACAGCCTTCCAGCAACTGAAAGTGGCCAACCTAACCTAACTTGCCAAGCGCCACTGCTAGCGAGCCCAGATGACAATTTGGGTTAATTGTTCAGACAGATGCAAGTGACAGGGACCTGGGAGCAGTGCTCTCTCAAGCATCTAGAGATCGGGTAGAAAGGCCAGTTGTTCCCTCAGTCGGAATCTGTAACCAAGGAAAAATAACTACTCTACCATTGAGAAGGAGTGTCTAGCCATTATCTGGACAATTGAGAAATTGCACCCTATATGTATGGAAGGTCATTCACAGTTGTCACAGACTGCAACCCATTGCAATGGTTAAACAGAATGAGTGGGCAAATTGCTAAACTTGTGCTGGAGTATCAGCCTCCAGGACTATGATATCATTATACAGCATTGCAGTGGAGTGCAAAATGCTGATGCAAATGGACTGTCTCCATTTTGTCAAATGCTAGTACCATCTGTAGCAGTGAGTGCCAGGATGCATTGATCAAAGGAGAGAAAAACTGGCCTTTTTGGAGATTCTCAATAGCCCAGCAGGGTTTCTTAAGTAGTGTAGACTTTTACTGTATTGGCTTCCTGTAAGGGGGATAAGTTTGTTAGCACATAGTGGGATCAGAGACAGACTGTCTCAATGGCATCTGAATGAATACATTCAGATGCTAAATAATCTGGTAAGGAAATTGGGACCAAGAGATACAAAGGACAGATAATATTGCAAGGTAGGCATCCTCCAAAATTCCAGGCATGAAGCGGTTTCAGTCAATCGGATGAATGTGGGTACAGGGAGGTGACAACAGCCTTGTTTGACCAAGGCACCAGAGTGAGAGAGAGAGAGAGGGTATAAATGCTTCAACCCATATAGTTTCTTCATATTTTTGCTGGAGTTCCTGGGCCCAATTCTCAAAAGTTGGCACAAGCCGTGAGAAAGGCAACTTGCTCTGATTGCCAGTGCACCAGGGATCCTGTGCCCAGTTCTCTATTGGGTAGGGTCCCAGTGTCAAAGTCTCTCAACTTGCAGCAAACTTGGCCCTGCACCAAACAGACATTGCATCAGGAAGGTTTGTCACAATCCATGGTTTGGTCGTGTGGCAATAGCACCATGGACAGGTGACTGGTGGCTAGCGCTCCCCCAAACTCGATCCCTGACTGTACATAAGCACTTTCCCTGGTAGTCTAGGGACCCCCCCCAGCCCTGATTCCCAATCCCCATGAAAAACAGGACAAAACTTTTCCTGGTAGTCTAGTGGTCCTCCCCCCCAACAACCCCACCTAAGTTGGCAGTGCCCCACCTCCCCACTTTACCCCAAGCCCCAATCCTCCGATATGAAATATTAAAATTCATTGGTGGTCTAGTGGCCCCCTCCCCAATGTCCCTATGAAATTATATATACAGATACATGCACACAATATATATTTTAATTATAGAGGCATGGTAGAGCCACTACAGTTAGGGTTCTGACCTCACTTCTATGTTAAACCCCAAATCTTACACTTTAATAACTTTGCAACTGTTTGACCAATTGGCATGATATTTTGCATGTGCTGTCTGGTTCCATAGATCTCTAGATCTGGCAAGTTGTGTTTCAGTCGGATGTACAGCTGTGGAGCAATGGAATGTCACAACATGTGAAAATTACCACTGTTTTGGCAATTTCTTTGTCTCACTGTTTCTCCAAAACCGCTTTTGGGTGTTGGTCTGAAACTTTCAGGGTATATGGGCTCTGGGTCACAGATGTGCCTTTTAAAGGTTTGGTGAAAGAATATTAATCTGTTCAAACGTTATTAAAATTTCAATTTTCCCATTATATCCTGTGTGAAAAATTAGATGTGCCATGCAAAAGCATTATTTTGCTTTTGCAAAAGCACTCTTTGCTGCCACAAATGCTGGAATAGTGTAGTGCTGCTGCCATCTTGTTTACAGTTAGCGACGTGGATAAAACTAAATAATTCAAAAAATACTGCCCCTTGGTAAACACCAACACTTGTGTTTGCCTAATCGGGGCCTGAGGAACATGATTCTTTGATTAGTGTTTTTTATAGGATGCCCAGAAATATGTTTATTTTCATCAGCATATTTTTAATGCTGCAAATTGTGGCACTACTTTTGCAGAAGTGCCACGAATTACAGCACTATTTTGCGAAACACCCATGGTAATGCAGCAAATTACGGCACTTTCGCAAAAATACTGCCACAATTTGCAGCACTACTTTCCCAAAACTTTCTGTTTCTTTGTTACAGCAGTGCTAGTCAATGGTTTGCACCTATGGCTGAAATCTGCAGGATAGAAAGGGCTTTATCCACAGATGTGCCATTTCCTAGTTTCCTGATAAAATTTACAGCGGTTCCATATTGATAACATTCCGAAGTTTAATAATTTCCCATAGGATAACATTGTACTGGTTGGGGTACCTTTCGGGACCTATATCTCGAAAATGCTTTGAGATGCAGATTTTCTGCAAAAGGGAGCTTAGTACACCTAAGAAGTTATACATATTTCCAGGCTGTGTTTACAGCTGCAGCAGAAATTTTTAATAATGAGGCTAAGGTGCCTGTGATAGTGTGCCAGTATGCAATTATGGACTGAGCGCTCCACCAGGGAGATGGGGGTTAATTACAATGCCTCTACCCTTAGAGATAGATACGGGCCCCTGTGCTGACACATATAGATACCATTATGGAGTAATGGGAGCGCAGGGCCCGGGCCTTTCGCTCTCACAGGGAGATGAGGGTTAATTACAATGGGCTAGATTCACAAAGCTTTCTAAAGGTACAAAATCTCCCCTAAGTCCCCAAAACTGCCGTAGCAATGGAAACAAAGGGGAATTTGCACTAGGTGCTATTACAAAACCCTCCTCGCAGCTGCGAAAAAAAAACACTATGGAATGTGGAAAAAAGTGCAGCTGCAGAAGTCCCTGAGGAAAAAAAGGTCCGAGATAAGTAAGGTACATCCCCTGAAAGGCTATTCACAACTAGTTTTTTTTCCGCAGTTGCGGAAAAAATGTTACACATAGTGAAATGAGGTGTAACTCTCCCTCAGCAAACTGCAGTAGTGCCCCAACAATTGGAATCAATTAAGGTGAAGGTGAGGCACAGGTAATAGCATCCCAGTGAGTATAGTAGTGGCTGATGTTACAGCAACAACAGCACTCATTGTCATGATATGGCAACAAGCAACAACCACCAGACCCAGTGCAGCCCATGACGGAGCCCCACAGGCAGTAGAGCCTAACTAGTCTGCAGTGAATGCTACCCCTGCAGGCAACAGTAACACCCCAGGGAGGGAGGACCAGCAGTGGCAGTCAGCCACTGTGGTGCCATGGTATTTCTGGCACCTGTGGTGCTGCAGTGGTCCCAGTTGAGGGACTGGTTGCTCGTCTCTTTGTGGATGCTTTCAGCATCATGCTATGGCAGCAGTGTTAAAATCTGCTGCTCCAGCTAATTAGGTTCACTGTTGCTGTGCCTCCTAAGCTACTTCTGCAGCTGCAGATCCGCACTTGTGGATTTTCACACTTGCTCAGTTTCTGCAGCTGCTGAATTTTCGCAGCTGCAGGGATTTTACGGAATTCTGCACCTGCTCAAAATTTCTTTATGAATATCACGCAACTGCGTTTCCACAGTACTGCAGGACATTTTCCTGCAGCTGCGGGATTTTTGGCTTTCTTTGTGAATCCTGCCCAATGTCTCTAAACTTATGGATATTTAGGAGCACAGGGCCCGGAGAGACCTATGCTCCCACATGAAAATCAGGAATAATTATGATATGCATGCATGGAAGCCAAATAAGGGTAAGGTTACACTCTCTCAAAAAGTATTATCCCCGGGGGGAAAATTCCTAAGAATTTTTGTTTAGATTCCTTGGACTGTTTCTATATATGTATTATTTCGATTATACACTGACAATTTCTTGAAATCTGTACATATCAGGCTGCATAGTCTCAATTTCTTGGGGGTCCCTAACTAGCATTCTTTTTATCTGGCACTTACACTGACAATTGATATTATCATGTATAAAATCTTGTTACAACAAGATCTTAACATAATAGTTTGTTGAGAGTATGCTGGGAATATATCTCCAGCCAGTTGTACTTTCATCAGTGTGATACACTTACTCACTTTGGGTATACGTCATTTTCATCATTCTATATGCCATGTAAAGATAATTTCTGATGTTGTAATTTTGGGACTTATTTTATTTTTATTATTTTTTTTACTTGGTTATATGTTATATTTTAACATGCAAATGTTTTCTCGAGAGTCATCTCATTATCTAAGGTTCTATTCTGAGCAGAGTGATGCGCTGTGGCTTCTCTTGTGAAATATGTGTCTTAGGGAGATTTCCTTCACTTGACATGTAATTTAGTGAACAGAGAATCTTCAGGTTTTTTTATCCATTAGACTGATACATGGTAACTTTCTGCCTGCTGTTATCTTAAACAACCTTTGACCTTTAAGTTTGGTTCAGCTGAAATCACTCTATATATTCAAGCTCTCTAGTGTCACTTTAATTATTTCTGAAGGCCTGTTTTAAGCCAATGAAAATGATTTCAGTTTTTTTCTGCGTGGTCTAAGTGTTAATAATATGGGATTTTCTAAATAACTCTCATTAAGCTTCTGAGGAAGAACTTGTTGGTCTGACAGCTAAAGCTCTTTGTTCTTTTTGTAGCATCCTTGTTGCTCCAATAAAAGATATCAAACCATTTGTTCTGGATTTGTTCTTACCAGGACCAATATGGCATTAAACATTTTGTTTGTCAAAAAGTAAGGAAATTCATTGCAAAGCACTATGTTAATGCATCAGTTAGGGTTCATATTAAAGTGATAAAAGTATGGAAATGTGGTGTTAGGGTTTCCAAACTTTGACACTCCACCCCACCCTCCACACACCAACAGGAGTCGGGGTGTGCCTTGGGGTTGTCGACACTAACGCTCACCCCATTTTCCTATGCTGCACCATCTCAGCTTTCTTACACATGGAATGGGGTAAGTGTAAGGGCCAATGACCTGGCACACCCCAAAAAGCCTGTTGTGTGTGTGGAGGGTCAGGGTGGGTGGTAGGGGTTAGTGGGGTGGTGGATGGGGTGTTAGATGGAAACCCTAACACCATATTTCCATACTTTTATTACTTTAATATGAAACCTAACTGATGCATTAATGAAGTTTTTTGCAATGAATATATATTATAATGGTGTGGTAGCAGCACTATAGTTAAGGTTGAGGGATCACTTCTATGTTAAAGCCACATTTTTGAACCTTAATAAACTTGTAACCATTCAATGGATTTGCAGGGCTCTGTGCTTCCAGAACAATATACATATATGCATGTATGCATGGCCCCAGAGGGCCCTGCACTCCCACAGACACATTTATTTATTTATTTTTTTATTTATTTATTAAACTCTAGGATTACAAATACGTTTGAGCAGGAACTGCTCATTTACAAAGGTTCCATGTCATAGGATGGAGGGAAAACTTACATACAAAGATTGATAAGAATTACAGACTTTAAACAAGGCAAAGACTAGGCTTAAGGATACATTCCTACTAGGAGTGAGACAACATCAACAAGAAAATGCATGGTAAAAGGTGAGAAATAACAAGTGAGCAGTGGAGTTAGGGAGGGAAGGGTAAGTGGGAGCAGAAAGTAGAAGGCTGGCTGAGGAGCCATTGTCTAAGGGGAAGGAGGTAGAATGGATGCGAGTCTGATAGTGGTAGGAGGGTACCCACATCCAATAAGTGCCAAAGGAATGGGGGTGTGGGCAGGAAGAGGAGGCACAGGAAGGTAGGGAAGAAGGGAGGGTGGGAGAGATGTAGGAGGAGGGAGCAGGAGCCAGAGTATTGCAACCCTAGGGAGGTTACAGGACAGCTTGGGCCAGCAAGGGAGGAGAGGTGAACCTCTTAGTGGAAACAATTGCCTTGACTGGCTGATGTGAAGTGCTGTTGAAGTTGCTTTTTGAAGGTGCCAAATGAAGCAGCAGAAGGTGTTTCTTTGTTGAGCGAGTTGTACCATAGTGGGGCTCTGTAGGTGAAGGACCTCTGACCCATGGTGGTCCGGCATCTGGGGACCTGGTAGATTTGGCATTTTGCATTTCTGGAATGCTGGGTGCTGTTGTTTATAGTAAGAAACTTTTTAACACCTGGGGGCAAGTGCTCAAGGAGAACCTTGTTGGCTTCCAGGCAGGTCTGGTATTGGATCCTGCTGTGGAGTGGTAGCCACCCAGTCTGGGCGTATAGATCACAGGTGTGTGTTAGATGGGCAGCGCCCATAAGAAGTCAGCAAGATTTGTTAAGCGACATTGATATCCTGTGAGGGGCAGTGGGGGGAAGCTAAGCTGTAGATAACTAGTCCATAGTCAATGACTGAGGTGACAGAGCTGTTAATCGCCAGTCTTAGGGCATCAGCTGTCATGCAATATTTGTGGCTGTGGAGAAGGCCAAACCATATATTCATGGCTTTTACAACATTATCGATGTGCCATGCAAAGGAGAGGGATCTGTCCAGGGTGATGCCAAGATATTTAAACTCTGGAACTGGTTCAAGTGTGATCCCTGCTCGGTTCCTGATAGTGAGGGGTTGAGAGTTATGCTTGCTTCATGTATTGCAGAAAGAAATAACTTTTGTTTTGCTATAGTTCAGGACTAGAGATGCAGCTAATTTAAATTCCACCGGGGAAGTGAACGCGTAGTGGGCACTTTGCATTGCCGCTCTGCTACGTGGAGTGGGAAATGAAATGTGCTCACTCCACCTTGTCATGACCACTTCATGTTAAGGAGGAATGGCAATGCAAAGTAAGGCAAAGTCATTGTTTTTAATGGACTTTGCAATCCTCATTATGATTCTAAGTGATCCACTTGGTGTTTCAGATTTGGTAGTCCCCCCACACATCACATGGCTTGCAGTACTGTAAGTCACATGCTCTTTAGCTAGGCAGGAAGAAAGTAAGTCATACAAGCAGACACTTTTAATTTCTCCTGTGCAGACGGAGAGAGAGTAGTGTGTTTTGTGACTGCTGATACTTTGAAATCAGAGTGAGGAGGAGATTTAAACTTGGATTTAGACCCAACAGCTTTTTTAAAAGCTACATTTTTTTGTCTTTTCTGTTCTCTTTTTTACTTAATTTGTTCTTTCTGTATATTTTATTTTTCTTACCTTTATAAGTAGTTAGTTGTTTGTCTGTGTCTGTGTGACTCTGTGTTTGTGTGTTGTGTGACAGTGTGAGTAGTGATTGCTCGGACTGAGGGAGCTAAGTGGGAGAAATGGACCAGGGTGAGGGAATGCCTGGGGCGGGGGCAGCTCTGGGGACCATGGTAGTGGTAAGCGTCGTACTGTGCGCATGTGTGGAGGGCATTGGTGCCCATTCCTGTTGGACCACTCAAAACTTGTGAGTGCCCCCCCCAGAAGCAGGAGCAGCACTGCCTCCTATCCTGACTCTGAGGCAGTTGAACCACCACCACCACCACCAAGTCCAGCACTATGTCCTCTGGAGCAGGATGTGCCTGTTCCCCTGGGCCCAGATGTTGATCATATCCCTGTTCAGCACTATGACCAGCCAGCTGCCAGTTCATCTAGCCATCCCCTGCCTGTGCTTGGTCCTCCCCGCACCTCCTTTTTTTTTTTTTGCCATTCACTTTTTATTGAATTTAATACAACCCAGATACAGAGGCATACAACAAATATAAGACATTTACATGGTGTACAAACACTTATTATCTCAGAAATGGATACAGTGGAGATTCACACCTTAACCATGAGCCTCTGCAACCCCACCCCCTCGAGCCCTCCCCACCCCCACCCTAAAATCCACCCCAGACACAAGGAGCTCCTCACGACCTTCTTTGTTTGGCAGTTTTTTGACTGTGTCGGGGGGACAGCAGTGTGGTCAAGTGCCACCTATGTGAAGTGGAGGTGTGCCGTGGCCCCCGGGAGGAATCAACTGGGGACTGGGGGCCAGCACACCCATATGCTCAATCACCAGCAGTTGGAATGGCAGGCTGCCACAGAATGGACCATGCCTGCACCTACTGGATATTCTGTGGCAGAGGGTACAGCTGTGTATTGCAGCATTCCTAAGAAGAGGAGGGCCACAGCAGTACCTGCTGCTCCACCAGCAGGTCAGCCTGTAGAATGTGTGGACCCCAGAGAACTGCATGTAACACAGGCTGACTTGGTAGTTCTCTGGAGTGCTGTCGAGGATAACAATGAGAGGGTGAGTGCTGTGGAGCAGCAGCTGGATCACATAGGGGGACATCAGTTGCAAATTATGTCCATGCTGGAACTGCTGCTGGATCACCATGGGATCCCACATTATTTTTTTTTCTCACACCATGTGCCCCCCCACACCTTCCTTGCTGTGTTATAAAATGTATTCCTCCACCATCCCCGACCCTTGTATGTAATTATGCCCTTTTTTTGTTGTCTTCCATATGCGTGACACTGTATTCTGAGCAGTGCAAGTATACTGTACTAAACTGCATGTGTGCATTCAGTCTTCTTTCCAGTCTGTGTATGTATTGCAGACACTGTCCAACTCCCTAACTTAAAAACAAACATTAATGAGTACAATGGTGAGGTGGTGAAGCATGGAGAGATACTACAAAACAGGCTTACAATACATCCAAGTAACTATTAAAAAAAAAAATGAATGTTGTGATTCGTGATGTGATCGTGAATCGTGATTTGTGACTGCATTTGTGACTGTGATGATGAAGAAACATGAATGCCTACCGCCTACTACTGTACTTCCCTGATGAGCTGTAGCTTAAAACTCCCAGACTTAAAAACACGTATCAATGAGTACAATGGTGGGGTGGTGAAGCCTGGAGAGATACTACAAAACAGGCTTACAATACATCCAAGTAACTAGGAAAAAATTGATGTTGTGATTCGTAACGTCAATGACCATGAATCGTGATTTGTGGCTGCATTTGTGACCATGATGATGAAGAATATGATTTGTATCATGAGTGACTCGTGATGATGGTCCTGACTTAAAAAATGCATATTAATGAGTACAATGTTCATGCAGAATTAAGCACCGCCACCTGTCCAGTACTCTGAAGGAAAGCTAAAGAAACAACTGTGATTTAAGTTACAGATGGAGATTGGGCCCTAAAGAGATGCAAATGAACAGACAGATTAAGATTGCACCATGCACTGAAGAGATGCAGACACAAAGGCACAACACCTAACCAGTGCTCACCATCAGAAATTAAAATCTGTAAAAAAAAAAAAAAAAAAGAATACCTTTGCGGTTGGGCGGCTTGGGGGCAGTGTAATGCACTGCTGCAGTAACAGTCACTAGTACTAGTACCAGTAAAGATACCACAAAGAAGTACAAAAATCACACAGCTGCAGTGGATAGCAGCTTCACATTGCTGAAATTACTATGTGGCACAATAAAAGGTGTCTAATTTGATGACACGTGTCACACACATACTCACACACACACCAAGTAATGCATATCAAATTGAAAATTTCAGTAATATAACCACATATTTTAAACAAACTAAAATTATGCACTGCGGCAGTAACAGTCACTAGTACTAGTACCAGTAAAGATACCACAAAGAAGTACAAATATCACACAGCTGCAGTGGATAGCAGCTTCACATTGCTGAAATTATTATGTGGCACAATAAAAGGTGTCTGATTTGATGCCAGGCGTCACACACATACTCACACACACACTAAGTAATGCATGGAAATTGAAAACTTCAGTAACATAACCACATATTTTAAACAAACTAAAATGATTCATTGCTACACCACAACAATGAGCAAACAAATGGCAAGAAATATTGAAAATATTACTGTGTACATTAATACAGTTATACAAGAAAAATATCACCAAAACAGAAAGCACTGTCTCTCTCTCCAAGTTAATCTACCTACGCCACAGATACGCCCCTCCCCCAAAGCACACTTCCACTGCCTCTCAGTAAACAGACTGAATGTTGTACATTAACATTCAAAATCCATACACAAACAATAAATGCTTGATGATATGAACACAGGAGGGTTTCCTATAATCGATGAACTAAAGTTTCAGCAAAAATAAGCATTTGTCAATGCCGAATGTGTGCTTGCTGGCACTAGCATTGGTAGTGTAGGAGTTAGAGAGCTGCATAATAGGAATAGCAGTGAAGTATTGAACTGAAGCCAACCCCACCACTACCCTGCAGAGACCGACAGGCATTGGGGTGTGCCTTTGGGTCGTCAGGCATAACGGCCATGCCATTTCACCACACCCTATCCTGCAGACACCGACAAGTGTCACGGTGTGCCTTGGGGTCTTTGACCCTTATGCTCACCCCATTCCATCAGGAAATACAGTGATATGGGTGCTGTATAGAGAATGGGGTGAACTTTGGGGCCAAAGAGTCCAAGGCACACCTTGTTGCCTCTCACTGGCTGCAGGGTGTGGAATGGTATGAGCATTACAGGCGAGAATCCAAAGTCACACCCCTGATGCCTGTCAATCTCTGCAGGGTGGTGTGTTATGGTTGGAAACCCTAATGCCCTCGGCCGGTTCATTGGCATTTTCACTCCAAATTTTCAACATGGGTTTTTTGAGACCCCCACCTTATGAACAGTGGCAATATCAGTGCGTTAGCCAAAAGCTGATTTTCCACAGCGACTGCGACATTTGGCACCACAGGTGTGAAAATATATTTCGAACAGGATGTGAAAAATGACAGCTGTACTGTTCATGGGGAGGTGCAAAAAATGGCAATGTTGAAAATCTGCAGTGAAAATATTACAAAAAACTGGTGAAGTCACGAGCATGCGTAGAAGCTGTGCAGCACACACCCGTAATGCAATTAGTTTGGGGATTTTTTTACAGCAGATTGTCAACACAGGCATTTTGGAACCTCTGCTCATGAACAGAGTCACTGTGATTTTCTTAATCTGTCCCAAACAGTGATTTCCCACAGCAAGCACGCATTTCTGCGCTGGAAGTGCGAAAACACATTTTGGCCATGTTGCGTATAATGACAGCTGTACTGTTCATATGAAGTATGGAAAATGCCAGTGGTGAAAATCTGGACTGAAAATATTAGAAATCCATGAACTTACGGGGGTGCGGGGAAACTGCTCAATGGTCACTCGTAACAAAGTCATTTTATGGACTTTTTTCACCAAATTTTTAACATAGCCATTTTAACACCTCTGCTCATGAACAGCATCACTACAATTTTCTTAATCTGTCCCAAACATTGATTTTGCGCACTGACTGCGCCATCGTGCGCGACATGTGGGGAAACACATTTTGGGCGGGATGTGAAAAATTACAGCTGTACTGCTCATAAGGAGGTGTGGTAAAATGGCAATGTTGAAAATCTGGAGTGAAAATATTGCAAATTCGCGAACTTACGAGTGTACGTACGAGCAGCGCAATGTATGCTTGTAAAACAGTAATTTATGGGAATTTTTTCACCAAATTTTTAACATAGCCATTTTAACACCTCTGCTTATGAACAGTGTCACTGTGATTTTCTTAATCTGTCTGGAACATTGATTTTGCACACTGACTGCGCCATTGTGCGCGACATCTGTGGAAACATATTTTGGGCAAGATGTGGAAAATGACAGCTGTACTGCTCATAAGAAAGTGTGATAAAATGGCAATGTTGAAAATCTGGAATAAAATATTGAAAATTGCTGAACTTATGAGCATGTGAACAGCACACAACGCGACGCTCAGAAACAGTCATTTTTGGGAATTTTTCACCACATTTTCAACATAGGGTTTTTGGGGGCCTACCTCATGAACTGTGACACTGTCATTTCATAAATCAGTCCTGAAAGGTGGTTCCATACAGTGACCATGAAATCACCTTTCGGGCCGATTAACAAAATGACAGTGACAGAATTCATGAGGTGGGGTCCCAAAATCCAACATTTTGAAAATTTGGTGAAAAAATTCCCAAAAATGCCTGAGATATACAGCAAAGTTGAAGAAACCCTATTTATTCCATTATACAGCTTACCAGCATTTCCTCAGTTCGCGGTTGGCTTTGAAGAGTGCAGACGTGTTCCCGGTCCACCGAAGATCGTCGTGCCAGACTCCGGAGGTAAGTATGGGGTGAGGGGGTGTGGGGAGGCAGGGTGCACAGAGGATGGGCGTAGGTGGGGGGACGGGGTTCAGGACAGTCAACGAGGGAAGGTTTTTGT
The DNA here is from genome assembly GCA_016271365.2 of Neoceratodus forsteri. Lineage (NCBI taxonomy): Eukaryota > Metazoa > Chordata > Ceratodontiformes > Ceratodontidae > Neoceratodus > Neoceratodus forsteri. The sequence goes on from CM028132.1 coordinate 657,071,275, forward strand.
CTTGCAGGGTTTTTTTCCCCTTGACGACGCGGGACTTGTGCCACGCTGGGGTGGGCTCCCAGCATGGCAGCTGAAAGGCTGTTTGGGGGGGCAGTGGAGCTGACGGGGGATTGGGCACCCATGTCGGCCTTATGGACTGTTGCCATGCTGGGGTGGGCTCCCAGCGTGGCACCCGGTAGTCTGTTGGGGGGGAACAGTGGGTGGCCAATCCCCCGTCGGCCATATGGACTATTGCCACGCTGGGGTGGGCTCCCAGCATGGCACCTAGAACTGTATTGGAGGGAGGGAGCACAGCAGAGCTGACAGGAGACTGGGCACCCCTGTTGGCCATACAGTGTGTGCGTGGGGGGGATGCATGAGCATGCAATATGCGTGTGTGTGTGTGTGTAGTGCATAAGCACGCGTCTTATCGCTGCTCACTGAAGCGGAGCTCTCCCTTTCAACTGTATGGTACTGCATTTTCAACTGCTGTCATAGATAGCTGCAGCATTCATTGGAGAACTGTGGCCGTGCCTGCAAACACACTGACTGCATTGGAAGACAGGGTGCCACACCTACGGAAACTCGGATGATGGCACTATTTTTCTTGCACATGCATGCAAGCAAACATAAAAATGACTTAAAACGGCTTTTTTAACAGCTTTTTGAAGGTTTGAATCGCAGAGAGCTCTCAGAGCAGATTGTCTCCTACAGCTTCCAACACACACTACCCCAAACTGAGGCTGTGCAGAACAAAGTAGAGCCCATGTGACCTGAAATCCCATGAATCACTGCAAAATTCACCTTTGGAGCTTAAAAACAAGGTGAAGTCAGGCGAAGTACATTGTTTTAAATGTACTTCGCCTTAAGAATTGGTGGAGTAGTGGTTTGGGAAGGCGGAGTAATGCGAAGTCATTGTTTTCAATGGACTGCGAGTTACCCATTAATAACGTGAAGTACTCCTCTTCGTGTTGAGGAGCACTCCGTGAATTCGCCTTCACTCCATGAATCACTCTGTGGAGCAAATTGGAGCCAATTGACTCATCACTGTTCAGGACCAATTTGTGTGAGCTAAACCAGTCCTCAACACTCTTGAAGTCATGCTGTAGCTGCCCCTCCAGTAGATTAATATCATGGTGATTTGTGTATATGACAGCATCATCAGCATAGAGCAGTATGTTCTGGTGGCAGACATTCAGGAGGCTGTTCAAGAAGAGACTGAAGAGCAGTGGACCAAGAATGGACCCCTGAGGGACTCCAGAGAGGACTGGGCTTTCAATGGAGATGACACCAGCAATATTGACAAGTTGGACCCTGCCTCCGAGGTACTTGCAAACCAGGGCAAAGCATCTTTGGAGAGACCAATATTTGAGAGTTGCCTGAGTAGAAGTGGGTGATTTACGGTGTCAAAGGCTTTAGTTAGATCAATGAACACAGCCCCCACATAGTTACCTTGGTCCAAAGTGGCGTGAAAGAATCCTGTAAATTCCAACAGTGCAGTGGTGATGCTGTGCCGTTTTCCAAAGCCATGTTGTTTAGGGCATTGGATTTTTTAATTTTCAAGGTACTCGACTAGCTGGTTCGAGACTATTCACTCAGGAGCTTTGGCTAAGGGTGGGAGGATGGAGAAAGGCCTGTAGTTTGTGTGCAGTGCCCTATCTCCGCTTTTGTGAACTGGTGTAATTGTCGCCTGCTTCCAAATGGCTGGGAATTGGGTAGTCCTCAGTGATAGGTTGAATATCTTAGTTAAGGGTTCTAGGATTTCTTCTAAGACCAGTGCACACAGCTTCATATTGAGGGAGGCACAGCTGTAACCAGTACTGCTGATAGCTTTCAGAATGTATTTTCTGGCAAGAGGCATTGGGATCTCCTTGAAGTAGAATTGCGGTGCTGTGTGAAGGTGTGGTGCCTTGTCAGCTTGGTCACTTATGGAAGGGGCATCGAAAAAGTATGGTGGGAGGACACTGCCCAGATTAGAGAACGCATTGTTAAAGGTGTTGGAAATTGTAACAAGGTCGGTCGTTGGTGTACCGTTGATATTGAGCATTGTGGGTGGATTCTTGGGGTCCTTTCCAGTGAGGTTTTTCATGTTATACCAGAATTTTTCCCGCCCACCTCCCAGGTATTGTTGAATGCTTCCCTGAAGTATTTCCTTTTGGCATTCCTTATTGCTCGAATGCAGTCATTCCTAGCTGCTTTGAATTTTTGAAACAAATAAGGATATGATTATACTATCTGAAAAAGTAAGGAAATTAATTGCAAAAAACTTTGTTAATACATCAGTTAGGGTTGTTACTAAAGTGACAAAAGTAGGGAAATGTGGCATTAGGGTTTCCAACCCTAACACTTCACCGCCACACTGCAGACACTGACAGGCATCAGGGGTGTGCCTTGGGGTCAACAGCCCTAATGCTCACCCCATTTTCCTATACAGTACCCATCTCAGCTTATTTACTTATGGAATGGGGTGAGCGTTAGGGCTGATGACTCCAAGGCACACCCCCAACACCTGTCACTGTCTTTAGGATGGGGGTGGGGTGCTGGAAACCCTAATGCCACATTTCCCTACTTTTGTCGCTGTAGTAACAACCCTAACTGATGCAATATCAACATTTCTTTCAATGAATATATATATATATATATATATATATGAGAGAGAGAGAGAGAGAGAGAGAGGGATGTTCATTGCAACAAACTCTGTTAATGCATCAGTTAGGGTTCACATTACAGAGACAAAAGTATGGAAATGTGGTGTTAGGGTTCCCAACCCCAACACCCCATCCCACCCCCCAACCAACCCTACCACACCACTCCACCCCCACCCTCCACACACCAACAGGCATTGAGATGTGTCTTGGGGTCATTGACCCTACACTCACCCCATTCCATGTGTAAGGAAGCTGAGATGGTACAGCACAGGACACTGGGGTGATTAGGGTCCCTTGGCTGGTCTAATGGTACTTAGATCTTTGCCCTCTGGGAGGGTTTTGGTAATGCCAAAGTAGGGGATATGGCAGCCTGCATCTGCCGCAAGCCCCCTAGCACCATGCCTCATCTCATTTTATGGTGCCCAACTGGCATAAGCACCCTTTGGTGTATGCTGCCTGTGTATGACACAGGCTGCTTTCAAGAATAACTTAGGATGTATTTTTTGACACAAGGTGCCACTTGCCTCCTTTATGTTAGATGCAGGCACCTTGCGTCAGTCTAGAGGCTTTGAGAATCGGGCCCCCTGTGTGTCAAAGGAGGGACCCAGACTGTGTGTCCACAGAGACATATTAAAGAAACAAGGCTAGAGGATAGTGAGGTAAGATGTGACTTGTAGGAAAGACAGATTTGTTTACCTGCACAAATGTTCAAGCTCTCTTTTATAATACTGTATGTGTACTGTTGCTTTAACATGTGTAAATAGTGCTTTACCTGATTATTAACGTTGTATTTACACAACCAGTGTTTATTAATTGATTAGTTATTTTTCTAAAGACTGGAGTAATTGGTTATTTGTGACTGCATCTCCAAGGGAAGGGTACCTGGATAAAAGTGGTGCATGGTAAAAGGTCTCCGAGAGAGTAGCGTGTATCCTACCCAGAGCAGAGTCCATCACTACAGAGGGTAGAAGGTGGTGGAAAGAGCCATCAGAACACCAGGGTCTGAGCGCTTGCTAAAGAGCTCACCATGACAGTAATGCTGGTCCAGAAGGTCTCTGACCATCACAGGTATCAATAGAACATTGCCAGCCAGCTGCAAACAGTGACAGCACTGCTAGACATAATACACCAGCACAACTCCAGTACCTCGCAGTCAGTAGTTTTTTTTTTTTTTTTGTTTTGTTTTTTTAATAATAAATGTTTCATGTTTAATACAACTGAAAATAAGAAGTTGGTAACTCTCACTAACAGCAGTGCATTGGCATTTCTGTCTTCCAGACAGACCCCACTCTCTGAAGGGTCTCCAGCATGTGAGGCTTTAACCTTTGTATCTTGTTCCACCTATACTTCAATTGTTTCACTGTTGGGGCCACATTCTCTTCCCACATCCCTGCCTGCAATGATGATCTCTGCTCAGATCTTCTCATGATCAAGAAATGGCAGCCCGTTCAAGTCAAATAGCTGGGTGGTATTTTTTGTAACTTCAGAGACCAGGGTGCTGGTCTTCCTGGGATTGAAGGGTGCAGTCAGATCCATCCTAGAACTGACCTGAGTGCCCTCTGCAGCATCCATCTGAAAACCTGCAAATTTCTAATTTAAACTAGCCCACAGTGTCTCACACTCTCTCGCCCTCTCAACTCTTACACACTCAGAAGGGAAACTAAACTGCAGGAACATGTGATTATACTGCAAACTTTACACCCAGCAGTTAACTTGTATTTTGCAGTTTTCAAAACAACCCTTTCAGAACAGTGGAAGGCTATTCATTTGCTTTCACAGTCTGTTATTAAAAAGTGGCTGTGGTGGTCACATGATCATCAAGTGGGTACTGTGTCATTCTCCCATGCTGGCAAGCCAGGTTTAGGAGTGAATTCAGGAGCTGGAAAGACCAACTAGGGAGAAGGGGAAACACTGTGGCTTTGCAGTACTCATAGCCAGGGAGGGATAACACAAAGTTACACTACACTAGCGACCCCTGAGGTGAGCAATGGTGCTTGCCTCTTCTGCAGAGTGAATGTTACATGCTTTGTGTGGCCTGCAGGGGCATTGCCTTCTGTCATGTGGGGTGTGGTTGGAAGAAGTAAAAAGAAGGAAGAAAAAAGGTGTGCCTGCATGACAGTAGCAGCCTGCTTGTGCCCTATGCCAGTCATTCTCTCATTGGATTGTGCCTCCAATGAAAGAGGATGGGGAGGTCTGCCCTTTCTCCAGCCCACCATGAGGGGTAATCGATGCAAGTCACAGAAAGCTGAATTGTGGGGGGGGGGCTGAGGAACACAGAAACAGAATTTGTTGGCAGAAAATGACTGCTTGACCCACCCAGTTTGTCCAAATGTTCCCAGTCTGTCTCCACAGACCTCAGCTGGTCTCCAGTGACCCACCTCCTTCCAGCCTATTTACTAATATCCCATGCATGCTTTAAGCACCCCATATTCCATTTCCTCCATTTCTTCTAACATTCTGTTCCAGGCATCTTCCACTTTTTCAGTGAAGTAGTACTTTCTCACATCCCTCCTAAACGCTCCTCCATCTTCATCACATGCCCCACGGTCCTGGTTGTGGTGCTCTTTCTCATTTGAAAGAGACTCCTCTCATGCATCCAGTTCGGTCCTGTAAGTTAGTTGTAGGCCTCTATTATGTCCCCTCTCACTCTTCTCTCTTCCAGGCTGTACATGTTGAGATTCCTCAGTCTCTACTCATAGGGCTTCTCATACAACCTCTTCACCATTTTCATTGCCCTCCTCTGGACTGCCTCCACCCTATGTCCTTTTAGAGGTGCAGCCTCCAAAACTGGACACAGTACTCCAGATGGAGTCTCACCACCCAACGATACAGTGGCAGCAACACCACCACCCTCCTGCTGCTCAATATACCCATCCCTATGCACCCCAACATTTCCACACTTTTCTGACATGAGTGGCTACATGACAGAAATGTGGAGAAATGTGTGACCAATGATCAACCTGAGAGGATAAACACAGGATGAAAAAAAACACACACAGAATCCTAATCCGCAGTTCCATTACAAAAACTGCAGTGATGTTATCCTCTGTACAATATAAGTAGGGAAGTACAAATCAGTCACATCAACACTGCAGACTACAATCACATTTATAAAATGGGTAGAACATATCCAGCATCCTGATTAGCTGAGAAGGTTTGGAACCCAGTGCCTTATGTGGTGACAACCACAGGCTCAGGAAACATTTTGGTAACCAGGATGTAGCACACCCAGGTATCCATGCTTACCAGAAACTTTTTTTTAAATGTTTCTGGCAACCATTTTGATAAAGGGAAAAACATACAACATCCATACTCCATAACTCCAGAATGACATTTCTGTTCATTTTAATAACTTCTCTCCCCCTCATCCCCAGCTAAAAAAACATCTATTGTACCTGGTCAAAATAAAACTAACCTCATCCTTTAATCTTTTTTTAATGCTTTGAATTTTTCAGGCCTCTAATTCTCAATTCGCAACCCCCCCCCCCCACATACACACACTGTTAAGCTGACCGCTGACCAACTGCTCCATCAGACCCTCAGCATCAGCAAAGTTTAAAAACTAATTTTAGTACCCTGGTTACAGTAGTCAAAACAATACCTTCCCTGCATGTTCCTTGTCTTTCAAATGTTGCATTGCTATTTCACCAAGCAAATGGCTTTATCATCAATCAATCCATCAATCAAAATCTTTATTTATCCAGGCGATCATCATTGAGCAAGCTCATTTACAAGACGGACCTGCTATTGTCAAAGAGAGTTATACATACATAGGTTAAGGTACAGAATACAAAATGTGTGAAGAGATACAAGTAAAATTACAGAAAAGTGGTTAGCGTAGGGTAAACATTCCAGGTGTTCTCATGGGAACATATATGCATCACACAACATTATTGTGGTATATACAACCTTCATGGATACAGAATTTGAGGTATCATAATTATTCGTTCTTAACCAAACCACTACTGGAAGGTACAATTCTTTGTATTTGAGCCCTCAGTGACCATTTAACATACTTGGGCGAGAATCCTATGCTACGGAGGGGCCCGTAATGAGGTCTGTAACATCTACTTAAGTGGGTGATGAGAGGAGAGTAGTGTGGGGAAAAGTGGTGCCGTGGATGCCGAGGGCCAATATGGCAGCTGACTAGTGAACTTAGTTAAGATAGGGAAGGAAGGAACTATGTTCATGGCTGAATGTGGTAAGAATAGGGAGTGGACTGTCAGCAGGACTACTAGGAACTATGGAAGCACTTACAGGTCTCGGCAAACGTTTTGTCATAGTTGGTCCTAAACAGGGCAAACTGACAGAAGAGTTGAGTCTCAGCGTTCTTTGTACCCTGTTCCAGATTGTGGGCAAGGTCTGGCTTATGGCAGGCCTACCAAAATGGGTACTAATCCTAGGGATTTTTAGGGAAATTAGCGAGTGGCTTCTTAGGGCATAGGTAGTGACTGGGCTCAAGGGGAGGCAGGCAACAATGTAATCTGGGTGTTTGTTAGTAAGGGCTCGGAATACAAAGTGCTGCATTTCTACACCGCCTGTACTGAAGGGATGGCCACCCTACAGCTGCATATAGAGAGCAGTGATGAGTAGAGGACGGGAGACTAGTTATAAATCTTAATGCTCTATGGTGTAGGACATCCAGTTTTGCAAGGTGTGAGATGGATCATTGGCCATAGATAATGTCGGCATAGTCGATTAGTGAGAGGAATGTTGATTGAACAAGCTGTCATTTTGCGTCTGCGGTCAGGAGGTCATGCGGTCATGCTCACTCTCGCTCAGCATTCCACTCAGCTGAATGATTCTTTGTCTGGTAGGCCCCCATTGTCCTTGGCCAAGAAAGACACGACACAGATCTTGGAGGAAAATGGCCTCAGCCATGCTTTATTTATTTCCAATTCTTGATATTAATCTTATTGAATATCTTAATTACTTTATCATTAATATTCTAGATTAATACCTATTCACTTTATTAATATTGAGCAGTGGGCACTGCCAGGAGGAAGCACATATTCCAGTCCCCCGCACCTCTCACAACCTGGAAAATCCCTTCCGCTGCTGGCTGAGGTATCCTTCTCCAGTAGCAGGATAGGTCATATGGCCAAGGTTCTGGCGGCTGCCTCCCATCTGGCGTCACTGACCTTGCAGTTTATGCTGCTGAGGCTGGACATAGATCCCCCATGTGGGTACAGGTCTTGTGATTCTCCACCCTCATGCCAATCAGGGGCCCCGACACCTTCAGGAGAACTGGCATCGTCCCATACTTTCCCGCTACTTCCCTCGTGCGCTCCTCCCGTGCCGTCTCACTACCCGGCTGCCACAGTTTTGCAATACCAGTTCATTACTTGACTTCTGCTAACACTGCAATTCTTTACTGTCATCTACTTTAGTCCCTTCTACAACATTTTAACATTTGATCACTCAGGTTTTGACTCTACCGCTACTTGAAATGTACTTCTTCATGTGTCCATAACATTACACCCCTTTTCGGGGGAGGCGAAAAACCCGGGGACAAAACCCAGTAGGGGAAAACCGTGAAAAGTCACTCCCCAACCCCTAATGCTGTCGCCCATATTGGGTCAAAAAGGGGGCCCTACCGTGCCTTCCCCTTATCCTGGAATGCCAGGGGACCAAGTGGGTGGGTAGGTGATCTGAAGGGTAGAGGAAACAGAAGGCTGGACTCAGGGCAGCTGTCCAGTTTTCTTCTCATCCCCTCCCCCTTCCCCTCTGACCCCCCTCCCCCCTGTGGGGGCTTGGCTGTGTCCTATCACAGACTGTGTCCAGAGGTTGCTGACCACACCCCTGGGCAGGCCTCCTGCAACCTCTGTTTGGCCATGAGGAGGGGGAAGGGGCCCCCAAACAAATGGCTAGCTGCTGCAATCCTTGGGCAGCCTCTAGTCTCTCACATGCAGACACTGAATGACAAAAACAGTTTCTTGCAACCCTCTGCAAACAAAACTAATTAAAACACTAATTAAAAATATGCAAAGTAAATACAGCCATAAAAAAACTTACCATAAATAACAATGCAGTAATCCATAAATTGCCTTCAAACACAACAGGATCAAATAGTGGACACTGGGACAACAGCGCTGCACAGTGCTCATAAAGAGAAACTACAGTGTTTTTTTTCATCTGCACTGAAAAATGCAATATGTTTCTTTTTTTCTGGAGTCACTAGATAGTTTGATACCTTTTACTGGAGCAACATGTACATTGAAGCCCGCCAGGATGAAGTGCAGTGTCACAGGTTTACTGCATGACAAAAGGGATTAACTTCCATTGAAATTGTATTGTTTGATGCAGTATTGTTTGCTGCAGAATTCTGCAGTGCTGCACTTCATCCTGGTGAGCTTCACTGTATCTTGTACAAAGATGGTATAGTACACAAGCTTTCAGGGCCCAACAGGTCTCTTCTTGAGGTGACTATCAAACTGAGCAAAATAAGTAGCATTTATATACACTGTGATGCATTGTTTCAGGATAATTATGATTAGGATACGTGAGAACAACTTAACAAGAAGGATGGGTGGGCAGGCAATGAATAGGAACAGGTTTATAGCTGTGAGGCAATGATTAGCAGGAAGTGCTAAGATATTCATGAGAGAGGCTGAATGGATACTTTGAGGTGTTAAATGACTGACTTTTACTATATAAGTAACTAAACAATGCAGTTCCATATCAAGAAAAAGTATTAGATTTTGTATTCATTAAGCAGTAAGTTCATGAGGGATTGATTTCTGAAGGATAATGTACATCACAACTACAGAATTGACATTTGATAAATGTAAGTGTATAGTAGTCACAGTACCAGCAGTTACAGAGTAGTCATAACTTAGATACCCTTCTTCTTGCACTATACGTGTCACTTTCTGTGCAATTACTTGACATATTAGGTAAGCAGTTACTGTAAAAATAATTCCACGAAGCTGCACATTTCTTAATAACTACATCATTGTTATAAAGCCAATAAATAATTATGCAAATAAATGATTGTTATTGTATAAGTATACAGTGGAGTTGCATATCAAGCAAGCACTAGTTAAGTGGTAAGTTCATGAGACTGATGTCCCAATGTGACAGAACATGACTCATGCAGCATTGACAGTTTATAAAGGTAAGTGTATAGTAGTTACCTTGTAGTCCTATCTTAGTTACCAGTCTTCTTATATGTTAAGTGTCAGTTTCTGTATATTAACTTACCAATACATGTGAGATAGACATCAATTGTGGAAACAATGCCATTATTTCTCAACCATAAAATTGTTACAAAACAAAATAATAATTATGCAAATGAAATATTTTAGTGTATAGTTGCAAATCAGTTAGCAATATTAGATTGCATGTCTATTAACCTGTAAGTCCATGAGTTACTGATTTACAGAGGTATAAGAAACATAGAAACATAGAATTTGATGGCAGATAAGGACCGCTTGGCCCACCCAGTCTGCCCATTTCCCTACCTACTGGATAAGCTGCAGATCCTAGTTAACCAGCAGCCTACTTCTTCCTACCCCCACCCCCTAGAATGGCCTTATGACTGTCCCATGCATGCTTGAATTCCACCACTGTTTTTGACTCCACAACCTTCCTCCGGAAGGCCGCTCCATGCATCCACAACCTCTTCTGCGAAAAATACTTCCTAAATTACCTCTGAGCCGCTCTATCTTCAAATTGTGCCCCTTGTTCTTGCACACCTCTTTTTTTGAAAGATGCTACCCTCTTGGACTTTGTTGATTCCCTTGAGGTACTTGAAAGTTTCTATCATGTCCCCCCTCTCCCTCCTTTCCTCGAGGCTATACATATTAAGCTCCTTTAGTCTCTCTTCATCTACAGAGTTGTCAGTCAATTCGTTTAAGTGTAGCTGACTGAAGTCACAGTGTAATCATGTCTTAGTTACCCTTCTGATTACACTTTGAGTTTTCTATGTGATTACCTTTTAGATACATGTCAGATAGCCATTACCTGTTAAACCAGTGCAAATGACCTGCATGCATTTGTAGTTGCACTTGTCAGAACAAATTTAAGAATGCCCACACAAATAGCATACTAGTTGCACAATAGATTTTCTGTTACAATTTGCAATAGCTATAGCACGTGTAGTTACCCTTGTATGAACAAATTACTTAATGGTAGAAGAGGTACAGTGGTAGTTGCACAATAGATTTGCTGTTACACTTTGCAACAGCTACCACCTGTGTAGTTACACCTGTCAGAATGAACTGATTAGTGCCAAAAGGGAGACAGTATTAGCTGCATATGTAACTATTTATTCAGGCAAATTGTGTAACTACACAATTCACAAATGTGAAGCACATAACAACTACATAGTAGGCTTTTACTAGGTACATGTAACTGCACATTAGTTACATTGCAGTTAAACTGTAGTTACTGACACTTAAAGTGTTACCAAAGAAAGACATTCCAGTAATACTCTTAAAACAACAGCAGACTGGCATTTCCATCCTCTGGATACTGTCAATATATGCACAAGGGTCTCAAGCATTTTGCTTTTGTATGTCATTCCTCCCCATGCTTTGATTGTTTCACAGTCCAGGCCTTTCTATCTCTCTTTTTTCCCACTGCTGAGTGTATTATTTAAATCTGCATTGATCTTCTCACAGTCAAGAAATGGCAGCCTGTTCACTTCAAACAGCTGAGTGGCACTTTTTGTAATTTCAGAGACCCGGAAGCTGTCTCCTCTGGACTGAAGGGTGCAGCCAGGCCTTACCTAAAACTGGCCTGAATGCTGCTGCAGCAGCCATCTTAAAACTTGCTAATTTCTAAATTAATCTAGCCCTCACAATCTCACACTCTCTCTTCCTCTTTCGACTCTTACACTCTCAGTAGAAAACTAAACCACGAGTGCCATCAACTCCACTTACAGTATACTATATTTCTTTTGTCTGGATAATCGGGTATAACAGATATTTTTGGTTTCCAAAACCATTTTCCATTGGTGCCTATAATGAGTTTTCCTGTTATACCAAAATAGAGTGTCCATCAATATCAGACAGCTGGCAGTATCATATGTACTGAATCCAGTACTTAATCCTAGCATTGTCTCATCTCATCTCATCACTAGAGGTCACCAGTGCAGCACCACAAGTGCCTGAGACCAAGTTAGACAAGACACAAGCAACTGGAAAAGTTGTTTATTTTTTTTTTTTTTTGTTACACAGTTTAACTCCCTAAACAGCTAAGCGTACTTATTACAGCACCCGTAATAAGGAGAGGCATGCAGGAGCTGAGAAGGCCAGATGGACTGGGTGGGCTGACAGGCAATTGGTTCGTGTTCAAATGCTGCATCCTGTGAAGAATCCAGAATCACTGTCCTTGGGGGGACATCTGGAGCTGACCACAAACAAGCATTTGGTTTGTAAATTTTGTAAAAGTTGTGTTTAAGCAGTTCTCTGATACTGATCTTAAGTAGCAAATAGCTGTGCTTACCTGATTGGTACAGTACTGTACCAATCTTAAGGAGAGGCATGTATGAGCTGGGCAGGCTGTTTGAGTGGGACAGCATGTAGCATACAACATGAGATGGCTGAGTTCCAATTAGAGGACTGTATGAACTTTCATTATACAATCTCTCTCACACTACATTACATTTAAAAATATATCCTCCCCATTCCAGAACTTTTCTGTAAATCCTGCACTGGAGCAGGAGGGCACACAGAATGATTTGGCATTTAAAACGCCAGCCAAAAAGTAAGAGTTGGATATTTAGGTCAGCCGCTTATAATGGACTAAAGGCAATAATATGAACTAACCCTTTGTAAATGGTTTTGACTGCACATGTGCTGAAACTGTGGATTCTGAACCCACAGATTAACCCTTACTCCACAGTTTATACAGACAACCCTTTCAAAAACAAAGAATGTTATTCCAGTGCATTTGCATCACATTATTAAAAAACATACACAGAATACTAATCCACTGCCAGCCTGGTGGTGCAGAGAGCTAAGGCACTGTAGCACTTTACCTCTTACCACATCGGTGACCCAAGTTCAGGAATGAGCTCAGGTCACTGGGGATCGGTGGAGGGAGAGGGCTGGGAGAGGATCGAGCAACCACTAGAAACCTCTCCTCTCTCAGACTGGGGTGGTGTGTTGTCCGGTTCTTGGCTGCCTCCAGGTGGAGTCTGGTGGTAATGCCTAGCTTGGGAGGCAGGAACCATGGTTCCAGAGCACACGAACACCTCCACATGCATGCACCCACTGTGCCACCACAGGCCCAGGATAAGGAAGAAAATGGAAAAGTTCTGCCCGGGATCTATGATATCCCACCTGCCAGCCCGCTGCTCTGCACTGCATAGTCTGAAGGAGAAAAAGTTTGATGAAAAGAAGAATACTAAGCCATGGTTTCAGTACAAAAACTGTGGTAACTCTAGATCTGTAGAATGGCATTTCACTGATTTACAGTCATGCAATCACAATATCCAAAACCACACGTGAAATTGTAATCTGTGATTTCAATGAAGATGCCATGAAATGCTATCAGAATTCCATGGAATTACTTCAAAAATTGCAAAATGCTCTTTTGAAGCAAAATTGTCTTTGTTCTGTAATTCCACTGGTGGAATGGTGCATTCTGCATTCCATACAGCACTATATGCTGCATTTTATTTTCTCCCATACCCAGACAAGCATTATGAGAAGTCATAGCGCCAATGCTTCCTGATACTTTTTACCACTTCCGGTCACCATGGCTCAATTTTAACAGGGTGCTTTATCCTTGGTCTGGCACTAACCAGACCTCCTCATCCTGCTCTTGCTGGGGTTCAAAGACTGTCTTTGTTGCAGAGGTTGGCGTTAACCAGCTGTGACCTCTGTATCAGCACATTGAGATGGTTTTGGTGGTGTCAGCGTCACTGTCTGTCTGCACGGCAGACTGGGGCAATTTCCACAGGCTAAATGGAGATTGCCTGGGCCCTGATGTTCCATCTTCACCACCATGTCAAACCCTCAGACAGCAATGTGAGTTATTTTTTGGAATAAATGGTCATTTGGCTCTATCCTCTGTAGACAGTGTATCATCTATCATGATTTCTCAGAGACCTCCAGGATAATTTATTGATGGATCTCCACACAGCTAAACTGCACCACCCTCTCTTGCAGGGTCCACATCCATCATGGTTAGCAACAGGGATGACGTGGAAGATCGAGCACCACAGTATTGTTACTCTCCTCCAGTTGTTTGTGCTCATCACTAGAATCATTTGAGGGAACATTGTTTTGTCCTAAATCCCCTAGCTCCATCGCATTCACAAACTAAGTGTCCATTGGCACTGATTACTGGGATACAGTTTGCCTGCAGTGTTCATGGGTCTCAAAACTGCTCTCCTCTGCAAGGTTCACAAAGCATGAATCCTCACCACACTTTTCTACTGTAGCCACACTGCTCAAACTTGGGATTCAAGTGCATGCAGGGTTCAGAGACCAGCTATGAATTCTGTGATGCCCCTTCTTGATGGTGTAAGCTGCTTTAATTTTTATGTCGTTTTGCATGTGTGCAAGCAACATTTTGTGGTACTAGGAAAAATGCAGAGGTGTGTCAGTGTTGGTGAATACAGGGCATGCTTTAGTAGGTGCGTCCCTCATTCTCCAGTTAGCTAGCATGCTAGTGGTGACACAAGTATCATGCAAAGAGCCTCCAACTTGGAACAAATGTGCTACTGCAATTGGAGACAAGCTCATCATGCAGCAGCACAGATGATACACCTCCCCTACGTTCCTTGCCTGGTGAAATATTTCAATAAACATGGTGGTGGCTCCCGCCATCCACCTCTCACAATCCCCAGAAAGCCGACTTTGGGGTGCCCAGTCCCCTGTTGGAATGCCCCCTCCCCATTTCAATTTGTTTGCCAATGGGGGTGCCCAGTCCTCATTGGCATAATGTCACCCCAGTTTAATTTGTTTGCTGATGGGGGTGCCCAATCCCCATCGGCATCATGCCCCCTAACACAGACATGCTGTCTTTGCTGACGGGGGTGCCCAATCCCCGTCGGTTTCTGTCCCTTCCAAAAAAATCAGATGACACACTAGGAGCCCACCCCAGTGTGCCCAAATGTATGGTTTTGTAAAACCTGGGGAAAAAACCTTCCCTTAATGTTTTTTTTTATTTGTCCCTGTAAACAAGATAATTGTCCCTCATCGTCAGGATACCCTTCCTCCACCAGCCCACACCCACCAGCTAGGCACCCACCCCCTCACCCCATACTTACTTCAGGAGATTTGGTGCAGCGATCTTCGGTGGAACAGGAGATGTCTGAACTCTGCAAAAGCTGACTGTGAACTGAAGAAAATCAGGGTAAGTTACGTAATGTCATCAGTGGGGAGTTTCTTTTTTTTTTGGTGGCTGCCTGCCGCACGAGATCCACCCGGTCACAGACCCCTGCACCCACCTCCAGATCGGGTGCACCCATACACTGAGACCCCCTGGCTTACCCCCCCAAGTGGTGCCACAGAACCAACCCCTCTCAAACAGCTCCACGGTCAACAGGAATCGAGCAAGGCAGGGCCACCCTGGAGGCTGATAGGAGCCAAGGGCTGGCATCACGAAGGTGGCCGGCAGCTCTGCATTTCTTTATTTTACCCATTGAGGAGCCGGACATGCACTGATGTCAGTGCAGTAACGTGCAGACATCCGCCGGCTCCTCCCCCATGTAGATGCTCACACCCTGCCAAACACCCAGCCTCTGCTGGGTGTCACTGCAGCATGGCGCATAACCCTCACCCACCCCAAAGGAAGGAGAGCTGTTGCAGGTGCTCAATTCTTCCTTTCCCCTGCTAGCCCCCAGCAGCCTGAGTCCCTTCCCGAACCTGGGTCACCGGCTCAGTGCGAGGTGTGGCATCCAGCACCTCAATTCTCAGCACCATCGGGCCAGCTAATGGGGAGGTTTCAACTTAGGTGGATATTTCAGCCATTTTGTTTACTTTTGGCTCCAAATTTTCAACATGGGGTTCTTGGGACCCCACCCCATGAACACATGCACTGTCATTTCATTATTCAGTCCCAAAAGGTCATTTTGTGGTCACTGTGTGGAATCACCTTTTGGGACTGATTAACAAAATGACAGTGCCACTGTCTATAAGGTGGGATCCCAAAAAGCCTGTGCTGCAAATCTGGTAAAAAATTAAAAAAAAATGATCAGGAACATAAGTGTGCATTAAGTAGTTTCACGCACTCGTAACTTCAGCAATTTCTAATATTTTCACTCCAGATTTTCAACATTGCCATTTTTTCACACCTCCTTATAAACAGTACAGCTGTAATTTTTCACATCCTGCCTGAAATGTGTTTTTGCACATGTGATACACAATAGCGCAGTCGCTGTGGAAAATCAATGTTTGGGACAGATTAACAAAATCACAGTGACATTGTTCATGAGCGGAGGCCCCAAAATGCCTATGTTGAAAATTTGGTTAAAAATATCCCCAAAATAATTGCGTTACAGGCGTGCATTGCGCAGTTTCTAGGCGCACTCGTGACTTCAGCAATTTTTCATATTTTTACTCCAGATTTTCAACATTGCTATTTTTTTACACCTCCTCATGAACAGTATAGCTGTCATGTTTCACATCCTGCCTAAAATGTGTTTTCACACCTGTGGTGCCAAATGGTGCAGTCGCTGTGCAAAATCACCTTTCAGCTAACAAACTGATACTGCCACTGTTTATGAGGTTGGGTCACAAAAAGCCCATGTTGAACATTTGGAGTGAAAATACCAACACACGCCCAGGGCATTAGGGTTTCCAACCATAATGTCCCACACTGTAGCGATTGACAGGCGTCAGGGTTGACAGGATTGTTTGCTGTAATGCTCACACCATTCCACCCCCATGCCCTCCCTGCAGCCACTGACAGGCATTGAGGTGTGTTTGGGACTCTTCAGCCCCACAGCTCACCCCATTCTCCTATACTGCACCCATCTCAGCGTATTTCCGTGTATTTCCCTATGGAATGGGGTGAGCGTAAAGCCCAAAGACCCTAGGCACTCGAGGCAACTTGTTGTGTCTGCAGGATAGGGTGAGGTGAAATGGCATGAGCATTATGGCCGACGACCCAAAGGCACACCCCAGTGCCTGTCAGTCTCTGCAGGGTGGGGGTGGGTTTGGTGTCAGTAGACTACTTCACTGCCTTTCCTATTATGCATCTCTCTGACTCCTGCACTACCAATGCCAAACCAAGCAAGACACCATTCGGCATTGATAAATGCTTATTTATCTATTATATTTTATTTTATTGAATTTGCATAGACATACAACATGCATAATGATCACGTCACATAGCTTAAAAGTAAAACACCTTTAACAAGTAAAACCTATACGGTATATACATTCATAAGAACAGACTAGAGAAAGAAATGCCATACCTAGCTATAACTTTATATAAAAAATATTAAATAGATTCACATTTCATATACTTTTAATAAAAGATATGTGAGAACACTAATTCAGTTACAGTATATGAAACACAGTTCCCCGTTTAAACAAAAGCAAAAAGAGAAACAAGAAAGCCAGAAGAAAAAGATAAAGGAAATGAAAGTGGAGATGTAATAATTAATTACTCAGACCTATTTCTAATAGATAAATAAAAGTTATATGGGGTAACAGTCATATCATTAGACCTATTTAATATAAATAACTGGGTAGCAGTGCTCAACAAGTTAAGTATCTTGCTACAGATAGCCTCCTAGTTAACTATTTAAAAAAAACTCATTTATATCTGATTAGTCATTGCTCTAGATGAAAATCTTTAATAAAAGGGTCTCCATTTATCCCAAACGGCTTTGTTTTGTCCTACTAATGAATGGTCCATTCTTTCAGACCATAAAATTTCCAAACATTCACCTTTCCACTCATTTGAAGTCGAAGCTCTATTTTCTAATCAAATTTTGAGTGTCATGTTCTTGACTGCTGCCGCTTTTAATGGTATTGTGTGTTTTTGTTCTTTGGTCCAGTTTCTTTTTTCTTCAAAATGTCCTATGAAATATGTTTCTGTGTTAAGGTATCCCTGTAACCAGTAAGTGGATATTGAAGACTGTTGAATTTCAGACCTCAAAGCCTGTATATTTAGATAAGCCCAAAACATGCATTTAATGTTGCACTTTACTATCCCGGATCTATTACAATTAGAAGTGGCTCTAATTCCTATTTTATTTAACTGGAAAGGCATATTATAAATATTATATAGTGATTTAAATTATACTAGTTTTATGTTGACTATTTTAAAGATTTTGAGAGAATTTTGCCATATTTTTGTACAATTCCGGTTATCTAAATTTTGACTTAAATCTGTGACCACTATCTTGTATGTTCAATGTCTGAACTCCTGATGGTGTCTAATTCTATTTTATAGTATCTAGAGATTCTAGGCCTTAGTTGTAAATAATCTAAAATATTTTTAATATTCTCATTAACACCTTTGATACCAGTTCCATTAAATAGCTGCTCCTTCACACTACTGCTCAACTCATTATAGAATTCTTGTTCATTGTTAGTCCTTTTTTTTATTAGAGTATCAAATTGACATATCCTTGTCATTGTGAAGAATGTCTTGAATGGTAAATATGCCCTTCACTTACCCTCTGGACTATTATATACCTGGTTATCTTTGGATTTTTCAGGAAGGACCAGAGCCTGGATTTAGTAAGGTTCAGATTTAGAAGACTATACCATCCAAATATAATTGTTATGCTATTTGCAAGAACTTTATTATTAATGGGTTTCTTTGGCTTAGCAAAGATAAGTGATCCCAGATTTAATTCTAATGATTTAGCTAAAGATATTTCTATGTTAAGCCAATTGGATTACCTTCCTTTTCTTCATCCACATTAAACCACTTAGAAATCTGTGTCATCCTACAAACTAGATAATAGTAGTATAGATCAGGTGCTTTCAAACCCCCTCATCTTTGGATCTTGTAAGACTCACATAGGATATCTTACAATTTTTATGGCTCCAGTCTATATGTACTGTGCCATCAAGCTTTGAATGGACATAAAACCCTTTTTAGGAATGGTAAATGGCAATAACAAAAATAAATAAATAACTTTTGGTAAAATATTCATTTTTAGTGATTCAAGTCACCCCCAAAAACCTAATGGCAGAGTGTTCATAGAAACACAGAAACAGAAGTTGGCGGCAGATAAGAACCATAAGGCCCATCCAGTCTGCCCATTTGGATAAAGATTCCTGTATATTATTTTTAAATAGAGACACATTTTTATTAATAAATTTGGTAGGTGTTCTAAATATTTTGATTCCTAGGTATTAAAAAAAATCTTTTCCCCAGCTTATTTACATTTCTACTACATCTTCACTGTGACAGTAATTATTGAGCAGTAGAAAAAAAATTTATCTTTATTTAGTTTAAGACCAGACAGAATACTAAATTCCTTAATGATTTCCAAAATTCTTGGGATTAATTTCTTGGGATCTGAGATTGCAAGTAGAAAAACATCTGCATGCAATGAAATCAAGTGATCTTTCCCTATTAGTATAATGCCCTTAACTTCATTGTCTGCAGACAATCTCCTTACTAATGCATCCATGGTTAAATTAAAAAGCAGAGGCAACAAGGAACACCCTTGCCTAGTACCTTTTTTAAGAGGGAAATTATTTGATACAATAATACCATCTGTAACTACTGTGGCCAATGGACTTTTATATAATAGTCTGACTCATATTATGAATGTAGAAGGAAACTCATATATTTGAAGTACCTAAAATAGATAAGGCCATAATATCCTGTCAAATGTCTTTTCAGCATCTAGTACAAACAGCCCTGAGGGAATTATTGACTTGTTTGCAGCTTCTATTAGGTTGAATAGGTTTCTTGTATTATCTGCTGCTCCCCTATTCCTAATGAACCCTGTCTGTCTGTCTGTTGTCTGTTAAGAATGGAATAACTTTTTCCAATCTGTCTGCCAGGATTGTGGCTAGAATTTTCACATCAGTATTTATTAACATTATTGGTCTGCAATTTTTGCATTCATTTGGGTCTTTGCCAGATTTGTGAATTAAAGAAATAAGCCCTTGGGTCATATTCAAAGGGAGTGCACCTTTAAATAATGCTTCTTTATAAACATCAGTTAATATGGGAGCTATTTTTTCCTTAACCTTATATAAAAGTTTGTAGAATACCAATCTGGCCCTCGTGCTTTGTTCATATTAAGTTTCCTTAGGTTGTTTTAACTTCATGTATCCTAATTTCTTGTTGTGGGTCTGTCCTCAGTTCACCTAATACTTTAGGTCACTCTATTAATCTGTGGAGGAAAATCAGAGGAATCATAGAGTTCTTGATAGAAGTTATAAAATTCCTTGTTGATCCCTGTCACCTGTAACTAGTACATTATCCCTTGCACTTCTAACACTACTAATTCTTGTTGCAATATTATTCTGTTTTAGACACATGGCCAAAATTTTAGATGCCCTTGGGCTCAAGTCTATATAATTAAGTTTTGACTTTCGTATGGCAAATTCTGCTGCTTCCTTAATTGCTTCATAATATTTAAGTTCTTGTTCAGACTGCAAGTCCCAAGTTTCTTGTGAGGTGGCAGTCAACAGTTTATGCTCCTACTCTTTTAATTTATTTGGTATTTCCTTCACCATAGCTTTTTCTTCTTTCTCTGTGCAGCAGCTGTACTAATTAAGACACCTCATGGGTACAGGGGAGGTGACATCAGCCTCGCTTGACCAAGGCACCAGAGTGAGAGAAAGGGAGAGAGCATAAAGTCAGGCCTAGATCAGGCCTAGATCTCACCCCATTCCATTTGCAGTCATATTCACAAGCCACAGTAAAGAAGAATGGGGTGAGATTTAGGCCTCACAACCCCAATGACACACCTCATCAGCTGTCAATCTCAGGATGATGGGCAGGTCCGGAGGGGAGGGGGCAACCCTAAACATTTAATTTCCTTACTTTTTGTGTTTTAACCCTAAATGATGCATTAACAAAGTTTTTGCATAGAATTTCCTTACTTTTTGAGAAAGAATAGAAAAGTAGAAAGTCACGGAAGTTGGTGGGAGCGCAGGCCCGTTGTACCCCATGCTCCCACCAACTTGTAAATTTCTACAACAATTTGCACCTGTTTACATGTTAGACACTTAACAAATCAAAAGTACATACATGGCAGTAAGGGTAGCTACCATATAAGTTCCAAGCCAGTACCAGAATGGAAAATGCTGTCCACAAAACGTAAACTGTGCCACACAATATCTCCACAAAAAATGTGCTGTCTGACATGTAAACACAATAATTCACATTTACAAGGAATCCCAATAACACCCTCCAAATTTAAAGTGAAAAGACCAAACGGTTTCCGAGATATTTAATTTTTAAAAATTGTTAAAAATTGGGCTATCTGGTCCCTCCATATCTGGCCATCTAGTCCCTCCCTTGTGATCAAAGCTCGTGATCAAAGAATCTCATGATCAAAGAATTTGCAGACTCATGATCAAAGAATAAAAAATGGTGAAACTCAATTTGTACCCAAAAGTAAATGAAACCACAGCCATGCCTCGATAGAACAAAGCCCCCTGAGCAAAACCCACCCTTCATTTGTGTTAATAGACCACTCCTGAGCAAAGAAAATAGTTTTTTTCAAGTGGTCATCTAGTCGCACCCTTGCAATCAAAGATCACGGTCAAAGAATCTCGTGATCAAAGAATTTGCAGGCTCACGATCAAAGATTGCTAGCGAGCCACGATCAAAGAATAAAAACATTCAAAACATTAAAAACTCCATTTTTTGACCCCCTGAGTAAAACCCATCCAAGTTTTACTTCAGGAGTGACCCCTGAGCTGAGATATTTGAATTTTTCTGACGGCAAAATGAAAACAGGATGGCGGCCATCACGATCAAAGAATTCTTTGATCGTGAGGAGGGACTAGATGGCCAAAACCCCATTCTTCTTTCACAAAATAACCATATAAATGTTCCCATTGACTTATAATGGGAACTTAAAAGTTTAATCATTTTTGAATGGATTAATATTTTTGCGCCAAATGAAAAGTGGCACATTCCTTGACCCAAGCTCTTTCAGACAAGTAAATGATAAAATTTACATTGGTTACATATTGATAACATTCCAAAGTTTACTAATTTCCCATATATACCCTACCTCTGTTGTTATATTTACTAACTACTGGGACAAACTTTTGAATACAATCCTCTATGTGATTTTTAATAACTTTCCATTTGTGCTCTAATGGCCTATTGGCAAAGTCTTGCTTCCAGCCCCATTCCTGAAAATGATGCATTATTTTGGTGTAGTCTGCTTTCCTATAGCATTTCACCAGTGTTTCCCCACATATTGGTTTCCAGTTTGTTGTCATTTTGACCATAATCATACTATGGTCATTGTTACACCATGGTTCAGATACTCTACATTGAAAACTTCCTTGCTCGATATTAGTGAAAACTAAATCTAAAACATTTCCACCCCTTGTTGGTTCTTTTACTAGTTGTTTCTAACCATTAAATTGTGCGTGGTCCAAAAGTCTATGTCTGCTGGATGAATTAGCTTGCATAACTTCCCAATTAATATCAGGCAGAATAAAATTCCCCATAATTATGATGTCTGAACATGGATCTATTGAATCAAGCATCTCAAAAAACTATTTGTTTCCATCAGGATTTAAATTAGGAGCTCTATATTAACCTACACAAATCTTTATCTTTTTCCTGGTTTGAGAGTAAATAGCTACCCATACCTGCTCAACATTGTTAAATTTTGGTTTGTTGTTCTTTGAATTGCTAGATTCTAAGTCATTTGAAATATAAGTTGCTACTTCCTCACCACGTCTCTCTTTTCTATTGTGGTGATAGACCTTGTAACCTGGTATGTTAATATCGCAGTTGTCATCACTCTACCACATCTCTGTGATCCCACAAATCTGAATTTCATTGTTTTTTAATACAAATTCTAATTGGTCCTTCTTGTCCATTAAACTCCTAGCATTTAGGTATAGTATGTTTAAATTATTATAGCTTAGTTTGTCTCCCCCCCCCCACATCAGGAGTTTTTTGGGGTTCAGTGTCACTGGTGTCAGGACCTCAGTAATTTTCCTACTCAGGCTTTGCTTACCAGCATTATTTAGATATAGGCTGTCCTTTGCATATGCATGTGACTTTTCATAAAAATGTTCCCAGTTATCAATGAACAAAATGTTATCCTGCCTGCATTTAAGCTACACCCTGGCGTTAATTCTTTGAATAGTCAATTTTTTTTCTGGGTGGCATTTATTCTAGGGTAACAGACCAGAGATCACTGCCTTGGCTCCTGTCGCTCTAATAATTTCTCCTACTGTCCTACTGTCACTATTTCTTCTGCAATGTCCTTCTCATGTTCTTTCCCTACATCATTTATTCCTCTGTGTACAACCATGGTTTTGTAAGCTACACCCTTGCTTAGCAAAATACATAATATTTTTTAATATCCTCGATTCATGCCCCAGGAAAACATTTGTTTCTTTTTTTCTGGAGCCGCTAGATAGTTTGATACATTTTATTGGAGCAACATGTATCTTGTACAAAGATGGTATAGTACACAAGCTTTCAGGGGCCCCACAGGTCTCTTCTTGAGGTGAATATCAAACTGAGCAAAATAAGCAGCATTTATATAAACTATGATGCATTGTTTCAGAATAATTTTGATTAGGATAGGTGAGAACAACTTAACAGGAAGGGTGGGTGGGCAATCAATAGCAACAGGTTTATTGCTGTGAGGCAATGATTAACAGGAAGTGCTAAGATATGCATGACAGAGGCTGAATGAATGCTTCAAGGTGTTAATTGAAATGTATCCTGACAGGAATACAGAATAATAAAGATATGAGAGACACAGAGTGCTGGGGGGAAGGGTTCTCAGAAGGAAAAAAACATATCTGTAAAAAGTAACATACAGAATTAAAGTTTTCCATAGTGTGTCATAAATTGTAAATCTAATGTCTCAGTTGAGTCAATTAAAGTTTTGATTAAATTGATATATTTTAGTCACCTTGCCTTTCTCTCCTATGTGTTTTTGAAGTTGTCTCTTAGTATTAGGACAGACAGAGACAGGCCCCAAGAGGGAATGGTCTGGTTAAGAAAAAAGTTGTCCTACTGGTGTGCTGATAATCTGGTTTCCTTTTGTTTGTCAGTGGTGGTTCATCCTGTTTTACAGTGGTTGCCTTGAGGCCCCTGTATAGCAACTATCTGTGCACTTTTTCCCCTGAATTAGGTAAACCACATTACTTGATTGACGTGTAGAACCCATTTAACGTTATTGTGCTGTTCTGGAATGTTTCAATGGTGGTCTGCCTGCATATGTGGGTGAAGGTTTTACATCTCGCATTGTTGCATGGCGTTGTTTCTCTCATTCCATGGTTATTTTGATCTGCTGGGAGCTTGCTACTAATTATTATGTTAGAAAGGTTAGGGGACTGCTTGTAGGCAAGGACAGGTGATTCAGGAAAAACATCTGTAAGTCTTTCATCTCCACTCAGCAGGACAGTGGATTCATGACACGCTATGGAAAACTTTCATACTGTCCATTATTTTTTACAAATATGTTTTTTTTCTTTCTGTGACCCCACCCCCACTCCGGCACTCTTTGTATCTAAGGTCATTGTTATTCTGTGTTCATGTGAGGACACCTTTCAAATTAATGGTTCAAGGCATCCATACAGCATCTCTTGAAAACATCTTAGCACTTTCTGTTAATCATCCCCTTACAGCTATAGACCTGTTCCTATTCATAGTCCACCCACCTTCGCTGTTAAGTTCTTCTCAAGTATCCTAATTATAATTATTCTGAAACAATATATCACAGTGTATATAAATACTGCTTATTTTGCTCAGATTGCTATTCACCTGAAGAAAAGACCTGCGGGGCCCTGAACACCTGTGTACTATACCATCTTTGTACAAGACATATGCTGGAACATATGTTGGTCCAATAAAAGGAGTAGTAGTAGTAATTGTTTATTCTCAGTGTTCAAGAAAAGGATAGCCCAGTTGGGCCCAGGCTCATTTTACAGTGGGGTCCCTCATACACATGACATACACACAGTATTTCATAATTCATATAAATACATTTAAAACAGAAATGTCAACATGTCGTTTACCAATAACAGTAGAGCATCTAGTAATATATATATATATATATATATATATATATATATATATATGAGGAAACTCAAGTTAACCCTTTTCATAATTAATGCAACAGGTCTTGGGCAGGACAGAAACTTTTGAGTAACAGGATTTTATCTGATTCCAATAAATATTCCCCTTGGCAACCTTTAGTGTATGTGATACAAGGTATAAAACTATCCAGTGACTCCTGTTTTCCAAGGACCAAAACATCCAAAAACTATATTTTTCACAAATGTTTAATTTTTGTTTTGTTTTTCACCACTGAATTTCTTTTTTTTTTTTTTTGCAAGGTGGCCCATTTTATAAGTGGCAATACGACGCTCCAGTGCACAATAAAATGTTTAAACTTCCAGTCCATGTATGTAGTTGTAATATATCTCTTGTTTTTATATGTGTGTGTGTCTGTGTGTGTGTATATATATATATACTCTTTGTATTTACCTTGTTTAATTTTGTATTAATATACTAATGAATTCTGTATAATGTACAGAGAAATACAATAATAAAACATATATTAAAAAAAGAGAGAGACACTCCAGTGCAGTGGATGTCATGGGTTAATGCACTTCCAGGGATTGAAAGTACTAGATATAAGCACCTTGTGCCTCACTATGCACCTGGGCATGGATAAACATGTGACAACCACCCCCTGCCATGTCTCAGTGCTGATATGAAAGAACAAAGTAACATAATTGGTTCTTAAAATCCAGTTCATAATAACATTGGAACTAATATTATAAATAGCCTGAGAGGAAAGAATATATCACAGAGCCAGAAGTAATGACTGAAGTAAACAATGCTTTAGCCCATATATAGCTATACTCTTTAACAAAAGACCCATGGTGGATTGATGGGGTGGGGGGCATTATGAATGCCCAGTGCACACATAACATCAGCATTATGCAGTGTCAGTGGCTCAGCAGGTAGCACACTTGCCTCTGAGGCCAGAAGATCAGAAGGTGGTGGAGTCTAGCCCCACACCAGGAACATGGGATGAATCCCAATACTGACACTATAGCGTATCGGGTTGGGGTGCTGCACTCTTGAGGTGCCGTCTTTCAGATGAGATGTTAAACCAAGGTCCCATCTGTCTGTTCTGGTGGTTGTTTTTATTGAAAATCAGCAAAAATCATTCAAATAAACATACCATCATATTACCAAAATTCAGTAATGATCATACATTTTTCCTTGCCCCTCAATAAACAAACATCCTAAGTAACAGGTACATCAAAGTAAGTAACCCAAGGTAAATTTCTCCACATCCCAAGTACATACTGCTAAGTTTGTATGACTTTCTCAGCATAAAAAATAACTTGTACTGCAGTTGTAATTTCATTTACAAGTTCTATGTGAGATATCTTTTTATGTTGTAATGAGAACAGACACCAAGTATTCCAAATATATCATTTGATAATTGCAAATATTACATTTAAAGTACCTTTTTACCATTTTTTCCAATGTACACTATATACACCATATATTAAATTTTCATATGAAACCTGAGAAAATATATCACATCCCCACTGAAGTGCCACATAACACCAAAACCCCTTTATATAAGAACACTTAAAATAAATGTGCCATAGTTTCCAACTCTGCTATACAATGTGGTCTTGAACAATTTCTTTCATTAATCATTTTATGTTTTTGGTTTGCTTTTACATTTAATTTTTCATGGCAACATAACCACTGAATATCTTTAAATTTCATATTTACCCTTCTTTCTGCATTTAAAGCTGGCAAAGTTTAAACATATTTACTCAGACAAGCTGGAAATGTTTCAGATTCAGTAAAGTGGAAGCCTATAACCTGCTGATATATTTGTTTTTTTGTTCTGTTAATTAAATCTGTACTGGTAATATTCCACTGTTTTAATCTCACAAATGTTTCCTTGAAATACTGTGGGGCATGTATTGCTGACTTAAATGCTTTTTGTGTATCATTTACCCACCCTGAATACCATGCTGAGACTGTGTACAATAACATATTTGTCCAGCATTTAGTTTGCTGCATATATAACGGCCTGAAGTTAATGTTTAAAAAATAGCATAGTAGAAACAAAATAGGATTGACAATATTCAATCCTCCTTTTTTCACTGGTAAATAGAGTATAGGATTTAATTTACTACTCCAAATTGCTTGGAAAAATATGCTTAACACAGAGGTCTCCCTTTCCTTTGGTGGTGGAAAAACTGAGCTAATAAACAAAAACAAATAAAGCAAATATGTTTTTACTAAGCACACCCTTTCAAGTTTACTCATTGAACATTTGTTCCATCTGTCAATCATATCTTTTCCTAGTTGAATTTTATTATCCCAGTTTTGGAGATCCTGCCTTAATGCTCCATATTGCACACCTAATATTTTTATTGGTTCCATAGTTATAGGGATCCCTGCAACCTGTGACTGTGCATCAGAAGGTTTCCCCAACCTTCTTCCTGTACATTTTCCTGCATTTAATGAAACCCCTGAGGCTTCACCATATAACCTGCAAAAGTGTATCACAATTTCTGCAGCATATGAATTTTTAACTAATAGGCATAGATCGTCTACATATGCATGAGCTGTGCAAGGAAGTTTCTGTAACAGCGTTGCTATAGGGGTATAAAAAATTAACATCACTTAATAACCATAATAAATGGTCTATACTAAAAACACAAAGGAGAAGACTTAATGGACAACCCTGCCTCACACCTCTATGGATTGGCACCATCGTCCTCAAACACCCATTGTCTACTGGTATAACTACAGCTGTTTTATACATGGCTTGTAACCAAGATACAAAAGTAGCTGGAATTCCATAAAACAATAATGTACAGTGTGCCACAAAAATGTATGATTCACAGAGTTGAAGGCTCTCCTTTGATCCATTGACAAAATAAAGCCATGTAAACCCTGTAAATTTCCTGCTTTTACTACTTCCCTAAGTAAAAGTAACTGATCCATTATTGACCTCCTGGGAATAGCACACAATTGTGCTTTTGATATTACATACAGTGCTACTGACAATAGCCTAGTGTTTAATATTTTAGCCAGAAATTGAAAGTCTACATTAAGTAGACTTATAGGCCTCCAATTATCAATATGTTTTTTATCTCCTTTCCTGTACAAAAAAGTCATTATACCTATAAATATATCAAGTGGCACTTCCCTATTGGACAACATGTAATTAAACACAGCAGCTAATTCATTAATAATCTCTGGGCCTATAAATTGTAGATTTCCGCAGTGAGACCATCCTTCCCTGGTGCTTTGCCTGTGTGCAAAATATGTAAGGCTTTTTCCACTTCTGTAGGTTCTATAGGACATGTGTGAGAGCACAGGACTTCAGCTGGGCACTCAGTAATATAAATTAAACTATATTATTTTGAGAATGCCTCCATATTTTCAGGGTGCTGACTATACAGATTATTCATATAAATTAATACTGTGTTCAAAATATCTGTATAATTAGTGTGTAACTTATTATCATCATCAAGAATAGCCTTCATCTGCTTTTGCTTAACCCTTTCCATGCAGCTTAAAAAGGGACAGATTATATTTAACTTTCCTTGTGTTCCATAATTCTGCTGCATTGTTAAAGACATAGTTTGTTTTCCATGAAATTCCCTCATCTTTTGTAGTGTATGATTAATTTTTGCTGTATAATTATGTTTAGTCATTTATGCCAAACTCATTAAATGTTGTAATTGCTTTCTATGCTTTTGATATAGCACTTTTTCTGCATCCCTGTTCCCTTTACTCAATGCAATAAGTAAATTATGAAGATCTGATTTCAGGCTTTCCCGCCAAAGAAGTGGGTTATCATATATGTCAAAAAGAGGGTTTTTTTTACAAATAACTAAATATAAAATTTGTTGTTTAATGCCCTCAATTTTAAGTAAAGATGAATTACATTTCCAAAGTCCAGGGCCTTGTATATTATGGGATGGCCCTATTATAACATATAACTCCTTATGATCCATGTATTCTACAGTCTCCACTTTTACTGCATGTATTAATAAAGCCTTATTAAAGAAACAAAATCTATTCTTGCAGCAAGATTTCCTTTCTGAAATGTTGGATATGTTCTTGCTGTTTTTTTATAATAAGCATCTACTAATGATGCCATGTGAATGGTATTCTGCAAGGAAGACATATCACTAAATATTTTTTGTGTAGCTGCGCCCCTACCTCTATCTTTATTTGACAGCTCACAATTAAAATCACCTCCCCATATGATGTTTTGAGCTGAAAATAAATATGGGCGTATCTGACTAAAAAACACTACTCTATCAGCTTTCTTCTATGGGGCATAGATATTTATTACCTATAATAAATCCCTTATATTTCATATCCAACAGCAACACCATACCTGGGACTAACCCTAGAATTTTAATAATTTATAGTGATATGGTATACAAAATCCCCACTCCAGTACAAGCTTCCAAGCCCAAATACCAATAGGATATTCCTAAAAAACATTCTTTAGCTGCCTTCCCAGTTTCTGCGTTTGTATGGAGTCTAGAGTCTTGTCAGAAAATTAGATCTGCTTTGCTTGATTTTAAATATGAGAATACCCCTCCTCTCTTAACTCCATTTTTATACTGTTAACATAACAGATATGATTTTTAGCTGTGATAGCATTTTATGTATTTATACAACCCTCAGTGATTTCACATTTTGTTTGCTTTTTGCTGCCATACCTAGTTTTTTTTGTAGATTTACTCTGCCCCTTTTTAGATTCTTCCTTTTTATCTCCTAAATCACTACAGTCAAAGTCCAATAGGACTCCTAAAGAGCTCTCAGACTCATTTCCTGATACTTCAGCCTCAGCTTTGTCAAACAATGGTTGATACATATTAGAAGTTACTGTGATTTTAGGTACCTTTGATGCATGCTGTATCCAGTTCTGCCTTCTCCTGGTGACCATTTTTCTATGCTTTTTCTCTTGGTTAGAAGATGAGGTGGGGGGGCATAATAGCCACATCCAAGGGGGGGTTTTGCCTCAATAATCATGTTATCTCTTTCATCATTATTACTTCCTTCTACTACTACCTCTTCAGGCTGAGTAGAGATACTTGGTTCTGGTTGTTCTGCACCCTCATTTTCACTTTGTTCCAACAAACAGGAGGGGGAAGGGTCTACTGGTATCTCCTGTGCTGGGAGGGTAACATCTCTTTTACCCACAGGTTCCTTTGCTATATGTTTTGAATTCTCTCTCTGTGCCATTGCTACCATAAGCCTCTGCTCCTCAAAATCCCCCGGGCCTGTCATAATACGAGCAACTTGTTCACAGTTAGCATAAGAATGTCCTTTCCCCCACATAAATTGCACACCACTTCATTTTTACATTGATTACTGGTATGTCCTACATTGCCACATACAGTGCATCTTGCCCTATCACATACATTGCTAATGTGCCCAGGAGAGCCACATTTATAGCATGTTTTTGACTGCCCTGTGTAGAACAAGACACCCCTGTCACCTTCTTGAAAACATGAATTTGGTAAATGCTTTAACTCTCAATTTTGCATTCACAGGGTTACTCGCACCCTCCACCCTCCTGTCCATATGTTCTCCTAGTCAAAGATTGCCTCTGGGTGGCCCAGTACAGAACATCTTAGTTTTAACCAAAAAATGAGGTCAGTAACCCTGACCCCCTCATTTCAGAACAAAATCATGACTGTTTTTTTGTCCTGGTTTTGTAAGGGGAATTGCTTCAAAAGGGGACCATAATGGAGAATTTTTACCCTATTACACCTTGCCCAAAATTGCTCCAATCCAGTGTTGAGTTTAAAACTTATATAAAAAGAAGACTCACCAGATATGTGAATCCATCCATATAATTCTGCTGCATTAAATTTTAAACTGCCTTTTAACTGCACTCATCCCACATAAACCCTATCAGGAAATAAATCCAAACCTCCCTTATAGACAAGCCTCATGGAGTTATGTCTCCTAGCTGGGTATACTGGTTGTTGAAAAAAGGAGGCATAAGACCATGACTACTGTCTATCCCCTGGCCAGCCAGTTTTGCTGTTTGTTTGTTCTGACTGGTCACTTAGTTCACTGCCCACATTTTTTTGTCTCCACAGGTTCAGGATTTTCACTTGGAGACTCTTCAGGCCCAATCACATTATGTATTTTGGTGCACTGCTTTGCTCCCAGCATTTTAAAATCTAAAGTCGTATTCTGGTTTAGCTCAAATTCCTGCAGATTTGACAGAGTGTCTGTGTTATTTTGCATAACTGTTTCTCCCACACTCTGCACCATTTTAGATTGTACTGGTTTTGAAAAAGGCACATCTGTATGTGACCCAGCACATAGGTTTACTCCTGGTATTTTAATTGGAGCAAAGCCCAACGTCCATTGTCCCGAGGTCAGAGAGCAAACCCAGCCTGTAGCCTGCAGCGAGCGCTCCACTGACCAGGGCTTGTTACTGTCTTCCCCTAAATCTGCCCATGATGTTTTAGCAGGTATTGATTTTTGTATTACCCAGTCTTGCTGAGGTTTTGTAGAGAAAGGAAAAAATTATCACATTCTCCTGATTTCCCGGATCTGTTTGAAAAACAGTCAGCTGACTGGTAGCAATTTTGTTAGCCTCAGCAGTCCACTACTTATTCTGGGATGCTTCTTGACAACTCCTGCCAGCTGTGGATTGATTACCTAGATGTTGAGTTTCCACAGCAGCTGCTGTAGCTGCATCGAGAGTAGTACTGAGTTCTTTTTTCTTCCTTTGGTATCTCTCTTCCTCCTCTGCCATTAAAGCAGCAATAAATTCCACAATCTGAATGTTTCCTCCCGAAGCTGATTTTGGAGCCGATAAGTCATCCATTTCTTTTTGAATCACCACTCCCCCAGTCCAGTTCATTGCTTTCTCAATAAAACCTGCTGTATCATAGAAGATATCTGCCTCCATTGCTCCCACAGCAGGGAGAGAGGCCAACTCCACAGCCATACCCATGTCTTCCTCCATAGAAAACTAGAAAGATACTGACACAGTCATGGCCAGAGCTTTCCCCTACAGGAGAGTAAGGGAATTTCCTGGGTGTCCTGGCCAAATTTCCCCCAGTTACTAAAAGTACCACAAGCAGCTTAATCTGGTTCTGCAAGTCAGTTTAAATCTGAACAAATATTCCCCTTCCCTTGCCCCCGGGTCACACCTGGAAATGAGCCATGGCTCAGTGTGCCTCTCCTGGTCACAAACTTTCAAATAAATAAATATATAAATAAACAAATTAATCTCTGAAACGACATAGACAGAGTTGAGGCAGTCCAAAGCAGGGCAACTAAAATGGCACAGGATCTATATCAAAAGCCCTTTGAAGAGAGACTGAAGAACCTTAATATGTACAGACTAGAGGAAAGGGGGGGATATGACAGACTTTCAGATACCTCAAGGATATAAATAAGGTTCAAGAGGGAAGTCTTTTTCAGAGAAAAGGATGCATAAGAACAAGGGGTCATGTGATGAAGCTTGAGGGGGGTAGAATCAGAGGAACTGTAAGGAAGCACTTCTTTACAGAGAGGGTTGTGGATGCCTGGAACAGTCTCCTCTAGGAGGAGATGGGAGCAAAAACTGAAACATGTAGGCATGGGATAGGTATAAGGGAACCTTAGAAACATGGGAGGGGGGAAGTCGAAGATCAAGTAGGGTCTACAGTGTGACAGTAGGTAGAGAACATGGGCAGACTACCGGTAGGTTGGCCAAGTGGTCTTTATCTGCCATCAAATTCTGTTTCTGTGCTTCTATTAGTTGCCTTGCCACAAGCCATCAGTATGCTAACACTATCACGTGCCACGCCTGCTACCTGCAAAAATACTTTATAATATAAATAAGTTTGAATGGGTGAACATTGCAAGACATACAGTACCACAACATCATAGTGGATAGAGCTACAAGAACAATTGAGGTTACAACTCTTACATGCTCAGAGCCAGCTTGATATCACTGTGAAAAGTCCTAATCTTGATGTTATTATAGAGGACACAATACAGTAATGGAGCACAAATTATTTGCACAGCAGTTATCCATCAATGCTTATGGAGTGTAGCATAGACTGACATGATGGCACAATAGTCATTTTTGCTCACAGCTAAATTTAAATACTCATTTCTGTATTACATAAATCTCATGACTGAAGGTTGGGTAGGAGGTGGAGCAGTCCCCTCTTCAGCCACAACATTGACGTAGGCCGCTGCTGCACCATCTCCACCACCAGTGGATCCAGAGGGTTCCAGATCTCTTTACTGCAAGGCCATTTTCCTGTCCATTTTGATAAACATTTGCTGATTAAGAAGAGAAGGATGACATCACCAAGACAGTGGAAAATATTATTTTTCAATACCACAACACCTGCAAGCAGAAGATGTTTTACACACTCATTCAGTTTCTGTTCAGCTCATTGGGCTGCCTCAAAAAAGCTTGGAGGTGCTCACCACTGCCACATGGTATACTTAACAGGCAGACAGAGATGGTGCCAGTCTCCAGTGCTAAAGCTACAAAGTGTGGCCTTGGAGGTGTCTCCTTTGCAGGTTTACTTTCTGCATAAGTGGTCCACTTTTGCCATTGGCCACTAAAAGGTACCATGGTGAGGTTGGTTGAAGAAAAACTGAGGAAACAAAATCAGGGACACCTTCAAACAGTTCTTCCTCTGTGGGCAACCACTGTACAGATGGATAGTTAGTGGTTGATGGCACTAGGGAAACTACAGAACAAGTCCTCTGTACTTGGAAGATGGTACAGTAGATGGTGAATTCATCTCTGGTATATTAAAAACCTATTTTGAGCTCAGAATGCAGGAATAAAGAGAAGAAGAAGCCAGAGACCAGACTCCACCCCATGCTATCCCCAAGCCCACTGAAAGTGGTGCTGTGGCACACTGGATGGTATTCATTTTGACTGTGGTAACTCAAAAGAGCTGGAAGGGCAGTTAAGATTAGAACAGAGCCAAAACAATAATTCTTTTATCAAATAAAGTGTAAGAAGAAGTGTAACTAAGGTGTAAACTACAATACACTTATAAATCAACTGACAATACTGTACAGTTTATGTGTGATGTACTTCACATTGGGACATTAGTCTCTCTTGAACATACCACGTAATACACATTCAGTTTAATATTGTTAATACTGTTAATATAAACTGAAATGCAAGTACACTGTTTACTTTTATGGTAAAAATTGTTCATGTACATACAGTAATTATGGTGGTCATATTTTTGGAAAAGGATGGCATTACTTGAGGACTGGGCTCTGGCCGGAGCCAAGATCCCTCTCTGGTCGGGGGCGGGATCTTATCTGAGGCCGGGGATGGGGAGATGTCCAGAGATCTTGATTGCTCTGAGGTGCATGCAGTGTCCTAGGGCCATTTCTGAATGGCAAGCCCTAAGGCAGGGAGGAATCTTGGACTTTGCCTCACCAATCATTATCATATGAGGCACAGGACAACCATGCTACTGTGGAGTGGAGCCAGGCATGGTACTTCTTACACTTGGGGGATCAAGATCTAGTGCCCTTTGCAGATGCTTCAGCTTGTATAGTGGCTACCAGCATGAGGCAAAATTTGAGGGTTTATCTTAAGACTCTGAAAACAGGTAGGGAGATACAGGAGTCCTTAACCTGATGAAGTTGCTTGTAGCCCTGCAGAAGCTCCTTCCAGTCCCAGATAGGTCCTTGCATATAAATAAGGAAAAAATAAACTCATAGTTTCTGCTGGTAAAGCCATAAGGTGACTGACAGTCCTGCATCTGAAGAATGTTAAATTGAGAAGAAGATGCCAAAAACTGGAACAATTAATGTTTGTAGTCCTGGAACTGCACTCTGAGTAGCCATGGGAGCAAACTATCCAGCTGGAGCTGGAGTCCCAGAGTAAGAAAGCGCACCAGAATGCCCAAAAAATTGCAGCTGCACCTACTAGTAAATGTGCAGCTGGGTGCAACATGACCAATGCTCTATAGAAAACATGTGCAGCCATGAGTAACATGGGCACCATGCTAACAGTGCAAGTGCAGCTGTGCTTAAGATGACCGCCATGCAACCAATTATTGGAAAAAAACTCTGCCTTCCCTAAAAGGTGCTGCTTTGAACATGCAGGCTTATGCACCAGGGCCTACTCCTCAACATTCACTCAATCTTTCTGGCAACCAGAAAGTGGGGCACTCCCATTTCCTTCAGTGCAGAGAACTGCCCACTGCCTACATGGTCCAAGAGGGGAGCCGTGCCTCCTGGCACCAAGGGGGAGATGATCTAGCAGCCCATCCTGGGCTGCAGCCCTTGGCTCCTCTGGTAGCATCCCCAGCAGCACTCCAAGTTAAATGGAGATCCCAATGTTTTCCATTATTGGGGACTGTGTAGCAATGTCAAGAATAAAAATAAAAAAACAAAGAAACAAAGGAAAGCCCAAAAATAAAAAGTGCCCTGCAAGGTACTGAGCTGTTTCCAGCTTACAGGACAGATAAAAAACACTGGGGGTTATGGGATAAGGGGCATGTTCTCATATTCATTGTTTTTGTATTTTATTTTTTGTGATGGTTCCTTTGTTCTTACCTAGTAAATACACGTTAGATTGGCATTAACTGTGGAAACAATGTCACTGAAGTTGTACATTTCTTAATAACTATAGCATTGTTACAAAGCCAATAGGTAATTATGTAAATTAATGTTTTTTTGTTGTAAAGTTAAACAATATGCAGTAGTTGCATATCAATTAATAACATTAAATTGTATGTGTATTCAGTTGAAGTTTCATGAGAGACTGATGTCCCAGTGTGAAAGTACATCACATATACAGCATTGGCAGCTGATCAGTTTAAGGGTAAGTGGTTATCTGCAGTTTCATTGTAGTTCTACCTTACTTATTCTTCTACTAACACCTTTAAGTGCTAGTTCCTATGTATTTATCTAGCAAATACATATTACATAGACATTAACTGTGAAAACAATGTAATAGAAGCTGCATGTTTCTTGATAGCTACGGCATTGTTACAAATCCATAGTGTAATTATATAAATGAATAAGTGTTACTATATAAGTAAACCACGTAGTTGCATATCATTTAACAGAATTAGAGTTAATGTGTATTAAACAATAAGTTCATGAGATACTGATGTGCCAGTGTGAAAGTACATCACACATACAGCATTGACAGTTGTTCAATGTAAATGTATAGTAGTTATCTGCAGTTGCATTATAGTCCTGCCTTAATTACACTTCCTATTGCACTTTGTTTTAAGTGTCAGTTGCTGTGCACTTGCCACTTACCTTGCAAATACATGTTAGACAGGCATTAACTGTGGAAACAATGCCACAGATTTTGCCCATTTCTTAATAACTATAGCACTGTTACAAAGTCAATTATGTAAATGATTGACATTTACTATATAAGCAAACAATGTAGTTCCATATCAATTAACAGTATTAGATCATGTGTTCATTAAGCAGTAAGTTCACGAGGGGCTGATTTCTGAAGGATAACGTACATCACAACCACAGAATTGACATTTGATAAATGTAAGTGTATAGTAGTCACAGTACCAGCAGTTACAGAGTAGTCATAACTTAGATACCCTTCTTCTTGCACTTTAAGTGTCAGTTTCTGTGCAATTACTTGACCTATTAGGTAAGCAATTACTATGAAAATAATTCCATGAAGCTACACATTTCTTAATAACTGTAGCATTATTATAAGGCCAATAAATAATTATGCAAATAAATGATTGTTATTGTATAAGTATACAATGGAGTTGCATATCAAGCAAGCATGAGTTAAGTGGTAAGTTCATGAGACTGATGTCCCAACGTGACAGAACATCACACATGCAGCACTGACAATTTATAAAGATAACTGTATAGTAGTTACCTTGTAGTCCTACCTTAGTTACCAGTCTTCTTATACTTTTAGTGTCAGTTTCAGTGCACTTACCTTGCAAATACATGTGAGATAGAAATTAATTTTAGAAACAATGCAAAAGAGGCTGAAAACTTCTGTGCTGGCCAAAATGTACCTTTCTTTGGCTCCTCCCCTTCCTGTCTGGCTACCCCTTGTCCTGGCTCCCTGTCCCTCTCCCTACCGCCTCCCCCATCTGAGCAAACCATCTTACTAATAAGGGAAGGGTCCACCAGACAACTTGGTCTACCCCTTAAAGGGCAAACTTCATTATTTCTTAACCATAAAATCATTACAAAACCAAATGATAATTATGCAAATGAAATATTTTAGTGTATAGTTACAAATCAATTAGCAATATTAGACTGCATGTCTATTAACCTGAAAGTCCATGAAGAACTGATTTACAGAGGTGGAAGAGCATCATCTACAGAGTTGTCAGTCAATTCGTTGAAGTGTAGCTGACTGAAGTCACAGTGTAATCATATCTTAGTTACCCTTCTGATTACACTTTGAGTTTTCTATGTGATTTCCTTTCAGATACATGTCAGATAGCCATTACCTGTTAAATCAGTGCAAATGACCTGCATAAATTTGTAGTTGCACTTGTCAGAACAAATGTAAGAATGCCAAAAGAAATAGCATAGTAGTTGCACAATAGATTTGCTGTTACAATTTGCAATAGCTATTACATATGTAGTTACCCTTGTATGAACAAATTACTTGATGGTAGAAGAGATACAGTGGTAGTTGCACCATAGATTTACTTTTACACTTTGCAACAGCTACCACCTGTGAAGTTACACCTGTCAGAATGAACTGATTAGTTCCAAAAGGGAGACAGTATTAGCTGCATATGTAACTATTTATTCAGGCAAATTGTGTAACTACACAATTCACAAATGTGAAGCACATAACATATAGGATAAAGTATGGGTCTGGGTGTGTAATGAGAATTTACACACACCCTTGGGGTTTATGTGAAGCATCTAACCCCGAGGGTGTGTGTAAATTCGAGATTACACACCCAGACCCATATTTTATTTTATATAATTGCTGGGTTTTCCTTTTTTCGCCTTAGCAATTGTATAAAATAAAATATAGCTGTGCAGCCGGGGTTTCGTGAAGGTGAAGTGCATGGCCGCAGTCGGCAGTTTGATTTTGTAATTTTTTTTTTTATCTTGTGCACAGCACTGACTGAGGCAGGTTTTGCTTGGTTTTTTTTTTTCGTAGTTACCGCCTAGTCCAGGCGGTGGTTTGCTGTCCGTTAGTGGCTCCCCAAGCAGGCAGGTGGTGAAGCGAGGAAGTGCGGTGGGCGCATGTGCACAGTTAGGGAAATCATGTGCTTGTTTGCCGTAATGAACACTCCTTCATTACGGCAAATTATGCCACGGTTTCCCTATGGGAAAAAAGGGAAACCAGTAATTATAACTACATAGTAGGCTTTTAGTAGGTACATGTAACTGCACAGTAGTTACACTGCAGTTAAACTGTAGTTACTGACACTTAAAAGTGTTACCAAAGAACGACATTCCAGTAATACTCTCAAAACAACAGCAGGCTGGCATTTCCATCCTCTGGATGCTGTCAATATATGCACAAGGGTCTCAAGCATTTTGCTTTTGTATGTCATTCCTCCCCATGCTTTGATTGTTTCACAGTCCAGGCCTTTTTCTCTCTCTATTTGTCCCACTGCTGATTGTAATATCTAAATCTGCATTGATCTTCTCACAGTCAAGAAATGGCAGCCTGTTCACCGCAAACAGCTGCGTGGCACTTTTTGTAATTTCAGAGACCAGGATGCTATCTCCTGTGGACTGAAGAGTGCAGCCAGACCTTACATAAGACTGGCCTGAATGCCACAGCAGCAGCCATCTTAAACCTTGCAAATTTCTAAATTAATCTAGCCCTCACAATCTCACACTCTCTCTCCCTCTCTCATCTCTTACATTCTCAATAGAAAACTAAACCATGAGTGCCATAGACTCCACTCATAGTATACTATACTTCTTTTGTCTGGATAATCAGGTATAACAGATTTTTTTTGGTCTCCAAAACCATTTTGCATTGGTGCCTATAATGAGTTTTCCTGTTATACCAAAATAGAGTGTCCATCTATATCGGACAGCAGGCAATACCAATATGTACTGAATCCAGTACTTAATCCTAGCTTTGTCTCATCTCATCACTAGAGGTCACCAGTGCAACACCACGGGTGCCTGAGACCAAGTTAAACAAGAAACAAGAAACTGGAAAAGTATTTTTTTTTTATTATTATTAAACAGTTTAACTCCCTAAACAGCTAAGCGTACTTATTACTGTACTTGTAGTGAGGAGAGGCATGCAGGAGCTTGGCAGGCCAGAAGGGCTGGGTGGGCTGACAGACAATCGGTTAGTGATCAAATGCTACATCCTGTGAAGAATTCAGAATCACTGTCAGTTGGGGGCATCTGCAACTGACCACAAACAAGTATTTGGTTTGTAAAGTTTGTAAAAGTTGTGTTTAAACAGTTCCCTGATACTGATCTTAAATAGCAAATGCCTATGCTTACTTGATTGCAATACTGTACCAGTTTTAAGGAGAGACATGTATGAGCTGGGCAGGCTGTTTGAGCAGGGCAGCATGTAGCATACAACATGAGATGGCTGAGTCCCAAATAGAGGACTGCATGAACTCTCATTTTCATACAATCTCTTTTACACTATATTATATTTAAAAATATATCCTTCCCATCCCAGATCTTTTCTATAAGTCCTGCCCCAGAGCAGGAGGGCACACAGAATGATTTGGCATTTAAAACACCTGCCAAAAAGTAAGAGTTGGATATCCAGGTCAGCTGCTTATAGTGCACAAAAGGCAATAATATGGACTAGCCCTTTGTAAATGGTTTTGTCTGCACATGTGCTGAAATTGTGGAATCTGAACCCACAGATTAACCCTTACTCCACAGTTTATACACACAACCCTTTCAAAAACAAAGAATGTTATTCCAGTGTATTCACATCACATTATTAAAAAACATACACAGAACAGCAATCTACTGCCAGCCCAGTGGTGCAGAGAGCTAAGGCACTGTAGCGCCTTACCTCTTACCACATAGGTGACCCAAGGGGTCGGTAGAGGGGGAGGGTTGGGAGAGGATCAAGCAGCCATCTGAAACCTCTCCTCTCTCAGACTGGAGTGGTGTCTTGTCTGGGCTCTTGGCTGCCTCCAGGTGGAGTCTGGTGGTAGTGCCAAGCTTGGGACCGAGGTTGAGGGGTTGAAGGAACCATGGTTCCAGAGCACATGAGCATCTCCACATGCATGCATCCTCTGTGCCACCACGGCTCCAGGATAAGGCAGAGAAAATGGAAAAGTTCTGCCTGGACTCCATGACATCCCACCTGCCAGCCCACTGCTCTGCACTGCCACCTGACCGAGACTCAGCAACTGAATATGGGTCTCCAGATGGTGGGAGGATGGCCCTTCCCTGCCTGGCCCCGCCATAGGGGGCAATCTGTGGGGGTCTAAGGGACCCAGCTGGGGTTGAAGTATGTCGCTGAGCCAGCCAGGACAGGGACTGGACCGATAAACCCTAACTGGGTATACTGAAGGAGAAAAAGCTTGATGAAAAGAAGAATACTAATCCACTGATTCAGTATAAAAACTGTGGTAACTTTAGATCTGTAGAATGGCATTTTACTGATGTACAGTCATGCAATCACAATATCCAAAACCACACATGGAATTGCAATCTGTGATTTCAATTAAGATGCCATGAAATGTTTTCAGAATTCCATGGAATGCCGGCCCGCTTGCGCAGAGGTTGGATTTCTGCTTGCGATGCCAGTGACCCGGGTTCGGGAACGGACTCGGGTAGCTGGAGGGCCAGCTGGGAGAGGAGGATCGAGCACCCAACAGCTGCTCTCCTCCTCTGGGGAGGGAGGGAGGGGATACTTGTCCCGCAACTCTACCGCCACCTGGGTGACCACGGGTGGAGGTGCAGCGGGACTGCATAGAAGGGAGGGAGGACGTGGGCTGGAAACCGGAGACAAGTGCACATCGTGCGACGCCCCTAGGTCTCCCCAGAGTGCTCACGTCCTGTGGGAGGGGACAGAAAAATGGAAAAAGGTGCCTGGCATGGAGGACGTAGACGGAACCCGACTGCCCCAGATAACCAATAACCGGGCTACCGATGGCTGCCGCAGATGGACCACCTGACACACACTAATGGACTGGAAGGGGTTAACGGGGATACCTCCCTCCTCCCGCCCGAGGGGGTAGGCCGAGGCAGCATGGAGGTAGGTCCTAGCGACACCACGGTAGATACCCGGGGAAGGACTAGGGGAGTTCAGTCTAGGGATTCCCAGAAGAAGTTCCACCACGCCAGAGAGAAGGGGGATTAAAAAAAAAAAAAGAATTCCATGGAATTATTCCAAAAATTGCAAATTGCACTTCTGAATTAGAATTGTCTTTTTTCTGTTATTCCCCTGGTGGAACGTTGCATTCTGCATACTGTACAGCACTATATGCTGCATTTTATTTTCTCTCACACCTAGACCAGTATTACAGGAAATCATGGCTCCAATGCTCCCTGACACTTATTACCACATTCTGGTCACCCTGTCTCAATTTTAAAAGAGTGCTTTATCCTTAGTCTGGCGCCAACCAGTCCTCCCAGTTCTCTTCTTGCTGGGGTTCAAAGACTGTCTTTTTTGTAGAGGTTGGCATTACCAAGCTGTGACTTCTGCCTCAGCCCATTGAGATGGTTTCGTTGATGTCAGCATCACTGTCTCTCTGCATTGCAGACTGGGGTAATCTTCATAGGCTAAATGGAGACTGCCTGGCCCCTGATGTTCCATCTCCACCACCATGTCAAAGTTGGAATGAATGGTCATTTGGCGCTATCTTCTGTAGACAGTGTATCATCTATTATGATTTCTTGGAGACCTCCAGGGTAATATATTGGCAGATCTCCACAGGACTAAACTGCATTGCCCCCTCTGACAGGGTTCACATCCATCATGGCTAGCAACAAGGATGACACATGTAGAAGATCAAGCAGCACAGTATTCTTACTCTCCTCCAATTGTTTGTGCTCATCACTAGACTCATTTGGGGGAACACTGTTTTGTCCTAAATCCCCTAGCTCCATCATATTCACAAACTGAGTGCCCATTGGCACTAATTACTGGGATACAGTTTGCTCACAGTTGTCTCACAATTGTTCTCCTCTGCAAGGTTCACAAACCATGAACCCTCTGCATTATTTTCCACTATAGCCACACTGCTTGCACTTGGGACTCAAGTGCATGCAGGGTTCAGACACCAGCTATGAATTCTGTGATGCCCTTTCTTGATGGTGTTGACTGCTTTCATTTTTCTTATCAATCATATTTTATTGAATTTGCATAAACATACAACATGCATAATGATCACTTCACATAGCTTAAAGTAAAACACCTATAACAAGTAAAACCTACACTATATATACAGTACATTTATAGGAACAGACTAGAGAAAAAATGCCATACCTACTGTATCTATAACTTTCTACAATAAATATTAAGTAGATTCACATTTCATAAACTTTTAATAAAAAGATGTGCGAGAACACTAATTCAGTTATAAGAAATCCAGTTCCCCTTTTAAACAAAAGCAAAAAGAGAAACAAGAAAGTCAAAAGAAAAAGATGGAGATGTAACAATTAATTACTCAGACCTATTTCTAATAGAGGAATAAATGTTATATTTGTTAACAATCATATCATTAGACCTATTTAATGTATATCACTGAGTAGCAGTGCTCAACAAGTGAAGTATCTTGTTACAGACAGCCTCCTAGTTAACTATTTAAAAAACTCATTTATGTCTGATTAGTCGTTGTTCTAGATGAAAATCTTTTATAAAAGGTTCTCCATTTATCCCAAAAGGCTCTGTTTTGTCCTACTAATGAATGGGCCAATCTTTCAGATCAGAACATTTCCAAACATTCACCTTTCCACTCATTCAGAATTGGAGCTCTATTTTCTCATCAAATTTTGAGTGTCGTGTTCTTGACTGCTGCCGCTTTTAATGGTATTGTGTGTTTTTGTTCTTTAGTCCACTTTCTTTTTTCTTCAAAATATCCTATGAAACATGTTTCTGTGTTAAGACATCCCTGTAACCAGTCAGCGGATATTAAAGACTGTTGAATTTCAGACCTCAAAGTTTGTATATTTAGACAATCCCAAAACATATGTTTAAGGTTGCATTTTATTATCACACATCTATTACAATTAAAAGTGGCCCTAATTCCCATTTTAGTTAACTGGAAAGGCATATGATAAAGATTATGTAGTGATTTAAATTGTACCCATTTGATGTTTACTGTTTTAAAGATTTTGAGAGAATTCTGCTATATATTTGTCCAATTCCAGTTATCTACATTTCTACCTAAAATCCTGTGACCACCATCTTATATGTTCATGTCTGAACTCCTGATGGTGTCTAATTCCATGTTATAGTATCTAGAGATTCTAGGGCTTAGTTGTAAATAAGCTAAAAAAATGTTAGCATTCTCAGTAACACCTTCCGTACCAGTTTCATTTGATAGCTGCTCCTTTACACTACTGCTCAACTCACTATAGAATTCTTGTTCTTTGTTTGTTAGTCCTTTTTTTTCTATTAGAGTATCAAATTTACATATCTTGTCATTGTGAAGAATGTCTTGAATGGTAAATATCCCCTTCACTTACCCTCTGGCCTACTATGTACCTGACCAGCTCTGGTTATTGTCAGGCGGTTTAAACCTCACTTTTAGGTTTTTGACAATATCGGGAATGCAAGTAATCACAGACATGTTGCATTAAAGTAATAAACTTGTTTATTACTACCAAAAAGGATAAAATCACAGTTGCCCTAAGCAGTTTTTACCAATACAAACTGGGAACCAGTGCTAAGCGTTTTTTATATCTTGAGGTTTTTTTGTGTCTCTTGGGATCTCCGAGGTACAAGACTTAGTGTATCACATTATATGCTTATGATAATTACTATGGTTACTGTAAGATATAAACATTTCTAGTTACAGGGATGAGCCCTATTGGCTAAATTAGAGGAGGCTCCACGGTCCAAGATAACATTAGACAATTTTGTAGGAGTCATTAGTTTGTGAAACAAAAGAGTTTTTATACAGAGTCTTACATAACTCAGTGTAGTAGTACAAATCACCAAAAGGTGGCAATGCTGACTTATATATTATAATTATTTTAAGGACACAGGTGTCCTAACATCTTGTAAGTAAGAAATATACAGAAAATACATAGAAGAATATATATATATTAGCAAGCAAAGTATATTACAACAATATGAGTACATATTTTGACATCTACTCTTATACGGTAGATGTTTTTAGCCTTATATGTTAGTATAACATATACCTAAGCACTAGCTGTCGATGGTGTACCTCTGAGGGTACCAATAAGGGTACAGGGACCTCATGTAACATTATGTTTGGATTTTTCAGGAAGGGCCAGAACCTGGATTTATTAAGGTTCAGATTTAGAAGACTATACCATCCAAAAATAATTGTTATGTTATTTGCAATAACTTTATTATTAATGGGTTTCTTTGGTTTACCAAAGATAAGTGATCCCATATTTAATTCTAATGATTTAGCCCAATATATTTCTATGTTAAGCC
Organism: Neoceratodus forsteri; assembly: GCA_016271365.2. NCBI lineage: Eukaryota > Metazoa > Chordata > Ceratodontiformes > Ceratodontidae > Neoceratodus > Neoceratodus forsteri. The sequence goes on from CM028132.1 coordinate 657,115,576, forward strand.
ATTTGGATTACCTTCCATTTCTTCATCCACATTAAACCACTTTGAAATCTGTGTCATCCTACAAACTAGATAATAGTAGTATAGGTCAGGTGCTTTCAAACCCCCCTCATCTTTGGATCTTGTAAGTCTCAAGTAGGACATCTTACAATTTTTATGGCTCCATAAGTACTGCATCATCACATTTTTGATGGACATAAACCACTTTTTAGCTATGGTAATGGTAACAACAAAAATAAATAAATAGCTTTTGGTAAAATATTCATTTTGAGTGGTTCAAGACACCCCCAAAAACCTAATGACAGAGTGTTCCATTTGGATAAAGATTCCTGTATATTATTTTTAAATAGAGACACAGTTTTATTAATAAGTTTGGTAGGTGTTCTAAATATTTTGATTCCCAGGTATTCAACAGAATCTTTTTCCCAGCTTATTTCCATTTCTACTACATCCTCTCTGTGACAGTAATTATTTAGTGGTAGGAAAAAAGATTTATCTTTATTTAGTTTATGTCTAGACAGAATACTGAATTCCTTAATGATTTGCTAAATTCTTGAGACTGATTTCTTTGGATCTGAGATTGCGAGCAGAATAACATCTGCATGCAACAAAATCAAGTGCTGTTTCCCTTTTAGTATAATGCCCTTAACTTCATTGTCTGCAGACAGTTTCCTTACTAATGCATCCATGGTCAAGTTAAAAAGTGGAGGTGACAAGGGACACCCTTGCCTAGTACCTTTTTTAAATGGGAAATTATTTGATATAATACCATTCGTAACTACTGCGTCCACGGGACTTTTATACAAAAGTCTGACCCAATTTATGAATGTAGACGGGGACTCATATATTTGAAGTACTTCAAATAGATAAGGCTATAATAACCTGTCAAATGCATTTTCAGCATCTAGTGCAAACAGCCCAGAGGAAATTGTTGAGTTGTTTGCAGCTTCTATTAGGTGCAATAGGTTTCTGCTTCTCCCCTATTCCTAATAAACCCTGTCTGTTGTCTGTTAAGAATGGAATTACATTTTCCAATCTGTCTGCCAGGATTTTTGCTAGTATTTTCACATCAGTATTGATTAATGTTATTGGTCTGTAATTTTTGCATTCATTTGGGTCTTTGCCAGATTTGTGAATTAAAGAAATAAGCTCTTGGGTCATATTCAAAGGGAGTGCACCTTTTAATAAAGCTTCTTTATAAACATTAGTTAATATGGGAGCTATTTCTTCCTTAACCTTTTACAAAAGTTTATAGAATACCCATCTGGCCCTGGTGCTTTGTTCATATTAAGTTTCCTTATGGTTGTTTTTTTTTTTATTCAAGTTTATTGACAACAATCAGGTACATCATATTTTTATACTCAATTTATATCCATGTAAAAAGCATATAAGAAAACAGCTATGCTACTAAATGATACATTTAGTCACATTACTTCTTAATTCATTAGACGACAATGTCTTATATTAGGCAGTCAAAATTCCCTCAGTGTTATGGCTCCAGTTGATATATGTTTGCCTCTTGGAATCATATCACCTCCTGCATATCTTCCCCCTCCTAACCCCCAATCAGGGATTAACCTTGAACAGGTAAAGTCCCTGTTTGTGTTGTAAAGTAGTTAAGGAGTTAGTCATTAGATTCACTGTTGGAGCCATGCCAGATCTCCCATCTAGTCCACCTTCTTATGTATAAAGTGGTTCTGTTATTGATTTTGTAGGTGAGTTCCTCTAATTCAGATATGCTAGTCACTGCTTTTATCCAATCTTGTTTGGTAGGGGGATTAGGGTTTAGCCATCTTTTCATGATGTTCTTATGTGCAGCAGTTATTAGGATGGCCCAGAGATACAGTGAATCTGTATCTCTCAGCCCCATGGGGGGGGGTCTCCCAAGATTACTGAGGGCCACCTTAGCAGCAGTTGCAGAGAGAAAATGTCTTCAAGAGCCCCAGAAACCTCTCTCCTATACAGTATTATACAAATACACTTGAATTAATTTCTGACGGTATGCAAAAATGAAAAAAGGCATACAGATATAAAAAAGTTATAATTTTGACACATTTCATATATATCTGTTAGTCTATATGTTACCATAACAATTTTTATTAACATATATATAATTTAAAGACAATTCCCTATATATGCATGCTATTGATTTTATTTATATTTAAATAGACCCTCCCCCCACCCCATCCTCTAGAATATATAAAACAAAGGTGGTAAAGATTCTATAATCTGTCTCCAAGAAAGTTCCTGATTTTCTTGTGCATATTCCATTTCTTCTCATAGTGCTTCATGATGTGCCACTTTCCTAAGCATATACCACCATTTCTCTTCATTAAATTTTTATCAAGCGGGGGGCATTCCAGTTCTCAAGTATTAACCTTTTTGTCACCATTGTCCCAATACAAAAGAGTCTGCTGTCTCTTACATTAAGGTGACAGTTTACAATGTTATTACATATCCTTGCTTCAAATTGAAACTGAGTGGTTTTAGACAAAATTTGGCCTAATAATTCATTGGTTACTTTCCACCATTATTGTACATAAGAGCAGTCCCATATATAATGGTATAAATCCCCTAGTTTCCCACAATTTTGCCAGCAAAATTTCTGACCTGATTTAGCTATATTTTCTAATAAGCCTAATCAATAATTTTTTTTTCTGAATAGATTTATTTTTTGCAAAAATATAGTCCTTGTTTATTTGGATTCTTAAATGTTTTCATTGCTGTTCTGTAAATTTAATATTCCCATCTTGGTTCCATTTGCAACTCAATTTATTCCAAGGGTTCTTGATGTTACAACTAAGAAGATTATATATTTGTTTTAAAGTTTTTCTGGGAACATTTTGGATAATTTTCTTTTGTTCTTTTTCTATAAAGATCAAATCTCCATCTTTTTTGGACAGATCTGTTTCTGGAAAATATATTTGAGGGTTAGATAAACAAAAATACTCTGATTTTGTAAAAATGGGTACAATTTTTTGAAATGTATTAATTTTATAAATTTTGATCCATCTATTAATTGTGATGATGTGGACAACTGTTGATTCATTTTTTGCTCAAATTTCCATATTAATCTATTCCTTTAACCTTGGTGTTGCTCCAAATATGTAAATATAACCAGTGGTATAATTTACTTAGTTGAATAAACCTACCTGCTTGAATAATATTATTTTTTGCTGGTATAAAAATAGATGGGAATTTTAAGCTGGTACCTATATTGTTTAACCAGCTGTCTGAGTCTGCTTGATTAAAACCTTGTAAAAAAAAATAGTTTTCCAAACCATATCACTTTCATGCCTCGAAAATGCCCAGTCCTATAACAATTTAATTTGATACAAGACAGCATATCTCTTTGGATCAGGGCAACTGTAACCTCCTTCTTTCATGGGAAAGGATAGCTGATTCCATGAGATTTGGGGTGTCCCCCATTTCCATAGAAACTTCACAAATATGCATTTTACTTTACAGAACCATGTTGATGTAGGTAGACCCACTATATTATGTATAACAAAAATTAGATGTGGTAGCGCCATCATCTTGATTGTTTCTATATGTCCCCATAGTGACAGTGAAAGCTTTTCCCAGTTTTCCAACAACATCTTCATCCTGGCCCTGGCTTGCTCATAATTTACCTTAATAATATCAGATTGATTGTTTGATAATGTTATTCCTAAATATCTTTACTTACTATAAATTCATTACTGATTTCTGGTTTAATTTTGTAATCAACCTCATATATTTCAATTATATATTTTTGTTTATTAAGTACATAACCTATTAATGAGCCATAACTTTCTATTTCCTGTAGAATTTGTGGTATAGTGGTGTTAATATCCTGTAAAATAAGAAGAATATCATCAGCAAATATGTTTAATTTGACCTGTTGTTTTTTTTATAAATTATTCCCTTAATTTCTTGATTATCTCTTATTTTATACAAGATGGGCTCTAGGCCAGGATGAAAAGTACTGGAGAAAGGGGACAGCCCTGTCTAACACCATTTATCATCAGAAAAGATGGACCCAAATATGAACTGATTACAAAGCATACTGTAGTATTGTTGCACAAAGTTCCTATAAGTTTAAGCAGTTTCTCTGGAATGCCACTATACTATAGAACTATAAGCATAAATGTTCTGTCTAAAAGATCAAATGCCTTAGATGCCACTATGGCAATTGCATGGGACTGTAGTTTAATTTTTTGTATATTATGAAAAAGGGATTGAACTTTTCTATTTGCCTGTGCCAATGTCCTACCCTTTATAAATCCAAACTGATCATGTTTTATGCACGTAGGGATTTCTTCTTTGATCCTATTGACAATTAAATGTGCAAGAATCTTGTAATCCAGATTAAGGAGAGCTATTGGCCTATAGCTCTCGATCTTTGCAGGATTTTTATCTTGTTTCAAAATAAAAATAATTTTAGCTTCCTACATTAAGAGTGGTATTTGTGTTTCTTGAGATGAAATTTCTAGACAAAGCTTATGTAACCATGGGAGAAGTTGTTCCCTAAAGGTGTAGTAGAACTCACTTGTTATCCCATCTAAACCTAGGCTTTTATTTTTTGGCATAAGTTTGATTACATTAATTTTTTCTTCCTCTGTAAAATCATCACCATTGCATGGTATTTTCAGGAATTGAATGTTAGTTAAATATTCTTTTATTTTCTGTTTTGATGGATTTAGTTGCCTCTGACAAACTCTTTTATAAATATTTGCAACAGCATCTCCCATTTGCACATCTTTGCAATATGTGTTTCCTTCTTCATCTTCCAAGTAACTTATTATAGTTTGTTCTTTTTGCCTTTACAGAAGGTAAGCAAGCATTTACCCAATTTTTCTCCTTGAATGTATTTGGTTTTATTCAATTTTTTTATATTATGGACAATTTCTTTGTTTACAATCTCAAATTTTTTTCAATTTTAAATCATACCATTCTTTTTCATACTTATAATTCAGGCCTACTAAAGAATCTAATTATTTTAATCTTTTTTCCAGCTGGCCCTGTTCCTTTATTTCTTGCTTCCTTTTACATGCTGCATATGAAATTATTTTTCCCCTTATGACTACTTTGAAAGCATGCCATAATGTGCTACTGATTTTGGAATTGTCATAATTAAATTGCCAATGTTCTTTTATGGAGATATTTATTTTATTCACAAAATTTTAATCTTAAAGTAAATAATTGCTGAATGGCCACTACTTTGTGACTCTTCTCTGTGGAGCATTTATTTTCAAGTCCACTTCTATCATAGCATGATCTGAAAGGTGTATAGAGTTAATCTTAGTGCTGTGAACTTTAGCTAACAGGGACTTAGATACAAAAATGTAGGCTATGTTGGAAAAGCCTTTAATTTTTTTATTGTGATGTGTATAAACTCGATCATAAGGGTGGTACAGTCTCTGTTTATCTTCCAGATCGTGCATATGTAAAAAGTTTATTATTAGGGGGGCCTGACTTTTATTTGCAGATGTCACTTTAAGCAATTTGTCAATTTCTGGGTTAACTAATATATTATTGTCACCAATTAGTATAATATTTTGAGCTTGAATTGTGGTTAATGTATTAGTTAATTCTACCAGGAAACTATTATAATGGACAAATGGGCCCAGATATTCAGACTGTGCCAGGATGTGGCACAAGCCTGGGTGCAGCTCAACTTTGTTGAGCAGGGGTGTGACCTGGTTGATATTCAATGGAGCTGTGCTATGGCACAGAAGCTTTGAATATCGCACCCTGGCCACCTCCACTGTGCATGGCGCAGTGGCACTGCATCAGTGCAAGTGGCCAGAGTGGAACATGGAGATGCACTAGCACAAGTGCCATTGTGCCATGCACAGCACCTGCAATATTCTAAAGGGGACATGCAAATGGGGCCATAATTTATGCAAGGCGCACAGGGGGCCATTTGCATCTCATTATGGCCCCATTTGCATGCCATTAGCATGCAGGTGCGCCAATCCCCGACGACTTGCATCTGGCACTCTGCCAGGCAGCAGCCATCGGGGACCGATGCCCCCTGCAGCCCGATCACGGGTATTCATGTAAAAGAACCCCCCTGTCCAATATCCCTGGTGGTCAAGTGGACCACTGTGTGCCTGATCGCAGGCATTTGTCTTGAAGAATAAGCCCCCCTTCCTATATCCCTGGTGGTCCAGTGGACTGCACTCAGCCCGATCGTGGGCATCAGTAATATAACCCCCCCCACATCCAATATCCCTGGTGGTCCAGTGGACTGATTGCTGCCTGATCGTGGGCATCTGTAACTCATAAAATACCCCTACTACCCTGGTGGTCTAGTGTACCCTCTCCCCACCCACCCACTGAGCCCACCACCCCGGCTCCCCATCAGCTGGTGGGTGGCAGCACCACCTGCCTGCCACCCGCGCCCACTGACTGACAGCTCAGTAGGGCTGCATGCTCATTGGTTCACAGTGTGAGCCAATGGGCATGCAGCCTATACACTAGCCAGTTCAGATATGTGAATGAATTCATTCACATATCTGACCGAGTAGTACGGCATGGCTGCATGCCCATTGGGTCATGCCGTGAACCACGGGCATGCAGCCCTACTGAGCGTCCATCGGCAGGTGGCAGGTGGCAGGCTGGTGGGGGCTGCCACCCACCGGCTGACAGGGGAGCAGGGCAGTGGGTTCAGTGGGTGGGTGGGAGGGGTGTACACTAGACCACCAGGGTAGTAGGGGTATTTTTATGAGTTACAGATGCCCGCGATTAGGCAGCTATTGGTCCACTGGACCACCAGGATATTGGATGTGGGGGGGTTATATTACTGATGCCCACGATCGGGCAGAGTGCGGTCCACTGGACCACCAGGAATATTGGACATGGGGGGTTATATTACTGATGCCCATGATTGGGCTGAGTGCGGTCCACTGGACCACCAAAGATATAGGAGGGGGATTTCACTACATGGATGCCCATGATGGGGCATGGGGGCACCGCCAGGTGCGGCAGGAACTCAGGTGGCCACCCACAGGTGGCAGCTGCCATGTTGCACCCTGCAATGTGGCAGCTCACCTGTGGGTGGCCATCACTTGTTCCTTTTTTTTGGCTTAACTTTGTGCAGGTGCAGGTAGGGGTTGTGCATGCATGACTCTGCACATCCCGGGCTGAATATCAGACTGTGCAGGTTATGCATGGGCATGCCTCCACCTGTGCCTGCAGACATATTACTGATGCACCGTGCATCGGATTTGTGGCGATTTTCCCTTTTGAATATCACGCTGGGGCGCATCAGTGGGTTGTGCATGGTGCAACACTGTTGCGCCATGTGCAACCCTTTTGAATATCTGGACCATGGTGCATAAACTGAGCCTACCATCAGTACTGTTTTATTTACTTTGATTTTAAGAAGTGCTAGTCTACCTTCTTTGTCTTGGTATTTGTCCAAGACAATAGTTGTTGCATTTTTTCTTAGAAGTATAGTAACCCCCGCACTTTTGCCTGTTCCCTCAGAAAAAAAATGTGGGCAATCCACTTCTGCTTTAATTTCAATATTTCCTGCTTGTCTAAGTGAGTTTCCTGCAGTGCTATGCAATGTGCCTTATATTTCTTTAAGTAGGCTAGCAATCTCTTTCTTTTTATAGGGGAATGTATGTCATTTATGTTCCAGGAAGTGCATTTAAATATATCTTTATCCATTATACTTATAATTAGTCTAGTTATCTAACCACCACTTAGACACACTTGTCAAACCACAGAGTATTATTATCCCTCTTCCCCTCCCTTTTCCCACACACAAATAATACATATTCATAAGATTAATTTTTAACCAATGAAATCCACAAGAATTTATTTTATACTGTGTTTATAGAAGCTCTTAGATTTTTTACCCCACCCCCCATACAGTTCCTGAAAAGAAAAAAATCAAATTAAATGTGGAACCCACAATTAATTATCTAACATTTCTGGAACCAAAAACAAATAAAAAGTCCAAAGTTTGTTTATTTTTTCCCTTGTTCTTCTTTAGTCATACAAATTTGGAATTTTTTTTCTCAGATATTTTTTCAGCCTCTTCTATTGTATTATACACTAGACATACTCCATCCAAAATTACTTTCATCTTTGCTGGGTAAAGCATTGTTGCTTTGTGTCCTTTAGTCCACAATGTGTTTCTTATGAAATCATATTTTATCTGCTCTTGTACTATCTCCACTGGGAAATCATTAAAGATTGAGATCTAAGCCCCTAATAGGTTTATACATTTTTTTCTTATAAACCTGGGACATCAATGACTTTTTGTCCTCAGAGTGTGAGAATTTAACTATTACTGGTCTTGGAGGCAGATTTTTTGCATCTCTTGTATTGTCCTTGAAAGTTCTGTGGGCTCTATCAATGTCCATTTTAATGACTGTTTTATCAATGTCCATATAAGCTGAAAATATTTGGTTAAGCATGTCCTTTAGTGGCTTGTCTGTATCCCAATTCTCTGGCACTCCCATAACCCTTATGTTCTTTCTTCTAGAGCTTGCTTCATAGCCTATCAATTTATTTCTGCGATCTTGACCAAGTGTTTCTAAGTCTTTGATGCATCTTTCCATAGGTGTGGTGTCATCTTGTAGTTTAGATACACATTCCTGTAATTCAGATATGTTAGCTTTCATTTGCTTGTTCTCTTCTGTAAGGGTAATAACTGTGGGTTGTATGATATCTATTTTAGATTCCACTCTCTCTATTTTTTGCAGAGCTTCATTAACTTTTGTTAACTGTTCTAGATTTTTTTTGGCCCAGCTTGGAGTTTCTGAAGTGTCCCCCTCATTATCCAAATGGGTGTCTGAGAAATCGGAGGCAGAGTCCATATCCTGATCTGAGCAGGTTAGTGTGGCGACAGTTTTAGAGACTTGGTGCAGGATTCACGAAGCGTTCAAATCCTAAGTCCCACTCCGCAACTGCTGTTGCAGACTGTAATCGCCTGCAGCTGTGGTGGTTGCGATTCACAGCCACAGCAGTTGTGGAGGGTGCTACGGCTGCTCCCTCTGGCCATAGCACATTCCTGCAGCTGCGGCCATCTCTTTGGAGACACCTTCCACAAGCGTCCGTAACCTGTGGAGCCGGTCATAATCTGGCTCCACTTTTGTGAATACCCACCGCTGCAGGTGACCTGCAGCTCCGCAAGTGGCAACCCACTTGCACAGCGGTTTACCCACAGCTGCGGGTCTTTCCAATGCTTCATGAATCCTGCCCTAAATGAGGTTTATTTGCAGAAGAAGTGTTAAGTAACATTTTACTTTCAGCTACCCCTATTTTAAGTGAAGGCATTCCCCCTGGTAAATCATTTACTGTGCCCCCTCCTTTTTTTTGTACTGGGGTGCTAGAGGGATTCAGACCAGAAAGTGCCAAGTCAAGAACTGGTTGTACTGACTCCATTGGCAGTTGCAAGTTCAAATTAGTACTTTGGCAAAAAACCTTAGTAAGTTTTGAAACAGCAGTTACCCCAGAGTTATTGAACAAAATAGAAGGCTCTACCTGAGTGGTTTGAGGTTGAATTGAATCTGTTCCTTCTTGTTGTTCTCTGTTTTGCTGGGCTGTTGTAGTAGCAGGCAGTTCTTCTTCTGGAGGTGTTATCTGTCTTGTTTTTTCACCTGTACATTCATGTTGATTTAGCTCTGAGTGGTCACTCTTTCCCTGGGAGAGCTGAATAAGTTTTTTTACCTCTGTGGCACTTGTTAATTTCACATCTTGTATGCCCACTGAGGATACCAATGCTTGGGGGACATCTTGCTGTGATTGGCGTACTGGGACCAAAATTTAAAAAATTGATGACAAATTTAATATTTTTTGTGCCTGGCTCATGCCCACATTTCCAGCATTCACCACAGTGTCATTTGAAGGCACTGCAGCTTCTGCCATTTGCCCTGGAATGAGTTTTATCAGCTTTCTTGATTAAGTCACATTTTCTCATCCAAGGATTTCTCCTTTGATGCAGCTCTGCATTTAATCCAGCTCGTTGACTGCTTACCATTTTTTGCTGCCCATGGACTTAATGAAACCCATTTCATCACAGGCATTGCCAGCCCATACTTTCTAAAAGTTTTCAAATCTTTAAAATCTTTATTCACCGTACCTCTGACACCCATGGATTGCATGAACAATTCACTGGACTCAGTGAGCAGAGCACTTTAGTATGCTCATGTGCACCTGGGGGGGTGGGCTTTCTTCTTAACAGCTCAGTGCATCATCAGGTAGTGCCTCCTGGCCCTGCTGCTTACTACCATGTATCTTAATTTCTTGTTGTGGGCCTGTCTTCAGTTCTCCTAAGACTTTAGGAAGCTCTATTCCTCTGCAAACATTTGTAAGTCCTATATGTGGAGAAGAATCAGAGGCATCATAGAGTTCTTTATAGAAGTTACAAAGCTCCATGTTGACCCCCCTGTGACCTGTGACCTGTAATTAATACATTACCCATTGCACTTCTAATACTACTAATACTACTAATTCTTGTTGCAATATTATTCTGTTTTAGACACATGGCCAAAATTTTAGATGCCCTTGGGCTCGAGTCTATATAATTAAGTTTTGACTTTCGTATAGCAAATTCTGTTGCTTCCTTAATTGCTTCATAATATTTAAGTTTTTGTTCAGACTGCAAGTCCCAAGTTTCTTGTGAGGTGTCAGTCAACAGTTTACTCTCTAATTCTTTAAATTTATTTATTATTTCCTCCACTATAGCATTTTCTTCTTTTTCTGTGCAGCAGCCATACTAATTAAGATACCTCTTTAGCAACATTTTAAGCATTCCCACTTATTCCCTCAGGAGGTGTGCATGGATTATTATGCAAAGTAAAATATTTTATACTGCCTTTGTGCTTTTCCAGGATTACTTCATCCTCTAACATTGAATTGTTTATTCCCCATCTTTTTGTCCTCTCTGATGGGTTCCCTTTCTATGTGGGACACCAATACTGAGGCTTGGTCAGATATGACTAGCTCTAGGATTTTTGCCTCGATTACTCTACTCACCATTGACCTAGGTATATAAATCTGATGCAGTTTTGATCCAGATTTGTGACATAGAGACCCATAAGTAAATTGTTTAGTGTTAGGATGAAGTAGTCTCCAAATGTTGACCAAATCTAAGTTCTCAATTGGGTATTGTAGGTCTCTATTAGATTAAACTCTTATGTTACATTGGTTCATTCTGTCCAAACCCAGGTCTAACACATTGTTTGTATCTCCAGCTATAATAATGTTGCTGTCTAGAAAATCATCAAGTTTATTGTTAATTTCCAAGAAAACTTAATATGAAAGATTATTTGGTGCATAAACATTAACCAATGTAATACATTCATTCTCTAACTTCCCACTAAGGATTATATACTACCCATTGTCATCCAATATAGTGTTACATACCTAAAAATTCACACCCTTTTCTAATTAAAATGAACACTCCAGTTTTTTTAGAGCTTCTCCCTGCCCCATACACCTGTCCCACCCATTCTCGCAGCATAAGTTTTATATTAACTACATCAAGGTGACTCTCTTGTAGGATCACTATTGAAGGGTTTAATTTTTTGATATGTCTCAGAACTGAGTATCTTTTAAGTGTATTTTTGAGCCCCCTTACATTCAACGTGATTAGAGTATATCTTTATTTATTTATTTATTTAGTGATTTGGAAAACACCTTTGAGTACAAGCTCTTTTACAAAGGTTCCACATCATAGATTGCAAAACAAAGTTTAATAGAAGAAAGCAAAGGTACATCACAATGAATGATACAGCTTGGATTCAGAACTTACAGAATAACTCAAAACATAGGTACAAGTTAAAATAACAAGCAAAACACTTTATGAGGGTGGGAGAGGGTGAGCAGCCACAAAGTGCCTTGCTATCTTTTGCTATCAGAGATATTGGTATTGCCAGTAAAAATGATTTGAGATGTCCAAATTTACATTCCTGTCTATTTTAGGTATCTTAAACCATGTGGTTATATACCACCTCCCCAGTAAGCCTTTATGTTCTTGTTTTTTAATATCATCCTCTCTATTATATCCATTATCTACTAACAGAAGACCCTTACTACAGATATTAAGAAAGAGGTTAGAAACCAAGATATATAAGATAGCCAGCATCTGGAGTGAAGTTAGAAAACATAGAAATGTAGGAGGAGAAAAGAAGACCCTTGTTTCTCTCATACCCCATTTCATAAGTACGTCTTATATATCCTATGTTACTTCTCCCATGCATCTAGTAGGTTGGTCTTTATTTAAAATATTTACCCAATGCAAAAAATTAAATCCCCATATCCAAAAGACCAATCTCCACATTAGATTCAACCCCCTAAATTACTCTCAAATGAGTGGATACTAGAACAAACTCCCCCTCTAGATCCATGCCCCCCCCCCCAGATTCATAGCCTCAGGCTTTGAAATTCACCTATCACTATGTATACTAAATCCCTATGAAGTAAACAGTGCATAAACTTTGATAATTCAAAAAGCAAGAAACACGGTGAAGATTAACTAGCAATGCCGTACTACATTGACTTAAAGATCCCCCACATGGCTTTATGTACTTTTTTATACCTTTGCCTATTTTATCCATTTATTGCAAGTACATATGGTGAAATAATAATTATTAGAGGTGAAAGAGAGAAAATAATATTTTTTCTCTTTTTCTTTCCCCTCTTATTTATCTTTTCCCTCCTTCCTCTCCATCTTCCCAAGGTTAGGTCTTATTAATTAACCTTTGTTTCCCATGAGTTAGACTGGAAGCCATACTGTCCCTTTTCATGCCCTGAAAGGTTCCATTTCAAGTTTCACCACAGTATACATGCAGCCTTAGTATACCACAGGTCTGTACCTTGTACTCTAATTCTTCATTAACCAGATATGTGTGGAGATGAACTGAATAAACCTATCATTTCATGGCTGATCTCTTAATCCTCAAGAACTCAGCCCATTTCCAGCTGTGCCCTACATGTATAAACAGATTAATAGCTAGACCCTTTCCCACTTCAGGAGTAATCTTGTAAACATTAGAACATTCTCTTGCTTCATATAGTTTCTGGACTTGTCTCTTAATATTGACTAGACTTATATTAAGTAAAAAGACAACAGCAGAAAAAGGAAAAAAGACAGTCATTTTTAGGAATAATCTCTAAACTGTCTCCAGACTACAAACTCAGCCTCCATTTTAGCATTCTCACTTCTGTTTGTCCCTTGACCTGAATGAATGAGCTGCTCAAGATGTGTTGTCTCGTGATATCATGCAAGCTCAAGCTAAATTCAAAACTTAACAGTTAACCAGAGTTTAACATTCATAATGGCTGAAACTGAAAAAATGCCATAACTGGTTGCCATTCAAGTCAATGATCTTTCCTGCTGCAACCTTCTTCTTTTAAATCCAGTGTTTCTGAACACATTCTGTTCATAAGAGAAACGTGTCTGTTTCAGTGAAAAGCATCCTTAATATTTCTATATCACTTCAATAGCCCAAATAGTAAAAATAAAAATCAAACTATACAAATTTAATTATATGCTCTTATCTATGGATCAAGCATACCCAGGATAAGAAGAAACAAAGCGGCAAACACAAATTTATAAAATCAAGGAATTAATAATAAAATCAACTGTATTCTGTGAACTTCCTGTCAAGAGTCCCCCTCCAAGGTACCAGTAAACTGTACAATACAGAGAAAGACCAAAATCAATATCAGAATAATAAAATGATAAAATACCTTCCTCTTGCATATTCGTGCAGTCATCCCATGCTGCAGGAGTGAGCCAGGCTTAGATTTGTTATTTATGAATTGTTGCTTCTTCCACTGAGACTACCGTCTCATCCACCCCAAGACCTTTGCATGAATATGCATCACCACAGGGCAGAACCAAGTACATCATCACTGGGGGCCCCTTCTACCACCCACAGGTCTAAGGTGAAAGTTTAAGGAGCAATCACCATCTTGCCAAGGATTTTTCAAAATACTTTAACTGACTAATCCTCTCACCAAGAAAGGCAAGCTTGCAGTAACAGATTATTTAATAGGTGATCGGCAGATGGGGCAGAACTAAACTAAGCTAAGTTTTTCTTTAAAATGAAGATAGATATTTTAGTGTTCATAAGTTATACAGGTTTTGTATGTGGAGTTCATTCCCCTTCCTTCCCAGTGTGCCATAAGTCCCCAGATCAGTCACATCTAATTAAACATTTGAACAGATCTTGCCATCTTGGCATATGTAAAGCATTAAGCACTGGCGAAGTAAAAGTTCTTAAACAAATGGGGCAAGTCTTTATTTAAGCTGAGTTTTGCAGCTTCAAAGCCATTGTAGTCTTTCGTGCCCTCAGCAGTTCACACCCTCAAAAGCATTGGGTACAACAAGTTGTATTCAAGTCCTGCTTCTTTGAGCTTCTACTTAAGTGGTAAAAACATGTCCCTGTGTTTAATTACCTTGGGGGAAAATCATTAAAAATGTTATTCCTAGAACCTTCACACTCAATAAATTGCTTGTCTCTGAGCATCCTCTGTAGATATACATTCGTTGCAAATGTAACGATTTAAACACGAAGAATCTCTGTCTTTCTGTTGGGCCAGGTCTGGGCTTCAAGGATCTGTGACCCCTTTCTATAATACAGTTAGGACAGTCTATAGGAGGAACCACTATTTGAGTTAGCAGTTTATTTGTGAAGGAAATAGGATCACTGCCTTCTATTTCTTCTTTCAGCCCAAACACTCTCAAATTATTCCATCTGCTCCTACTGTCAAGGTCCTCTATTTTGACTTCAGTACTACTAAGTCTTTTATTTTGTTGTACCCCTTGAGTAATTTCATTTTCCAATTTATCTTCTACATTACTTATACGGGCCTCTGCATCTTAGATGCATGTTTTATGCTCAGCTGATTCTTGTTTAAAGGAGAACTGTGCTGAACCTGGAAGTCATCTTTCCAAATAAAAGCTAGTTTTAAGTACTGGTTAAAATTCTGTTATTGTTACAGTTATACAGGCCTTTTGGTAACCTATTGGGTGCTTCTGCTTTACAGTTGGGTGGTAAGTACCATTTTAGAACTGTATGACATAGTTTATGTCCCTTTAACCTTCAGAGTTCTATAGTAGAACATGGAAGCATTGTGCCAACAATAGAAGAGTAGAACAGGGTCATAAAGTATATCATACAGTTCCAAAATGGTTCTTACCAGCAACATGTAAATCAGAAACAGCCACTAGGATTACTAAAAAGCCTGCATAGTTAGAGCAATAACAGAATTTGAACCATTATTTAAAAACAGCTTCTATTGGGAAACATTACTTATAGATTCAGAGCACTTCTCCTTTAAGCTTTTTAAAGCTGGCCAGGAGATCTAAAACAGTCATTTTAATTGTAGCCATCTTATTCATCATAAGTTCAAAGTGTGCTACAGTTAAGGGTGCAGCTGTTGGTCCTAGTTCTGTATTTTCAGTTTCATTTCTTGATTTCAAGCAAGGGCGTTTTTAATTTTTTTTTTACTTTTTGTCAGGTGTTTCACTAGGTAGAGATGGCTGTGTTTTCATTTTACCTGCCTCTCTTTACTCCTGCAAATATTCAATCATATGTACAGACAGTGTTTAATTACTTAGCTTTGTGTCTAGGTAATCTATAGTGTATAGATTGCCCCCTAGTCCCCAAGGTTCCCAATTCTCCTTTAAAATTTCAGCTGATGGATCAGCTTGAGTTTGTGTGACGACAGTTGCTCACACCCATTAGATGTCATCGACTACTTCAAAACTGCTTTCAGATCATGAGCCACTCACCAGAACCCAACTGTGGTGTTAAAATGCCATCTCACTGAGAACAGAAAACTGTTTTCTTTCACAATTTACTATAAAATCAAATTAGAGTTTGAAAATAGGGATTTGTGTGCAATTTACATGCCGGGGGGGGGCTGACACAGAGCTCACAGCAGTATGACTGACCCAATCCACAGCATTCTATAAAATCCCATAAACTGCTTGCATACATGCGCTCACTCATTTCGATCGGAGTCAGTAATTGGGGTATGCACGAGGATTGCCAAAGCACTGCTCCTACTTCATGGCAATTGTATAACCTGGCATACCTCCACTCACATCTCCAAGTGTTGCAAGTCATGATACTGCTCCCACTTGACAGGACAGCTTCACTCCATTTCACAGTATCTGACTGCAACTTTGTAAACAACTTTTATCCACTAGTCACGCACTTATGGCTACCCTTGCCTTCCAAAACCAGCATGCCAATTGGCAATCTCCTTTGAGTGTTGCCACTCCCCTGAAAGGCTTCTCAGTCTCTGATTTTTCCAGACTATATGAAAATGTCTAGACAAACAGCTCTGTAACATGTCTCATTCTCTATGATGTGATTTCTCTGGCACCAACAGCATTTCTTTGTAGCAGATCAAGCAATTTCCAAAACCAAATCTATCTTGGCAGAAACACAGCTAGGCATATCTCCATGAGGTCTGGCACAATCTGGGTCCTCTCAAATTTTGGGGAACAAGCTCCTACTATGTAACTCCCCCTTGGTGTAGCTCAAGAAGGGGGTGGACATGGCACAGGGAACCCTCCATGTCTAGGGATATTTCTGGCCCACAGAGAGTTGCCTTAAATCCCTTAACTTACTGCTATTTTGCTCTTCCCAGGTTGGACTCTGTGTTGTACTCTAAGGATCATCACACTCAACAGACCACAAACACAAATTATCTTTGAGCACATCATCCTTTACTGAATAATAAACCATACACATTCCTTTGTGAGATCCTGAAATCACAATCCATTCTACATATGACTAGTTTCTACATGCAAACACTCCTTTTTCAGTCCTTCAGCTTCTAGCTCCTCTCAGATCTACAGTATACTCCAGCCCTTCTTTTTGAGTCAAGTTGCTATCCAGCCCCTCTATCAGAGTCAAGTTTCATTCCAGACACTCTTTCAGAAGCAACAGTATTGTTCATTCTCAGGGCCCCAGGTTGACTCCAGACCCCATTCACAGGCTAATCATAACTGAGCTGATATCCAAACACAGTCTTTCAGTGGGATGCATGTCTACCCTGTCTCATTCCATAGATTCCCACTTTCTGCATATTATGGTAGCTGCACTTACAGCAGCATTTTGAGACCTCAACTCTCCTTGACCTTTCATTACTTATGTGAGCAATCATGATAATCTCTCTCCTCTATTTCTTCCTGCCATATCTGCATTTAGCTTATTTCCCACATCACACTTTCCTAACAGTGGTCACATCCTGATTGCATGTTTCCTGTTTAACACTTTGGTACCTTACCCATGTACTATCTGATTTTGATACCACGAAGGTGCTAGCCACCATTTTCCAGTGCACACATTGCTGTGGTTACACTTGAGGACTCCAGGGCTGGTGACTGGGGGGCTAGTTCCTGTCTGCCTGGCCACTCTATGATACCTCCCTGTACTAGTTCAAGTGGGGCACTGCCAGGCTACCAGCCTCACACAGCTGTGTGTGCAACAAGGCCTTGCCAGCTCCCATGCCTGCAAGTCTATATAATGGAAAGTAGCTATGTCCGAGCTGTAGTTTTTATTTTTATGGTTTTACCTGATATCTAAAAATAAAATGTTAAAAAAAGGCTGTAAATTTTAGCCTCTGTAGATTTGGGGGTAAGTAGACCATACTTTGGATAGATAATGGCAGAAGAATAGCTTTAGTAATTAAAATCTTTTTGCCTTTAGACTGCTGCCTCAACTATATCTACTTTCTGTTTTCCCTCCACCAATGCCTGTCCTCAAGTTATCAGCAACTATAGCTACCCTTCTGAATTTTATCCCCCAACCTGTAAAAGGTACCTCTAAGACTGAAGTAACTGCAATATCCTGGGGGCAAGGCCCCTTCACCCAAAGGCCTTCCAATGCATTTAGTTAAATTCATTTTCGAACCAAAAAAGAAGAAAAATACAGGAAAGGTTCTACTACCTTGTCCCCTGAATCAGAGTCTGCAACATATACTGAATGGAGACATCATCTGCATAAGCAGACAATTTTACATCCATCCTCCAGCATGTGATTGTATTCCTTTTATATCAGGGTTCTGCACAGTTTTCTGAAGGACATGGTCTAAATTGATTACATATAGCAGGGGACTAAAGGGATAACCCTGTTGTG
Source organism: Neoceratodus forsteri (assembly GCA_016271365.2). Classification (NCBI taxonomy): domain Eukaryota; kingdom Metazoa; phylum Chordata; order Ceratodontiformes; family Ceratodontidae; genus Neoceratodus; species Neoceratodus forsteri. The sequence continues at coordinate 657,133,680 of CM028132.1, forward strand.
CCCCAAGGGTAATGTTCTGTGCTAAATGACCACTAACATTATGATTATCTTGTCATAGATTTATATAAAGCTATAATCCACAGTACAAAAGTTCTTGTCATTCCACAGTGTTCCAAAATAAAAAATTAAAAATTCATGTGATACGTTGTCAAATGTTTTGGCTTGATCTAAACATAGCATAAACCTAATCAGATCATTATTTTTCCCTCTTTCACCTATTTCCATAATCAGAAACAAATTATCATTCATGTGACTAGATGGGTATAACAGTATAACAAGATCTGTAACCAATTTAGCCAGTCTACAGTAAAACATTTTCATCAGTTTATCATAGTTTGGATTACGCAGACATATACAGCACCAACTGGATATATGTTTAGGATCACCCTTTTTGTTCAAAAAGAAAAATCATTATAGCATTATCAAAATTCTACTGAAGTGTTCACATTGCATCCAGTAATTAAATAATTCAAATAAAAATCAGGACTGAGAATCTGAGAAAGATTTTAAAAATTCAGATGCCAATTCATCCTGTCTGAGTGTCATCTTATTATTCAGGGTGAAAATAGCTTCCCTAATCTCCTGAGGGGTGATCAGTTGCACTAGGTCAATATTGAGTGTAAGTAAGTAAGTAAAGAAAAAAAATTATTTATACAGAATTTTTTGCCATTAGGGTTTAAAGAATCCCTATTTACAAGGCAAACCTGTTTATACAAAGTTTAAGTTACAAGCATTACAGTACTCATGATTACAGTCATACAATACATATTCTTACTTGACTAATACACATACCACTCATACAGTTACATAATAACATAACAGATCTCAGTCAATTACAACATCTTATACGCAAACAACTCATGTAATATTATTTAAAAATACTACCTATTACATAAACATCTAAAACACAGCTCATGTTTTACTGCTGTTTTGTACTCTGAAGTGGATACATTTAAATCTCTAAGAGAAGGGGGGAGTCCATTCCAACTGGTAGAAACCTTATATTGTAAGGTCGTACTACTAAAACTATTTTTTATTTTTGAAATCAAAAGAACTTTAGCTCCTGATTTCCATAAATTCAGTCCATGATCTGGTTTTAGGAGGTTTCCTGCCAAGTAATGTTGTGATCTATTTTTAAGTAATTCTTGTATCTGGTTTAACCAGATTCCCTTAGCCCGCTGATGTAATGAATTCCAACCTAATTCAGTATACATTGCACAATGATGAGTACCAATATCACATTTCAATACAAATCTTGCTATTTTATTATAAAGTACTTCCAAATTTTGTAACTGCTTTTTAGAGGTATGCCTATAAATGTGACTCCCATAATCTATCACTGGTAATATTAATCGATTTGTTATATTCAATCACATTTCTTTTGTTAAGCAATTTGATATATGTCTCGTTACTCCTAATTTTGAATTTGTTTTCTTAATTAGTTCTGTTACATGTTGTTCAAAACTTAATTTTTGATCAATTTGAATACCCAGATATTTATATACTTGGGTTTGCTCTAAATTTTTTCCTTCCTGAGTCTTAATTGTTATTTTTGGAATCGTTTAATTTTTCCTCTCTATACCAAAACACATTGCTTGTGTCTTTTTACTATTTATCAAAAGCCCAAGTGATGAAAAGAAATTTTGCATGGCTAAAAAATCACCTTGTCATTTTTGTTCTATTTCTCCTGAATTCCTTCCTGTTGCTAACAAGACTGTGTCATCCGCATAAAGTCTGACTTGTGAACTTTTTATGTGTTTTGGTAAATCATTCAAATAAACCAAAAACAAGAGGGGTCCCAGGATCAAACCCAGGGGTACCCCTCTTGTCACAAGACCCAAACCAGACTTATGACCATTTAATATTACAAATTGAGATCTCTTATTTAAATACGATCTAAACCAATTGCAGGGTTCTTCCTCCACATCCATTTGTTTCAGTATTTTTACTAAAATACAGTGATTCACCAAATCAAATGCCTTTGATAGGTCCACGTAAACCACACCCATGGATCTCCCCTCCTCCAATGGAGTAGCAATTAAATCTAGAAAGTCCGTGAGTGCAGTAGCCGTGGACCTACCCTGTCTAAAGCCTGATTGAAATGGAGTTATTTTGTGTTGGGCAATAGGGGGACATCATTATTTATTTATTTGTTTCTTTGAATTTTGATGACCAGGTAAGCCCTCTGAGACTAGAAGTCCCTTTTTCAGGGGCAACATGGAATTAGCTATATACAATGAAACATGAAAGTACAAAACAGACAAAACAGTATGAGACATGGATTTACAGTATCATGTGAACATGGACATGTTTAAATTAGTTACACAGTATATCAAAATACAATATGTACATACATACAATTCTTGTTCAATGTCAGTGGATAATTAAAATACAGGGGAAACCTGTCTAAACTGTCATCCTTACCATAGTTCAATGTGAATAAATAACAGAGGGGGGATATGGGTGAGGACAATAGGGTATCAATGAAAACAGTTACTGTGTACTGAAAAATGTTGCCATTAAATATCTTAGGGGAATTTGAGAACATATAGTATAAATGGTTAGGAGCCACCCGTAACAGATCCCTGTTTCCCAGAGCAAGGAATGTCATTCTTGTTCTATAAACTCATAAAACTCTAATTTTCCACTTGTTCCTTGCAACATTAAAAAAATTTTGCTGGTGCTTGTTTACCCTTGAGTCCCAGATCCTTGTTTCATCAATAGAGAGGATGTCCTCTCATATTGAATTTCCTGCATTTGCTGTTTAACCCTCTTGTTCTGATCCTAGCAGGAAACCTGTGGATTTGGGGACTGAGATATCAATCAAAAACAGATGTCACCTGAGATCTAAATATTGCAGGTAGTCTGACCTCTTCTTTTTTATAGCCACATTTTGACATAAACGTTTATGTCCTTCTTTGTGTCCTTCCACCACGCCCCTACAGTAGATTACCATAAATGCACCAAACCAATTTTTTTGCTTTCAGAAGGTTCCCCAAAGTCATTTGAAACTTTATATCTGGTAACATTTATTATTAAATCACCAGTATTTTTTCCCAAATGAAAATTCTTCTGGAGCACCCCCCCCCCAAAAAAAAAGCAGCTAAGTAAAACATGATCTGATGTTTCAAAAGGAACTAATTTCACCCTATTAACAGGGGTGGTCAATCTTAGTAGATAGTGAGTTTCTATAGTAGGTGTGATGCCTAGATGGATATACCAAGCAATACACATCTTGCAGCCAAGCATCAGTGTACATTTTTGCTAAATAAGTGGTCACAAAATAGTTTGCCTGTTTTAGTCACTCTGTTGTCAATATTCAATACATAGCACACAATTACCCCCAAAAAATACCCTTCTTGCAGTGTGTGAAAAGGGCTGACTGCTTTCAACAACTCCACCCTTGCTGTCTCTGTTTGGAAAGCATGCACAGTTATTAGACAAAAGTGATTCCACTCAGTCTAGCAGAACAGCATGACCAGGTAATATGTCTAAAATTCTTATTACAGAAAAGCTGTTTCCCTTAAATAATGCCCCAATCCCATCACAAAGGTCTTTCTCCAATAGACCAATATAAAGGGCCCCATATCCAATATGAAGGGCCTCATATCTGAGCCTGAGCAGTGTCAGATAACAATTAGAATCTGGTATCTTAAATGAAATAAATATTAAAAGTCAAATCATTTAATACTGAAAATGTAAGTAGCTTACATTTAGAGTTTTTTTAAACTATTAGAATTAAGGGAGACAACCCCTAACTTGGTCATAATTGGCATTTTGAGGTGAAAGAAAATTAGAGAAACCCACACTTGCTCAGATTTCTGAACATCTTTAAGACCAGGATTTTGCTTTTCATTTTCTTATTTCTAGATTTTCCTGAAAATTCATCTTCTTCAGAATATATCCTTTTATGTGAAGACATAATATAATGAAGGATGACACAGATCCTGCCTCATCCTTGCAGTCACCCCATGACTGAACCTCATGAGTACTTCATAGCTGTTCACCAGAACCATGTATGAAGGATATGAAGCTCACCTCCCTATCTTGGATTTGGGGGAAGAATTCTGGAAACCACTGTCACAGGTAGTGGAGAGGAGGGGGCTTCAGTTCTTCTAGCAAGGAAGAGTAGGGGAATTTTTTATTGAAATACAAAATACACATAACTTTGAACAAGAATGCAATTACTCATATGGAGTAAACAAGAAAAGCCATGTGCAGGAAAAGCAAAAAAAAAAAAAAGCTACTATGAACCCCAAGTCAATGTAAGGAAAAATAAAAAGAGGAAAAAAAACAGATTGTCTTAGATCACAGGCTTGCTCTGTCATGACCCAAGACATGTTATTAGCTCTAGGAAATTCTTTAAATTCATAACAGTTAATAGTACGCAAATCAAAAACAATAATATTGAAGAGGTCATGCTGTGTATGCATTTTCTCTCGCAGAGGGCTATAGATGCAACTATAATTGTCCACTGGCAGGGGTGGCATCCATTCAGGTCTACTTAGTTGTGTTCTTGCTTCCTGAAAACTGTTCACAACTCTATCACCGATATTAGTACCACTGCAATACACAAACCTTGGCTTTGCCCTTGTGTTATCTCTAAGTCTGATGTCTGACTGTAATACATGCTAATTTGATTTTATGATGTTTTCTATTGCTCCTGATTGTACACTATATGTTGACACAAAATTCAGATGTGTGTCTTGATCCATTGCAGAACTTTGTTGTACTCATTATTTCTCTGTGGCTCTGCTGTACTGTAGATTAAATCCCTACTAATGCTGGTGTCTGCCTTTTCCCTGGGCACTGCAAGAAAATCCATGGTATACCCCCTTTGAAGAAAGTGTTATTCATGTATTTAATCCTTCAGAAACAACCTTTGAGCATGATACCCTTTTACAAAGGTTCCACGACAATAACACAAGACAGTTACATTGGTACAAATCACAATTCAACATTAACAAGAAAATACACAGACATCACTAAAATGACATATGCTAAGGTGTTGGATAAAACAGGAACACAAGAAGTAGGTTTTAAGATATGTTAGAAACAGAAGCAGCCAGATAAATAGGCATTGTCAATTGTTTACATTCAGGGTGAGTAAGAGGAGAAAAAAGTGGTGGGGTGGGGGAGGGTGGGTCTGTAGTGAAACACGGTGGGGGGTTGAGAAAAATACTGGATAGGGTGAGGAGTAGCCAGGGTGGGGGTGGGTGGGTTAGGAATATAAAGCAGTAATGGTACATAAGAGAAGGTAAGAGCATGTAGTTGGTGAGGGGTGAAAGTAAGGTCAGGTAGCAGGGGGTCATTTGGGGAGGGAAAGTGTTCCATCAAAATATCAACCTGTCCTCTATAATCAACATCAGAGCTATAATTTCATTTTAACTGGTAAAATTGGCTCAGAGGTATGTTCTGGATTATATAGAAGTGGATTATAAGGAAGCGGGGAAGGCAGTCAGAATAGTGAAGGCCCAAACTGAGGAAAAGATAGCCAAAAGGGAAGTGGATATCCCTCTGTACAGACAGTTGATGAGACCCCATCTGGAGTACTGTGTGCAGTTTTGGAGACCTCATCTATGCAAGGACATAGACAGGATGGAAGCAGTCCAGAGGAGGGCAACTAAAATGGTGCAGGGTCTGCATCAGAAACCATAGGAAGAGAGACTGAAAGAGCTTAATATGTATACCCTTGATGAAAGGAGGGACAGGGGAACATGATAGAAATGTTCAAGTACCTGAAGGAAATTAACAAAGTCCAGGAGGGTAGCATCTTTCAGAAAAAGAGATGTGTAAGAACAAGGGGGCACAATTTAAAGAGAGAGGGGGGATGGCTCAGGGGTAATGTGAGGAAATGTTTTTTTTCACGGAGAGAATGGTGGATGCATGGAACCGCCTTCCTGGGGAGGTTGTTGGGTCTAAAACAGTGGGGGAATTCAAACATGCATGGGACAGACATAAGGCAATTGTAGTGGGGGGTGGCAGGAAGTAGGCTGTAGGTTAACTAGAATCTGCAGCTTATCCAGTAGGTAGGGAAATGAGCAGACCGGGTGGGCCAAGTGGTTCTTATCTGCTGTCAAAGTCTATGTTTCTATGTTTCTAACTCAGTTAAGAAGTGGGATAAAACCTTGTATAGGTTCATCAGGGAGTGAAGAAAGACCAAGGGAGGGATAGTGAGGCTTAATAAAGGGGAGGGGAAGTGAGCAGAGGGCGACTGTGAAAAAGCAGAGATGCTTAACCAATACTTTTGCTCAGTATTCACAAAAGAAGAGGGGGAGGTATGTAAACCAAACAATAGAAGCACTCCGGACAGGGTGGTCGATACCAGTCCATTCACAGAAGAAAGGGTCCTGAAAAAACTCTTAAAATTCAAATTGGACAAAGCAATGGGGCCTGATGGAATTCTCCCCAGAATTCTAAAAGAACTAAGGAGAGATCTAGTGGCACCACTGACTACCATTTTTAACAAACCATGGGAGGATGGAGTGGTACCTGAGGACTGGAGCAGGGCAGATGTGATTCCTCTTCAAAAAAGTAGGAGCAATGCAGAGGCAGGAAACTACAGACCTGTTAGCTTGACCTCAGTGGTAGGGAAAATGATGGAATCACTTCTGAAAGAAAGAATTGTTGAGTACCTAGAGGCCAGCAGGCACAGGACCCAAGGCAGCATGGATTCACTGTGGAAAGGTCATGTCAGATGAATCTAATCAATTTCTTTGACTGGGTGACCAAAGTAGTAGAACAGGAAGGGGCTGTGGATATGGCCTACCTAGACTTTAGCATGGCATTTGACACAGTCCCACACAAAAGATTAATAAACAAGTTGTCTAGCCTGGGAGTGGGTCCCAGGTGTAGCCTGGGTAACAAACTGGCTGGACAACAGGAAACAGAGGGTAATAGTAAATGGAGTACACTCTGAAGAAAGGGGGGGTTACTAGTGGGGTACCACAGGATTCAGTACTGGGACCAGTCCTCTTTAATGCCTTTATAGGAGACATTGCAGAGGGGCTGAAAGGAAAAGTATGCCTCTTTGCAAATGACACAAAGATCTGCAATAGGGTTGATACACAAGGGGGGGAGTGGAAAGGATGAGATGGGACTTGACAAGGTTGGAGGAATGGTAAAAAATGTGGCAGCTTAGATTCAATGCAAAAAAGTGCAAAGCAATGCACCTGGGAAACAAAAACCCAGGGGAAGAGTACACAATGGGAAGGTACTAACAACAACAAAAATGGAAAGGGACCTGGGGTAATCATATCAGATTACCTTAAGGTTGGTAAGCAATGTGAGAAGGCAGTAAGGAGAGCTGGGGGATACTAGGATGTATAGGGAGAGGCATCACCAGCAGAAAACAGGAAGTTTTTATCCCTCTGTACAGGCAGTTGGTGAGACCCCATCTGGAGTACAGCGTATATTTCTGGAGACCCCGTCTCTGCAGGGACATAGAAAGGATGAAGGTAGTCCAGAGGAGAGCAACTAAAACAGTGCAGGGTCTGCAACAGAAGCCATATGAAGAGAGACTAAAAGTGCTTAATATGTATACCCTTGAGGAAAGGAGGGAGAGGGGGGGCATGATAGAAACTTTCAAGTACCTCAAGAGAGTCCAAGACAGGAGCATCTTTAAGAAAAAGAGATGTGCAAGAACAAGGGGGCACAATTTGAAGATAGAGGGGTGATGGCTCAGGGGCAATGTGAGGAAGTATTTTTTCATGGAGAGGGTGGTGGACACATGAAACCACCTTACTGAGGAGGTCATGGAGTCAAAAACAGTGGGGGAATTCAAAAATGCATGGGATAGACATAAGGCAATTATAGTGAAGGGTAGGAGGAAGTAGGCTATTGGTTAACTAGAACCTGCAGCTTATCCAATAGGTAGGGAAATGGGTGGACTAGGTGGGGCAAGCGGTCCTTATCTGCCATCAAAGTCTATGTTTCTATGTCTAGGGTGGCAACTGGTATAGTGTAGGACAGAATGACAGTCTGTTTGCTTTCCATACAGATCTGTTTTTACTCCTCTTATTTGATCCTTTATTATAAATAAATCCAAACATTTAATTTTCTGAAGATCATATTTCAGTGCAAATTTTAGATTACCATTAGTACTTTCTGTGTGGCTAACAAAAGACCACAGTTCTTCCACAGTACCATTCCATACAATCACAATGTTGTCTATAAAGTGACAATGCAACTGTATATTGTATATTGTGAAAAATGGGTTAGTGTCACCATTATACACATTTTCATCCTCCCATGTTCCTAAATAGATGTTCTCATAGTTCAGAGTAAACAATGCCCCCATCGCGGTACCTTTTGTTTAGTGGTACCAACCTCCTAAAAAACAAGACATACTGGATATGAGTACTTTTTCTGTTAATGACAGTACAAATTCCATGTTGTTCTGTGTACAAATCAAATGTCAAATTACAGTGTTTCAGAGCCCACAATCCTTCACTATGGGGAATATTAGTATTTAGACTAGCTATGTCCAGTGTAATTATGTACCAGTTTTTCTCCATCTGTATTTCTTCTAGTACTTTCAATACATCAGTTGTCTCTCTTAAATAAGAGCCAATACCTGTTGCCAGTGTTTGCATGTGTGAATTGACATAGTTCGCTAAAGATTCTGTCAGTGAACCTATGCTATATACAGTTGGACACTCAGATGGAAACTTGGGGTCCTTGTGTGTTTTAGGCAGCATATACAGTGTGGCTTTAACTTTGAGGAATGCTACTGTCTTACTGGTGATGATCCCCAGTTACAGAATCTTCCATTATTTCATCAATGTCTCTTTTTAATGTTTCTGTTTGCTCACCATTTAGCCTGCAGTAAAGTTAGCATCACTCAGCTGTTGTTTAATCTCAGATTCATACCAGTCACTATTCATCATGACTATTGATCTGCCTTTAACAGCAGGTTTTATTGTGATGCCAACATTTTGTTGAAGGCCAGTCAATGCTTCCTGCTCTCTAACATACCTAGTTCTGCTGTTATCTTAAAACTTTATCTCTTAATCAGTTTCACACATATTGAGAAAGGTCTTCACAGAACTATTCATGGATGGCATAGGGTTTAAATTAAGTTTAAATGTTATAAACATTTTAACATTTGCTTCTTCATGATTAGTTGAGGGGCCACATAGGGGTATCTCTGTCTGCCTCATAATAAAATGAATGCAAATTTAAAAGTCTTAAAAATATGTGTAAATCAACCAGTATGTCAAATTCACTAGTCAGTCTCGATGGTACAAAATTCAGACCCTTTCTGAGAACAGTCAATTCCATATCTGTCAGGTCATAATCAAAGATTATTGATTAACATTGATTACTTTGACACTGTATTTCATTTAATGGTAGCTTGGACAGCTCACACGTGTGCCTCTCCCTCTTCCTCTCCAGTTCCACTTCCATCCCTGTTGATCTTGGTTGTAGCTTCTGCCTCCTCCTCCTCCTCTTTTCTGTTTCATGACCCCTCCTCGTATATCTTCTTCTTCTGGTTCCCTGAAGCTGGCTAGGTGGAGGGTGCATCTGGTATAATTTTTGGCAGCTGCTTGTGTGAATTGGAGGGCTTGAGCACATGGAATGTCTTCTTAAAAACAAGGTGAAGACTGTCCTTCTGTGTCGGAGCCCCTTGTTACTGATGAATCACCATAGTTGCTAGTCCTTTTCAAAATGGACCTCCAATTTGTGCTATTATTTTTCTTACATTCCAAAATCTGCCCTGTTTTATAATCATTTTCATTAAGTGCAAACATTCTGTTTTTCATTGCACTGATTTTAGCATTGTGTTATGTAATAATCTCTTGCAGTGCATTTCTATAATCTCAGTATCCAACAGGTGACTTACTTTTTTCTTTTTCAATCAGGTCTGCTTTCGTTGCTACCTCCATCTCTTAGGCATCCTCCAGTATCAATATGTAGCCTGCTGATGCATCTAAGCTCACTTTCTGCCATTTTTCCAAGAAGCCACTATTCTCTCTATCGAATGCTTTTTTTTTTTGTTGAAACACAGACCATGGAGTACTCTACCCCATCCAAATATGCTTGTAATGGCACTCTTTGCCAATAAAAGTGACATGCCTTTAAAGTAGTCCTCTCAAGTTGGACAAAAGCTTCTTCATGGTGACTACATTGTTACTAGTCTCAGGAGCACTTTGATAAATTACGGTTAGGGTGCACTGTTCGAAAATTGGGTTAACATGACAGTAACCCTTTTTTCACAATATGCAGTTATATTGTCACTTAATAGATGGCACTGTGATTGTATGGGATGGCACTGTGGATTAATTCTGGTCTTTTGTCAGTTACTTAGGAAGTACCAATTGCAATCTAACATTCGCACTGAAATATAATCTTCTGAAAATGGAATTTTTGGACTTAGTTATAATTAAAGATCAAATGAGAGGAGTAAAAAAATATCTGTATAGAAAGCAAACAGACCACAATTCTGTCCTACACTACACCAGTTGTCACCTTAGACATGTAATGTGGAATAAACCCCTGAGTCAATTTTACCAGTTAAAATGAAATTGTAGCTCTGACATTGATAATAGAAGACAGGCTGTTATTTTGACAAAACACTTTCCTCAAAGGGGGTATACCATGGATTGTATTGCAGTGGCCAGTGCAAAGGCAGACACCAGAGATAGAAGGGATTTAATCTGTAGCACAGCAGAAACCCCGGGAAATATTACAATAAAGCTCTGCAAAGGATCAAGATATGCATCAGAATTTTGTGTTAACATATGGAACACAATCAGGAGCAAGCTGTAGAAAACATCATAAAATCAAATTGTCATATATTAGTCTGACATTAGACTTAGAGACAGCACAAGGGTGAAGCCAAGGTTTGTGTATTGTTGTGGCATTAACATCAGAGATATAGTTGTGAACAGTTTTCAGAAAGTTAGGACACAACTAAGTAGACCTGACTGTATGCCCCTACCACCAATGCACAATTATAGTTGCAGTCACTGTTTGTTCAAGCCTGACGGCCTGCATCCATCCTGGAGGGGAATCCAAGCACTCAATGATAAGTTTAAATGCTACATTGACAAGCATTTAAACTAGCAAAGGGGGGTAGCAGGCCAGCAAGGAGGGTACCTACTTGCTCACCCCCCACAGCTAGCAGTGGAACCAGTGAACCGGAGGAGTGGCTATCTCTACAAAGCAGTGTGCAAAAGATGGAGATTAGCGCCCAAGAGGTGGATCGGCAGAAAAGGGGCAAAACTCAGCAGAAGGGCAGACAGCAAGGAGAACCAGGGATAAAGGACAACCAAGGAAGGGGCTGGAGTAGAACAGTCTAGGGAGGTCAAATCATGGAAAGCCATGTGTGCCAATGTCATGAGCCTTAGCAACAAGATGGAAGATCTGGAGGCTGTCATGGTGCAGTCAGACCTGGATATTGTGGCCATCACTGAAACCTGGTGTAATGATAACCACTACTGGGAGATGGCCATACCTGGCTACAACATATTCAGAAGAGACAGGGCAGGTAGAAAGGGAGGAGGAGTGGCACTGTATGTGAAAAATGACATAAGGGCCACAGAGATCCAGGAGGAAAAAAATTGGGGAGAGATACTGTGGGTTAAGCTGGAAAGGAAAATGGGGCCAGCTATCCGCACAGGTGTGGTCTATAGACCACCAGCCCAGGAGGAAGAAACAGATAGGGAGCTGATGCTAGCCATCCAAAGGACAGCAGAAAAAGGTGAGGTAGTAATGGTTGGAGACTTCGATATTCCAGACATGGACTGGAGCATCCCAGCAGCAGCAGCATCAACTAGGAGCAGATTTATCCTGGACTCCCTTCAGGGTGCCTTCCTCAAGCAACTGGTCATGGAACCAACTCGGCAGAAGGCAATACTGGACCTTGTGCTCACAAACAGGGACAGTGTGATGGGGGTAACAGTGGGGGAGCACCTGGGGAACAGTGACCACCAGTCATTGTGGTTTGAAATCACAGAAAGAGCAGAACCAAACCACACAAAAACACGTATCTTGGATTTTAGGGGGGCAGACTTTGGGAAAATGGGGAGATACTTGAAAGAGGCATTAAGGGGAATGGGGCAGGAATCAGGGCTTGAGGAACAGTGGGCAGTATTTAAAATGGGGATTACAAGAGCAACAGAATTATGCATTAAGCAGGTTAGCAAGAGGGAAAAGGAAGAGGAGACCATTATGGTTTTCCAAAGAGGTAGCAAAGAAAGTGAAAGCCAAAAAGATTGCATTCAGGCAATACAAAAAGACACAGGCAGAAGGGGATAGGGAGAAGTACCAGGAGAAGCAAAGGGAGGCAGGGAGGTCAGTAAGGGAAGCCAAAGCTCAGACAGAAGAACACATTGCAAAATCAGTGGGTAGAGGGACAAACCTTTACAGGTACATATAAGGAAAAGAAAGGCAAAGGAGGGGTAGTGAGACTGAAGGGGGAGGATGGGGGCCGCGTGGAGGATGACAATAGTAAAGCTGACATATTCAACAGGTATTTCTGCTCAGTCTTTACTGAGGAAGATGAGGGTAATGGGTCTGAAGGGAGTACAAGGGGTGAGAATGGTGCAGAAATGGACACAAGTCCCTTTACTCGAGAAAGGGTCCTGAAGGAACCAGAAGTAATAAGAGTTGATAAAGCAATGGGGCCAGATGGGGTGCACCCCATGGTCCTTAAAGAACTAAGAGAGGTGGTGGCTGCACCTCTGGCTATCCTGTTTAGCCGATCACTGGAAACAGGGGAGGTACCCAAAGAGTGGAGGACAGTAGATGTAGTCCCCTTATACAAAAGTGGGAACAAAGAGGAAGCGGGAAACTACAGACCAGTCAGCCTCACCTCGGTAGTGGGGAAGATCATGGAAGCACTACTGAAGGAGAGACTGGTGGAGCATCTGGTTGTCAATGGACTACAGGACCCAAGACAGCATGGTTTCACCAGGGGGCGGTCATGTCAGACCAACCTCATTGAATTTTTTGACTGGGTGACTAGGGAGGTGGATCGGGAGGGCAGTGACATGGCCTATCTGGACTTCAGCAAGGCCTTTGACACTGTGCCACATAGAAGACTATTACACAAACTGGGGAATATGGATGTGGGCAGGACAGTAGTGTGGTGGGTAGGTAACTGGCTGGGCGGCAGGACACAGAGGGTGGTGGTAAATGGCTGTCACTCCACAGAGGGAAGGGTGACCAGTGGGGTACCACAGGGATCAGTGCTAGGACCGGTACTATTCAACATCTTCATCAGTGACATTACAGGACCCAGAAGGCAGAATTTCACTGTTCGCTGATGACACAAAGCTCTGTAACACAGTAGACACACCAGAGGGTGTAGACAGAATGAGAAGGGACCTGCAGAAACTTGAAGAATGGTCAGGGGTTTGGCAGTTGAAATTCAATGCAAAGAAGTGCAAGATAATGCATATGGGGCACAAAATCCCTGGCACAATATATCAGTTGGGGGGGTGAGGATATAGCATGCACCAAGTAGGAAAGGGATCTTGAGGTTATCATCTCTGATGACCTCAAGGTAGGGAAACAGTGTGACAAGGCAGCAGGTAAAGCAAATAGGATGCTGGGATGCATAGGCAGGAGCATCACCAGCAGGAAAAGGGAGGTCATAATTCCACTATACAAGACACTAGTGAGGCCCCACCTGGAGTACAGTGTACAGTTCTGGAGACCTTACCTACGTAAGGACATAGACAGGGTAGAGAAGGTTCAGAGAAGGGCAACAAAGATGGTGCATGGATTGCATCACAAGTCCTATGAGGACAGGTTGAAGGAACTGAATATGTACTCCCTGGAGGAGAGGAGGGAGAGAGGGATATGATAGAGACATACAAGTATCTTACAGGGAGGAACAGGGTGCAGGAATACACTATTTTTAAGCAAAAAGATGTTCCAGAACTAGAGGGCATGGGATGAAATTGAGGAGGACTATCTTAGAGGAAACGGTGGAGGAAGAATTTCTTCACAGAATGGGTGGTGGACAAGTGGAACACCCTGCCAGAGGAAGTGGTGGGGGCTGAAACAATCAAAGGATTTAAGAATGCATGGGATAGACATAAAGGAATTCTGGAGGTCAGGGGTAAGGGGCAACAGACTTCTAGGAAAACATAAACTGAACTTACAAGCTCAAATGGGCAAACTGGGTGGGCCACAGGCCCTTATCTGCCGACACTGTCTATGTATCTATGTATTTTGCAAAGGTATGATAAAAAGCAAACCATTTGGTGATGGTATTGTGAATCATGACTATCATGTAAGACAGTTTATAAATTGCTAATTGGAAGCAGTGGTGTACCTTGCGAAGTGCACCTGTGGGTGTTAGTAGTTTGGAAAGACATACAGAAAACTGAAAATCAGAACTGGGGAACATGTAGGCCTTACAGTATAACTAAAAAAGACCCAGAACATGCTTTAGCATTGCATATGTTGGAATAAGGGGAGAGCCATTCATTTTCATTTTTGGAAACTGAGTGTGTTTTGATGGGACCCAGAAGGGGAGATGTTGCAAGAAAAGTATTGCAAAAGAAATCTGTGTGGATATACAAAATTAAAAGCCACAAGGGGAAAGGGGTAGAATGACAGATTAGACCTGTCCCTGTTTTGGTGATTTAAAAGTTGATTCTGAGTCGTTTCTGATTTGTTTGTGCTTTTTTATAGCTTTGGCTATAAGAATGGCTGAGAAGTTTACCGTTTCCATGGACACAATGATGGACAGCACTAGACATGATGATGTCATGCCTGGCCCTTTTTCTGAATGAAGACATGACTGCAAGCAACTAACTGAATGTCTTGCATATGAATGGGCAATTACAGTATGTTCTTATAGTATCTGTGTATGTTTTGAATTAGAGGCAATTAAGTAGAGTGAAGCTGTTAATGTTTTGCAAGTCTGTTTAATTAATTTGCACAGTTTGCATGAGATTGTAATTATACATAAAGTCAAATGAATTTTGTAATTCATTCGCTCAACAAACAACATGTAAGGTAGCAAAACATTATGTTTTTTCACACCACTTTATTGTGATTTTATTTCAACATCTGTGTTGTAAGTGGTCTAATAAATAGTTTTTCACTGTAAAGCAGTGTGGTGATTATGGATGCGAGGTCCTGAGTGCAAGGTTTTAGCCTTTATGGCCAACATTTTCCCTTTTAAAAGAGTAAGTCCATACCACCCAAATAAATAAATACTTCAAGCTCAAGCAGGCATTCTACTATTTCATTTCTAAAAAAGCTCATGATATCATCCCGTTGTTGAACTGCCATGAATTAAACCTCTGGGGAAAAGACTTCTATTCCTTAAAGAGCATTCATTAGAAGGCCTTTTAATTCCCAGGACTCTTGCTAATGCATTTCAGACTGATGGAACTCATTAAATATTTGTGATGTCTGTGAAAGTGACCCCATTAGCACTTTTGCAGTGCCTGGGGTGATCTGATGGGATACTGCTGATAATTTTTTTAAATATAGGACAGTGGCATAGCCTAGTTTGCTTAAATGTAAGTATGTCTCATGAGGTTTCTTCACTAGTGTGCTCATTCTGTAAAGGCCAGAGGGTCAGTGACTCCTTTCATTTGCCTTTGACCTCTGACTTGGTAATGCAATGTATTACAAGTTCAGTTTCACTACGAACATACGAACATATGAAATTGCCAGCAGATAAAGGCCTAGAGGTCTATCAAGTCTGCTTGAGTGTACAGCTAGCACCCCTTATTCTGCAGCTGCCCCTCCCTTCCACCCTTCCCCTTCATTGACCCTCCCCCTTGTCCTGTCCCATCCCTTTTTGAAGCAGTCCACTGTTCTACTGGATACCACTTCTGCAGGTAACGCATTCCACCCAGCCACCACCCTCTCTGTAAAAAAGGGTCTCCTCATCTCCCTCCTGAACTTTCCTCCCTCCAGTCTCATATCATGGCCCTTGGTTTCCCTCCCCTCCCTTACTTTGAACAGCCCCTCTGTACCTGTCTTGTTTATTCCTTTCATGTACTTAAAGGTTTCAATCATGTCCCCCTGTCCCTCCTCTCCTCCAGTGAGTACATGTTCAACTCCCTCAGCCTCCTCTCGTATGATAAGTCCCCCAGCTCCTTGATCATCTTTGTCACCCTGTGCTGCACCCCCTCCAGTAACTTAATGTCCCTCTTCAGATACGGGTACCAGTACTGCATGCAGTACTCCAGGTGCGGTCTAACTAATGACCTATATAGTGGCAGAATCACCTCCTCCCTCCTCGAGGATATACCTCTTGCAACACACCCCAGCATTTTGTTGGCCTTTGCAGCTGCCTTCCTACATTGTGCCGAGTTGTTCATTGACCCTGTAATGAGCACCCCCAGATCCTTCTCCTCCTCTGTCTGGGCTAGCTGCACTCCCCCAGCTGGTAACTCCTCCTTGGGTTCTTCATCCCAAAATGCAGCACCTTGCACTTTTTGGCATTAAACCCCAGTTGCCAGGTGTCTGACTATCTTTTGATCCAGATTCAGTGGCACTGGTATTTACTATTTTAAGGCATTATAATGCATTCCTTCATGCATGATGTCACTGTTTTTATTTTTTTCCAAACGTATTCTTTTTTTTTTTATTCATTAATATTCATTATATGGTCATTACTACATATTTCTAACATAAATACCACAGATATAAATATAAATAAAATAAAAAATTCAAAAAGTAAAGTTTTGTCCTTAAGAACTGTGAGGGGATTCAATCAGTTGAGTTCATTTTACATTTCTGTAAATTCACAAAATCAAGAAAGACATGATGCATCACAGCATCAGTGTTTGAAACTAAGTAAATATTGTATATAATTTTCAGTCCAGTTGAACTGCTAGCTTTGCAGCCTGTATAAATGATATATACATTAGAATTCAAATATCAAGTTCAAAAAACCAGGAATACATGTAGGTTAAATAAATCAGATTATCTTTAAATCATCATTGGAAATCATCCAAGACGAATGTAGACTATTATTCAAGAATGGCAAATCTGCCCAATTATTGCCCATATTCCTGTCTTTAGCCTCTTTACATCTACTGTGAGCTTCTTCCTCCAGTCCTTCTCTTTCATAAATCAAAAATGCAGAAACTTGTTCAACATCATATAAAAATGTTTTTAACAGCTTTGTGATTTACAATCATTTTGATGGCTTGGGAATTGAAAAGATGGCACCAACCTCAGTCAGATTTTCCCTAAAGGACAGGGAATTATTTCTCCTCTCTGCATAACAGAAGAAATGCCAGGAAAATTGAAAATTGTAATGTCTTGAAATAAAGCATGCCTTTTGCCCTTGTAGTTTTCATAACTCTCTCTGTGTTGAATGTGAAACACAGTAATAGTGGATTTAGAGAGCTGCTTATTGTTTACTTCTGTTTTAAATGTGGATAGAATAGTTTTTCAGTTGTGTTTCTTTTCTGATAGTGTTACAGACAATCTGAAGACACGGACAATGAATAGTGCAGTTTCCCCTGAGAGCTAAAAGGTTTCAGTAAAAAAAGCTTTTATAATATTAGGCCCCGTAAATTCTCATACACCGAGTCAGGTTTTAGTAGAAGTCCAGCAAAATTAAAATTATGATAGTAGTTAGCATTTTCTAATTGTTCTATCCACTGGTGTAATGCCATTATATTTCTCATATATTTACTGAAGCTGAAGAACAATAGTTCCGTTAGAAACGAGGATTATATTTCAGTCAACTCCTTTTATGTTGTCATCTGAGCTTCTTTGATCTTTTCAATCTCCTCAATTATTTTTTTAGTTTCATCATATCTAGTTGCTCAGGAGACTCTGATCATTGGAAAAAAAAAATCTGTTTTATCAAAATGCTCCAAAAATGAGATGAGACTACCTATAGCTCGGTCAAGTTCCTTAAAGTTCTAATGTCCAATTTCATTTTAAGTACCTCCATTTCTGTTTCAAACTCTGAAAATATTTTAGTAGGATCAACTGATTTGATTTGTCCCTTTCTGGAGTAGGGCTGCTGTAGAGGTTAAAGCGCACCATGTAGTTCAATTGAAGTGGCCATCAGGTCAGTTTGAGTCAGCGTCTCTAGGCTCTCAGGCTACATCATGAAGCTACAGTACTTGCTGTCACTGCCACTGCTATCCCAGCATCTGCAGAATTTCCTGGGCCTGCATCTGTGATGGAGACATATTTCTTGATTGAGTTTTTAAAGGAGTTCCTGAATCTGATTAAGACTAACCCTTTGTTTTTCTCTTGTGCTGCCTCATGGAACAATTAGAAGCATTCTTCACCCTAGAAGGTAATTTTTATCAAGAATTCTCAAAGACCTCTGCAGAAACATGGCTGCTGCATTGTGGCCATCTTGGATCTCCTCATGTTTTTGTTTCACAAGAAATGGCACCTGTCATTTCTTAATTATGAGTCTTTTGCCAAACCTGGGAAACTCATATTTTCAGCCCCGCTTTAAGGAATGTATTAATATGGGGGTATTATTATGCTGCACACTTAAAATCCCTACTGGAATAAATGCACCTAGTATTGCTCATACAGTGGTAGCAAGAGATACAGTATGTCCTGGTATATATCAAGATACATCTGGATATACTGAAACATATCTCTGGTTGCTAATACTGTACACATTAGGCCATTTTGCCTGTGGGCAAAATATAAGAATTAAGAACCCAGTGGCCTATAATCATGAACATTACCACCAGAGTTAAGACCACTTTACTTGGTCTTTACTAACCTGATTCAGCAATCTCCCTTGTTTTTTGATGACACATTGCTGAATCAGGTTAGCAAATGCCAAGCTAAGTGATGTTAATGTTGATGGTAATGATCATGAATTTAGGCCACTGTTCCACAAAAAAAAAATCTGTGCAGAAGAGAAAGAAAGCTACAGCTATGTCTCATGTAGCTATCCAAAACCTCCCTGGACCTCCTCACGTACTCCTCCCTGTCCTCCCCCTATTTATCCTCTTGAATCTCTGAAATGTCACTTTCTTTGCCCTCACCCCCTCTAGTACTACCTTGTTCAACCAACATGGCTTCCTAGCTCTGCTCTTCTTGCTTATAGTCCTGGTGCAAGCCTTAGTAGCTTCCTTCAGACACAGTTTGATGATATCCCACTTCTACTGTGCATCCATCCCCAGTCTTATCTCCTCTAGGTGCTCCATGAGGATTTCCTGCATTTTTCCAAAGTCCACCCATCTGAAGTCTACCACCCTAATTCCTGATCCTGTAGACTTCCTGCTCAATCTAAGCATAAACCACACTGATTGGTGGTCACTCCCAGCTAGTGGATCCTCCACCCTAATTTCCCTCACTGCCTCCCTGTTCAGAAGTACCTAGTTGAGTGTATTAGCTAGCCAAGTTGGCATGCTAACCAATTGCTCCAGAAGACTATCCTGAAATGCATCTAGCAATACTTGTTCCCTGGCATTAGAGGTGGTATGGTACTCCAATCCACACCAGGCAGATTGAAGTCCCCCACTATCACTACAGTCCCCTTCTTACACTCCTGCCTAATTTGTTCCACCAACTCCCTATCCAACTTCTCAGACTGAGCAGGTGGTCTGTACACCACCCCCAGACTCAGTTTTCTACCTCTGGAGTCCAGGAACTGCATCCATAATGCCTCCATCCTCCCTTACTCCCCCTCACCTCTAGTGCACCTAATCCCTTCCTTTACATAAACTGCCACTCCTCCCCCTCTACTAACCCCTCTGTCCTTCCTATAAATCCTGTACCTTGGGATCAATAGATCCCAGTCCTGGTGCTGGGTAACCCTGGTTTACATGATGGCCAAAATGTCCACCAGCCCTACAGCTAAGAGAGTCTGGAGCTCAGTCATTTTGTTACCTAGGCTCCTCACATTCAGGGAGACCACCCTCCACCCCTTACCATTCATCTCTCAAAGAAACATAGAAACATAGAAACATAGACTTTGACTGCAGATAAGGACCGCTAGGCCCATCTAGTCTGCCCATTTCCCTACCTACAGGATAGGCCGCAGATCCTAGTTAATCAACAGCCTATATCTTCCTGCCCCCCACAAGAATTGCCTTATGTCTGTCCCATGCATTCTTGAATTCTTCCACAGTTTTAGACCCCACAACTTCCTCAGGAAGGCTGTTCCATGCATCCACTACCTTCTCTGTGAAATAATACTTCCTCACATTGCCCCTGAACTGCCCTCCTTCTATCTTTAAATTGTGTCCCTTGTTCTTGCAAGTCTCTTTTTCTGAAAGATGCTACCCTCTTGGACTTTGTTGATTCCCTTGAGGTACTTGAAAGTTTCTATCATGTCCTCCCTCTCCCTTCTTTCCTCAAGGGTATACATATTAAGCTCCTTTAGTCTCTCCTCATACAGCTTCTCTTGCAGACCCTGCACCATTTTAGTTGCCCTCCTCTGGACTGCCTCTATCCTGTCTATGTCCTTGCGGAGATGGGGTCTCCAGAACTGGACACAGTATCCCAGATGGGGTCTCACCAACTGTCTGTACAGAGGGATAACAACTTCCTGTTTTCTGCTGCTGATGCCTCTCCCTATACATCCCAGTATACCCCCAGCCCTCCCTACTGCCTTCTCACATTGCTTGCTAACCTTAAGGTCATCTGATATGATTACCCCAGGTCCCTTTCCTGTTTTGTTGTTGTTACTACCTCCCCACCCATTGTGTATTCTTCCCTGGGTTCTTGTTTCCCAGGTGCATTATTTTGCACCTCTTGCATTGAATCCTAGCTGCCATATTCTGACCATTCCTCCAACCTTGCCAAGTCCCTTTTCATCCTTTCCACGCCTCCTTGTGTATCAACCCTGTTGCAGATCTTTGTGTCATCTGCAAAAGGCATACTTTTCCTTCCAGTCCTCTGCAATGTCACTGATGAAGACATTAAAAAGGACTGGACCCAATACTGACTCCTCAGGTAACCCACTAGTAACCGCTTCTTCAGAGTGGACTCCATTTACAATTACCTTCTGTGTCCTGTTGTCCAGCCAATGTTTTACTCAGGCTACCACCCTGGGACCCACTCCCAGGCTGGTTAATTTGACTAATAATCTTTTGTGTGACTGTGTCAAATGCCTTGCTAAAGTCTAGGTAGGCCATGTCCACAGCCCCTCCCTGGTCTACTACTTTGGTCACCCAGTCAAAGAAATCTATTAGATTCATCTGACATGACCTTCCCGCTGTGAACCCATGCTGCCTTGGATCCTGTGCTCCACTGACCTCTAGGTACTCAACTATTCTTTCCTTCAGAAGTGACTCCATCACTTTCCCTACCACAGAGGTCAGACTGACAGGTCTGTAGTTTCCTGCCTCTGTCTTGGTCCCACTTTGTGAAGGGAATCACATCCGCCTTCCTCCAGTCCTCGGGTACCACACCATCCTCCCATGATTTATTAAAAGAGTAGCCAGTGGTTTCACTAGTTCCTTCCTTAATTCTTTTAGAATTCTGGGTGAATTCCATCAGGACCCATTGCTTTGTCCACCTTCAGTTTTAGGAGTTCTTGCAGAACCCTTTCTTCTGTGAAAGGACTGGATCGACCTCCTATCAAGAGTGCTTCTGTTAATTGGATTAGGCACTTCCTCCTCTTTAGAATACTGAGCAGAAATATTCGTTCAGTATTCCTGCTTTTTCACTGTCCCCTCTGCCCACCCACCGCTCATTCTATTCAGCCTCACTATCCCTCCTTGTCTTTTCACGCCGCTGATGTACCTATAAAAGGTTTTATCCTTCTTAACTGAGTTGGCTATCTTTTCCTCAGTTTGGGCCTTTGCTATTCTGACTTCCTCCCTGCTTCTTTCTGCCTTAACTGGTACAGCTCTCTGTCCTGCTCCTTCTGTGTTTCCTTATACTTCTGGAATGCTATCTTTTTCTTCCTGACTTTCACAGCCACCTCTCTTGAGAACCATAGTGGCTTTTTCTTTCGTTTTGATTTGTTTATTTGCTTCACACAAAGGCTTGTTGCCTCTGTGATGGCAGTTTTGATAATTCCCCATTGTTGCTCCACACCTCCTTCTAGCCTGTTTGCTAGTGCTTTTCTGAGGCATTCTCCCATCTTGCCAAAGTCAGCCCTCCTAAAGTCCAGTACCCTCACTTTTGTATGGCTTGACTCTGTAGCTGAGTTTAACGTGAACCACACTGTTTGATGGTCACTTGTCCCCAGATGGCAACCCACTCTAGATCTGAGATCCCTCACAGCCCCCATTTGAGAGCACGAGGTCTAAGATTGCCCTCACAGTGGGTTCCGAAACTAGCTGTCTAATGCCTGCCACCTGTAGGGCATCAAGAATGGCCCTGCTTTTGGATGTGGCTGCAGCAAATGTGCTCCAGTTAACATCTGGCATATTCAGGTCTCCC
Organism: Neoceratodus forsteri; assembly: GCA_016271365.2. Taxonomy (NCBI): domain Eukaryota; kingdom Metazoa; phylum Chordata; order Ceratodontiformes; family Ceratodontidae; genus Neoceratodus; species Neoceratodus forsteri. Next base: position 657,155,991 of record CM028132.1, read on the forward strand.
ATCAACAGTATCTCCCTTTCTCTGCCATTCTAAGAATGCCTTCCATCATATCCTTGTCCATTCATTCCCCTGACATGGGGGTCTGTACACAACCCCTGTGCGGATTGTGGTGCCCTTTCCAGTCTCCAAGGTGACCCACAGTGCCTCCTCTCCTCCCTGTTTACTCTTTTGTTCAGTTGCTTTTATCCCTTCCTTTACATAGAGAGCTACTCCTCCCCCTCTTCTCCCCTGCCTGTCTCTCCTGTAGGTTATGTACCCTGGTATGTTAACATCCCAGTCATGGTTCTCTGTGTACCATGTTTCTGTGACTGCTATGATATCCAGGCATCCCTCTTCCATTAAGGCCACCAGCTCAGGGAGCTTGTTGCCCAGACTACGGGCATTGGTACTCATTACCCTCCATTTCCTGATGGCCTTACCCCCTTTTGCCCCATCCCTGTCCTTCTTGCCTTTGTCACTTTCTCCATTTACCCTGCCCTTCTCCCTATCGACACCTCCATGTTGGTGTTTGCCACACTTACTACCGTGATTGTTTGGGGGCTAGGATTTTCCTGCTCTTTCCAGTGCTCTCCCTTGGCTAGTTTAAAAGCTTGCCAATGAAGCATTTAAACCTATCACCTAGGATCCTGGTTCCACTCCCGGACAGATGCAGCCCATCATGCCAGTACAGTCTTGCATCACTCCAGGTGGACCCCCAGTCCCCACTGAAGCCAAATCCCTGAGCTCCACACCAGTTTTTCAACCACTGATTGAATCCCATGGTACGGAACACCCTAGCCTCTCCTACGCCATAGATGGGTAGCACCTCCGTGAAGGTTACCATGTGTGCTACTTGACTAAGGCCCCTCCCCAATTCCACAAACTCTTCCTGCACTTCTCTAATCTCTTTCTTAGCCAGATCATTTGTCCCTAGGTGGACAATGACATCCAGCTCCCTTCCCTGTGCAGCTGCTCTGGCAATCCTGAGGATTCGCTCCCTGTCCCTCCAAGCCATGGCGCCAGGCAGGCACCTTACCTCCCTCTCCCCTTCCTTGCCCAGTTCTACCTTCCTAACAATGGAGTCCCCCACCAGGAGTTGTTTCCTTCCCCTGCTCTCCCCCCAGTCCCCTTAACCTGACCCTTCCCCTGCAGCCTACCCCCATAGCAAACACTACTGTTGTGGGGGTCAGCTTGTTGGCTCCCCATCCTGGTGACCCTGCAAACTAGGTGCATCTCACCTCCCCCCTTGGTTTAAACCCCCCTTGATGCTAAGTATTCCTCCAGCTATGTTTAAAACTCCTTTCCCTCACAACTTAAGTGAAATCTATCCTTTGCATACAAAACATTATTATTCCACTTACTCCCCCAATCCCCCACCAGCCCATACTGATGAGAATGACACCACCCACCCAGCCAGGAATTGAACTCCAGTATCTTATCTTTCCTTGCTCTGCTCACCCTGGGAACCAGCAGCACTTCCAAGAAGGCCACCAAGCTCCCTATCTCCATACATATCCTCCCCAGTTCTTCAAACCTCTCCTTTACTGACTCCACTGTGCATTCCCCTAAGTCGTTAGTGCCAAAGTGCACCATCACATGCAGTTTCACTGCCCTCCCTTAACACACTTAGATAGAGCCTGACCTGCCATATCTGCTGTCAAGCCTGTTACAGATTCCACCCATATCCTACTGTGCCACTCACACCTCCCTACCTCCCCATCTGACCCCCTTTAGGATAGAGTCCTCTATCACTACAATACCCCCACCTACCCCCCCAGACAAATGTACCTTCCTGTTATCCTCATGCCCCCAAAAGCTACAACCCTTTCTGTTCACCATTGCCTCAACCCGCCCACTTGCTTGTTCCTCCCCCCCCTCCATATCCTACCTGCCTGCTTCCTTTGCCTCCCATACCTTAGCAACCCTCCCATCACCAATGACAATTCTATACTCATTATATACCATGCCATCCCTTCCTGGGCAGCATCCTCTCACTGTTTCCCTTGCCCTATCTCCCCTTCCCCCACTCCACCCTCTTCCATTTATACCTTCCACTCCCAAAAACCTTTACACCCCCCATCTGGACAGTAGGCCCCTACATATCCCCTATCCTCATGCCTCTATGCCTCATCTTGATGAGCAAGACCATCATCTCCCGCTACTGATGCAAATGCTGTGAAACTATTTCTTGAGCATGCCCCCACCCTGCAGTCTTCACCTCAGCTGCCATTCCAATACCACCCCATGTTGTTACTCTGGGACCATGTCTTCTCCCATAAACCCATTACCTTGACTCCTGTAAGCATCTGATAGGTGACCAGCCTGCCCCCACACTCTCCCACCCATCCCTTATTCTATTTAACTCTCTCTACAGCCTTCAGACCTCTGCCCCAGGTATCCCAGTCTATGGCAAATGGGACATTCCTGCAGTCTCCATAAAGTGCCCATCCAGAATGCTGCCCCACAGCTTTTGAAGTTCACTAGTCTATCCCTCCTTGTCCCCCTTCTTCCTCCTGCCCACCATACCAGCCCACTTTCCTCTGGATCCAACTCTATCCCTCCCTCTCATAACACCAGCTCCTGTCCTTTCATCTGATGCCCCCACATCCCACAACACACCCAAGCATCTTCATCCCCCCTTTCCACCCCCTTGCGTGGGCCCCTTGACTTTGCTGTACACAGTGTGTCCAACTCCCCCCCAAAAAAAAACCTGATTCTATGGTCCCTGATGTGGTATCCAGTTGTATACAATGTGTTAAATACCATCAGATCCAAAACAAAACAATCCCTCCCGAAGACTGCTATGTTCAATCCAGCAGACAAACTTCCCTTTAGAACTGACAAAATAATATAAGGATAAATTATAGCCCCAGTATAATAACATATATTGATCCACTTAATAAATATGTGTAGGAATATGTGCTATCTACGACCACCCCCCATTCCCTGCTTCCACTTGGTAGTTATCCACTGGGTGGAGCTCCAAGCAGACTATTTAATAAAGGAGGTGGTTCAGGGAGGGTAGGTGGGAAATTTTCAGTTCTCAAACATTCAGTTCTCAAACACAGCATGATTTAGTTTCAGTCCTCAAATACAGTAGCATTTAGTTTCAGATTTCAAACACAGCAGGATTAGTGAAACAGTCTCAGAACTCCTCTGTGTGGTTTGGTCCACCACCGGAGGATGTGAGGGGCAGAGCCCCCCAGCTAAGCAAAATTAACACACATTACCATACTTAACTTGCCAGCTTCTCACCTATCCAGTGGTGCATGCAAGAGAAGGGCCGAGGCTGAGCAATAGCAATGCATGCTGATATTATCACTGTATTTGTATGTGGAATTTGAAAATGCTGGTCTCTGAAATATGCTGGTATTTTGTTTAGTTGGGGGGGCTCTCCCCCTCACACCCCCAGGAGGTGCTCTGTAAATATTATTCCTGGATCACTTTATTGTGCAATAAATTCAATTATTTTTGCGTAGTTTTGCCTAGTTGATTTTGCTTCATTGTGGGACTCCGCCCCTGACACCGCCCAGCAGAGCTCTGTAAATATTACTGGTGGATCGATTTATTGTGCTGTAAATGTAATTCTTTTTTGAGTCACTTGAAAATGTTGGTCTCTGAAATATGCTGCTATTTTGTTTAGCCCCCAATACAGTGGGAATATCAGCACTATTTTAGTGTGCCGGACCTCTTTGAGCATTTTAGAAATTGTTATTGTTTAAACATATTAGATTGATATTACCGCTGTATTTGGGGGGCAGCCCCCAATACCCCCATCCACTGTATGCATAGTGCACCTTATATATTTGTATTTTTATCTCTTTTCTCTCAGTACCTGTTGCATAGTATTTCAACGCACAACACATGCACAACACATTACCATAGGTTCTGAAGTAGCCGCTACATGTCCGGCACGGTATAGTAACGCCAAGTTTCCAATCCAATGGAGAATCTTCCCTCTACACTGACATGAAGTTCTGAATTTGACATCCATGCTATGGTACCCCTCCTGAAAGTGTCTGCCTTGCTTCACTCAGCTTTGGTCTCCCTCTGAGGTATTCTGCTTTACATCAGATTTATCATTCTGTGGGACGTATTTGTGTTTGTGATGCTTTGGGCTTTTCTGCAGTACATTCATTGTCTGACTGACTGAGAGTGTTGGCTCTCTTTCCACTCCAAATGTCCTGTACCTATGGCATAGTGTTCCACCTCCCTGCCACTGTTTCAATCCCTAGTGTTCTGTCGCTTTCAATGCTACATGTAGAGGTTGCTTCCAGCTCCCATCTCCCTGCCAGTGTTGCATTTCTTGGTGCATGTTATGGTTATACAATAGCAGCAGGAGTAGGTAAGAAAAAAAGGACTATGACAGTAACACCACAGGTATAAATGATGGTAATGAGTGGTGTGAGGTTACCTCAGTCAAACAGAAGAGAAGAGGCAGAAGTCCCTTGAAACCAATACCCACCAGACCTGATGATGAAAACATTGTTGGTATAGAAAAAAGGAATGCTACAGCTACTAACAAGGGAGAGGAAAGATCAATTCATTGTGGGATTGAGAATGGTAGAGGGTTTGAGGTACCTCTGACAAATAGTTACCACATACTTGCAGAATCCACAAACCTAAAGGAGGAGATAATGGAAACTAATGGTAGTATGGCACCCCAGGATCACATTCCCAGTCAGGAGAAAAGACAGGTTATAGTGATCGGGGACACTATTATTAAATATACTGATAAATACATTTGTAGAGAGGACAAAGCCATCACCATGGTTAGCAGTTTCTCAGGAGGAGGAGTCCAGGATCTGTACGATATGACTGATAATATTTTTAAAGGAGCAGGGTTAAAAACCAATTGCAGTAGTGCACGTAGGCATAAATGATCTAGGCAAAAAGTCTCTTCCAACAACACAAAAAGATTGTATTAAATTAGGAGAAAAACTTAAGGAGAAGATTGTGAAATATTGTTTTTCAAAATACTTCCAGAGCCAAGGGAATCTGTATACAAACAAAAGAAAATTGTTTTGGCAAATGCATGGTTAAGAAAACGGACACAGGAAAATGAGTACCACTTCATAAAAGATTGGGACACCTTTCATAATAAGCAGAGTTTATACTGTAGGGATGGACTCCAGTTAAGTTTCAGTGGTAGTAGAATTCTGGGACCAAGAATAAAAAATGAATTTAACAGATGTTTAAACTGAAGGGACTGGGGACGAAGGGAACTTGTTTACCTTCAAAGTCAGTCAAATGTACAAATACTATGAGTAAGACCACCAAGAATATCAAAAAGGCTAATATCATGTTTTTTAATGCTAGGAGTTTGAATAAAGATAAAATGGCAGATTTGGAAATTACAGTATATTATGTAAAGAGAATTTGAGATTATACGGGTAGTAGAAACTTGGTGGAATACGGATACAAGTTTGAATAATCATATACCTGGTTATCATCTGATAAATTATGACAGGACAGTTAAAAGGGTAGGCAGCATCACCTTATGTATCAAGGATGTTATTGAGTGCCTCTGTAATAATACTAGAAATGACTAAGGTAACATAGAAGCTATTCGGATAGACATGTTGGGGTTAATGGGGAAGAAATTTAAGTTGGTGACTTTACAGTCCACCAGACACTACAGTTAGTGATACAGAATCCTTTGTTGAACATGTAGCCACTGTGGCTGATGATTCAGACATATTGTTGATGGGGATCTAAACATTCCAGGTATTGACTGGGGTGGTTTAACTACCAATAATTCTTTGGCAGCCAGAGTTCAGAGTGATCTAACATCAGCTGGAGTGGAGCAATGCATTCAGGAGCCCATAAGAGGAGATAACATTTTGGATGTCATATTAACCAACATACCAGAGGATGTCTCAGATATTAAGATCATCCCCACACTTGGTTCAAGTGACCATGACATTATTACTTTTCAAATTAATAGGGCTAAGAGAAATACAAGGGGAATAATGACTCAAATAATGTCTAATAAGGCTAACTTTACAGCAATAAGGAAGGACCTAGCAAAAATTAATTGGAATAGTATGACAGAGGGTTTATCAACTGAATTACACTGGGATCTGTTTGTAAAATTCATAAATGATATGGTGGCTAAGCAAATTCCGACAAGAATTGTGTACAATAGCAAAGGTAAAAATGCATCATGGTTAAATAGAAGGATTATTAAACTGAGTTATGAGAAATTATTACATTATAAGAAAATGAAAAGTACACAGTCTAGAGAAAACAAGATTAAATATAGGAAGATATTAAACCTCCTAAAAAATGAAATTAAGAAAGCAAAGAAACAAGTAGAGTTTAGACTAGCTATGTCAAAAACTGATATTAAGATGTTTTTTTTCTATGTTAGCAATAAGAGCGGTATTAACAGGAATACTGTCACACTTAATATTGATGGTGTAGTTTTCACCAAACCAGATGACATGGCTAGGGAATTTAATAATTCCTTTAGTAAGGTCTTCAATAAGGATGATCCTAGTGATGTAAGTATGATACCTGAGGCTGGGATTTCTGTGCAAACTGAGTTTATTACAGTCGAGAAAGTCTTTAGCAGAACTGAGGTGCTCAAGGCCAATGAATCATCTGGCCCTGATGGCCTGCACCCCAGATTTATTAAGGAGCTAGGAAAGGAACTTGCACCAATTATTGCAGATATGGGTTGTAGATCCTTGAAGGACGGTTATGTGGAGAATAGCTACTATGGTGCCAATCTTCAAGAAGGGCAATAGGGCTGAGGCAGCTAATTATTGACCAATGAGCTTGACCCCAATAGTCGGTAAATTGATTGAGGGGATTATTTCTGATGAAATTAGGAATTATTTGGTAGGCATGAATTTACTTGATGAGTTGCAACATGGATTCATGAAGTATAGATTCTGTGATACTAATTTAGTTCATTTTTATCACCACGTAGGTAGTCGTGTGGATCAGGGGAAGACGGTGATGTGGTGATGTTGGATTTTAGCAGAGCTTTTAATACGGTGTTACATGGGATTCTGATTTCAAAGTTATTGAGACTGGGTATCGATTGCACTATAATTAAGTGGATCAAACAATGGTTAATGGAAAGGACACAATCAGTGAGAGTGCAAGGGTATGTATCTGATGAGGTAGAGGTTACCAGTGGTGTGCCACAGGTGTCCCTGCTGGGACCTTTGTTGTTTAACATTTTCATTAGTGATCTAAATCAACAGCAGAAACAAGCTAAATAAATTTGTGGATGATGTGAAACTTGGGGGAGTGATGGACACTTTTGAGGACAGACTCATTCTAGGGCAGGATATAATAACTATTAGTGAGTGAGCGGTGAGGAATAAAATGAAGTTTAGTTTAAATAAATGTATACAAATGCACATGGGGAGAAATAATATTCATCAAGATTATTATATACAGGGGGTTAGACTAAAAGATTCAGTTTGTGAGAAGGATTTGGGAGTATATTTTCTTTTTTCCTTTTCTTTTAGTCTTTGGTAACCGGGTAAGGCCCACTAGGCACAAGTGCCTGTTTTCAGGTGTGACCTGGGAGCACTGGGCAGCTAAGTGACTTGCTCAGAGTCACACAGTATGCAAGTGGAAGTTGTGAGAATCAAACTCAGATCTGGTCTGCTGGATGTACCAAGCTCGTTCACAGCTCATTCCTCTAACCTCTAGGCTATACTGCCAGCCCCATATATTGGGAATGATTTGAAAAGTGGGGTGCATAGCAGAACTGTTACAAATAAGGCAATGCATCTCATAAATTGCATCTGTAGGAGTTTTCACTCCCAAAATAAATGTGTACTACTTCCACTATACAAAACATATAAAAGGTTGCATTTAGATTATTACTCTTCTAGTTGGAATCTACTTTTTAAAAAGAAAATCTGTGGTCGAAAAAAACGCAAAGGTTGCTTATGAAATTAATAACAGGGCTAAAAGATAAACCCTACGAAGTTGGGCTCAATAAACTTGGATTCTGGCCCTTAGAAGTTAGAAGTGCATGAGGGGATTTAATATTACTACTATATATAAAATTATCAAACAAGATACGTTAAAGAGTAAGCTGGATCTTAAATATAGGGAGCAAAATTATAACTTGACATGGCATAACCAGCAGTTACTTGAGATACAGTGCAGGACTGATGTATGGAGATATAGTTTTAAACCCAGAGCAATTAGATTATGGAATAAGTTGACCGATGAACTGGTTGGTGCATCTTGTTTCAACACCTTCAAGGCTAAGCTAGGCTACCATATTTCAGTTGGTAACTAACTTTAGTTACCTCCACTGAGTAGTGGGGACAACTTATATGGGCTTACGCCTTCTGTTGTCTTACAACTCCAAGTATGACTCTCGAGCCTTCTCATGTTGCTCCTCGTGACTGCCCCGGGCTTCAGTCTTTGACTACCCTTTGGAAGATTGGACTGCTTTGACCTCATGGTGGCTCTTCTCCTCCTGCTTCCTCTGCTTTGTTCTCATCGTGCCTGGGATTTGTGTACTTTTCCTCACCATTGGCTTCCCACTGTTCTGGATCTGGACCTTACCAGCTTGTTCGATCTTCGACCCCACCCAGTCAATCAGACTCCCAGTCTTCATTGCCACTTGCCTTCCACTTCATCGTCCCTGCTACCCTGGATGTCCCTGTTCCCCTACAGCTTCATCCTGGACTTATCTCAAACCATGGATCCACTCTCAGCTATTCCAATTCTCCATCTTCTTCAGAGGTTGTAACCTTCTATCCCATTACTTCAGCACCTGTTTTCTATCTGCAACTTATGATTGCCATCTCCTCTGGGAGAAGAAATCCCATTCCCCATCATGTAGCACCTTTCACTCTCACGTATTCCAGTTTGCCATCTCCTTCTGAGGTGGAAAGCTCATATCTCAGTACACCCCACCTTTGTTGTTGGCACTTTCAGTTCACTATCTCTGCTGGGGGTGGGAAACTCAGGCCCCTTCCCGCCGCACCTTCGTATCTGGATACACCTCTCAATTTTGTCTGGATCTACCTCCTTAGAGCCCATTCCAGCATCCTTGCAGGTTTTCTCCCCATTCTGTGGCAATGACCCCACCATCCATTCCTCACCTACAACTTCCGAAGATGGTCCTACTCAGCCCCAGCAGACATCCTTTCCAGCTCCACCTTCCTGTTGGCGGACTTCCACTTCGACCTTTAATATGGAAGATTGAAATATTCTTTGATTCCTCACTGAATGCACCATCATCCTGTGCGTCTTCATTTCTCTGACCTTTTGGGACTTCCTTCATGGGACAGATATCATCTGGCTTCCCTCCTTATCTCCTATCCCTGGATTGTCATACTTAGCTGGCCTACTGTTATATCATGCAGCTTCTCTCTTGTCACTCATGCAGCTCAGGGCCCTACCACATTGCCTGATCTCTGGTCCTTTTTGGGCATTCTTTACATTTGCCAATGTCCAGCATCCACTCACCTGTGCACTTCTTCCAGTTCATCTGCCTCATGCTCCTACCTCAGCTGGCATAACTGCTCATGTTCAATGCTCCAAGGATTACCAGTTCTTCTCATCTAAAGAATCCCTCATCCAGCAACATATTTTGACCAGCACAGTGCATATAGTACAAATCAGTACACGAAATGTCGGTACCTTCTGATAATCTTCCCAGGAACAATTTCTGTAAACTTATTTGACTGGACCATAGAAAATCTCATCTCAATCAACTTTGCAAGATCATTCATTACATATTCCTTTTAACTCAAGCAGTATGGAAGTCATTACCTTCCCGTATCTTCCCTGGATCCACGCTCTAGTCGAGTCTCCTTCCTACCCATTATCCTATGCTGGAATTGTGAATTTATTTCCCTCCTGAGACATACCAACTCCACAAAAGACCTAGCCTTCAAGGATAAAGAAAACTGCAGTATACTACATAGTGATAATGGCATCACCCATTGTACCATCCACTTATAGTCTATTCTGTACAGCACTGACTCAGATCGACCACATCTTCCAACTTGTAAGTCTCTGAATAGCCATTCAATCCTCCTAACAGCCCTCTTTCCATCCAGTATCTCAGAATATGTACCAACAGAATTCCTATGCATAGCTACCCTGCTAAATTCATACTATCCCAAATTCGCTGCTCCCTAACCTGTGAACATCACCATACTTCACAAAGTTAGCTATACCACTTGGTCACAACACTCTAATTATGCCAGCCACCTATCTGGTTTTTAACTTATTTGACAAGACATATCCCCTTCATACTCTTTCCAGTGAATACCACCACCAAGAGCAGGCCTTCATTTAATTAATCATCCAGCCCATGTACTTCCGACCAGACTTTCTCCCTACTACAGATACACTCCCGATAATTCTGCATTGGATTAAGCAGTCAATGCACCTGTTAAATTCTACTTTTAATATTGACTCATTATTGTCTCATCGGTCAGTAAACTCAGTCAAAGACCCCTTCTTTCAGGCACTCCCACAGCTTATTGACATCATCTCCACTAGCAAGTCAACACCATAAGGCCATTCAAGCTCCAGCCCCTGGGCTACTATGCTACAGCATCAACCGTGACCACCATCTTGCACTAGCAGTCTTTCCAGAATATGAGCCCATACTAATTTCATTTTAGTGACTCTAACTCACTTCCAACCTCAAATTTATTGTACTGAACATTTCAGTTATAACTGTAACTATCCAATTACTATCTTTACAGCATAATTCATCCTTTCCTTCATTGATCATACATTTTCAACTACACACTTCTACTGGGTACTCAAAGCTTTATTCCCTCTGAATTCTCAGTTGTCTCTCATAGATACCTACACTGCAAAACATTGCAAATTTACTGAATTCAAAACCATTAGACCCTACTCTGAACATTACAGCTTATAACACCTTGTTGTCCATCCTCCGTTTGAGTCCTGCATTCTTCCTAAACAGTAACTGAAAACAAGCATTTCAAGAATCTCACAACTATCTGAAATATTTGCCAATCTGTAAAAGGAACTAAGCATTATATCCTGTCCTCGCCTTCTTTAAAGATTAACAGATTACCTTAAGGATTTCACATCCCATCGTTCATCCCATAATCTGGAGGCTGGCAGCCCATCGCATCAAACTTATGCTTCCCACACTCTCATGATTCCGTATCTTCATCAAGTATTAATTAATATCACAATAAATTTGGGTCTTGTTCAACCCTTTTTAACAGCCAGACGTAATCCGTATTCAACTACATGAATGGACCCTTCCCAACTCATCATTCAACAGGCTCTGAAGATGGAACTTCATCTCTGTGAACATTGCATACTATACTAAAACTTGGACTTAGTTCTAAGCATCTAGGATCATTTCCTCTTAGTTTGCCCTGAGGACAGGCAGATCAGTAGCCATGGGTCCTCAGAGGTTTTCTCCACCTGGAGTTTTTACCTCTCCTGCTTGCTACTGGTCATACTCTCCATGAGTTGGAGGAAGTAATCTTTATGGGCTTCTGTTCCCTACTCACTACCTGGCTTACCTACCAAGGGTGGGAATAGACAAAGGCCAAAAGTTCAAACTGTATAAATATACACAAGTACTACTTTATTCACCAAAACATTGAACTAAGTGCATGATATACTGTATGACATATGTAAACAAAATGCTTGTAGAGTGGATGTATAAGAACTTTTTTGCCACTCTATAAGTCCATGTGAAGCAGAGAAATATTCTATGACCTACAATTTGCATTTGTATTTATTTGTATGGTATACAGCCCCAACAGTGACATGTCGACAGTGATTAACACTACAGTGACAACAATGCCAGGTCACTGTAATGTTGGCGCTGGACCCCAGCACTCTTTTCTGGGGGTCTTGCACCCCTTCCCTAATCAGCTCCAACTCAGAGTTGATTATTTTAATTGGGGGTGTGTGGGGAACAGCCCCTTGCTTGGGGGGTTCGGGGGAGTAGCCTCCTGGAGAAAACATGGTAGGCAGTGACCACCTTTATGCTGACTGCAAATGCAGTCAACATAAAGGTTTCACTGTAACATCGGTTGACAACATTTTTGTCAACCAGACATCGTACAGTAGATCCTATTTATCATACCAGGAAAACAGCTCCATTGAGCAATTGTCATTTACAAGGATGTCCTGGTTGGGACAAGTAATTTTACAGAAGGTAAAGTGGCAGTTCACATAATACAGGAAATTAAAGACAGTTTATAAACACAGACCAACAGCTATAATCTAAGAACAGACTAGAGATAGTAGAAGTATATATACATAGTACATAAAATGCTTTACTTTGGATTTACTATGGCCAGAATGGGGAGGGTGGGGCTGATTAATGGATCAGTATCCAACCTTCTTCCTTCCCAGCACTGCCACTCCAGTTTAGATGTTCTGTAGGCATGTTGGGACAAAACTTTGGAAAATCATAAAGCGAGGAATTGCTAATGTAGAGAATGTTCATCATCACTTTCTTTACTGGGTGTTAAAAGAATGACATGTTTTAACATCAAAGCCTCATGTGGCATACACTGTATAACTTAGTATACTTTTGTGTGGTAATACTTTTTATAGTGCACTCTTCTTTATCGGAACGCACTTAATAGGGATGTTCGTTTAAATGGGACGTCTGACAGGGAACCAATTTCAGGCTATTGGATTTAATGCAGTGCAATGCTGTTTAATAGGGATGCCTCTAATGATGAATTCTGCATTGACGGGATGGCTGCCACCTCATAATCATCCAATCAGGCTTAATCTCAAACTTCTGCATGTAGTCCCATTCACCAGATTTTTCCTAATCAGTTTATCAGTTAAATTACAGACCATTTACAGCAGTCACAGCTATTAATGAGGCAAAGCAAAGTCATATCACAGACTACTTTAACAGCCTCACATCTTGTTCAGACCCTACAGTTTAAGCCTGCACATTGCACTTACTTGCTATACCATGCAGTTACTCTCACATAATGTTGCTGCTGTTATGACACTGCACTTTAAATCAGCACCACATAATGTAACCTGTTACTGAACTTAAACATGAACAGGCACTGTACTGCTGCCCATATAATGTTTAGGCCCTGCATCAAAAGAAAAGCAGCACCGACAGTGGGTTTTATCCAAAAAAAGTTTACTTAGTTACTGAGTGATGCAAAGATACTACAGAAATAAAAAACATGCAATAGCAGCACAATCAGCCTCATCTAGGAAGTCCAGGCTGACTGAGCTGCTATTGTGTGTTTGTTATTTCTGTAATATTTTTGTATCACTCAGTAACTAATTAAATTTTTGCAGATAAAACACACTGTCGGTGCTGCTTTTCTTTTGATGTTCCTTATATGTGGGGCTGGCCACCCTTATTTCAGCGTGCACCGGCCCCGTTAGTTGTATTGCAAGATACCCATTTTTGCTTTAATGTTTAGGTCCTGCACTTTAAATACTTTAAATCTGCCCTAAAAATTTTAATCTGCAATACCTGCACCTTGAAAATGATTACTCAAGAAGACCAAATGCTGGGTCATCTGATAATAAGTACTTTTATTTGTTATGGCAAAATGTTAAAAAACAGCGGAGACAGTATCCCACTAGCTGCCAAACATTTTCAAGACAAATGCCTCTTTCTCAAGGACACCTTGAGAAAGAGACACTTGCCTCAAAAACATTTGACAGCTAGTGGGATACTGTCTCCCCTGTTTTTTAATGTTTTGCTGTAACAAATAAAATAACTTATTATCTGATGACCCAGCATTTGGTCTTCTTAAATGGCTGTTTGAGCTCCGACTCTACAGTTTCACATGCGCATTCAGAATACATCTGGAGCTTGACTTTTCATCTGGTAGCCTTCTCAAAAATGTAAAACACTTTGCAAATTAAGTCTTTTGTTACTTTACATTCAGTAACTAAGCAAAAGTGAAAAAGAAATTAAACTGCAAACTGGTTTGGGTCTTTTTCTTTTCAGGTTTCCATTAAGTTAGTGAACTCCGGTTTTAAGAGACAGTTGTTTAATCAGAATGATCAGAAATCCACCACAGTGTCCTGATTAAATGGCTTCCATAGTGCATCCCAGTTAAACACATACCAGATAAATGCATAGCCTGCATAAACACATAGAATTTCCAAGTCCCAATTTTTCCCTTTACTTCCTATGTAAAATATACCTGTTAAATGCATAAAGGATCCCTTTTAAATGCATATTTTTTCCCTCAGTTTTGCTGTTCAAGTGTGGACTGACTGGTCAGTTTTACTGACACTGCCTGTAGCTGCCTTACTAATTTGCAATTAACTGTCTGTTAATGGGCTGCTCTATTTTAAATGAGGTGTTAATCATCTAATTCAACCTTTTAACCATCAAAGCCAAGTCACAGATGCACCCTCCCTCACACTGAAATCAAAGCAAAGAACCCAAAAGAATGTCACAGAACCACTTAACATGAATCCCAGAAGCACCCTCCCTCACGCAGAAATCAGAGCAAAGAATGCCACATCATGCCACAAATCACTCTATCCCAACTAAAGAAGCACTTACATGCTACTGGCATTTCTTTTCTGTACCCATCCCCCTGGCAGATGCTGCAAGTTACACTCACCATTAAAAGAATGCAAGATCTGCTAAATGCAGAGCCCTCTTAAACACATACTTTTTGCTGGTCCCAAGGATAAGTATTTAAGAGGGCTGCACTGTACTAAGTATTACACTAACTGAAACATTTTTACACAAGCTTTCGAGACCTCTCAGGTCCCTTCATTGGTTGCAGAGAAAACTAGCCAGGATTTCAAAATATAGACAAGAGTTTGTGTACCCCAGATTGATTAACAAAGGGAAGCAATTTAGTACAATACAGGTGACTACCAGGAAGCAGGCCTCATGTTGTTAAAAGGTGAGGGATCAGACATGCAAATGTATGCAATACCAGAGACAGGAAGTGTGTTCGGGAACCTCAGGTCCAACCATGTAAAGCTGTAGCTCAGTGATTAGAGCACTGAGGCAGTATTAGAGAGGCCTGGATTCAATTCCCAGTAGATCCCAATATTTCTTTCTTAGTACAATTTGTGATTTAAATTGCTAAGCAGTGGCTAATACTGCATCAAAAAAATCTATCATCTTGAGTATTCCTAGTTGGAGGATGTGCAATATTAGACAAAGGTAGTGTGTTCAGCAACCTCAGGTCCAATCATGTGAGCTTGTAGCTCAGTGGTTAGATCTCGAGATGATACTCCAGAGGGCTGGGTTCAATTCCCAGTAGGTCACATTATTTCTTTCTTACCACAATTTGTGATTTAAATTGCTTAGCAGTGGCAAATACTGCACCAAAAACATCTGCCACCTTGAGTATTCAAGATGTGTAATGCTGCCAGTTTAGAAAGTTAAACAGTGTCTGCTTAGTTGATTATGTCAATTTTTTCCCAACAACAGAGGAAGTTTAAAAAAAATTCTAAATAGTAGGGCCCAGATCTACACTGGAAACTGCCAAAACTCATTTTGGGATCTGGTAATGTGTGAGGAAGCCTAAACTGTTGTTCTGCCCATATATATCTGTTCCAGATAGCCTCACAAAATTTGCTTCCCAGAGAAGTCTTGTATGAATGTCTTTGAGGTTTCCTCTCAAACAACTGCCACTTTAGAATTAATCAGAGAATGGTTGTTCTGGCAGAAGTGCTCAACCACTGGGGACTGGTTGTATGAGTGTTTGATAGTGGATCTGTGTCCATTCATGTGTTTACAGAGTGTTTGTCCTATTTCACCCACATACCACTCATGTGGACCATTTTGACATCTCATTAGATAAGTAAGCATTAACGCATGACAGGGTGTGCTGATAATGTGGATTAATGCATGCCTTGTTGGTGTTGCATGAGAAAGACCCTTTTATTTTGTATTCCTGTTTGGTAAATGGAAACTAGGCAGAGTCATATGTGTCAATCATGCTCTATGTTTTGTATCTGGGCTTGTATGGTTTTGTTCTTTGTGTGTCCATTTGAATTGTGGGGGTATAATTCCTGACAAGTGTTCTTCCCAGATTGGGTGGTTGTCTGTATGATATTATAGGTGGTTCACTGAATATAGTGGGTAGTCTTGCATCGTTGTGCAGGACTGGTTGCAATTCTCTGATGATCTTTTGTAGTGGTCTGATTGACAGGTTATATCACAACCAGCAGTGTGCATTTTGATTCTTTTTTCACATTGTACACTAGTAGCTGTCCTTGTAGTAACTGTCTAGCTTGTGCAATCAGTTTGTCAATTACATGTGAGGGGTAGTTTTTGCTGGTGAAGGCTCCTCATAGTATTTCTAACTTATTGTCCCTGTCTGATTTGTCTGTACATAAACATTGGTATTATAGAGCTTGGCTGTAGATGATTGCTCTTTTTATATGGTTTGGATGTGCACTAGAATGGTGTAGGTAGTTGAAATGATCCATTGGATTTCTGTATATTGATGTTTTTGTTTTTCCCTGTTGCAGTTCAATTGTGTTGGTTGACCATCCGTGGCACTCCAGACATTACCTCATGGGTTTTAGCCCACCTGATAGGCTAGTGATGCACATAACATTAGAATTGAATTTCTAGTTCCCAGGTCCCAGAAGACCCTGTTCTCCAGTTCTAATTGTGCATCTGATAAGGCAACAAGCACCCCAGGAGTACCTGTATTGTGCCAGGAAAGGTAAGCCTGTGGATTCCACAGAAAATTGTTTTCTATTGAGTAAAATATGTCTGAGCCTGCCTATAATATGTTCTGTAACAACTTCTACAGTTTTAATGGAGATTTGTGAGCATTTCTGAATGGCAACGGCTTGGGAGGCTGGCTTGTTAGGGCCAGCTTGAGTATTATTGATAATTTCAGTTTTTTAAATAGATTGGAACAGATTGTGCTGCTCCATTATGTCTGGTTTTCATTGTTTTAAATCATCTCGATCATGCCGTTGGTCTTATTCTGTGGCTTTTTTCTGTGTGGGCTGAGAGAGGCCTCCATGTGTCACGGGCACGGCGAAGTGTCTCTCACTACTGTAGGGGCAGTTCATGCCCATGGTTTCTCCAACACTCCAGATTGGAATCATGCCACCTGTTTTTTTTTCTATATTTACATTGTTCTGTGTATGGGAGCCCTCCTCTTGGGAGGAATTCAGAAAATGCTCGCCAGCAATAGGGTGGTCCAAGTGACCCACCCTCCACCTCCATTTGCCACCTCCCCCCTCGAAAGGCTACAGCTCACTGGTGCCTGACATTGGAGTCACTGCTCTACATGGTAGCGCAGTGTCTCCATGCTCCATGCGGCATGTGAGTCACTTCCAACTTGTCGGGCAGGCAGCTGATGCATGAGCATCCCAAGGGTTTGACCTTGCCTGCGACTCCGTCTTTTCCTGGTCTCTCTCTCTTCCTGATAACCACACATATCCCCAGTGGCATTGGGAGAGCTTACCCTGCCATGCACAGGAATTAAAGAGGGAGGGAGACAGAAAAAGGTGCCATAGGGGTTAAGTTCACCATCAAAAGCCTCAGCCTCTATTCTTGGGCAGAATTTGAGTGGGGAGGGGGGGAAATCCCTCAAAGAACTCCTGCTGCTGCTCAGGAGAGGACAAAAGATGATAAGTTACCTCGGGCCTCAGTGGGATCCCCTCCCAAGTGGAGATCTCGAGGCACCATAGGGACACAGGACAGCTGGTTTCCTTGTTTTGTTTACTGAATTTCTGGGCTATCTCATCAGGCCTAGGCCCCTCCCTCAGCAGCCGGCCTAGTCGAGCCCTCACTCCCTCAAGCCTAGGTCCCCTCTCTCTAGCAGCAGGCCTGATCAGATTTTTACTGCTGCTTCTTATGCTGCCCATCTCTATTCACCTAAGGGCACCTCTCCACAGTGGCCCTTCAGTGAGGGAGGGTGCACTCATTTTATCTATTCAGTCAGTCATTCGAGAAGACCACCATCTTGTAGGTGGCTAAAACTTCTCGTCTGCTTAACCCCCAACCAGCCATTCTTTAGGATGGGGGAACGGGGGCAATGTAACAGCATGCTTGGGGAGGCCACCCCCTAAGGAGGGATTGCCTTGTCTCTTAGGGGCCACATTAAAGGTTAGTCAACAGAGGCAGTACCGCCACATTGGGGAATCCAGTTTTTTTCTTCATCTGGAAGCCGACTGTGACTCCACCTCTAACAATCCTTCCATTTTTGTCTTCTCTCTCTCTCCACAGATGGTGAAGGCAAGAAAATTCACCTCATGTAGCGCCACTCTGATGCCCTACAACACGGGACCTCAATATCCCGCATGCCTCCATGATGAGGATGGCCTGTCGCAGGAGCATTCTCCAGGGATGGGATGGGATACTCCAGGACCCAGTGGAGCTAATTGCATGGACCCGGGAGCTATCCTCTTGCAGAACCAACAAACAACCTTGGCCATGATGGAGAGCCAGCAGAACTTTATGTTAAAGATCATGGACAGACTGGATGCCATGACCCAGTCCAAGATACCACAGACCCCAATGCCACTACCAGAACCAGAGAATCCAGGTGGAACTATGGTGGCCCGTCCGAATACAGCTGAACCACCCCCAAGTACCCCTATACCGGACACAGGAGATGACTTGGGATAAAGAACTCAACGATGATGGTGAGGACATCCCATCTGATGAAAAAGAGATGGAAACAGAATTAGTGCCATCTCTTACATCCAAGTTGTGCTCATTTGACCTGATCCCAGGCCTTATGAGGATAATCAAGACCACTATGGGGTTTGAACTTGAGGAGGGCCATCCTGAATCAAAACTCAACCCCATGATCCAAAAAAGAAAAGCCACCAATGACACCTTCCCCATCTGTCCAGCAATTGACAACATCTTCATTAAAGAATGGGAGTCTACAGAACCGGGTCGAATGTCAGACAAGAGAAATGTAGAATGCATGTACCCTGTTCAGGCGAACAAGGCCAGTGTCTGGTGCACAGCCCCCACTATCGACCCCCAGCTAGCAGCTCTCAGCAAGAAGACTGTACTACCCTGTGGTACCGTATCCCTAAAGGACCCTACAGATAAAAAGGTGGAGGACATGTTAAAGAAATTGTTTGAAATAGAGGGCACGGCAGCCAAAGCCTCCACAACTGCAGTCTATACTGCTTGTGCCCAAATTTTATGACTTGAGGAACTTCTGGAGAAAGCGGACCCTAAGACCAGGGAGTCCAAACTGTTGGAATGCATGATTAACATGGCAAAATACTTGGCAGACATGGCAGTAGACACTCTAAAGTTAAATGCCAGGGCAACAGCACTAATAAACCATGCCAGAAGAGCTCTGTGGCTCAAACTGTGGGCAGCAGATAATGAATCCAAGGAGTTGCTACAAAACTTGCCTATGAAGGGCAAACATGTATTCAGAGAACGACTACAGGAGTACCTGAAGCAGAAGGAGGAAGGGAAGGATCTCCTTAAGAACAAGGGCAGACCTATCTCCCGTCAAACAGATGAAAATTTCAAGGGGGGAACAGATCACAACAACCACTTAGAGATAGCTACTACCAGAACAATTCCTTTCAGGGTAGAGGAGCTCAGTGAGGGGCACATAACTCCTTCAACTCCAGTTATCAAACTTCCACCTTCCGAGGCTGAGGCTCCAAATTCAGAGGCAGAGGAAGAGGAAATAGGAACAATGACTACAAGTCACCTCTGCCCCAGACCCCGGCACGAGGTCCTTGTACCAGTGGGCAAAAGACTAATGCTGTTCCAACACAGGTGGATGGGTATGACATCAGACAAGTGGGTACTAGAGGTTGTGTCCTGGGGTATTCTATAGAACTGTCCCACTCCCAGATTCTGCACAGATTTGTAAGCTCTCCCATTTCAAAATGAAGAGCATCTGCTCATCAAGTCCAACAAATTTTGCAGGACTTGATACAGAACAGGGTGATCCAGCTGGTGCCTCCACACGAGCAAGAACAGGAAGTGTACTCCATTTTCTTCCTCATGCCCAAAAAGACAGGGGAACTCCACCCCATCCTAGATCTCAAGCATCTCAACAAACATGTGATTACACAGAGGTTCAAAATGGAGACATTAAGGTCGACTCTCCACAGCATTCGGGTAGGTGACTACCTGACCTCAATAGACCTGAAAGACACACATCTGCATGTCCTGATCAGGCCAAGCCACAGGCAATATCTATGTTTTCATATCCTAGGGCAGCATTTTCAATATCAGGCACTGCCATTTGGTCTTACCCCAGCACCAAGGGTGTTCACCAAGGTGTCCGTAGTTCTGGTCACCAGATTGAGAGAGCAAGGGGTGGACATATTTCCATACTTGGATGTCTGGCTGATCTGATCTCATTCCAAAGAACTCTCACAGAGGGTCACCCAGATGGATCTACGGGCACTCGAGGAACACGGCTGGGTGGTAAACCAGGCCAAAAGTTACCTGATGCCCACATGACAACTAGAACACCTGGGAGCAGAGATAAACACATCCCAGGGGTGAGCCAGACCATCCCAGAAGAGGGTAGAAACCATGAGGGCCTTAGCGCAACAGCTGAAGGCCAGCAGCCTTTCAACCATTGGGCAAATGGCCCAGATGTTAGGCTGTATGGCATCGTGTATTGATCTGGTCCCCTGGGCCAGGTGGCACATGAGACCACTGCAAAACTACATGCTGACCTGAGGGTCCCCGAATGAGCAGAACCTGAAGATCAGGATACCTTTACCAGACTCAGTACGATGCTCCCTAGCCTGGTGGTCAGCAAACCAGTCCCTCACATGAGAAGTTCCATTGGAGGCCAGCTACGATGTTACCATTGAAATGGATGCAAGTCTCCTGGGTTGGGGAGCATGCCTGGGCCTTCTCTCAGCCCATGGCCACTGGACCACTCCAGAGGCAAGACTGTCCATCAACATACTGGAGATGTGGGCATTCTACCATGCCCTCAGATCCTTTCAATCTACAATCTCCGGTCAGTCAGTCTTGATTCATTCTGACAATCAAGTCATTGTGGCCTACATCACCAAACAGGGGGGGCACCAGGAGCAGGACCATACAGAGAGAGGTAACGAGGGTGTTGCCCTGGGCCCAGACCAATCTCAAGCACATTGGCATGGTCCACCTAGCAGGAAAGCTCAACATGTGGGCAGATTGGCTCAGCCGCCAACAGGTTCACCCAGGGGAGTGGCACCTGCACCCCAAATTGTTCCAGCTGATACAGGAAGTTTGGGGTCCCATCTCCATGGACCTCATGGCAACAGCAGAGAACTCCCAGGTGAGGAGGTTCTTCTCCAGGTACAGGGAACACCACTCTCAAGGGTCCGATGCCCTATCCCAGACCTGGGCAATGGACTGATTGTAGGTTCCCCCCTTCCCCACAGGTGCTATCAAAAATTTGACAATCTCAGAGAACCATTGTCCTAGTGGCACCGTACTGGCCATGGCAAGCAGGGTTCACAGCAGTGGTAGCCATAGCATTGGAAAAATGCAGACTCCCATACCGACTGGACATGCTAACGCAGGGACCCATGGTCCACCTCGCACCAGAGACCTTGAAATTAATGGCCTGGCTTCTGAGAGGCAGAGACTGTTGAGAGCAGGGTACCACGCATCGGTCATATCTACATTACTACAATCCAGAAGGCTTTCCACTACCTCCACCTACAGCAGGCAGTACACCATCTTCACAGCATGGTGCAGGGACAAGGGTATAGAACTGTAAAAGATTGACATGTTGACCATTCTGCTGTATTTACTGCAGGGCGTAGATAAAGGCTTATCTCACTCTTCACTCTGAGTGCAGCTGTCCACCATTGGTGCCGCCATTGGCCCCATAGGGCAGCATAGCCTGGGGGCTCACCCAAACACAATTCATTTCCTCAGGGCAGTAGAAGTGCTATGCCCCAGGGTTCGGACTCTGATCGCTCCTTGGGACCTAACCCTAGTCCTAGACTCCCTCAGCACAGCTCCTTTCGGACCACTGAGTCAGGTGGATTTGTTCTGGGTGGGACTAAAAGCCTGCTTTCTCATGGCCATTTGCTCCGCTCAGAGGATTAGCGAACTAGGGGCCCTCTCCTGTAGAGAACCTTACACCGTATTCACCCCATAAGTGGTACACTTACGGACAGTTCTGGCCTTCCAACCCAAGGTCACATCCATTTTCCATAGAGAACAACCCATCCAGTTGCCTACCTTCTCCGATAGAGTGCCAGGGAACACAATGATCCCTCATCACTTAGACGTGGGAGGCGCACTAGCCACGTACATATCTAGAACCAAGGTGATACATAAGACAGAAAGATTTGTTTATTGTGAAAATAGGGCAATGACAGGGTAGGGCAGCATCCAAAACCACAATAGCGAGCTGGCTGAAGAGAGCCATTCTAGAAGCTTACAAGGCAAAGAACCTAATGCCCCCAGAGGGTATTAGAGCACATTCTGCCAGGGCAGTGTCTACTTCCTGGGTAGAGAGGGCTAATGTGTCTACGGAGGACATTTGCAGGGCAACCACTTCAACCTCCATCCTTATTGTGAGACACTATAGATTGGACTGCTTGTATGAACCACAGACCCCATTTGCTACTCAGTTTCTCTCGGCAGCCAGCTCCTCCTCTTCTCACTCTTAGATCACTCTGTCCCACCTGTTTGGGTACAGTACTGCTGATTAGCAACCCATGAGGTAATGTCTGGAGTGCTATGGATGGTCAACCAACACAATGGGTGTTTACTCACCTGGTAAAGGTGATTGTGTTGGTTGACATCCATGGCACTCCATGGCCCTCCCTCAGAGCGATCAGAGTGACTAGGAGGACATCTGTGTCAATGGAATAGGGGAACAGAGGGACATCACAATGTGTATATATATTTCCCTGTTTAAGTCATCCAGGGTGGCTACTGTTGGCCACTTAGAAGGCCAAGTATTAGTATTGTATCAATAGGTGAATAAAAGGGGCCACTTTGGCCAGATTCAGAAGGTGTCTCAGTATGTGTGTAGCAGCTAAGTGTGGTACCTGTACCTGGAGAAGCATTGTGTGGTATTACTAACCTTATTTTCAGCTCTGGAAGACTCAAACTGGAGAACAGGGGCTTCTGGGACCTGGGGACTAGAAATTCAATCCTAAGGTCATGAGCATCACTATCCTATCAGGTAGGCTAAAACCCATGATGTAATGTCTGAAGTGCCATGGATGTCAACCAACACAATCACCTTTACCAGGTGAGTAAACACCCATTGCTCATGGTCACACAGTATGCAAGTGGTGGCTGTGGGATTCAAACCAAGTTATTCAGGTTTGTGACTCAGTGCTCTTAACCACTATGCTTTACTGCCTCAAGATGATAGTATATTGAGGTGCAAAACAAATATAAAACCTGCCACATGCGACTCTGTCTACTCTCCATTTACCAAACAGGAATTCAAAACAAAAGGGTGTTTCTCATGCAGTGCCAACAATTTGCCTTACCTAATAAGATGTCAAAAATGTCCACATGGGTGATATATGGGTGAAATGGGATAAACACTCTGTAAACACATGAATGGATGCAGATCCACTATCAAACACTCATACAACCAGGCACCAGTGGCCGAGCACTTCTGCCAGAACAACCATTCTCTGAGGGATCTTAAAGTGGCAGTTGTTTGAGAGGAAACCTCAAAGACAGTCATACAAGGCTTCTCTGGAAAGCAAATTTGTAAGGCTTTTTGGAACCATTATATATAGGCTGAACAACAATTTAGGCTTCCTCAGCCATTGACCCTTAGCTATGGTATCGCTTTGATGTTGCTCACAATTTACATGTCTGATCTCTCACCTTTGAATGACACAAGGCCTATTTCCTGACAGTCACCTGTATGGTATTAAATGGCTTTCTTCACACCCTCCTCTTTTTTTTTTTCAACTCTATTTGTAGCGCTTCCATTCCTGGAACTCTCTCAGGCCGCTTCTCTCACCTACTCACTCTGACACCCACCGTGATACCTGCCATCTTCAGAAACATTATGGAAACTCCACAGGCCCAGGGCCCTCATGACCCAGGGAGATCGAAGGGGCAGTGGCAGGTGTCTGGCATTGGGCATGTGATGGAGGCATGGGAAGGGAGGGTATTTCTTCTTGTATATCCCTGCCCCCAAGCATGGTGCATGTCTGATGCTTTGCGGCACATGGCAACCCTGCCAGCATCAGTCAGCAGTGACCATGCCATCCAGCATTACTACAGTGCTCCCGGTCTCCACCAGGAGTCGCTGTAGCACCAGACAACCCTGAATCCTCCCCTCAAGAGAGGAGAGCAGCCCAGCAGGTGCTCAATCTCTCTCCCCCTGCCAACCCCTGGCACCCAAGCTCACTCCCGAACCTGGGTCACCAGCATGGCACAAGGTGTGGCATCCAGCACCTCAACCCTCAGTGCCACCAGGCCGGCCTTACACCCTCCTCTTTGCTAAACAATCTGACATCCATTAACTCTTGTATATATTCTGACATGCTGAGATCCACAAACTCTTGTATATATTCTGAAATGCTGGTTGGTTTTCTCTGCACCCAAAGAAGGAACCTGAGAGGCCTTGAAAGCGTGTGTAAAAATTCTTCAGTTGGTCTAGTAAAAGGTATTACCACAAAAAAGTGTGCTAGATTTTCCTGAGACTAACATGACACCACTGATGTGCAACTATGTAACTTGTGTGTTTTGGCATGTAACTTAATCTTTGTGTGAGTCATAGTACCATATTACCATAGTAATACAATTATGGAAAGGACAATAGGTTTATTATATCTACACTCAAACCCCTGCTACATAACCAAGGTTGAAACACATATGCTGTGCAAAAGTACAAATTTATAGGGGTTCCTCACTGACTCTACTACCCAGGAGACCCAGGGATTCCCTTGGTAAGTAGAACTTTAAAAGTCTGTGTTGTCTTCATGTCCACTGTCTCCACTGGTAGGCTATTCCATACGGTTACCACACCCTGAGAGAAACAGTGCCTCCTAACATTACTCCTGAATTTACCACTTCAGACCTTCAGAGAATATCCCAATGCTGGACACCAGATCAATAATCTCTGACTGTTTAATATTGTCCATACCCATGAGTATGGCAAAGAGTGAGATCATATCCCCTCTAAGCCTCCTTTTCTGTAGGGTAAATGTGTTACAGGCCTGTAGACTCTTCTCATAGCATTTTGTCCCCCATATCACTGATCATTTTGTTGACCCTTCAGTTTAGGAACAGAAACTTTCACCACAGTATTTCCATTTTATTGAAATAATAAACTTAAGTAAAATTACTCTAACTTGTATTAAACATATGGCTCTTTTAACATATTCACTGTCTAATGCTAAAACAAGTTTTAGTTTGATAAATGTTCACTCAATTCATCACCAAGAACTGTGAACATATTTTATTAAAGCATATAAAAGACTATGACTGCTACTCGATACAAAAAGTATTTAAAAATAATGTGCAAAAGCTGAAAATAGGTGTGTACCTACAGTATAATGTAGAGAGCATTAAAAAACTAGGCAAATAAGAAAAAGCAGAGCTTAACAGCACATACTAGTACTATTGTTTGCTAAGATATATTTCTAGCCTTAATAAAAGTTCTTTGAAAATCTTTGCACTATTTTGAGTCATACTCATAGAAACTACTTATGGCAAAAACCTTGGGAACCTTCTTAACAAACTAATGATCAGTACATGCCTCAGATTAACAAATACTGTGAGTGATGCTTGGATTCATTTAAGCAGAGCAATGAGTCGGTTTATCATCTCTTATAGACTGAAGTCTTTAATCTGAGGATGGAGAAACATCTAGTAGTATTCAAGAATAATGGAAGATTGTCTTCTTGACATATTTCTTTCTCTTCTTTTGTTCTAGTAAGGTTGAATAATACTGTCTTTAAAGAGAAAGGGCAGGATTTTAATGAGGGTCAGATACAAAAAGTCAAGATCTGCAGCAAAATAAAACTGACACAAATGGTGATTTTTCTCATTTCTTACCACAACTGCTTCTTTTCTGGATGTGAAATTCAAATGCAGTAAGACCATCTCATAGCTGGCCTACCAGTTTGGACAGATTTACCTTTTGAAAATAGCAGCTGGCAGATAACAGATGGGTCCTTTTGAAAATTCTTGCCCAAATTCTTTGTGGTAAAAGCCTCGTTGTCAGTTCTCCTCAGTTGAAGGCAGAGTTCAGTTCTTCATGTGTTTGGTATGTTTGCATTTAATAAGTCCTGGATAGGAGTTCACATCTCAGACTTATTACAGATCTTAGTTCATGCCCATTATCACATAAATTAGTCATCAGGTGTTGAACCTTCTTTGTTTGGATGTTTTTAGGATCCACCTTCTTAATTAACAAAATCCTATTAATTTGCCTTATTGAATCGTTTGAAAGACACTGTTAATAAACTTTCATTATATATTACTTGACAGTTTCACCGCCTTTGTCATGTTCTAACTAGTTCTAACTAAGAGGGTTACTAGGGCCATTGTACAAGTAACAAGTGGGGTTAGGAAGACTGGATGGGCCAATCGTCTCTTTTCTGCCATCATATCCATGTTCTATGTAGTTTGTAAGTTAGGATAAAATTGGGCCATGGCCCATCCAGTTCGACCCCCACACCATGTGAGGCAAATTTCAGTATCCCAAATGTTTAGGGCCTTTTTGAATTTAATGAATTCAGTGTTACTGTCAACTTTTTTTGGTAGTTTGTTCCAAACAGCAACCATTCTTAAGGTAAAGAAGTTGCCACGTCTTTTTGTATTTGTCCTAGGGAGTTCAATTGGTTATTATGTGATCTTAGGTTTTACCCCCTTGTATTGGGCATGATACCACATGCCTTCATCAATGCTTTGTCATTTAAGATATTATGAAAGAAGAGACAGTCTCCTCTAAGTCTTCTGGTTATCAGGGGCATTAAATGTATTCTCTGCAACCTAGTGTGGTTGGTAAGTTGGAAAAATTTGGAATTAACTTGTCTCTGTACTCACTCAATTAAATTTATATCTTGTCTACAATAAGGAGACCAATAAGGAGAAGCATAATCCAAATGGGGTCTTACATAGTTTCTATAGAGGTTTAGGATGCTTTGTTGGTCCTGTGTTATAAAATATGTTTTTATTATATTTATTATTTTATTAGCCTTTCTGACCATTGCTCTAATATGTATATTATGTTTTAAGGTGCTGTCTATTATTACATTGAGATTCTGCTATACATAGGGTACAGTATCTAGGTTGTATGAATGCATGGGGTTATTTTTTCCTACATGTAAAACTGCACATTTATTTATATTCATTTGATTTTCATTGCACCATTTATTTGTATTTAAACTATTCTGGAGGGATAAATGTTAAGATAGTAAATGTTAAGATAGTATATCAACCTCATCAGCTATCTTGATGTTGTCTGCAAATTTTGTAATATGTGAAGTTATACCATCATGTAAGTCAAAGATTAAATAATTAAACAAGAAATGACCTAAAACTGACTCTTGTGGAACACCACTTGTCACTGTGACTGTAGGTGACACTTTGGCCTGTATTCCAACCAACTTGAGTTCTATCTGTTAACCATGCATTAACCCATGATGTAAGATAGGGACTATAAGACATGTTAGTTAGTTTATTGATAAGTAAATTATGAGATACTTTATCAAATGCTTTTTTAAAGTCTATCATTATAATATCACATGCTTTTTCAGCATCCAGATGTTTTCTAATTACATAGATAGCTAGATACATATACAGTGTCAGCAGATAAGGGCCTATGGCCCACCCAGTCTGCCCATTTGAGCTTGTAAGTTCAGTTTATGTTTTCCTAGAAGTCTGTTGCCCCTTACCATTGACCTCCAGAATTCCTTTATGTCTATCCCATGCATTCTTAAGTCCTGTGATAGTTTCAGCCCCCACCACTTCCTCTGGCAGGGTGTTCCACTTGTCCACCACTTTCGTTCTCGAAGAAATTCTTCCTCACGTTTTCCTCTGAATGGTCTCTACCTCAACTTCATCCCATGCCCTCTAGTCCTGGAACATCTTTTTCGCTTAAAAATAGTGTATTCCTGCACCCTGTTCCTCCCTGTAAGATACTTGTATGTCTCTATCATATCCCCTCTCTCCCTCCTCTCCTCCAGGGAGTACATGTTCAGTTCCTTCAACCTGTCCTCATAGGACTTGTGATGCAATCCATGCACCATCTTTGTTGCCCTCCTCTGAACCTTCTCTACCTTGTCTATGTCCTTACGCAGGTAAGGTCTCCAGAACTGTACACTGTACTCCAGGTGGGGCCTCACTAGTGTCTTGTATAGTGGAATTATGACCTCCCTTTTCCTGCTGGTGATGCCCCTGTCTATGCATCCCAGCATCCTATTTGCTTTACCTGCTGCCTTGTCACACTGTTTCCCTACCTTGAGGTCATCAGAGATGATAACCCCAAGATCCCTTTCCTGCTTGGTGCATACTATATCCTCACCTCCCAACTGATATATTGTGCCAGGGTTTTTGTGCCCCATATGCATTATCTTGCACTTCTTTGCATTGAATTTCAACTGCCAAACCCCTGACCATTCTTCAGGTTTCTTCAGGTCCCTTCTCATTCTGTCTACACCCTCTGGTGTGTCTACTCTGTTACAGAGCTTTGTGTCATCAGCAAACAGTGAAATTCTGCCTTCTAGGTCCTGTGCCATGTCACTGATGAAGATGTTGAATAGGACCGGTCCCAGCACTGATCCCTGTGGTACCCCACTGGTCACTCTTCCCTCTGTGGAGTGACAGCCATTTACCACCACCCTCTGTGTCCTGCAACCCAGCCAGTTACATACCCACCACACTACTGTCCTGCCCACACCCATATTCCCCAGTTTGTGTAATAGTCTTCTATGTGGCACAGTGTCAAAGGCCTTGCTGAAGTCCAGATAGGCCATGTCCACTGCCCTCCCCTGATCCACCTCCCTAGTCACCCAGTCAAAAAATTCAACGAGGTTGGTCTGACATGACTGCCCCCTGGTGAAACCATGCTGCCTTGGGTATTGTAGTCCATTGACAACCAGATGTTCCACCAATCTCTCCTTCAGTAGTGCTTCCATGATCTTCCCCACTACCGAGTTGAGGCTGACTGGTCTGTAGTTCCCTGCTTCCTCTTTGTTCCCACTTTGGTATAAGGGGACTACATCTGCTATCCTCCAGTCTTTGGGTACCTCCCCTGTTTCCAGTGATCAGCTAAACAGGATAGTCAGAGGTTCAGCCACCACCTCTTAGTTATTTAAGGACCCTGGGTGCACCCCATCTGGCCCCATTGCTTTATCAACTCTTATCATTTCCTGTTCCTTCAGGACCCTTTTCGTGTAAAGGACTTGTGTCCATTTCTGCACCATTCTCACCCTTGTACTCCCTTCAGACCCATTACCCTCATCTTCCTCAGTAAAGACTGAGCAGAAATACCTGTTCAATATGTCAGTTTTACTGTTGTCATCCTCCATGCAGCCCCCATCCTCCCCTTCAGTCTCACTATCCCTCCCTTTGTCTTTTCTTTTTCACTTATGTACCTGTAAAGGTTTTTCCCTCTACCCACTGATTTTGCAATGTGTTTTTCTGTCTGAGCTTTGGCTTCCCTTACTGACCTCCTGCCTCCTTTGCTTCTCCTGGTACTTCTCCCTATCCCTTCTGCCCGTGTCTTTTTGTATTGCCTGAATGCAATCTTTTTGGCTTTCACTTTCTTTGCTACCTCTTTGGAAAACCATAATGGTCTCCTCTTCCTTTGCTAACCTGCTTAATGCATAATTCTGTTGCTCTTGTAATCCCATTTTAAATACTGCCCACTGTTCCTCAACCCCTGATTCCTGCCCCATTCCCCTAATGCCTCTTTCAAGTATCTTCCCATTTTCCCAAAGTCTGCCCCTAAAATCCAGGATACATGTTTTTGTGTGGTTTGGTTCTGCTCTTTCTGTGATTTCAAACCACAATGACTGGCGTCACTGTTCCCAGATGCTCCCCACTGTTACCCCCATCACACTGTCCCTGTTTGTGAGCACAAGGTCCAGTATTGCCTTCTGCGGGTCGATTGGTTCCATGACCAGTTGCTTGAGGAAGGCACCCTGAAGGGAGTCCAGGATAAATCTGCTTCTAGTTGATGCTGCTGCTGGGATGCTCCAGTCCATGTCTGGAATATTGAAGTCTCCAGCCAGTACTACCTCACCCTTGTCTGCCATCCTTTGGATGGCTAGCATCAGCTCCCTATCTGTTTCTTCCATTGATTCATAAAAGACTACAAGATTTGTTAAGCATGATCTCCCTTTTCTGAAACCATGCTGTGTATTGTCAATAAGTTCCAGTCACATTGATTCTTCCTTTCTTTTTTTAATTAGTGTTTCTAGTACCTTACATGGGATGGATGTTAAACTTACTGGGCAATAATTCTCAGGTTGGAGTTTGTTATCTTTTTAAAAAATGGGCAGATGATTGTAGTTTTCCATTCTGAGGGTAATTCACTTAATAATTTAGATTTATTAAAGAGAATGGTTAATGGTATGCTAATACTTGACATTAAATTTTTTAGATATTTAGGACTTATTCCATCACTGCCTGCTGAAGGATGTGGTTTAAGTTTGTCAATAATGTCTTTTATTTCATTACTGGTAAAAGTTATAGCATTGTTTGCATTTATAGTGAAGTTAGTATTTATAACGCCCTTTCTATTAAATACTGTGGAGAAATACTTATTTAAGATTGTAGCCATTTCTATTGGATCACTGATAATTTCACCATTTGTTATGAGTGAAGAGAGTGAGTTTTTACCTTTACTTAAGTGATTGACTTAAGTGAGCAGAGTGTTGGGGAAGCCACCATAGAACAAGAGTCAGATGACCATGACAGAAGGAGGGAATATACAGTTCAAGGAGAGAGGGAAGTTGGTGGTGCAAAAGTGGGGAGGGGCAGGGAAGTAGATAAAGTTGGCATGAATACACTAAACAAAGGGGGAGGAAGGTAAAAACATGTTGGGAAGGGGTGAGGAGGTGGTACAATACAGGGGCAGTGGGAGGATGTAAAAGTAGTGGAGGGGGAGTGTTTGGGGAAGGGAGTGAGCACAGAAAGGATGGAGAAGGAAGAGGAGGAGAGCAGGTGGAGGTGCAATTAGTGGAAAAAGGAGGGGGGAAGAGCAGGGTATGACAGCAGAGGACACAGAGGAAAAGAGGTTCATAGGAGGGCAAAGCATGAGGGAAGTGCAAGGGATGGGGGAGTGGGTACTTGTATTAGGGGATTCTGTTCTCAGGGGTGAGATGAGGAGGTAAGAGAGCAAGGAAGAGCTGAACCTGGGTGGAGTGAATGCCTGGTATGACAGTGGGGAGTGTAGGGCAGTGCATTCAGAAATGTGTGGAGAAGGTGGGAGGGAAGCCTCATATCATTGTACATCTAGGAACAAATGACCTAGAGGACAGCACAGTGGAAGAAGTGCAGGAGACGTTCAGGGAAATGGGGGGTATCTACAATTGAGTGGGAAGCTCAGTGACATTCTCTGTGGTACTCCTGGTACCTAGGGCAAGCACAGCAAGAAAGTTAAGAATACAGGAGTTTAATGGGTGGCTGAAGGGTTAGTGTGCTGAAATGGGGTATGGGGTAGTAGGGGGTGGGGCAAGACATGGAACAATAAGAGGCTTTATGCCAAGGATCGGCTGCATCTCAACATCAAGGGTACAAGGGTATCCACACAGGGGCTGGAGAGGTACATTAAAAAAACATATATTTAAACTGAGAAGAGGAGGGGCTGAGTCAGATAGCAGGGAGGAGGCACCTTCCAGGGGAGACTGGAAGGCCTTGCCCCCGCCCAGAGATGGAGGAGGAGACTGAGGAGAAGTTACCAAGACAAAAGTGGAAGGGGGAGAGAGACGGGAAGAGGAGGGTCAGGACACAAGGTGGACTGTAGTATTCTTGAATGCAAGGAGCTTAGCAAACAAGGTGGCAGAATTCCAGGTAATGATGGTGGAGGGGGAGGTAGATATTGTCACCATCTCAGAGACCCAGGCCACCTAATACCATGACTGGGATCTGACAATCCTGGGATACAAGGTGTTCTGCAGGGACTGGGAGGGGGGGAAGGGGGAAGGTGTGGCAATTTATGTCAGAGAGGGGATACTGTGTACCAGGGAGGAAGGGGATGAGGGGAGGCCAGAAGCCATATTGGTATTGCTCCAAAGCCCTAAAGGTAAGAAACTCAGGATGGGAGCAGTGTACAGGCCACCCTCACAGAATGAGGAAGTGGATAGGGAGCTGGGAGCTGGGAGAGCAAATCAGGAGGGTCAGTGGCAAAGTGAATACAGTTATAGTGGGAGACTTCAACCTACCTGGGGTTGACTGGCAGACAGTAACTACAGTACACGCCAGGGAACAGGTGCTGCTGGAGGCTATCCAAGACAGTTACGTAGTGCAAGGGGTGATGGATCCTACTAGGGAGGGGAAAATACTGGATTTGGTACTAACAAATGGAGACCAAGTCCAGGATGTGGTAGTATGGAACTCTCTAGCAGGAAGCGACCACTGCTCAGTGTGGTTCCTCCTCAACACAGGGAGGGAGTCTGTTAAGACCAGGACAAGAGTCTTGGATTTCAAGAAGGCAGATTTTGCCAGAATGGGCAGCATTCTAGAGGGGTATTTAACTGAAATTAACCCAGGGATGGATGTTGAACAGAAGTGGGCAATCATTAGGAAGGGGTTAAATGAGGCCACAAGCATGTTTTCCAAATCTCAGAGTAAGCAGTCCAGGTCAAAAAAACCTAGCTGGCTCAGCAAGGAGGTGGGGGGGAAGTTGAGGGAAAAAAGATTGGCCTTCATTAAGTTCAAAAAATCTGGGCATGAGGAGGACAGAGAAGTGTTCTCAAAGGCATCTAGGGAGGTTACCAGGTCAGTCAGGGCAGCTAAGGCAGCAAAGGAGATGAAGCTGGCTCAGGGGATCAGAGAGGGGCAAAAGGGGTTCTTTAATTACATAAGGGAAAAGAGGAGTTGTAGGGGTGACATCATTAGAATCAAGAGAGAAGGAGGATGGGCAGAACAAGGGGAAGAACAGGCAGAGGCACTCAATGAGTACTTCTGCTCGATGTTTGCAAAAGAAAGGGTTGGCCCAATACCACAGGGGAAAGGTTGCAAGGGTAGAAAGCGGGCTGAAATAGCAGATGAGGTCATCCAAGAGGATAGAGTTCTGAAGGGCCTTAAAGGCTTGCAGGTGGACAAGGCACCAGGACCAGACGGTGTACAGACAAGGGTCCTGAAGGAACTAGCAGAGTTGTTGGCAAGCCCTCTGACAGACCTGTTCAACACCTCCTTGGAGATGGGGAATGTACCCAGGGACTGGAGGATGGCTCACGTGATGCCCTTTCACAAGAGTGGAGCCAAGGACCAACCAGGTAACTACAGACCTGTGAACTTGACTTCCATATTGGGGAAGTTGATGGAAACCATTCTGAAGGAGAGGTTAATAACCTTTCTTGATAGCAATGGCCTGCAGGATGAGAGACAGCATTGGTTTGTCATGGGAAGATCTTTCCAAACTAACCTGATCGACTTCTTCAACTGGGTCACTAGGGCAGTTGACGAAGGCCACATTGTGGATGTCCTGTATCTGGACTTCAGCAAGGCTTTTGACTCTCTGCCACACAGGAGGTTAATGAGCAAGATGAGGGGCATGGGAGCAAAGGAAAAACTGGTGGGGTGGGTTGATAGCTGGCTGCAGAGCAGACAACAGAGGATAGTTGTAAGGGGGGAGACATCCAAGTCACAGCCAGTAACAAGTGGAGTACCACAGGGTTCACTGGTGGGCCCCATTTTGTTCAATGTCTTCACTGGAGAAACTGCAGAGGGAGTCAAGCCTAAGATCTGCCTGTTCGAGGATGACACTAAGATTTGTGCAAAACTGCACAATGAGGATTAGAGGCAGGCACTCAGAGAGGATCTAGCTAAACTTGAACACTGGTCTATGGAGTGGCAGTTGGGGTTTAACATTAAGAAGTGCAAGGTCATGCACCTTGGAGCCAGAAATCCCAAGAACAGCTACTGGCTGGGGGGGAGTGCAGGTAATGGCTTCAGAGGAGGAAAGAGACCTGGGGTAATAGTCACAGAGGACATGAAGGTATCTGCACAGTGTAGGAAAGCTGCAGTAAAGACACAAGGCCAAAGGCTAATTGTGGCCACTGCTCAAAAAGTATAATTATGCCTGCACAAAGCATACCCTGGAGCACCTTATTGCACTTAGGAAATGGATCAGTTATTATTGGTAAAGAAAGATTTTTTTAAATCTTTTGTTTTATTTTAAATAAGTAAACATGCGAAAAAATTTTTAAAAAAGGAGAAAAAAGTAGTCCAATTGAATCATTGTAATTTTGATGTTTGTCCAGTAGATAGCAGATGCTATCTTTAAAAGAAAAGCATAAATTGTAGTGAGAAAATAATAATATGACCTACTGGGACTTTAACCCAGGTGCTTGGAATACCCACTGAATCAGTGGGACAGTGGAACACGATAAACCAATGGAGAGCCTTCAGTGAGTCAAAACTGGAAAGTGTATTTTCTTTAACCCTTTTCAAACTTTTGTGACAGTCTGCACATACTGTAGGGTTTTTGTCTGTATCATCACTCTTCATAAACAATAAACATTTATAACTGTTTAAGGAAGCGTGCACTCCTTTGTTTGACTGCATTGTGTTTGTTTGTATGTATGTATGTATTGTATGAGTGTAGATCTACTGTGTGTATATGAGGGGGCTGGCAAAAAAAAAATTATTTGTTCAGCTCTATTCCCAATCAGGGGCTCCATACATAGTTACAATTTTGTGCCACAAAGTGCTCACAAGGACACCACTGTGACACATTACTATACTGCGCTCCTTTTTGCTATACACAGAGGGGTTGCAAGCCTTTTCTGTGTTGTCATACAGGTCAATATTGCAGCACAGGGGAAGGGATTGGGGAAGTCCTGCGCAATGAGGGTTCCAACATACATGAACGTGCTGTCCTATACACAGCAGCTCCTCTGCACCATCACCTCAAGGCACAATGACCCCAATCTTCATAGAACTACTGGAATCAGTTCCTGAAGGGGTCATAGTCTTGTGAGCCAGAATGTCTGTTTCAGAAGGGGGAAGGTTAGGTGATGCACAGTGCTGCAAATCATCGCAATGCAAAAGGAACAGGGCTAGGCAGTGGGGATCCATTAGATGCTAGGGACACAGAAACATTGGGCCCACTGGACCACCAGGGAAGAACATCTGGGACACAGTAATTACATAGCATGCCAATCAAGTGAGCAGTAAGGCTCAGAGTGAGGAGCTGGGGGCAACTTCAGTAGTAGCACCATGTGCCATGGAATGGGTCATATTTTATTTAAAAAATACAATACTTACAAATGACGGTGTAAGATGGTTTACTTTTGAAGGCAAGAGCTTTCATGTCTAACTTATTTTCTGAGCTGTGTACTTGCTTTCTTGGTCTTCAGTTAAGTTTTTGTTGTCAGACACATTTTTTGGAAAAAAGTGGCAGCCATTGCTTTTGATTTAACTACATTGGATCGATTGGATCAGAATGGTAGTGAAGAGTGTTTATACAGAGAATTAGTGAGTGTATTAGTGGTATGAGGAAAAATGTGGTAGGTGAACTCAGGTGAATTTGATGTCGACCATACACATCAGCATTTTTAACTGACTGTTTTTATATACAATATAGAGAATAGTGCATGGGCAATCATACACAACAAGGCTGTGTTCCCATCAAGGAGCTGTTATGACTTCATAGTGACCTCTTGAGTAAAGTTCAGAAGATCCTATTATATCATATTAGTCCCACGACAGGAACACAGACGAGCTGTGATGTTTGACCATACGCTGTTTTTATAGTGTACGGTTCACCCACAAAGTTAAATGAACTGGATTAAATTAGATTGATTTTCATGCCAGCTTGTGAAGCATACTCTCGGTATTAGTCAGTAACAGTCCTTTTCCTTTTGCTGGTGACCAGATCCCAGAATAAAACTAAATTGGAGGATTTTGATTTGAACAAAGCTGCCTTCTCCTACAGAATCCCCTATCTTTAGAATGACATATCTAACTCGTGCCTACCTTCATCCTCCATTTTGCCTCCGAAAACTCAATTCTGTGCATTCAGCAACCAGTTCTGCTGATGCACTTAGTCCATATACCTCTTTGAGTTCCCCCCCACCATCACTCTATTTATCCCCTTCTTTCTTCCTGTGTCCTTTCTCCCTTCCTTCACCCACCTCTTTCATTACCTCTCAGGTTAATATCTCTGCCCCTGTCTTTGCTGACTAGTCCAGCCTTGACTGCCTGACCCTTAAGTATCCATGGCTGTGTTGCACTGTCCTGTTCCCCATGCTCTTGTCGACAATGATGTTTCAAATCCTCCTCTCATGAGCCCTCAGTGTTGGCTCCTGCACCTCTTCCTACTTCAGTAGGCTGATCTATATTTCCATCTGTAGTCCCTCATCCTTTTACATATTCATAGTGCCCTAAGCTGTATTATGCACCCATGTCTGTACATAGTGTATTATATTGTATTTTAATGCTGTGCATATTAGAGCTGATCAGAAACTCTGTCAACACCTTTAGACACACAGGAATGTCACAATTTTGATCTGCATCATATAATATGGATGTGACGGGCTCCACACTGGGATAACCAATATATTTGTTTCTGGGCCAGATACTCATTATGCCCAGTCACGGACTCTACCTCGAGGAGCAGACTCGATAGACATAAGAACTTCTTCTACTGGTAAAATTCTTATGTTCTAGCCTGTCTGCAAAAAGCGCTCTGGATAGATGCCAAATAATCCTGAACTGTTTATCGGAATATTGACAACAATACATCTGTATCCCCTTCAGATCAAATACATGCATGCAAAACACTGCAATTATCTGGGGTATCACAGCATCCTATAACAAATAATGACCATGGATAAGAATAATTATTCTGGATATGGTAAAAACTATTTACAAACTTTGCCCTGGAGCAAATGTATCCTCAATAACAATATCCACTGGAGAGCTAAGCAATCCAGCAAAATGAGAATGATGCAGTTAATGCAATGTCCGATGTCTCCAGTACAAACCTTACCTACATTATCCCTCTGTTTTGGGCAGGCATTCAAGCCCTTACACAGATTGTATTGCCTCAATACCTGTGGAGCTTTGGAGCAAAACTAGTATGTATGGGCTTGTATGCCGCAAAAGAAAACTGAGTCAGGAAATCTACAGTTAATTTAATGTGATAGTATTGCTCTGCTCCATTGTTTCCTTGTCACCATTTTCTTCTCTGTTTCAAACATACATATTTAGAACAAGTATCCAGAAATCTGTTCCAGCGCAAGAACTTTTTCCAACCTTTTGGGGTCTGATTTCAAACCAAAACAAACTACACTCAAAATGGTTTGTCAGCCCTAAGGTGTAGTTAATTGTCTTGTGCTCATGAAAGGTGACAGACTGATTTACAATGGACACAAAGTCCTCTCATTTTGCATATGACAGACATAGCATGGACAGCTTCAGTGCAAGCCTTCCCACACTGCCTCCCCAATGTGCCTCAATAAGAAGTGACTACCTCTAGTGAGACAGAGGGAAGTTCAGTCTTTATAGTTTTTAATTCCTTGGGCTTGCATATAAGATTGAAACCAAGATTGCCAATTAGTTCCAGTCATGACAGTGGTTGTAAGGTTTTTTGGAAGTGGACATCTATCCACCAAGGACTGGACTGAGGCCACAACAACACAGTTCATATAGGCCACTAAACAGCCATCAGATAAAGACATTCAGCCACTAACAACTTGGGCCATGCTTAAACAAATACTGTATAGGTGAAATGCTCCTGATCCCACTCCAAAACAACTTCACCCCTTCCTCACATTTTTTATTTTAAATTCAAATTGCAGCACTGACATAGCCCAGCATGGCAAACAGAAAATATCATGCCCCATTATTAGTTTTCATTTCTGTTTTGTGGTTCATACAGAAAGTATTATTTTTGGTATACTGTAGTTCTAAAGAATTTCTTATTTTGCTAGTTTGAAGATTTTCATTCAATTTTTAAAAAGTAAATTTGGGGAGCACCTCTCTACTGTACAGTACTGTATGTCTATTTTTCATGCCATCAGTGCCGTGAGCTCATTTACTATCAACCCACAACCAACCAATCAGGCAGGACAGTGGCCTGCATGAGATCACATTTTTATGTTGACAATTATGCTGATTTGAAACTGTTACAGCAGCACCATAATCTCTCCAGTTGCTGCTGCCTGGTAACACAGGTTTTTATTTGACATGACTTGGTACAGACTTAACTAGCTAGGCTAGAAGAACTTGAGTTTTAGCTTGCCAGTAGAATTCAGTGTGTTCGTACTTCCTGTCCTTATGTCCTACATTAAGTGTGTGTCAAAGTACAATACTTTGATAAATACATAGTATTAAAATGTGTTTGAATAATAAATAGCAGTAGTAGCTACTAAGTTGATTAAGCAGCCTTCAAATACACTGCAAAGCACTGAATCAGTTTTCTTTTTCCTCCTCTCAAACTCCTGCAAGGGATCACCCCTTACTGCACCCAGGTAAACAGGGGTCAGCGTTTGAGGAATGAGTTCTTCTGTGGTAGGCAAGAGTATAGCAAGCAAGGCTGAGTATAGCATAGATGCCTAGTAGCTAGTTGTTCCTGTAATTTATCTATAGAAATCTGTGCTTTTATCCTCATAGATTTGAAATCCTGGTTCAAGCCTTATTAAAGGAGATACACTGATAAGTGAACTACTATTAGTGTTAGCGGTAACTATTTATTTTCTCTTCACTGGATAAGTGTACAACTCAAGATGTAGCTCCTGCAATGGCAGCTGAGTGTTTTTTTGCTTTATAATCATGAAGGTGTAATTTAACCTTATGACATTTTTTATGTTACTTGTTGTAGTCACTGCTGTTCATTATTGTATGTTTCTTCAAGACTTGGAATCTTTGTAAATGAGCTCTTAGCTCAAGGGTCGAAATCCGAGAATGAAATAAATAAATAAATAAATGGAAAAAAAAAAAAATACACTAAATATAAAACTGCCTTTGTTATACACATCCTTAGCCAATGGTGCTTTGCCAATAGATGGTAGTAGTACAGTATGTGGCAGATAAAGTTTCTTTTGAATGCGTCATAGCCTGAACAAGGAATTCATCAAGGTGGTTAAGCATATACTGTGGTGATTTGCATATACAGCCCATGGTGCTTTGCATTATGGGGGTATGTGTGATTTTGTATTTCTTTGAAACTTGGCTTCCCGGCCAGTGCCCTTTGGGGTAACCATTGCCTCAGAGTTTGCGCACTGAGGTTCTTTGTCTTTTGGCTTGTTTTTTGGTTTTATTAGGTTCATCACAATATAACCCAGATAGACCATCTTAGGGTAGCTGGTTCATTCCACTGGGGTGTCACACAGAAGAGGCACACTAATGTGTCTTGGTAGGATGAAGCACATGTATGTGTCTTCTGTTGGCACCCTTTGCAGACTGTGTTAGAGACCTTTTGGTACCATGCATTTCTGCTTAAAGTTGAACCAGCATAATATACTGTGGTGATTTGCATTAGAAACATAGAAACATAGACTTTGATGGCAGATAAGGACCGCTTCGCCCACCTAGTCTGCCCATTTCCCTACCTACAGGATAAGCTGCAGATCCTAGTTAACCAGCAGCCTATTTCTTCCTACACCCACAATAATTGCCTTATGTCTGTCCGATGCATTCTTGAATTCTCCCACAGTTTCAGACCCCAAAACCTTCTCAGGAAGGCTGTTCCATGCGTCCACCACCGTCTCCATGAAAAAATACTTCCTCACATTGCCCCTGAGCTGTCCCCCCCCCCCCATCTTCAAATTGTGTCCCCTTGTTCTTGAACATCTCTTTTTCTGAAATATGCTACCCTCTTGGACTTTGTTGATTCTACTGAGGTACTTAACAGTTTCTGTCATTTCCCCCCTCTCCCTCCTTTCCTCAAGGGTATACATATTAAGCTCATTTAGTCTCTCCTCATATGGCTTCTCTTGTAGATCCTGCACCATTTTAGTTGCCCTCCTCTGGACTGCCTCCATCCTGTCTATGTCCTTGCCGAGATGGGGTCTCCAGAACTGGACTCAGTACTCCAGATGGGGTCTCACCAACTGTCTGTACAGAGGGATAACAACTTCCTGTTTTCTGCTGGTGATGCCTCTCTCTATACATTCCAGTATCCCCCCAACCCTTCCTACTGTCTTCTCACATTGATTGCCAACCTTAAGGTCATCTGATATGATTACCCCCAGGTCCCTTTCCACTTTTGTTGTAATTACCTCCACCCCCACCCCCATCGTCATAATCTTCTCCTGGTTTTGTTTCAGGTGCATTATTGCACTTCTTTGCACTGAATCCAAGCTGCCATACTTCTGACCATTCCTCCAACCTTGCCAAGTCCCTTCTTATCCTTTCCACACCTCCTTGTGTATCAACCCTGTTGCAGATCTTTGTGTCATATGCAAAGAGGCATACTTTTCCTTCAGTTCCTCTCAATGTTACTTATAAAGACATTAAAAGGACTGGACCCAGTACTGAACCTGTGGTACCCACTAGTAACCCCCTTTCTTCAGAGTGGACTCCATTTACAATTATCGTCTGTTCCTGTTGTCCAGCCAATGTTTTACCCAGGCTACCACCCAGGGACCAACTCCTGGGCTGGTTAATTTGATTATCAATCTTTTGTGTGGGACTGTGTCAAATGCCTTGCTAAAGTCTAGGTAGGCCATGTCCACAGCCCCTCCTTGGTCTACTACTTTGGTCACCCAGTCAAAGAAATCAATTAGATTCATCTGACATGACATACCCACTGTGGACCCATGCTGCTTTGGATCCTGTGCCCCACTGGCCTCTAGGTACTCAACAATTATTTCCTTCAGAAGTGATTCCATCACTTTTCCTGTCACAGAGGTCAAACTGACACATCTGTAGTTTCCTGTCTCTGTCTTGCTCCCACTTTTGTGAAGGGGAATCACATCCACCTTCCTCCAGTCCTCAGGTACCACACCATCCTCCCATGATTTGTTAAAAAGAGTTGTCAGTGGTGTCACTAGTTCTCCCCTTAATTCTTTTAGAATTCTGGGGTGAATTCTGTCAGGCCCCATTGCTTGTTCCACCTTCAGTTTTAGGAGTTCTTTCAGAACCCTTTCTTCTGTGAAAGGACTGAGATCGACACCCCTATCCAGAGTGCTTCTGTTAATTGGATTAGGCACCTCCCCCTCCTCATCTTTTGTGAATACTGAGCAGAAGTACTCATTCAGTATCCCTGCTTTTTCACTGTTCCTCTCTGCCCACCCACTGTCCATTCTATTCAGCCTCACTATCCCTTCCTTTGTCTTTCTATGCTCCCTGATGTACCTATAAAAGGTTTTATCCCTTCTTAACCAAGTTGGCTATATTTTGCTCAGTTTGGGCCTTTGCTATTCTGACTTTCCTCCCTGCTTCCTTCTGCCTTAACTGGTACAGTTCTCTGTCCTGCTCCTTCTGTGTTTCCTTATACTTCCTAAATGCTATCTTTTTCTCCCTAACCTTCCACGTCACCTCTTTTGAGAACCATAGTGGTTTTTTCTTTCATTTTGATTTGTTTATTTGCTTCACGCAAAGGCTTGTTGCCTCTGTGATGGCAGTTTTTATGTTTTCCCATTGTTACTCCACCCTTCCTTCTATCCTGTTTGCTAGTGCTTTTCTAAGGCACTCTCCCATCTTGCCAAAGTCAGCACTCCTGAAGTCCAGTGCCCTTACTTTTGTATGGCTTGACTCTGTAGCTGAGTTTATCATGAACCACACTGTTTGGTGGTCACTTGTTCCCAGATGGCTACCCGCTTCTAGATCTGAGATCCTCTCACTGT
The DNA here is from genome assembly GCA_016271365.2 of Neoceratodus forsteri. Lineage (NCBI taxonomy): Eukaryota > Metazoa > Chordata > Ceratodontiformes > Ceratodontidae > Neoceratodus > Neoceratodus forsteri. The sequence goes on from CM028132.1 coordinate 657,197,817, forward strand.
CCCCATTTGAGAGTATGAGGTCTAAGATTGCTCCCTCATGAGTGGGTTCCAAAACTAGCTGTCTAAGGCATGCCACCTGTAGGGCATCAAGAATGGCCCTGCTCTTGGATGTGGCTGCAGCAAAAGTGCTCCATTTAACATCTGGCATATTCAGGTCCCCCATCAACAGTATCTCCCCTTTCTCTGCCATCCTAAGGATGCCTTCTATCATCATATCCTTGTCCATTCCCCCTGACATGGGGATCTGTATACAATCCCTGTGTGGATTGTGGTGCCATTGACAGTCTCTAAGGTGGCCCGCAGTATCTCATCTCCTCCCCTTCCTGTTTACTCTTTTGTTCCATTGCTTTTATCCCTTCCCTTACATAGAGAGCTACTCCTTCCCCTCTTCTCCTCTCCCTGTCTCTCCTGTAGGTTGTGTAGCCTGGTATGTTAACATCCCAGTCATGGTTCTCTGTGTAACGTGTTTCTGTGACTGCTATGATATCCGGTATCCCTCTTCCTTCAAGGCCACCAGTTCAGGGAGCTTGTTGCCCAGACTATGGGCACTGGTACTCATTACCCTCCATTTCTTGATGGCCTGCCCCTTTTTGCCTCCTCCCTGTTCTTATTGCCTTTGTCATTTTCTCCATTTGCCCCTGCCTTTCTCCCTATCAACATCTGTATCTTGGTGTTTACCTCACTTACTATCATGATTTTTGGGGGGAGGGGCTAGGATTTCCCTGCTCCTTTCCAGTGCCTCCTCCCTTGACTGGTTTAAATGCTTGCCAATTAAGCATTTAAACCTATCACATAGGATCCTGTTTCCCCTCCTGGGCAGATGCAGACCATCACGCCAGTATAGGTCTGCATCACTCCAGGTGGAACCCCAGTCCCCAATGAAGCCAAATCCCTGAGCTCTGCACCAGTTTTTCAACCACTGATTGAATCCCATGGTGTGGAGCACCTTAGCCACACCCATGCCATAGACAGGCAGCACCTCCAAGAAGGTTACCATGCATGCTACTTGTCTAAGGCCCCTCCCCAACTCCACAAACTCTTCCTGAACTGCTCTGATCCTTTTCTCAGCCAGGTCATTTGTCCCTAGGTGGACAATCACATCCAGCTCCCTCCCCCATGCAGCTGTTCTGGTAATCCTGAGGATTCGCTCCCTGTCCCTTCAAGCCATGGTGCCAGGCAGGCACCTTACCTCCCACTCCCCTTCCTCCCACAGTTCTACCCTCCTAACTATAGAGTCCCCCACCAGGAGTTGTTTCCTTCCCCTCCAGGGTCCCATGCCACCCTTCTGTGGGTCTCCTTTGTGGAGGTTTCCAGCATTCTCCTTGGTCTCCACTGTGGGTGCCTCCATAGAGGAACCACACTTCACCAGAATGGCATATGAATTGTGGAGAGGTACAACTGGATGGATACACCTCTGTTCCAGCACCCTCACCCTCCCTGAGCCCACTGTGGTCCAACTGCTCCTCTTTCTTGGCAACCTATGAGGCAATGGCAATGGGCCTGGTGGTCCCTGGGTGGGAGAGGAGGTCCCTCAAATTCTGGCCAACTCAGCCTGGAGATGAGCAACCTCCTCCCTCAGCCCAGAGAGGTGCCTGCAGATGGGACAACACCACATCCTCCAGAACGTCTCCTGGAAGACTGCTGCTCCACAGCCACTGCACTGCACCACTCCCATCATGTCTTATTTCTAGCCCCTTAACTGTTGTTTGGAATACTTACTCTTTCCTCTGTTTATTTATTTATTTATTTCTCTTACTTACTTACTGCCTCTGTGCCCTTTAAGCTCCTGATCTTTCTGTTCTGAGACAAAAAGTTCCTATATTTCTCAGTAGTCTCCTTATTTGCTCAAAGTCAGATCTGCAGCAGCTGGGGGGGGGATGGATTGCTACTCTTTTCCTTCTAGGATGGTGAGTCTTTTGTGACTCTCTGATCACTCACTTCCTGCTCCCAAACAAGAAGTTCCTGTTGTCAGTCAAATCCTGTGCCTATAAAAGTAGAACTGGCTTAGGGTGGGGTGTGGAGGGGAAGGGAAGGAGGGCAATATAGTCACAGTAAAGAAGTATAGTTATAACAGCAGCTCCTTCCTCTTTGTGTTCTGTGCCTGTTCTCTGGCAGAAACTATCTAGGACAGTTTTTAAATCTGACTTTAACCTGGCTTCCTTCTAGCTAAGCCACTCTCCCTACTTTACAGCTCTTTCTACACTTAGTTAATTGCACAGATAACAATTCCCTTCAGCCACCTGAGACAAACACCTAGATATCTGCACAGATAACAATTCACTTTAGCCAACTCAGACAAACACACTAATTCTTTTTTGTTTTGTTTTGGTTTTACCCTAAATTGAAGGTCCCAGTAGTAGAGTTCTAGTTCTTTAGTCCCAGTAAAGAAGTATAGTTATAATAACAGCACCTTCCTCTTGGTGTTCTGTCCCTGTTCTCTGGCAGAAGCTATCTAGGGCAGTTTTAGGGGTATGTGTGATTTTGTATTCCTTTGAAACTTGGCTTCCTGGCCAGTGCCCTTTGGGGTAACCATTGGCTCAGTGCTTGAGCCCTGAGGTTCTTTGTCATTAAGGTGGTGACTTCTAGAGTGATCAATAGTACATTTTCAAATACATAGTGTGACAATGGTTGATCAATTTCAGCGATAAGAAGCATTTTCATCACGTGATGTGGTAGTTGCTGATTATCAACCTCTAACGGGATTTATTTAATATGTGGGTCATGCTGTGAAGCCACCATTAGGCTCTCCCCAGAACTGGTAGTCCTCCACATTTATCAGTCACTCCCACACACTGCAGTCATGGGACCTAAATGCAAGGGTGCTGGAAGACAGTAAAAGTGAGGGGGAAGAGGATTGGAAGGGCACTTATGAGGGTATAAAGGGCATTTTTTAACTAGTTTTTGCATACAAAAATAAGAAGTGAGGGGGGGCTGTTGCTCCTCTCACTCTCCCAAGTTTCTATGCCTATGCCTAAATGTTAAAGCTCAAGACACAAGCCCATCTATGATATGTCTGTATTTGGCTGTCCCTGCTTAATGGAATACCCATCTGGACACAGGGAATTCTATTTGCAACACTTTAGCCACAGGATATATCCCAATTTGAACACATCTGCTGTTTCAGGATTATATCAACAAGGTCTAATAGGAGGTGGCAAATGGGAATGGTGAGAGGGGACAAAATCATAAACTGGAGAGCTGTGTACACCAATGCTTGTAGCCTGAGCACCAAAATCAGTAAGCTAGAGGCCACTATGGTGGAAACAAACCTGGACATAGTGGCCATCACAGACATGTGGTGTAATGACAACCAAAGCTGGGAAGTGGTTAGTCCAGGATACAATTAAGTTAGGAAGGACAAAGTAGACAAAAAAGGAGGGGGGTTGGCATTGTATGTGAGAGACACCATCAAGGAAACAGAGGCACAGTGTAACACAGGAAAAGAAGAAATACTATGGGTCACACTAGAGAAGAGAAAGGGAACAGCTGTCCATACAGGAGTGGTCTACAGATCCCCATCTCAGGATGAATCTGTGGATAAGGAAATGTTAAAATTGACTAAAAAAAAAAGGTCACATAATGGGGAGGTGTTGATAGTTGGGGACTTCAGCCTCCCAGATGTGGACTGGAGTCTACACACAGCTGCTATGGCTAGGAGTAGAAATTTCCTTGAAGGCCTTAAAAGGCATTCCTAAAACAGCTAGTCGTGGACCCAACAAGTGAGGAGGCAATACTGGACCTGGTGCTTTCAAACAGAGAAAATGTGGGAAAGGTCACAGTAGGCGAGCAACTGGGAAACAGCAATCACCAGACAGTGTGGTTTGAGGTATTAGCTGAGTATGAAACAAACCCCACAAGGACAAAAACCCTAGACTTTAGAAGAGTGGGCTATGGCAAGATAGGAGATTTTATGAGGGCAGCCCTAGGAGGAGTCAAAGTTATGTCAACAGTGAGGGGAGCTGTGGAAAACAATTAAGGCAGCCATTGATGATGCAACAAAACTCTTTGTCAAGCAGCTAACCAAGGGAAAGAGAAGAAGGAGGAGGCCACTATGGTTCTTGGGAGAAGTGGCTGAAAAGGTTAGGGCTAAGAGATTGGCCTTCAAGACTTACAAGCAGACTCAGGAATTAGAAGACAGAGAGCGATACCTTATAAAACAGAAAGAACCAGGGAAGGCAGTTAGGTTGGTGAAAGTGCAAATGGAAGAAAAATTGTCAATTTCAATAAAAAACACTAACAAAACTTTCTTTAGTTGTAGTAGTAGTAGTAAAATGTTTTTATTCATAATAAAAATGAATAAAGGATAATCTCAATTGAGCAAGGCTCATTTTCAACGAGTTCCCAACATTAATATACAATAAAAAGGAAAATGTTACAACACATACAATACTAATTTTTCCATACATCACACAGATACATACATACATCTTAAGTTGCACAATACCAATAATAAATAATACCCTCCTAGGACATAAAAATCCTTTATAAATAAGCGACAGGTAAAATCTGGAGGGAGCATTGTCAGACTGAAAACTAGGAAGGAGGATGTATGGAGGATGATGTACTCAAGGCAGAAGCACAGAAAATTATTTCTGGTCAGTATTCATTAAGGAGGGGGGAAGAGAACGGACCATCTTTATAGGTGAGGGACACAAAGGGAAGGGAGGTGGACACTAGTCCTTTCTCAGAGGAAAGGATCCTCAGAGAGCTAACAGCAATAAAATAGATAAGGCAATAGGTCCAGATGGAGTACACCCTAGGGTACTGAGGGAGCTGAGGAAGGTGGTGGTGGCACCACTGACAGTTTTGCTCAGTCTATCATTGGAGGTGAGGGAAGTGCCAGAAGACTGGCAGAGGGCTGATATGGTCCCACTATATAACAGTAGTAGTAATGAAGAGGCAAGTAACTACAGGCCAGTAAGCTTGACATCAGTGGTATGTAAATGAATGGAAAAACTGCTGAAGGAAAGGATAGTGGACCATCTGGCAGTGAACAGTCTCCAATACCCAAGACAACATGGTTTCACTGAGGGGAAGTCATGTCAAACTAATCTTATAGAGTCCTTAAACTGGGTAATCAGGGGAGGTGGATCAGGGTAGAGCAGTGGATGTAGCATATTTAGATTTTAGCAGAGTTTTTGATACAATATCACATAGAATGCTGCTAAATAAACTAGGGAGCTTGGGTGTAGGGTGCAAGATACTGAGATGGGTGGGGAACTGGCTAGGCAATAGAACCTAGAGGTTGGTGGTAAATGGCACATGTTCTGCAGATGGAAGAATGACCCGTGGAGTTCCTCAGGGATCAGTGTTGGGTCCAGTCCTCATCAATGTCTTTATCAGTGACATTGCTGAGTGGCTGGAAGGGAAAGTTTGCCTGTTTGTAGATGACACAACAATCTACAAAAGGGTGGACACTCCAGATGGGGTGGATAAAATGCAAGAGGACCTAAAAAGATTGGAAGACTGGATCTAGGGAGTGGCAGCTAGGGTTCATTGCTAAAAAAATAAAAGATTATGCATATGGGTAACAATAACCCAGGAGCAGTGTACAACCTAGGGGAAGAGAACATTTCAAGTTCCAAGCAGGAGCAGGATCTGGATGTCATCATCTCAGATGACCTAAAGATGGCCAAACAGTGCAACAAGACAACAGTAAGAGCTAGCAGGATGCTGAATTGCATAGGTAGGGGGTATAATCAGAAGAAGACGGGAGGTTATGCTCCCACTGTACAGATCATTGACGAGGCCTTATCTCAAGTGCTTGTGCTCCCAGGTCGCTCCTGTAAAAAAGCTTTCAGCTTAGTGTGCTATACCTGGTTAAACAACTAAATAAATAAAAATAAAAATAAAATAAAAGTATTGTGTCAAATTCTGGAGACCCCATCTCCAGAAGGACATAAACAGAGTGAAGGCTGTACAGAGGAAGGCAACCAAGATGGTGGGAGGCCTACACAATATACCCTATGGAGATAGGTTGAGGGAGATAAATATGTATTCACTGGTGCCCAGGACCCTAGGCAATACTGGTTCACAGTGTGTAGGTCGTGTCAGACAAATCTCATAGACTTCTTCGACTGGGTGACAAAGGAAGTAAATCAGAGGTACGCGGTGGACGTAGCCTACCTTGATTTCAGCTAAGTCTTAGACACTGTCCCACATAGGAGGCTGGTTAACAAGATGGGTAATCTGGGCATGGGAGACAAGGTAGTAAACTGGGTTAGGAACTGGCTAACAGACAGGAGACAGAGGGTGGTGGTAAATGGAGTACAATCTGGGAAGAGGAGGGTGACCAACGGAGAACCTCAGGGATCAGTCCTTGGACCAGATCTGTTCAATGTCTTCATCAGTGACATTGTAAAAGGGCTAGAAGGAAAGGTCTGCCTGTCTGCAGATGACACAAAGATCTGTAACAGGGTGGATACTCCTGAAGGGGTGGAGAAAATGAAGAGGGGCCTGGGGAAGCTTGAGAAAAGGTCTGCAGAGTGGCAACTGAGGTTTAATTCAAAAAAATGCAAAATTATGCACCTGGAACACAGTAACACTGGGGAGAGCTACAAGATTGGGGGAGTTGCTGACAGTCACCAAAGAGGAAAGAGACCTTGGGGTTGCTATTTCAGATGACCTGAAAATGTCAAAGCAGAGCACAAAGGCAGCAGGGAGGGCCAGTGGCATGCTGGGGTGCATAACAAGGGATAGTAGTAGTAGTAGTGGTAGTAATTGTATTTGTTCAATCATTAAAAAATATTTTTACAAACATAAATACATAAGACACAACATACATAGTTAAAAATACAGTGGAGGAATACATAATCGATTAACATACAATATATAGATAGTATGGATAAGTGATCAAATTTATATGGAATTAACCTTCTTTCTCCTTATTTTTTGTATATTGCAAAGATAAAGTGCAGTCCTTTTAACAATATATTCATCTTCAGAAGTGAATAAAATTTTCAAGATAATATCATTGGAACAATACACTAAAGAGGCTAAAATAGGCCCCAATCACTTACATCTTGTTAAATTATACCAGGATCATCTTAGCATCACATGCCCAAGATCTTCATTTTCATTTCCACCACAGTAGCACCAGGCAAACACTGGATCCTTGCTTTTGTCAAATCTACACGTGAGCATATTAGATTAAAAAAAAAGCCAATTTTCAATTTTGCATATGTTCTTTGCAAAGTTTGACATTCAAGAATTTCAAGATAATAATGATAATGATTGAAACAATCATTGTAAGAGTACCAACACATGAACTTTGAGCCTAATATATACTGCAAATCATTATAATTATACTTGTTTATTAATAAATGTTTTATATAAGACTTACATTGTTCAGAAATTAATGTACTCGATGCGGTAAGTTGAAATAAAGACAAAAGACCCACTGATCTTAAAATTGTTTTCACAGACTGTAACCAATTGGATTCTTTGCAATCAATAGTATCCCAATAACTTTTTTCAGTGAGACACATATTCGCAAGTCATTTATGTGACATCTTATTTAGCCTAATCCAAAAGTTAACTGTACATGACTCAGCTAAAGCAAGTATGCTAGGTAGATCTAGTTCTGCTCTAACAAAAGGAGTTGGTGCCAATTTAGAAAAATGAATGGCCCCTCTTAAGATTTGTATTGCTGTTTTTTCTAAATTCATGGCATATTTATTATCCCAGATTTCAACGCCATATAGAGTCTGTGCATTATATTTGGCATCTATTGCTCTTAATAGGGGGTAAAGCGAGCCCCCACCATATTTATAATTGAATCTTCTTAGTGCTAAGATGGTTCTTGTAGTTTTTTTCTGTATTGCCTTGCAATGTTTATTCCACTTAAATGTCCCAGATAGAGTAAGTCCTAAGTATTGGTACTCTATTAGCAAGGAGTATCACCAGCAGAAGACGTAAGGTAGTGATGCCGTTATACAAAACCCTGGTCAGACCTCACATGGAGTATTGTGTGAAGTTCTGGAGGCTGCACTGTTGAAATGACACTAACAGGCTGGAGGTGGTCCAGAGAAGGGCCACTAAGATGGTACAGGGCTTGCACCACAAGACTTATGAGGAGAGATTAAGGGACCTCAATATGTACTCACTGGAGGAGAGGAGGGAGAGAGGGGACATGATAGAAACATTCAAGTGCCTCAGGGGAATAAACAGAGTGTGGGGATTGATCTTCCAATACAGGAGGAGTACAAGAACTAGGGAGCATGACTTGAAATTGAAAGGTGGCAGGTTAAGAGGGAATGTGAGGAAGTTTTTCTTCATGGAGAGGGTGGCGGGAGCAAGCACTGTGGATGGATTTAAACATGCATGGGACAAGCATAGGGGAACCATAGAGGTTAAGCGGGGGAGGGTCAAAAGCTGCAATCAGGTAAAGGACTTACGGGCAGACTTGATGGGCCTAGCGGTCCTTATCTGCTGACAATTTCTATGTTTCTATGGGGGGGGACATCATTGAAACACATAAATACCTCATGGGAAGAAACAAAGCACAAGTTGATGACATTTTCCAAAAAAAAATATGCTCAAGGACAGGAGGCCACAACATGAAACTAGAGGGGGAGGCTCAGAAGAAATGTGAGGAAGTACTTTTATACAGAGAGGGTGGTAGATAAATGGAACAGTCTGCTGGCTGAGGTGTTGGGGGCAGAAATGGTTACAAGCTTCAAGAGGGCATGGGACAGGCATATAGAAAGCCTGAAAACACTAAGAGAGTGACCACTGGTCTAATTTGGGATTGACTGCGTCATGATAGCTACAAAATAGGGCAGACACAGTGGGTCTGAGTGCCCTTATCAGCCATCAACTTCTATGCTTCTATGTTTCTAGGTCATCCTAAAAGATGATCAAGCTGATGGTTTGCCAGGGTAGTGGTAATGCTACTGCTTGTGATGCTGAGTTTCAAAGGAGTGAGCTGGGGGGTGGAGGACTGAGCATCCCAAAGGACTCTCTCCTCCTTGAGGAGGGAAGGGACAGAGATTTTGCTGTATTACTACCACCTGGATCACCACAGTTGGTGATGAAAGTAGAGATGTACATCAAGAAATGGAGGACACCAATGAGCCGTGACATGCACTGCCATACATCAGCATGCATGCAAGTCACTGGGGCCTTCTGTTACCATCCTGTGGAAGGGGAGGAAAAAGACCCCTGGACAAAGCAGCATTATGCCACCATTGAATCACAGGCCCCACACCACTAACCAAGGCTCCCACTACCAATTGCACTTCAGCTCCATCCGGGGGCACCAGTCCACTCCTCAATGGCACTGTCTTGAAGGGTCAGCCAGGGAACACCACATAATACTGGAAAGTCCTGATGAAGGTGAGTGATAGGACTGGGTTTGAGGAAATCAGACAGAGTAAAGACTAGCTGATGCACAAGAGAATAAAGCACACTAAATTAAAAAAAAAATATGGTCCAGCTGGCATCTTTTTTATTTATGTAAGTTGCAACATTACGGCAGAAAGGTCAGAAATACTGCAGAAGGATCAATAGTCAAACAAAACTGCCCTGACAACATCACTGGATTGATGGAGTAGGCACTGACCATTGTTGTATGTGACCTTTTACAGGGCTACACACCCATATATTGCTGGTGCTACACAATATAATAATAGTGAAATTGAACTGTGGTGACAAAAGAGAATTATTTGTGCTTATGATTCCATCACTACAATACTATGTTACTGTTAATAAAGTGTACAGCACCACCAATAAACAGTTCACGTCTCCTTTCAGTTTTCAACTACCTATCTGGACGCAGCTAATATTGTTCCTTGGCTCTAAAGCCCCCTTTGGAATTGGATCTGGGTGCAAAAGGACAGGCACAGCCCCTTGGACGAGTGTCCAAATACTAGGTGGGCACAGAGCTTTGAACATGTGGCCCATGGAAGGCCCAAAGTGATTTTAGTCTGGGGGCCCAAATGGAAAACCCCGCCTAAATTTAAAATTGGTAGCACCCCTCTACAGAAAAGGTTTAACACTTTTTTATGAAGGGATGAATCCCCAAGAGTGATTTTAGGGGGAATGTGGTATTATGCAGTGGTAACTTTGAGAAATATGGATGCTTTTCTAAATCATGTCAGAGTTCCTTCCACAAATTTCTTGAAAAAGCCAAAATAATGGTTCTCTTTAACATCTATATAATTTTACTGTGTTTTCATTCTATATTGATTTCATTATGGCAAATTTACTTTAAATATGTTATCTACTTGTTTTTTTGCCTATATGTGTAATTTATGAACTATTTATATAATTTATAAAAAATATAGCTTATTTCAACATCGTGTTTTATAGCTATAAAACATGGACAAAGGGTGTTTTCTTTTTATAATTTTACAAGATGAATAATGTACTAATGAATATATTTCTAATACCTTTTCTCTTTCTTTCAGGTAATAACAACTGAAAGGCAACAAAATGGCTGAAGATCCTGATGGGACTTTGACCCTCCTTACCAAAGAATCCACCTGAGTAGTGACTGGTCCAAGTGTATCATCTGCCAAATAAAAACACAGCAACACCTGAGGACTGCAATCTCTGGAGGACAAAATACATCTTATAATGCATGCGTTGTTAGAAAAGACCATGTTGTCGGATGGGGGCCGACCGGCAGGAAGGAGCATAAAGAAATATAAAAAAAAAAGGAAAAAAATGAAAAGACCATGTTCATCAGCGATTGCGGCCATTAGACACTGACGCATTATTAGCTTCGTCTGCACTACATTATCATGCACAATGTCATCAGTCCTACACCAGCAAAACAAACCTGAAGCATTTTGAAGGTCAAGGAAGAAGCTCAGTTCCTGGCTCTTCTACTGATACTGGTCAGTGTTCAAGCTCACAGAGTAGGCAAGCGACTCACCAGCCTGTTAACTTGAATTTGTTTATAATATGCTAGAATGTGTATCACAAAAAAGACAAAAAACTGTCACAGATTGTAACCTTCAGAGGGCAAGAAACTCTGCTTGATGCGGCTGAAGCCAGAGAAGATGACACAGTCTTAAAGTGAATAGCTGGACTGGACTTAATTGCATTTGAAGCAAAGTACCACAAAGACTGTAATAGTACTTTCACCAGCAAAAGAAACATACAGACAACATTTTCACTATCCAGTGACAAGGAAGATGAGTCTGTGTGTAAAGCATGTTTTAGTCAACTGATTTCTGAAATTGAGAATGGCCTTGTTATAAGCACAAAAGCCTTGTCCATGTCTTACCTGCTACAGAGATACTGGGATATTCTGAAAAGCAACATTCCTAGCAGTAAGAGTTACCGAAGTGAGAAGCTAAAGAAGAGACTAACAAACTATTTTGGTGACCAAATCATTTTTCAAATGCAGCATGACCCAAGTAAACCAGATCTTGTGTATAGCAGTGCTGTGTCTTTGGAAGATGTTATCAATATAGCTTCCTGATTACATTCAAAGCAGCAGTATGAAGAGGAAAACCCTCTTCCTACTTCTGAAAATAAAGATAAATATTCAACCGCATCTACGCTGTTTCGTGCAGCACATGTCCTCTGTAGTGAATTCAAAATGTCTGAGGGACTGGATATCAATCCAATAGATAATTCCCAATATTAATTTAGAACAAGCTTTAGACATGATTCCTGACAATGTATATAGGTTCCTGAAATGGGTATTCCAAGGGGGGATGTTGGTGATGAATCTATTGAAGATGGTAATCCTTTAGTAACAGCCACTAACAAGACCATCTACAGACATATTATCGGTTGGTCATGACTTCATTCATATAGTATAAAGAGGTGCAAAGTGAACACCTAACATGTTGGACTTGCAATGTCCATACACCACATGACAGACTCTAAACAGGTAGTAACAATGGTGCACAGGCTAGCATACTGTGTCTGTTATGAAGCCCTAGAGAGAACAGACACAGCTATTGCAATGGATTAGCCTGAAAAAGCTGCCAGGGACAATATCATAATTCCATCAAACATACAGCATGTGGAATTTGTTCAGCTTGCTGCTGCCAATAACGATATAAATGAAAAAACATTAGATGAAAAGGACGCAGCCCATGCCACAACTGTGGCAGTATATCAGCATCAGACTCCCACAATTCTGGAAGGCAGCTTTGGCACAGTGGCAGCTCTGGCTCAAAGAAAGGAAATAGCACTTGAACAAACAGTAAACTGTGATAGTAAAGTAAAAGGGGGTATAGTGGGTTTCACTTTGAAACCTGGAGTTTTGGCTAGGTGGTTCATCACTGCTCATAAGCAGTCAGCTATCACAACTTCCATGAAACTAATGTGTGATATGGTAGACTCAGAAGACGTTTCACAAGGAAAACACAAGGAGGCTGCACCATGTTACATGCAATGAGATTAAGGAGATGTAAATAAGATTGCTAATGCAATCACTAACTCCATGACAAATGCCTTTGATTTGAATGCTGACTTGATAGCACTCACCAACATGGCAATTGCCATTGTTGTACCCACAGAGGTTGCCACCAAGCATGTTACTGTGAATGATACAGGAATCAAAGCAATGAAACAGTTTGTGGAAGACAGACTAAATTCAAATACCACTGTGTGACAGAGTTAAATAAGGCTCTGTCCCATTTCTTATGTAGAAAGATTTGTTATGTAGAAAGAGTTAAATGCAAGGATCTGCTCTATCCTCTTCTGTTCTGTCTCTTGTTCATCTGACTGTGTAGTTAAATTTTCTTGTGAGACCTAGAAACTAGCCACTCTGATGGTCTCGCTATCCCCACCCCCCACTTTCTCTCTGCCTTCACTTGCTGTTTCTATCTTTTCTTCCCCCTTGTGTATCTCAAGTTATAAAATATGTATGACTCTTTATGTGAAACTGGGATCCCTTGGTTTGAAAATGTATGTAGTTATATTGTTGAAAGAATTGCAAAACGCTATTTGGAACTTAGGGGGTTAACCTGGAATGCAACACCAACTCTTTTGCAGAGCTGCCAACAGGATGTCCGTTCTGGGATGCCATGTACTGTTTTGCTGCACCTGCAAGGAAGGAAACTGACAAGAACATTTTCTGAAAAACAGGATGTCTTTTTAATGAGCTCCCAGGTAAAGACTTATAAAAAGAGCAGCAATACTTTTGCTAGAGAGAGAAGGAGACTGAGAGACTGAAACTTGGAATTTGAGATCTCCTCAGATGAAGGACTTTGTTTTCTGTGATTGTACTGCCTTCGTAAATAGTTACACCAAACAATTTTATTTTTTATTTTAATGTTATTGAAAAAAAAATAAAATGTTACTTGCAAATTTTGTACCTGCTCCTGGTCTTCCAATGCTTCCTGACCTGTGCCTCAACAACATATGGTGTTAGACTGAGTTGGATTTACACCGTGCATACTCTAAGACAGGAATTTTGTGCATAGGTACTAGACTTGGTACCAAGAAGAATAGCAGAATGGTATGGATTCTGCGGCAGCAGGCCCTGGAGTCATTACTAGAAAGATGGCAGCCAAACTAGCAGAGACAGAAGTCCAAGCTGAGACTGTATAGCCAGTACCAGTGATGGAAAAAAAAGAACAGGCAGTGACAGAACCTGAAAGCCTGTCTGCTTTCTTCAAATGGTGGGCTATACAACAAAGAGAGACAGAGAAACAGAGAAAAGAAGAGGAGCAGCAAAGAAAAGAAAAGATGCAGCAACAGGAGCAGCAGAGAAAAGAAGAGATGTAGTGACAGGAGCAGCAGAGAAGAGATGAGATGCAATGACTGGAGCAGCGATGGCTGAATGCCTTACAAGCTATCAAAGCTGGAGGATCTGGCACAGGTCCAGTAGAGCAACAAAACACCAAAAACTTAAAAGATCTTAAACTTACAAAGCTGTGTCCCTCAGATGATATTGAAGCATACCTGACAACTTTTGAAAGGGTTGCAGCAGCCTGCCAGTGGCCAAAGCAGCAATGAGCAATCAGGCTGGTACCTTACCTGAAAGGTAAAGCCCAACTTGCCTACAGCAATATGGACACTGCACTGTCAGAAAATTATGACCTTGTGAAAAGAGAAATCCTGGAGATCACATGATTCCACTAAAGGGCTAGCAGCTCGGAGAACCTACTCCCACCTCAGCTCTCATAATCTATTAAAACTCTCTGACTCTACATCATTAATTACAAGTGTCTACTCACCATTCAACTTCCGATAGCTTTCCGGATCACCCGGGGAGAAGTTGGACATGATCTAAAGCTTTTTTGAAGCAGATCAGACTGATCAACATTCTGAGGTCTAGCTGTGGCATGGAGGCAGAAATGCGCCAGGCACCTCCCCCGCACAGTCCGCCGCAGACTCCGGAAAAAAACCAAAATGTTCCAGAGGGCAACTGGGCACTGTTTCTAAGGCTAGCACAGCCTCGACCTCTGCACAAGCTTCGGCTCCCCTAACTGAGCAGAAATACATGGAGGAACTGCAACCGTTCCACACAGCCCTTCAAGACCTCACCTCAGAGCTCAAATCTATGCGTGGGGTGCTCACAGATGCTACCAGAGTGATCAAGGATGTGACAGCCAGGACAACATCACTGGAGGGCTGGAAAGCCTCAATAGAACCAGAACTCCCTGCACTGCACAAAAAACTGCATCGTATGGAAGCCAAACTGGAAGATCTGGAAGGCTAAAGTCAATGCAGCAACATTCTTATCTTCGGCCTTCCAGAAGACACAGAAGGAGCTGCACCGATTACCTTATTACAGTTGATGCTAACCAAAATAGCCGGGCCCTCTCCCAACAATACCACATACATAATAGAGAGGGCCCATCGCTCACTTCGACCCAAATTGGCTGCAGGGAAACCACCAAGACCTCTTATACTCAAGTTTCTCAACTACCTGGACAAAATGCATGTCTTGGGACAAGTCAGGGATCTCCAGGAAATTTTGTGGGAAGGTCAGCAGTTACGATTCACTCAGCATCTCCCAGCAGCTATCCGACAGCGAAGGGCAGCATATCATCCAATAGTTAGCAAACTGATCGCTGCCAGCATAAAATATAAAGTGCAGTATCCATCAAAGCTTTCTGTTTATTACCAGAGCACCTGGCAAAGCTTTGACACTGAGAAGCAAGCCCTTTCTGAGCTTCAGGCCCTGATTCCAGACTTGTTCAATCCACGCTGAATTCTGGTCCTGGACCCTAGTTAAATAACAGGACTGTGTGAAGAAATTCCTTGTGCCTCCCATCTCCACATGAGGGTGCCAGAGTTCTGAGTTTGTGCTTATAGTTCAATTCTTTTTCTTTTCAATTTAGCCATGTTAGCAATTCTATGATATAGAATCAAGGCATCAGATTTGCTGTGACATTTATAATCTAATTAACATAGCTCTGATTTATGGGTGCGATCCAGTGAGAGGTCCCCCTGTTTTTTTCATTTTTTCTTTCTTTTCTTCCTGTTGTTAAGGAGGGAATAAGTGTTTCTAATTTTTGGAGATCCATTTAGCATGTCCACATTAAGAGGGGTCTTGTTGCTTTATATTACTACAGTTTTATCGCTCTCTACTGTTATTTACTAGTATAGATGAGTGCAATTCCTTTGCTTTAACATATTAAAGTTAGGTATTAGGATGTTACAATGTTATAAAACTGTTGGGAGAGTTGGGGTGGGAAGGGGTAATCTGAATACTGCGACCGAAGAAGGGTGCTATGAACCAGAGTAAGGGGTGGAGGGTACTCACGGCTTTTTACTTTGTTATTTCTTGTACAGTCTTTTGCTTAATTGTCTTTCTTCTGGGTTGCTCACATGTAACCCAAGCCATAGGACAACCCCTAATGGGAACATCCCAAATTGCTGTAAGTGTGGGGCTTTGAGAGACATGTAAGGGAGGTGGGAAGGAAGGGGGGTAGCTAAGGGCAGGACAAGGGGGGAAGGTACAGGTATACAGTGAGCCAATGTTTTTTCTTCATTTTTTTCTTTATTCCGAAAACTTTTGCTCTTTTAGGCCTATTGATCAATACTGGCAAAACGCCTCAATATGATGGGGTCTTATAAAGTGTGTTCATGGAATGTGAAGGGGTCCCAGTCTCTGGTCAAATATGCCAAGGTACTTTTGCACCTCCACAAGTTAGACACTGATATAGCGTTTCTTCAAGAAACCCATTTACCTCCCCAGGTTCCACAGTTCAGAAGGTCCTGGGTGGGTCAAGCTTTAGGGAGTGGGCCTGACACATGTAAAGGGGGAGTAGCAATTCTCATAGCAAGGAGATTACCCTTCCATCTATTGGATACAATTGTAGATCCTCAACACAGATATATTTTGATTAAGGCCCTGCTAGGCCACTCTGAGGTGGTGCTCGGCTCCATATATGGCCCTAATACAGAGGAACCATCCTTCTTCATTTCCCTCATGAACAACCTGATTCCATGGTCCTCCCTCCCCATTGTACTTGGAGGAGACTGGAATCTAGCATATTGCAGTGCCCTGGACCACTCAAGAAGGCATCTCTCGTCTCTCTCCCCTGCACAAATTGCCATCAGAGAAATGATGGACTCTGTTGGTTTAATAGACCCCTAGAGGGCTCTTTTCCCTCGCCAAAGGGAATATTCTTTTCACTCTATTCCCCACAACTCTTTCTCCCATCTCAATTATTTCCTTCTGGATACTGGGCACCTTTCATCAGTTTTATCCTGCAACTACCTCCCTAAAGTGATCTCAGATCACCATCCCACTTTATTATGTTGGAGTCCTGGCCCGCCCCCCTCCAAAGATAAGATACGGAGATTTAACACCAACTTTTTCGATCAGAGCATCTGCAATCCCAGCTCACAGACTTCATTACTAATTTTCTCAATCTCAACACCCCCACTATGTCCAAGCTAGATATTTTATGAGGAGTTCTTAAATGTTCATTGTGGGGAGAAATTATTTGCCTGGCCACAGTAAAAAAAAAAAGATCACATCCAAGATAACCTCTGCCCTACTACAAGACATCAGGAAATCGGAATTATCACTTTCAACCGATTCCACCATAGACGAGCTTAATGCCTTAGAAATTCTCAGAGACTGCTATAATTCAGTTCTAACTGAACAAGTAGAACATCTCCTTTCACACTCCAAAATCCACTACTTTGATCAGGGGGACAAGGCAGAAAAAATCCTGGCTCTACGTCTCAAGGCACAGGCCTCTGATAGAATTGTTTCAAGCATTTAAAAATCCAGAGGACAAATTGTTACTTACCCTAGAGACATAGTAAACTGTTTCCAGGAGTACTATAAAACATTGTACTCTCAATCTTCTTCTCCCTTCCACCCAGCAAGGGTAGATCAGTTTTTACAGCCGATCCAATTTCCTCAACTTGATGCTAGTTAAGCAGATTCACTTAAGGCACCTATCTCCCAGGACAAAATAAATCTGGCCATTGATTCCCTTCCCTTAGACAAAGCCCCAGGACCAGACGGATACACCATAGAATTCTTTAAAATCTTTAAAGCACAAGTAGTACCAGTTCTCCTAGACACTTATAATCATATGTTCAATCACGGTATTTCAGATTTCTCCCTATTTGAAGCCACAGTTGTGGTTCTTCCCAAACCCGCCAGGGATCCTCTTCAAATTACTACCTAGCGCCCTATTTCTTTAATTAACATTGACATGAAGATACTTGCTAAGATCCTGGCTACTAGGTTGACTAAAGTGTGGCAAAGTCTCATAAGTAGAGAACAAGTTGACTTCATTGCGGGTAGGGTGTCCTCCGATCATATGCGCAAACTGGCCTATTTGATCTCTGCATCCAGGGAGTCCCGAATTCCATCTGCCCTGGTCTTCCTGGATGCAGAGAAAGCATTTGATAGGGTTTCCTGGGACTATCTATCTTACCTGCTACTGTGCTTTAACATACCAGAGCAGTACATCAAATGGATCAAGATTCTCTACACACAACCCTCCGCACGAATACTCTGCAATCGTCACCTATCACAACCTTTCAATTTGCAGCAAGGTACCAGACAGGGATGTCCACTTTCCCCTTTTCTGTTTGATTTATATCTAGAACCGCTCATTAGACGCATCAACAATTCCCCCAATATTTCTGGCATTTCCATTGATCCATATCAGTATAAAATCTCAGTGTATGCCGATGATATTTTACTGCAAGTTACATATCCCTCAACATTGATTACTGCTGCACTTTGATCTTATTATGGAATTTGGCAAATTCTCTAACTATAAGCTCAATATAACTAAGACAGAACTAATGCCTCTAAACATCTATACATTCTCAGCAGATATTTCTCATCTAGTGTTCCATTGGACTAAGGAAAAATGAAAATATTTGGGGATATACCTTTCTTGCTCTGAAGTCAAGATGAAACAATACAATCTTGACAAGGTCCTCGCTCAAATTAAAATAGATCTCTCCCACTGGGCCATGCTTCCACTATCTCTTTGGGGATGCATAAATGTAGTGAAAATGAATGCCCTCTCTCGACTATTGTATCCTTTACAGATGAAGTGTCTCTTCTTACCCAAAACTTGGTTTATGCAAATCCACAGACTTATATCTAATTTTCTATGGGGTGGCAAGACACCTCGGAGGGCTCTCTTTAAACTACAGTGGAGCAGAGCGAACGGAGGTCTACAACTTCCAGATCTTCTTCTTTATCAGTTCTCCAGTACATGTTCAGTCCTTACATACTGGATGAAGGCTGGGACACTTACTGAGTAGACCCAATATCATCCTTTTTGGCTTCAAATAGAAAAGTCCCTTGCCTCTCTACATAATATAACTCTCAACACTCTCATATTTACTTCTTCTAAGAATTTAATCAAAAGCCTTCAGAACTTACCCATTGGGGGTAACACTTCAAGTGCATGCCCAACTCTGCAACACATTCCAGATATCCTTGCTAAGAGATGTCTCCCAACCCATATGTGGTAACCTCAACTTCAAGATCGGGGGACTGCCCCTTCCATATAATTTTTGGTCAGGGAATACCCATCTTAAAGTTATAGACTTACTCCAAGAACATAAACTGATATCATTCCAAATAGCTTGTGCACAGTTTAATCTCCCTAACTCTTTCTGCATTAAATACATCCAACTACAACATATGTTACTACAACATTTTGGGTCCGGGTCTTGGACACAGAATCTAGCAGGCCTGCTTCTCCCGGCCATCTCCAATTTACCCTCATCCCACCTTATTTCTTTTTTCTATTGCCTCCTAAGGGATGGCATAGAGGAACTGCGAGGAGCAACACACTACGTCTGAGACCAGGCACTACTCTCAGACTCCCCAACACCATGACCGTGGTCCAAAATCTGGTTACAATTATATCAAGATGTGAAGTGGATCAGATATCGCATTCTACAATTTTATGTTTTACATGATTTATACTATATTCCAGCCAGACTTTATCAAATGGGGAAGCTTTCCTCTAATCTTTGTTCCCACTGCAAGGAAAGTCCTGGCATGCTACTGCATGTTCTATGGGAATGTAATAAAGTCACATCCTTCTGGTCCATCATCAAATCTAATTTGGATCCTCTCTTAGGTCTCTCTGAAGCCTTTAAACCAGAAATCTGCATAATAGGGAAATACGGGGGACTTTTGATTGGTAATCAACGTAAATACATGGCACTAATATCCTTATGTGCCAAGAAAGTAATCATGTGACACTGGCTGGATCAGAGCATTCCCACATATACAGAATGGTTAACAGAGATGCTCTTTGCCTTACAGGCAGAATGCACCATTGCCGAAATAATGAAAAGGCCACATTACTATCAGAAAGTATTGGCCCTCTTACATACCCTATTAACCATTTAATTGAATAAGTTACAGACTATAATAAGTCTTAACAATCACTACTATAAAAGCCAACATAACTTTTTAGGTACTCTCCAGTAATTGTATCCAGGGCCAATACAGTCACAGATTAACCTCACTGCATACCTAAGGGCGGGGGGGGGACTGGGATAAAGGGGAGGATGGGGGGATTAGGAGGATAAACCAGTGCATGTTTCTTAAGTTTTGGAGTGATTTGTAAAGAGAATTATGATACTATCCATCATTCATCAGTCTACTATGTGAATATCTATCATTGTAGAATTTCTCCAACTTATATTTCTGGCATGTTAAAATGAAACATGTAACAGTTTCTTCTTAATGTCTGTAACAAATGTCAGGGAAAATCTTCCTAACAATAAAGCATAGTCAATCTGAAAAAAAAAGAGAAATCCTGAAAAGATATGACATCTCTGGAGAGACCTACTGGCAAAGATTCTGGTCCCTGAAGTACAACTCAGTTGACAGTCCTCGAGAAGCCTTCACCCGACTCAGAGAACTCTTTATTAAATGGCTTCAACCAGAGGGCAAAACAGTCCCACAGATCATTGACACATTTGCAATGGAGCAATTCATCAACATCCTGCCTACCGACGTACAGCTTTGGGTAAAAGGACACCGACCAGAAAGTGGGAAAAAGGCCATTTCCTTGGCTGGGGACTATCAGATAACTAGACAGACCATGCAGCAGTGAAGTAACAGCCAGACTAGTAAGATCCACTTTTTCCCACTCTAACCCCAAATCAAATAAAAACTGTGGTGGGGGTAACAAATCTGAACCCAAAGATTTTATTTGCTATAATGGTAACAAGCCAGGCCATAGCACAAGAAACTGCCATAAAAATAAAGAAGGTCCCACTGCAGCAGATTTGGCCTTAGCAAATTGGGGCAAGTATTTAACAGATGTCAAGGTGGGAGATAAGACTGTAAAGGGACTTATTGATTCGGGAAGCTGACAGACAGACCCTAGTGCATGATCAAGTACTGGGAAAACACTGTGTAAAAGGACCAGACTCTGATGTCATCTACATCCACGGGGACACCTGATGCTATCCCACTACACAAGTGACACTGATATTAATGGGTTGTCTCAACAAATGAAAGTGGGGGTAGTACCTAAGTTACCTGTACCTGTGATTATAGGAAATGACTGTAATCTCAGAGGAACTGAAACCTGCAGTTTCAGCAGCAGTGGTAACAAGAGCATAGGCAAAGAACATCTCAGATGGTGGAGACACTTTTCCTTTCAGTGACTTTGATGCAGACTTGTTTGAGCCCAGCTCCAAGATCTGGAAGTCCAGGAAAGAATGAAGATGCCTGAAACAACAGTGGCAACAAAAGACTGATGGACATTAGGGGTTAAAATATGAAAATGCTGAAACTAGACTGATAACTGATTGTGATTTTGTTTCAGAGCAAACTAATGATGTTTCTCTCCAACATTATTTTAAGCAGCCGGAGGTGAAACAAAAACAGGGTGAACCAATGTTTAAAAAATGCAGTGGGTTACTGTATCGAGTTTATGTTAAACCTCAGTCACAGGTACAAATAGAACAATTGGTTATACCACAAAAGTATAGAACTGAGTTGTTATAGATAGCACATGATAGTCCTATGGCTGGTTACTCGGGGGGGGGGATTGCATCCTTGCAAGATTGCTGTACAGATTTTACTGGCCTGGAATTCATGAAGATGTTGCTACCTATTGCAATTCTTGTGCTGAATGTCAGAAAGTAGCCCCAGTGACTAAAAAAAGACAAGGTGCCCCTGGTGCACCTACCCTTGATAGATGTGCCTTTTGAAAGAATTGCAAAGGATATGGTTGGCCCCTTGGACAAAAATAAAAAGGATAATCAATTCATTTTGGTAGTGTGTGACTATGCTACTCGATACCCAGAGGCAGTTCCAATGTGTATTGTCACAGCCCCAAAATTGGCAGCAGAGCTTGCCAAAATTTTCAGCAGGGTGGGCATACCTAAAGAGATTATTACCAATCAGGGCAGTAAGTTTGTTGCTGTATTACTGAAAGAGCTGTACCGACTATTAGGTATCACTGCCATAAGAACCTCCCCTTATCACCCTCAGAGAGATGGTCTTGTTGAGCATTTTAATCAAACCCTAAAATGCATGTTAAAATGGTTTGTAAAAGGGGAAGGGAATGATTGGGACCAATATTTACCTTACCTGCTTTTTGCTGACAGAGAAATCCCACAAGCCTCAACAGGTTTTTCACCATTTGAAATGCTTTATGGTAGACAACTTAGAGGGTCACTAGATGTATTAAGAGAAACATGGGAAGATAACCCCACTCCAGAACAATCTATTACATCTTATATGTGTGCCCTGAGAATGAACTGGCAAAATACTGTATGTTGAAATTGCCCATAGTAATCAGGAAGAGGCCCAAAACCAGCAGAAGGCATATTATGACCAGGGGTAAAAGGAAAAGTTTTTGAGCCAGGTGAAACATTCTTGCTACTGTTACCCACTACAGAAAATAAACAGGTTCCCTCTTAAAGAGGGGGTATGTGACAGAGTTGAATTAGACCCTGTTCCATTTGTTATGTAGAAAGATTTGTTATGTAGAAAGAACTGAATGCAAGGATCTGCTCTATCCTCTTCTGTTATGTCTGTCGTCTAGCTGACTGTGCATCAAATTTTCTTGTGAGACCTAGGAACTGGCCACTCCGACGGTCTTGCTACCCCCACCTCCCACTGTCTCTCTGCCTTCACTTATTGTTTCTATCTTTACTTCCCCTTGCAAATCTGAAGTTACAAAATATGTGTGAATCTTTGTGTGAAACTGGGATCCCTTGGTTTGAAAATGTATTCAGTTATATTGTTGAAAAGATTGCAAAAGGCTATTTGGAACTTAGGGGGTTAACCTGGAATGCAACACTAGCTCTTTTGCAGAGCTGTCAACAGGATTTCAGTTCTGGGACACCATGTACTGTTTTGTTGCACCTGCAAGGAAGGAAACTGACAAGAACATTTTCTGAAAAACAGGATTTCTTTTTAATGAGTTCCCAGGCAAAGACTTATAAAAAGAGCAGCAATACTTTTGCTAGAGAGAGAGAGAGGGAGGCTGAGAGACTGAAACTTGGAATTAGAGATCGCCTCAGATGAAGGACTTTGTTTTCTGTGATTGTACTGCCTTTGTAAATAGTTATACCAAACAATTTTATTTTTTATTTTAATGTTATTGAAAAAAAATAAATGCTACTTGTGAATTTTATACCTGCTCCTGGTCTTCCTATGCTTCCTGACCTGTGCCTCAATGACACACTGAACAAGCTCAACATCAAGATATTTGCATTTCTAAGCAAGAAGATTAAATCGAAAGTTAGTAGTGCTAAAACAGTGACTGTCAATGCAGTCGGGTTGTTTAGCCATCTTGTAGTAGCGGCACAGACAAGAAAGATTGATCTGAAGGAAGTTTTCACATGTGTGCTTTCCACAGTTCCACATGCTCTAGCACACTCTGATGGTACCCTGAACAAAAATGCAAAGAGTAAGCTATTGTCTGACTTAGAAAAAGAGGCAGAGTCAACGTATTAACTGCCAGCATACAGCATGCCCACAGCTTAAATAGTGGATGGCATGGCTGTTATACAAATGGTTGAGCAAGGAGGTGCAACTAGCTTTAGAGAACTTGCTGAACTGGTCTTCAGAATAGTATGCCAGCCTCTACAGAGTTATGACAGCTGCAAAACAGATATCATCTTTGATCAGTATGCTGTCAAAGACTCAATTAAAGATTCTGAGCATGCACACAGGCAATCCTCACAAAGCAACAAAGTCAAAATCCATGGTCCCAAAACACCCATCCCAATACAGTGCAGTAAGTTCATTGGAAACCCCAAGAATAAAGAACAACTGGTAAAAATCCTGTCAGAATCATAGTGTGATATGGCAGAAACTTTACTTAGCCCAGATCAGAAAATGGTTATTGCAGGTGGATTCAAGGATGGCCTCATTGCTTGCATGGTCACTTCAGATGGAGTTGTAGACCAAGAAGATCTATTCTCATCACACGAAGAAACAGATACTTGGCTTCTACTTCATGTGGCACATGCTTCACAAGAATACCCTCATATAATGGTGTGGTCTCCAGACACTGATGTTGCAGTTCTCTATGTACATTTTATTCACAAGTTGGAAGCAACTCAAGAGCTTTGGTTTCATACTGGTGTGAAGGATAAAGCCAGGTTTATACCAACCCACACCATAGCAGCTGAACTTGGCCAATAACAATGCAGAATGTTGCCAGCAGTACACACACTGACTGGGTGTGATTCGACCAGCAGTCTTGCAAGGGCTGGCAAACTAAAGCCATGGAAGCTTGTCAGGAAGGATCCATACAAACTTAGAAGCCTTACCAAGTTTGGCACTATGGTGGATATACCTCCTGCACAGTTAAAATCAGTAGAACATCTGATAACCCTTCTCTACCTGAGCAGATGTAAATGGTGTGTGATACAAGCTTTTCTATTGCAAACAGGCCCAGAACAAAGCCACCCCCCAATTTCTGATATTCTTCTGCAACATACCAAGTGTGCAAATTACCAGATCCTTATCTGGAACCATGCCCTGGAGGCTCACCCTGACATCCCATCCCCAATTGGAAATGGCTGGCATCATGACAAGAATGGTCACATTTCTCCAACACTAATGACACAGACACCTGCCCCTGAAGCACTCCTGGAACTCATTACATTCGGTTGTAAAAGGCCAAGTGTGAGAGCAACTGCAGTTGTTCCAGGCAGAGCATGGTGTGCACATAGGCTTGCTTGTGGACTGGTGGTGAGGACTGTTATAATCCTTATAAAGTTGCCAGTGTGGATCCAGATGAGTCTGATATTGCAGATTATTCAGACTTAGATATGTAGCGTATGACAAATATATTGAGAAAGACTCGACACATACTGTATGTACTGTCATGAGAGGGAGTCTATTGGATATTAGTGTTTTGCTAGCACCATGGTGAGCAATAGTATACCTGGCTTCTATTATAATGAATACGGTATTTAAAACATTTGTGTCAATGAATAATCTGTGCATTGATCAATACAAAGCACATGGCCAACATTCTTTAAGTAATGAGCCTTATGAATAATTTGTCAAAGAAACCTTTTGTATGACTAAAATTTCTTTTTTTCTTTTAAAATAAATTAGTAATAATTTGTGTCAAAGAAACCTTTTGTATGACTAAAATTTGTTATGTCTTTTAAAATAAATTGTTTAAATCCCATTTTATTGGTCATTTTTACTTTGTCACTTGTCTTAACAACTTTAGTACATTTTTGTGGCCTTTTCATTTGCACAAAATGTTATTTTGACATGGGTACAGAAATCTTACATTGGCTTACCTTGCCACCACTTTATAAGACCACATCCAACCTAGATAAGTACCTAAGGGCCACTTCTATCAAAACAACATAGTTGTTGCTTTCTGTACAGGGGGGTGCTACATCACCAAAATTTCAGGCCTGGGCCCCCAGACTATTTGGAGCTGAACTATAAGAGGAACCCCTATCCATGGCCAACATAGATCCTGTGCTTCACAGGACTGGAATACACAGAGACTGCCCTGGGCACTTAGGAATATGGCAAGTCCCTGTCCTGATTTTGTGCTGAGAACCAACAGAATCGGTGATGTGACAGCACTGAAGACTGGATGCATAGATCTGCCTGAAAGCACTCCCTCCCTAGGCTAAACTGACAGGCAACCTAGTTTTGAACATTTCCCCAGCTGTCTGCGTGAATACACCACATACAGCTGTAATCGTACAAAGTTTATCAGTGCTGAGGTATACTTCGAGAGTACTGAGGCAGGATCACATTACAGTCAATGCAAATTGAACTTGAGTGCCTCAGTGGTACCTTGAGGTACCTCAAAGTATACCTCAGTACTGATAAACTTTTGCATGATTGACACTGTACAGCAGTTTCTCCCTCTAATACACAGTCAGACTCCAGAGAAAATGCAGTACTCACTGAAACAAACTCTGCCACTCAACAACCTGGTTCACAGGCACCTACTGTACCAGGCGCTCCTGAAAGCCTCGTCCCAACAGTGACACTGGCAGGTATAACAGCAGAGATAGCAGTATCTTTGGAACAAGCAAGAATGCAACCCAGGAAATAATACCATACAGCCACATGGTAGCCCTCATGATCACTGATGGAGCAAGTTGGTGAACCCACATCTCCACATAGGATTGCCTGCAATTCTGACACAGGAAAGAGCCAGAAGGGGAAGAGGCAAATGGGGAACCACGCCCAGAATAGCAGGAATGAGCAAATGACTTGGCCTAATACGTAGTACCCTCCTTATAGCAACATCTGTAAGGAAAACTTTAGCAAAGTGGTCAGTGGAAGTGTCCCTGATGGCAGCAGGCAGCAGGAAAGCTGAAGATGGAGTGTCATGGGTACACCTAGTGACAAGGATGGGTACTTGACTCCTTCAAGTAAAAAGGTGAGTGTATCTACTTTATCTACACTTGAAGCAAACACAGTTGAAGTAATAACTCCCTCAGAACAGCACTGTTCCTCACCTGCTCAGAGGACAAAAGGGACCGAAAGTCAAGAGGTAATGCACATAGGGAATACAGGTGACTAGTGATGTATTTTCTTGAATGTTCCACACTCAAACACACAGGACAGTGTGAACCCAGACATACAATCTTTATCTGATGCTTCCTTTGATGTCAGGGAAGGAACCTTGGGGCTGTATATTGAATTGGTTGGCCATGCTCCCTCACGATCCCTTGAAGATATTCCTCACCCTGTAGGGGGCAAACAAGAACTTTTTAAAATGTCTGACTTGTTTTTTGCACATGGGGAGCCAGCTCAAAGGTGAAATGAAATCAGATTGAAATTTAAAGGAGTTAGACCAAAAGACAGACAGGGTATGTAAGATTAGAAAATTATTGAAATAATCAATGGGGTGCTTCGCAGCTGAGCTATATGCAGTTATTCATGTATCGGGGGAAAAGCACCTTTGATGTAATCATTAAAGCTCTGAAATCTCTGGAACAGTTTGGGGTTAAATATGATCAGCTCAAAGATACTGCACTGTGGAATCCTTACACTGCTACCCTCTGTCCAAGCTGTCAGTGAAGACCATTACTTTACTTTTCCATAGCAAGGGTGTTCTGTTTCAGATATTCTGTTTTGCCTTAGAGGTACAAAGTCATGGAACAACCCATCCCCATAAAGACAGTGAGCAGGTTTGGACCGAGGAATGGAAATTCTGAGTAAAACTGCATCAGACCAATACAGGGGTTTGTCATCTCCCAGGTATTTCTTTCCTTGGCTAGGATAGACAAATGTGCTTGTACCCAGGCAGCCCAGATCCTGCCATAAATGTGGATCATGCACCCACCTTAGCTCTACATGCAACACCAACAGGTGTAGCAGTTGCCTCAATTATAGTCACCTTAGCCATCAATGCCCCAATCCATTCAAGTGTAACTTGTGTGAAAAGTAGGGGCACTCCTACAGGAAGTGCCCATGGGCCACTCATAACAGGGGAGGTGGACTGGATCAGGAGGATCTTATTGTGAAAGGACAGGTGCAGGGCATGGAGAATGTAAGAAGCCAAAAGCTGACAGATATGTCCTTGAGCACACTCCACCAGAATGCAGAGAATAATACCACTGCTCCCCCAGTAACCCCCCAGGCATCGGTGAATGACCTTCAAGTACCTCCCTCTCAAAATGATGTTCCTGGTCTTACTAGTTCACCTAGGAATAATAAAACCTGAAGATCTCAGAGCCTGACCTACCACTGAGAGAGGAAATAGTGCTACAAAATCAAACTGCACCTATGGTCACACAGCTTGTGCTACCCTCTCCTCCCCCACCCCTTCTCAGGAGTGGGAGATGTTAACTATCAATGCTAGAAAAAGAGGGAGACAGAGAACACCAACATTCAAAGGGTACAAACAGGTTGTCACCTCTGCGGAGAACAGTTATGCTTCTTTAGCCACAGCACAACATTGGGGAGACACAGAAGGGGGATGAAGGAGACTCAGAGGCATCCTTGGTTATCTCTTCCTTCCATGACCACTCATCCAACATCTAGATTCTCAGACAGAGGAGTCTTCCAAAAACGGTCAGTTGTTGAACTCAGTCTCTGATCAGACAACAACCTGGCCCTCCCACCTAATAATTTATTACATCTATAGGTCATACCATCTCTCTTATCACATTAAATGTAAATAGCATAAAAACTACTAAAAAAGGGTGGCCAATATGTATCTATTAGAAATATTACTGGGTAATATCATCTTTTTACAGGACACCAGATTAAAGGCTTTACATGAACTTGTCTGCAGCAAAGCAATCTTGGTTACAGGGTCCCTCTTTCTGGTCACAAGTACCAGACAGTTGTGATGGGGTGGGCATCCTCCTTAGAAGGTCAGCCTTTATGGTGAAGAAGTTAGTAGACATTTCCCCAGGGCGGGCTTTGATGTTGGATGCAATCTATGAGAACATGGCACTAAGGCTAATAAACATCTACACCCCACAAAAGAAGTTAGGCCATGTCACTTTATTTTTAGAAATTAGACCATTTTTACATACGAGGAAAAAAAAGTGATATTTGGTGGTGATGTTATCTACAGTCTAATTAAAAAGGACCAAGGAGGGGTCACAACAAAAACATACTATGACACGGCTTACCTTAAGGAAATGGTGACAGTAGCCAGCTTAGAAGATTTTTTATCTTTTCAGGAAACCAATAGTGCAACCTTCACCAAACGGGACCCCTGGCAAACAGGAATGACTTTTTGTTCCTGTCTAAACAGGTGTACATTAAGAGAGCTAGGACAATACTGGAGGAGACTGCCGACCATGTGGCAGATACTGTACGTGCCACTGCATAGCAGGTTCATCAACCCATACACCTAGGCTCATCTAGAGGTAGAACGTTACTTTACTAGAAAATTCAGCAATTACTAGGAAACTGAGAAATTGTTTTGTGAATAGACAGTACTAAGTGTGTATGATGACATCCAGTCTTGGTGGGAAGATACAAAAAAGGACTTCCGAAACCTACTACAATCATGTACGAACCACATAAAGACAGAGAAATACTTAAAATATCTGAGCTTAAGAGCACACCTCCACAAATTGATCTCTAAAATGTATGAAGACAAGGTAAATATCTCAGAAAACAGATCAAAGTAAAAATGAGATGAGACAGTAGCAGTACATTAGCACCATGATGCTGGTATAAGAACTACGTTTTGGAACTCAAGATAAAAATGAATCATTCAGCCCGGTGGCGCTGAGGATTGAGGCGCTGGACGCCACACCTCGCACCATGCCAGCGACCCGGATTCAGGAGTGAGCTCAGATCGTCGGGGGTTGGCCAGGGGAGATAGGCTGGAGCATCCTGGGACAGCTCGCCTTCTCCGGGAGGAGGGGGGACTTCCATACCGGCAAGCGGTGACCCCTGGTGGAGGCTGGGGGAAGCGACGGCAAGCTGGGGTCTCAAGGGCGTGATTGGTTGCAGGTGTAGGCTGGCAGTCAGTCAGCCTCGGAGGCTTCTCCTTTGCGGAAGGAGGTGGGGGGACGTTGCGGATGCCAGCAGCTGCCTTGACGCTCAGGCACGTAGCGTCCCATGAGGAACATGGGAAAAAAAAACAAGGAGCCAGGATGACAGAGCACCGAGCCGGGTCCCGATGTGCCAGCACCTGCCTGCGACCTAGGACCCTGGCAAGATTTCAAGATTCGGGGGTTGCCCAAACCCGCCCCCGGCCGGGGTGTTTCCATGGCTTGATGGAGGGACCAGAGGGTGCAGGTAGGTGCTGGCAGGGGCAGGCTTCATGGGTGATCCAGATGGCATGACTCTGTGGGGCAGTGGGAGGAAAAATAGAAATAAAAAAAAATAAAAAAATGAATCATTAAACAGTTTTAAGGCCTGCCAAGATAGGACAAATTGGAGAATACTAATAGGGTTATATAAGGCCACAAACAGTAATATACAGTAGAGACATACATGTCTAATATTATGTCTTTAGTACAAGATTTTATAAAAAATAATTTTGGAACCTAAGTTCCATTATAGGATACAAGTCATGTTTTATCTGAATGTGAACTCCTGGTTTTACCTGACAACATACTTTCTCAATTGACAGGCCCCATTCAATTATCAGACATAAAAGCTGCAATAAAAAGCCTCCAGAATGACACCTCCCCAGGGCTGGACGGTTTCCCTCAGAACTCTATAAAAAATATATAGCTTTATTGTGTCCAACCTTGCAAATCTTCTACAATCAATTTTTTGCTATTAAATAGTTTCTACCCTCTTTGACACAAGCAGCTCTAATTTTCCTAGATAAAAAAGGGGACAGAACTTTGTTAAATAACTGGAGACCATTGCGTCACCTTAGCACAGACCAGAAGATATTAACAAAACAATATTAACAACAATTCTGGCCAGCAGGTTAGCAATGGTCTTCCTGGTATTTTATTTATTTGAATTTTGTTAACCAGGTGAACCCACTGAGACAAAGTGTCCCTTTTTCCGGGGTGAGCCAGAGTTAATATTACAACATATTTCATACGGAAGCAATTGTAGACATTCAGTTGGTGCTATTTAGGGACATACAGGAACAAGTGGGAAGTACGTTTATCTCCAAGGTGCTGAGGAAGATGGTGGAGGTGCTGGCGGAGCAGCTGGAGGATCTGTACTGCACCTCACTGGAGTCGAGATGTGTGCCACTGGACTGGAGGATGGCACATGTAGTACCATTACACAAGAGCGGACCAAAGGATGAACCATGTAATTATCGCCCAGTAAGTCTCACCTCCATAGTGTGCAAACTCATGGAAATGATACTAAAGGAAAGACTGGTGTTGTACCTGGAGGACAATGGCCTCCAGGATGTGAGGCAGCATGGGTTCATTTCAGGGAAGTCTTGTCAAACCAACCTGATACAATATTATGACTGGGTGACAGGTGAGCTGGATAAGGGTCATGCGGTGGATGTTCTTTACTTGGACTTCAGCAAGGCCTTTGATTCAGTGCCTCATGGGCAGAACTTGGGGGGAAGCTAACTGGTGTAGGGGTAGGGGCAAAAATGACAAATTGGATTACAAGCTGGCTGAGTGGGAGGCTGCAAAGGGTGGTGGTGAGAGGGGAGCTCTCAACTCCAAGGCCAGTGACAAGCAGGGTGCCTCAGACCTCTGTGCTGGGGCCAGTATTATTTGGGCTCTTCATATCAGACATTGCACACGGGGTAGTGAGCAAGGTAAGTCTGTTCGCTGATGACACCAAAATCAGAGCAGTGGTGGATGGAGGGGAGGGATGGAAGCAGCTGCAGGGGGACCTAAGCAAGCTAGAAGAGTGGTCAGAGAGGCAGCTGGGGTTCAATGCAAAGAAGTGTAAGGTTATGTACTTTGGGGTGAAGACCCCAAGGAGAGAATACTGGCCGGGGGGTCAAGCTGGGGATTACTGAGAAGGAAAAAGACCAAGGGGTAATAATAACAGGGACCATGAACGACACTGCCCAGTGCAGGAGAGCATCTGCTGTAAAAGTGAACAAAATGCTGGGGAGCATAACAAGGGGGTTTTGTCCAGGCGAAAAGAGGTGATCTTGCCCCCCTACAGGTCGCTGGTAAGGCCGCACTTAGAGTAGTGTGTGCAGTTTTGGAGGCCATACCTAAAGCATGAGATATCAGGCTACTGGGGGGGTGCAGAGGAGGGCAACAAAGATGATATGTGGAATGGAGGGGAGAGACTATGAGAGCAGGCTGGAAGACCTGAATATGTACACCCTGGAGGATAGAAGGGACAGGGAGCACATGATAGAGACATTCAAGGATCTGAGGGGAATCAATAAGGATAGGGCAGACAGGGTCTTTAAGTTAAGGAGAGGGAGGTACACCAGGGGCATGGGCTAAGAATAGAGGAGGGAAGATTTAGGAGGGAAATGAGGAGAGACTATTTCACAGAGAGGGTGGTAGCAAAATTGAATGCACTACCAGAATGGGCGGTATCATGTAAATGTGTGAACAGCTTCAAAAGGGCATGGGACAGGGAACAGGGAACAGGGGAGAGAGATGGTGGGGGAGGTGGTGGTTGGCAGTGGGATGTCAAAGAGGAGGGGGGTGGGGCAGCTGCAAACTAGGGTGCTAGCTGCACATTCAAGCAGACTTAGATCATGTGGTCTGTTCCTGCTGGCACATTCACATGTTCATAACATTATACATGGTGCTAAGAGACAAATATAAGTCAAGTATCAGATGCCATACAACATTATACAAGGTCTTCAAGACAACAATTGGACATTATAGGGTAGGAGACATGATATTAGTAACAAACAATAAAATAGGGGAACAAGAACAGTGCAGTTTATTACATGATCATTTTCTATAGGCTACGGCAACTAAAACAAATCTGGTCAGAGCCGATATGGCTGTGGAAAGCGTTTGGGATGCTTTTACCCATTGTTTCTAATGAGTTTGCACAATGCAGATCTGTTGAGAGGCAGTTTCAATGTGATCTTCCTTTTACACATTTTTACAATATATTTTCCTAGAATATGACTGCTTATTACTATATATTTAGCCTATATAGTTCACAGAAGAAATGGCATCTTATTTTCAGGTGGCAGAGCACAAGCATTAGGACACTGGAATGTGTCATACATAGGCATGACCTCTGTGTGGGCAATAACACCCAGTGCCATACACCTCAGGTGCTCGCATGCAGATCCATCATCCTGGTGCCATTGCACTGCTCAGAGTGGGTGACAGCCAATGATGTACCCACTCACACATGTCCCGGAACAGGCATGTTACAGCTGACCTCCCATTTGTTTGTACAATTGGGGAACCACAGAAGCACTATCCACAGCCTGGAGCTTACACTGCAAATGGCATTGCAGGATACTCCACCCCCATGGCACCCAGGATATCTCAGCAGTCTGGAGGATGGCATATTACACAGGGGAATGGGGGAGAGTGTGGGCCTGCAGTGGTGTATGACAATAGGAAGATACAGCATCAACGAGGCATGCACTGGAGGTATGTCAATTCCCTCTTACGGTTTGCCAGGGACATACACATGGCTGCATACACTGGTGGGTCTGCAGCTTATGTAGTGCCTCAATGCATGGTACAGCCACTTGGGTCATTCTGGAGTGCAGGTCCCCGACCTGAGTCCAGTACAGTCAGTGGCTGGCCATGGCAGGATGTGGAGGGCAGTGCCAGTCTCTGCAACAAGTTAGGTATGGGGGGAGCGGGGATGTCTATGTTCTGAGGCAGTGGGTGGGAGTCCTCTATGCTATGGATATGGACAATGGTTTCCTCTGGTGCCATTGAGTCTGAGAGGGTGCCCTACACTAACAAGCTCTTCAGGAATGGATTTGGATCGATTGGGGATGGGAGGGAGTACCTCTAGTCCACCAGGGCTGCCAGGCTACTGTGCACCTGAATGCAGCTCTGCAGCCTGCTTGTGGGTGGTTGGCTGAGTTAGGCCAGCTATTCATGGCCTGTGGGCCATGCTGCTCTGGACTGTAAGGGGTGCATTCCCACTGAGTATGCCGCAGTGCAACATATGCATGGGAACGCACCCTCAACTTCCACGGCATACAATTTGTGTGCACCCTGGCTGATTCCCTTGCTGCCGGCACACCCTGCATATTTGAATATCACACTACGGTGCATTGTTGGAGTTGCATGGCATATCTCCCTTTTCTGCCAGGGTGTACCACGCATCTCCTTTGAATATGGGTGCCCTGGACTAGGCTACCCTGAAGAAATATATTATCAAAATGGTAAAATCATGACCCCAATGAAAACAAGATATTGCATCTAATCTGAGACAGCCCGAGTAAATACAGTGCAAAAATGTGTAAATGAAGATCCCTATGGCAATGAGGTGTAGCATCTCCCCTGTGCTATCCAGAATACAAAATATAGGATAAGAAATATTTAAAGGAAATTTACTCTAAACTCATCTTCATTATGTTCACTGACATAAACAAACAGTTTCTTTAAGCAATAATGCACGAGAGGGTGTTGGTCGTGCTGGGATAATCTCATGCCTGGGTGGCTGGGCACGAGGCCGCAGGCCAAGTGCGTCCAATGTCCCAGATGTGAGGTTATTCCAGCACGACCCACACCCTGGTGTGCATTATTGCTATTATACAATGGCTCATTATTATACAAAATAAAAACAAATTTTAAAAACATTTTTAATAGATTTTAGTGTGGCAATATATCTTGGTTTCTTAAGAGAAGATGCAAACAATGCAACAACAAAGCAATACAGTGAGATTGTTCTCATATAACCTCACTGTTACCAAGGGCAGACAGCCAATCAGGTTCTAGCACTTTTTTATTGCCATTGTGTAATTATTTTCTATCATATTAGAATGCAGTATTTATTTTGAATGTTTTGGTGGCCATGAGAATGGTGTGTACAGAGTGTGTGTGTGCGTGTGTGTGTGTATCCAGGATATAAAATATAGGATAAGAAATATTTAAATGAAATCTACTCTGAACTGAACTTCACTGTGTTCAATGAGAAAAACAAACAGTTTAATTTTTTTATAACATATTAAAATGCAGTATTTATTTTGAATGGTGTGACCATGAGGATGGTGTGTATATAATGTGTGTGTGTGTGCGTGTGTGTGTGTGTGTGTGTGTGTGTGTGTGTGTGTGTGTGTGTGTGTGTGTGTGTGTTTGTTTGCTGTAGCTCAATATATTGTTTCCCCAAAAAGCATAGTAGAAAAGAAATTGCCTGCAGATTGCTACATATTCACTGAATAGTAGTCCACTGAAGACCTGGCATATGTCTGAGACAGTGTCTTTAGAGGTTATAAAAACAGTGTAAATTATAGATGTGCTGGGGAAAGGGTGACATTTATGAGGTACGAATCTTTCTTGAAAGACAATAGATTCCCAAGTGAAACTCTAGCAAGAAGCTGTTTAAATGCTTAGTACAGTAGCAGCCAGAGACACTGCCAGCTGTTTCCCAAAATGTATGTAATGTTTTCAGAAATATCTCCTACTTTCTGCATTTCCACAGTAGGGGCAGCAGAGAGAAACTCCTCAGAAATTTCGTGAAATATCTGGAAATAGCTGGCAATGTCTGTGGCTACTACTGTATTTAAATGTGCAAGTTGTTGCATTCTGAAGGGGGTAAACAAATCTCCAGTATAATAGGTACAGGGGAAGCTGAGGCCAGGGAGGGCCACCTCTGGGCAGGAGGGTGGAGGAGCGAGCTCCAAGTAGGGGGCTAGCTTCCGAACAGACACGATAGACCATGGGGCCTATTCTGCTGGCTTTTACTATGATACTATGATAATAGGCAACCAATATTTAACAAATATATAACAAGCTGTTTCAGTCTCCTAATGGCATCTGATAAGCAGCTTGGAGTTATGACTCCAACATTCTTAACAGAAAAAAGGGAGTATTTTATTTCAGTTGACATGGAAGGATACATTAAAAAAAAGTCCAAAACATGTGTTCTATGATACTCCATTTTCCAGCTACAGATATCAAGATGGCTGTAGGCTCTGCTCCCACATAGCCCAATTGTACCTACCCTCATATTGGATCCTTCTCTTAGGCTTCTAAATTCAAACACTTAAGTTCGAGGCATATCACTGTACTCAGATTCCCATTTTATAAAGACCTTCACCTATGCAGATGATCTGTGCATCATCTTAAGAGATTCAGATCTAGTCATGAGGCGGGGGTGGTGGTGCCAAATACTCAGACACTTCAGATTATTGAATTAATTATGACAAAAGCACTGCAATAAAATAGGCAACCCTTGAGAGGAGGACCAAATACTACAAGTGGCAGGCATTACTCTGACTTCTGATACAATTAAGATCCTAGGGGTATTTTTAACACAACAATGGTGTTTCACAGAATTGGCAAAAATGTATTGAAACAGCTTATATAAAACTGGCATGCTGGAAGAATAGGCATCTATCAAAGTTAAGAAGAGTATACTTAAGCCCCATTTTATATTTTTAAGCTATGTTTTCCCCCACTCCAAGAACTAGAAACCAGACTGTAAAGCATTTTCTTTCAGGGTATCTGGGGGACCTAATTACACCGGTAAAAAGGGACATAACTTATAGGCAAAAGGCAAAGGGTGGGATTCAGATGGCAAACCAAATAACTTTTTTATTTAGTATCTTTTTGAATAGTAATTTTGCTTCACTATTGGAGGCCACATACTGCTCTTGGAACCCTTTTGTAGAATAATGGTTAATTCTGATAGTGCAAGATTGGAGACTCTATTTATTTTCGTCTTTGCCAAGCATACATAGATGTAATACCTCATTACATTAAGCTAGCATTTTTACAAATCAGAAAATGGCACCTAACCATGGAAGACATAAAGTTAATCTCTAAGAAGGGCCTATACAGGATAATTATGGAAAATAATTTTCCTTCCCACTAGAGCTTAAACAGTGCGTAGCAGAACATATGGTGGATACAGTAAGTCAACTGATACATCTCTGCATACCAAAATGCATGTGGGATGTCACTTGATCCAGGATTCATGGAAAAATAGTGATAAGAAATACCTACAAACATAAATGCATGGAGAAGAGAAAATGCTATTAACCCTCCTGTATTGACAATTTGGAGACACAACAGCACTTTTTAATGGACTGTCACTACAGTAAGGCATTTTGGGATCTTTTTAGTAAGGTGTGCCAGCAACCATTATTCAATACAGTCAGATATCAAATAGTAGTATTAGACATATACACGAGTGCTTGGCTGAAATTCTAGACACATACCTTTCAACTCTGCTTTGTTTCTTGGAAGTACTACTTGCAGAAAGCACACTGAGCATTAACAATACAGCAGAAACAAATCCCCACACAAAGCACAGTAAAGATGAAAGTAGATCATCTGAAAAGCATCTACCTTACATTAAGTGCAGCCTTACATAACATCACAGTACAAGAATACTGGAAACATGGCCAGCAGATCTTGCAAACAGGAGAACCACTGAAAATGCTGATTACAAGAGTTATGTCACTGCCTTTCTGTTTTTCAGTCCCAAGAGTATGGAGATGATCAATGAACTGATGTCTAAATCCTCTCAAAATGTATAATGTAAATTCATAAAGTATTATTGATTTTCTGATTTTATGATACTGTAAGTGACATCATACACATCTTTCTTTCCTTTATTTTTCTTGTTGTTGATACTTTTTATTTTTTGCCTTATCTTTTTTGTTTCAGTAGTCCAAATTGAGCATTTCTTTTCCTTCTGTGTATTCTGCATTATTATATTTTTTGTTCTTTTCTATATTGTGTTTATTGCACAACTACTATATGATTTCTTTTATTTTAAACAAAAAAAGCTATTTTTCATTGATCAGTGCCATGGGATCTTTTACTTCCACCTGGACCGTGACCAGAGATAGGCAGATGGGACCTCAGTGTAATGACTCATCCAAAGGATGGCACCTCTACAGTGCAGTACCTCTCATATTACACTAGTTATGAGTATTACCCACAAGTAACTGGTGTGGGGCAGGAACCCTGGGCTTTCCAATCTTCTGGCCCAAGAGGTGAGTGTCCACAAGTGAAATCTGCAGGTGTATTGCTACAGCTGTGCCTGCTTAATGTCAACAGATTAGCAAGTTTGCACATCTTTTTCCAACATTGTTGTGCTGGGATATCAGTGCTGGATTGCAAACTTTTTAGCCAATCAGGTTACTGGATATTTTATACCCATTTTTATAATTCTGGGCATCCCACACTCTCCCTTCCAGGGAGTCAAATGCCTGACATCACCAATGTGCCAAATTCCTGGACAGTCCCAAGATGGCACAGTAAGGCAAGGCAAATATATTTATACAATGTAAAATTCAGATGACTCTGGGCACCTTACAGAATCATCATGGTTACAAAATAAATTTACATACATACATAGTATAAAACAGAGAACAGTATAAAATATTAATTTTAGTACACCTGAGGCAACTTGCAAACCCACATCTCCTAGGTATCAGTAGTAAGTGTACTGCTGCTGCTCCACTAAACATTGCTGTTTTTTTTTTTTTTATATTTTAAAAATGTCAAATCCCATTTGCCTGAAAAAGTTATGTTTAAAAAGCATTGAAAATGTCAAATATTATTTGGTTTATTTTTTACTGATTACATGTAATATCAATATAAACTCTGGTCATGTAAAGTCCCTCAGGATTACCATGGGGTTGTGGCAATATGTTTTTTTCATGTTGCTCTTTTCCCAATCTTCCACTACAATACTTTGGCGATGGTGATGATGTCACTTTAGTCCTTATTTACTATTTTTAACATTGCCCTTTAGTAAAAGGTTTTCTCTTTTAAAGAGATAATGACATATACATTTATGCTTACAGGATCTGTTTTTACATACCAAGGTGTTCCAATATACCTTTTATAATACATGGTTGCACCTTTCATACCATAGAAATGCTAATGCATTATGAAATACTAATTCATTATGTCTCCACATTGAGTACTATTGAATCAATAGCACATACAAATTAAACAACTGTCACATCATCAATACACTAATCAATCAATTAGGACATTGCCAAATGGCAACATTTTAAAATGTTATTCCTCAGGTTCAAAATCAGATTATTATAGAAAATGTGTTCCTCAACAATTTGGATTCAATCATACTCCTTCCCCCATGCACATTTTCATGTTTAAAAGCAATATACTTTCATAAAAAAAAAAAAGAATTTTACTATTTGAGTTTACCTCCCCAAAACAAATACCACATTTACATTTTTAAAAAACAATATACTTTCATAAACAAGGTTTCACAATATTTTGAGTCCCCTTAAATGCATATTTTTAAGTTTAAATGTAAAATATTTTCATAAAAATCTATTTCTCAACAGTTTGGGATACTTCCTCCCCAACCAATGGTTAGAAGATCAACAGACTAGTGTAATAAAAGTGTGTTTATTTCAGTGCAGCATTCTGCAACATTTCAATACAGAAATGAACATCATCTTATATAAAAGGATTGCTTTTAGGGCTTTAAATCATTTCATCCACCTACAAACATCTTGCAAAGATAATTAAAGCACATTAGCTGAAGGTATACAAACTTTTCTGCAACTTCCAATGGAGTTTCAAAGCCAGTACAACACAGACTTTTAACCCTTAGACTGCCAACAGAATTAGAACATATAAGAATTTTGGACTGATATATCAGTCCGCGGCTATGCAAGGGTTAAAACTGACAAAATATATGAGATGCAGAAAAACTAATCTACTTTACCACAAAGCACAATTTGACAGAACAAAGCCAGTGACTACTAACCTCCAGAAAACTTAATAAAAGCAGACCAGCTCCAAATGCACAAAAATGACAAGAACCTGTATCTTCCTTGTGGTGGCATTTGTTCTATACCACATTATTTACTGAAATACTTCCTTCCTTTTTAAAATCAGTTCCAAAAGTTTTCACAATTAGCAGCCATGACAACAGTGAACTAACAGAATCTCTGCCTCTAACTCTTTTCAATCCACAACCGTGGCAACTATCAACAAGTTATTAGAACGTGATAAACTTAACTCCTTAACTACAAGAATCCTTTAAAAACATATTTGAAATAAAAGTATAAGTCATGTCATTTTTGGCTAATAAAATGTATTATATAAAACAGTAGGTAAGGGCTGTATACTAATTAAAATATCCTGGGGGCTGAACAGCTCGTAAATTCACTTACTTCTTGGATTCATGCTTATAAATCTTTACCCCCCACTGCAGTATTTCTTCATACACTGCACTTTTCTATTTGGGCATTTATTCTGTATATAGCAGTAGTCAAACAGTGCAGAGACTAACATTTTATATCATATTGTTTCCCACAGAATGTTGGGGTTCTGAGATCTCAGGACAGACACAGCTGTGATAAAGCACACTTTAATAGCACACTTCAACATTATTGTTTTAAATAAAATAGTATACTGTTATAAACATTATTGTTTTAAGTAAGAGTATATTGTTATAACTACACCTTATTAAAGAA
Organism: Neoceratodus forsteri; assembly: GCA_016271365.2. NCBI lineage: Eukaryota > Metazoa > Chordata > Ceratodontiformes > Ceratodontidae > Neoceratodus > Neoceratodus forsteri. Next base: position 657,237,653 of record CM028132.1, read on the forward strand.
AATAACACAAAGTATATGTTATAATTCCAATGATGTTTAAATGTTGTACTTTTTTTGTGATTTGAAACAATATTCCAGCTGAAGCAGATAAGGATGTGGTATATTTACCTCTGTCCCCATGCAGGAGCAAAGGTCTTCCCTGTCTTCAACCTTCATTAATTGGTGTAACCAACAAAATGCACTGGCCATGCTCCTAGTTAGCACACTTTACCTAGAGTGCACATACTGTAATTATATTGCTTATTTTGTACCTAAGTAAACACTATGGAAACATAACAGATACACAATTGGTGCTTCTATCTGCTTTGTTTGACCTCATTGGCATCTTTGAGGATGCAGTATGTTGAACAGCCTTACTACATAAAACCTAACTCTCAAATGACTGTTACACTGTTGTGGCAAATTTCTTCAACTCATTCTAGTACCTTCATCTATCCCCTTTTTGAGTTTCCTTTAGCTGTCCACAAGGATCTATGCTGGCTGCACCTCTGGAGGGGAAACTGCTACTGCCAAGTCATTGTTTCTCTCCGAACATGGCTCCAGAGTACATTTCTATAGGCTGGGTCTTGGATCACTGATCAGAGAGGCCTTCTCTGAGGCTAACTAGTTCACCTCATCTGCCATGCCCCTTTCCATGAGGAATCAGGAGAGGAGGGGAGAATGAAAGGCCCAGAAGCTGGATACCTCGTCTAAGTGGCCAGTGAGCATGGCTTTGCATCAAGGGGGACCATTTTTAAACTTTGATCCCCCAAACTCTGTCCCCAAGGACATGTGCATGTAGATGTGCATTTTTCTCTCCCATCTGTGTTCCCCAGCTGTACTGCCACATGTGGTCAACCAAGTGGAAGTCCTGCAGAAGGAATTACATCCTATTAATCCCAGAGGAGTTGGACATCTGTTGGGATAATCACTCTCCTACTGCTTGTCCTCCTGGGATCCCCTGACTTAAAGGTGATAGGAAACAGTTGTTACACCTCTAGATGCCCTCCTGTTGTCCTTTTGGTGTCTATCCAATATTCTGAAATGTTTTTTTGACCTTTTATATTAAATTAATAATCTAATTTTGTTGCCTTTGTAACTATCCTGAATACCTCTCTGCTCAACAGTTGCTGCTCTCTCTCTTTTCATACTTCCTGCACATTCTATGACGTATTGTAAATAAAACCATTCTTGGTCATTCAGATTTATAGCATGGAATGGGAGTTATTGATGTCATAGAATGTCTTAGAAATAAGAAAAGAAGGAGTAGTAGTTGGTAAGAAGAGTGGAACCCTATGTAGATCTGAGGGCATCCCGAACCTCAATCATTTATTTATCAAAGATTGGTCAGGCCATCCTGGTGGCACTGAGGGTTGAGGTGCAGGATGACACACCTTGCGCCATGCCAGTGACCCGGGTTCGGAAGTAAGTGCGGGCCATCAGGGGTCAGTGGGGGTAGGAAAGGATTAAGCATCTGGAGGACTGTATCCATTTCCTGGGGGTGGAGGGGTTGTGCTTGCTGTGGTGCTAGCAGCTCCTGGTGGTGTCTGGGGGCAGTGCACTTGTGGCACACTCCACAGGGGTTGGAGTGGTAGCAGACACCTTAGGTACAGGAGAACACCCATGATGTGCAGGGCATCATTGTATGTCCACACTCCCAGGGCAACACCAAGAAACAGTAAAAAATCCCTGGCCCATGGATAGGCAACAGCAACCTCCAGTGCCCGCTGACACACACCCAACACTGGACTTGCATCACCGGCTCTCCCGATCTTCTGCCTTGCATTGGGTTCAGTTTGGGCAGTCGCCGAATCTGGGTAGGGTGGGGAGTGTCTGTCCCCGAATCTCCCAGTGGTGCAAGGATCAGGTGGGTGGTAGAGTGGTTGCAGTAAGTGGGGTCTACCAGAGATAGTTCTGTGTGGCTAGCATAGAAATAAAGTCGACAAAAAAAAGACAAAAAGAAGATTGGTCAAAGCGTACTTGAATACATACATACATACAGTAACTGACATGGAAAGGAAGATGGAAGGTCAGTTAACTATGTAAAAATAATTTCCTATCTCATTTAAGGCGCCATTCTGGGTCACTAGTATCATAGACAGTACCCACTGCCACAAAGCCACGTTGTCACTAGCTACAAGTGACATACTTCTTAATGGTTGACTGTTATGCAAATATTTTTATGATACTTAAACAAACAGTGCAAATGTTGCCAATGCAGTTTTTTACAGTAGAGGATCATTGTAAAGACAGTTATGTTATTAAATGTAATCTTGTTTTTAATATTTATTTGTAGTTTTGAAATAGTACTATTTACATTAGATTTGAGAATGCTGATAACACCAAACACTGTCAATAAGTAAGCCTGTGCAGTATTCGATAAATCACTCACAATATTGCAAATTATATCTTTAAATTATTAGTGAAGACAGAAAAATACTGTGAAACGAAGTTTACTCTTTGGTAATTATTACATAAATTGTATGGAACATTGCTTTAAAAGAAAACCCATGCTGGCTTCATGGCACTGTCATAGGGGATTGCTCTGGTATGCTGGTGACATGGGTTCATGCTCTGAACCCAGGAAGTCAGCAGCGGAGGCTGGCAGGGAGAGTTCAGAGCACCCAGTGGATACTCTTCTCCCAGGGGGATGGCATTCATTGCACCACTAGTACAGCAGCTCTTGTGGGTGCCATGATGGATGTGCATTGATGGTATGGGTAACCCTGCACCACCTGGCACCCCCAAGCCTGCTGCAAGCATGTGCGAGAATGGGGATGAGGCACAGAGAAAAACTGGTGAAAATGCAGGATAATAGATTGTCTGTTCCCCCCATACCAACACATCACCACAACATACCTCCAGAGTACATCAACAGGTTAGACAGCAGTTCCTCCTCTAAGTCCAGAGGGAGCCTCCACCAGTGACAATCTGGAAATGGAGGAGAAATGGAGCTATACATGTTCCTCTGCTAGGCAGAGGAGGCCACGTTAGAGAAAAGCCAACCTCATGGTGAGGTGGGGGGATATCTGGTGGTCTGGATGGCACCTCCAGTGACAGTGAGGGGTGAGTTGAGGGGCAGACAGGGCTGCTGCAGGACCTGAAGAAGTGGGGTGCCAGCGGGTGAGGAAAGGCGATATTAAAAAAAAAATCCATTTAGACTTTGGAAAAATCCATCCGGGTTGCCCCACATGTAGTGCTTAGATGAAAAAATCAATTAATACTTCATAATGTCAAGCAATGGAACTCGCATGGTCATTACAGAACGGCTAGCAGTCCAGATTCTCAAAATATTCCCTTCTTTAAGGATGCTCGTTAACATCTAATTGGTCCATCTCTCTTCTCCTTCTTGTACTCCCTCCTCTTCTTCAGGGAATGCTGACTCATTCTGGCTTTTCAAAAGCTTCACCCCTGCAAGTAAAAAAAGTCCATGGTTTTAAAGTCACTTTTTATTTTGGTCCGACTGACTGTCTTGTACTGCATCAAAAAAACACAATGAGAAGTTTTTGCAGGACCTGGCCAATACTGAATTACATGAACCTTTTGATTTACTGAACAGTATTAATTTATCCACTCACATTTCCATTAGATAGTCCCTCTTAGAAATTAGCACCACTCCTTGGGCCTATTAGCCATGCATCACAGCCTATTAAATGCTAAAAGATACAACTGCTGTTGCAATACTGAGCTGTCAGCTAAACCCCACTTGACTGCTGAGGAGATGAGTCTCCTGACACATAACGCACTTTGCCCACTGGAGAGCTCTTCACTATCTGATGTACAATAAGCAGAGTACACTCTCTACCCTTCTGTTCATGTAAAAAGTACCAGTACTAGTCAATGTCCTGTTTGCCTAGGTCTCTCTCTCCTACAAACTGTACCACTCCTATAAGTCATTACCATACCCAACTGTGATTATGGATGACCCTAGATGCATAATACTGTTGTCAGTGTCTGTACTTGTATGTTAACTTCCCTCTTGCCTGTATGATTTTGCCTGATGTATACTCCTGATGTATTTGTATTGTACCTTGATATTGCTTGTTTGTTCTCCTATGTACCTTGTAATCTCCCAGGTCGCACCTGAAAATAGAAACTTGGCTGTCTAGTGTGCTTACCTGGTAAACAAAAGCAAATACATAAATAAATGATGGCAGAGCCAAAGCATATTCAATAAATTTACAGCCTACAAATCATAAACTAATATGCAAGCAGTAAAAGCTTTACACAAAATACAGTATTGTTAAATATACAAAATTAAATCTAGCTGACAAATATATTTGACAGAAGTCTTGGGGGAAGCTGCAAGTCTCGATGGCTGAGAGGGACCTGGGGGTGGTGGTGGATGTCAAGATAAACAACTCGGAGACTTGCAGGAGGGCAGCAGCCAAGGCCAACAGGATGCTGGGATGCATTGCTAGGGGGATCACCTCCAGAAGGAGGGAAGTGATACTCCCTCTGTATAACTGCTTGGTGAGGCCGCACCTCGAGGTACTGCATGCAGTTTTGGAGGCCACACTTAAAGAGGGACATTAAACTCCTGGAGAGGGTCCAGAAGAGGGCAACCAAAATGATTTGGGGCCTGGGGGACAGGACCTATGGGGAGAGGCTTGAAGAGCTAAATATGTCCACATTGGAAGAGAGAAGGGACCGGGGGGACATGATAGAGGTCTTCAGGTACATGAAGGGGGTAAATAGGGGAGGAGCAGTCAGGGTGGTTCGAAGGAAGGAGGAGGGGGCAACTAGAGGGCATGGGTGGAAGCTGGAGGGGGAAGATTCAGGGGAGAAAGGAGGAGGTGCTACTTCACTGAGAGGATGGTGGAGCCATGGAATGCGCTGCCCAGGGAGCTGGTGGAGGCAGAGACAGTGGAGGGGTTCAAGAGGGGGTGGGACAGGTACAGGGGTAGGGTTCTGGAACCAAAATCCAGTGCAGCGAGAATATCCAGAACTGGGAAGGGAGGAGCCAGAGAAGGCAAGGGGGCAGCAAGGTCAGCTCCCAACGAGCAGACGCGAAAGACCATGAGGCCTAGTCTGCTGACATTTTAGTATGTTATTATGTTAGTAAGTCAGATCACTGCAAGACAAGACTCTCAAGGTATGTACACATTTGTGGAACTAACCCTGTATGAATCAATAAAAAGGCTTTGGTGTGACTTTATTGTGTCTTTCTGGTTCTGGATTGAAGGGGGACTCAAAACATTTCAGATTCTGGAATATATTGAATAGTACTTGTTTCTGTTTCCACATGAAAATCATCTGAACAAATAACCATGAACTATCACAAGTAAATTATTTGTTTGTACTCTGCTGCTCAAAACAGATACATATCTATAATCTTGGGACATTCAGATTTATCTGAAAATGTTTGACTATCCATTCTGTACAAATTAGAAAATGTGCATAGTTCCATCTCTTTGAAACTTAGCAGTACAGTGCATGGTGGGAATGGGCCACCAAAGCCATCTTGTGTTATCTTATGTGCAAGGCCCTTAGTATTCTGAGATTTCACAGCCACGGAATTTTCCACAAAACGTACATCATGCAGCAGAATTCATTGGTCTGGGTGATTTTTCAAATGTAGTTTTTCCACAGTACCTGACTCCCTTATCTTCCTTCTTTATCCTGAGCCCCTCCTCTGTGCTCAGCATGTGATGTCATTGAGGACTCCACATCATATTATAGCCAATAGCCGGACTATATTCTGCCCAGAAATTAATCATTCATGCAGCTGAAGTAAACCAACACTGCTGTAGAATCCTGGTGAGAAAGGCCACAGAAATCTGGACTGAAGTGCCATGGAGCACTAGGGGCCCTGCTTATGTACTTCTGGGCCCGGATATTCAGACTGCACCTGGCAATGGCGCAAGCGTGGGCGCAGCGCAACTGGGATGTGCCAGGGTCAGGACCAGGTAATATTCTGCGGTTATACGCCACGGCGCAGCACTGTTGAATATGGCATGGACTGTGCACGGCACAGTGGCACTGTGCACGGCACAGTAGCACTGCGCATGGTGCAGTGGCACTGCACCAACACAGGCCACAGATAGGGAGCACAGGGATGTGCCAGCACAAATGCAGTTGCGCTGGGTGCAGCACCAGCGATATTCAGAAGAGTGCATGCAAATGAGGCCATAAAATATGCAAGGCACAAATGGGGGTATTTGCATGTCATTATGGCCCCATTTGCATGCCTTGCACAGGGCAGCCCGGCAAAATGCACCTGGCACCCTGCACAGAATGATGTGTGCACTGTGGGGGTCCCGGGGCATCCCCCAACCCATAGCCACAATTGCGGGTATTAGTTATGGAAAAACAAGCCCCGGTAGTCTATGGTCCCCCCCATAGCCATGATCGCCAGTAAACTGTATGGACTACAATCCCTGGTAGTCCAGTGGCCCCCCCCCGCCATAGCTGCGATCACCGGTAACATGGCAGAAATACAACCCCTGGTAGTCTAGTTGTCCCCTCCCTCCTGTAGCCACAACTGCTGGCAAAATGACATTAAGACATTCCCTGGTGGTCTAGTGGTCCCCCCTCCTGCCCTGTCTATGATCACCAGTAAAATGACGTCAATCCATGCCCTGGTGGTCCAGTGGCATTCCTCACCCTTTCCACCCACACAGGACCCTTGCTTGCCCTGCCCCTCTCCATCATCGGTGGTGGCTATAACTACCATGACACTACCCAGCTACCCACTGAATGATAGCTTACAGAGGCTTGAAGCAGGGCATACTGCACTAGACAGTCACAAATATGAATGAAGTCATCTCACATATTTGTTACTGTCTAGTACAGTATGCCCCTGCAAGCCCATACTGTAAGCTGTCATTCATCGGGCAGCCAGTGGTATGTGGGCGGATTGCAGCTGCCCACTGATGATGGAGGGGGTGGGGTGGGCAAGGGTCCTGTGTGGTGGGAGGGTGATGGGTGCCACTGGACCACCAGGGCATGGATTGATGTCATTTTACCAGTGATCAGGGCTAGTGGGCAGGAGGGGGGACCACTAGACCACCAGGGAATGTCTTAATATCATTTTACTGGCGATCACGGCTACAGGAGGGGGGGGATCACTAGACTACCAGGGACTGTATTTCTGCCATGTTACCAGTGTTCGTGGCTACGGGTGGTAGGAGGAGACCACTGGACTACAAGGGATTGTAGTCCATACAGTTTACCGGCAATCGCGGATATGGGGGGAGGGGGGAACCACTAGACTACCAGTGACCATATGAGTGCTTGTGGATGGTGTTCTGGGTGGGCGAGTGGCCACTCACAGCTGGCGGCTGCTGTGTTGCACCCTGCAATACAGCAGCCCCCTGCAACACAGCAGCACACCTGTGGGTGGCCAGCAGTTGTTCCTGTTTTTTCCAGGAACAACTTTGTGCCCAGGTTTGTGGCTCATCTGGGGGTTGTACCAGCAAATGCGCTGCACATCCTGAGCTAAATATCGGGATGTGCTGGATATGCAAGGGCACACCCCCTTCAGATGCACTGCATACAATTACAGTGCACCCCGGCGCATCAGGATTTGTGCTGCGCAAATGCCCCTTTTGAATATCGCGCCGGGGTGCATTACGGGGTTGCGCCTGGTGCAACTCAGTTGTGTCAGGTTCATCCCGTTGAATATTCAGGTGTTAGTGTTTAGTCACAGCAGTGGCAGTACTCACAGTGTCTACAGGCATAATCAGTGTAGAGAACTGGTTGCACATAGGCCTGGCGATAAACAATGCAGTGCTAATTCTCAATAGCCTCAGTATTAAAATTACAAAGGCACTTACAACATTTATCTCACAAGGACAGGTGGCTTATGTCTTGAACTCTAATCTCATTTAAATTAGGAATGCCTGTTTTATCTACTGATTCATTTTAAGAGTTTTAGATCCTATCTGGAGAACAGCTTGTTTTTCCATTCTTCCCACGATAGGCAAGAAAGTTAAAATTACTTGTTAAAAGAAAATTAGTGAAATAAAAACTGACAGATCTTGCCTTCTAGAAGAGATATTTAAAATCTCATCATGTTACCATGTTTGTCTAGACATGTGTATCTCCCTTTCTCATTATCAGCATACCTCTCGTGGTAAATCAAATAAACAAAATAAGTCATTTGTTGCATGATGTTCGGTAAGCTCATTGAATTTGGTGATCAGACATTTTATGAATTTAAGCCCATGGCAAGGTCTGATATGGTACAGAGCAAGAGCAAAATGTGTTTTAAATGCCAGCCCTCCCATATTGTTTATACAGGAGGCATTTTGGAGTGAAATTAGTCACTGTATAGTAAGTCACTTCATACTAGTTGACCATGTTTAGATATGGGTGCCTCAGAAAATATCTGTCTGTAAATTTATTAGTGGGTGTGGGTATGAATGCCCATGTAGAATTTGTTACTCTCTCAGTGCCTTATTCATCAAGTTCTTGAGACACTTACATATTTATTTAGTTGTTAAACCAGGAGTAGCACACAAAACTGAAAGCTTTTTTTCAGGAGCTACCTGGGAGCACAGGGAAGTTAAGTGACTTGCTCAGGGTCACACAGTATGAAAGTGGAAGCTGTGGGATTCAAACCCAGGTCTGGTCTGCTGGATGTCACCAGATTTGCAGCTCAAAGCCTTAAACCATTGCGCTATACTGCCTCAAATGGCATCATACATATGACACATGGGCTTTTTTAGTGGCAAATGGCCATGTTACAGAGGCAGAGAGCCCCTCACTGCTTTTGCCCCATCACCAGCCCTGCACACTGCCCCCTCCCACATCTGACTCAGGTTGTTCCATGGATCTCTGCAGGTTGCTGAATAGGGGCATGGCAAGTTGTGGACAAGTCAGTGGTGTGGCCATAATCTTTACCTGCCAAGAACCACTAGCACAAGACTGGAGGATTCCAGATTGCTAAATAAAGCTTGTCAGGGGATACCCTGACATAGAAGAACTACTTCTGGACACCCTTTGGGCTCCCTTGTATGGCAGATATTGACCCTTCTCTGTCCACACTGCTAAATGTCAGCCTTTGCCCACCCTTTTCTTTGTAAAAAGGTCTGGGGGCATGAGGCCAGCACTAGATGGACTTCCCTTTTTTGTAATTGTCCATTTAAAGCAAGATGGTCATTGCCTCCATGAACTACCATATTTTATGACTCCCTGCATCTGCATTACAGGAAATCTATTAAGTGATCACACGAAGCTTCTGACTAGGAGCCCGGTGTCACGCCCAGCTCTGCCTCACTGGCTGCCACACCCACTTTAAAGAACTCCACAGGGGCACGTGGGGGTCATGCATGTCATCAGCACACTCGTATCTCTGTGCACCATCACTTGTGCATAGTCACGTGCACCAGAAATGCACAACTGTTGTGCATACTCACACATGTAGTGAAAAAGACCCTCAAAGACATGCTGTATATATTTTATTCCTTATTTGTATTGTATAGTAAATATGTAAGTTTATTGCTCAATTTTTAAAGTCATTACAGTGTTAAAAATTGCATAAAAACAGTGTTATACATAGATACATTTCCAGTTATCTATCCTATACACTCAAAGTCCTAAGTAACATTTCTTTCAGCAAAGAGTTTACAAAGAAAAAATATATAATTTTTTATGTATGTTTTCTTTGTCTCAAGATTAAAAAGGAAGAATCCAAGAGAATTACTTTAGTTAATTCTGCACTGCAAGAATTTAAACAGGACTCCAAAGAGTTCGGGTCTGGATACCTACACCCTCAGTAGGAATATTGCCACTTGTAATCACTAATCTAATTTGGAAAGAAGGTCCTTAACAAGGCCATAAAAACTTTCCCCTTGGGTTCTTACTTAATATAATTTTATGTACTGATAGTCTTTGTTATTTGACTATAATATATGGACAGTGTCTACTAACCCCTGTTTTCAGTCAGTTTATAACCTAATAATCCCATTGTTATGACATCAGAATGCTGTAAACCTTGTTTAACTACAGTATGTCATAATGATGGGATTACAGGATAGAATGTCACCACCTGTCAAAATTCTTGGAAAGGAAAGGTGATCTGCCGCTTGGACATTCATTCAAAACACACACATTCCATTCAGACAGTTACTGACCTGCTGCAGTATAGAGCACAATAGCTAATTTCAGCACTTCATTTGCTCAACATTTAAACCAGGAGGCGTTCATAGCCGAGCAGGAGAACAAACGGATATTGAAAAAAACTGTTTTTTCCCCACAGTGGCTAGTTTTTCCATACACTATAAAATACAATGCCTGAGTAACAGTGGTCAACCACAGAAGTAATCACCTCTCATGGTTGCCATGACAACTTTAAACCTCTCGAGCTGTGCTCTCCAGGTTTATTTGGTTGTCCTGACAATTGCTTGAAGTGATTACATCATGGTTAACCACTGTTACTCAGGTATTCTTATTATCCTCTATATAATGCATCTTTATTCAACATAAATGAATAAAATACAAGTACAATTATATCCAAGAGCAGCAAGTGGAACCTACAAAATACAATGGCAAAAGTAAGTATAAACAGTAACACCTTACATCATAATATTTTTTTAAGAACACTGTATATAACAATTAATCAAATCAAAAGTCAAAAGACTTTGTAATCGCCGGCCTGGTGGTGCTGAGGGTTGAGGCGATGGACGCCACACCTTGCGCCACACTGGCAACCCGGGTTTTGACGTAAGCCCGGGCAACCAGGGGTTGACAGGGGAGGGATAGGATCGAGCATCCATAGGATAGCTCTCCTAATCCAGGGAGAGATCCAGGAAACCACCACTCTGTGGCGGCCCCTGGTGATGACTGGGGAGGGTACCACCAGAGCAATGGCAGCAAGAGGGTGGAGTGGGGCACGACATCATTGCATGCTGCACTCTGCAAGTGGTGAAAACCAGGTGGAAAATGGTGGAGCATTGATCTGGTGGCTGATGGCCACACTGGCAACTCCCCCCCCCCGGTTACCAGGAGGATCCTGCCACAGAGTACTGTGGGCAATAATGGCCAGCTCTGTGGGGGATGCCAGACCAGACCCGGGGTGTGTGGGTGCTGGTGGCTGGAGATCATGGAGATCTACTCCATAAGGAGGAAAAATACAGTTGTTAAAAAAAAAAGAGTTTGTAAAAAGCTGGCCCAGTGGCACTGAGGGTGGAGGTGCTGGACACCACACCTCATGCCACACCGGTGACCTGGGTTTGGGAGCGAACTTGGGATGCTGGGGGTCGGCAGGAGAGGAGTAGAATTGAGTGTCCAGAGGATAACTCTCCTATCCTGAGGTGGGTGGGTCCTTTTTCATGGAGCACTAGTAACCCCTGGGATGCTGGGGAGTACTGTAGGCTATGTGAGATGCATAGCAAGGGATTGGGCGGTGGTGGGTGTCTTTTCAGGTATGAGAGCATGCCTGGCATGAGCAGGACACCATTGCACATCTGCACCCAGGCAACACATGCACACAAGCAGGAAAAACCCTGACCCCTGGATAGGTAATGGTATCCTCCAGTACCCCTCCATCACACTTCCAATGCTGGGTTCACTCCACTGGCTCTCCCAATCCTCTCATCTGCCTGGCAAGATGGGGCTGAGCATCAGACCAGGTAGGTGGGGGAGTGTCTGTCCCTGATTTCCTGGTGGGGTGGACTTCAGGCAGGAGATAGCATGGTAGGCGACGAGTGGGGATTGCCCAAGAGAGGTCCAGAGGGATTGGGTGAGAAAAAGAATTAACAAAAAAACCAAAAGAGAGACTTTGTAACAATAGAAAAAACATATGACTAACAAATTTCAGACACATCGGTGCAGGAAAAAGCTTGGCTATATTTCTTTTTCTAGCTTTATTAACTTCAAGAAAATAATTTGCTAATCTCTTAATGGTCCAGTCATCTTCCATGTGTAAAAGGATTGCTGTAATTGCAGAGTTATCCAGCTCTTTCCGGGTCTCGAGAGTAGATCCTAACCAATATGCCCAGGCCTTATTATACCAAGAGCAGTTCCACATAACATGAATAAGATCCTCTTTTCCACCAACTGAACAAAGACAATTATACCTTATGGGAGCTGGTTTGCTATACGTAATTATAAGAACATTACTGTCGAATGACTCAAATTTATACTTGATAAAAATTCTCCTTTTTTGGAGGGTCATTAAGAGCATCCAGATAATATTTATATTCATATTTAACATTATTGGTAGCAAACCATAGAGAAAATCTGGACCTTGAGATGACTTCCAAATCGAAATTGACCCAATAATTATTGATTTTAAATAATAGTACTTCAAACTAAGGATTACATTTTTTTCGAGTTACCCATTCAAGAATAGCAAATTATACATGTTCAGTTTATGAATAATATTTTTAAACCAGTTAGATTCCCTGCACCCTAGTTGGTGCCAACTCTTTTTTCCTTGAGACTTTTGTATGGCAACCTGTCCCGTGACATTCTTGTTAAATGGAGCCAGTAGTTAACCTTCCCTGTGTTCATAACTGAATTTATATTCTCTAAGCCCAGCTCAGATCTAATATACACCGAGGGACAGGCATGGCCCATACCCATTACCATCCTCAGAAGATTATATACTGGTGCAACAAACTTGTCTCTGTCCTTGAGGTCCCAAATCTCAGCCCCATATACAGTTGTGAAAAGAATTTGACTTTAATTACATCAACTAAGGTTTTCATAGTATGCCCACCATAAGCATAACTGAATTTCCTAAGACCAAGTGTTGTTTTCTTAACTGTTTCCATTGTTTTAGTGACATGTTTTGTCCAAGAGTCATTTGACGCAAAAGTCAAACCCAAATATACATAACTAGTGGTTGGTTCTTTAATTTTTTTTTATTTAATTTAATTAGTATTTCGGAAAGACCTTTGAGAGTGAGCTATTTTACAAAGGTTCCACGTCAGGGTGGACAATAAGACAATACACATAGTCAGTGGTTACAGAGGCCTGATCATTAGGCTTTAAAGAGCGATTACATGACAATTAGACAGATAGGAGAAAAAAACAGAGCAGTTGTAATCAAATACTAAGCTATTTCTAATTGGTTGCCCTAGGAAGCACACCCCTGGAAACCTCCAAATCCATTGATAGACTATGGCAGAGTAACTGCATAGGGTTTAATGCGATCCCAGATGGCAAGAGGCTGGGTGACAGTGAAACAAGGGGGATTGGGTTTGAACCTACACTGTGGGAGCAAGAGGTGGGAGTATAGTGAAATGGGGGCTGTAATGTGGGGAGCTCCTGAGGGCTTTGTTGAGTATGGTGTGTGGGGGGTTGGGAGGGGCAGTACCAAGTGCATTTAAAGAGGACTGATAGCTTACTTAAGCCCTTGGCTAGGCTGGAATGGATGCAGGGTTCTCTAGGTAGCCCTGCTGGGTGCTACCTTGGGGGTAGGCTTGTCTATCAAGTGGGGCCTGAGAAGCAGGTGCATTTTGAGCTAGACATTAGGTGCTGTTTGAGGCCTGCTTTGAATTGAGACAGGCTGTTGTTTGTTTGTAATTTCAATGGGAGTTCATTTATCCAGAGGGGGGCCCGATAGGAGAAAGCGCGCTGTCCTTGTGAGGTTCGGTGGAATGGTATGGGCAGTTCTCAATTCTTCCTCCATTTGGTGATGTGTTTTGAGAGAGAAGCCTCAAGCAGGTTTCCTATACAGGGTGTTTTTTTTTCTGAGGAGTGCCTTCTTTCCCAGGAGGCAAGTTTGGTATTTGATCCTGTCTTTTAGGTTAAGCCAGTTTGTACGTTCATACAGGGTGCAAGTATGAGTGTAGTGATCTGCATACAGGGAGAGGTGGCATGTCTTATTGAGTGCAATTTGGACCCTTTTGAGCACTGTATCATTAGCAGCTCCATAGACCAGCAGCCCATAGTCTCTCATGGACAGTATGGAGCCAGAGACTGAGATTCAGTGTGCTTCAAGGGTGAGGGATTTCTTATGCCTATAAAGGACCCCGGTCTTTGTGTTTACCACTCTGACAAGGGAGTCTATGTGGTGTGCATAAGTGAGAGAGTCATCAATGGTGATTCCAAGGTACTTGAACAAGTGCACCTGCTCAATCTGCTGACCAGCCTTATTGGTGATTACGAGGGGAGCATGCTTGTGTTTGTTTTAGGGGCTGGATTGTAGCATGGCCTTAGTTTTCTTGTAATTTAGCAGCAGCTTTTGCCTACTGAATCAGTCCTCAAGTTTATTGAAAGAGTTCTGTAGTTCAGGTTGTAGGGCAACCTGAGAGGTGCTACTGCTCAGCAGCACGGCATCGTCCACATAGAGAATAAGTTTGGTGTCACAGGCCGTGGGTAGGTCATTTACAAAGAGGCTGAAAAGCAGGGGCCCTAGAATTGATCCTTGAGGGACTCCTAGGAGTACATCTCTGGAGCTGGATAACGTCTGCCCAATTTTGACTCACTGGCTCCTGTGTGTTAGGTAGTCATTGAACCAATTCATGGCGTTAGGTGCCACACCCAATCTTTGGAGCTGGAGTACTAGTAAAAGGTGGCTTACGGTGCAAAGGCTTTGGTGAGGTCAATGAAGATGGACACCACCAATTTGCCTTCATCCAGGGCCTTGTGCGCATAGTCAGTGTATTCCAGTAGTGCAGTGGTGGTACTGTGTTTTTGCCTAAAACAATGTTGGTTTGGGCAGAGCAGATTGTACTTATTGAGGTATTCTGTGAGTTGACTTGCAACGATTTTTTCCAAAGCTTTGGATAGTGGAGAGAGGATAGATATTGGCCTGTAGTTTAACACCAGCACCTTGTCACCATTCTTATGCACTGGAGTTACCAGGGCTTGCTTCCATACCTCCAGAAATTGAGCTAGGGCAATGATTTATTAAATAGCATTGTTATGGACATGATAAGAACATCAAGGGTGAGAGATAGTAACTACATGTCTAGCCCGACACTCCACAATCTGGTTTTGCCTAGGAATTTCCTGACCATCGTTAGGGCCTCCTTCACCATCACCTTCTTAAAGTAGAAGGCTGGGTGGTTAGTTATGAGCAGGTTGGTGCAACCTTGGTCCTCCACAGGCAGAAGGTAGTCTGGAGGCAGCACTGAGGACAGGTTTGTAAAGGCCTGGTTAAAGGCATCAGCAGTGGCTAGCAGATCTGAGAAGGATGAGTTATTAATGTTGAGCACCTTAGGGTGCTGCTTCTGATCTTTACCAAGGATGTTCTTGATGTTGTCACAAAACCTCTTTCCATCTCCCCATGCGTTGTTAAGCTGGGTCTTATGGAAACTGGCTTTTGCGAGCCTGATAAGTTTGGTGCACCGATTTCTAGCCATTTTGTAGCACTGTAGGTCATGCTTGCTGCCTGAGTTTAAGGCTTTTTCCCAGATGCAGTCCCTCTCCTTTAGGAGGAAGAGGAGCTTGCCATCAATCCAGCTGTTAACCTCCCCCCGAATTTTCCATTTTGTGCATGGTGCATAGATATCACAGATGGACTTGAAGCCCTCAGTGAAAAAACTAAGGGCCTGGTCCAGTGTAGGTGCCCTGTTGATGGGGGACCAGTTGTAGGCAGACAAGGCCAATTTGAGGGATCCAAGTTTGCCTTTCTGCAGAACTCTGCTCTCGTTGAGGCGGGGTGGGCTTTTGGCAAGTTTAGTGGTCCATATAAAGGAGATTGGGGAGTGGTCACTCAGCATGTCCGGGAGAACCCTGAGTTCGAAGAATTGAGTTGGTGAGCTAGCTAAGACCCAGTCAATGAGGGTGCTGGTACCAGCATTGTAGTTCTGCCTGGTGGGGTGAGTTACTAGTTGTATGAGATTGTGGGAGGTGATTAGGTCTCTGGAGGGTGTCGCCTCCTTACATAACCAGTTAATATTAAAGTCACCAGTCAAGATGAGTTCTGAACCCTTTCTGAGTACGCTAATTTCTTCCATAACAAGAGGAAGGCCTTCCTTGGCTTTTTTGGAGGCAGGTTAGTTGTGGTGATGGTAAGGGTCTTGCCTTTTAGGCCAACTTGTATTTTTAGCACTAGTACCTCATAATCCTCCACAACTTTGGAGATGGGGAGGATGGAGCAACTCAGTGAGTTTCTGGCATAAAGGATGGAGCTGCCACCTTTCCTGCTGATTCTATCAAGTCAAAATGCTTGGAATCCTTCGATATCCACCTCACCATCTTTGATCCTACCGACAACCAGGTTTCAGTTAGGCAGAGTATGTCAGGTACATGGATGGTCATCCAAGCCTGGAGCTGGTCGAATTTGGCAGTTATACTGCAGATGTTTAGCGATGCTATCTTTAGGCCATTCACTGTATGGGCCCCCCTGCTCCTCAGGGTTGTTGGTCCAGGGTTTACGTGAACATTGCCAGAGAGTAGCAGTAGCAGAAAGATAACCTTTCTGGCAGATAGGGTGATGCTTATGTTCCCTCATGTCTTCCATCGCCTGCGCTTCAGGTGGGGGAGGTGTCTATATGCCTGTGTTAAATTAGGGGGAAAGCTAACCATTAAGGTTATGGTTTGGGAGGTTGTCTTGGTGGTAACTGTGTATGGGAGGTGCGGGAGGATAAAGAGCCTATCGTTACCAGAAGTGGTAGTGGCCATGTGTATGCTTTTCTTCCAGTTTGCACCCAGTGAGGATTCAGAGTGGGGAGATAGGGGTCCAAATTCGTATATGGTACCAACAATGCGAAAAGAGGTAGTGAGACGTAGTAGTAGTAGGTGTTTGCACCCCATGGTAGTTTGTTTGGTGTTGCTGGCCTGCTTAACTGCTAGCTGGTTTATAGTTGAAAGGGTATATAGTTGAATTAGGGTGAGGTCCCTAACAATAGGGCAGGTTAGAGTAGTAATTGAGAGGAGTTAGATGGAGTGGCTGGAGAAAAAGTTGAGAGTAAATATGTGATCCTGTGGATGAGACTGCTTTAAAAACGGGTGGTAAGAAAGTGGGTTAAGTCAGGTATTGAAGACAGGGAGGCCAATAGCATGAAAATGTGCAGCAGTGGAGTGACCAATCAGCTGCTAGGCTGAGGAAAGGGGCAGAATTAGATTCTATTTAATACTCTGAGGAGGTGCAGGGGGAGTGGGTGAAAAAATTCAGTCCAGAACACAGCACAGAAAGAGATTTCCCTGAGATCAGAAAGTGCCAGGCATTGGAAAATCAGCCAAGGAACAAAGCTGCCAATCAGTGCCTGGCTCCTCCACTGGGCATCCAGTCAAAACAGTGGCATTCAAAACCACGAGTTTCGGCGGTCCAGTGCATACCTGAATCTGTCCGGGGGGTCAGTAGGGTGGTCTGTTAGCTCGGGCCTGCTCAGAGAGAGCCAGGGCCACAGGAGCAGCTTGGGAAGCCTGCAAATGGGCTGTCTGTGGAACAAGGAGGGAAACACAGAGGATTAAATACAACTAGAGTACAATAGCAAGCTCAGTGGGGGGGCACGCAATGGGGAAGGACAAAACATGAGGTGAAGAGGTGGTAAATGCAGGGCAATTATTTAGAGCTAGAAGAGGAGTTAATGGGGGGGTCTGTGCTTTGGCGCCGGGACATCTGAGGAGGACAGCAGCAGCAGGGGGGTGTAAGGGAAGGGTTTGTAGGTAAGGCAGAGAAGAAAGTAAGGTGTTTAGAGAGGCAGAATTACAAGCAGGGCAGATAAATTAATAATTAGCAGAGTGACCAGTGTGGGGAAGGGGCAGAGTTCGTCAGTAGGGCAGAAATGGAAAACTGCAGCAGTCTTGCTCAGTAGCTAGGTCAAGCAGTCAAACATCAGCTACTATACAATACAGTTTGTCCAGCACTAAGTAACACTGAGAGGCTAGACTAGTGGCTTGTAACAGACTAGCTAAGCTGGCAGGTAAAGTAAGACCAATTGATGCATAACATAAGTAAATTACATTAACAAAAATTCAGTCCAGAACACAGCACATGAAGAGATTTCCCTAAGATCAGGAAATGCCAGGCATTGGAAAATCAGCTAAGGAGCAAAGCTGCCAATCAGTGCCTGGCTCCTCCGCTGGGCGTCCAGTCAAAACAGCAGCATTCAAAACCATGAGTTTTGGAGGTCCGGTGCGTACCTGAATCTGTCTGGGGATCAGTCAGGTGGTCTGTTAGTTATGACCTGCTCGGAGAAAGCCAGGGCCACAGGAGCAGCTTGGAAAGCCCACAGATGGGCTGTCTGAATCTGTTCAGGGGTCAGTCAGGTGGTCTATTAGCTGTGGCCTGCTCAGAGAGAGCCAGGGCCACATAAGCAGCTTGGGAAGCCCGCTGATGGGCTGTCTGTTCTAACCTATGACTCCCAATAGACCAGTGACTGTTCAGTTTAGTTTGGCCAAAAATCATAACTTGGGTTTTAGAATAGTTTATCTTAAGTCTTAGTTCCTTTACTTTTACATTACACATATCTAGTTTTTTTGGTAGACCTCTTATTTTGACAGAGCTAATGAGAGCAAATCATCAGCATATGCCACTGCTGGGAATACATAATCATTTATTTTTGGCTAATCCAATACAAAATATTCAAAATTTCTTAGCATTTGATCAATATATAGGAAAAAAAGGGTGGAGGCCAGAAGACATCCTCGCTTGACACCCTTATTTGTGGGAATGACACTTGAAAGTTGACCTCTGACTCCATATCATATACATGCCCAAGTATCCTCATATAGGTTATGTATTATGTGAATCAAAAATGGGTCAATACCATGTTTCACCATAAGTGACCATAATAGACCCCTCAAAATTTAATCAAATGCTAAAGAAAAATCCATGAATACTACAAATAATTTCTACTTCCTAAGATGGGCATATTCTTTCTATAAGGTGCAACACAGTAAAACAGTTGTCCATAGTGGAATAGCCACTCCTAAAGCCAGTTCTGTAATTCATTAATCCCTCCTGTCATATTAAATTTGACATCTTAATCTCATTAATATAATTATGGAAAAAATCTTCAAATTTATATCTAACAGACTAATTGGCCTGTACATGGCCGGGTCAGTCATGTTACCCTTTTTACGTAAAGGAACTATTTCAGCTTCTCTCCATGTACTTGAAATAAAATCTTCCATAATACATTTGATATACAAGAGAATCAGAGATTTGCACTGCAACAGGGTGTTAAATAAGTAAACCTCAGCTGGAATTGTATCTGGTCCTGGAGCTTTCTTAATTTTTAAGGACTTGATTGCCACATATGCCTCTTTTATATCTATTGGTGGGAACCCACTCTTATTTATACTTCAAATTTCTGGTGGACAGGAGTTCTCAATATTTGGTTAAAAAAATACTCAAAAAAATTTTGCCCACTGATTTTCAGGAATATAGGAATCTATACTATCTTTATCATAATTAGTACCTCTCGCAACCTGTCTACAGAAGCCACCAGCATCTTTTTTGTTTATAACCTTAAGCATTTCCCCCCACTGTAATTAATAATATTTAAATTCTGTTCTCCTTTAAGAAACAGTTATATTTCTTCCTTTCTGATTAAGAGTTTTAAACAAATCCCTGTCATTACTATTTTATTTAATCACAGAGTGAGGAAGGAGCTGTGGAGTTGTGGAGCCACAGAGCTGCTGAGTTGTCATGTGATCACAGCTATTTTGCCGCTAAAGGCTTTTTTACAGATGTCTATCTGTTACGCAGCCTCCCTTAAACAAAGTTTATTTTAATATCCTCTTGCTAGCCAGAGTTTTCAGCCCACACTTGGAGATTTTCTCTTTGTTATATTCTCTGCAGCTAAAAAGGATCAAAACATGTTGCCCCCACCCAC
This sequence comes from Neoceratodus forsteri, assembly GCA_016271365.2. NCBI lineage: Eukaryota > Metazoa > Chordata > Ceratodontiformes > Ceratodontidae > Neoceratodus > Neoceratodus forsteri. The sequence continues at coordinate 657,257,317 of CM028132.1, forward strand.
CCACCACCTTAGAGTCAATCGTGAGTCTGGGATTCTGGCATCTGGAGATCGGGAGCTGGGAAAATGGCAGGATGGGAAAATGGAGGATGGAACTTGATTTACCAGGGTCTCCTGAAAGCTGATAAAAGTGTCACTGCTGCAAGAAGGAAAGTATACTGAATTACAGTTAGTTTTTTGGTCTGGAAGCATCATGATGTTCAGGTGGCTAGGTGTACCAGTGCTGCCCTTTGGCTCTGATTAAAGTATTTAAGAATAGTCCTGACAAACGACAGTGTTTTTTTTTTTTTTTTAGAGGGGCTGATGTGACCAATTTTTGCACATTTATTGTGCAAAATTTATTGTACAGTATGTGTTTACTGCTTGAATTGCATTGTGTGAACTTACTAAATTCCTTTTTATTTTTATGGAATCTCATTGAGTTTTGTGTTTCATTGCATGAGCAAAGTACTCTGGGCAGTGAAATGGCGCAAATGACATCATGACATCATGTGCACCTGCATCACTCTATGACATATTTTCCTGCCCAGTCCTGAGCTTAGGAAAACCCCAAACAGACTGCAAAAACAGCCAGACTGCACTACATGCAAAAACGATTTAGTACCACCAGATTTTCATTCCAAACTATATTCAAGGACTAACCATACCTGTCCAACACTTAGACGATCCTTATAATGTATTAAACTTTATAACTGTGCATATATCCAGTTATTTCATACTCCCTTGTTTTTATCAATGGGAGGTCACCAGGGTGCTCAGGAGGTCAACAGAATGGAGGGGGGGCTATGAAAAAATCCTCAAAATTCTTAACTTTTACCTTCCAATATATTGATATGTTCAACAAACAATATTTAAAATTTGTGGAAACCAATAGGAGAAGGAATCAAGTTACTATACCATTGCATAAAGCCCAATTTTATTCCAATCTATCAATCCACCAGCCCACCATGTGTCTTGCTCGATCACACTTCAATGGGTTTCTTGACTTTTCACAAGCCATGAATCTCAGTGAACTAATATTATGTCTTACTGTAACAAAATGCCTTGCTACTGTAGCCTTCATATTCTGTGATCTTATATCACTCTTATGTTCAGAGATTCAAGTTTTCAAACTTTTAGTCATCTTTCCAACATATACTGAATCAGGTCACATGGGCACTTGATCACATAAACCAGGTGATCAGAATCACACGTCAAAAAATCTTATATGAAAAATTTCTCATCTCTACTGGCATTAAATAATTCTTTTACTTTGATGACATTAGAGCAGTGTACACATTTTCCACAACTGTGAAAGCCTTTTAGTTCTGACGCTTGTGATGGTGGTACTGGTCTGGGTTTTTCATGCAGTTATCCATGGTCTTTGTTCAAAGCTCTTTTTATCTGCTTCTGTACTTTTTAAAATGTACCAATGTTTGAGAATAACATTTTTCACCTTTTGAAAGTGCTCACTAAAAGTTGTGATCATAGAAATGTGGTTTCATTGACCTCTATTCCTCCCCACCTCATTTAGAATCTGTTTATGGGGAATTTCTTCCACTCTCTGTACTGTTCTTTTTTTTAAACATAAACCTGTTATAGCATTTCTCTGCAAACTTCCTGATTGTTTTTTTGCTTCTGTCAAACTTCACTTCATCACCACTACTTCTTTTATAACTTAAAAACTGACTGTATGTTACTGTATTAATTAAATTTGGTGGATGGAAACTGTTGGCGTGTAAAATTGTACTCCTATCTATAGGTTTCTGATAAAGGTCTGTACTCAGTGTGTCCCCCTTCTTAATGACCAACACATGCAAGTATGGAATTTTCTCTATATCATGTGCCAATGTGAATTTTAAGTTCAGTTCACAATTATTTATATAATAAAAAAAAATCTGTCCAGCTGCTCTACACTTCCTTCCCATAACATATACATATTGTCAATAAAGCGCTTATAAAGTTTTATACACTGCAAAAATTAATTTCCATCTGAAAAGATGTGATTATTTTCAAAATCAGTCATACAGATGTTTGCATATGTGGGGGTCATTTCTGCATTTATGTTTTCTCCTCATATTTAAAGAGGTTGTTATATAAAACAATTATTTCTACTGTATAAAGACCTTTCTATAGAAACATAGAATTTTTCATCAGAAAGGACCGGTTGGCCCACTGAGTCAGCACAGATTGTACCTGCCTAGTCTGTCTCCACAGATCCTAACTGGTCTCCAGTGACCTTCCCTCCTCCCTGCCCATATACCAATATTACCCTATGTCTAGCTTGAAGCCCCTCAATGTTTTTGCCTGCAGTATTTCCACTGGCAGTCTATTCCAGGTGTCTACCACCCTTTCAGTGAAGTAGTACTTTGTCACATCCCTCTTAACCCCCCTCCCCTTCAACTTCATCACATGCCCTCTGGTCCTGGTGCTCTTTTTCATTTGAAAGAGATTCCTCTCCTACACCCTGATTACTTCTATTAGGTACTGATAAGTCTTTATCATGCCCACTCTCGGCCTCCTCTCATCTAGAGCATACATGTTGAGATCCCTTAGTCACTCCTCGAAGGGCATTTGGTACAACCTCTGTACTATTTAGTTATTCTCCTCTGGACTACCTCCACCCTGTTTATGTCCTTTCTAAGGTGTGGCCTCTAGAACTGGACATAATACTGCAGGTGTAGTCTTACCAGTGAGCGATGCAGTGGCAACACCACCTCCCTCCACTGCTGGAGATGCCGCTCTTTATGCATCCCAGTGTCCCACTGACCCTACCCAATGCTCTCTCAAACTGACCTGACACTTTGAGGTCATCAGATATGATACCCCCAGGTCCCTTTCCTGTTTATTGACTGTTAGTACCCATCCCCATCCTATACACTGCTCCTGCTTTCCTATGCCCTAGGTGCATGATTTTGCACTCTTTGGCATTGAATCCCAACTGCCATGCTCTTGACCACTCTTTAAGTTTCCCAAGATCCCTATGCATTCTCTCCACCCCATCATGAGTATCCTCCCTATTACAGATTTTGGGCGCCATGAGCAAAAATTCATACCTTGTCTCCCAGCTCTTCTGCAATGTCACTTATGAAGACACTGAAGAGGACCAGTGTCAGTATGGACCCTTTGGCACCCTACTGGTCACTCTCCCATCATTAGAGTGAGTGTCATTAACCACCACCCACTGCCTCTTATCCATTCACCAGTTTCTAATCCAATTCACCATTTTGGATCCCACCCCATGCTGCTCAATTTCTGTATCAGTCTTCTGTGCAGCACAGTGTCGAAGGCCTTGCCGAAGTCCAGGTAGACCACATCCACTGTCCTCCCAGGTCTATTTCCCTGGTCAGACAGTTAAAAAATCAATCAAATGTGACTGTCATGACCTCCCCCCTCATGAATCTATGCTGCCTGTGGTCTTACAGCCCATTAGATGGAAGATACTCTACCACCCTTTCCTTTAACAGGGTTTCCATTAATTTCTCCACCACTGAGGTGAGACTGACTGACCTATAGTTGCTAGCCTCCTCTCTGCTGCCACTCTTATACAGAGGGACCACACATTTGCTCTTCTCCAGTCTTCTGGAACTATGCCTGCTTCCTGTGAGCTATTGAATAAGGCCATCAGTGTGGCAGCTAGCACCTCACTGACTTAATTTAGTACCATTGGGTGTATCCCATCCAGTCCCACAACCATGTCCATTGTCAGAGCTGCAAGTCCTTTCTGGAGTCTTTTCTCTGAAAATGGACCTGTGTCCACCACACCATCCCCCTTGCTCCCACTGCTTCCAGCTGGTCTGTCCGTCCCTCCCTCCCTCTCCCTCACTCCACTGTGAAAACTGAGCCTAATTACCTGTTTAGGATGCCTGCTTTTCTTGGTTCTCTTCTGTGCAGTCTCCCCCTGCTGCCCTTCTTAACCTCGCTATCCCCCCCATTGCTTTCCTCTTCTCACTTTTGTATATGGAAAAAGTTGTATCCCCCCCTTTTGCTATCCCCTTGGCTATCCTTTCCTTTCCTCTGTCTGAGCCTTTTCACTTCTCACTGCCTTGTCTGCCTGCTTCCCTCTGTTTTACTTGGTACACCTCTGTGTCTTCCACCCTCAGCATTTCCTTATATCTCCTGAATGCTACCCTTTTTCCTTCACCACCATGGCCACGTCCCTAGAGAAATATAACAGTTTATTTCTCCTTCTACTTTTACTCACTTCTTCATGCCAAGGTTGGTTGCATTAATTATGCCCTCACTTATTTTTCCCCACTGTGCCTCTACCCCTCCCTGGAAGTCTCACCCTATGATGCAGTTTCTGAGGCAGTTTCCCATTAAAAAAAAATCCATCTTCCTAAAATCCAGGACCCTCATACTCATGTGGTTTGCCTCAGTCTTAATGTTAAACTACAATGTATGATGATCACTGGTACCTAGGGGACTGCCCACTGCGACTTCTGTAATATCGCCCCTGTTTGTAAGAACCAGGTCCAGCACTGCCCTGTCCCTAGTGGGTTCATTGACTTGTTGCCTGAGAAAAGTCCCCTGTGAGAAGTCAAGAATGACCCTGCTTCTTGACGAAGTTGCAACTGTGTATGTTTTGAGTATTGTATTTCCTTTTTTATGTTTTCTCATGCATGTGTAGCAAACATCTTTTTACGATGAACCGCATTTCAAAGGTGTGTCACTGTCGGGCCAATGCAGCTGAAGCTGCTGTGGGCATGGCGGTGACAGCCCAATGGTCAGTGAGGCTAATCGTGACACTGTTTTCTGGCTTGCTGGGGTGGAAACTTCATGTAGCTGAAAAGCTGTTCCAGTCCAGAGCAGCTCTGTCCTCTCATCTGCCTGAAGTCCCCAGCAACCAGCTGAGGGGCATTATGATCAGCCTGCCCCCCCCCCAACGTCCAGAGATGAAAACAACAGATCTGTGGCACTGGCAAGGAAAGAATGACGACTCAGCATGCACATGGAGGCTGTAAGATAAAGTCACCAGAGCTCAGCCAAAACAGATATCACAACACAACTCTCCAATTTGCTCCAGGCCAGGGCAGTTTTCATACATAAGCTAAGTAGGCTGCAGCCTAGGGGCACTGACTGTTTAAGGATGCCTGGGAATGAGAGACACTAATTAAGATATATATATATATATATATATATATATATTTGATATATATATATATATATATATATATATATATTTGGCTGCTGCTGCTTGTTCATTGTCTCTGCTGCTGAGTTGGTGCTTCCTAAGTCTGCTGAGCAGGTTTAGCTAACGTGATGGATGATGACAATTAAGTGGCAGTGGTGGAGTAGAGTCCACCTCTGACAAAAACAATAGCTTATCCATCCCATTGTGCCCCCTGCCATCAGATTATTTGACATTTGGCTCCTCCTCCCCCGGGCTTGCTCAGAGTCATCTTTCTTGTTCCCCTGCAGCAATGATTGTCCCTGCCTCCTGGTCATGTTCCGTTATTCATTGACATGACATGGTGATGCTGAACCCAGCATCCTCCCCAGTCAGTGGCGGATTTGGAGTTCACTGGTACCAAATTGGTTCAAACAGCCAGGGAATGCTGGGCAGGGGGGTGCTCAGTATAAGAAGGCCGTATTTCAGGTGGGTGGCTTTTCTTTCTTTTGGATTGGATGGTAAATCAGTGGATTCAGTTTGAATTGGCTGCGGGTGGCTGGCTGCACATCAGCACTGTTGGGATTATTCAGAAAAAGCATAACTGTTGTCTCTTCTCTTAGCACTGTAATGCCCAACTTTAATGTTTCTGCTTTTTAGGGGCACTGAGTAACAGCAGAAGGCACAGCAAAGAGGTTTGAGTTCGGTTTTCCCTGAGGTAAGTGGAAAAATCTCTCAATTTGAATTGACGTTTTGACCCACTAAGTAACTCCTACTCCCCACATAAATCTTGCCCAGAATAAAGGTTACAAACATAAGCATGCTAATTATATTGAAAAATGATGATGATCATCAAATGCGTGTGTTGGGGGTGGGTGAAATATTTGTTCTCATCATCCCCCTACTACTATTAGCAATACTGGCTTTGCTGTTTCTTTTTTCCCCTTACCCTTCAACAGTAAGACCAATAACTATCGGAGAAGGATTCGCTCAGTTAGGTGCATATGCATACGGGGTTCAGAGGCACAGATCTGGTTTAAAGGCAAGTCCCAGTCAAGCGGAGTTGTTGATTTAACCCACTGTAGAAACAGGGATGAAGAGCACTGGGAAAAGAATTTGCCGTAGCTCTGATACTTAAAACAGTTCATCCAATCCTACTGGTCAGGTCTTAATGCAGGCTGTTTCGGGAATCCCTTGTGTTTGTAGTAGAATCTGGTTTACTCCCTTAATATTAGAACAAGAGTAGGCAGTGTGGGTTGCAAGACTTTGCATGGGTTCTATTAGATAAAGTTTTTTTTGTTGCTTTTTTTTTTTTTAATCTGGATTTTATCCCTGCTACGCCACCATCCAGGGATATACCACATTCAAGCAGAGCTGTCATGGAGACAGTAGTTGAGTATTTTCACCCCAGTTTTTGCCACCTATTTTCCCTCCTCCCCTCCCCCGACATGGGCAGTGCAATTATTGGTCCTGTGCATGCACAATGCACCCCTGCAGAAGAAGCAAGCTTCCCGGCCTGGCCGCAGGGGTCCCTGAGTGTAGGTACCTAACACCACTCCTCCCAGTCCAGGTGAGCTGCCTCTCGGCAGAAGCCTGGCCTACCTCCTGACTCTGCAACCTGAATGTTCACCCAAGACCAGTTTACCTGCATGACAGCACAGTGTGCTGCCCCTGAGCCATTGAGGTGGCCCAAGACTGGGCTTTTAAGAGAGAGCTTTGTAACTGTGTAGGTCAGTAAACTTTTGATATAGAAGAGCTGCCATCTCTATGAGCAGAGAGTCCGCTCCATTCATGTTGAATCAGCCTCTGAATAGTAGGTCTTTGTGTCTTGTTTATCACTTGATTTAAAGATTTCCAGAACATCTAAGGGTTGGTGAAGATTTTAATCTGTTGATTTGTAATATCATCCATGAGGCATTTCTGTTGGCTCCTCAGATACAGATACAGATACTGTACTTGTAGTATCTGCAGGTCTTTTTTTTTCTCTCTCATTATTTATTTATGACCACTGGGGTGCATGAAGTTTCCAGCCTATAGGCACCATGTAAGTTAATGCAGCCTGCTCCAGGCTCCCTAAAAACAGACTTCTGTAGGGTAAAGTTTACATCACCAATCAAACCAAGAAGTGAGGGCTTGTTTGTTGCTGGTGTTGCTGCCCCTAAGTTGCACATTGTTGACTGATGTCTGCATCAGATTACATTGCAAACATGCAAAAATAACAGTGCTATCCCAAATTCATAGCAGTTGAGAGGGATGCCCGGAAGTGATTTCTTGCCGATCCATCATCTATGTGGCACTTCCCCCAGTGCTACTCCTGCTTGAAGGGTGGTCTCTTCTTCCCCACCTGGTCCTGGTCAGCTCAGGGGGAAAATGTTGTGTACTGGCAATATATATCTGGATCCTCTTTCTCACCAATGCCTGCATCTCTGTCACAGCATTGTTGCCTTCTTTCTTCAGCCACCCTTGTCACAGCAGCGACCCCCATGGGGTAGTGGTAGCAGGGAGGGCAGCTCTATACATAAGATGTGGTCATAAACTACAAGAGAAACAAACAAAATTCCAATTTCATATCGATAAACTTTCAGCTCGAATGAGTAGGGATTCCCTTCATTTTCCCCATTTTATGTAAAGAATGATTCTTTTATCTCACCATGGGAGTTTTCATATTTCCCCTGTACATGTTTATTCACATGTCTACACATCTGGTATTATCTATTTCATCTGGTGCTGATCAGTAAGGTAGGGTTCTGGCATCTATCTGGATGCCTCCTGCTTCAGGGAAGGAAGGCTCCTCCTTCTGTTGCACAATTGCCCCCTGGTGGCCCAGGGGGAGAATGTGTCATGTGGGGAGCAGCAAGTGGTCTTTCTGGAGTGGCCTTACATTGACATACACCTGCTCACCTGGTAAGTGACCCAGATGTGTCACACACCCAGAGTGGGGCTGGCAGGGGAGTTCCGGAGGGAGGGCAGGTCTCACTGCCCTTCCTATGGCCCTGATACATGCTCTGCTGGATCCTCTCAGGACCACACCTTGGGGAGGGATAAGGGAGGGCTTAGTGGGGAAAAAATACCCCCAGCTGCACCAGGCAGATGAAGTCACCCTCCCTTAGTGCCATAGTAGGTCTCTTCTGACTCCTCCCATGCCTCGCTGGCTTTTCCTCCTAGGCCTCTACCATCAAGGGAAGTATCTTCCTCCTGGTTTGGGGAATCAGGGGATCCCACTTACAGGGGACAAGCTCTGGGTTATGGTCAGGGTTACAGAGAGAATATTGAGCAGAGGTTTGGTGGTGGGTTCAAATATCTGAGGACTCCTATGGTGGGCAGAAGTGGCTGGGCAGGTGGAAGGAGGACCTGACAGCTGGCAAGAAGAAATGGGGGAAAAATAGAAAGTAAAAAAAAAATATCTATTACATTACTTGAGTTGTAATTTTGTTATGCCGAGCGTTCCTGACATGCTAGATGCATACACTGCCCTTTGGGACACTGTCTTAAAAATGTGTACTATAAATTTCTGGGCTTAATGAGCAGTAGCCACTCCCTGACAAAGGGTCACATTCAGACCTGATGCACCAGGGCTTTTCTGTGCCACACTGTCATACTGTTTTGCCAAATAAATACCATGACTTTGCATTCTTTTTATGCATCAGAGCTGGAAATTATTTTGTTTGCTGTTTGAGTGCTGCCTATTGCACTGTTCTTATTAGCTCTACCAGCTACCACTGGAACCCACATGGTATTGAGCATTAAGGAGGATGTAGTTCATCCACATCTTATGCTGCAAGAGAAGAAAACCTCGACTCTATTTGTAGGAAGAAGTAATGTCATGTCAAAGAAGATGGAACTCTCCCATAGCCCTAGGCAGACACACTGAATGGTATTCAGTGGGTCCACCCAGAGGCAGACATGTTGACTCTTGGGAGGGAGACAATAGTCAGATGGAGATTATTCTGGCAGTTGGTTGGGGGGTTCTACTAATATCTAGAGATGTTGTGAAGTTTTAATTAGCCGGCGAAATTAAGGCAAACTTGACAAATTTGCCTTTGTGAATAATTTCAGTAATTTTTTTTTTTTTTATATGAAATTCACCTTTGGAAACTTTGCATGTAACTTCGCGCCCATAGAGTACACCAAGGTGAAGTTGTGTCAGAATGAAGCTACTGAGACACACATGTCTTGAGGTCAGCAGTCCCCTGTCCTCCCACTCTGTAAAAGCCTGAAGACTCTGTGCCACTCCCACTGCCCATTTTACTATCACCACAGGCTGCAGCCACTCATCAGCCGCAATCAGGAGCAATTTTAAAATGTTCTGACCTGTGTCTGATCTAATATCACTCTTCACTGCCAGTGTGACATGCTGACAAAAACCCAGAGTATTGCTATCACTGCAATTTTTCCCCCAACCAGAGCTGAATACTACCCCAGGTACCTGTGCCCAATGTGATATAATGCACAGAAAGGAGCTACCAGCTGTTTGACCACTGGTCCACATATCCATACTGGTGACCTATTATCCAGATCAGGCTCAGTGCCACCTCCACCACCACCACCACTAGCAGTCAAGGAGAAACCAGCAAACCTCCTCTTTGACCACTGTTCCAGAGCCATAAATTTTGCTACCTCTCAGACTGATCCTCTTGTCACTGCCTCCCCCAGCACAGATGCTGCAGATGTGATAGAGAATAATTTGGCAATGTGAATGCCACCACCACTTCCACCGACTACTCCTTTGCTACTACAACCACCCTAGAGCCCATGGATGGAGCTGCTGCAGAGGCAGTTTATTAGGTGCAGCAACCTTTTGCCCCAAGCAATCTATGCACTTTTTGGCCACCTTGCCAGCACCGTTCCCTTTACTCAAGCTTCTCTTTCTAGTCATTTTATATATAGAGATTTTTAATATTGCAAGGGAAAAAATAAACACTGCAGTAAAACTAAATACCAGCAGCAGCAGCAAGAAACACCTCACCAGAGGGATTAGCAGTCTTCTTTTCCTTTCCTGGCTGTCCAGAAACCAGAGATTGTGATGCGGTGGTTGCCTTAAACTGTGTTACAGCACGGCTCACATCCACACTGCTGTTAACATGGTTTCAGACAACTGTGTTGATCAAAAACCATGCTAAAACCCTGCTCCAATCAGGCTTAAGGGAATTCAGGCAATCTGGAAAGTGATTTATCTGTTTTGTTCTAATTTTCTTTCGTCGGGCTTGCTTCATGGAAAAAATATATTAAGTGTTCACCTTAACTCCAAATGGTTGATTTTATACTGGGAAAAATGTGGGGTTTTTTTGTTTAGGCATAACTTGGTCAATTTTTGTTGGATTTGTCTGAAAACTTTGTATGGTTGTATTGTAATAGGAGATACACATTTTGGTACAGTTTTGATGATTATTGAATTTGAATTGTGAATTTGGCACTTAGGTGAAGTTGGGAGGTAATTTGTGGTTAAACTGGGCAGGAGCCTACAGGAACTTAGTTCCACCACCTCTTAAAAAATGTATGAGAGTTCCACCACCTCTGTCATTTTTCTGCATTGACTACAACAGGAGAGTTCCTCCATCCAAAAATGACAGTTCCACCACCTAGAAATCCAGACATGAAACGTCCCCCACCTAAACATTTCCAGTTTAACCCCTATTGGTAATGTTGGGGTGCTGTGCATACCCCATGTATTTGTCTGGGGGTACTATGTGTTAGTCTTGTAGTACTCATTGAAACCTTTTTTTACATATAGATTGTCCCTTAACTGCAAATATTGACAGAATTACGACTTGTTAAAGTCATGATGTTGTCCTATGGGAATTTTTAGCAGGGTTCTAACATAGTTTTTGAAACTGGTGAGGCAGTCTCTTCATCGGTGCAGTCTGCAGTTGGCTGGTCACTTTCTTGTGCTCAAAATTGCAATCTTGGGTGCTCTGAAGATACTCATGGAAAAAAATTTCCATTATCACTTTGCACTCTGCAGCTTTGGTTTTGAATGGGTATCTTCCTCGGTATGTTGACGAGCTAACTTGCTCCTTGGTACAGGTGTGCATGCTTGAAATACATTTTAATTGATGTGTTTTATGAAACTGCTTATCTAGGGTTGCACCCAACAAAAACATAAATAAGATTGTTATCATAGTTATAGGAATAAATGGCAGTTGTCAGACTGTATGCTATATAGTTTATGAGATTCCAAGCCCAACAACAATTGAATAATGTTGTGAAATTTATTTCCATTCATAGGATGTTATGTTCAGTTGTAGAGATGTCACTTGCAATGAACCAGGAGGTCACAGGTTTGAATCCTACCACAGCCACTGTCTTACTCTGTGACCATATGAAAGTCACATACTCTCCCTGTGCTTCGCTCCTTTCCATCTGTTCACCACCACTCTGTGCAGAGATGTCCAGTGCAATGACCCACAGTATGTACAGGTTGCTCCCTCCCTTAGCCCAGACCTTGCAGCCATGTATAGTGTTTATCACTCTCCCCTTCCTCACCTCAGCCCCTTACTGTCATCCTATCCATTTTTTCTGCCTCTCCCCCACCCCAAGCCAGGATTTCTTCTTTTTTACAAAACCAAAAAGAAAGTCTCTCTCTCTCTCTCTCACACACACACACACACACACACACACACACACACACCAGTCTTGTTATTTAAAGGTCTGCAGTCTTTGTTTCCCTTTACCAGTGGTCCTAGAAATCGCATGTGCTTACCTTCTCTACCCCCCCTTCCCCAGCTGGAACTTCCTTTGGCCTCAAATACACAGCAGCCAATGACTACTATACAAACAGCCCCCAAACAGGACTTCGGTGTCCTGTTCACCTTGCCACTCTGCCACTCTCAGTCCTCCCCAGCAGTACATCAAAAACCCTTCAGGCATTGACTCCGCTGTGGCCAGTGGTGAGTATACCGAGTGCCCTCTGAGCCTCCATGGCCAGCAGCCTGTTTGGGTTTGCAGCTTCCTTTCCTTTTTTATTACTTTATGAAACTCCTCTATTTCCACTGTAATGATCATGATCCCCAACTTGCATGGGTATACACCAACAGCTGCATAGTAAGTAGAAAACTCTGGGAGCTTTGGTGACTGACTGAGCAACAATACCTCTCTTCAGGAATCAGGTAGTATTGCTTATCATAGGTAGGTCAGAGACGAGAAGACCGTAGTCCATATTGCTCGCCAATATAATTAGTCATAACCCTTGATTGATTTGTCTCTTAGAAAAATATCCAATCGAGTTTTAAATAAGTTCATAGTTTCACTAGTCACCACAGAGAGTGGTAGCCCATTCCAAATTTTAGACACTCTGACGGAGAACCAAGAACTTCTCTGTTTAGTTCTGCATCATTCTATCAATAATTGCAGTGGGTGAGCCCTAGTTTCATAAACTACATCTCTAAAAACCAGTCCCAAAGAATCCCATAAGGTAGTATCGTGTAGGGCTCTATACACCAGACACAAGTCACCTCTCAGTCTGCGATATTCAAGACTGCATAGTCCAAGTTTTGTAAGTCTATTTTCATTATCTAGACCCTGAACTTCGCTGAACTTATGGCACTGTGTAACAGATAAAGAAGCTGTATAGTAAGTGACATACTAGGCACTCCAGATTGCATTCGGGCAGCTTGTTCTCAACACCGCACAACAACTACACAGCAAATACAAGCAAGCAAACCTTCGGCATTGATAAATGTTTGTTTATGTCTTGTTGCAGCTTAGTGAACCCTCTTGGTCAGGTTACCACTGTAAATGAAAATTTGTTCTCAATTATTTCATCTGGCTAAACAGATAAATTGAATTATTAAATGATTAATGATATAGCGCAGAGTGTTCTGCATGTGTGTGACCGTGTGTCTTTATATATGACTGTGTGTGTGTGTGTGTGAGACAGCATATCTGTGCATTTGAGTGTTTATATCTCTGTATGACAGAATATATGTGCATATATGTGTGTTGTGTGTGTCCTAATGAGTATATTTGTGTATGGTATGTGTGTTGTATAGGGGTATAACCACATGTTGGTGTGCAGTATTTTTTTTATAAAAATGTGTCTCAGTGCATGGTGCTGTTTTACATTCTTGGACCTGGACCTGCTAGTTCAGAGGTGAGCATCACTATTTCTGCCATTTCTAACCATTTCTCAGTTTCGTGGATGCATGCTTCACAAGGTCAGAGAACATTGCCATTTAGGGCAGTGACATTTTAAGACTCCCTACCATTGTTTATTTCTAAGGCTACTTCCCTTCACAAATGTAAATATCTGCTAAAAAGTTATTTGTTGTCTTGTAACACATGTATTTGTTTTTATTGTACTTTATTTGAAGAATATGTATGTATTTTTTTTTATGATTCCAGATTGTCCTCAAAAACTGGTTTTCTAGCTCAAGGACTTACCAGGTTATCAAATAAATCAAATTAAATCAAATCTATGACTGTCTGTGGCTTGTTTTTGTGTCTGTCTGTATGCATGTGTATATACATATATGAGAATGTGAGCGTCCATTACGGCTGCTAAAGTAATGAATCTTAATTTACAAATAGCATATAAAATGCATTCTTCACTTATTCAGTGTCTAAATAATGAATATTAACTTTATTTGGGGTATGCAGTGCTTGGAATCCTAAAAAAACAGTGACAAATAAAATGCCTTTGCCCCTTCTTAGGGGGGCCAAGGCTATTAATATGGCCATACCATCCCCACAGGAGTCACAAACCCCTCTACTACTAGCAGGGACTGTTACCCCCCCCACACACACACACACACACACACGCTGATTGGTGGTCTTGGGGTGAAGAGCAGAACTTGGGTCCACACTGATACAGTGACTGCGGGGGGAGGTTAGGGAGGGGCAACTGTGGTGATGTGATGGTGTTGAGTGAGGGAAGGGGATAGCAGGTCATCCAAATAATATGGATAATATCCAGTCAACTAATAGAATCACTTTTGGTGCCCAGACAACAATGCATCTGGGATTGGGGGGTGAGGTGATTACAATTATGAAGCCAGTTGCCCCTTGACAGTAATTAGAGGACTTAGTGATCAGGTCAGGAAGGAGGATACTTTTCTAAAGACAGCATCAGGTGAGTGCAGGTCCTGGTAGGATGCTAGATATTTCCAAAAGGTATAGAGAGACCAGGGAGGGGGAGGGGGCAGGAGACAGCTGAGGTGGTGCTGTGACCATGGGACTATGCCCTGGTCACCTGGAGAAGTAGAAAGCCTTTTTTATTTAGTAACGTAGATTTGTTTGTCCAAGTAACAAATACTAATACCAAATAATGAATAATTTGGGTCCTAATTAGATTACAAATACTCAGCCAATTATTCAACAGAAATTGCTCATAGTACCCCTCATGCCTATGCATGCAAGGCTTCCCCAGGTGAAAAAAAAACAGATGTGTTACAGTCAGTGCTGCTGGCACTAGTCAATTCATTGTATAAGTAATCCTATGAATATAAGCCCCATGCACAGATACATAAATAATTATGGAAGAAAAAGGCTCACTGGCCCATTGGCTCATTTAGCCTAAATGTTCGGCACAGCCCTTGTAGCCAGCTCTCCTCTTTGTTTCTGCCCCCTTTTCTAATTAATCCTAAATGCCTGTCCCATCCCTGTTTGAAGCTGCTCACTGAGTTAGCCTGTAACACTTCTTTTGGCAGCTTGTTCCACATGTCTACCACACTTTCTGTGAAAACATGCTTATGGATGTCCCTTTTGAATCTTCAACCCCTTCCACATGAGTTTCAGTGAGTTCATTCTTGTCTCTGTTTTTGAGCTCAAAGAGGAAAGTTTCTTGGCATCCACCCTATTTATCCCATACTGATACTTGTATGTCTCAGTCATGTCACCCCTTTCCTCCCTTTTATCAGGGGTGTATATGTTCAAGTCCTGCAGCCTTTCCTTATATTTCTTGTCCCCTAGTCCATGAACAATCTTGGTTTCCTGTGCTTTACTGTTCCATCTTGTCACATTCTCTCCTCAGATGTGGACTCCAGTAGCTTGCATAGTATTCCAGGTGTGGTTGCACCAGTGACCTGTACAATAGGAGGATTACCTCCCAACTTCTACTGCTTATGCCCTCCCTATGCAACCTAATATCCTGTTTGTCTTTCCCACAGCTCTATTACAATGTGCTGTTGTTTTTAAGCTCTCTAACATCATGACCCCAGGTCCTTTTTCTCCATGAGAGTTTTCAGCACGACTCCCCCTTCCCTCCATTTTTTCACTCTTGGGTTCCTCTTCCCAGTGTGCATCACTTTACATTTGGGGAAGAAAGCAGTGGTGGAGTTCATGAATATATGGGATAGGCATAAGAAAATATTAGGAAAATGGAACGGGGGTGGTGAATGGGCCAGAGATCAAGTAGGATCTGCAGTGATACTATAGGCAGGGAAATATGGGTGGACTAGGTGGGCCAAGCAGTCCTTTTCTGCTGGCAAATTCTGTGTTTCTATGTTTCTATGTTAGTGTTGAAGCCCAGCTACCAGATATTTGACCAATGCTGTAACAATGTGCTGTTGTTTTAATGCTGTCTGATATAATGACCGCTGTGTCCTTTTCCTCTGTGGTATTTTCCAGCACCACTCCCCCCATTTCATATTACGATCTTGGATTCCTCTTTCCAATGTGTATCACTTCATATGTTTTAGTGTTGAAGTCCAGCTGCCAGATCTTTTTTTTTTTCAAACTCTGTTTTTCTCCTATCCCCCAAACTCTCTCAGGCTGCCCCATCATGCTGGTCTTCTCTACCACCCACCGTGGTCCCCTCCTCCTCATATATTTTACTGCACCTCGACTGATCCATGCCAGGCAAGCCCCCCTGACTCTGAGCCCCTCGGGGCAGGGCCACCAACCACTCTGGGCATTCTATCTATAATCCAGTTTGCCTGGCTGAGCTGACAAGAGGCCGAAGGGGTGGAGAGAGGAGGACCTGGTGTTGGGCATGTGGAAGCCAGCCCTGTGGGGAGCTGTTGCCTATTGGGAGAAGGGATTTTTTCTTGTTACGTCCATCCTTCCCTCCCCTCAGAGCCTGAGCATGCAATGATGCCAGGGACATCTGTCATGGCTCTGTGTCCCACTACTTGGCCCTAAGCATTGCAGAGCCTCCGGTCTCCACCAGGGGCCACTGCTGTGCCAGGCTGTCCCTGGATCCCTCCCTGAGAGAGGAGAGCAGTCCTCTGGATGCTTGATTCTCTCTCTCCCCCTGCTGACCCCTGGCGGCCCAGGCTCATTCCCGAACACGGGTCGCTGGCATGGCACGAGGTGAGGCATCCAGCGCCTCAACTCTCAGCGTCACCAGGCTGGCTCAGCTGCCAGATCTTTGATCAGCTCTCCAACCTGCCAAGATCCTCCCTGAGTTCCCTTACCCCTTCCTCCATGTTGAACTTTACACAGATCTTTGTCTCACCTGCAAAGAGGCAGTGTTTATATTACTAATTTTAATTTAATTCTCCAGTGTGAATGATTTCAGAGAAAAGAAAGCACAGCCAAACACATTCTACTCAAATGAATTTATGCAACAGACAAAACATAATAGAAGAAACTACAGAAATGCACAGGCAACATATATATTGTATCTCTAAAGCTTTCATATTGGTACTACAACAGTTGGGGTAAAAGCCTTGAACCAAGATCTGCTGCCAGCTGTTTGTTTTTCTGTTTGTACATCTGTCTAACCAGTAATGAATACGTTCAAATTTGTGATTAATGAGTTGTCTAAATTCACTAGTACAAATTGAATAGTGAAACAAACTTTCGTGAAATTCCTATATATAAAGGTTAAGCTGATATATTGTTTAAAAAAACAAACATTTAAATACATCAAAGGAAAACAATTTGATTTTGTTAAGTATACAATGGTGTGAGATTTATTTAGTTGTAGTTTTTGACAAGAACAGGCACATTGATATACAATAGCTCATTTGCCGGTGAATGGGTTACACTGACCTGTTTTATTCATGAGGTGAAAACTGGCCAGGACACCAGAGAAAATCCTTTATTCTTTGCAGTAGGGGGAGCTGCTGTCTTGTCTACCAAGATGGCAGATTCTCTGTTGGAGGGAGCTAGCCTAGCTCCGAGTGGTGGATAAGGTGTTTCTGTTCCAGTATCTTCTGCTTCAGCCCGGGATACTGCCTTGCCTTCCACAGGTGTGGAATGCCCTGCAACTGATTGCCATGGATCATGTTTGGATTTAAGTCAGGATTTGCCTACTGCTGAACTGGCTGCTACATCCTCTGAGGAGGCAGGCTTGCATTTATGGGATGCTTTGAAATCAAGGAAGACGTACCTGCTAAAACTTACTGAAGACGAAGATGCCCTCTATTTGCATGAAAAGGATAAGCTGCTCTTAAAGTCCTTAGAAGTAAGCACGTCTTCTACATGGACTGTTGCACTTGACGGCCAGAAACCTGCTGTCATACTGCTGATGCAGTATCATCAAAAGAGCCACCATTTTCAGGTCCACTGTCCTCAACACTTGGCAATTTAAGCTCCCTGCATTTTCCATCTCAGGGCGCCACGAATCTGTTACTACCGGTGTTCAAATTGGGAAAGCTCCAACATGCCACAGGTATGGATTTTGATACTTTTTCTACTGTTCCTGTTTCTGCATATTGCAACAACTAATGACTTTACCTGTCTCTGTTGGACCTGCAGCACAGTGACACTTGGTGCTTACTACAGTAAAGACCTCTGGCTCTGTGCACTCTGTCTTGGTTTCCAGCATAGAAACTTTGGGTCTTCGCAAAGGAACTCACCTAGCAGAGGGTGTGGTCTTTCCTCTAGCAAATTGGTCTCCAGTGATGGCCCTCCATGCAGCAGGCTGGTCTATTCAGTGGCATCCTACTCCTCCGAGGGAGCTGCAAGTATCTCTATTTGAAGCTGATCCTCTTCTGCTTGATGCTGCTGGGCCCACTAATACTTTTACTCGGCAGGACCTCTCAATGACCCATAATTCTCTTCCTGAGATGGCTTCCAGTGATTTTCCCCCTGTGCCTGCCCCTTCTATGGTTGTCAGTAATGTTCCTGGCTCTCCTAGTCCCCCCCCCAGAGGATGACTTGAACTCCACTCCTGTTGCAGGTGGACTACATTTAATTGCTTGTCAGGCTTCTGACCCAGGGCAGTCCTCGTTTTTCTCCCCCTGAAGATTGTGTGGGACTTTCACAATTCGATGCAGATTTCCCAGCCACTACCACTACTGCTACATCAGTCTCTTCTACCATACAACCCCATACTGCTCAGCCTACAACTCTTCCTTCTTATGCAGACCCTGTACAGCAGGATACCTCCTCTCTATGTAGCTGGTATAACTATAAATAACTAGTACGTACCAATATCATTAAAGATTTATAAAATTTTGAAGCTGATTTTGAATTTTGGGTTACAAAAAATATTTTAGATATTCTTTTCACCATGGAATTAATATAGATATTATTCTAACACCCCAGAATATGAATAGATTGCCAGAAGACTGGTGTACTGGGGGGTCCTTGATGTATATTACTTGAAAGTTGTTCATGCTTGGGGATTTCCTAATAATGTTCTTGTAACCTATTAAAGAAATTAAATTATAAATGACTAGCTTAAAAGTATTGATATTGAGGATTTTCTATTTTTTGAAAATGTAGATGTGATTTGGTTTATTACAAATATGTATTGCCTTTCAGCACTGATGAATTCAAGTGTTGTAATTGATTTTGTAATGATGTTCATATAATCGTTTCACTGATCACTTATCTGTTAGTAATGGAGCTCCATTTGATTAATTAATTTTGGTATATAAGGGTCACTTAATCATGTTTCTTACACTTCTAAAGAAGACTTCGGTTAGGAGTTGAAGCACTGGGGGCTGGATTCTCAAAGCTTTCGGAAGGTGCAAAACCTTCCCTAAGTCCCCAAAACTTCCTCAGCTATGGAAAAAAAGGGGAGTCTGCTCCAAGTGCTATTCACAAAACCCTCCACAGCTGCGGGAAAAACCACTATGGACTGTGGAAAAAAGTGCAGCTGCAGACGTCCCTCAGGACAAAAAAGTGTGAGATAAGTAAGCCACAGCCCCTGAAAGGCTTTTCACAGCCAGTTTTTTTCTGCAGCTGAGGAAAGAATATTACACACAGTGGAATGAGGTGTAACTCTCCCTCAGCACACTGCAGTAGTGCCCCAGCAATTGGAATCAATTAAGGTGGATGTGAGGCACAGGTAATAGCATCCCAGATAGTAT
Organism: Neoceratodus forsteri; assembly: GCA_016271365.2. Lineage (NCBI taxonomy): Eukaryota > Metazoa > Chordata > Ceratodontiformes > Ceratodontidae > Neoceratodus > Neoceratodus forsteri. The sequence goes on from CM028132.1 coordinate 657,276,604, forward strand.
AGCAGTGGCTGTTGGTACAGCAACAAATGCACACATTGCCATGATATGGCAACAGGCCATAACCACCAGATCCAGTGCGGCCCATGATGGAGCCCCACAGGCAGTAGAGCTTGGCCAGCCTGCAGCAGGTGTTACCCCTGTGGGCCACAGGAACACTCCTTGGAGGGAAAAGCAGCAGTGACAGTCAGCCACTGTGGTACCATGGTATCACTGGTACCTGTGGTGCTACAGTGGTCCCAGTTGAGGGACTGGTTGCAGGTCTCTTTGTGTGTGCTGTCAGCTTTATATTATGGCAGCAATGTTAAAGTCTGCTACTTCAGCTACATAGAGTTACTATTGCTGTGCCTCCTCAGCCATTTCCACAGCTGTGGATTCGCAGCACTTGAGGGATTCCCACAGCTGCTGCAACTCCGCAGCTGTGGGACTTTTTGCAGAATTCCCTCAGCTACATGACTTTCTTTAAGAATATCATGCAACTGCGTTTCCACAGTGCTGCAAGCTTTTTTCCTGCAGCTGCAGAATTTTTGCTGTTCTTTGAGAATCCTGTCCTGGGTCTTTACCTCTTAATCAATCAATCAAATCTTTATTTATCCAGGTGAACATCGTTGAGCAAGCTCATTTGCAAGATGGACCTGATTATTACCGGGTCAAAATACATTACAAAGAATTTTTTTACAGTCACAGTGACAATAACATCATCATAACAACAAATAAATACAAAGAAGGTGCATAATACAGCATCAGCTAAAATACAGAGGTAGGCATATAACAGCATAGAGGATAACTGTGGCATATATGTGAAATTTGGGAAACTTAGGTGTCTTCGGGGAAAATGACAATGGTTCAGCCAGAAAACAGACTGGCGAGTAATGTAGCAAGTACAATACCTAGTCCTGGCCAGGGATGTTCAGCTAGGTTGAGGGGATGTATGGAGTTCCCAGAAAAACTGAAGCAGAGGAACAGAGAGGGGGAGGTGCGGCAGAGGTGGGGGGTGGGAAGATGTGGGGAAGAAACAAGGCAAGGAGAAGGAGAGCAGTGGCACAAGCGGTATGCATGGAAAAAGGGTGCAGAGGCAGCCTGAGGAAGAGGGGAAGCGATTATAGAATTCCCACACAGTTAAATGATATATGGCCTTGGAATGAGATCAGAGTAATGGGGACACATGAAGCCAGCATTATACTATAGTATAATCTCCAAGGAGCTGAAGCCTATAATTCAGGGTACGTTAGTGATGAGGGAAGCAATTACAGGGTTCCTTCACCGTCCGAGCTTATAGGTTCTTGAAGGATTACAAACTGATGAGAGTGCTCAATTTCAACAATTTTTGCAGTTTATTCCACAGGGATGGTAACACAAAGCTAATTGCTGCTCTACCAAAGTGGGAAGAAACCTTGGGGATACACAATGTGATAAGGGAGGCACTGCTTAAGGCATATATTCCTGGTGTGATTAGCGGGAGACAGTCAATTATATATTGCGGAAGCTTTTTTGTGACCACTCTGAAGGTCCAAATCACTGTGTTTCTATTCTGCCTAAATATAAGAGAAGTCCACCCTACCGCTGCATGCAAGGCACAATGGTGGGTGGAGAGGGGAAGGCCAGTTATAAACCTAATAGCTCTGTGGTAAAGCGTGTCCAATTTGTAGAGAGAGGCTTTAGGGCACTGACTATATAAGAAGTCTGCATAATCAACCAAAGAGAGAAACGTTGTTTGGTCCAGGCGATTTTTAGCCTCACTAGTAAGAAACTGGTTTATGCTAAAGAAAAGGCCCAGCCTTTGTCTTAGTTTCTTTAGCAAGTCCTCAATATGCTCTGTGAATGAGAGATTCTGATCCAGCCACATTCCCAAGTATTTAAACTTTGAAACAAACTCTAGGTTCTCTCCGAGGATTGTGGTGATCAGAGGTAACGCTCCAGTAATGGCCGGGTCCACCACACGACTGTGGGGCAAGAAAAGCATTGCTTTAGTTTTGTTTTTTTTTGCATTTAGGAGGAGCTCTTTAAAAAGAAGCTGATTCTGCAGCCAGTTAAATTCCTCCTGGAGATCTGCACAGGTGGCTTCAGAAGTCGGACAACTAAGATAAAGAACAGCGTCGTCCACAAACAGATGTATACTGGCCTTATTTATGCTATCATCATTATTATTAATATAGATAGCAAACAGTAATGGTCCAAGTATTGACCCTTGAGGCACTCCCCTTTGAAGAGGTTTAAGTGAGGACAGCTCACCCTCAGCCTTGATCTGCTGGAGCTGTCCTGAGAGATAATCAGTAAACCAACTCATTGGAACTGGGTCAAGACCTATATTCCTCAAGGATGAGAGAAGCAGGCGGTGATCCACAGTGTCAAAAGCCTTGCTTGGGTCTAAGAATACAGCGCAGACAAAATGTTTACTATCCAGGTCATGACACCAGTCATTGGTTACTTTGGCACGGGCTGAAATAGTGCTGTGTCTTGATCTAAAACCAGATTGCATGGGGTTTAATACATTTTTGGACTCAATGTAGTTCCTGAGCTGGTTACTCACTATTTTTTCCAGAAGTTTTGACAAGATAGGTAGGAGAAATATCGGTCTGTAATTGTTCAGGTCACAAGGGTCCCCTGATTTAAACAGGGGAATGATGTGCAGTTTTCCACATCGGGGGAATAATCCCTTGAGACAGTGATTGGTTGAAGAGATGAGTGATTGGTACCGCTAAAACACGATAGGCAATCTTAAGGAAATAGGGATCTAGTGAATCTGCCCCAGCACTTTTCTTAGAGTCCAGCTGAAGCAAAATATCTTCAACCTCTTTCAGGGATGCAGGCTGGAAGGAGAAGCCAGGGGCAGGGGCAAGAGATTGCTCATCTTGCAATCTTAGTTGCGAGCATGCCAAGCATGCAGGAGAGTTATCAAATGCAAGACCAGCAATGGCAAAATGATTGTTAAAGGAGGCTAGAATCCCCATTTTTTCACAAATAGTAGTATTCCCTGAGTTAATCTTTGCTGGCAGAGAGTTGCCCGGGGTGTGCCCCAACATTTCCTTAATTGTCTTCCAAAATTTAGAGGAACACTTTCCAGTGGAATCCAGTTCATTATGACAGAATGTAGCCTTTGCTTCCCTAACCATTTTTGTGCATGCATTCCAAGCTTTGCTGAACTGGCACCAATCAGTGTCTAACTTAGATCTGCATGCCTTTTTCCAGAGTTTGTCTCTTGCCAGCGAAGAAGCCTTCAGTTCAGCAGAGAACCAGCGACAAGCTTTGTTCCTCACACAAATTTTTACCATAGGGGCATACTTGTTTCGTGCCCCCGCCAATATTTCATAGAAAATATCATAGGCCATGATAACCATGTTGGCTAAGTAGAAGTCCTGCCAGTGCAGTGAATGTTTCAGGTCATTAATGTAGGCAAACAGTTCAAAGTTCCGACGGGACCTTTTAGTATTAAATTTAGCTGCAGGTACTGTATTATGTAGCGATATGACGCCAGCAATAAAGCAAAGGTCGCTAACATCCGAGAAGAAGGTACCAGCATGAGAAAATAGGTGGGGCTTATTAACTAGTATAACATCTAGCAAGGTACTGTTGCTCGGATTCCTTTTATTTGGGCATGTAGGTTCATCAACGAATTGTGTTAGCCCAAGGGAATCACAGAAGGTATTAAGAGGAGCAGAAGGCTTGGCTAGCCAGTCGAAGTTGAGATCTCCTAGAATAATTGTTTCAAAGTTCCCTTTCCCTATTAAAGAGCCAAGATGCATAAGGAGCTGTAGCCCAGCAGATGATGGTCTATAGCAACCTGTTACATGAAGCACAAGGGAGGTGGATAACTCAGTCTTAATAGCCAGACATTCAAATTTCTTTTTTTACCATAACTGAATCAAGACAAGATGTGGAGTACTTGTCCTTAACATAGATTGCCACTCCTCCTCCTCCTCCTCCTCTAGTCAGTCTGTCAGTTCTAATAGCGTATAAATAGGGATGTTGATCTCATTGTCCAAGGTGGCTGGCCTGAGCCAGGATTCAGAGATCACCAAAACATCTGGTGAAGTATGGCTAATCCATGCCTGGATCAGAGTAAACTTTTTCATGAGGCTACAGACATTAACATGCCAGAAACTCATGCCTTTCAGCCTTGCAGTATTAGAGGGAGATGTAAGGGCTGCAGGAGGACCATGATTCAGCTCAATATTACCAGAGCATAACAGGAGAAGTACTATGATCTTTGATAGGGCGGCAATAGTTAATCTGAGTATTCTAGCTCTAGCACGTCTTTGTAGTTTCTCAATTAGGGTATGCCTATCACGACCCCTAGGGGTGTACTGACCTAAAGCTATGAGGACCAATAATGTAGTAGTGAAATACAAGGAAAGACAAGTACCATAGTACAAGGGAGGGATAGCTCGAGAAGTCGTCTCAGCACTGGTGCATCCACAGAGAGTTCCCTGAGTGTAAGCTTGCAGTTGAGGGAGCAGAAGAACACAAAGGTATCTATAAGAGGAATTATTTTGCAGAAGGCATTCTAGTTGAGTGTCATATTCCCCAGGTTGAGAAGGGAGTTTAGTCCAATGAGGCGCCCCCTTTATAAGTGAGAGGATAGTCAGCAGAGAGAGCACAGGGATTCCCCACATGGTAGGGCTTACATAGGCACACATTCTCTGGTCTACTAGAACTTCTAACAGACTAGGAATACTGCCAGGAAAAAAAAATAGGGCAATATCCCCCCTGGAGTACCAGTTTCCAATAATAGGAGAAGGTCTATAGTTTCAATGGTGATGCATCAACCAAGTTAACCTAAGGCATAACCTAAGAGATTGCACCTCTTTCTGTACCATTGTTGTTTAACTGCCTTATTAATTTTTATTTAAGTTCTGAATAGATTTCTCTGAAAAAAAGCATTTTGAAAATCCTGCAGCTTGCGTGCCTTCACTTTCTTTGGTTTGTATTACTCTGGGAGCAGCTGTCCCTTTTGTGAAGAGCACTGACTTGATTTGCCTGGGTGCCAGCACTACACATTCTGAACTACCTCCTCTCTATATTGAGCTGATAGAGTAGATAGAGCAATGCCTCTTCCACAGTGTGATTGCCCTGTACCAGACAATCCAGCAGTCTGGGCATGGTCTACCTTTTATAAAGACAAAGTCTTAGCCACTATGCCAGATCCAGTGCAAGACCATAATGCTGTGCGACTCCTCTATAAAAGAGGTCTTGACCTACCTCCTGACAGGAATTATGTTGGCAAAACTCTCTTGAAGGAATCCTTACATTTTATCCCTAATGAATTGATCGCCCTCATACATTCTCCAAATGATGGTTATTTTGACCTCAGCTTTAAGACCGTGACTAATCTTGATAGGTTCTGGGCCTCTTACAACAAATTGAAGGACACACCTTTCTGGCTACTATTCCAGGCCATTCCACTTGCAAAACCAGCAATACATACTGTTACCATCATCTTGAAAAATGAAGGCATGAATGTGAATGAGATGAAATACTGGTTGGCACAACGCTGCACAATTCTGGGGAACCCAGAACTCATAATATACTCAGAACAACTCTGGACAGGGAACTGGGGATTTAAGGTACAGCTCCAACATTCCTTCTCGAGTGTTTTCTTCCTGGGGCAGGACGGTGCCCAATGCTTCTATCCTGGTCAGCCGAAGACTTTTTTTAAATGTGGGTCAGAAGCACACCTTAGTTTGGCTTGTGATAAAATCAGATGCTGTCTCTGTCTTTCCTATGGTCATGGAAACTCACTTTGTACCAATGCATTTTGGTGCAACTTATGTGAAGAGAGTGAAACATGGAAACATAGAAACATAGAATTTGATAGCAGATAAGGATCGCTTGGCCCACCTAATCTGCCCATGGAGTGGTCATTCCTATCACTCTTGTCCCTGGGACTCTCAAGACCAGTCAGATTGCCCTTCCCTGGATGCTATGCTGGACAAGGTCCGCATGGTAAATCAACACAGATTACATAAAGAAGCGGCTCGGAGCATTGCTCACTCTGAAGACCTTCCTGCTTCTTCTTCCTCTGCGGTTGTCCTGGAGAAGTGGAGGAGGAACCTACTCCTTTGATTGCTGAGTCTCCTATTATTCTCATGCCAGTTACTGTCCTGAGTCCTGTTCAGTGTCCACTGGTTTCTTCTGATGAACTCCCGATGGACACTGCTGAGCTGACCAAAGAGACAGATACACAAATGCTGCCACCTGCTATGCCCCTTTCTTCCAGAAAGAGATCATTTAGATCTCAGAATGGCAAGTTTAAAGTGCTGACTTCTGCTCCCCTTGCCACCTCTAATAGATTCGAGGTGCTGGACTCATTTTCTCATGTGGAAACAATGGACAGTCCAGATACGGAAGCATCATCTCAAGATATTGCAGTGGCACTAGTTTCCTCTGCTTCAGAAGATGACTTGACCAAACTCTCATCTGCTAAACCTGTGAAGCAGAAACAACAATGGAAGAAGCAAAAGATGGTTACTAGGAGCACAAAAAAACAAGAACAGGATGATGTGCCCTGATTTGGGTCTCAAACTGCAGATATAACCTTTCATGGCCCCTTTGCTCCGCCTAGCTACCATTAATGTGAATAGCATAAAAACTGGCCCTATTGTTGTTCTCCTTGTTGCATGACCTGAATTATGATATTTTTTTCTTATAGGAAACAAGATTAAAGATGTCTGTGGACATCTCCCTTGCAATGCGGAACTGGATCTGGGGTCCATCTTATTGGTCCTTTGGAACTGATTTATGTGATGGGGTGGGAATTCTTTTTGATGGTGATATACTGTATGTACTATGAAAATGCTTGTGGATATAGAGCCTGGGAGGGCTATGCTGGTTGATGTTATGTAGGTCCCCATCCCCAGGAGATTCCACCAGGCCTTGTAGGCAGGTAGCTAGAGGGTCTACACTCTCAGTCAGTCCCCTGAGGGTAGTGCTATGCAATGCCAGATCAATTAGGAACAAGACCGCCATTATTGCAGACTTGATTTCCTCAGTCGATCTGATTTGCATTAGTGAGACTTGGGTAGGTGATGATGCTGGCCCTGTTATAGAGGCAGCCGTCCCCCCTGGGTATACGGTAGCGCACTGCCCAGAGTGCAACATAGGGGTGGGGGAGTGGCCATCTGTTTTAGATCTGAGCTTGGCTTCTCCATGCACCCAGTAGGAAAACCAGGTTCATTTGAATGTTTGGCCGTATGTGGAGGTGTGGAGGTCTGGGCACAGGCTATAGGATTCTCCTGATTTACCACCCCCACCCCAGAGTGGCAGGTGAATTCCTACAGGAAGTAGCTGATTTCATCATCAGTGAGATGTTGGAGTCCCCGCGGTGCTTGATCCTGGGGAACTTCAAAGCCTGAACCGACAATGAATCATCTAGGCTAGGCTACAACTTCCTCTGGACAATGTCATCTCCGGGCTTAATGTAGGAAGTTTCCTCTGTGACCCATCAAGGCAGCCATATGTTGGACCTGTTTTTTTCACTGAGGCTTGAGGTTAATAACCTGAAGACTGATCTGGTTGCTTGGTCCGATCACTGCATGGTGGGGTTCTTGTTTGGGACCCCCGAGAGCCCTCCCCCTGCAGAGATGGACAACTACTGCCCTTTGAGGGGTTTGACCCCAGTGGGATTTCTGGTGGCAGCTGACCTATCCAGTGTGGTAAGTGTATGCATTGGGGGTCCGGATGAGGCTGTTGCTACCTGTAATAGGGTGCTGGCAGCTACTCTGGACTCCCTCGCACCAACCCATGAATGACCCAGATCTTCTTACTTGAGGTCCCCTTGGTTTGATGGGGACCTCAAGAGGATGAAGATCATGGATCAGAGGTTGGAGTGCTGCTGGCAGAAGTCTAGGCTGGAGCTGGACAGACTGGCTCACATTATACAGAGTATCAGGGGGCAATCACTTGTAAGAAGGCAGAGTTCCTGTCCAGAGAGATTGCTGCCAAGAATAATTGACCAACTCTGCTTTTTCAGACTGTGGAAAGGCTCTTAAATCCAGCCTGTCTTCAGCCGAAAAGTACTTTGCCTAATGCTCTTTGTGAGGAGCTTACTCGATTCTTCTCGGACAGGGTGTCCACCATCTGGCTCGGTGTTCCACCAGTGAGCCCTTCTGTGGCCAACAGTGATCATCTGGGTCGCCCGCTGAGCACTCCACCTAGTTGGGGGGAGTTTTAACAAGTGGAGGCATCAGGAGTCATCGGGGTGGTCTCCAAGATAAAGCACAGATATTGCTAACTGGACCCGGTGCCAACTCGTTTCTTGATGAGATGTGTTGACACTGTTGGCCCAGTGTTAGCCTTGATTGTCCGGTGCTCCTTGTCAGAGGGGATTGTTCCAGATGCCTTGAAGGAGGCACTGGTTTGTTCCCTCTTGAAGAAGTCCTCTTTGGACCCTGACATCAAGGCAAATTACTGTCCCATCTTCAACCTCCCATTTTTAGGGAAAGTTGTCGAGAAGGTTGTGGCACAGCAACCTGAGGAACACCTTGTGGCTTTTGATCTCTACAAGCCTTTCCAGTCTGGTTTTCATACGACGCATAGTACGGAAACCACACTAGTTTGGGTGCAAAATCACCTCCTCAGGGCTGGAAATCTAGGGAGGGGACAATTCTTGTCCTCCTTGATCTCTCTTCAGCCTTTGACATGGTAGACCATTGTGTGTTACTCGACCATCTGAGGGAATTTCGTGGACTCGCCGGCTCTGTCATCTGCTGGTTTGAGTCCTACCTCATGAATAGAAGGCAATGGGTAGTGATGGAGAATTTTTCCTCCTCCCTAGCCTACTGTCATGTAGAATACCTCAGGGTTCGGTCTTGTCGCTAGTGTTGTTTTCCACGTATATGCTGCCCCTGGGGGAGCTCATTAGGAAATATGACTTGGGTTTTACATAGACGCATAGACTTTGATGGCAGATAAGGACCGCTTGGCCCATCTAGTCTGCCCATTTCCCTACCTACAGGATAGGCCGCAGATTCTAGTTAACCAACAGCCTATTTCTTCCTACCCCCCACAAGAATTGCCTTATGTCTGTCCCATGCATTCTTGAATTCTCCCACAGTTTTAGACCCCACAACCTCCTCAGGAAGACTGTTCCATGCATTCACTACCCTCTCTGTGAAATAATACTTCCTCACATTGCCCCTGAACCGCCCTTCTTCTATCTTTAAATTGTGTCCCCTTGTTCTTGCACGTCTCTTTTTCTGAAAGATGCTACCCTCTTGGACTTTGTTGATTCCACTGAGGTACTTAAAAGTTTCTATCATGTCCCCTCTCCCTTCTTTCCTCAAGGGTATACATATTAAGCTCCTTTAGTCTCCCTCATCTGCTTCTCTTGCAGACCCTGCACCATTTTAGTGCCCTCCTCTGGACTACCTCTATCCTGTCTATGTCCTTGCGGAGATGGGGTCTCCAGAACTGGACACAGTACTCCAGATGGGGTCTCCACCAACTGTCTGTACAGAGGGATAACAACTTCCTGTTTTCTGCTACTGGTGCCTCTCCCTATACATCCTAGTATACCCCCAGCCCTCCCTACTGCCTTCTCACATTGCTTGCTAACCTTAAGGTCATCTGATATGATTACCCCCAGGTCCCTTTCCTTTTTTGTTGTTGTTACTACCTCCCCACCCATTATGTATTCTTCCCCTGGGTTTTGATTGCTATGCTGATGATACCCAGCTGTATTTTTCCTTTGCCCCTGGAACATCCAATGCAGTGGAAGTACTTAACAACTGCCTCACACAGATCAATGATTGGATGGCCTCCAGCTAGTTGCGACTGAACCCCAATGAGACAGAGGTACTGGTGGTGGAGTCGAACAGAGGACAGAACAGGGTGGCCTATGGTGCCGAAACTGGTTTATTTCTGGGATCTGTACCATTGAAGGCCTACTCTAGGATGCAAAACCTTGGTGTGACCTTTGACAGTGGTTTGACCCTTAAATCTCAAGTGTCTTCCATTGTCCAGACCAGCTTTTACCATCTTAGGAATATCGCCAGGGTCAAGCCCCTAGTTCTGTCCATGGACCTCCCCATCTTAGCACATGCCTTTGTGACCTCCAGACTTGATTATTGTAATGTGCTCCTCCTTGGTGTCTCGGTGGGGTGATCTCCACTGGTTGCAGCTGGTGCAGAATGCAGCTGCCAGGTTGTTGATGGGGCAGTCAAAATTCTGTCACATAAACCCAGTGTGGTGGAGGATACTCTTCAAGGTGAGCTTGATCACCTATAAGACCCTACATGGGTTGGGCCCTGGCTATCTGTCAGACCTCCTCACACCTGCTGCCTTGGGCCGCTCCCTCTGGTCCTCCTCTAGGGGCCTCCTGATGGTTCCCAGGATGAGGCTGAAAACTGCTGGTGACAGGGCATTTAGTGTCACCGGCCCTGTCCTGTGGAATTCATTTCCTCCATCTGTTTGGGAGGCCCCTTCAGTTGAGGTTTTTAAGACCCACCTCAAGGCCCTTTTGTTTAATCAAGCCTTCCCGGACCAGACATATTAGTTATTTTGGGAGTCCTGCCCTTTGTTCCCTTCTCTGACTACTCATTTTAGTACGCTTTATGTCCCAAATAATATATTTATTGTATGCTTTTTTAGTATGTGTTTTCTTTTATTATTATTAATATTAATTTTATTTGATATTACTTCCTATGTTTTATTGTACTGCACCCAGAGCCTCCAGGATTGGGTGCCTGGAAAAATTAAATTTGCCTTGCCTTGCCTATCAAAAATCACGATGTCTCAAGAATATATATGCACCTCAAATGAAGAAAGAGGGAGTGGATCTTCTAAAGAAGATCCAGCCTTTCTTCTACACGACCAACCATGTGATCTTTGGAGGGGATTTTAATTGCCCCTATCCATACAAGATAGTGGAGCTGAAACCTCCAAGATGTTCTGTGATTCCAATTTTTTGGTCACCATGCTTAACGCAGCATCTCTCACGGATGCATATAGATGTCTGCAGCCTACTAGTGGCTCCACTTATTTTTGGGGTCACCTGGCAACTGGAATAGACTTCTTTTTTGTTTCATCACTTCTTCATACCCATAGCATTTCCCTTCTCCCACTTGAGACTTCAGACCATTTATTACCGACAGGTACTGACAGGCACTGGCTGCCGGTTCTGTGGTGGATCACCTATAAGGTAGGCTTGCTTACCTTTAAAGCCCTACACAAACAAGGACCAGACTACATGAAAGATCTCCTCTTTCCCTACTCCCCAAATTGTCCTCTCTAATCCATCAACGAGGGATTGCTAGAGATTCCCAGGGTTCGTTTGAAAACCTCTGGTGCCCGTGCTTTTTCATTTGCAGTGCCAACTCTGTGGAATTCTGTACCTCGTTGGTTAAGAGAGTGCCTGACCATCAGCAGTTTTAAATCGATGCTAAAAACATATTTATTTTCACTTGCCTTCCCAGCTTGTTCTTAATTAATTTATCATGATTATTTTATTCTGATTATTATATTTATGTTTTAAAATGTACAGCACCTTAATATTTGAAAGGCACTATATAAATAAAGTTTTGATTTGACTGATTTATTTGATTTGATAAATACTTATGATGGGACAGATACTATAGCCCCAAGCCCCGGGTAGTGGAAGTTAAACTGTTCCCTTCTGACTGAGCCTCAGATGAAAGACAGAACTCGGCAGATCCTTCAGTCATGCCACTCTACTTTGCATGGAAGATGATTTGGGGGACCAGTGGAGAGGGACTAAATCTGCTTTGAAAAGATTGTATAGATCCATCTCCTGTAAAAAACATAATCAGAATTGTATTTCTTATCTAAGTCTGAGAACTCAGTTGACCAAAGCCTTGACACACATGCATCTGGACAATGGGAATTATGGTCCCCAAATTATGGCTCTTAAAGCTCTCATGAAAGAAGTTCATATGATATGGGAAAGTCTTTGCAGTTTGAACACCGCTGTGGTAACCAAGGTAAACTTGGTGCAGGGACAGTGTTTGATCGCTGCAACGTTAGGATTCACCATAGAACTATTAGTATAGTTACAGCTGCGGCTGGCAATATTGTCTCTGATGTCAGAGGCATGCTGTCAGTGGTGCAGGCCCACTGGCATGCCCAGTTTGGTGTAATGGAAGACCGACCCTCAGTGTGACCTTTTTTAGCATCCCTGGTTATACCAGATATCCTGCAGGATATCTTGGATAGTCTATCAACACCTATATCAGCAGAAGAAACCAGGGCAGCTATAGTCCTCTGACACAATAAAACTGCCCCAGGGATTGATGGCCTCCTGATGGAATTGTTCAAGACATTTTCAGAATTGTCAGTGGAAGTCCTAGCAGTTGTTTTTAACTGGATGCTGGGTGGGGGTATTTTTCCTACCTACTTTTGTGCAGCCTTCCAAATACTTATTTTTAAAAATAAAAGGACTATGATTTACAGAATTGGAGACAATTATGTCTTCTTAATACAGATCTCAAGATCCTTATGAAAGTCTTTACTTCTAGGTTAGCTCAGGCAGCGAGACATGCTCTTTCAACCCTATAAACCTGCTCCATCCCAGACAGAAATGTTATGGATAACTTGCTACTTCTGCATGAGTTGCTGGATTTAGGTGGAAATGGGCAGACTTTGGAATACCTGCTATCCTTGACCAAGAGAAGGCTTTTGACAAAGTCTTGCACACACATATATGCTAGAAGTTCTGCAACATTATGGCATTCCCCAACCTTTTGTGCTTGGATCAACAAGCTATGTCATTCCACAAGCCTTATACCTCTCATTAATGATCATGTTGGCACCTGGATTCTGCTTAAAGCAGGGGTCTGACAGGGTTGCCCCCTCAGCCAACTTCATCTGGAAAATTGTCCAGTACTCACAGATTTATGGCACCCCTCTCCTGATGGTATTCATAGTGTAAATATAACTGCATACACAGATGATGTCACATTTTTTCTGCATGATTACCACTCTGGCCTTCTAGCCTTGGAACTCTTTCACTCCTTTTCACCCATCTCTGGGGTGTCACTTAATTTAAATAAGTGTCATGGTCTTGTAATAGGCCTATTGCTGTGCTATCATCCTGACATTGGTGGGATTCCCACTCACACTGCACCAATTAAAATTTTAGGTGTCACTTTTGGTTGTGGGATATGGTGAAGTTAAATTGGGAAGAGAAATTGACTTCCTGTGACAAAAAAGTTCAACTGTGGAAACACTGGCAGCAGACTAAACAAAAAAAGGTTGCAATTTTCAAAATGTTTCTTCTTCCCAAGTTTACTCACCTGAGTGTGATTTATCCTATTCCTAAATATTTGGAAACATGATTACTCAGGCACTAGGTGAAGAAATCGAAATAAACTACAGCGCTGTCAAAACCCGTGCACAAAAAAACAGCGAAAGGAATGGTAGCACTTAGGAAAAACACTGAGTGCTACCAAACCGAAATAACAAAACAAATGCTACATTGTATAGCCAGGAGATCCACCCCCCACGCCCCCTATCTATAAATATTACCTCCGGGGGGGAGGCAACTTGGGGATGGGGAGGAACCTCGGGCAGGGCGGAAATCATATTTCTGTTAGGATGGTGCAGAGGCGAAACTGCAGCATGGAGGGCGAACAACTTAAAAATAAAAGACAGCAGGGGAGAGAACACAAAAGAGACATGGGACTGAGAATTGAGCCCTGGTCATCCACACCTTCCGCTGCCCTAGCTGCTCATAGCCCTAACCCCTGCACCACAGGAGAAGCTTGGCAAGGTGCCACACAGTTCTCCCATTGTCCTCTTCCTCCCAAGTGATGACAGCTACAGGGATAGCGTTAACTGACTTGTGCTGTGTTATCCCTGTAGCTATACTGTCACACATTGTTTTTCTATCTGTGGCAATCTAGATGTGCTCTTGTCTTCCAGCAACATAACTTACTACCACACCTTTAATATGACTGATGAGTCTGACTTATCCTCTATTTATTGGTCTGAAAAGCGTACTACACCTTACAGACAACTGGTCTTTCAACGGAAATATCTGGCTGAAATTCTACACATCTGAATATGTTTGTTTTTGCAACTCATACAGGCCTTTACTTGTATATTATTGTTGCTCTTTTATTTTTTCTGTTTTTGTCTGATGTCAAGGCTTTCATTTGCTGCTGAATATTTATTTTATTTTGTACTTGGATTACTTGCATGTTCCTCCTAATATTTGGATGGGTACTGTTCATTGCTTTTGTTTTGTTTGAATCTGTTAGTTTTCATGAACAATAAAAAATTCCCCTACTCTTAACCATAAGTGCAATGGGATCCTTAGCTTCCACTGAAAATTAGAAACCACCAGAAACTGGTAAAAAGGACCATGGTTCAACTCATTATCTGAAGGATGGCATCTAAACAGTGCAGCCCCCCTCCCATCAATGTCTGCACCACAGTGTCAGTACTGGGTATTAGCTAAAGTTTATGGTATAGAACTGGAACCCACAATCTTCTGATCTTCTGGCCCCAAAGCAGAACCACTGACACATATAAAATAGTAAATCATTTATCCATGTGGAGTGTAAATATCGGTAATTGTAAGTATAGGCTGCTTTTGGTTTAATGCATGCCACACGATCTGTCCCATTCTAATTTTTGGTCCCTACAATTATACAGTGAGCTTGTTCATGCAGTTTAAAACTCCCTCAAATAAAATGTATAGAATATCTAGAGGCTATAAATGGAGTTTTCTAACTATGGCTTACTTATTTTTTATTTTATTTTACTCTTTGGTAGCCCGATAAGGTTCACTCGGCACAAGTGCCTGTTTTCAGGGGTGACCTGGGAAGGTTAAGTGACTTGCTCATAATCACACAGTATGCAAGTAGAGGTTGTGGGAATCAAACCCTGGTCTGCTGGATGTAAGATCATTCATAGCTTATTACTCTAACCTCTAGGCTATACTTCCAGCCCATGTCATCATGTGTCATCATGTGTCTGTACTGTACCTCACCAGAAGGCCCAACAGGCATTGAGTTCATTATTGGTCCACAGGAACTAGAGAAGCCCGTAAAATGCCAAAACCTGTGTAACGGAGTTCTGTCACAACATTTAGTACTACCAAAATGGGGCAGCAGACCTATGCAGGTATAAAAGTTGTGTCCTTTTTATTTTGTCTTTCAAGACAGCACTGTAAGTCCCATCTATCCTCATGTGCTGCATTGATCCTAAAAATGACTGCTGTAATTGGGTTTCACTTTACAAAACATTTCGAAGAATAGTATCTTTGATATTGTCTTGGCTGTAGATCCTGCAGAAAATAAACCAATCCTGGTACATACTATAGCTTAAAAGCCCCTACCTGGAACAAACGGAGGATGGTGCTGAAATGGAGTATCTTTCCGCCTAGGTTTCATAGATTGATCATCTGCCTCTGTTACTGCCTGTTGCTGTGTTTGGCTTGAGAACTGCTGATTCTCATTATATTTAAGGGAATCTGCCTGTTCACTGCCTGTAGGTGTAATAAAGTAAAAAAAAACTAATAAATATCTGTACTCGTCATTCCCCCATTTTAATATAATCATAATTGGAGGTTTGTAGCCTTATATAATTTTTTTGTGTACTGCATTTCAGTTCTTTTTTGACAAGACCAATGCACTGCAGAAATATTAATAACTAAACATTCAGCACTGCTATATCCTTCTGTGCAACAGTGCTTAATGTGACCTAATAGGCATACATGTCAGAACTCATCTTGTTCTTTAAAGAGCAACTGCCGTGTTGCTGCTCCCCCAAACTTATTCTATAGCTCACCTGGGCCAGAGTTGAATTCCATAAAGAATATCCTTTTTTTCTCCCACTGTGAAAAGTTATATCCTCCATAAATTTCCCCCTGCCAAAAATGGACCCGCTTCATCAAACTGTCGACATGCCCCCACACAGGCTCACGCAGCCCTGTTTTGTGATGTCATAAAACGAAGACCTTGTGGGCATACCCCATTAACTTCAATGAGGACAATTTATTTAAACATTTTTTAGCAGTTATAGTTGCGATTTGAATAAATCAAAGTGACCGCTCGACTAACAGGGTCTCTGTTAGTCGAGTGGTCACTTTGATTTATTCAAATCGCAACTATAACTGCTAAAAAATGTTTAGATAAATCATCCCCATTGAAGTCAATTTGGCACACCCAAGGGGTCTTTGTTTTATGACATCACAAAACAGGGCTGCATGAGCCTGTGTGGGAGCGTGTCGACAATTTGAGAAAGTGGCTCCGTTTTTGGCCGGGGGAAATTTACGGAGGATATAACTTTTCACAATGGGAGAAAAAAAGGGTATTCTTAATGGAATTCAACTCTGGGCCAGGTTAGCTATAGAATATGTTTGGGGGAGAAGCAATTCGGCAACTATGAGCTGCTCTTTAATGTGTTATTTACTACAGTTACTGAGAGCTTGGTTTTTAAAACTTAGGCCCACAAGGATTATCTAGGGCTGAAAAATTACAGTTTATACTTAAGGATTATTTTTGTCTGCAGTTGCAGGTTGCAGGGCAACTGATGCCCAGTTTTTGACTGCAAAATCTTTTTCTGATTGTTTATGGTGGACACAGTTGGTCCATATATTCAATTTACATAAAATGTATTGGGCTATAAATTATTTTGTGTACTAATGTCATTTTACTTTCTTGAATGTGCTGTATATTTATATTTATTTCATTCTATGTATTTATAAAAGTGCTGGGCAAAATCAACTAAAAATAGTTTGGAGCACTTTTTGCAAAAATTGCACCAGTTTCACATCATTTCAAGCAGTTGCAAAGACTAGAACAGTTGCGTTTAAAATTAACAGTTTTGGTTCAAACTGTGCCTTTTAAAAAAAAAATCACATTTTTAAGATGTGCTGTTCAGAATAAAATGGCACTACAATATTTGCTGAAATTGCACAAGAACTCATGTTTTTCCAAAATGCACAAATCGGGGAAAATTGCACTATTTGAATAAAAAAAACTGGCAAAATCATGCATGATGTTTGTGCAATTTTCCAAAAATTGCATGAATGCAAAATTGCAATTTCATGCACTTTCACAAGCATAATAAAAGTTTCACCCAGCTCTAATTTATGCACAGAGTCCTACTTCTGCCCAGTTTCACTGCTTGGAGGACTGAAGCAATGAATGTCAAGTCAAGTGATTTGTTCAAGGTCACACAGTGAGCCAAGGCTGTGGTGAGACTCAAATCTGTGACCTCTTGTTTCACAGTGTAGAGCTCTAACCACTAGACCATACTGCCTTTGAAATGCCCCAGTTTCATTCAAATTATTCTTGTTTCCCCACAAGACAAAACTCTCCTTTATAAATAAAGAAGATCTAAACTGGGAGTCTGATTCGACTTTGGAACCTTTAACCCTAAATAATACAAAACCAAAAAAAGTCAGACTGAACTGAATGTTAACACATGCTTATTATCCTAACAGTCTGTTAAAATAATATATCAGTGCACTGTGCAAAGGCTGTTAAAGGCCACACAAACAATGTTATTTACATTTTTTATGTCATTGTAAATTTGGAAATGTGTGAAGCCTGACTGATCACCCCAGTGTATTGTTTTATGTTTTGGTTTTGAAATCATCCAATGTTTTCCTAATTTAGGGCTCCATATTAATGCAGTCTTTTTCCAACCCAATATTTATTTTTTTAATTGCATCGCAGTTCCAGAACCAAGTGACAACAGTTGAGCTGAAGACTACAATACAGCAGAACCCAGTAACATCAGTTGAGCTGAAGACAACAATGGACTGGATGACACTGACATCAGCTGAGCTAATGTCACTGTGTTGTGCTTCATTGTAGTTTTTAACTCAGCTGATATCACTGGGTTCTGGAACTGTTAAGTAACTAAAAAGAATGAATATTGGGTGGGTAAAATACTGCATTTGTTATTAAGGTGCTTGTTACATGTGTTATTACAGCTGTATTAGGTGGTTTGTAGTGTCTTGTGTTGGGTATTAATGTGTTATTAAGGTGTTAACACATTGGCCGGCCCGGTGGCCTGAGGGTTGAGGCGCTGGATGCCAAACCTCATGCCACACTGGTGATCTGGGTTCGGGAATGGACTCGTGTCATTGGGGGTTGGCGGGGACAGGAAAGAATGGAGTGTCTGGAGGACTGCTCTCCTTTCCTTGGGGGAGGGTGGGTTCACTTGCTGCAGTTCGAGTGACTGACGGTGGCTGGGAGATGCCACAACCTGCAGCATGATTGTTGGGTTTCAGTAGTGGCGGATGCATTATGCACAGGCACGGGAGTGCATCCGTCATGTGCAGGGCATCATTGCATGTCCATGCTCATGGGGGATCCAGAACAAGGAAAAAGGCCCTATTCCCCAGTAGATGAAGGTGGGTCCAGAGATGACGCACCCACACCCAGTGCCAGATCCTCTACATCACCTCTGGTGTCTGCCATTGCCTGGATGCCCCACTAGATTCCTAGATAGAGTGCCAGGGAGTGAAGGTGGTCCCATCCCGGGGGACTCAGAGCCGGGGGATTGGGCGGACCAGGTGTAAGCAGAAGAGGGCCTCACTGGAGCGGTTGTAGAGAACTTCAAGCGGGCAGGAGAAAGTGTCATGGTGTGATCACACTGGTGAGAGTCTGGGTGATAGTGAGGTAGGAGGTTAAACAAAGTCGACAAAAAAAAAAAGGTGTTAACACATTAATGCAGTTTAATTAGCTAATTGGTGTTATAATATGCCAATTGGCTACCATCATATATGGAGAAATATATGATTGCTTCTTCTGTGTGGATGAGGGCCAAATCATGTGCACCTTCATAACGTATGTAGTATTTAGTAAAATTGTTCCAAGTTTGGCATGTATTGTCCAAGAGGCAGGTTCTTAAGATGTGGGAAGTTTTGTGGTGATCACCGATGCAGTTTTGAAATCGGATGTGTCATTTTTGCAGTAATGTCTAATTTTTTCCTATACTTATTACACATTTTTGCTGTCATCTACAGCCTAGATGGTAGAGATTTTTTTCCCAAACCTTGCAAGGCAGAATGGGCCTCTGCTAAGGTAGTGCCTTTCAAAGGTTTCATGAAAAAATGTTAATCGGTTCCGGAGTTATAAGGATTTAAAGTATTTTTTTTCTGAGTATGCTCAATAGTCTTTTAGGATAACCCTCTGATATTACCCAAACATTTTGGTGATGTGAGCATTTTGCTTTCGTACAGTTTAATGTTTTACAAGTCATGAGAAAAATGTTCAGGTCATGACAGCTGCCTTATTATTTTTTTAAACTAAAAACAATGAAAATAAATAAAAATAATGTATTTTTAAAAAAACAGACACCTCAAGCAAGCTAAACGGGACTTGTTTAGCTATATTCTGGTGTTTGTTTGTTTTTAATTAGGCCTAGAAATAGGTTTTCTGGGCACCCCAAACTCCTGGGTGCCCAGCTTAGTAAGAGGTGACATTGTTCAGGTCATGAACCGAGAAGTCCCCTGTCACATACAAAGTGGTGTAATGGGGGATTTCATCCTGTACCCAAAACAGTGAATCTTACATGCTCCCTCCCCTCACAGCTCAACAAGCCCTCCCTCATCCTTCCCAAAGTCTTTATGCTCATTATAAAGGTCCCTCCCCCTCCCAGCTCAGCCAGTCCTCCCTTGTCTTTTTCAATGCTGAATCAGATTTCATTTTTTCTTTAAGCAGACCAGGGTCCCCACCCTTGGTACTGCTTCATACCACCCCCGAACCTCCAGATTGCCAACCTCCCCAAAGCCACATAGGTGGCAATGCCAGGATGCCCACCCCACTGCCATCAAACACTCTATCAACAATGGGGTACACATTCCTTACTGTTGGGTCAGGTCCCCTGCAAAATAAGCAAACTGTCCCTCATTGATTTTGTTTTTTTCCCTGAAAAGAAGAAAATGGTCCCTCATCGATCTTGGACCTTCCACATGCCAATCCACCCCACCCAACCCCCCATTTAGCACTCACCACCACACACACCCCTCACTCCCCTAAACAGTACCCCACATCCTAGATCCACTCTCAAATCTGAAAGACATCCTCTTCTTGGAACTATGTCTGTGGTATGAGGAAACAAGGTAAATCCAGGCAATGTATTTCAATGTGTTTTGAACTTATACTCATAACTTTGTCATTTTTAAATATTTTCCACCAAGTTTTCAGCATTAGCTTTTTGGGACCCCATCTCTTTAACAATGTATGTGAAAATAATTACATTCAACCTGAAAGATGGTTTTGCAGCTGCTCTGCAAAATCACCTTTTGAACAGGATTTGAAAATTTTCACCTACTGGGTTCATGAGGTGGGGTCATAAGAAGACTATGTTAAAAATGTGGTGGAAAATATGGTCAAAAGACCAAGTTATGTCTGAACATTGAAATATTCTATAATTTAGACATTAATGTAATTAATTCATTTATAATTAAAAATGTGTAATTTGTAACTAATTAATGTAGACATTAATGTTATAATTCAGACATTAATATAAAAATGACATACTGTATGTGGGTCTCAGAAACTGCACAAGCTGCATCATGAAACTTTTCACATTTTGAGACCCTTGTCTCCTAGACAACGCATGCCAAACTTGGAGCAATTTTGGTGAACACTGCCAAAGCTAATAAGATGCAACATTTTATATAGATATACAAATCTACTGTAGACAGATAGATAGATGGGATAAAGAAAGGAGACCAGTGTGATTAATGATTTATCTATACAAGTGCTGCTTGACCTCAGGTAACCTCACGAGTGGCTTAAGGCATCAGAGAGATGTCTGAGGTCAAACAGCATGAGTATGGATAAATTATTTATCACACTGGTTCCCCATTGCATAGAAACATAGACAATGATGTCAGAAAGAGATCAAGGGTCCATCTAGTCTGCCTGTAGTTCTCTGTCTGCCCCGGAACCTATTGTCCATACCAGGGTCTATCCCTCCCTGTCCACCCCCCTGCTCCCTCCCTACTGTTACCAACTTGAGTAACCACCAAACCCTTTGACCTGTCTAAGCCATGCTTGAAACCATTTATAGTCTTGGTGCACATCAAATGCTCTGGTAGACTGTTCCATGGCTCCACCATTCTTTCCATAAAAGAGAACTTCCTCACATGCCTTTTAAACCTTCCCCTGCCAGTTTTCACTTATGACCTTGGATTCTTGTATTTTTACTGCTGCTTATTAGTTCCCAAAAGTTTAACTTGTTTCTTCCCATTGCAAACTTGAAGGCCTCTATCATATCGCCCCTCACCTGATCTCCAGTGAGTACATGTTCAGAGTCTTGAGACAATCCTTGTAAAATCTGCGCTGTTGCTCCTGAATCATCTTTCACCCTGCATTGCACCATCTCCAACCTTTTCCTGTCCTTCTTTGTGCAATAGGGAACTTGTAGGACAGTGGAGGTCAATTTTATTTGATTAGCTATTTATGTTTAAAAAAATTAAATCAGCATGCTCTTTTTTAGCAATATACTGTGTATTCTTACAGTATGTGCACTGGTTGCGTGGGCATTGCTAACTATGCTCCGACGTCCTGACGCTCCCAATATACCTGACATAGATTGTGATTGTAAGATTATCTGGGCTAAACAAATTTTAAAGAAAAAATAATGATGTTTTAATGAGCGGTCAGCAACCTTTATGGAGAGAGAAGACAAGCAAGAGATGCATAGTTGCTGTTCATGGCTTTATTTATTTTTTTAATTATTATTAGTGGAACTGGTCTTGAGTGTAGCTTGACTTTAAAAAGAAAAACAAATGTTGCTGAGCAGTTCACAAGAGTGTAAAGAGCAGCGGGAGTCAGTATTAGTGGGTGAAACTGCTGCATGGGTCGTGGCTCTAGAATGTATTAAAAAACATCTTTTGCTGCTGTTGGGGAAGTATTTATGGCACTAGGAATACACTGGCAAATCAGAGAGTGCTGGCAGAGAAGCCTAAAGACTGGGCCTGGGAACCACAGTGAGTGTGTGTTGGGATCATTGACAGTGATAGGAGCAAAGAAATGTAGGAGATTATGAAAACAGCAAACCAAAGAGAAAACAAGTAATTTTTGTGTTACGGGGGAAAAGTTACACGATGAGTTAGTTAAGCTTGGCAAAACAGTTGCAATTGCACTTGTTGTTTTCAAGTGCTCTTTTGCTAGATACAGCCGTAAGAGAAAGTGAAAGGGTAGTGAGTGAAGTAGTGCTGGCATGGAGAATGACATGTTAACTATTTAGAGAAATGCCATGACGTGTTAACTGTTGAGTTAAATTGATTTATCTCACTGCTTACTGTTCTGCAGTGAGATAAATGATTTATCTAAGTATTGTTCTTGTCTTTTGCATATATATATTATGGTATGATTAGTTAATTAAATAAGGGCACGGTAGTGCTACCATAGTTAGGGTTGAGGAGCCATTTCTATGTTAAACCCCAAAACTTTGCACCTTAATAACTTTGCAACTGTTTGATGGATTTGCCTGAAATTTGGAATTTATGATCAAGAACCATAGGCCTTGGGATCTGCCAAGTTTCGTACTGGTCGGATATACGGCTGCGGAGTTATTAAGTGTGATCTGTGCGTGCATTTACGCTTTTCTGGAATTCTGTGGTCCCGCCTACAGGTCGTACGGTTTATGTGATCGGCCCAAAATCTTCAGGGAACATGCAGCCAGGGTCCCCAATGTGCCTTTCAAAGATTTCGTGAAAAAATATTAAACGGTTCAAAAGTTATTCAAAAAACAGTTTCCCATTATAAGTCAATGGGAAAAGTTAACAAAAAGTTCAACACTTTCGCAAATGCATTTTTACTTTCGCAAATGGGCCTGTTACTTTCGCAAATCGGCCATTTTGTTTTCAGTTGGTGATCAGAAAAATGGTTGGCATTTAAATTTGGGACCCTCTAGCAGCCTAATTTTTTTTGTATTCACCTAGTCGGGCCCTGAGGATGCTTGCCATGTCTTTATTTTGTGGTAAAACACCCCAGAAATATGTTTTTCAAATTTCTGGAAAAAGTACTACAAATTACTTTCGTTAACTCCTGAAAGTGTCTCAAACCCCCTGCAGCTTTTCATGAAATTAAACCAATAATTTTCTAGTCTGTGGGAAAATGACAGCAATTCTTTGGCACTGCACTGCAAAATAACCGTTGGGAGTTTTGGGCTGAAATTTGAGGAACGCAGCTGACATCTCACAGATGTGCTTTTCAGTGTTGTATTGAAAAAATATTACATGGCGGCAAAGTTATGGCACTCCAAAGTTGACAGTTTTTCCCATAGGATAACATTACGGTGCCCGAAGCATTACAGGAATCCTTTGGCACCCTGCTGCAAAATAACGGTCTTTTTTCCTGAAATTTGGAGGGAAGACAGCCAACAGTACACAGATGTGCCTTTCGGTAGTTTGGTGAAAAAATATCACATGGCGGCAAAGTTACGGCACTCCAAAATTGATGTTTTTTCCCATAGGATAACATTACGGCGCCCGACACTTAACAGAAATCATTTGGAGCCCTGCTGCAAAATAACGGTTTGGTCTTTTTCCTGAAATTTGGAGGGAAGACAGCCAACAGCCCACAGATGCCTTTCAGTAGTTTGGTGAAAAACATTACAGGAGGAAAAGTTATGGCACTCGAACTTTTCTTTTTTTCCATAGGATAACATTACGGCGTTCGCATTTTCAGGGCCTGTATCTCGGAAACGGCGAGATAAGGACTTTTCGTTTGAAAACTTCTTAGCCCCCTAGTAGGGCTAAGATCCAAATTAGCCAGGACAGTTGTAAATAATATGACTTTTAAATTTTTTTTCTACGTCAGACGGTTCCTGAGATATAATGTATTTAGTATTCCAAGATCTCATTTTCGTGCCGATACTCATTATTTTGCATACATTATTTTACTCACTGTCTTTCTCAATGCAGGTTTTGGGGAAAACCAGCCTGTGCACTTACATTACTGTTACTGTTGCCCTTTCCGCTATGGATCCGTACTGCTTCACTTACCATTGACGCCTGCGCCACCATGCGTTATCTCTTGCGCTTTCATTTGTGCTTGCATTTCTGTTATTTTTGCCATTTCTGTCTATAGTACTGTTTATCTTACTGTTTCACTTTACATCACCATGCCCATTGACATTTCTGTTTGCAGGCACCATGTTACTATGTGACAACACATCACGTGGCAGACCATTCGCTCACGCCACCATGTGCTACCCTTTCTGTTCTCATTCGTGCTTGTGTTACCATGTGCGCCACTGTTAGCATTTCTGTTTGCATTGCTGTCCCTGTTAGTATGCCACCCGCCAACGCATTATGCAGCGAGCCGCTGCATTACATTCACTATTTCTATCATTCTCAAAAGAAGGGAAATTAGAGGCAAAAACTCCATTTAATGCATTAGTTAGGGTTGTTCACAGTGACAAAGTGAGGAAATTAGCTGTTGGGTTGAAAACCCCTTAGTTCGCCCCCCAACGGCATTTAGGTGCGCATTGGGATCGTGGGTCCTAACTCTCACCCATTCTCCTATACTTCTGCTGCTTTACACATGTCATGGGGTGAGAGTTAGGGCTGATTTATCCCAATGTGCACCCCAATGCCGGTTGGGGAGTGGGCTGGGGTCCAAGGGGGTTTTCAACCCTAACAGCTAATTTCCTCACTTTTGTCGCTGTGGAACAACCCTAACTAATGCATTAAATGGAGTTTTTTGCCTCTAATATATATATATATATATATATACTTATAAAATGGGTAAGGAAATTGTTGCTCTTTTATTGGATGAGCACCACCACATGACCGTGCGTAAATCACAGCGCGACCGCACACCTGCACTTTTACCCCCCCAAAACAATTTTGACATTTTATAAGATAGATAAACCACTCTGAGGTGCGTGGTTGTGCTCTGATATATGCACACCTTGGGTGGCTGACGCACTCGGCCTGCAGCCTCGTGCGTAACAATGCACGCCAAGGCGTCCGTATATCAGAGCGTGAATGCACACCTCAGAGTGGTTTATCTATTACACATATATATATATCGAGAGAGAGAGAGAGAGAGAGACAGGCAGATACAGTGCAAAAAAAACTAAATTAATGCATTCTTTTGGGTTGAAGCACAAAGGGTAAAATGTAAAGAAATAAAACAATTAGGGTACAGAAGTCCTTGGAGCCTTGGTGAATCTGTGGTTTGGTGTTCTTCTGGGTTTCAATGATTCTGTAAGGCAGTGGTGACATCACCCTACTATCAGCACCCTGTATGTAAGCATTGTTGTGTCACTATTTTACTTTGTCTGAAAAGACAGGCTGATATTAGGGTAATGTCAACACTGTGGTCCATGATCATTCAAAACCTGAGAAACAACACACCAGAGTTGTGTCATGGTACCAGGGACTTTGTAGCCTAGTTTTTCATTTCCTTACTTTGTATGCATTGTGCTTCAACCCTAATAGATAAATTACAATAGTTTTTTTACAGTTCATTTCCTTACTTAAAAAAAATACATATATAATAACTGACACCTTTACCTTCAGCCTTTCTTTCACCCAATGGCAAACACTGTATAGTGATGCTTAGTGTGCCAGACCTGTGGATTGCTACACAAGTAGTCCTGCAGGTCATGCCCAAAGCAGCATCACAGTAATGCACACTGCTCTATCATGAAGTGCCTACATCATCATCTCACTTTGCCCTAGACTTGTATTAGATTTTGCTTGTGACGCAGCTGCGTTATCACACACAGTGCAAAAGACATGCAGTGGACTTAGCAGTATCATAGAAACAGATTTTGTCTGTAGAAAAGGATCTGCAGGCACATCTAATCTGCTCATGTCCCTGCCTGTCCCATCACCACTGACCCTTGTTGGTCATAGGTGTCACTCCCGCCCCTGTCCCCCATTCCTCTATCTAATATGTCCCTGTGCCTATCCCACTCATGCTTGAAGCTCCCACAGTCTTTGCCACCAGTACCTCCCTTGACAGGCTGCTCCAATCATCCACAACCTTTCTGTGAAGAAGTATTTCTGCAGATCTCTTCTAAACTTTCCCCTTTTAGCTTCATTGCATGCCTCCTTCTTCTAGTGCATTCCTTTCTCTAAAATAGAACTTTCACTTGCACCTTGTCCACTCCTGTGAGATACTTGTCAGTTTCAATCAAGTCCCCTCTGGCTCTTCTCTCTTCTAGGAAGTACATGTTGACTTCCTGCAGCCTTTCCTCATATGGCTTCTTGTGCAGCCCCTCACCATTTTGATTGCCCTCTTCTGTACTGCCTCCACCCTTTCAATGTGCTTGTGAAGGTGTGACCTCCAAAACTGGACATAGTACTCCAGGTGGGGTCTCACCAGTGAGTGATACAACAGGAGCACTAACCTCCTCCAGGTTGAAATCCCTGTCCCAATGCACTCTAGCATTAGAGATGCAGCGAATTTAAAATCCGCTGGCGAAGTGAACGTGAAGTGGCCACTTCATGTTGGTACTTTGCTACGTGGCGTGCCCCATAGGAAAGGCTCACTTCGCCTTGTTATTATTACTTTGCATTGTCATTCCATCTTAAATGCGAAGTAAGGCGGAGTGACAACAATATTGGCAGCACCTCACCCACACAGTCACCAGAATGAATGTGCATCCCCAAAGTGCTACTGTCTTGTGTCCAGAAAACTCCCCAGTGCTGATGAAGTGAAATGAGATTGTAACAAGAAATGCAGTCTCCCAGAATTAATGGTGCACTCAGTCATGCACGCAGTGGTCAGGTCACACATAGAGTCACCAGAATTAATGTGCATCCCCAAAATGCTACTATCTTGTGTCCAGAAAATTCCCCAGTGGTGATGATGAAGTGAAATGATAGTGTAACAAGAAATGCAGTCTCCCAGAATTAATGGTGCCATGCAAACGCACAGATTAAGATTGCGATGTACACTCAAGAGATGCATACAAAAAGGCACAACAACACCTAACCAGTGCTAACAAGTCACCAATCCAAATGTGGAAAGGAATACATTTTGCCAGTTGGGGAATTAGTGCACAGCAGTAACAATCCACTACCAGAAAAGATAACTACAAAGCAGTATAAAAAATTCATGCAGGTGCGGTGGATAGCAGGTTCACACTGCTGCAATTACTCTGTAACACAATAAATGGTGTTTGATTTAATGGCACACATCACACACACACTCAAACACATACTCAAGTAATGCGTCGCAAATTGAAAACCTTTAGTAATATAACCAGATGTTTTAAATAGACAAATTGTTCACTGTTGTAGCACAACAATCAGCAAAAAAAAGTCAAGAATTACTGAAAAATATTACTGTGTGTACAATAACAAAGTTATACAAGAAAAATATAACCAAAACAGAAAGACTGCCTTTTTCTCCCAGTTAATCTACCTACTGTGCACCACAGATACGCCCCGCCCCCAAAGCACACTTCACAGTACACAGACTGACTGTTCTAAATTAACATTCAAAATCCACACACGACAATAAACACTCGATGATATGAGCACAGAAGGGTTTCCTACAATTGATGTACTAAATTTTGAGCTAAAAATATTACCCAAAAAGGCATTTTAAACTGCTTTTAGAGGTTTTGAATCGCACAGCTTTGAGAGCAAACTGTCTCCAGCTACCACTGCACACACACTACTCAGGCCAGAACTGAGGCTGTGCCAAACAGTCTAGAGCCCATGTGACCTGCAATCCCATGAATAACTGCAGAATTTCATTTGGAGCTCAATTACAGGGCGAAGTGAGGCGAATTACATTGATTTCAATGTACTTCACCTTAAAATTGGTGCAGAAGTGGTTGGGGGAAGGCAGAATAACGCAGTCATTGGTTTCAATGGACTTCGTGTTCCTCATTATGATGCGAAGTACTCCGTTTCACATTGTGGAGTTCTCCGCAGATTCCGCGTTACTCAGTGAATCACTTCACTGAGCAAACTGGGGCCGCTTCTCCCACCACTACTTACAGTACTGTAACTCACATGCTGTACTGGAAGGAACATGAATGCCTATGGCTGTACTTCCCCAAAGAGCTGTAGCACAGAACTCCCCAACTTAAAAACACTTATTAATGTGTACAATGGTGGAGTGGTGAAGCCTGGGGAGATACTACAAAACATGCTTACAATACATCCAAGTAACTAGTAAAAAAATTAATGTTGCGATTCGTGACGTGATCGTGAATCGTCATTTGTGACCGTGATGATGATGAAGAGCATGATTCTGAGTCAATGGTGTGAGATAACCAATATGGAAATGCATTAGGAATGCGAATGCCTACAGCTATACTTCACCAATGAGCTATAGCACAAACTCCCCGACTTAAAAACGCTCATTAAAGAGTAAAATGGTGGGGTGGTGAAGCCTGGAGAGATACTACAAAACATGCTTACAACACATCCAAGTAACTAGTAAAAAAATGAATGTTGTGATTTGTGGAGTGATCGTGAATCGTGATTTGTGACTGCATTTGTGATCGTGATGATGAAGAATGCGATTTGTATCACGAGTGACTCGTGACGATGGTCCTGACTTAGAAATGCATATTAATGAGTACAATGTTCATGCAGAATTATGCACCACACCTGTCCAGTACTCTGAAGGGAAGCCAAAGAAACAACTGTGACTTAAGTTACAGATGGAGATTGGGCCCTAAAGAGATGCAAATGCACAGACAGATGAAGATTGCACTGCGCACTGGAGAGATCCAGATGCAAATGCACAGCACCTAACTGGTGCTCACCATCAGAAATTCAAATCTGGAAAAGAATACCTTTGCCGGTTGGGGTGGGCTGCGGGGGAGGGGGGCAGTGTACTGCACTGCTGCAGTAACAGTCACTAGTACTAGTACCAGTAAAGATACCACAAAGAAGTACAAAATCACACAGCTGCAGTGGACAGCAGGTTTACATTGCTGAAATTATTATGTGGCACAATAAAAGGTGTCTGATTTGATGACACGCGTCATACACATACTCACACACACACTAAGTAATGCGTAGCAAATTGAAAACTTCAGTAATACAACCACATATTTTAAACAAACTAAAATTGTGCACTGCTGCACCACAACAATCAGCAAAAAAATGGCAAGAATTATTGAAAATATTACTGTGTGTACATTAACACAGTTATACAAGAAAAATATCACCAAAACAGAAAGCACTGTCTTTTTCTCCAAGTTAATCCACCTACACCACAGATACACCCCTCCACCAAAGCACACTTCCACTGTTTCTCAGTTCACAGACTGAATGTTGTACATTAACATTCAAACTCCTCACACAAACAATAAACGCTCTATGACATGAGCACAGGAGGGTTACCTATAATCGATGAACTAAAGTTTCAGCAAAAAAAAAAAGACTCTAAAAGGTTTTATAACAGCTTTTAGAAGGTTTGAATCGCAGAGAACTCTCAGAGCAGATCGTCTCCTACAGCTTCCTACACAAACTACCACAAACTGAGGCTGTGCAGAACAATCTAGAGCCTATGTGACCTGAAATCCCATGAATCACTGCAAAATTCACCTTTGGAGCTTAAAAACAAGGTCAAATGAGGCGAAGTACATTGTTTTCAATGCACTTCACCTTAAGAATTGTGGAGTAGTGGTTTGGGAAGGCGGAGTAATGCAAAGTCATTGTTTTCAATGGACTTCTCGTTACCCATTATAACGCGTAGTACTCCGCTTCGCATTGTGGAGCACTCCGCAAATTCGCCTTCACTCCGCGAATCACTTCATGGAGCAAATTGGGGCCACTTCGCCCATCTCTACTAGCATCCTGTTAGCCTTTCCCACTGCTTTGTCACACTGCCCAGTAGAGATGTATGAAGTTGGCAAACTTTGCTCTGTGAAATAATTTACAAAGTTTGCCAAGTGGTAAAGTTTATGGCAGGTGAAGTGCCACTTTTTCAGACAAAGTTAAGATGAAGTTAAAGTGAAGTTGCAACTTCGCCTTAACTTCACCAGACTTCACCTCAAAAAGTTCCATTTCCTAAAGAAAATTCAATGTGAAGTGGCAAAGTAGTGAAGTGAGAAACTCAAAAAGTTATATGCAAAGACAAATTTCACAAATTCACCAGAACTTCACCAGCGAAATAATACTTCACAACATCTCTACTGCCCAGCTACATTGAGGTAATCAGATATGATGATCCCTAGATCTCTTTCTTGCTTAGTGACTGTAAGCCCCACTTCCCCATCTTATACACAGCCACTGGGTTATGCAGCCATAAGTGCATAACCTTGCACGTTTTGGCAGTAAAACCCAGCTACCACCTCTAGACCATTCCTCTAGTTCCCTGAGATCTTTCCACCCCTCCCTGAGTGTCAACCATGTTGCAGATTTTTGTACCATCCACAAAGAGACACACCTTAACCACAAGCTCCTCTGCAATGTCACTTATGAATACATTGAAGAGGACCAGTCCCAGCACCATGCCCTGTGGCACCCCACTAGACACTCCCTTATTGCCTGAGTGGCTACCATTTACCACCACCCTTTGCCTCCTAACCCTTAACCAGTTTGATACCCAGCATGTCACTTTCTCCCCCACCCTTAGACTACTTCATTTTTTAACTAGCCTCCTGTGGTGTGACACAGTGTTTAAAGCCTTACTAAAGTCCAGAAAGGCCATGTCCACTGTTTCCCCTTGATCCACTCCTTAGCAACCCTGTCAAAGAAATCTATGAAATTAGTTTGACATGACTCCCCATGAAACCATGCTGTCAGCTGTCCGACAGCCCTTTTGCCTCCAGGTGCACCACAGGTCTCTCCTTCATTAGTGTTTCTCTTAACTTCCCCACCACTGATGTGAGACTGAGGGGTCTGAAGTTACTAGCATCCTGCCTACCACCACTTTTGTGCAGTGGCACCACATCAGCCCTGCTCCAGTCTTCTGGAACTTATGCCATCTCCACCGAGGTGCTTAAAAGCACTGCCAAAATGGTGGCCAGCAGTGTGCTTAGTTCCTTTAGGACCCTTGGAATGAATCCCATCCAACTCCATTGCCTTATTCTCCTTTAAGGCTTCCAATCACTTTGGAGCCTCACCACCAAGAATGGACTTGTGTCCACACCCCCGGTGCTTACTGCAGCATGCTGTTTCATCTCTCCCCACCACCATTTACCATCAAAACTGAGTAGAAGAAATCATTTAGTATTTCCGCTTTCTTTTGATCTTCCTCTTCACAGTCCCACCTGCCCTCCTGATTCTCATTATCACACCTCTTGTCTTCATCTTTTCTACCACATACCTGAAAAAACTCTTGTCCCCTTTTCTGACCTCCTTAGCTAGCCTCTCCTCTGGTATTGTGTTTGCTGCCCTCACCGTCCTTCCTGCCTGAGCTGCCTCCCTTTGTTTTCCCAGGTATACCTCTCTATCATCATCCTTCTGGGTTTTCTTATTCTTTCTAAATGCTGTTTTCATCTCCTTCTCTGCTTTTCTGACCTCATTAGAGAAACATAGCAGCCTCTTCCTCCTCTTCCCCTTGCTCACTTCCTTCATACAGAATGTCATTGCCTGGGCTATACCCTCCATAATTTATCTCCATTGAGCCCCCATGCCCCCTTTGCCTTCCCCTATCAAAACATTCTCTGAGGGAGTTTCCCATTTCTTTAAAATCTGCCCTTCTGAAGTCCAGAATCTTAATCTTAGTGTGTTTTTTTCTGTCCTATCTGTATGCCAAACCACACAGTACGGTAATCACTTGTACATGGGGGACTACCCACTGTAATGTTTACAATGCTGTCTCTGTTTGTGAGTACCAGGTACAGCACTGCCCCATCCCTAGTGGGTTCTCAAACCAGCTGCCTGTAAAATGCCCCTTGTATGGAGTCAAGTATGGCCCTACCTCTTCATATAACTGAGGTGAGAATGCCACAAAGTAAATCCAGCAGATTAAAGTACCCGTAATCAAACCCCCCCCCCCGCTGGTCATTTTTCTAATAGCTTCCCCCAGGGCTCTGTCTAAATCCTCTCCCTATGTCAAAGGCCTGTACATCACCCCGTGTGAATAATGGCCCCCGATGCCATCTCAAGACTGACCCATAGTACCTCAAGCCCGTCAATGTCCTCCTGTTGCACCTGTATCTCAGTGGCTCTTATACCCTCCTTCACATATAAACAACTCCTTCACCTTTCCTCCCTGAACTAGGTGTAGTCAGGGATGGCCACTTCCCAGCTGTGATTGTCCATGCACCATGATTCCATTATGGTCACCAGATCTACAGTAGGTCTGCCTCTGCAATGATTGCTTCAAGATCAGGAGTTTTGTTTCACAGACTCCTTGCATTGGCACATAAGGCTTTCCATTTTCTTCATCCCTTTCTCTCTCTTTAACCTACCTTCCCCTCCTGCTTCCCCCCGTGACCGCATGTTACCCCACTCCTGTCCTCCCCTGTTACGTTGTTCTCCTGCCTTCCCTCTTTCACATCTCTTCCAACTGAGTTTATTCTTCCATACATGCCTGCCCTGCCTTTCTCTTTGCTTCTATCAACCGTCAAGGAATTTCTTCTCCTTGGGTTAATCTTCCCTGTTGCACTAGTCTCTGGGAGGCAATCTCTGCCATCCTCAGTCTTTCTGCCTCCCCCTTTATCTAGTTTAAATGTTCATCAAAGTAGCATTTAAACCTTCAAACCAGGACTGCCATTCCCCTCCTGGAAGGATGTAGGCCAGCTCCCTTGCTCAGGCCTCCATCCCCACAGGTGTGATCCCAAACCCTGATGTAGCCAAAGCCCTCCTACCTGTACCATGCCTTCAACCACTCATTGAAGGACCTGGTACAGGGTTCCCTAGCTTTCCCCCAACCATAAATGGGCATCACCTCAGTGAAGGCCACTGTGTGAGCAACCTGCTTCAGGCCCCTTCCCAGCTCCCTAAATCTATCCTGCACACCCGTACAGCTTCCCTTGCTAGATTGCTCATCCCAGGTGGACAACATCCTGCTCCCTTCCTACCCTCTCTTCCCTGGTTATCTCCAAGATCCACCCTGTAGCCCTCCCCACTGATTCACTTTGCATGCATTGTATTAATCTTTCTCCACTTTCCCCTGCCCTGAAATCAATCACCCTGACTATGAAGTCCCATACCAGCAACTGCCTCCTCCTTGGCTGGGAGACTCTTCCCCCTCCTTGGGACCTGTTCCCATGAGAACCCCCACCTCCTCTCTTACTCTCACCTCAGATGCCTCCTCTTGGCTTCCCCATCCCACCAGAATGGTGAAGGAATTGTGTAGCAGTAAGGTCTGAGTACTCTCCATCCTTCCTCCCCCACCCTCCCGGAGCCACCAAGGTCCAGCCGCACTGCCCCTTATTGGCATCCTTTGAGGGAGTTACAGCAAGCTAGATGGACCCTGGGTGAAGCAGATGGTGCCCTTGCACTCGTGCCAGTTTGGTCTGGAGTCCAGCAACCTCTGCTCTCAGCCCAGAGAGGTGCCTGCATATGGGACAACACCTCAGTCTCCAGAACATGTCTCTGATGATTGCAGCCCTGCACCCATTACACTGCACCACTCCCATGCCTGATGATATGTTTATCCTTCTGACCTTTTGCTTCCCTGCCTTTCTCTTGCCTTTGGGCTTCCCTGATCACTAACCCACTCTCTTGGCATCCCTTCAGCTTTCCCCTTCCAAGTTTATGTTTGACCCCTTACCCTAGACAGGGGTTTCCTACTGTATAAGTTCCTTTTTTCGTCCCTTGGTAATTTAGGATAGTTGGCTTCCTATATTCACTTTCTCCCCCATCCTAGATAGGGTATTGCTGCAATTCATACCCTACTGTGTGTTTCAGTTGCCCTTAGCTTGACCTTTGCAGGTCTTACTCTCCCTCCCCTACACCATTGTTTACCCTATCTCACTGACAGTATACCCTTTTAAACAGACAGCAACCAGTACACAGGTGGTATACCTTACCTTACTGGACTGGCAGAGTTCCCTGCATGCCTGCTGTTGCCTCCTGATGCCTGCTGATGCCTAAGACACCAATCTTACTCCTGTTCCACTCCTTTGCTGTTCCACTCACTCACTGTATCATAAACATGCTGGGCATCACATCATCACATATGTTGTGCTGGAGCTGTAGCAGACTTAGCTACATCATCACATACATTGTGCTGAACCCTTACCAGACTTTGTATTTGGCCCTACTGGCCACCCAGAAAGCAGCTACAGCATCACACACATTGCTTCAGACCTATAGCGGTCTTAACAACTGACCCTGGAGACCACTCAGGAAGCAGTTGTATCATCACATACAATAGTGCCAGACCTGTAGCAGACTTAATAAGTGGCCCTGGAGGCCACTGGCAAAGCAGGTACATCATTATGTGCATTGCACCATACCTGTAGTAGAGTTTGCAAATTTTCAAATGGTCATAATGTGGCCAGTTCTTAAATTTTATGGCCAAACTTGGTGGTTTGCTTATATACGCCCTCTCCTCACAGTCACTTCAGTGGTGAAAGATAATCACCCCAAATGGGTTTTTGGGTGCAGAGAAACATAGCTAAAGCAATTCCCCAAGTTTGATCCAACAATATTAAAAATATTTTTTATTCGTAGGGTGATAGTACCACAATTACTCGGAATACAAGTGGAGAGGGGTGCATCAAGAAAGACAGAACTCACAGGGCTGAAGCTGCCAGAGGACACTCCCCCCCTCATCAACAAATGATCTCCCATGTGCTCCATTTCAGGGATAAGCAAGAGCTGCAGGCATATCCAAAAAAGAAGGTGCTAGTATATGAAGGTGTGAAGTTATACTTGCACCAAGACTTGTTGCTGCAGCTCCAGAAAAAAAGGAAGGCATTTGCAGGGTGCTGCATAGCCTTAGTGTGCAGAAAATGTATGTTTTTGTTTGTGTACCCACCAGCTGACCATATCTGACATGAGGGGGCAAGCTTCTCCTTCTAGAAAGCTAAAAAGAGAAGGCATTCTGAGAAGACCTCAATAAGTGAAATGGCTAAGGCAGAAAGAAAAGAAGAAATGGGCAGATTTGTCAGACCAACAGTGGGTTTGCAATCTGACTGTGTAGCCTGTGGGACCATCTGAGAATACCCCCTGCCACATGTGTTACCCACTGTGAGTCAGATCTGCCATTGAATTAACTGTGAGTACTTTATGGTTTTGTTAAGGGACTGAGAAATTTTGGCTTGGTGTGGTGGAGACCCTCCATGGCTTGGACTTAGTGTGGCAAGATAAAACTTTTGTACTGAGCTCGAAACTAGAGGGACAGAATCATCTTAATAGGGCAGACTTCACTATGTGCAAAGTAGCAGGTGACTGGAGAGGGGACTAGCCACATTGCAGTTGGAAGGGTGGTTTCTAGTCACACTGGAAGAGGGCCAATGAGCAGAGGAAGTGACAGTGAGGAGATCAGTGGGGTCTGATCCCGGGGGCTCAGTGGGGGGACTGGTGATTAATTTCTAGAGGCACAGTGTGGTCACTGATCACCCCTGTGGGAAACTCAACTTGAAGAGGATGAATCAGCGCTGGTTCCTTCTCCCTGAGATGATGCAGTCTCAGTACAGCAAGTGGCCTCACTTAACATATGTGATGATCCATGGTGGGCCTGGACTCCTTGGGTCTTGCAGGGGGGCCAGGGTGACACAGTTCAGAATCCACATTGGCAGTGGTCTCTGGGTCCCCTCTGCATAAGCTGGACTGGGGGGACCAAGAAAGCTGCCACACCATGCCCTAATGGAACAAAATGGGGGCAGAACCATACAGAGGTACAAAGAAATACTTTGCTACTCAATCCCATCACTGTTCGCAATATGAAATGTAACATGCTGCTCAGATTGCAATGTTTTAAAGTCACTTTAAGCTAGTATGTGCTGGAGGGAGAATGGTGGGAGATGGGGGAGGGGCAGACACAGCAGGAGTTAGGCTGTTCATGACATACAAAATGTGGAGCTGGTAAGAAGGAAACGGTTTTGTTATTATTTGTTGTAGTTGTCAAGCCCTGACAGTTTCAGGGCTCCTGCCTGTTATCTGTATGTGTGCTACAGTATATGTTCATTTTGAGGTGCATGGTTCTTTACATGGTGAACAGGAGCGACTATATGGAGGTAGGAGTATGGCGGCAGGGAAGGAGCTGGGTAGGCATGCACACTGTTTGTCAACCATTCTGATGGGTAGGAGCTTACTGTCCTGAAGAAACAGACTCCACAGGCAGTAATGCTGCAGGAGACAAACCTGATGGGAGAGAAGCATAGGAAACTAGTGGGATGCTGGGTGAGGCATGCTATGCTGTTCCATATTGTTCACATAAGAGAGGGGTGGTGATACTGCTGCATAAGACCTTCCTTATGCTGGTTATCAGGGTGTTAGTAGACCCTGGCGAGGGCCGATATGAGTTTATACAAGCCACACTGTATAGAAAGGTGTCGTATGGCAGTGTATATGCACCATCAGTTTATGACCCTGATTTTTATCATGGCTGCTAAATATTCTATAAACTGAGCAGTTCAATAACCTGGTGATGGGAGGGATCTTAATTCGGTGATGCAACCCAACCTGGGCCATTCAGTGGTGGGGGGGGTTGAACAACATGAGGGAGAAGTGAGCAGAAAAAAGCAGGGCATGTGGATCCGAATATGTTGGACACATGGCACATGACTAACCCTGGAGCCCGGGAGTACACATTCTTCTTGAATCCACATAAAATATGATCCACGTTGGATTACATTTACCTCACCAGTGAGTAATATGGTAAGGTGAGAGAGGTATCCCACAGCCGTATATATAGTATGTCTCAGATCACGAAATGGTGGTGGCAGGGACCAAAGAGGGTAGAGCAGTTGGAGATTCTCTATGTATCTACTGGCTAAAAAATAGTTTAAGAATTATTTTAAGGAGCAGTGGCAAGTGTATACACAGACCAATCTGGCCACAGCACCACCCAAGGCAATATTCTGGGAGGCTGGGAAGGCCTACATAAGGGGGGGTTATCATCAGTTATGTGGCCAATGTCAAATAGCAAAAGAGAGAAAAGCAAATTAAGTTGTAGAAGGCCCTGAAGGACCTGTAAAGGAAGGCTGTGGAGTTCAGATGGAGTGTTGGGCAACTTGAGAGCTGAACAGGAAGCTCTGAAACTTTTATTAATGGGGGAGACTCGTACATTCCTATTTTTGTGCACCAACAGGTGTAAAAACAGAGTAATAAGCCCAAGGACTTATCTGAAGGGCCCTCATGCCCCCCAAAAACTTTTAGCACTGACTGACAGGGCAATCCTGACTTCCTAACCCTATTTACTTTTCAACCCCCTTTCCTCTCCATCCCCCATCCACTCAGAGAATTAACAGTACATAAACTGTGCTCCATCATGTTCCCATAATTTAACTACCCTTTCCCTATTTAACCTAAAAGCATTATTTTTTTTATGTCTTTTTTGACCTCAATTTAACCTTTTCCATCTATGATTGACCTCCTAACTATTCTCCTAGTCTTACAATAGGCAATATTAGTTAAAACTAACCCTGAGCTGAATAGGATGGCTACTGCGAACAATATTATTTCATGGTAAAATACAAAGTTCTTAATATAAAAATCAAATGAGTTACATTATTTTAACATACAAATATACTAGCATCAACTCTTTTTTTCTGAAAAAAGTTGTTGTGTCTAACATTTGATTTTGTATTAACACTTTTTTTTTTACTTTAGCTTGAATATGTGTGTATCACTTTAAATTCACTTGTATAAATGAACACCGGTGTAAATCACTCCTTTAGATTTGCCCCTATTAGAAGGCCCACTGAAGGGCTGAGGTGTCAGGGGCTACTGTTTCTTTTCAGGCACTTTTGCCAATAAACTGAGCATTTGCTCTCTAATTTGCTTAAACCATGAGTGCTGAGACTTTTTTGTACTTTTGTGTCTCAAACTTGCTTTGCTCTGGCACCACCACAGCCTGTGTGCACCTTTCATTGTTACTTTAACATAAGAGAAATAAGTCATATAATGTAGCTTGCAGGGAGGACTAGGTTGTGAGTTCAGGAGATAACATCTGCAGCAGCTCTTCACTGAAACTAACTTTTTTGAACAGGCAGTGAATTAAGGGTTACAATATGACTTGTAATCTTCAAACGAAGAACTTACAGATCTGATTTTTGGCATGAGGCTGATTGAGGATATGGTGATCCAAATTTTGAATTTATTTATGCCAAAAATGTTGGCCTCAGTCTCTCTTTAAATTATCTACAACAAAAAAATAGTCTTTATGAGTCTTTCAATTTTGGAAATTTTCATTAAACCACATTGACTTTTACAATGTATATCTGATATAGTCATTAAGTCACTAGAAGAAGTTTGTTCCCAGATAAAGGTATGAATTATCTTTAAACAGAAGGAAATTGGTTTATGCGCCCAATATAAAATCAGTATCTGTTTAGCAAAATATAAATGTCAGTGTCAAATGTCATGGATTTGGGGGGGTTGGAGGTGTGCACTAGTCCATTCGCAAAAGAAAGGGTCCTACAAGAGCTCGATAAGCTTAGGGTGGACAAGGCAATGGGACCTGATGGCATACATCCCAGGGAACTAAAGGAGCTAAGGGTGGAACTAGCAGAGCCATTATCAGAACTGTTTAGTGAGTCTCTGAGCACAGGACAGGTCCCAGAAGACTGGAGAAGGGCTCATGTGATCCCACTCCACAAGAGTGGTAGCAGGGAGGAGGCAGGGAACTACAGACCAGTCAGTCTTACCTCAGCAGCGGGCAACATTATGGAAATACTCCTTAAGGAAAGGATAGTGCAACACCTGAAATCCACAGGAGCACAGGATCCAAGACAGCATGGGTTTACAAAAGGAAGGTCCTGTCAAACTAATCTCATAGATTTCTTTGACTGGGTAACCAGAGTGGTGGACCAAGGGGGAGCAGTTGATGTTGCCTACCTTGACTTCAGCAAAGCTTTCGATACTGTTCCACATAGAAGATTGATTAATAAGCTGGGCAGGCTCGGGATGGGTTAGACGTTGGTCAACTGGGTGGCAAACTGGTTGGTGGTCAGAAAACAGAGAGTGGTGGTAACGGTATACAGTCAGAAGAGATGCAAGTCACAAGTGAGGTACCTCAGGGGTCAGTCCTGGGGCCAGTCCTCTTCAATATCTTTATCAGTGACACTGAAGATGGACTGGAGGGTAAGGTTTGTCTGTTTGCAGATGACACCAAGATTTGCAACAGAGTAGATGGTCCAGATGGGGTGGGCAGAATGAGAAGAGATCTGGATAAACTAGCAAAATGGTCAGAAGAGTGGCAACTAGGGTTTAATGCAAAGAAGTGCAAGATCATGCAGATAGGGAAGAGAAACCCTGAAGCCACCTACAGGCTGGGAGGGGAGTTGCTGGCAGTCACAAAGGAAGAAAGAGACTTGGGCGTCATCATCACTGATGACCTGAAATCATCCAAGCAGACTACTAAAGCAGTAGGTAAGGCTAGTGGGATGTTGGGGTGTATTAGTAGGGTATCACAAGTTAGGGAAGAGGAGTACAATCCCTCTTTACAAGACACTGGTTAGGCCCCATCTGGAGTACTGCATGCAGTACTGGAGGCCACACTCACAAGGACATTAACCAAACTTAGGCAGTCCAGAGAGAGGGCAACAAAATGGTGCAGGGACTGCATCAGAAAACATATGAGGACAGATTAACTGAGCTCAACAACACGATACCCGAGAGCAAAGGAGGGAGAGAGGTGATATGATTGAAACATTTAAACACCTTAAGGGCATTAACAAGGTGAAAGAGTCTAACATGTTTCAATATAAGAAAAATAGCAGGACAAGAGGATACAGCATGAGATCAGAGGGAGGCCAATTAAGAGGTAATGTGAGGAAGTTCTTTCTCACAGAAAGGGTGGTGGATGCATGGAACGACCTACCTCAGTAAGTGGTGGATATGAATACAGTGTAGGGGTTCAAACAGGCATGGGATAGGCATAAGGGAGCAATACAGATGAGTATGAATAGATAGGCCATTGACAGAGCAAAGGTCAATGGCACATTCATAAGGTAGAAAGAGATATGGGCAGACTGGATGGGCCTTGCAGTCCTAATCTGCCGTCAACTTCTATTTTGGATTTGAATCTTATTTGTTTATTTTAGCTGACCCTTACGGGGGAAAATGTTCACTAGATTCAGTTTGAATATTTTGATTGTCAAAGACTATGAAAGGTACTGTATTTAAGACATATCATTCTAATGGATTATGTAGCTTTTTAAGATGCTGCCAGTGTGGTATGCACAGCCAAAGGAGCCATTGAGGACTTAGAGGCCTTACCCTCTGGTAGCTAAATTCTTAATGCTACATCAAGAGGTGCCACTGAGTTGATCTGTATGGCTAAAGTTTATCCCAGAGAACAGGGTATTTTTAACCAAATGTCAGAAAAAGAAGGACCGCACCCAAGTCAAGGGATCTACCCTCATGATGTGGACTTCACAGAAGTAAAACAAGACTGCTGACTTAGAGGGAAGGGGAGTCCTGGAGCCATGCTGTGGTCATGGCAGGCATGTGTCTAAGTGCAGAAGCAGTGGGAGGCTGATGGTGAAGTCTAACGGCCAAGAGTACAAAGAAGAATTGAAGCAGTGGCAGAGGAATAGCCAGTGCAATGGCACAGGGGCCTACACACTTATGGAGCCCATTAACAGATTTGCCCCAAAAATAAATAAATTTAAGCTCAACACAGCAGGGCAGCCACATCACCATGACAGCCAGCACTGCAGGTGGCAGCAGTGTCACAAATGTCAGGTCACGGGTCAGGAAAGCATTAGCTGGAATCTGGCACAACAGAGAGAGAGAACTACTGTACTGTAACAGTGTTGGTAACTTACTTACTGTTATTGTTGATGCTGTATTGTGGGGCGCCGAGTCTCTGTTGTGGGTGAGGCATGGGCAGCTGCTTATGGAGATGGATATGGTGGTTTGGTCATGGGATGAGCTGGGATGGGATCAGCTGATTGGCAACACGGTGCAGTTTTCACTTAGCCACCACAGGAACTCACACACACAAGCAAGAAAAGGGCAGCCAGGGGTCCTTCATTGAGCTGCACCACATGATGGACTGGCTGACACCTGATTGGACAGGGGCACTATCAGTCAGTCTGGGGTAGTCAAAGCTAGTACTTGTGTTATGCAGCGAGGCTGAGTGAGCTTTACTTGGTCACCATTGTGTGGGGGGGGGCTAGTAGTAGAATCTCTAGTTGCTGGCAGGCTTTTTTGGTGCCAAGTCAGAGAGTGAAAAGGAATTGAATTTAAGAGAAAAAAAAAATGAATAAACTAAGATAAGTGTAGTGTGGACAGCTGGCAGCACAAGGCTGTCTGACTGAGTGAGAGTGAGTCACTGAACTACAGACTTGGAGTCGACAGGGTCATGGCTGCGTAGCCGGTGCAGCAGCAGCCTTTGTCTCAGTCTCAGTCAACTGTGACCTGGGCCCAGCTGGCCAGAGGTGGCCAGTAGTGCTTGTAGCTGCTGCCTGAGCTAACTCTACTACTCTTCCTCCATGTGTTAGGCAGCCACCCCTTGGCCACACAGTGTAACAGCATAGTCGGGAGGCAGGCAGGCCACAAGGGTCTGTGTTGAATTGGCAATGGCATGTTCAATGTGTATAAATAAGTGTTATACTCCTTGATATTTGAGGGAGGGTGAAGGGGGTGTAAATAGGAACTAGAAAGAAAAACTCGAGGGGGGGCCCAAAATTACACTGGGTACTGGGGCCCATCTTTCTCTTCTTCTGTCACTGAATTGAAGCATAGCAAGGCTGAACAACTGACTGAGGGTATGGCATGCCAACTGAAACAGGAACTGAGACTGAATGATAAGTGCCTGGAACTGACTGGTATGGATAACAATGATAATGGCAGATGCACACCAACTAATTTCATAAAGAAAGGGCAATTTGGAATAAGTAGCAAAGGCAGCACAGCTGCTTGCAGTAGTTGAAACAATATAGAGCAGCAAAAGGAAAATGCAGAAGGCATGCTGATACAACATGTAAGCTAAAGAGCCAGGCTTCAGGGAATGACAAGTAAATGAGCAGAACTAGCTGAGAGACTGCGAGGCGCTAGGTACCAGAGTCAGAGTTGGGACTGTGAGCAGCAGTTTGAACAAGGGCACTAGGACCCTGATGCAGCAACCAGGTGGAGGAGCTGCAGAGAGAAAGCAGGCCTGAAACATGGCCTTCATGTACAGCAAAGCATTGAACTGTACAGATAAAAAGGTAGTTGAGTAACCAGGTGAAGGGACTACATGAGCCGTGAGGTGGGAACTCTGCCAAATAAAGGGGAAAGCAGTTGAAGCAAGAAGACAAATGCCGCAGTAGGTAGTGGCATCAGCAAGCAGGGGAAGAGCCCATAAAATACATAAGGACACACAATGCTATGAGAGATTAAGGACAGAAGGGAGCTGGGAGCGAGCAGCCAGCAAGACTGCCAGGAGAAGGAATGGAGGGGAAAGGATGCCAGAGCCGCCACAAGACACAACTGGTATGAGCCGGGTGGGAGAGAATTACAGCCACACATTGGCAACAAAAAATTCCAAGCATCCAAGAGATGACTGGATATGTATATTTTTACCTGCATGGAGGGGGCTGCCATGTAACCTGCTGCCCCTTCAAATTACAGGCAAAGACTTTTAATTTTTGTGAGCAAAAGCTGTAAAAATAACCAATGGTACATGCCTGCAAATTATATCTAAAATTAAACCTGGGAATATTTATCAAAACTGGTTCTGGCCACAAACTACAACATGATTGCACTGTGCTGGATAATTCAGCCAGGACCCCACTTAAGTGTTGCTCTTCTCCTTGGAGTACATATACAATACTCCAATCAGTTACTGTCTAACAGTTGCAAAAGCAGTATGGAGTACAGAACAATTTGTATTAAACTCAAAACCAAATTGTTGGGTTTGCATTTTTTTTAAAGTTGGCAACGCACTGGTAACTTGTAATGTGTTTTTTTTTTAACACAAAGAGCTCAACAACTTTTACAAAATGCTTTTTGTGACTCAACTGGGATACATCTGTGGTTCTGGCAAAATGCAACATAGAACCAAGTTATAGCTCTTACACAACAGATTTAATTTTTTAACTGCTTTTTATTTACTTTATTCCAAGTGAGGATGTATCCCATGTCTGCCACTGGGTCCAGACCCCCCACCCTCCCCCAGAATCCACAGCTATGACACTATGTGGAACTCACAAGGACCTACCACCCTGCAAATAATTGCCACAGCCACTAAGACTGACTTCCCCAGCTACCTCAGAGATCGCTGAATTCATAAAAAGCATTATATTCTCTAGTTCCTCCAAACACCGTGGACACACCAGGAGCCTGCACTACCATTCATTTAAGCCTTACTGGAAGCATCTGCTGAGAAGGATAATAATCATACTTCAACTATTGTCAGGGAACGTGTTCCCAGGCCAGTGATTAATAAGGCACATGGCAGCATTAAAATTTCTTCAATCAATATCGGAAGCCTGTTGCCAAAATTTCCCCCGTTTCAGGCCTGAGTGGTACAGCACAAACTGGACATTATCTCTATTACTGAATCATGGCTATAGAAACATAGACTTTGATGGCAGATATGGATTGCTTGGCCCATCTAGTCTGCCCATTTCCCTACCTACAGGATAAGCTGCAGATCCTATTTAACCAACAGCCTATTTCTTCCTACCCACCACAAAAATTGCCTTATGTCTGT
Source organism: Neoceratodus forsteri (assembly GCA_016271365.2). NCBI lineage: Eukaryota > Metazoa > Chordata > Ceratodontiformes > Ceratodontidae > Neoceratodus > Neoceratodus forsteri. The sequence continues at coordinate 657,320,232 of CM028132.1, forward strand.
CCCATGCATTCTTGAATTCTCCCACAGTTTTAGATCCCACAACCTCCTCAGGAAGGCTGTTTCATGTGTCCACCATCCTCTCTGTGAAAAAATACTTCCTTAAATTGCCCCTGAGCCATCCCCCCTCTATCTTCATATTGTATACCCTTGTTCTTGCACATCTTTTTTTCTGAAAGATGCTACCCTCTTGGACTTTGTTGATTCCACTTAGGTACTTTAAAGTTTCTATCATGTCCCCCGCTCCCTCCTTTCCTCAAGGGTATACATATTAAAACTCCTTTAGTCTCTTCTCATATGGCTTCTCTTGCAGACCCTGCACCATTTTAGTTGCCCTCCTCTGGACTGCCTCCATCCTGTCTATGTCCTTGTGGAGATGGGGTCTCCAGAACTGGATGCAGAACTCCAGATGGGGTCTCACCAACTGTCTGTACAGAGGGATAATAACCTTCTGTTTTCTGCTAGTGATGCCTCTCCCTATACATCCCAGTATACCCCCAGCCCTCCCTACTGCCTTCTCACATTGCTTGCTTACCTTAAGGTCATCTGATATGATTACCCCCAGGTTCCTTTCCATTTTTGTTGTTGTTACTACCTCCCCCCACTGTGTAATGTTTCCCTGTTTTTTTTTCCCAGGTGCATTATTTTGCGCTTCTTTGTATTGAATCCAAGCTGCCATACTTCTGACCATTCTTCCAACCTTGCCAAGTCCCTTCTCATCCTTTCCACGCCTCCTTGTGTATCAGCCCTGTTGCAGACCTTTGTGTCATCTGCAAAGAGGCATACTTTTCCTTCCAGTCCCTCTGCAATGTCACTTATAAAGACATTAAAAAGGACTGAACCCAGTACTGAACCCTGTGGTACCCCACTAGCAACTCCTCTTTCTTCAGAGTGGACTCCATTTACAATTACCTTCTGTGTCCTGTTGTCCAGCCAATGTTCTACGCAGGCTACCACCATGGGACCCACTCCTAGGCTGGTTAACTTGACTATTAATCTTTTGTGTGGGACTGTGTCAAATGCCTTGCTAAAGTCTAGGTAGGCCATGTCCACAGCCCCTCCCTGGTCTGCTAATTTGGTCACCCAGTTAAAGAAATCAATTAGATTTGTCTGACATGACCTTCCTGCTGTGAACCCATGCTGCCTTGGGTCCTGTGCCCCACTGGCCTCTAGGTACTCAACAATTCTTTCCTTCAGAAGTGATTCCATCACTTTCCCTACCACAGACGTCAAACTGACAAGTCTGTTGTTTCCTGCCTCTGTCTTGCTCCCACTTTTGTGAAGGGGAATCACATCCGCCTTCCTCCAGTCCTCAGGTACCACACCATCCTCCCATGATTTGTCAAAAAGGGTAGTCGATGGTGTCACTAGTTCTTTCCTTAATTCTTTTAGAATTCTGGGGTGAATTCCATCAGGACCCATTGCTTTGTCCACCTTCAGTTTTAGGAGTTCTTTCAGAACCCTTTCTTCTGTGAAAGGACTGGGATCGACCCACCTATCCAGAGTGCTTCTGTTAATTGGATTAGGCACCTCCCCCATCTTCTCTTTTGTGAATACTGAGCAGATGTATTCATTCAGTATCCCTGCTTTTTCACTGTCCCTCTCTGCCCACCCACCATCCATTCTATTCAGCATCACTATCCCTCTCTTTGTCTTTCTACGCTCCCTGATATACCTATAAAAGGTTTTATCCCCCTTCTTAACCGAGCTGGCTATCTTTTCCTCAGTTTGGCCCTTTGCTATTTTGACTACCCTCCCTGCTTCCTTCTGCCTTAACTGGTACAGTTCTCTGTACAGCTCCTTCTGTGTTTCCTTATACTTCCTAAATGCTATCTTTTTCTCCCTAACCTTCACTGCCACCTCTTTTGAGAACCATAGTGGCTTTTTCTTTCATTTTGATTTGTTTATTTGCTTCACACAAAGGCTTGTTGCCTATGAGATGGCAGTTTTGATGTTTCCCCATTGTTGCTCCACCCCTCCTTCTAGTCTGTTTGCTAGTGCTTTTCTAAGGCACTCTCCCATCTTGCCAAAGTCAACCCTCCTGAAGTCCAGAACCCTCACTTTTGTATGGCTTGACTCTGTAGCTGAGTTTATTGTGAACCACACTGTTTGGTGGTCACTTGTTCCCAGATGGCTACCCACTTCTAGATCTGAGATCCTCTCACTGTCCCCATGTGAGAGTATGAGGTCTAAGATTGCTCCCTCATGAGTGGGTTCCAAAACTAGCTGTCTGAGGCATGCCACCTGAAGGGCATCGAGAATGGCCCTGCTTTTGGATTTTGCTGCAGCAAAGGTGCTCCAGTTAACATCTGGCATATTCAGGTCCCCCATCAACAGTATCTCCCCTTTCTCTATCACCCAAAATACGCAATTCCTTGGTATCCCTTGATCGCTTCATTATTTTTCACCTTGATAGACTGGCCAAGCGTGGGGGTGGCTGTTTGGTCTACCTACTCAATGGACTGCAAGGACAGGTTATGCCAAATAGTCTGTCAACCAAGGAAGCTCAAATACTATCCATTAAGCTCACAATTGGTCAACAGAGAGAGGCTCTCCCTCTCAACAGCCTATCTACCCCCTAGTGGTCAAGGAGTAGGCATTGAGCAGTTTATTAACCTCTTTAAACAATCCAAGCAGAACTGGGAACATATCATTGTGGGTGACTTTTAACATTAATTGGCTGGCTCAGGACACCTTGACTATCAAAGACCATATTACTAGCCTTTACCTGACTCAGTTGGTGCCCGAACCAACCAGGCATAACTACCGCACTGGCACCTCCACCTTGATTGACTGGCTACTCACCACTCAACCTGAGCATGTAACCAACCTATCTGCGCTTCCTGATTCCCTAAGTGACCACTCAATTGTGTGCTTCACGTGGTCAAACAAGTATTAGAAAAGACCTCCTCAGTGCTCTAGGCACCGGTTGCTTAAAACAGGCCAACTGAATAACTTTAAGCAATTTCTAAAATTGGCAGACTGGACGCCCCTGGGCAGTAAGGGGGATGCTAATCAGGCTCTCGATTACTTTTCTTCTGTCTTTAATAATGCCTGTGACATCTTTGCACCTTTTAAATCCACTAAAGTGAAATGAGTCTCTAACCCATGGCTCTCGGGCCCCATCATTGAACAGCTGAAGCACAGGTACACTCTATGGCATAGGGCAAGGGCCTCTGGAAAGACGATTGATTATATAGACTTCAAAGGGGCAAGGAATAGATGCACTAGTCTAGTAGGGAGTGCAAAGGTGAACTATTACAAAGAAGAACTGATCAGGACCTGGGGGAATAGTAAACTTTTCTGGAACAACATAAAAACCATAGTCGGAAAGGAATCCAAAGCACATCCCGATCTGATTAATACTGAGTCTGGCACACTACAAGAACCAAAGGACATTGCAAATGCCTTCAACATGGCATTCACAGACCTCAACTCAATTCTACCCAGGAGTACATAAGTTACCAACCCTCTAGCAAGTACAACAATGGTGACTCATATCCAGCCCGTAACAACGGAAAATCTTTATTTTATTTTAAACAAATATCTGAGATGGTCGCCTTAAAATACATCAAAAGAGCCCTCGGCAAAACCAGGATTGCTGGTGATGTGCTGGACTTGAAACTCATCGCTGTCACCCTTGATGAAATAGTCACTTCCCACACCAAACTATATAATTTATCCCTGAAAGCAGGAGTCTTCCCTGATAAATGAAAAGTGGCACATGTCACCCCGGTACTGAAAAGTGGGAACAGGATGTGTCTGGGTAACTACAGACTGACCTCAATACTCCATCCTCTCTCGAAGGCCCTTGAAAGAATTATAGCAGATCAGGTGATGGAGTACCCAAACAAATATGATCTTCTGTGTACACAACAGCATGGTTTCAGAAAAAAACAAAGCACAGCCACTACTTTGGTAGAATACATCAGTCACCTGTATGATGCACTAGACAGCGGCTCGTCTGTGGGGTCTATTTTTATAGACCTTACAAAAGCCTTCGACACTGTCAGCCATCAGATACTCCTTGGAAACCTAGTGTCTCAAGACCTATCTTTTGATACAGTAAATTGGTTCAGCAGTTATCTGACCCACAGGTCACAATGCATGAAAATTGCGGGGGTTGCATCTGACCCCAAGGATGTGACCCTGGGGTGCCACAAGGGTCCATACTTGGCCCGCTGCTTTTCAGTCTTTTTATAAATTCACTACCCTCTACCTGATTGTCCAACATGGTGTTGTATGCGGATGATGCCGTCATTTCTGTACCTGGAGCTAGTGCTACTGAAACATCCACTGCCCTGCAAATTAACTTCAATAAGCTAGAATCATGGTTTGCCCAGGACAAACTACTACAAAACTATAAAAAAACCAAAATGATGCAATGCGCTTTATTGAGCAACAAAGGGAAAGCTGGCTCCCTGCTAGTCACTAGCAAAAAAGGAGATATGATTGAACTAGTACACTCATTCAAGTACCTTGGTATTCACCTCAATGACACTCTCTCCTTCACAGGCCACATAGACCACATCATCAGAGCAGCCAACGTCAAACTGGAGATTATCTACAGACACTGGCATTCAATGACCCCAGAGGCTTTGAACCTGGTAACCAGGAGCTCAATACTTGCCATAATTGATTACGGACTTATCTTCTACAGCATGGCAATGGACACAGCACTGAAAAGAATCAAGACACTATTGAACAAAGCCTGAGGGCTAGTCCTGGGAGTTAATCATTATACCCACATATGTTGTCTATATGGGAAAACAGGTTGGCTTCCCTTGGAACAAAGGACCCAGTACCAAGCCTGCCTACTCAGGAAGAAAGCAATGCTGGGTTTAACACCTGCCTCTATAGTCCATATCTTTCAACATATTAAATCCTCCAAAACACCAGGAGCTCAACTAAGGGCCCGCTACATGTCCCCTTTAGACACACTACGTTCACACAGTGTGCTCTATTCATCAGGGTGCCCAAATGGCTCAATGCCCTACCAATCTCTCTAGTTGATTGTGAAAAGAGAATTACATCTCCTACTAGCACAACTGAATCCCTGTGACTGCCTCCTTCTATCTGTGGACTCACATTGACTACTCAGGTTGCTCCCCACTGCCCTTATTTATCCCCCCTTCCTTCTTTCCCTCTCCCGATTTCAACCCCTCCCCTTCCTCCACCACCCACCAGCTCTTCCCAGCCCTCATCTTTTCCACCGAGACAGTCATCTCCCAGACAAGGCCTAGCAGGCTCAAATCTTGTAACTTTAAGGCATACCCTCCCTTCACCACTTGCCAGCTATTCCCTGTCCTCGCCTTTTCCACCAAGACAGTCATCTCCCAGACAAGGCCTAGCAGGCTCAAATCTTGTAACTTTAAGGCATACCTCCTTCACCACTTGCCAGCTATTCCCTGTCCTCGCCTTTTCCACCAAGACAGTCATCTCCCAGACAAGGCCTAGCAGGCTCAAATCTTGTAACTTTAAGGCATACCCTCCCTTCACCACTTGCCAGCTATTCCCTGTCCTCGCCTTTTCCACCAAGACAGTCATCTCCCAGACAAGGCCTAGCAGGCTCAAATCTTGTAACTTTAAGGCATACCCTCCCTTCACCACTTGCCAGCTATTCCCTGTCCTCGCCTTTTCCACCAAGACAGTCATCTCCCAGACAAGGCCTAGCAAGCTCAAATCTTGTAACTTTAAGGCATACCTCCCTTCACCACTTGCCAGCTATTCCCTGTCCTCGCCTTTTCCACCAAGATAGTCATCTCCCAGACAAGGCCTAGCAGGCTCAAATCTTGTAACTTTAAGGCATACCCTCCCTTCACCACTTGCCAGCTATTCCCTGTCCTCATCTTTTCCACCAAGACAGTCATCTCCCAGACAAGGCCTGGCTGGCTGAAATCTTGTAACTTTACAGCATTTCTGACTTACCCCAGGCAACCTTTCTTCTGCGCTTGACCCTCCCACCCACTTGCTTGTTTTCGCTATGGCTTCTCCCTTCCTACACCTAGCCCCGCCCCTTAACATACCTTCCTTTTCCTCCAGTTAATATACCATCTGCCTCCCTAATTCTAACCTACTTCGTCACCTATGGCTTCTCCTGCCACCTCCCCTCTTATTTTCATGATGATGCTTTCACCAGGCAGCTACTTCCATCTGCTGGTTGCTATTTGAAATAAAATGCAAATTCCTCAAAAAATCAAGCACTTATCTCACTGCAAGTTGAGAAACCTTTTTAAATTCGCAGCCCTGTAACCATGGAACATGTAATCTATGTTGATTTTAATCCTACCTGTTACTGTTTCTTACATTTTGACTCTGTTCCTTGTATTTTGACTTGTACTGAACTGATTTGTCTGTGTACAACCTTAACGTGGATCTTTTGTAAAAGAGCCCTTGAGCTCAAAGGTATTAATGTGAGATGTGAAATAAATAAATAAAATAAATTTCCACTAGCTGCACAGGCCAGGATGCCCATGACTTACCCCAGAGAGCAGAACTCCCTGAAGGGAGAGACCAAGATCAATCTATAGAGCCTGGCTGAGTCTTACATCATCATCATTTGGACTGAGGTGGAAGCCATGGTCCAAGAGTATCATTCTGCCATGTATGAAAAGTTTTTACTTGTTGTTTCCCCTAATGATTTGGGTATGCAATGCTGGTGTAGGCATGTCACAGTGTGTGTGTGTGTGTGTGTGTGTGCATGGGTGTGTGTGTGCACGCGCCGATGTCTGCTGAGGCCAACAATCCCTACATTCAATGAGTGGTCAAGTGCACTGCCTTCAGCCCACCCCAGGAGTCACACTACTACTGACTGCATGCACCTACCCACCCTGGAGGAGGACAGCAGTCCATTGGGGTATATCATTATGTGAGTGACGCAATTAGGGCACCACATCCATTTCACCTGTCATGCTGGCAAACTGGCAGGGAAGGCATCATGGGATGTTGCGCGCTCCTTGCCCCCTACACCTCTAACATGGAGGTGATTATAATATAGTATGGGGGTGCAGCCCCCCTTAAACAGCCAGAACGTGCCACAGGGCATTCAGCATAATGGGGGTCAGTTGGCATAATGGCCAGGCATAATGTCCACCATTGGCATTGTGTTGGCAACCTCATGATGGTTGCCCTTTTTCTTGTTGCCACAACATGGGTGAACCGTCCATTGGTCACTCAATCTTCCATCCCCCGGCTGACCTTCTGAAGCTGCAGGCTCATTCCCAAACCCAAGTTGTAGGTGTCACAAGCAGTACTGCTACCGCTGCTCTGGCGGGCCAGCACTAAGCAACAGTTTTTGCAAGGCTTTGTTCTGGAACCAGCAACACTTATGCAACTCATTAAGAAATGCTAAATGAACACACTGGTGTAGCAGTTTAACGTGAATTGTACTCTAGTTGTTCTAGCACTAATTTGTGAAGCAAAGATCAAGGGCCAGATTCTCAAAGCATCATGGAACTAAGTCCCACTCTGTAACTCCAGTTGGGGACCGAAATCTCTGCAGCTGTGGAGACTGGTATTCTCAGTCTGCCACAGCTGCGGGAGATGTTATGCCTGGTCCCACTGGCCATAACATTTTTCTGCAGCTGTGGGGGAGGGGGGGGACACCTGCAAGCTGCCATAAATCAAGGAGCTGGTCATAAACCTGCTGCACTTTTGAGAATACCATAGCCGTGGGAAAACCGAGGTTCCGAAAGTGGCAACCCACTTGCACCAAGTTTTTCCCGCAGCTGCAGAATTTTCACAGACTTTGAGAATCTGGACTGAAGGGTTTAATTCTCATCACAGAATGACTTTGATTCACTGCATAACCTTAAGCAAGTCACTTGACTTTCCTTTGTTTCAGTCCACCCAACTTTGAAACTGTGTACTGTAGTGGCATGACCCCACTGAATTTCAACTGTGCTGCCCTGGGTGAATCAATTGAATATAAAAAAATATATTTTCTTTTACTTCCTTACTAAGCTATTGGGCCTTATGCATGTTTTCCTAGCTCATTTTCTTATAATACGCAACAAGAAAGTATATACTGTTTACCATTTTCTCCCTGTATTATAATTCTGTTTTTAATTTATTATAGTGCACTATGTTTGTTATTCCTTTACTGTTGCGTTTATAACATTATAGAGAAGACTCCATAAATGCGAGAACTCCAAATTATTTTTTTTCTAGAACTGGGATTAAAATTGAAGTTTAGCTTTAGCTTTGTAGTGGTTCCCAGTTGCTGCTATTTAAATCATGTATCAGAAATAAAGAATTCTACGGAAGAAAAATCATTTGGAGTGCCAATTCCTTGAACTGTTTTTCTGGAGTCCTTCCCTGTTCTGTGCTTGGTCCTCAGAATGTGTGCACCCAACAAACGCAAGTCATTGCTGTAATTTGGAGGTAAGCACTAAATTTCCTTGCATTGATTTATGACATTATGTTGCATTGGCTTAGCAGGTATTATAGAATCATAGAATCTACTGTCATAAAAAGGCCACTTGGGCCATTGTATCTGCCCAGTCCTAACTATCTAACATGAAATTACTAGTGCCAGTGGCTCAGTAGGTAGCACACTCACCTCTGAGGCTGGGAGATCAGAGGGCTGTGGGTTCAGTTCCCACATCTGGCACTTGGGTTATTATCCCAGTACTGACACTGTAGTGCAGCATGAGAGGGGTACAGCACTTCTGAGGTGCCGTCTTTCAGATGAGATGTTAAACTGAGGTCCCATCTGCCTGGAATAGTGGTAGTTCAGGTGGATGTTAAAGATCCCATGGCACATATCGAAAAGAGTAGAGGAATTTCCCGGTGCCCCGGCCAAATTTCTCTCATTCACTAAAAATACCACCAACAGCTTAATCTGGTTCAAGGTCAGTTGGCATTCATCTGTATCCCCCTTCCGTGGTTCGTGCCTGAAAATAGGCAGGATTTGTCCAGTGCACTTACCCAGTCAACAAAAACTAAAAAAATAATGTAAGAGCTCTAGTGGTTCCTCACAACCACTTTCCTCTCCCCTTTAAATACCATGGCCCAGATATTCAAACTGCGCCAGGCTATGGAGCAAGCCTGGGTGCAGCGCTGCGCAGGGGCATTGGTGTTGACTGGGCGATATTCAATGGAGCTGCACCATGGCTCAGCATTGTTGAATATCGCACCCTGGTCACTTGCAGTGCACATGGCGCAGTGGCACTGTGTTAGGGCAAGTGGCCAGAGTGAAGCAGGGGATGCGCTAGTGCAAGTTCCATTGTGCAAGGTGCAGCAACCGCAATATTCAAAAGCTGACATGCAAATGGGGCCATAATATATGCAAGGCACACATGGGGCCATTTGCATGTCATTATGGCTCCATTTGCATGCAGGTGCGCTGATCCCCGACGACTTGCTCCTGGCACCCTGCCAGGCAGCAGCCGTTGAGGAGCGACGCCACCTGCAGCGCGGCAATGTTCCCCACAGCCCGATCATGGGCATTTGTAAAATAAAAAAGATTCCTATACCCCTTGTTGTCCAGTGGACCACTGTCAGGCCGATCACGGGCTTCAGTAAATTAAAAGAAGAATCCTATATCCCTGGTGGTCCAGTGGACCACTGTCAGCCCGATCACGGGCATTTGTAAAATAAAAGTAGAATCCTATATCCCTGGTGGTCCAGTGGACCACTGTCAGCACAATCATGGACTTAAGTAAAATAAAAGTAGAATCCTATATCCCTGGTGGTCCAATGGATCGCTGTCAGCCCAATCGCGGGCATTTGTAAAATAAAAGAAGATTCCTTTTCCCTGGTGGTCCAGTGGACGCTGTCACTGATCGCGGGCTTAAGTAAAATAAAGAGATTCCTTTTCCCTGGTGGTCCAGCGGACTCCCTCCACACCGCCCACTGTCCCCGCCCCAACCCCCTCAAGTCAGCAGCGGTAGCAGCACCCACCCGCCTGCCGCCCGCGCCCACTGACGACACCCCGTCGGTGGGGCTGTCGCCCATTGGTCCACGGCGTGAGCCAATGGGCACGCCATCATCCGTACTACACATTCAGATATGTGAGCGTATCCATTCACATATCTGGAATGTAATACAATATGGACTACTACACCCATTAGCTCTCACTGTGGACCATGGGCCTGGAGCCACCACAGCGGTGTCAGTCAGCGGCGAGTGGGCAGCAGACAGGTGGGATGCTGCCACCCACCGCTGACCGAGGGAGGGAGCGGGGCAGTGGGGATCAGTGGGCAGGTGGGGAGGGGGGTTCGCTGGACCACCAGAGATATAGGAATCTTTATACTTTTACTGAAGCCCACGATCGGGCTGACAGTGGTCCACTGGACCACCAGGGAAAAGGAATCTTCTTTTATTTTACTTAAGCCCACGATCAGGCTGACAGCGGTCCACTGGACCACCAGGGAAAGAGAATCTTCTTTTATTTTACTTAAGCCCACGATCAGGATGACAGCGGTCCACTGGACCACCAGGGAAAAGGAATCTTCTTTTATTTTACTTAAGCCCACGATCGGGCTGACAGCAGTCCACTGGACCACCAGGGATATCAGATTCTATTATTTCATACCAATGCCCGCATCTTTCATTGGGGGGGGGCGCCACCACGGAGGTGCTGCCGGAGCTCGGATGGCCACCCACAGGTGGCAGCTGCCATGTTGCACCCTGCAATAAGGAGCTCACCTGTGGGTGGCCAGCCGTTGCTCCTTTATTTTTTGGATCAGCTTTGTGTGGTGCAAGTAGGGGTTGTGCATGCATGGCTCAGCACATCCCGGGCTGAATATCGGGATGTGCAGCATATGCATGGGCACACCCTCACCTCTTTACGCAACATTGCGATCGCTCTCCGGCATCGGGGATTTATGCCAGGCGCAATCTCCGTTGAATATCGTGTCGGGTGATTAGTGGGTTGCGTATGGCGCAACACTGTTGTGCCATGCGCAACCCTTTTGAATATCTGGGCCCATATTTACAAGTGCATTTATCTCTCTCCACACATTTTAATCCCACCACTGTTTTGCAAAGACCAGCTTTTCAACAGTCTGTTCTACCCTTCCACCACCCTTTCCATGAAAAAGCTACTTTCTAATATCCCACTTAAATTTGCCCCACCCCACCCACCACCTTCATGGAGTTACCTGCGCTGTTTGTATTCCCACTCAGTTTGAACAATTTCCCACTTTCCATCTTGTCTACCCTGTGGAGGTATTCCTATGTATCAATCATGCCCCCAGGCCCCCCACTCTCGCTTCTCACCTCCAGCATGTGCAAGTTTAGGTCTTTCAATCTGTCCTCATAAATCCTTCCTTGCTGTCCCCGGATCATTTTGAATACACTCCTCAGTACTGCCTCCACTCAGCCCCTGACCTTCTTCAAAAGTGGTCCTCAAAGCTGCACAAAGTATTCCAGGTGAGGATGACATGATGACCCATTCACTGGTAAAAACATCTCTCTTCTCCAGCTCCTGCCCCTCCTCCCTATGCACCCTAACATCATATTTTCATTTCCCACTGCTCGGTTGCATTGCACTGTTGTCTTTAGTTTGTCTGACATTATACAATGGCAAGAAAATTTCCTGGACTCTGATTGGTCAGTGTGTCCCTGGCACAGTGAGGTTATCCCAGCACAACCTCACTGTATTGATTTCTGTGACTTATTTGATTATTGTTTTCATCTTCTCTTAAGAAACAAAGGTATATTGCCACAGTAAAAATCTACTAAAAACATTTTTAAATTTTTATTTTTATTTTGTATAACATTGAGCCACTGTATAATAGCAATAATGCGCTCCAGGGTGTGGGTTGTGCTGGGATAACCTCACTTCTGGGATGTTGGATGCACATGGCCTGCAGCCTCGTGCCTGACCACCCAGGCATGAGGTTATCCCAGTACAACTCACACCATGTCATGCATTGTTGCTTAATTATTACACCCAAGTTCCTCTCCTCTGTTGTACTTTCCACTACTACCACCCATTCTGTACTCACTTTTGGATTTCTTACCACAGTGTGCATTACCTTGCCCTTCTTGGCATTACATTTTAATGGTCATACTTTGGACCAAGTCTCCAATCAACTCAGATTGTCTTTCAGAATTCTAACACAATCCTCATTATCCAGCCTGCCACTGATCTTACTATCATCCATGAAGAGGCATGTCTGCCCTATATCCCTATACCCACTGCCACAGATAAAGATGTTGAAGAGGGCCAACTGCAGGGCCAAACCTGAGGTGCAACAGTAGTGATCACCCTGTACTCTGGGAATTCTCCATTAACTATCATCTAGTGGGTTCTGCTATATTAAAATATTTAAAGAAAAAAAATGTTCAAAGTTGAATTTATCCTTGAAAGACTGTGCTGACTGGATATTGTAATACCACTTTATAGTGTGTGGGGGAATGCAACTGACATTAGAAATACATGCCTAGAATTTCCTTGTTGTGCTGCATTAACAATGTCACAGTGTTGTTGTGCTGCACTGAGGACATCACTGCTGCAGAACAAGTTGGAATGCTGCCGCACTACCACCTTCTTCTAGCGAGGTCAGCAATCATGCCAAAAGCTGACTTAAAAAAAAAACTTGAATAAACTGAAACTGCTGAAGTTGCAGTTGCTAGCGTTGCGTGTCTAATTGTGGCAGTTAGTGACAGTTGCACAGTCCAAGAAGATGCAAGACACACACCCTCCTACGCCTGCCTTCCCACTTCCAGTTTTACTGTGTTCAGTTGAAAAGACAGCACAATGTTTCTGCTCCAAGTCTCAGTGATTGGATTTGTTTTCCTCTGGACAATAAAAGTAAGAGTGGTCTGAGTTATTTAATTGCATTACAAAATAACTAGAAAAAGAGTGTATGTGATCATTTGAAATGATGCACTATGTTCAGTGCCACTGGTCTGCTTCAGAGTTCAGGATGGAAGTAGAGTGCAGTTTAAATGAATAAATTTAGAATGCTGATGCAGATAGATGTTTTGTAATTAAGCAATAAGGCATGACAGGGAGTGTGTTATTGTGTAATACCGTCATGCCTCCAGTGGTTGAAACATGAGACCACAGGCTGAGTGTGTTCAACACCCAAGAAGTGATGTTATTACACAATAACACACATCCCAGGAGTGTCTTATAGCTATTATACAATGGCAGTTATAACAGCAAAAAAAATGTTTAAAATAAGTTTTTCCTTCATTTTTGCTGTGTGTAGGTTCAAATTTAGAAAACAGAAGTCCACAATTTCTGTTTTGCCCACTAAATGGTGCTGTAAGTAAATATTATCTTCTGTTTGGCTCTCCTTAGGTTTCCTTTTCTACCCACACACAGGTCTCTATCTGTCCCTCCAAGCGTTATTATACATGCTGGTCCCTGCCCACCATTGTAATATTGTTTTTCATTATTGTGTTAGAAGTACTGCCATTTGATAGGTGACCCAAGCAGGACAGATGCTGAGCTGATCCCAAGAAGAATGGTGGCTGAGCCAATCAGTGGCCGTAGCTACCGTGGCACTTTTCTGCAGGACAAAGCCACTTAAAATTGCTTAAAGGTATGGCTTTACTTTACATTTTTTTTACACTTTAAATTTTAATGTGTGAATCATGCCGGGGCACACAGGGATTCACAACCACTGAGTCATCAAATGAGTGCAGTGCTCTTGTGTGCACACGCTACAATGGCCATAGTTTTGCAACTTTGGGGGACTGAGAAGCCGCTGTTAAGGCTTTCTCTAACTTTTTTTTATTAACAAGCAACGAAAACATAAGAAATCTATGGGGTTATATTTTTACACCTATAAGATGGTGGAAATGGCCATGTGTGTATTGTTGTGAGGGGAGAGTGTGAAGCCATGTCAGTTTTGGGGTTGTTCAGGAGGGAAGACTGTGGTTTACAGTACTGTGGTCATCGTTCTGCCTGCCCTAGATACAGTGATGCTATTGTCAGATAACATCACTGTCTCTAGGGCTCAGCAGACAATCAGCCTCCTACAATTTTTCTTGCCATTGTATAATTTTATTTTTCTTCCTTTCTAAGAACCCTATTAAAGATTCTGTATGGACATCCATATGTAGAGTAAGGATTATGAATGGACATCCATATGTAGACAATCCCATGTCTGAATCTTGAGGTTTCTATGGCAACCATGGACCTCTTGAGATTCATGGTTGCCATGGAAACCTCTTGACTGAGACACAGGCTTGTTATGTATGGATAACCATACACAGTCCTCTATTTGTGCCAGAATAAATACTGCACATACTGTGGATGTTGTAGTACACAAGCTTTCAAGAAGAGCTGCACCGAATCTGTACAGTACGTTACTTTTTCCTGCAAATGCTGTTTTCAACAAAATTTATTTCCAGTTCTGTTATCATCCAGTCTTTACTGGCCTTTTAATAAAATCTTATAGGCATTTCTGCTTTATACACTTGTAGTATGTACCATATTAGTACTGTAGGATGTCTTTGACCGCATAGTTCTACAACATGTGATTCACTGTGGCAATAATGAAAGCACATAACAATGACAAGCTATATCGTAGAGTACATATAGAGTACTAAAATGATCACTGACTATAAACAGGCCAGTAAAGATGGAACAATCACAGAACTGAAACCAGTACTTGGAAAACAGCTTTTATAGACAATGTAGGCTTGCCGGTTAAATAATGTTCTACTTTCAGGGCCACAACAGTTCCTGAGGGCAACTAATCAAGGCACTTGTGTTACTCTACAAACTTGAGAGTTACAACATCTAAAATATAGTTGCAGACAGAGTAAAGTAGCACAATATATCTAGATATATCACAGGAAATCCCACTGAAATGAATGGGAATTTACAGTGCTATATCAACTAATATCTAGATACAGTATATGCCAACTTTTCACTGGCTGCTACTGTATGTATAAAATCATTGTTGATCAAAGAAAGGGTATCAAACAAGTCTAGTAACATTATTACCTAACCCTTATATGCTGCCCTCTGCTCAAAATAAGGATGATGACAAAATGCCAAGTAGGAATAAAACAATTACTCAGATTTATTCTACATTTATTTAGAAGATTTTTCATTATAGATCCAGACAAGAACAAACCCAAATATGCTGTATGTGTAAGCAATAATGAACAACAGGGCTGTTGTGAATAGGATGTAGCTATACCAGGATGTGCATGTTTCAGAAAGGACAGGGAGAGAAAAAAAGGGAGGAGGGTGGCCATGTAAGTGAGGGAGGGGATCAAAGCAACTGAGGTACAAGGGCTGCAGGAGGGAACAGAGGTACTGTGGGTCACCCTACAGACAGGAAAGGGGACCAGTATTAGAATAGGGGTGATCTACAGACCTCCAGAACAGGGGGAAGAGTCAAACAAAACACTAGTGGAAGCCATCCACAAAATGTCAACCAAAGGTGAAATACTACTGCTGGGGGACTTCAATCTACCAGATATAGATTGGGGCACCCAGGCAGCAAGTATAACCAAAAGCAGAAACATAATGACTACACTTCAGGGGGCATGCCTAAGATAGTTTGTGGCTGAACCCACCCATGATGGGGCTAAACTAGACCTGGTGCTCACCAAATGGGACAGTATTAAGGAGGTTAAGGTGGGCAACCATATTGGAAACAGTGACCACAAGATAGTGTAGTTTAACATAACCACAGTGGAGGAGGCTAACCACACTAAAGTCAAGGTCCTGGATTTCAAGAGGGCCAACTTTGACAAAATGGCTGAATATCTCATGAGAGTCCTGGCAAAGAAGGACGGGGGGGGGGATGTGGAAAAGCAGTGGTCAGCTCTTAAGGGGGCCATAACAGAAGCAACTAACCTCTGTGTGAAACAACAAACCAAGAGTAAGCAAAAGAAAAAAAACGCTTTGGTTCTCAAGGGATGTGGCTAGCAAAGTGAGGGATAAAAGAAGAACATTCAGGACATACAAAGAAACACAGATGGAAGATGACAGGGAGCGGTACCTAGGGAAACAAGAGGAAGGCAGAAAAGGGGGTCAGAAGCCCAAAGGCACAGGCAGAAGAAAATATAGCACAGGCTGTAAAGAAGGGGGATAAAACCTTCTTCAAATATATCAATGAGAGAAAGAAGACAAGAGGTGGGATTGTCAGGATAAAGGAGGAGGGAGGAGGGTGTACAGAGAAGGACATAGAGAAAGCAGCAATAATGAAGAAATACTTTTGTTTCATTTTCACAAAGGAAGAGGAAGGCAAAGGCCCAAAACTTGGCCAAAAAAGTGGACAGGGAGGGGAGGTTGACACCACACCATTCACAGTGGAAAGAGTCCTGGAGGAACTCGGGAACCTAAAAACAGATAAGGCAATGGAGCCAGATGGGATTCACCCCAGAATTTTAAATAAGCACAGAGGAGTGCTGGCAGCCCCACTGGCCACCCTATTCAACAGTTCACTGGACACAGGGAAAGTCTCAAAAGACTGGAGGAGGGCAAATGTGGTCCCTCTCCACAAAAGTGGGAGTCTAGAAGAGGCTGGCAACTGCAAGCCAGTTAGTCTAACCTCAGTGGTGAGGAAGTTAATGGAGACTCTGTTAAAAGGGAGGACTGCATCATTCTTAGAAGCCAGTGGAGCACAGGATTCACAGTGGGAAGGTCATTCCAAACAAATCCAATAGATTTCTTTGACTGGGTGACCAGGGAGGAAGATCAGGGAAGGGCCGTGGATATGGCCTACTTTGACTTCAGCAAGGCCTTTGAAACCATCCTACATAGATGGTTGGCAAATAAGTTAATAAGCATGGCGGTGGACCCCAAGGTGGTAAACTAGGTCAGAAATTGGTTAAAGGACAGGACACAGAGGTTGTTGGTAAATGGTGTTCATTCTGAGGAGAGGGAGGTGACCAGAGCGGTGCCACAGAGATCTGTCCTGGTACCAGTCCTCTTTCAATGTCTTTATAAGTGACACCACGGAGGGGCTGGAAGGGAAAGTATGTCTTTTTGCAGATGACACCAAGATCTGCAACAGGGTGAACACTCCAGAGGGGATAGAAAAAATGAGTAAGGACCTGGGCAGGTTGAAGGATTGGTCAGAAGTGTGGCAGCTTCAATTCAGTGCCAAGAAGTGCAAAGTCATGCACTTGGGGAGCAGAAATTCTGGTGAGGTATACAAGATGGGGGGGGTGTACTGGCAGCCACCAGGCAGGAATGGGACCTGGAGATACTTATATTGGGATGACCTAAAGGCAACCAAACAGTGCAAGAAGGTTGTGAGGAAAGCCAGTAAAATGCTGGGGTACAATGGGAGGAGAATCACCAGCAGAAAGAAGGAGGTGGTTATGCCTCTGTACAGATCACTGGTGAGACTTCAGCTGGAGTACTGTGTCCAGTTCTGAAGACCACATCTCCAGAAGGACGTAGACAGGCTAAAGGCAGTCCAAAGGAGGGCTACAAAGATGGTGCAGGGCATGCATGAAAAACCTTATGAAGAAAGGCTGGGTGAACTCAATATGTATTCCCTAGAAGAGAGGAGAGAGAGAGGGACACGATAGAGATTTTCAAGCACCTCAGGGGTATAAACAAGGTACAAGAGGGCAGCATCTTTCAAAAAAGAAGATGTGCAAGAAGTAGGGGTCTCAAAATGAAGTTGGGGGGGGAGGCTCAGGGCAACATGAGAAAGTACTTTTTCACTGAAAGAGTGATGGATGCTTGGAATGGCCTCCCAAAGGAGGTGGTGGGGGCAAAAACAGCTAGTAAATTTAAGAGTTCATGGGATAGACACAAAGGTACCCTAGAGAAGGAAAAAAGGGCAAGCAGCAGATCAACTAGGATCGGTGGTTCAAAACTGGTAGGCAAATGGGCAGACTGGGTGGCCACACAGTCTTTATTTGCCTATGTTTCTATGTGTAACAAAGTGCAGCAAGTGATTTAACCACATGAGAAGTGGGTAATCCCCCAATTACTCACATACAGGAGCGCATTATTGTGATTATACAATAGACCCATGTTTAAAATCAATTTAAAATGTGTCAAATTATATATTTTTATAAATGCCCTTCCTCAGTCATAGGTTATTGCAGGATTTATTCATAGGTAAAGACCCTGAGCTGGATTTTCAAAAGTCAGAGAATGATGCAGGGTACTTGTATTAAAAAAAAAAGACACAAGGAGCAGGATGCAGCAAGACTTATGTTAGTTCTGATTTTCTAATGCTGCTTGTGTCATAAACAGGTCTGAATGTGCCAGACTGGCTTGCACCATGCTTGGGTCAAAAAAATGCCTGCACCATGTCGGAAGGGATGCCTACATCACAGAAATGAGGCACCATCCCCTTATTTGAGAACCTCAAAGTATGTAGGTCCTGTCCCTGTGCCTAAAATGAATCCTGCTGTGGACCACCCAGAGCTGATCTAACTGACACCAGAGCATATAAAGAGGTCCACAGCAGGAGGGCAGACCTAACTATTGTACTACAGATGGCATTCTGCTGCAAGAGTCCTGCACTGTATATATAATGCTTTCTCAAGTACCATAGCATGTAAGATATTGTGTTCAGAGATGAGCCCATATTGTACCCATCAGTACTGTCATGTGGGTGCTGTGATTGGAAAGGAGAGGGTAAATTATATAGAGGTTTGGTTACAGAGCCAATATTCCCCTGTAGGACTAGTGTAGGACCAGTTTAGAGTGCTTTGGAGGCTTAAAATGTTATTGTCTGGGTCATTTCATCCACCATATTTTTTGACTCAGCTTGTGTCATTCTTACCCCATGTACCATATTTTTGACTCAGCTTGCATCTCACCCCATGCATCACAGTTTTTGACTTAACTTGTGTCATTCTCACCCCATGCTTCCTAGTTTTGATACAGCAGACCTCTTGCATTATTTGAGGGGCTTTTGCCTCAGAGAATGCTTTTCTTTCAAAATATGGCATACCACGATTCAGTGCAAGGTGAATGTTTGATATAGCTTGTGTTGGTCTAAGGCCCTTTGTGAAAATTCCGCTCCTTATCTGAACAGTCGGTTTACAGGATTTTATATGTCATCTGAGTAATTAAAAATGAATGTGAAATGGATTTTGAGTATCCAGCTTTTCAAAGGGATACCGGTCAATCAAGATTCAACACAAACATGAACCAATATCCTGGGCTACTGATTCTCTGCTGTACCTCAGCCCTAAGGAATTATTTACTTCTGTGACAGATTTTTGGCTAGAATTTTCTACATACTATGTGGAGAAGATGGAAGGTTTGATACCTTTTATTGGACCAACAAGTGTCTTGTACAAAGATAGAATTATACACAAGCTTTCTGGGTCACACAGCCAGGTCCCTTCTTCAGGTGAATAGCAAAACTGAGCAACATAAGCAGTATTTATATCCACTGCGGAGCAATTAAAAATCAGGAAGTGAAGTAGGATGGTGATAAAGGGGACTAGAGATGAAAGTCTTAGATGCAAAATAAAAACATGAGAAGAAATGGGGAGGGGGCTAAGTAGGAACAGGTCAGTAGGAGATAAAAGGAAGCTAAAGGGAAGACAAAAGCACACAGATAGGATCTGAGATCATAGGCTGGCTGTAAGTGTAGAATAGACAGAAGATGCCTAAGAGATGCAAGGAAATCAAGAAATTAGGAGAAACAAAAGAACAAAGGCCTAGATAAACAGAGATGGGACTGAGCTAAAGAGTTAGTAGGAGAGGCAGGGAGGATGTGAGATGCAGGTAAAAAAAGCAGATCAGGCAGAACTCAGAGAAAAAAATATAATAATAAGAGAAATACAGAACCAAAGTGTGATGAATAATGACATGATTTAGTACACAATAAAAATGAATTACAGTTTACCATAGTGTGTCATGAAACCGCTGTCCTGATTCAGTCCAGAAATGGTATTTTTAAATTGTTTAATATATTTCAATTCCCATGTCCTTCTGTCCTGTGTGTTTCTGAAGTTGCCTCTTAGTATCAAGACAGATAAATCCAAGAGAGAGTGATCTGTTTGTGAAAAATGGTTTCCTACTGGAGTGCTGATAATCTGGTTTACTATTGTGTGACAGCGGTGATTCATCCTGATTTTCAGTGGTTGGCTAGTTTCTAGTTTCTACATACTATGTGAAATCACTGATAACACCAGACATTGAGAGCAGGTGAGGAACCTCTGAGCAACTAAGGGGAAAACAGTTATGTTGTGCAACAAACTGCAAGTTCTGGGGGCCAGTTGCCAGCCACAGAGCTATAGAATTTCAGGGGCCTTGAGTATGACTAATGTATGCTATTCTGTACTTTAAATAAATCAGTAGAGATATTTATTTTATTTTTATTTATTTATTTTGAAAAGTTTCACTGGGAAAGGCATACCGAGCTACAATAGTTCATTTCCAGATGTGTTCTGGGGGAGAAGAGAAAGGGGATACATTTTAGAATATAGATCCAAATAAAAATACATAGAGTTAAGCCTGTACATACAACCGAATACATTTAAAACTATGGCAATCATTTTGATGGATAGGCAGGCAGCATTTGCCATCAGATAAAGTCTATATAAAAATATGCATTATACATATATACACATATTTATTTTTAGATATATATATACACACATACATATATACTCATACACACACACATACTTATATACTCATATACATAGACAGACAGACAGAGATAGATAGATAGATAGATAGATAGATAGATAGATAGATAGATAGATAGATAGATAGATACTTTATTTTTATAGCACCCCATTTCAGAGATTAGGAATGCTGCACATAGTTTAAAAAACACAATAGACAGCACAACAGTAATAAACAATTTACATATAAATTCAGGTGGCGCTAACAGCAATAGGCATAACACTATCTCTCATTATACTTTAAAATTATACATTGAATCTTTATAAATTAAAAGTCTAGTTAAATAACCAACTCTTCAAACCTTTTGTAAAAGTTTCCACCAAGGGTGCCTCCCGTAGATAATTAGGCAGTGAGTTCCACAGGGAAGGTGTGGCAGCGAAAACACTCAGTCACTAGAATGCCACAGCCTAACCCTGAGAACCCTAAGGAGGCAACCCTTGGTGGAACAGAGAACCCATACATACACACAAAACACTTCAACACAGATATATTTTGATTGTATAACACTTGAGATAGTAAAAGAGTGTTTGGCCAGATTGGATGGATGGGGGAGAGGGAGACTGTGGGAGCTTAGATGAACCTTCACCCCCTTCGGGATGCATACCCCACAAGGGGATTGGCTGAGAAATAGAGGGTGCATTAAGGGATAAATTAGGAAACAGAATACTGGCATAAAAAGGGAGTAGAAATACAATGGGAGGAAGACAATAAACACTCTGGACTGGGTCATCACAACGGTTAAGCTGCATGATGCCCACAAAGCCAGTGTCATGGGAGTGTGGATAACTTGAGGAAAGAGGATGGGAAGAGGTGGCATGACACTGAGGAAGAGAGGAATTGAAGAGAAGTGAGGTGGTAAGGGAGGAGAAGGCAAGCCTTACCCTAGAAGCAGAACCCTAAGGGTATGATTACTGCTTGATGTAAACTCAGCTAGTGCTATAGGCTTTTGGCATGCCTTGAGAGGGGTAGAAAGGGGGTACATACCTACAAAATATGCAAATAAATGCAATTAATTCTTAAACAAATAAATGAAATCCAGGTTATCAAAAAGTCTGGTGTTTAAACATATCCCTATACCCATCACAAAAGGTATTTATATCCAAAAGCTAAATGATGATGTCACAGCAGAGAGTTGTACATGTGTAGAAAAGGCACTAACCTATGAAAAACCTTTCCCCCAAACAAGCTGAATCACTTGAGTTCATTTTTTGTTGGCTCTTCCCTATCATGTGGGCTCTCCCATGATGGTGACAGGCATATACTGTGGGTTGGGCACTGAGTCACTGGCAGTGACTCTGATTACAGTTAGGCCTCAGTGCAGAGAGGGCAACTTTTCAACCAGCTGTTCATAATTAGCAAAGCGTTGCTGTCCCCTTGTGCCCTGTTCCCAATTAGCTTTTGCAGAGTCCTCTTACCTCTGCTCAGGAGAGCTGATGTGCATCTGCTTTCTTCGCCAGCATCCGTACTGCTCCTTCAGCTGGCTGGCAGTAGGGGCTCAAATGCAGGTCCGCCCATGAAATCATGCTACAAGATTTCACTAGAGTGCCAAGGTGGTACCAAAGTACACTGACTAATCTCTTACCTCAGTCTGAGGTTAAGCAGTGCTGGCTCAAAGTTATAGTTGGTTTGTGAAGAAAACCCTTACTTTAGTTATCTCCTTAAAAATCTAAATGTATTCATTCTTGCTTCAGAAGACAGCACAAACACTTGGAAAACAAATAAAAGGTCTTCTCTACATGGTCAATATCAGAACTGAAGGCATTTTATATGCTGACCATACAGGAAAGATTTGTTATTTGTCCATAGAGTGTCTTTAAAATCTGTGTAAATAATAATGAATTATTTCATGTTTTAAAGAGAGAATCAAAGTAAGGATTTTCTTTATATCATGATAAAAATAAAACTTTCAAATTAAAGTTATCAGGTTTTATTCTGAGACACAGCTTTAATACAGTACAGCTAACTACTGTAGTTAATCAAATATGTTTTGTTTACAATGCAATGTCAAGCAAAACTTTAAGCCCCTCTTTTTTGAAGTGAACTAAAATATGTTGCACTCATTATCATGGGTTCAACTAACATTTAAGTAGCTAATAATTCATGATCAGTGCCCTGTAATGTTGGATACACGGACACCTAAGGTACATTGTAAAGCACAAGACAAGCCGTCAACTACCCAGGTTGTTCGTGTATCTCAGCATAACCGAACAGCTCATCATATTATAGCACTTAAGCTCATTATATTACAGCACTTAAAAGTAAGCAAATGAGCACAAAATGGAAGAAAAACAAATTTTAACTTAGAATATGAGGACACGTTTGTTAACCTTCCACCCCTGAAAATAATCTCAATAAAAATATATTAAAATGGTATAGCTTATGTCCTTCCTTTCATCACCACATTGCCAGTATTTTTTGAGAGCAGCACTTATTCTAAAGTTCAAGAAAAGTGTAGGATATCAAGTTAAGGAGAACTGTGGGGTTTCAATTTTGGTTTACGAGAGATACAGGATATCTATTTCAGAAGTCCTATTATATGTCAAATGCAGTAGGTGCCTAAGGTGTGAAATTCAGAGGAATATTGGGTAATAATCTGGGGAAGAAAAATGGTGCTCATTTGAGTAGGGGAAGTGGGGCACAAGGGTGAGGCATCAATTTTGAAAGAGGTGTCAATTATGAGATTATGACGATGAGATGTCAACTTTAAGAAGGGATGCAGTGTGTCAATTTTCATTTTGAAAGAGGTGGTTGGTATTGATTTGATAGGAGGGGTTCAGAGTGCTGGTTTGGAAAGGTTTGGGGTATACATTTTGTGAGGGATGTATAATGAAAATAAAGGGGTTGGTTGTCAGTGCTGGGAGATTTGAGGGGTATGAATTTCAGAGGACTGCATGGTGAAAATTATGGGAGGTGTGTGGGGAATCATATACATAAATTCATACAGCAATGTTTACAGACAAAAAAAGACCTATGGTGCAGCCAGTCTGCCGAAGACCAACCAAAGCGTTTGCCATTCAAGCGCTGTTTGAGCCTACAGCAGATCAACCATCCCTCTTTTTTGAATGGCATATACCTTCCCCCTATTAGCTTCAACCCTCCTCCTGTCAACATCACCACTGACATGTGTCTATCCTACCACCTCTTGAAGCTGGCCACTGTGATAACATTGACCAGCTCTATTGGCAGACAATTCCACTTTTTAACCGCCCCCTCCATGAAGAAGTATTTCCTCACATCCCATCTAAATGTACCCCCTGCTAACTTATAGTTGTGGCCCCTTGTGGTGGAGCCCTGGCTTCACTTAAGCATGTGCTGGCTGTCCACCAAGTGTATACCCTTTAGAAACTTGTAGGTTTCAATCATGTCTGCCTTCTGTCACCTGCCTCCAGTAAATACATGTTGAGGTCAGCCCAACTTTCCTCATAAGTACTCCCCTACTGACCAGGGATCATTTCAGTTGCTCTCTTTTGGATTGACTCCAGGCAGTTCTTGGGCTTTTTAGGTGAGGGTTCCAAAACTGTAGCTTTAAAAAACACTCAGCTTTGGAAAAGGTGAATATTTTGGGAGGAGTGTAAGGTATCAATTTTAATTTGGGGTGGGTGTAGGGTAGGAATATTAAGGAGAGAAGTTTGGCATAAATTTTGGTATGAGTAAAGTATATTACATTGACATCCAGAGATACATCCTAGTAAACTCTAGATACGTACGAAAGGGGATTTCCTGTGATATAGCTGGATATGCCGGGACATGTTTCTTGCTACCACTGTACTTCTGGTAACGTGTGAGGTATTGGTTTCTAAAGGAGTGCAGAGTATTAGTGTTGGAAATATTTAAGGTATTTGCAGAGGCAATGTGGTCTAGCAGTTAAAGCACTGGCTTGGGAATGGGAATATTGTAGGTTCAAACTCTGCAAGGGTTGTGTGACCTTCAGCAAAACACTTAACCTCTCAGTGCTCCAGTCCACCCAACTGCATAAATGGGTAGAAGCAGGACCTCACTGGAAACTAGATGTTGCATGTCAGCTGGGCTATCATAGGTAAATAAATTGTAAAAATCAAAAACAAAAAAGTTCTAGAGGGGTGCTAGGTATACATTTCACGAGAGGTACATGGCGAACATTTTTGGTGAGTATGGTCAACAGTTTTGTAAAAGCGGATATGAAAAGGTTGTAAACTGGTATTTCAATTCTGAAAGGTGTGTGGGGGCAATTTTATGACTGGCATGTAGTGTCAGTTTTGGTTTGGAAAGTGTGCAAGGAAGCAAACTGTGTGAACTATGGTATGTACATTTTGGCAGGGGTGCTTGGTGTGATTTTCAGGTGGGATGTTATTTTCAGGAGGGATGGGGTGCCAATTTTTAGTGGGTGTGGAATGACAATATCATAAAGAATATGGACCTATATTTCTGAAAAATGGTGGGTATATAAATCATGAGGAATGTGTATTAATATATGTGGCGATAAAAAGTGGCAAATGTCAGTGATACTTTTGCTTCACAGGGACCTCGAGTGAGAATGTCATAATATTCTCCCTCTAGGTCCCTGTGAACAAAAATATTCTAACAATAGGTCCTGATTGTTTGGAGCTGGCAGCACGAGCAGCAAGGTTCTATTTCTAGAATGCCCTCCGCTGACTTGTGTCCCAACTCCAACTCAACAACATCCTGCCCCATACAGTGTACAATCATGTACCAAACACAACTTTTTTTAACTGTTACAATGTCTAAAACAATCAGTAACTTTCTCCTTCACAATTCAAATATATTCAGGTTTCATAATGCTAACTCCACCCCTGCTCCCCTACTGGTCACTTTTCCTGACCAGCACTCTCACTGCACCCCAACCATCACTCTGATTTCTTTGTCTTTTGGCAACATGGTCTCATTCCACCCAAACTACACACAGGTCTTCCTGGCATCAATGCCTCCTCAGTAGGCTTCACTTGTGGCTCCCAATCGCAGCCACTGTCCACTTTACATTGGAAGCACTGACACTAACAAAGAGTCATGTGCATCATGAAAAAAACACTCTGCCATCCTGAATGCCTAAAAAAGCTGTCAGTCACTACTGTAAAAAGAAAACGATGTACCAGAATTCAAAACTTATAGAAAACCCACCAGTATTATAAACTTATAGAAAACCCACCAAACTAATCAAGATCTGCTTCACATTGGACATCGGATGTGCTAATGCACTGACATTAACAAAGCATTATGTGCAAAACTAAATGATCAGTCATTCTGAATGCCTCAAATAGTACATACTGTAGACACAATTTTAGAAAGAAAACTAATAAAAAACAATTAAAAAAACACCACACTAAACAAAATCTGTAAAGGCATTGTGTAAATCGAATATTCCATGACCCTAACAAAAATATCTCTGATACTCCTCACTGGTGCAGTTTGACCTTTGAAATCACTTGTGGCTTCTCCACTCATAAAGTCAAAATGCACTCTTGAAAACATCAGAGGTATTTCTGTTAGTGCCATGGCATATCCATTATGTGTATATTTCTTAAAGGGACACTGCCAGACCATTTAGCACCATATTATTTATAGTTGATAACACAGAGGATTGTGTATGAGCAGTCATACGTAACAAAGATATTCTTGTGTTGAGAGGTTTCCTTAGTAACAGATGACCTCGAGAGCGCAGCTCGAGGGGTACTCTGTTACCACAGGAACCTCAAGATACATGAATTTCCTTGTTTGTGTATGACTTCTCATACACAATCTTTTATAGTGTAATAGGCAGTCACAGCATAGAAAATCACACAAAACCAGCTGGAGAAGACAACAGAGAATAGAAATGTTAACATTTTCTTTTTTTTTTTTAACTGATGCAGTGTGATGCAGATGTTTCTGCAAGTTCAAGTTTAAAAAACAGCAACTTCCAGCTTAACTGGATTGAGGAAAGCAACTACGTTACAGCATTCCAAGTTGTTATACTGCAGTTGTGACATAGCTAGTGCAGCATAACTGCTGTGATGAAATAGCTACTGCAGCATTACAACTCCATTCTAGTTATGGATTTCTATCCACAACACCATTCTACTGTACACTATATACACTTTATGAATGCTTACTGTCTCTAAAATGTGTTGATATTGCTTGTTGTCATATCTTCTTCCTTTCTTAGTAGAACTGAAATGCATGCTAATGGTGTAGTTATACCCAACCATGTTTTGTTTCAAATCATTGAACTGCTCTTATTTCAAAATTCCTGAACATTAGGAATTAATAGAAACATAGAAACATAGACTTTGATGGCAGATAAGAACTGCTTGGTCCGCCTAGTCTGCCCATTTCTCTACCTAATGGATAAGCTGCAGATCCTAGTTAACTAACAGCCTACTTCCTCCTACCCCCCACTAGAATTGCTTTATGTCTGTCCCATGCATTCTTGAATTCCTCTACTGTTTTGGACTCAATGACCTCCTCAGGAAGGCTGTTCCATAGATCCACAACCCTGTCTGTGAAAAAATACTTCCTCACATTACTTCTGAGCCATCTCACCCCCATCTTCAAATTGTGGTCCATTGTTCTTGCATGTCTCTTTTTATGAAAGATGCTACCCTCTTTGACTTTTTTGATTCCCTTGAGGTACTTGAAAGTTTCTATCATGTCCCCCCTCTCCCTCCTTTCCTCGAGGGTATACATATTAAACTCCTTTAGTCTCTCTTCGTATGTCTTCTGGTGCAGACCATTTTGGTTGCCCTCCTCTGGACAGCCTCCACCCTGTCTATGTCTTTGCAGAGATGGGATCTCCAGAACTGCGCAAAGTACTCCAGATGGGGTATCACCAACTGTCTGTACAGAGGGATAACAACTTTTTGTTTTCGACTGGTGGTGCCTCTCTTTATGCATCCCAGTATCCCCCAGCCCTCCTTACTGCCTTCTCACATTGCTTGCCCACCTTTAGGTCATCTATAACTACCCCCAGGTCCCTTTCCATTTTTGTTGTTTTCAGTATCTCTCCCCCCATTGTATACTCTTTCCCTGGGTTTTTGTTTCCCAGGTGCATTACTTTGCACTTCTTTGCATTGAATCTAAGCTGCCATACATTTGACCATTCTTCCAACCTTGCCAAGTCCCTTTTTATCCTTTCCACCCCACCTAGTGTATCAACCCTGTTGCAGATCATTGTGTCGTCTGCAAAGAGACATACTTTTCCTTCCAGTCCCTCTGCAATGTCACTTATAAAGACATTAAAAAGGACCCTCAAACATTGCAGGCTTTCATGATGCAATAGTCTCCTCTCTTTTCACTACATCATTAGTGGCTAGACTGTGTTGGGGGAGCCCAAGTACAGAAACATGCCACTGGAGTTGAACAAGGAATGTAGGCAAACAGGTTTCTAACTCATACTATCCACCCCATGCTCATCACACTATCACTACCACCCTAAGCAATCACTAAGTGCTTCACTGTATCTCAGCCATGTTTGAAACCATTGATAGTTTTGGTGCCCACCACATCAGCTAGCAGATTTTTCCATGGCTCCACCACCCTTTCTGTAAAAAAAACCTTTTTCACTTCCCTCTTGTACCTCCCCTAGTCAATTTTTACTTATGCTCCCATCCTCTTGATTTGCATCTTATGCTAAATAGTTCATTGCAGTTTACCTTTTTATTCCCTTTACAAACTTGAAGGTCTCTATCATATCTCCTCTCTGTCTCTCATCTGACCTCCAGTGAGTACATGTTCAGTACTTTGAGCTGATCCTCACAAGATCTGCCCTGCTGGCCCTGCATCATTTTGGTCATCTGACATTGCACTGGCTCAAGACTGTCCTTACCTTTCCTTAAGTGAGTACCTTACCATTCCTTAAGTGAGTACTCCAGAACTGGGCACAGTACTCCAGGTGGGGCCTCACTAGTGATCTACAGAGAGGTAACAATTCATCTTTCCATCTGCAGTCAATACCCCTTCCTATACACCCCAACATTCTGTTTGCTTTATTGTAGATCTTGTTACATTGGCTTGATTGTTTTGGGGAGTCACTGATGATGACCCCTGTGTCTCATTCCTCAGAGGTCATGCCCAGCTTTACCCACCCCCCAATCCAGTACTCTGTCCTGGGGTTCTTGTACCCTATTTGCATAGCCTTGCTCTTTTTGGCATTGAATTTCTACTGCCAAACCTTTGATTATCTCTGTTATCTTTGCAAGTCTCTTTGCATCTCCCTAACCTCCACCTCACCATCTACCCTGCCACAGAGCTTAGCGACATCTGTGAAGAGACACATCTTGCCTAGATTCCTTCTCCCATGTTACTGATGAACATATTCCAAAGGACAAGACCCAGGACCGATCTTTGTGGCACCCCACTGGTGACCTCCCTCTCTTCTCATTTGACTCCATTAACCACAACCTTCTTCTGTCTCCCTTCCAACCAGTTTCTCACCCATTTAACTGTGTCCTTCACTGCACCCAGATCCTCTAGCTTTTTCAGCAACCTTCTATAATGCACCAAGTTGAAAGTCTTGCTGAAATTGAAGCAACATAGAAACATAGAAGTTGTCAGCAGACAAGGGCCTCCAAGCCCATATAGTCTGCCCTGTTTTCCTACCTATAGTGACACCACAGGCCCTAATCAGCCAAAGATCTACCCCCCCACCCTTAACTCACAAGATACCTCTGTGTCTATACCATGCATTCCTGAATCCTGTAACTGTTTCTGCACCCATCACCTCTGCTGGTAGGCTCTGTTCCACTTGTCCACCGCCCTCGTCATGAAGAAGTACTTCCTCACATCTCTTCTAACCCCCCCACTCCAATTTCATATTGTGCCCTCTCATCCTAGATCATCCTTTTCTTTGGAAAATACTGTCTTCCTGTACCTTGTTCTTCCCTGTGAGATATTTGAATGCTTCAATCATATCCCCCCTTTCCCTCCTTTCTCCCAGGGAGTACATATTTAATTCCTTTAGCCTTTCTTCATATGTTTTTTTTTGATACAGGCCATGCACTATTTTGATTGCCCTCCTCTGAACAGCCTCTACCCTGTCTTGGCATGGCCCTTATCCACTACCCTCATTACATGGTCAAAGAATACTATCAAGTTGGTCTAACAAGACCTTCTTGTCATGAACCCATGTTGTTTACTAACTTGGATTCCATTGCTCTCCAGGTAGTCCATGAGGTCCTCTTTGACTAGTGTCTCCATCAGTTTACCCACAATACAGGAAAGAATGACAGGTCTGTAGTTAGCCAGTTACTCCTTGCCCCCCAAATGAAGCAGGATGGCATCTGCTACCCTCCAGTCTAAACTGAGCTATTGAAAATCTCTACCAGGGGTTCAGTTAGTTCATTTGCCAGTTCCTTAAATACCCTCAGATGCATCCCATCTGGCCATGGTGCCTTATCTATCTTTAGGGTTGGTAGCCCTTTCTGATCGTTTTCACTTATAAATACTTGTTGCTTAATCTGAGGGATCCCCCTTACTGCCACTCAGTGCAGAGGCCCTCTGTCTTCCCTTGTGAAAACAGACCAGAAGTAGTCATTAAGAACAGATGCTTTCTGTTCATCCTCAACTGCACTACCTCTCTCTGATAGCCTAACAATTCCTCCTCCCTTCTTTCCTTTCTCCCTGATATATCTAAAGAACTGTATGTCCCCTTCCTTGAACTCCTCCACAATATGCACCTCTGTGTCTGCCATTGCTTCTCTGACCATTGTCTTGGTTTCTCTGGTTCTCATTTGGCACTCTCCCCCTTCTTCCTGCCCTTGTTTTTCCTTGTACCTGGTGAAGGCCTTCTTTTTTGGTCCCCCTTCCTTCCATGACCTTTCCAGAGAACCATATTGGTCTCTTGTACCTGTTTCTTTTGATTACTGTTCTCATGAAAGGCAAAGCTAGAACCATTTTGAGGCATAAGATGGTTTGCAGTATCCCTTTACAAATGGGGGCATATAAATTATTCAAAACCCGGCATGGCCTCTGGACCCTGCAATATAAGTCACAGCATGAGGAGTCTGTCCACATCATGGACAAAACAAGTCAAACACATGATGCACAGGAGGATGGCTCAACTCACTGTGCAAAGCTTATATAATTTTTTTATATAGAAATCACAGCATTCACCCACTTTCTACATCAATGTTTGTGGTGCAGTCAGCACTTTATCAGGGTGGATTGATGACTCATAGAGTCTATTAACCAAATTGTTCCTTTTCTATCCCATTATTTTTGACAAGCTAGTACCTCATCTCAGTGCTTATTAAACACAGAAACATAGAAAGTGATAGCAGAAGGAGACCATAGGTCCATCAAGTCTGCCCTAGGGTTTCCAATACCTGGAGTAGGTTCTGGGATCTAGCCCCCCTTCTATGTTTTGCCCTTACCTACTCCCTCAGTATCCCCTTGAGTTCTTTCTTTATCCCACCCATTTTTAAAAGCTGATAGGTCCTTGCACTTACCATTTCCACCAATAAGCCATTCCAAGGCACCACCACTCTTTCCATGAAAAAAAATGCTTCTTCATAGCCTTTCTGAAGCTCCTGCCCCGTAGTTTCCATTCATGCCTGCTGGTGGTTGAGCTGGTGACCCTTTGGAATAGTTTTGTGTATGGCATCTTGTTAATGCCTCTCAAGAACTTAAAGGTCTCAATCATATCCCCTCTCTCCCTTCTTGTCTCCAATAAGAACAAGTTAAGCTCCCTTAGGCGTTCCTCATACAAGAGATCATGGAGGCCCTGTATCATCTCAGTCACCCTTCTCTGCACAGTGTCCAGCCTGTCCCTGTCCTTTTTAAGGTGTGGACTCCAAAACTGGATGCAATACTCCATGTGGGGTCTCACCAGGGACCTGTAGAGTGGAAGGATCACGTCCCTGATCCTGCTGTCGAATCCCCACCCAATGCACCCCAGCATTTTGTTTGCCTTGCCGTAAGCTTAGTTGCATTGGCTTGATGGTTTAACGGTGTCGCATATGATGACCCCCTAGAACCCTTTCTTCCTGAGAGGTGCTGAGCTTGACCCAGTTGAGCCAGTAATCTGTCCTGGGATTCCTCTTACCCAGGTGTATCACCCTGCACTTTTTTGCACTGAACATCAGCTGCCAGATGTTAGACCATCTTTCTAGCCTTTACAAGCTGTTCTGAAGTTCCTTAATTGCTTCCATGCTATCCACCCTACGCTCAGCTTAGTATTACTGCAAAGAGCAGAAGCTTGCCCTGAATGTCTATACCTATGCCACAGATAAACATAATAAGTCCCAGACAATCCAACTTAATGAATTAGTAGTGGACACTGAAAAATGTTGCTGTAATACAGTAAATTGGTGGTTGCTGTGGTTTCTAAATAAAAATGTAAAACTTTTAGACTTTGTGCAGAGAGCCAAGTCATTCACCTGTGCATTGGGTATATAAATTATTAAACCTTGTAATGGTGGTGCATTTCAAAAGTAGGGGTATGGAGTGTAAATTTTGAGGGCAATGGGCTCTGTGCACTAAAGGGCATAAAGTACATGCCAAAGGTGTGTACTCCACCCAAGCAGCTCCGCACTCGCAAGCAGGTGCACAGTGGGTGGTATTCACTATTGCTTGCACCTGTCCATGGCCCCACTCCCCTGGCATGCAGTTGCATGTTGCTGGATTGGGGCTTCACAGGGGCAGAGTGCAGGATCCAAGCAGGCATCCAATCAGATGCCTGCTCTGGGTCACAGAGTGGATGCCTTATGCGAGCATGGGGGGAGTCCCAGGATGGTGTGGAATCCCATGGAATTAAAGGGACACCATTAGCAACAGATAACAGCACTGACAGACATCACGAAGGGCAGGTGCAGGGATACCATTGGCACCCGCATACCTCCTGCCACAGATCTCAGGAAGGGACATGGTGGAAACAGACCAGCGACAAAGTCCCAACAGCAGGAACACATCACTAAAAGTAGTACTATGTAGTCTGCCCACCGATGGAACAATGGACATAAGTAGAAAGCAGTATCTGAAAAGGAACGGATCAGAAACTGTACCATTTAACAGTAATACATGCTTACAGTCCCCACTGTACCTTCACAATAACACGACTGGTATGAGAGGCAGTGGGAAAGTGAGAGGCAATAGCAGTGACATCCCTGCACCTCGGGGACAGTGGAGAGGTACAGGTACCCGGTAGCCATACCGGTATACCAGAGGTCATTGTAACCAGGGTGTCCACAGCGATAGTTGCATCCATACATCTCTGGCCCTCACACTCTTGGGTTACAGGTATCTGAGGTGCAGGTGTTGGTGTCCCCAGATCTGCCCCATGTACCACACTCTGCAATACCTCCACCCACTGTCCAACTGCCATGTACCCTTCTGCCCATCTCAACCGCAATGTTGCGGTGCACATATGGTATAGATGTGAATCCACATACAATACACCTCTTGAGAGACTACGCCTTGCATTCCCGAGGTACATAGGGTTTCCAGAGGGACATTGGTTTGGCAGAACACTATGACATGGTACTGATTCATCCAGGTTCACAACAGATATATATATATATATATATATATATATATATATATATATATATATTCTGTGTGGGCAGGGACTGATACTAATAGATGTTTCTATGCCTCAGGTATACACATACACATATTGCATACTTGCGCACTATGACTGCACACCCCTCACAGACCTCCTATATGCGCACCTGGGCACCTGGAGTTCATGTTGATGTGCCCAGACTCCAGTCTTCTGTACCCGTATGCCATCATGGACACATGGCTATGGTAGGTTCCCTGGGCAGGATTGTCAACTGTCGGCACATGGACTGTGGCCACTGTTGCACCCATGACCTTTGCCATGGCCAGTGAAATGGGGTTTTGGACTTACCAACACCTGTGTAACACAGTTATGGCAGGATCTCCCCTGCCATAACTCACGCACCCCAGTGTGCGGCACTCCACGTGATTCTGCAACCATGTTAATTGTGCAGAATATGGGCACAACCCTTACATACCCCCAGCCCATGAATAGTGTGTAGCCACCCACATGGCCAGGGAGGAAAGTATCTAGCCAGTGCACCAATTGTGAATGTCGTGGGACCCCGCTGCATGGCAATCAAACATAGAGTAGCTGACGTATATCACATATGCTGTGTGTAGGCATAGTTTATAGAGCCCAATACCTTTTGGCCACAGAGGCAGGAAGAAGTCAGTTTAGCTCTTATTTTACAGTACTGTAAGTCTGTGATATATTGGTATTTAAGTTGGTTATGAAGCTAAGACAATCTGAGCTGTCTGGTCATGCTATGGGAACTTGGAATGTTCTTTAGTTATTAAGTACTTGTGTTTTTTCCCAAGCCATTTTATAAACTACTGTATGTTTTAAATGAGTAGGTTTTAACAACGAAACATGTCAAACAAGAGTTTACATCATTAGTTTCTTACTGAGAGAATTTGGCATCAAACTATTTATTTTACAGAGCTTAAATATGTTCAGAAAGAATAGTTCATCCTTTGGCCAGTCCACTGATGCAGTGTCGGTGCTGCCACTCTCTGTGCCTGTGACCTAGATTCATGCCCCAAACCTGGATTGTCAGAGGGCCAGTGGGGGGATAAGGATTGAGCATTCCAAAAGAAAGCTCGCCTTCTCTGGGAAGGGTTGAGGTCGGCTCTGCCATAGTACTGTGACCTGAATCACCATAGGTGGAGGTGCAGGAGGAATTGGAAAGGAGGGTGTATACCTGACTGTTCCACTTGGCAACACACAAGCTGCTTGCATGTGCACCCTTTGGAGCCCTAGTATATAGGCATCTGCAGGGGAGAAATAAAAGTAAATAAAATTCCCTGACCTGCAGCATGATGCTCGCTAGATTCAGGTCCTGCAAAGCCCACTCTACCCCTTTGTACCTGTAGGTGCTTTGGTGAGGGGGACCTACCCCAATCTGCTTCTGCCATGGGGTGATAATTGGGGGGAGTCTGAAAGTGACTGCAGAGCTGAGTGGTCACCAGGGATTAATGGAGAACCAGACCAGGATGGAAAAAGTAGTTGAAAAGGAAAAGAATAGCTTATCCTTGAGCTATAAGGATCCACAAGCCATTTGAAAAGCTCTTACCTCACTTGCCAATGAACTGGGGTTAGCAAATGTTTGGAGATTAGTACATACCCAAGCTAGGGATTACTCCTTTTATACTGCATACCATAATATTTTTAGTAGACTAGGTTATTTTTTCCTATCTTTAACATTTTCTAACGATATATTATCAATTTTTTTTTTTTTTTTTTTTTTATTTTAGTCTTTGGTAACCGGGTAAGACCCACTAGGCACAAGTGCCTGTTTTCAGGGGCGATCTGGGAGCACTGGGCTGTTAAGTGACTTGCTCAGAGTCACACAGTATGCAAGTGGAGGTTGTGAGAATCAATCTCATGTCTGGTCTGCTGGATGTATCAAGCTCATTCACACCTCATTTCTCTAACCTCTAGGCTATACTGCCAGCCAATTGATTACGAATGCCGGCTAATTTGCTTAAGCTTGCACATTGCGTTGATAACAGCTCACGTAAAGTGCCAAGACTGAGGTTTAATTCAGCGCTCTTGCAAGACATTTTAAAGACTGATTAAATAAAGAGACAACTGCCTTGTTTAGGATTAATGCTAATGCTGAGACCTCTAAGACATGACTTTGGAAGACTTTCAAACCCTTTATTAGGGAAAGAGTTATTGGCTATTCAATAAATAGGATAAATAATTGAGATACAATTGAGATAGAAGGAGCTATTATTAAAAGAAAATGTGTTATCCCAGTTGAAGAACCAACATAAACAAAATCCCAAAGTTAGACAGGATCTTTTTCAACGTATCATTTTGCTGAAATATGATATTAACACACTCTTATTACAAAGGGCCAAATATGCTCTTTTACATACAAAAAAGAATATTGGGAATCTGGGGAAAAAGCTGGGAAACTTTTATCCTATTGCCTCAAAAAGCAAACCCCTCATTGACCCTAATCTTCAAAGTTTATCCAGTCTTCTGTTTTATTTTGCTCCTAGATTAGGGATTCTCTGATACGTTTGTGCACATATATCTCTTCTCTACCCTCTCTTTTCCTTGCTTTTTCCCTATCTCTCATTGTATATCTTTCTTTATTTCTACTTCTCCTGTTCTGTATATATTTTTCTGTATCTCCATAGGTATCACTCTTGGTAACTTATTGAGTGCATTACTATAGCCTGTTCCAGCATTTATCTTGTATTTGGCTAGCCTCCCCCTTTTTTGAATCCACAATGCTTTAATGGCTGTAACCCCTTTATTTACCTTCTATAATACAGCTAATGTAAAATTTTATCACGATTATGTGTTCATAAAGCTTTTTCATTGTATTTATCTTACATAATGTGTTTTTTCTAAGTGATTTCCTTTGTATTTGATATAGAGGATATTCTCTCACTGTTTATGTACCTTCTTATGTATTCAATTTCAATAAAAAGATAAAGTGAAAAGAAAGCAAATCTCATTCAGATTAATTAGTAGTATTAGGCTACCAAATAAAGCAATATCACATGATAACAAAGACATTAATAACACTTCCAAGAATTTTTACATGTCTTTGTACACATCTAATGGTAAAAGCAGCTGCTAAACGTCCTCTGAATTTCTGTCTACTATTAAGTTACACAAACTGAAGCTGACCCGGTGGCACTGAGGGTTGAGGTGTTGGACACCACACCTCATGCCATGCCAGTGACCCGAGTTCAGGAACAAGCTCAAGCATGGGGGGAGGTCAACAGGGGAAGGAGTAGGATTGAGTGTCTGATGGACTTCTCTCCTCTCCCTGGGGAGGGATCCAGGGTGTCTCTGGTGCAGTAGTGGCCCCCAGTGGAGACTGGGGACATAGCTAGTGCATGGAGCAGTTAGGGGAGGAGTGTGGCTGATGCTTACGGCATGGTCGTGTGGGCATCATTGCACACCCACGCTCCTAGGGGGAAACACACAAAGACTGGAAAATTCAATGATCCTGGATAGGTGATGGCTGTCCTCCAAGCCACATCACCACATGCCCAACACCAGGCCTTGTCTCCATCCCCCACCCTGCTCCTCCACCATCTCAGCCGGCATACTCGATCATAGATAGAGCACCAGAGTGGAGGTAGCCCTACCCCAGGGGGCTCAGAGCTGGGGAGTCTGCCAGCAGGAGGATGGTGGAGGGCAGCAGAGACGGGGATCAGGTGGGCAGTAGAGCAGCTTCAGGTGAGCAGGAGTAGCCTGTGAGAGTTCCAGGGGTAGGGTGCATAAACAGAAGATTAAAAAAAAAAGTTACACAGATTGACAGAAAACAGATAAAATCAATCTGGAATCTCCTGTTACTTTGAGTGAAGTTTTCACCG
Organism: Neoceratodus forsteri; assembly: GCA_016271365.2. Taxonomy (NCBI): domain Eukaryota; kingdom Metazoa; phylum Chordata; order Ceratodontiformes; family Ceratodontidae; genus Neoceratodus; species Neoceratodus forsteri. Next base: position 657,357,088 of record CM028132.1, read on the forward strand.
CCATAAACTCCCTTGTCTCTGGTAAGGCTCCTGGCCCTGATGGCATTACTACTGAAATCTGCTAACACCTTAGCCCTATTATATCTAAACATTTACATTTTTCATTATTAGAAACATTTGAGGATAAAACCCTACCTCAAACAATGAATGATGCTTATATCTCAGTATTACCAAAGAAAAATAAAGATCCTTTAGAATATTCCAAATACAGACCTATATTCTGACTTAATACTGATTATAAAATGTTAACTAAAATCCTGACAACAAGAATTCAAATGGTCTTGCTAAAACTAATAAGCAGGTCCTTTTTATCCCAAATTCTTGAAAAGTATAATTTTAGCCCAAATTTACACTAATGGGTGAAGATATTGTATAGACAACCTAAGGTTGCTATCATAACCAATGAGAATATCTCGCAATCTTTTAATCTCAATAGAGGTATCATACAGAAGTGTTCACTTCCCCCCTTCTCTTCATATTAACAATAGAGCCACTTATTAGAAAAGTAGTGGAACCTCGTAATATTCATGGGATTATGTTGGGGTGCTTGTCACAGATGATTCTGGCATATGCAGATGATTTATTACTAACCTTAACACTGCCACATCATTCTATTACAAATCTGGTACCTATTTTGACTTAATTTGGGAATATGTCCAGCCTAGTGATAAACTGGAATAAATCTGAATGGCTAATGCTTAAAGTGCAACCATTTGAAAAACAAAGACGTCTAACTTCTTCTGAAATTAGTTGGGCATCAGAACATCTGACATATTTAGGCATTTCTATTTACAATTTTAGTAACTAAAACTGTGGAAAGCAGTCTTACTTCTTTATTAAAATCAGTTCAAGAAGATCTTGCTAGATAGAGCAAACTTAGTTTATCCTTATGGGGAAAGAGCAAGTCAATTAAGATGGTGACTGCCCCAAATATTTTTTCACATACCAAGCATTATCCCCACATACATTAACTCCAAATGGTTTAACAAAGTAGATAAGACAATATCCAGTTTTTTGGGGGGATGGTTAATCATTCAGGCTAAGTCTTAAAAAATGTTTCACTAACTGGTCAGATGGAGGCTTTGGCCTTCCTTGGTGGCAAGGATACCATTGGTCTTTCTTAATGAGACAAACTTCTCACTGGTTTCAGTCTAAACAAAATAATGATGTTCCGTTATTGCTTGAGATAAAACAACACTTAGCCACACCTCGACCTCTCACAGATTTGTTTTTTTTTATCAGGACTCCCTCTCATTTAACAAACCATCCCACTATTTCCATATCAGTTTGGTTATACAAAAAACTTTCTTCAATAATTAAATGTTAAACTTTACCCATTCAGTACTGCCTCGTTTGGAAATGCCCACTGATTCAGTTTAAGAATAAATGTTTGGAGGGCACTGGATGGTTCAAACAAGATATTGGAGTAAAAGAGGATTTATTAAACCTTACAACACAGTACACAGACAGAAACCTGCCAGTGTGGGTGAGGTCAGTACCTAAAATCAACTCTAAACCGAGAAGCAAAACAGACCACAACTGCAGTCAAAAAATAATGCCACATTTAATTAAGAATGTGAAAGAATGTGGAAAATGGTGCTCCCCTTTTTTTGCTGCTTAAAAAGCCTTCAATTTAAAATAACTCCAATGTTCTTACTAGTCATAGAAGTTGGAGGGGGTTCTTGGTCTCTTCATCCAGCTGAATTATGATCAAGCCTGACTACTGCAGTAAAGTGACCACCTCCATCAGTCAGGAAAAAGCAAAACATTTTATCTTGTCATTTCAGAGCTAAGGTCCCTCTGCGTTCTCTATCTTATGAGGAACCATTCTCTTGGCTTCATTACTTACTGTATGTAGTGTTCTCTGAGAGGACACTATGTAAGTAATGAAACCAAGAGAATGGTTCAGCTGAATGATGAAACCAATAACCCCTCCAACTTTTATGACTAATAAGAGCTTTGGAGTTATTTTAAATTGTAGGCTTTTTAAGCAGAAAAAAGGGGGGGGGGGCATGATTTTCCACATTCTTTCACATTCATAACTAACCATGGCATGATTTTTTGACTGTAGTTGTGGTCTGTTTTGCCTCTCAGTTTAAAGTTGATTTTAGGTGATGACCTCATCCACACTGGCAGGTTTCTGCCTGTGTAATGTGTTGTATGATCTGTTCCCTCCACTCCTGAGGTACAGTAGGTACACTATTTATATATATGTACAGAGTACCCTGCTCCTGTGTTTTTGGTTTATTAAACCTGGCTACATCCCAAATATTATCTTTTTCAGAACTTCAAATTAAATATAAAGTTCCAAAATTCTCCTTCTGGCTATATTTACAAACTAAAGAAGGATTATCTAATGATATACTAGCTCAGAACCTCATATTTCAGAAAAACACAGAGTAGATTCAATTACTTAAAGTTGTTCAGATGAGTACAAAACCACAAATAATTTTGATATTTTGTTGACCCTTCTGGGTAAACAGAAATGTGAATCAGAACTGAATATAACTATATCAGTAGAATCATTGTGCTCTTTAGGGGACTATGCATATTGCTGAGCTAAAGAACTGCAAATTAGATTAATATAATTTAAAATATTACATTATTTAGCAATAAGTCATGAGGGGGTGTGGTGCACCTCATGACACATCACATAAGGTGTGGGTAAACCCCCAATAACCCACACCCTGGAGTGCCTTATTGCGATTATACAATGGACCCATGTGTAAAATGTGTTTAATTATGTTGTTTTATAAATGCATTTCCTCAGCAGTGGGTAATGCAGGATTTACCCACGGTCATGTGACATGTTTTGACCAATGAGGTTACGGGATTTTCACACACCATTGTATAACCCCCCGATGTCAGATCCCCCGAGTGGCTTATTGTGATTATACCAATGACTAGTATTTGTTTTGTAAACAAAAGGGGGAAAATAGTGTTTTTGCAGTTTGAATGTTTTTGAGGGTTTTTTATGTTTATTGAGTGTAGTCCCTTCCTTAGGCTGGCAGCAGCGAAGAGTTCCCCGCCCGCACTCTGAAGAGCAAAGAGTGAGAGAGCGCAAGAGCAAGTGACCGGTAAAGCAGTGTTTCTGGACAGGGACACAGGTAGCGTGACTGAGTGTCAGACGAGAGAGACAGAGAGAGAGAGGGGGGACAGAGATCCAGTATTGAAACAATTTTTAATTTTTTTTTTCTGATATACAGGGAGGTTGTGTTTTATGGTCTCCGCTTAGTGGAAAGCAAGATGGCAGTCAGAGTTCCATCATTTTGGGGTCAGACTTTTTTTATTTAAATATACAGCTGGCTGGCACCATTTGCAATGGTTATCAGAGGATTTACAATGGAAGTAAGGTGCCAGACTGCCGTTCTGATTGGTTGCTGTCCGAGGTCCATGGTATAATTACTATTATACTCCAGACAGACTTGTTAAAATGGGACTTTCAGATTTTATCAGATGTCCCAAATGCAATATTACATCTCCAAATCTTTCCAACTTGCTATAGTATTGTCCAAAAGTTTCTGTTATTTGGGGTCAAATACATCATGCATGTGAGCTCATACATAATCAGAAATTACCATTTATCCCAGAAATATTCATTCTAGGAAACACAGAACTGCTCTACAGTGTAACTAAGATTCACCAAAGGCAGATTATGGCTGCAGCCTTAAAGATCATGTGCAACGTTTTTTGTATATTTGTAATAAAAGCTTTAAAAGCTGACATTCAAGTCCTTGTGTCATGATTAGTGTTTCCTGAAAATTTCATGTTGTTTGGTTTTATGGTTTTCTTTAAATCAGCATTTGTTAAATTGCTCTACAGTGGCTGAAAGCAGTGGAGTTATTTCTGTGCTCTCAGTCAAACTTAGAGTGTGATGACATCCTTTTGGAGTAGCATGCTGTTTCAAATTCCCAATCAGAGTAGCACTCTGTAAAGTTTATGGTTTGCTGAGCTCTCCAGGTTCCTTACAAAGCCAGTCTCTGGTTTGTGTTTAGATAGATCAGCTTAAAATATATCATTCTCTTCCTTTACAAAGCTGATCATTTCAGTTCCAGTGCTGATTTGAAGTAGTGGAAATCTTTTTCTGTGAGAAATCAGCTTGTCTGTATGATCTGTTCTTTCTAATCAAACCTCAGTTTTTTTCTAACTATATAACACAGGGCTGTTTAATGAATATAAAATAAATCTAAATTTTGTTAATTCACAGGATCAGTTTGTCTTTGATGTAGCCTTCATAAATACAATCATGTAAGAACATTTATTTTTCATGTCAGATTGACAAACAGGTGCTTGTCACACTCTGCTACAGTATTTCAAGCACATGTATTGTCAGAACTCACAAATTTAAGCTCTTTGGTAGTTTCTGTGTGAAAATACATCATGTACATGTACAACTAGAACCACTATGTGACATCCTGATGCACTGTGTCTCTGCCCCACAGTTGAGGCCACTTCAGTCTACTGCCACCAGTCCCCTGCCCCACAAGCTCCCCTGCCTTCTGCTCCACATTCAAGGCTGCTGCACCCTGCTGCCCACTGTCATCTCCCACACAGTCATGGATTGTGCACCCTGCTGCCTCCATCCCCTGCATAAAGAATTAGGACTACTGCACCCTGTTGCTCCCTGCCCAAACAATTGGGGTTGCTGCACCCTGCTGCCCTATTTCTCCCACCCTCGCAGTTAGGGAAGCTGCACCTGTTGCCCCCTGTTCTTGTCTCCACAGTCAAGGTTGCTGTGCTGCTCTAGGCCCTAGAGTGCCATGTTCCCTACCTCCAAAGTTGGGGCTGCTGCACAATGCTTCCCTAGCCACCAGAGGTGGGGCTTTTGCTGCACCATGCTACCCACTTCCATTGCTCCAAATGGGCAGGGCTGCTGCACCACATGTACCCCATCTCACAGTCAGGGCTGCAGTACCCTGATGCCTCATGTGTCCTGCCCCACAGTCGAGGCTTCTGCACCATGCTGTTTTCTATCACCTATCACCACAGACAGGGCTGCTGCACCCTGCTCCTTTTTACACAGTTGTGGTTGCTGTGGCCTGCTGTGCCCTAGAGCCCCATGCCTCTGAAGTTAGGGCTGCTGCACCATGCTGTCACTTGCCACAAGATTCAGGGCATTCGCTGCACTCTGTTGCATGCCTCCACCATTGAGGCAGTTGCACCCTGCTGTCCCTCTGCCACCAGAGTCAGATCCTTTGCTACACCCTACTGAGGCAGGAACAGGGAGCAACATGTGCAGTGTCCCTGACTGTGAAGGTGAGAAAGAGAGAGAGAGAGAATAGCAGGGTGCAGCAACCCCATCTATTTGGCAAGGGTGCAGCACAAGAGTAAGGGAATTTGCTGCACCCTGTCCCCTGCCTGTGGAGGCAAGGGGCTGTGTGATGTAGTAGGACACAATGGTGGCAGAGGACAAAGGACAGCATGGTGCAGAAGCCTTGACTGTGGGGCAGGACACAGGTGGGCATCAGGATACAGCAGCCCTGACAGTGGTACAGGGAGTACACTGTGCAGCAGCCCAGCCCATTTGGGGCAATGGAAATGTGTAGCAGAGCTCAGTAGCCCCAAATGTGGATGCAGGCGGCATGAGACTCTAGGGTGTAGAACAGCACAGCAGCCCTGACTGGAGACAGAGACAGGGGGCAGCAGAGTGCCGTGGCCTTGACTGTGAGGGTGGGGACAGAGGGCAACAGGGTGTAGCAGCTCTGAATGTTCGGGCAGGAGATAAGGGTGGCATCAGGATACAGCAGCCTAAACTGTGGGACAGGGTGCAGCAGCCATGCCTGTTTGGGACAAGGGATATGGGCAGCATTGTGTAGCAAAGGATCTGACTCTGGTAGAAGGGGGACAGCAGGGTGTAACTGCCTCAACTGTGGAGGCATGCAACAGGGCACAGCAAATGCCCTGCATCTTGTGGCAAGTGGCAGCATGGTGCAGCAGTCCAAACTTCAGCGGCATGGGGAACTAGAGCACAGCAGGCCATGACAACCCCAACTGTCTACAAAGGAGCAGGGTGCAGCAGCCCTGTCTCTGGTGACAAGGGATAGAGGACAACATGATGCAGAAGTCTTGACTGTGGTGCAGAACACAGGGGGCATCAGGGTACAGCAGCCCTGACTATGAGATGGGGTACAGATGGTGCAGCAGCCTGCCCATTTGGGACAATGGAAGTGGGTAGCAGGGTGTAGTAAAAGCCCCACCTCTGGTGGCTAGAGCAGCATGGTACAGCAGTCCCAGCTGTGGAGGCAGGGGACCTGGAACACTAGGGTTTAGCACGGCACAGCAGCCTTGACTGTGGAGACAGGAACAGGGGTCAACAGGTGCAGCTTCCTTAATTGTGAGGGTAGGGAGAGAGGGCAGCAGGGTGCGTCATCTCCAACTGTTTGGACAGGGGGTGGCAGGGTGCAGCAGTCCTGATTCTTTAGGCAGGGGACGGAGACAGCAGAGTGCACAATCCCTGACTGTGTGGGAGAAGACAGTGGGCAGCAGGATGCAGCAGTCTCGCATGCAGAGCAGAAGACAGGGGGCTTGTGGGGCAGGGACAGGTGACAGTAGATTGCAGCTGCCTCAACTGTGGGGCAGAGACACAGTGCATCGATATGCCACATAGTGTTTCTAGTTGTACACGTACATGATATATTTTCACACAGAAAACACCAAAGAACTGAAATTTGTGAGTTCAGACAGGTACCTGTCACACTCTGCTACAGTATTTCAAGCACATGTACTGTTTGTCAATCTGACATAAAAAAAATGTTCTTACATGAACATATTTATAAAGGCTACATCAAAGATACACTGTTTCTGTGAATGAACAAAATGTAGATTTATTGTATATTCATTAAACAGCCCTGTGCTATATAGTCAGAAAAAAAATCTGATTTTTGATTATAAGAACTGAAAGCTGTGATACAAACAAGCTGATTTCTCACAGAGAAAGATTCCCACTACTTCAATTCCGCATTGAAACTGAAATTATCAGCTTTTAACCAGAAGATAATATGTTTTAAGTTGATCTATCTAAATGCAAACCAGAGACTGGGTTTGTAAGAAACTTGGAGAGCTCAGCAAACCATTAACTCTACAAAGTACTGCTCTGATTGGGAATCTGAAACAGTAGCTACTCCAAAATGATGTCATCGCACTGTAAGTTTGACAGAGAGGACAGAAATAACTCTACTGTTTTCAGCCTCTGTAGAGCAAGTTAAGAAATGCTGATTTAAAGAAAACCACAAAATCAAACAGCATGAAATTTTCAGGAAACACTAATCATGACACAGAGACTTGAATGTCAGCTTTTCAAGCTTTCATAAAAAATATGTAAAAACCGTTGCACATGATCTTTAACATTTAAAAGTCTTATACTTAAATACTGGAAAGAAAAAAGAACCCCCTCATTAAGAGAATGGCTGGAATGGTTATGTAATACCACCAATAATTAAAGAATTACCAATACTTTGACCAACCAACTTGATCTTTTTCTCAAAATATGGAATCTGTTTCTAACTTATGACAAATAATTTTGTGAGTGTCTGTTTTATTCTTAGAACCTGATATTGGTTGTGTTATATGCATAATCACTCTGTTTAATGATATACAGAAACCTCAAATGTTGATGCTGCTGTTAATCTCCAGTGTTCTTCATCTTTTGATTGTCTGCATTCAAAACTGGTTTATTTGAAATTTCAATAAAAATTTATGTTCCTAAAATAGGTTTGAAAAGCAATATACTGTAGTTAGTAATAATCATTGCATGGCATACTAACATAAGATATTCAGCTTTGTTAAATTGGTAACTAGAAGACATGGCAATGCATTTAAATGTTTATAAGAGTAAGCATAATTAAAATAGAATAAAGTATGGGGTGGTGTGTGTAACAAGAATTTTACATACACCTGAGATGTTGGATGTCGCATAAGCCCGGAAGCGAAGCTTAAGGGGTTTATCTTGGCATTCAACACCTCAGATATGTATAAAATTCAAGTTTACACCCCACCCCATATTTTATTTTATATAATTGCTGGGTTTATTTTTTTTTTTTTTGCCACAGCAATGAAATAAAATAAAGCCATGGTCTGACCGTGTTTCTGCTGGGCCAAAGGTTGGACACAGCTGCAGGAAACAATTTTTTTCTCTCTCTCTCTTTTCAGTTGTTTGTTGGTGGGAGGCAGTTTAAATAGTTTTACTGTAGCCATTTGTTTCTTTTTTTTTTTTTAAACTGTACTTATTGCCGAGTCAGAGTGGCAGTCTGGTCTCTTGGTGTTAGGTTGGCTTCTGGCACTGTGAAAGACCGTTAGCCAGCACTAGTGCATGCACAGCAAAAGGGAAACCTGGCACATGTTTGCCGTAATAAACACTGCTTTATTACAGCAAATTACACTACGGGTTTACAATTCAAAAAAATGAAAGCCATTATTTATATATATTTTCTAAATATGATGGGAATTTCAAAGAAAATGCAACTCGTAAAATGGTTCAAGTGTACATTATGTCACTAGGTAGCATTTCTTCTTTCATCAGGTTAGGGAGAAAAAGATAACATTCAGGAAGTATAAGGAAACACAGAAGGAGCAGGACAGAGAACTGTACCAATTAAAGTAGAAGGAAGCGGAGAAGGCAGTCAGAATAGCAAAGGCCCAAACATAGGAAAAGACAGCCAACTCAGTTAAGAAGAGGTAAAACCTTTGTAGGTACATTAGGGAGTGAAGAAAGGCCAAGGGAGAGATAATGAGGCTTAATAAAGGGAAGGAGGGTGGGTGGGTGGGCAGAGAGGAACAATGAAAAGAAAAAATTACTCACCTTAGTAATGTTGTTTCTTCTAATGGAGTCTTGCTATATTATGACATATGCAGTATAACCCCAGGTTAGAACTGCTCCGGAGGTGAAAGAGTTAACTTCCATGCAGAGCATGGAATCTTAGTGTGACTCGGTTGAACACTCTGTTGAAGCTCAAACTTAAACTGTCAGATCTTTACGAGCAAAAACTCACTAAGGTTCTGTGTGGAAGCAGTAACCTACACTAGCCGTTGGCTACTAACTACAAAAACACCTTTTTGATCTTGATCCCAAAACAAAGACTCAAGTCGGAGTTCAAGAAGAAACTTAAGCATAACACCTAAGCACCTAGAATGGTGAAATAAAGTGGGCATCAAAGAAGTGCCAACATTGCATTGCCCACCCACCTCCCAAAAACAGAGGTTCTGAGAGGAGCAGGCTGGGGGGGAGGTCATAATATAGCAAGACTCCATTAGAAGAAACAACATTACTAAGGTGAGTAATTTTTTCTTCAAACAACATGAAGCCTTGCTATATTACGACATATGCAGACTACACAGCAGTACCTCCATGGAGGAGGGACAGAACCTACTTGGGAAATAGGCTCTGAAGCACAGCTGTGCCAAATCAAGCATCACTCCTAGCCTGGATATCCAAGGAGTAATGCTTAGTAAAGTGTGAACTGTTTTCCAGGTAGCTGCTTGACATATCTCTAGGATAGGAATGTCCCTGGCAGCAGCCAGAGATGCAGCTGTACCTCTGGTAGAGTGAGCCCTCAGGCCTGAGGGAGGAACCGCACCCAGTTTTCGTAACAGAATTGGATACAAGAGACAATCCACCTGGCAATGGATCTTTTAGTGGCAGGTTTCCTTACCAACCTCACCATAAGTGAGGAACAATTGGAGGGATTCGAACCTGTGACCCTTGGTACATTCTATATAGTAACTAAGGGCTCTTTTGACATCTAAACTGTGCAATCTCCTCTCACCAGAGGAATGGTCAGTGAAGTACACAGGAAGAGACATGGATTGATTAAGGTGAAAGTCTGAAATCTCCTTAGGCAAAAACTTCCTGTTAGTCCTGAAGACTACCTTATCTCTATGAAAGGAGATAAAATCAGGCTCCACTGACAAGGCTTGTAGCTCACTTATGCGCCTGGCAGAGGTGATGGCTACCAAAACACAGTTTTCCAAGTCAAGTACTTCAGCTCTGCTGAAGACAATAGGCTCAAGGGGTTGCATAAGCTGAGCGATGCAAATATTAAGATCCCAAGCAGGGCAGGATCCTGAACAGGGGATTGGTGTGAAGCAACCCTTTAAAAACTTGGAGAACACAGGGTGAGCTGATAAAGAAGAGGGCTTACCTGCTGACAAGAAGACAGACACAGCTGCCAAGTGCACCTTTAGGGTAGCTGGCCTCAGCCCCAAGGAATTCAAATGCACCAAATAATCCAGGATCTTGGACACACCAGCAGATTCTGGGGGAAATATGTTTACCAGCACACCATATGGAAATCTCTTCCATTTTGAATTATAGGTAGCCTGGTGGAAGGCTTCCTAGAGGCCTTCAAGATATCCAATACACCTTGAGAAAGGTGTAGGTCAGCAAACTCTAACTCTTCAAGAGCCAAGCCTTGAGATTGAGAGATATGAGGTTCGGATACCAACCTTTTCCCTGGGCACAGGTTAACAGGTTGTGATTCCTGGGAAGGCATAGGGGAGGGTGGACTGCTAAGGACATGAGGAGTGGGTACCAGGGCTGCCTGGCCCTATTTGGAGCGATCAGGATCATCTTGCAGGATTGAGATCTGATTCTGACTAGCACTTTGAAAAGAAGGGGAAGGGAAGCATAGAAAACTTCCTTCCCAACTGAGAAGGAAGGCATCCAGAGGGACTGAGCCCAACACTGTGGGCCTGCAACAAAAAGGAAGTTGGTGATTGTCTGGGGCTGCAAAGAGATCTATTTGGAGTGCCCCATCTGGCAAATATTACCTCCAGTACTAGGGGATCCAGTGCCCATTCGTGATGGCCCTGGGAAATCCTGCTGAGAGCATCCGCTAGGACATTGTCCTTGCCTGGGAGGTGAACTGCCGTAAGGGAGGTGTTCAGAGAATATGCCAGAGACCACAACTTCATTGCTTCAGTGCACAAGGCCATAGACCAAGTGCCCCCTTGCTTGTTGATGTACCACATTGTAGTGGTATTGTCTGTTCTGACCTGAACTACCTTGTTCTGGACAGCTGTGGAGAAAACCTGAAGTGCTAGAAAAACTGCTCTGAGCTCCAGAAAATTGATGTGAAGCAGAGATTCCTGAGGGGACCACAGCCCTTGGGTGGAAAGGTCGCCCATGTGAGCTCCCCACCCCAAGAGGGATGCATCTGTAGTAAAGGTCAAGGAATGAGACTGGGGAGTGAAGGGAACCCCCTGTCTCAGATTGTTCTGATCCTGCAACCACTGGAGGGCCTGGATCAGGGTTCGAGTCACTGGAATCAATTTGGTTAGGGGATCCGTCCTTTGAGACCAAAAGGCTCTCAAATGGAACTGAATGTCCCTCATCTGAAATCTCGCTCCCTGCACTACTGCTGCAGAAGCAGCCATGTGCCCCAGGAGCTGTAGAAAATGCCTTGCTGGTCAAGAGACCTGCAGGGTGAAAGAGAAGGCCAGAGACACCAGGGTCCTTGCTCTCTCCAGAGGAAGGAAGGCTCTGGCTTCTTTTGTGTTCAGTTCTGCACCTATAAAGGTGAGAAGCTGGACAGGCTCCAGAACTGACTTTGGAAGATTGAGAAGGAAACCTAGAGATATAAGCAGGTGCTGGGTTACTTGTAAATGAAGTTTGACCTGTTCTGGAGACTGGCCTACAATGAGCCAGTTGTCCAGATAAGGAAAGATGGCAATCTTTTGCCTTCTTAAATGAGCAACTGCTACTGCCAGGCATTTTGTGAACACCTTTGGAGCCTAGGAGAGGCCGAAGGGCTTTGCTCTGAACTGGTAATGGCCTGAGGGCAGTTCGAATCTGAGGTACTTTCGATGGGAGCTTCTGATGAGAACATGGAAGTAGGCATCCTTGAGGTCCAGGGAGGCTAGCCAGTCCCCTGGCCTTAGAGAGGGTAAAATAATCCCCAGGGTCACCATTTTGAACTTTGGTTTTAAAAGGTGCTTGTTTAGATACCTGAGATCCAGAATGGGCCACCATTCTCCTGTCTTTTTTGGGGTAAGGAAGTACCTGGAGTACAACCCTTTGCCCTGGTGTATGGGTAGAACCCTTTCCACGGCTCTGAGAGCCAGGAGGGCAGAAACTTCTGCTTCCAGGGCAAGTGCCTCTGATGGGTTTGCAGGTGGAAAAGATCTGGCTCTCATCTTCAGAAATTTTTTGAAGCTGAGAACCAGTCCCTGGCTTACTACTTCCAGGACCCACTTGTCTGATGTTAAAGACTTCCAGTCCTGGACAAAGTAAGCCAGCCTGCCCCCTACTGGTAGTGGAGAATCGGCCCTGGCTACCCCATCAGGGAGCCTGTTTTGCAGGGGCTTTGGGTTGAGGTGTAGAAGCAGGCTTACTAGCCCTTCTGCCCCTTCCTCTAAAGAACCCCCTCTGGGCATAAGCAGAAGAGGAGGCCTGGGCTTGGTAAAACAGCCTATGAAAAGGTCTGCCCCTGCCCCTGACATGCTGCCTTTGAGGAGTGACTTGCCTTTCTTTGGCTTGTGCACTCCTATAGGTGGTCCTATACTCATCCATTTTCTTCATGTAATTCTCTGTCTGCTCCCCAAACAGAGAATTTCACAACAGGAAAATCCATAGCCTTAGACTGGGTATCCTGTGACAGGGCAGTACATCTGAGCCAGAGCCATTCTGCGAAGAGACAGAGATGTAGCCATAACTCTGGCGAAACATCATTAGAGTCTACAGCATGAAATTGCACCTTGGATGCCTCAATACCATCCGCAGCCACCTGCTCCAGCTCCTGGGAAGCTGTTCAGGGGTCTGTTTGTGAGGGCCAGGACAGTATCCCACCTGGATTTCTGGTACCTAGCTGCGTAAGCCATATAATTTGTCTGTTTGAGTCTCAAAGATGCTGCCATGTACTGCTTTTTTGCCATGGCATCCATCCTCCTGGAATCCTTTTCAGGAGGGTGAGAGGCTAGAGGAATATTAGCCTTGTCACAGGCTGCAGCCTGCACTACCCCACATGGCTGCACTGCTGAGATAGGAACTCTGTATCAGAGCCTGATAAAACATACCTCTTGTCCATCCTTTTATCCACAGGGAGGATAGAATGAGGAGTTTTCAGAATTTTTACTGTCTGTTTCCTAAAAGATTTATGCAAGGGAATAGACAGTCTCCTAGACTCTGGAATATCCATCATTTCCACAAATCAGGCTCTTCTTGATCATCAACAGCTTCCTCAACAGGGAGTTGCAGAGTGTCAGCAACTTTCTTGTAAAACAAAAAATGAGAAGGGGACTCAGATAGCCTGGGAGGGGATACTCCTGAGGGTCTGTCTGGAGAGATGTCTGGTTCAATGGGCACATCCAGACTGTCAAAATCACACTCACTCTCCTCATACCCCTCCTCCCCTTCTCCTGGTTCATAAAAATCTTCAAAATTATAATCTTGAACCGAGGGAAGCGACCGAACCTGGCACTTGCCCAATGGTGCCGGTTCGGATGGAACTGGGGAAAGAGACTGGACAATTTGGATAGCTTTGGCTATTTCCTCAGTGGTTGGAGAAAGAACTTTTGGCCCCAAACTAGCTGACTTTCTAGCCCTTTTAGTTGGAACCGGCTCCTCAGAGCTGGCTCTTCGTTTGCCCGAGGAAGCATAGCCCTGGTCAGAGGGCACTTCCTCAGGTTCGGTTGGAACCGAACCGGGCTGGCCATCCGGGTCAGCGGACTTTTTGGCCTCCCTTTCCCTGAGCCTACCAACTCTTTTTTCCACGGTGGCAGCAGGAAAATTCTTACAAATCTGGCAGTCTGCATTGAGGTGGTCAAACCCCAGACAACATGGGTCAGGTTTTTCTTTTGGGTTTCTCAGACATAGTGCCAGCCTAACCAAAACTTGCCTGTTAATGGCAATCCACCAAGCAAGACTCTCTTATCGGTTCCCAACCATGTCACGGGTCGTGGAAAAAAACGTAATAAAATCCGTTTTTTTTAGAACTGATAAGAACCGGGAACCGCACTCTAAAGGGCTAGAAAGTAATTTTTAAACCCCTTTGATCGGTTCAAACCAAACCGAAAAAGACGTTTACAATTTCCACACAGAAGAAAAAATAATAAACAAGCCTATTTATTACTTACAATACCACAGACAGAGCTTGAACCGATGATTGCGGTTAAATTTCGGTTAAATAAACCGAGAATTACACTTTAAAACCGACAAACAAACCGAGCAGCAGGAGGAATCTCCGGAGTGACTGTTCAGTGAGGCGGAGTAAAGAATCTGACAGTTTAAGTTTGAGCTTCAACAGACAGAGTTTTCAACCGAGCTCGCACTCAAGATTCCATGCTCTGCATGGAAGTTAACTCTTTCACCTCCGGAGCAGTTCTAACCTGGGGTTATACTGCATATGTCATAATATAGCAAGACTTCATGTTGTTTGAAAGCAGGGATACTGAATGAATACTTCTGCTCAGTATTCACAAAAGAAGAGGAGGGGGAGGTACCTAATGCAATCAGTAGAAGCACTGTGGATAGGGGGGTTGATACCAGTCCTTTCACAGAAGAAAGGGTTCTAAAAGAACTCCTAAAACTGAAGGTGGCCAAAGCAACAGGGCCTGACAGGATTCACCCCAGAATTCTAAAAGAACTAAAGGGAGAACTAGTGACACCACTGAATACCCTTTTTAACAAATAATGGGAGGATGGTGTGGTACCTAAGGACTGGAGGAGGGTGGATGTGATTCTGCTTCACAAAAGTGGGAGCAAAGCAGAGGCAGGAAACTACTGACCTGTTAGCTTGACCTCAGTGGTAGGGAAAATGATGGAATCACTTCTGAAAGAAAGAAATGTTGAGTACCTAGAGGCCAGCAGGGCACAGGACCCTAGGCAGCATGGATTTACAGTGGGAATGTCATGTCAGATGAATCTAATCGATTTCTTTGACTGGGTGACCAAAGTAGTAGACCAGGGAGATGCTGTGGACATGGCCTACCTAGACTTTAGCAAGGCATCTGACACAGTCCCACACAAATGATTAATAGACAAATTAGCCAGTCTAGGAGTGGGTCCCAGGGTGGTAGCCTGGGTAAAACATTGACTGGACAACAGGCCACAGAGGGTAATAGTAAACAGAGTCCACTCTGAAGAAAGGGGGGTTACTAGTGAGGTACTGTAGGGTTCAGTACTGGGTCCAGTCCTTTTTAATGTCTTTATAAGTGACATTGTGGAGGGACTGGAAGGAATAGTATATCTCTTTGCAGATGACACAAAGATCTGCAACAGGGTTGATACACAAGAGGGGGGCTGGAAAGAATGAGAAGGGACTTGTCAAAGTTGGAGAAATGGTCAAGAGTATGACAGTTTAGATTCAATGCAAATAAGTGCAAAGTAATGTACCTGGGAAACAAAAACCCAGGGGAAGAGTACACAACGGGGGGGAGAGGTATTAACAACAACAAAAATGGAAGGGACCTGGGGTAGTCATATCAGATGACCTAAAGGTAAGCAAGCAATGTGAGAAGGCAGTAAGGATGACTTGGGGGATATTGGGATTTATAGGGAGAGGCATCACCAGTAGAAAAGAGAAAGTTATTATCCCTCTGTACAGACAGTTGGTGAGACCCCATCTGGAGTACTGCGTGCAGTTCTGGAGACACCATCTCTGCAAGGACATAGACAGGATGGAGGCAATCCAGAGGAGGGCAACTAAAATATTGCAGGGTCTGCAACAGAAGCCATATGAAGAGACACTAAAGGAGCTTAATATGTATACCCTTGAGGAAAGGAGAGAAAAGAGGGATATGACAGAAATGTTCAAGTACCTCAAGGGAATCAATAAAGTTCAAGAGGGTAGCATCTTTCAGACAAAGAGATGTGCAAGAACAAGGGGACACAATTTGAAGAAAGAGGGGAGATGGCTCGGGGCAATGTGAGGAAGTATTTTTCACAGAGAGGGTGGTGGATCCAAGGAACAGCCTTCCTGAGGAGGTTGTGAGGTTAAAAACAGTGGGGGAGCTGGATCATCAGCACAGCAGTTGGATTTCCGCTCATGACGTTGGTGACGTTCGTTCAGAAATGGATCCAGGTTGTCAGAGGGACGGCCAGGGAAGAAGGATAGAGCATCCCATGGACTGCTCTCCTTCTCTGGGGGGAAGGTGGATAGTACAACCAGTGCATGATGGACCCTGGCAGAGGCCGGGAGTACCACAGCAACCGGTGACAGTGTGTTCTGGGAGGTAGGGTGGATGCCCGGACATAATTGCACATTTCTGCCTCCAAGAAAAATGTACCCTCTCTGATCACTCTGGATGATGCCACCCCAGCACCTGGTCCCCATAGCTCCTCACCGCTCTACCACCAACTAAATACTGGCTCCACAAGCATCACTACAGGCCCCAAACCCCACCCTGGGAGGAAGCTAGGGAGGCAATGTCGGCTCGCCGACACTTTACCCATCACAGACAGGCAGGTCGCGATGCTGTGGCCCCGCCCTGAGGGGGGTAAGCCTGGTAGTATCAGTAGCAGAAGGCAGTCATTGGGGAAGCAAAGCAGGTGCAGGAGTGGGGCAGATGGGAGAGTGACTGGGGAACAAAAAGTATAGAAAATAAAAAAAACGGGGGATTCAAGAATGCATGGAATAGACAAAAAGGCAATTCTGGTGGGGGTAGGGAGAAGTAGGCTGTTGGTTAACTAGGATCTGCAACCTATCCAATAGGTAGGGAAATGGTCAGACTAGGTGGGCAAAGCAGTCCTTATCTGCCATCAAAGTCTATGTTTCTATCTCAATAGAATACACCCAGAGTCTGTGGGAAGGTATGACTGTACATGCACTTAGTGCAGTAGCTTGTCAACCTTCAGCATTCAGCATGTAAAGGAAGTAATAATAAGCTGTCTAGTTACTGACATCTTGATATAGAATATGAGATTCTACTCATATCCCTCCATATGTGTTGCTACATGAAAGGTAACATGACCACTAAGGGTAAGTATGGGTTGGGCTAAATGTTAGCTCTGCTTACTTAGTTTTTACAGAATTTTCCTGTGCTGGTTCATTTGGGATGGATTTTGCTAGTTTAGACTATTAGGAATTGAGTTAAAATCCAAATTGCACAGACTGTACTGAAGGGATGGGGCATAAACAAGCAAAAGAGGAAAAAAGCTGAAAAGTGCAAAAGAAAAAGGGAAGATGGTGTTTTTACATATTTTTTACCAGTTAAATTATAGAATATACAATACAGTACTTAAATACATTTAAACACAAAAACTTTTAAATACTCATTCACATGTAATAAACATATCTTGCTATGACAAAAACACCTATCAATTCAGTATACTCAATTAATGCTAAGAATGTTCATAAAATACTCATAATTAACCATTTTAAAGAGCAGAAGACAGAGCGATATAAAGAAAGAAATTAAAAGAAAGATCAAATTAAGAGAGTTTGAGAAGTTATGAGTACTGAGTTAAGGATATCCTGACTCACACCAGTAGAGTACTTTATCAATTAATATTTACTAGGTTGTATATCTACAAATAAGTATTCCCTTGTCAAGAACAAAAATCTATGCTGTTTGCAATAACTACCTGATTTTGACAGAATTTTGTAAACTGTTTTTGTAAAATGTTTCAGCTGATTGGACAAAGAAACCCTGATTTAACTGGTTTAAATGACTGGGGACTAAGGAAAGAAAATGAAATAAAAGTTGACTAGTTCCAACAGTATCTGTTTCTGTAATTTGGGGGGGGGGGATGAATCAAAGTAAAGAGGGCATTTTTAAAGTGAGTATAAGTAGTAGGCTGTTGTGGTTTGTTTAAAGGAGCAGTACACATTGTAGGGGTCACTCAAATTGTGAAAGGCCATGAAAAGATCTTTCAAATGAGGCATTGTGTTTACCTGTGGGGGACAGGAGTCTTGAGATATGAATAGTTAAGTAATGTGTAAATCAAATCATAGCAATAGCCATTTCATGTAGTCTTAAAAACAGGAAGTGATATCACAGAGAGGCAAGCTGTATGTTGTTAATTACAGCTTGCCCCCCAGTGACATCACTTTCTGTTTTAAGATTGCTTGAAATGGCTGCTGCCTTGTTTTGATTTACATATGATTTAAACATTCATATCTCAGGACTTTTGACACCTACAAGGAAGTTAAATACCTCATTCAAAATAACTTTTTATGGGCTGGCCCGGTGGTGCTGAGGGTTGAGGCGCTGGACGCCACACCTCGTGCATATCGGTGACCTGGGTTCGGGGATGAGCCTGGACCATTGGGGCTCGGCAGGGGGGAGAGAGAGGATTGAGCATCCAAGGGACTGCTCTCCTCTCTCATGGAGGGATCCAGGTGTAGCCCGGTGCAGCAGCAGCCCCCGGTTGAGACCGGTGGCACTGCTACACACAGGGGCTCACAGGCTTGAGGCAGACATCAGGCAGCTGCCTTCTGGACGTGGGTGGGAGCACCAACGTTGTGGGCTAGGCGGCATTACACATCCCACGTCAGGTGCATAAACATTACTGAAAAAACCCTCCAGCCCAGATAGGCAACGGCCCTCCAAGAGCCCTGCCACTGCCCCTTCTATCTCCTTGGGACCCTATGTCCCCCGGTATGGCCGGGGAGAAAGTAATGACCTTGAAGATGGCGGGGTTTCACAGTGGGCAGTAGAGCAGCACCAGCCAGCGGAGAGGTCTGAGAGTTCCGAGTCAGGAAGATAAACAGAGTTAAAAAACTTTTATGAGCTGCGAGTTTGAGCAATTCCTGCAATGTTTCCTGTCTCTTTAAGTGTTCTGGTGCATTTAAGAGATATCCCAGAGTACTTTTGTAGGACTCTGCAAGGCCACTAAAATTAAATTCACCACAACCCCTGGAAGAAAACAAGTGATTGAGCAGACAGTCTCTAACTGAGTACCCTTCTGACACTGCTTCCTACTTAAAGAGGAGAAGCTCCTCCATTCTGGTCAGTGCTGGCACTGATTAGAGAGCTGTACCATGTAGGCCAGATCAATGTTTTCTGAAGTACCAGGGGTTAAAATGGGCAGGAACTCCACAGGAACTCAGTTATAAACCCTCTTGCAAATCTTGTTGTGAGTTCTTGCTCCTCTGTTACCTGTAACATTGAATACTATAGGAGAGTTACAACTCCTAGCAATGACAGCTCCCTGCCTTTCACGTACTGTATGCAAATTTTGACCTAGAAATTCCCTCTCCAAAATGTTTCCAATTAAGCCACTGGTTAGTACTGGTGCTGGCACTGATCAAAAGTAGAAAGATGCTCTCTGGTACCATTATCCCATCATCTTTTTCAAGACAGTAACTAGGGAGGTGGCTACCATACCATATCCTATCATACCATGCCATTTTCACCTGTAGAACACCTTTCATGTGGGCATCTCAAAGGACTCAAATTTATACACAATTCAGAGCCTAACAACTAATGAAGTGAAGCCACCTTTAGGATGAAATGCAACAACTACTCTGCGCCACTAGACTACACAACAGCTTTCTTTTCTCTCCCCCTCCCAGATATGAATTGAGTGGTATTGAGTGTGGTGGATGAAGTCTATCTGGATTAGAGCAAGGCCTTTAACACTGTATTTCATTAAAAGCTCATAAAGAAAGAAGAGCTATATGGAGTCTGCAAAGGGTACAGCAAGTAGACAGACAATTGGCTAATAGGTAGGAAGCAGAGTGATGGTTGTGTATGGTCACCATACAAAGTGGAGGAATGTGCTGAGTAGGGTACTCCAGGGTCTAGTTCTCAGTCTATTGATCTTTAATCTATTCATTAATGACCCACAGCAGGAGTCAACAGCAGACTGATGATGTTTTGTGAAATACTAAATTGGCAAGAAGAGTATGCACAGTGGGAAAATGCACTACAGGCACAAATTACAGGCGTAGGCTAAGAAACTGGAGTTTAAATTTGACATAGAGAAGTGCAAGGTACTACATCTAAGGTGAGGAGAATCTGATTCATACAAACATCGTGTGGAGCAATTGTGGATACCACAGCCAAGAAGCAGGCTCTAGCGGTAGCTGAAGCCATGCAGGAAAAGAACAAACACAATGCTGAGATGTTCCAAATACCAAATGAGATGGACAGAGTAGGGTATATACTGTGCAGCTAGCACTGCTCAGGCTTTCAGTAAAAACAGGGCTAAACATATATAACCAGTGATCATCGTATGACGTGGTTCAATATAAAAACTGGGCCTGAATCGAACCACACTAAGATGAGGGTCCTGGACTTCAGGAGGGCCGATTTCAAGAAAATGGGGGAACGCCTCAAGGAAGCACTAGCAGGGATAAGGGAAATGGGTGGGGTAGAGGAACAGTGGGCTAAAATAAGGAAGGCAATTGAGAAGGCAACAAACCTCTGCATCAGGCAGGTTAAAAAGAGCAAGAGAAAAAAAAGAGACTGCTATGGTTCACCAAGGAAGTAGCAGAGAAAGTAAATGCAAAGAAGCAAGCATTCAAGAGGTACATGTCAACAAAGAAGGAAGAGGATAGGGAGAGTTATCAGAAAAAACAAATGGAGTCTTGGAAAGCAGTTAGGAATGCAAAGACACAAATGGAGGAGAGCAGCGCCAAGTTAGTAAAAAAGCGGAATAAAACATTCTTTAGGCACATAAGTGAAAAGAAAAAGGGCAAGGCAGGGATAGTAAGACTAAAAGGGTAGGGGAAGGAGTGTGGAAGAGGACCAGAAGAAAGCAAACATATTGAACAAGTACAAAGTAAAAGTCACAGTCTCGCACTCACCACCTCAAAGTAAAGTAGCCCACATCATCTGTTCATATACAAATAATCTTTTATTGTAGTATAATAAAAAACTACCGCTTCTCACGCTTTGAAGTGTTTCAGATAGAACCTTTTTCAAAAAGCATAAGGAAATTCAGTTGATGATGTGTCTTAAATGGACAAATGTGACGTCATCAGGAAAGGACAAAAGACAATGCATACTGTATGTAACAAAATAAGAAGCTATAAAAATACAACAATAATAAAGATACATATATATGTACATAAGTACCCTGCAATAAGTTAACATGTTAAAAACAGCAGCTGGTGCATATCAATTACAGTATATACTCAGGCCCAAATATTCAAAAGGGTTGCGCCATGCACAACAGAGTTGTGCCTGCGCAACTCTGAAAATGCACCATTCTGCAATATTCAGTGGGAGACAGCTGCGCCGCCCAAATTGCAATGCACAGGAGTTTAAGGGGAAATGAATGCATGCGAACTGTAGGTGAGGGATTGATAAATAAATGGCACAAAAGTATATTCAACAGCATGCGCCATGCACAATAGGGGAGCAAGCGGAAGTTGCGCAATAGCGGAAATGATCCAAAATAAAAAGGAACAAGAGAGAGGCGCAAGAATGCTATAGGGAAGCCAGAGGTGGGAGCAAGGTGACAGCAACAGAAAAGAGGGTAGCAGTGAGTGGGACTGGAAAGGAGCAGGACAGGGCACACCTGGGAACAACCAGCAACAGGACAGGAATGGAGAGCCTGTGCCACTGTGCAGGAGTGACAGGGGAAGTGCCACAGTGGACTGAGGGCAGTGGCAGTGGTCAGGACAGCCAAAGGTTGGAGGTGTACCCAGTGCAGGGGGAGCATCACAAAGGACAGTGGGGGGAACAGGATAACAGCTGCAGGGGGGGGAACACCAGCCAGGGACATGGCCAGTGCCACCTTTCAGATGGAGGCAGTAATGAGGGGTGTGAGAAGGCAGGCAGCAGGAGGGCATGGCCATGGAAGATTCCGTCGGTGGTATGCCCCCAACAGGCAGTACCGAGCCCACACCAGCTTCAAGCACTACAGTGACACAGAGATTGTGGGCTGGTACCGCCTGAACTGGATGATCCTGAGGTGGCTCTGTGAGCTGTGCAATGATGAGATGCAGGCACCCACACGACGGAGCCATGCTCTGTCAGTGGAGACAAAGGTAACAGCCGTCATGTGCCTGCTCACCACGGGCACCTTCCAGAGACCAACAGGGGACACAACAGGCATAACCCAGTCGGCCGCATCATACCTACTCACACAATTCCTCAGTGCACTGCTGCCACATGCTGCAGAGTACATCCATTTCCCCAGCACACCGGCAGAGCACAGAGCACACGTACAAGAGTTCCACAGGGTAGCACGTATGCCTGGCTTGCTCGGGGCCATTGACTGCACCTATGTGGCATCCACACGCCACCTAGCCTGGAAGGTGCCACTTACATCAACCGGAAGGGCTATGCCAGCATCAACTGCCAGGTGGTGTGCGATGCTAGGGGGCGCATAACCAATGTCTGTGCCATGCACCCTGTGGGAGCACATGATGCCTTCATCTGGCACCAGTCTGCACTGTGCCACAGGTTCGAGAGTGGGGACATCCCCACTGGCCACCTAGTGGGTGAGTATGCCAATCACGCAGGATGACATGGATTTGGGGGGGGCATAGTCAGAGGTGCCATGGGCACTGGCCTTGATGGCCCATGGCAGAGCGACGCTGACCACCATACTAATGTCCACCCTCTACACACAGGTGACAATGGCTATCCACTCTGTCCCTGGCTGCTCACACCATACCGGTGGCCCATGACCCCATCGCAGCAACGGTACAATGAGGCACATGCCACCACATGCAATGTCATAGAGTGGGTGTTCGGGATGCTGAAGGCACATTTCCATTGCCTAGACACATCTGGCGGTGCCCTACAGTACTGCCCCTGGACTATTCCTGGCCTGTTGCATCCTGCACAACATGGCCAATGACTGTGGGATAGCTGTAGAGGTCGAAGAGGGGGACAGCGATGGAGATGATGAGGACACCGGTGCAGATGGTGATGGGCAGCCCTGCCTTGGGCGAAGGGACCCCCGCCTGATCCGGATGTCGCAGCTGCACTGGGACACCATCACAGAGGAGCACTTCAACCAACTCAGGTAAGTCATGGGGCCATGTGCAAACACCAATGGCAAGGGCACAACCCACAAACTTGCATGGACGAACCCCAGGGGCACATGGCGGCAAGGGAATCTGACCCGCACACGCTGTCAGGGATGGGCAAGGCCAAACATGACACGTGGTCACACACACACACACACACACCAGAAGACATGTACAAGGGGTAGGAGGCACGCCGACCCCGACTGCTACCCCTAGCCACACACAGGTCCACAGACGACCACACCCAGTGCCCGTCATTGTGCGTGTCTCAGACACTAGGCACCATTGCACAGTGGCAGACAGCACAACGCAGGCATAATCATGCACACGCCACAGTGGCCAGCAGCCAGGAGGGTGTGCACATGGACTGTGTGAGTGTGCAGGGCCAGGTACCCCACCCGTGCATCACACATTGAACAACACACTGCACACAGGGCAGCGTCAGACAGTAACCATGGTGGGAGACAGGTCAGTCATGCGGCACAGTGCCACGGCCACCATGGATGTGTGGGTGGCCCCGCCGAGACCTGCCAGCCGTGACAAGCTGACCATTGGCCTCATGGGGTGGCAACGACGGTCCCCCAAGGGTGATGCTGTGGGAATGCGACCGTGTTTGAGCAGGGGTCTGCAGCTCACCGAACATGCCTGCATCAGACGTGCTTGGGATGCCCACAGCTGAACCCGGTGTCAACATGGAGGGTGTCACACGATGCTGGGAATGGGGGGTGGACATGACACTGCGTAGTGTCTGCAGCGCATGGGCAAGAAACTGTGTGTCCAATGTGGCCATGACAGCTGTGAATGCACGTGTCTGCCTGTCAATGGCAGCGGTCACATCCTCCTACTGCCGGACCATCTCTGCCAGGAGCAGAGCGTGGTCTCTGCTGTGCCGCTCCTCTGTCTGGCACAGAACTGCACTGAGTGCATCCACTGCCCTGACAAGCTGCGACGGCTGATCCACGGAAGCCTGGAGTAGTCAGCTGTGCTCATCAAAGAAGTCATCCGCCGGATCAGCATGACGTCCCTCATGGTGTTCCTGGACCTGCAGGGCATCACCCCTTGATAATGGGCGCTGCACACCAGAGCCATGCCGGGGAATGGCCACACACGGTGCACTGATGCCGCCCCCTGAAACTGTCCCCCCGTCACCATTGGCTGGCTGCTGACACTGCCCCTCCAGCCGCCACTCGCCAGGGCTCAACAGTGCTGCCGCAGCGGCTGCAACAGCCCCACCAGCCTGGACGCATACCAGTGCTGCCCCACTGGTGCAGACAGGCACAGGCTGGGACTGTGACATCATGCAGACCTCCATGGTGGCACCACCCATGGATATGCCCATGCTGTTACCTGCTGTGGGGCCATCCTGCATCCCACACATATCACTGTCCATGATGTGAGCTCCATCATCATCGGTGATGGATCCAGCACCAGTCCAACTCTCAGAATGCTGGCATCCATGGATGCTGTCATGCTGGGACATGGGCAGGGCCTCCTCCTCACCAGCTCCACCAACTTTAGTCCAGACAGACAGGCGGGTACACTGTTATCCTGACCCTCAGACACCTGTGAAGGTGGATGGGCGCTTCTCTGTGTCCAGGGTATCACCCTCAGTGGATGAACCCACCACCGCTGACCCATGTAGACACTCTGGAGCTGTAAGGGAACACAGTAGCATTAATGTCTCTGCCCTACCCTGTGGCATTCCTCCCCAACCCCCACACAGTGACAGATCAGGTCCTACCATGCAGTGACGGGCTGCCACCCGTCTGGAAGCCACCACCTGGAACGCCCTCTGTGGTGTCAGGCGGGGCACAGCCGGCTATCCACTACCAGTCACAGAATGTGCTGCCCTGATAGCAGCCACCTTATCTTTTATCCTCCTCTTGTCCGTGCCCACCTTCTTCTTGCACTCCTGCATGAACCGCTGGTGGCTGCCATGCTGGTTGACGGCACGCGCCACCTCATCCCATGCCACAGCACGGGCCTGTGGTGTTCCCTGCTGTCCACTGAGCAGCGGTTCCTGGTCAAGGTAGGCCTCAAACAGGGCATCTGATTCTGCCCAGGTGAAGCTGGGCCTCCTCCATCTCCCACGTCTTTCTTCCTCCTCCACCTCTGTCTCACATTCGGTCATTATTGATCCTGTGGGAATGATAGGTGTTACCTCTGAATGTGCAGTCCCATGTATCTCCCACACACCACAGTCCACACTGGCAAACAGCATGCAACCCACCACAATAGACTGCAGTATCAGACTATGGCCTCTGCAGCCCCATGTGGCATTTATATAGTGCAATGCATGCAAATGAAGTGAGGCTCAATAATAAGTGGATGCTAATGCAGTAGCTGAGCCATGGAATTGCTGATGAGCTGTTTTGCATATGCCAGCTGAATATCATGCTGTTGCACTTTGCACAATCATGTTGAACATGCTCAGGCAGGGGCGCAGCTCTGTGACGTGCGCAGTAGACACTGCACGGCTCATGCCCGGGGTGCTGACGCCGACGCCTGCCATGCTGCTGATGTGCTGAGCATGGCAGGCAGTGCAGGGCACATCCACCACTGTGCCAGTGGTGCTAGTGCACTGTTCACATGTATAGTGCCTTTGCCCTGGTGTGCCGTAGGCACCATGGTGCCACAGCGTGGTAGGCCACTACAGGAAGTCACACAGAGGTGTCCTACCGTGCTACACGCGGTGAGTACCAATCGCGCTGTGGCAGTCTGTGTGTGAGAGACCCTTGACTCTGTGCCCGACCTTTGCCCCCTAGGCACCATGCATCCGCATGGGTGCACCAATGGCAGTGCAGTACCATGCAGCATCCGCGCATGGCGGACGTGCGCTAGGGAGCACCATTTTGAATCGGAGATGGTCCAAAGATGGCATGGTGATAAGCAGCGATCTGGAGCCAGGTAGAACTGGCAAACCTAGTTGCACTGGTTGAGCCCCATGCTGGTGCTCTGTTTGGTGAGGCACCCCTGGACACTGCCAGGACTGCCATGTGGGAGGAGGTGGCAGTGGCACTGGAGGAGGTGACAGGGATACAGAGGACAGCTGAGCAGTGCTGACACCAGTACGGGGACCTACAGCAGAGGGACCCGGACAGGCTTGCCCATCTGCGGGCACGTGCCAGGAGAGGTGCTGTTCCACAGTCAGATAGGTGCCCCATCCATACACTGGTTGTGTCCATACGGGTATCATGGTGGGCATGTGTCCACCACAAAGGGGGGTGGTCCATCCAGTGTGGGCAGTGGTGGTGGTGGTGGTGGTATAGGGGGGGGGCTGAATGGTTTTTCTGTGTGGGAACGCACACACATGGGGGTGGGGGGCCTTTGCTACTGGATTGTACTGATGTTCCTCTCTCCATGTTTGCGCCCTAGGCCCTGTAGAGCATCGACGTGCAAGGGAGGAGAGGCAGAGACATGAGCCACATCCCCATGCCGGAGCTCCCATACAGGCTCAGCGCCAGGACAAGCCCGATGATGGTCAGTGCCTTACATCCAGGTTTTCTGTGCATGCTGTGCAGCAGGGCGGGCGGTGGGGCATGGCCACCATCCATTGACACCACTGCTGTGCATGCCACATGGTACAGTCAGCACTGTCCAGTGCCACTGCTTGTCTGGGTGTGCATCACTGGTGGTCCATGCGTGCACAGGGTACATGGCTGTGCCACTGCCTTCGCACCGTAAAGCCATGTCGCTGTAGAGCCACAGTGGTGCTGTGCAGGACTTGGGCGGTGAGTGTGTGTAGCGGTCCGCATGGCTGTGTGCACCTGGGTGGGCAGATCTTGTGGACATGATCACTGTGGGTGGTTGCACACCATCACAGGGACGTGTCCCACGGCTATATGCCATGCACAATGGGTGGGCTGCAGGGGGCTGTGCATTCACGCCTATTGACTCTGCTCCCTTGTCCTAGGTGTACGATGGATGGCGCACATTGAGAGGGTGCTGCAGGAGCTGCTTCAGGTGGCCAGGGCCTCCCTTGAGATTCTACAGAGGGTGGAGCAGCATGGTGTGAGACAGAGGCATGGCAGGAGGTGCCATAGGAGCAGGGAGCGGGGCTCCCGCTGAAATACATCCAACCCTGGACTACACCTCCCCCTCTGGACCCACCCTCACACCCCTCCTTCCCCCTCCCATATGTTCACCCCTGCCCCTTACCGACCCCCACCCGGTTTGTGGCCCTCACCCCTTTTGTTTTGTATATATATGTACATAGTTTTGTTTATACTGTTGCAATACATTTGTTTAGTTATGCCTACTGTGGTGGTCTCTGATTTGCAGCATGCTAATGGTGCTCAGCTGCAGTGGTGTGCATGGCATCAGGGGTGGTGCTCTCATGGTTATGTGTGTGTCCTTAGGGGAGGTGGGTTTGGTGTGGGCATAGCTTCTCAGTCACTGTCTGTGGTTTGTGTGTTGTTCCCTGTGCACTGGATGACTGTATGCAGTGGTACACGGTGCATGCACTGTGTCCATGGCACACCTGTCAGACCGTCCATGGCCTGTGCAGCTGCCACCCTTGCATGTCTGTGACCTGCACAGTCTGCTGGCATGTCAGTGGTGGCTGCCCATACTGGACTGCCACTGTACTCAGCATGATGTCAGGTTGCCTCCTGTCATGGGTGTGGTTCATGTCTGCCTCGGGTGGCACTGTTGCCTCCACTGTTGTTGTCCCACTTTGATGCTGTCACTTGTGTTTGTTGCAGGGGATGTGCTCCACTGTCTGTCACTTGTGCTCCAGCCGCATGTTGGTGGCGTACAGCATCAAGGTGCCTGCACAGGGTTGCTGGCACAGCTGTGCCGTGGAGGGGTTCTGGCCATGTGTACACGGCTGCCATGACCACATGCCGTGGGCTTGGTTGACCCGCTACTGTGTCCCTGTGTTGGTGTGCCCTTGGGTATGGATGGTTGTTCATCTGTGCACTGTGTTGCATCCTGTGTGGCGCATGCTTCCATGCAACACTGTGGGTGTCTGCACTGGCTGTTGTGGCCAGTGCTGGGATGGGGTGTGTCCTTAGGAGGGTGTGCAGGGTACTGTACCACTGGTGGTGGGGTCCGGGGCATGCCCTGTCACGTGTGGGGTACCTTGTGTGCCGACGTATGGTCGGTCTCACAGCTGTACCTGGGGGGGGATGTGCATGGTGGCACTGTGTATACAGTTGTTGCATCGTTGTCTGCTGCCGCCAGCTGACGAGTGCTCGTGGTGGGGCTGCTTTGCATGGTTATGTGGTGCACAGGGTTGTATTGTCACAGTGGGGGTGGTGGCATGCTTGGGGTGTCCTGCACTGTTGAGCGCTACTCCTGGGCAGGGTGTATAGGGATTGTGGTGCAGGGTGTGCTTTGCATTGGTGGGGTGGTGTGGCACAGGGTGGATGGGCATCCATGTGTGATGGTCACAGCTTGCAAGGGGGTGTGCTGGGGCACCATGCCCCGGCAGTGGGTTTTTGCTGGTGTCCCTGTGCCAGAGGTTCTTCCTACTCTCCTCCAGTTGTGCAGTGCATGGGGTGTGGGGGATGATGTCTGTTCTGCTGTGTGCTCCTCTGCCCATCCCTACCATGGGTGGTGGGCCCCTGCATCCTGTCCCTGCGCATCCCTGGTTGTGCTGTTATGCTGCTGCCCTGCTCCACTAGGTGTCCCTGGTTGTGCTATTGCGCATCTGACCTGCACCACTGCACATCCCTGGTTGCGCTATGGCACAGTTGGTGCAATATTCAGTCGTGTGCCGCAGGTGCATCTTGACTAACGCAGTGTTTGAATATCGCACGTGTTGCGCATGGGCGCAGTGGACTTGCGCTTTGTGGCACAGTTTGAATATCCGGGCCTCAGACTTTTATTATTGCACTCAAGTTGTAAAAAATTACCAAAACAAATCCTGAGAATATCCTGATTTTGCATAGACTATAAAGTCTCATGAGTACTCAAAGACATGCAAACAAGGCGATCCACTATAAGATTTTTGCTCGCTCTTCATTGGTCTAGAGAATAGGTGTCTGAAAAAAATATAATAGAGAAAAACATAAATATATATACAATAACTGAGCACTAAAAATAAACAGATGAACTACGTAACCCCATAATCCTTTACGCACTAATGTGTGCTAAGGATAAAATGTAAAAATCTATTTTAAACTCCTTATATTGCTTCAGAAATATTTCTTTAAGTCCATTAGGCATCACTTAACTTTCTGCAAGTATTTTTTGTTTATTTCTGCAAGTAAGGGGACAAATCAAACCTGTCATTTAGACCCCTGTACTGGAAGGCTTGCAAAGTATATATCCAGTACCCTTCTCTTTTTAAAATCAAATTATTGTAATCACCACCACGAGGCTGAGGGTACACTTTCTCTACACCTTTAAAGGTAAAGCCATGCTCAGTATTGTTCCTGACTTGCTGCATATGTAAAGCAGCAGCATATGTCACATCATTATTCACAATGGCTCTCCTATGTTCCCCCACCCTTGGCTTAAGCTGTCTCTTCATTTTACCGACATAGAAGGCCCCACAGTTGCAATTGGCTTGGTAAATAACACCAGAAGTATCAAATGTAATGAGTTGTTGAATACAAAATGTCTTCTGTACATTCAGACTTGTAAATTCCTTATCTTGTTTAATAATCTGACAGTTTATGCAATTTTCACATTTAAAGCATCCTGTGTATTTATTAGTAAGCCATGTCTTCTGTGTGGGTATTGTCTGCCTACTATGTACCAATAAGTCCCTCAAGTTTGCAGCCCATCTGTAAGTGAATCTCAGTACATGATTATGAAATCCCTTAGACCGGAATCACCTTTCAAAATATTCCAATTCTTTGAAATAATGTGCCTCACTCTATGTGAGTGTACATTGTATGTTGTACAAAGTTCAACTGGTTGTTAAGCGTGTGTTCCCGCTACTGTAGGTCTTGTAAAACTTCAGCCTTGTCAATCCCCCTCACTGTCTGAGCTGTCTCCACTACTTTTTCCATGTTGTGTCCCCTTTCTTGGAATCTCTTAGATCAGAAACTGCTCTATCATAAGCCTCTTAAGTGTTACGATTCATCCTAAGTCTTAGGAATTGTCTTTTAAGGATATTTTGCACTAAGACAACTTGGTAAAGAGCTGTTTTATCTCAGGCTATCTGCATATCCAATGGCTGACTTTAAATTTAGAGTAGATGAAATTATTACGGAAGCATTCCAGAGTGGTTGGATAGACAGTGATGTTAAGAAGTTAAGAAGTTTTTAACTGTTGATTTCCCTATAAGGGCAATGATATATACTTTGCCCAAAATTCATAAACAGTTCTCCTCCCCACCCATTGTCAACGGAATGGGGTCCCTCATGGAACCCTTTTGCAATATGTTGATTTTCACATCAGATATTTTGTCTCTAGACTGAGGTCCTATATTAGGCACACAACAGATATTCTACAGACACTCAAGGATATTCAGGTGTACAGGGACTCATATCTTAACACCATGGATATCAAGTCCCTGTACACAAATATCCCTCATGAAGATGCCTTAGACAACATGGCCTTTTTTTCTCAACACCAGGGAAAATACAGAGTTTCTCCAAAAACTAGCAGAGTTTGTACTGAAATATAATGCCTTTACCTTTTTGGATTAATTTTTTCTACAGGTACGGGGCACTGCAATGGGTGCCACTTTTGCACTGAGTATGACAAATCTGCATGTTGAAAGATGGGAAAATGAAGTTATTAGAGATCCTGAAGTTAATACTTTCTTTTCATGTATAAATTTGTATAGACGATTCATAGATGATGTGATTATTATCTGGGACAGTTGACTGGAAATGTTTGAAAAATTTGTTGATTACTTGCATGCCTCCAATCCCGACCTGCGTTTCACTTACAATGCCAGTCAGTGGGAGATCATGTACCTTGACCTTCACGTTCAGAAGGACACACATGGTAATAACCGTATGGATATTTTCAGAAAAGAGTGTGAGCGCAATACCCTACTTCTGTCCTCTAGCTGCCACCCTCGACATAT
Source organism: Neoceratodus forsteri (assembly GCA_016271365.2). NCBI lineage: Eukaryota > Metazoa > Chordata > Ceratodontiformes > Ceratodontidae > Neoceratodus > Neoceratodus forsteri. The sequence continues at coordinate 657,387,940 of CM028132.1, forward strand.
AGTGCAAAATATCTCTAAAAGACAATTCCTAAGACTTAGGATTAATTGTAGAACTTATGAGGCTTAAGATAGAGCAGCTACTTGTCTTAGTCAAAAAGGGGATACAACATGGAAAAAGTAGTGGAGACAGCTCAGACGGTGAGGGGGGACTGACAGGGCTAAAGTTTTGCAAGACCAACAGCAGGGGGAACACACACTTAACAACCAGTTGAACTTTGTTACAACATACAGTGTACACTCACATAGAGTGAGACAAATTATTTCAAAGAATTGAAATATTTTGAAGGGTGATTCAGGCCTAAAGGTTTTTCATAGTCATGTACTGAGATTCACTTACAGATGGGCTGCAGACTTGAGGGCCTTATTGTGCATAGTAGGCAGACAATACCCACACAGAAGAAATGGCTTACTAATAAATACACAGGGTGCTTTAAATGTCAAAATTGCATAAACTGTCAGATTATCAAACAAGATAAGGAATTTACAAGTCTGAATGTACAAAAGACTTTTTGTGTTCAACTACTCATTACATGTGATACTTCTGGTGTTATTTGCCAAGCCAGTTGCAACTGTGGGGCCTTCTATATCAGTAAAATGAAGAGACAGCTTAAGGCAAGGATGGGGGAATGTAGGAGAGCCATTGTGAATAATGATGTGACATGTGCTACTGATTTACATATGCAGCAGGTCAGGAAAAATACTGAGCATGGCTTTACCTTTGAAGGTATAGAGAAAGTGTACCCCCAGCCCCGTGGTGGTGACTACAATAATTTGATTTTAAAAAGTGAAGGTACTGAATATATACTTTGAAAGCCTTCCAGTACCCAGGTCTAAATGACCGGTTTAATTTGTCCTCTTACTTGCAGAAATAAACAAAAAATACTTGCAGAAAGTTAAGTGATATTTAATGGACTTAAAGATATATTTCTAAAGCAATATAGGGAGTTTAAAATAGATTTTTACATTTTATCCTTAGTACACATTAGTGTGTAAAGGATTATGGGGATGCGTAGTTCATCTGTTTATTTTTAATGCTCAGTTGTTGTATATACTGTATATTTTTATTTTTCTCCATTATATTTTTTTCAGACACCTATTCTCCAGACCAATAAAGAGAGAGCAAAAATCTTATAGTGGATGTTTGCATGTCTTTGTGTACTCATGAGACTTTATAGTCTATGCAAAATTAGGATACTCTCAGGATTTTTGGGGGTAACTTTGTACAACTTGAATGCAATAATAAAAGTCTAAGTATATAATGTAACTGATATGCACCAGCTGCTGTTTTTAACATGTTAACTTATTGCAGGGCACTTATGTAAATAAATATGTATCTTTATTATTGCTGTATTTTTATAGCATCTTATTTTGTTATGTATGCATTGTCTTTTGTCCTTCCCTGATAATGTCACATTTGTCCATTTACGACACATCACCAACTGAATTTCCTTATGCTTTTTGAGAAAGGTTCTATCCAAAACGCATCAAAGCGTGAGGAGTGGTGTTTTTTTATTTCACCACAATAAAGGATTAGTGGCACTTGAACAGATGGTGTGGGCTACAGTACTTTACTTTGAGGTAGTGAGTGCAAGACTTTGACTTTGACTTCAATTTTGCTGCTTTCCCTCTGCACCTCCAGCCAGCTGCGACTGTTTTCTTTTGATCTCAGTTCATATTGATCAAGTCCTTTTGTTCAGTATTCACAAAGGAAGAGGCAGGTGATGCACCACAGTTAGGGAAAAAGGGCAGTAAGGAAAGGGAAGTAGACACTAGACTTTTGCGGAGGACAGAGTCCTCAGGGACTAGCAAAACCAAAAGTGGATAAGGCAATGGGGCTGGACGGGGTTCACACCAGGATACTGAAGGAACTAAAAGAGCATCTGGATGCGCCTCTGACAACCCTGTTCATAGAAACATAAAAGTTGACGGCAGATAAGGACTGCAAAGCCCATCAAGTCTACCCATTTCATTTTCTACCTTATGAATGTGCAATTGGTTTTGCTCTGTCAATGGCCTATCTATTCATACTCATCTGTATTGCTCCATTATGCCTGTCCCATGCCTGTTTGAAGCCCTGCACTGTATTCATAGCCACCACTTCCTGAGGTAGATCATTCCATGCATCCACCACCCTGTCTGTGAAAAAGAACTTCCTCACATTACCCCTTATTCAGCCTCCCTCTAATCTCATGCTGTGTCCTCTTGTCCTGCTATTTTTCTTATATTGAAACATTAGACTCTTTCACCTTGTTAATGCCCTTAAGGTGTTTGAATGGTTCAATCATATCACCTCTCTCCCTCCTTTGCTCTAGGGTATACATATTGAGCTCGTTTAATCTGTCCTCATATGTTTTCTGATGCAGCCTCTGCACCATTTTGGTTGCCCTTCTCTGGACTGCCTCAGTTTAGTTAATGTCCTTGTGAAGGTGTGGCCTCCAGTACTGCATGTAGTACTCCAGATGGGGCCTAGCCAGTGTCTTGTAAAGAGTGATTATTACCTCCCTCTTCTGACTTGTGATATCCCTACTAATACACCCCAACATCCAACTAGCCTTACCTACTGCTTTAGTGGTCTGCTTGGATGATTTCAAATCATCGGTGATGATGACGCCCAAGCCTCTTTCTTCCCTTGTGACTGCCAGAAACTCCACTCCCAGCCTATAGGTGGCTTCAGGGTTTCTCTTCCCTATGTGCATGATCTTGCACTTTTTTGCGTTAAACCCTAGTTGCCACTCTTCTGACCATTTTGCTTGTTTATCCAGATCTCTTCTCATTCTTCCCACCCCATCTGGATCATCTACTCTGTTGCACATCTTGGTGTCATCTGCAAGCAGACAAACCTTACCCTCCAGTCCATCTGCAATGTCACTGATAAAGATATTGAAGAGGACTGGCCCCAGGATTGATCCCTGAGGTAGCCCACTTGTGACTTGCATCTCTTCTGACTGTATACTGCTTACTACTACTCTCTGTTTTCTGCACGTCAACCAGTTTGCTGCCCAGTTGACCAACATCTAACCCACCCCAAGCCTACCCAGCTTATTAATCAATCTTTAATGTGGAACTGTATCGAAAGCTTTGCTGAAGTCAAGGTAGGCGAAATCAACTGCTCCCCCTTGGTCCACCACTCTGGTTACCCAGTCAAAGAAATCTATGAGGTTAGTTTGACAGGACCTTCCTTTTGTAAACCCATGTTGTCTTGGATCCTGTGCTCCTATGGATTCCAGGAGTTGCACTATCCTTTCCTTAAGGAGTGCCTCCATAATCTTGCCCACTACTGAGGTAAGACTGACTGGTCTGTAGTTCCCTGCCTCCTCCTTGCTACCACTCTTGTGGAGCGGGATCACATGAGCCCTTCTCCAGTCTTCTGGGATCCCACCTGTGCTCACTAAACAGTTCTGATAATGGCTCTGCTAGTTTCACCCTTAGCTCCTTTAGTACCCTGGAATGTATGCCATCAGGTCCCATTACCTTGTCCACCTTGAGCTTATCGAGCTCTTGTAGAACCCTTTATTTTGTGATGGGACTAGTGCACACCTCCCCCCTGTGTCTATGGTACTGAGCTGTGGGCCATGCCCTACCTTCTCTTCAGTAAATACTGAGCAGAAGTATCTATTTAGGATAGATGCTTTTACGTGGTCCTCCTCCTCACATGTCCCCTTATCCCCTTTGATCTTAGCAATACCCCCTCTGGACTTTCTCATTTCACTAAGGTATCTATAAAAAGTCTTGTCATGTTCTTTTACTGTTCGTGCTAGTGTTTCTTCAGTTTGGGCCTTTGCCTGAGTTACTACCTTCCATGCTTCCCTTAGGGAAATTTGGTATGCTTTCCTATCTTCGTCCTGCTATGTTCCCTTATATTTCCTGAAGGCCAGCTTTTGGCTCTGACCTTTTCTGCTACTGTGTTTGAGAACCAAAGTGGTTTCCGTCTTCTTTTGCACTTCCTTTTCTCACTGACACAATGGGATGTTACTTCAAGTATTGCATCTTTACTGCTTGCCCACTTTGCCTGTACCCCCTCACCTGTATTTCTTTTTTCCAGGGCTAGCTTAACTCTGTTGGCCATCTTATCTAAGTCAGCTCCACTGAAGTCCCATATTTTTGCCTTGGAATGGGATGATTTTGTTCTAGTGGCCAAATTGAACCATACCATGTGATGGTCGCTAGCACCCAGGTGACCTTCTACCTGGAGATCTGTGATCCTTTCCCTGTTAGTCAGTACTGGATCTAGGATGGCCCTGTCTCTTGTGGGTTGTTGTACCAGTTGTTTGAGGCCCTCCCCCTGCAGGGAATCCACCATGAGTCTAGTTCTGGCAGATGTCCCAGCTGGTATTGACCAATCTGTATCTGGCATGTTGAAGTCTCCCATTATCAGAACCTCCCCTTTAGCTGTCATGTTTTGTATATCTTCTAACAGTAATGTGTCTATGTCCTCCTCCTGATCTGGAGGCCTGTACACAACCTCAGTTCATTCAATCTATCACTGGATATGGGGGATGTTCCAGGGGACTGGAGGAAGGCAGATGTGGTCCCACTTCACAGAAGTGGGAATAGGGAGGAGGTGGATAACTATAGACCTGTAAGCCTGACTTCAGTGGTGGGCAAAGTTATGGAAAAACTACTAAAAGAAAGGATTGGGGAACACCTTATGGTCAGTGGATTACAGGATCAAAGGCAGTATGGGTTCACAGGGGGGAGATATTGGCAAACAAACCTGATCAAATTATTCACCTGGGTGACCAGGGAGGGGGATCAGGGAAGAACAGTGGATGTGGTCTACCTGGATTTTAGTAAGGCCTTTGACACCGTTCCACACAGAAGACTATTAAACAAGCTAGGTAGCCTGGGAGTGAGTTCAAAGATAGTAAATTGTGTACGAAGTTGGTTAAGTAACAAGAGTCAGAGGGCAGTGGTAAATGGTGTTGACTTGGAAAAAGGCATGTTAACCAGAATGGTGCCACAAAGATCAGTACTGGGACTGGTCATCTTCAATGTCTTTATCAGCGACATCGCAGAATGGCTAGAAGGGAAAGTATGCCTGTTCACTGATGACACAGAAATCTTCAAGAGTGGCCACACCAGGAGGGGTTAAAAAAGTTAGGGAAAATCTGAAAAAACTGGAGGATTGGTCAAGGGTATTGTAGCTAGGCTTCAGTGCCAAAAAGTGCAAAATTATGCACATGGGGCACAGAAGCCCAAGGGTAACATATCAGCTGAAGCGAGGTGGTAACAACCTCAAAACAAGAAAGGGACCTGGGGATCTTCATAACTGATGACCTGAAGGTAGCAAAGCAGTGTGATAAGGCAATGGGAAAAGCCAGTAGCATGCTGGGGTGCATTGTGAGGGATATCACCAGCAGAAGAAGGGAAGTAGTGTTACCCCTGTATAGAGCAATGGTGAGGCCCCACCTGAAATACTATGTCCAGTTCTGGAGGTCCCATCTCCGGAAAGACATAGATTGGATGGAGGCGGTGCAGAGAAGGGCAACCAAAATGGGTCATGGCCTGCATCAAAAGTCCTACAAGGAAAGGCTCAGAGAATTAAACATGTACTCTCTGGAAGGAAGGAGGGAAAGGGGAGACATGACAGAAACATTCAGATACCGTAGAGGTATTATTAGGTTCAGGAGGGTGGCATTTTTCATAGAAAAAGGTACTCCAGGACAAGGGGGCATGATACGACGCTGGAAGGGGGAGACTTAGAGGAGATTTGAGGAAATATTTCTTTATAGAGAGGGTGGTGGACATCTTGAACAGCCTCCCAGCATATGTGGAGTATATGGAAATGGTAGCAGGATTCAAATAGGCATGGAATAGACATAGGAAGACCTTAGTAAGAGGGCTGGGGTGGAGAGAGGAAGGCCGGAGATTGAATAGGGTCTATGGTAGCACAATAGGTAGGGACTCTAGGGCAGACTAGGTAGGCCAAGAGGTCCTCTTCTGCTAACAGCTTCTATGTTACTATGTTCTATGTTTCTATAAATCCTACCCCCTCTCCTATAGGGGTATATTCAAGAGGGAGACCAGGAAGTACAATTTAATGCAAAGAGTGATGGAGGGTTGGAAAAGCTGCTAGAAGAGGTGGTAAAATACTAAAACCTAAGATGGCTTCAAGAGAGGGTGGGACAAGTATAAGGGGAAGATCAGTTGGTAGGAGCAGGACTTTGACCCATAAAGAACAAGCACTCCCCACATTGGGCAGACGCCATAGACCACAAGGTCTTCTCCTGCTGGCATACAGTATTTCTATGTTTCTTACCTTACGTTACCTCTTTAGAGCAGCAACTGCCTGACAGTTAGCAGAAGGAGAAGGGAGCTGCATGAATGTTTCCGGTTTCCAGTCGGGGAGCTACTCCAGAGCTTGCAGACTCCCAGCTGCACAGATGATAGCATCTTTGCTCCCAGTGCCCCATGGATTAACAGAGAGAACTGAGAACACCCACACCACAGTAGCAACTTCTTCACACCATTGCACATGCAGTAACTACAGACACCATGGTCCCACTATCACTGAGGAGCACAGTGAAAATTTTACAACAGGAGCAGAGCACAATGGACCACTCTTGAATGCTCCATGATCTTTCTGCCTGTCCCCATTTTCTCAGAGAGGGGCTAAGCCACCAAAATGTGACTACTATCTTTGTTTTCTAACACTAGTGGCATAAAATAGGTTGCTGTAAGCCCCAACAAGAAATGGAGTGATGTAAATGGACAGGAACAGGGGTAAGATCACAGTGCACACACAGTTACAAATCTGCTCCTATAGTGCATCTAGAAATCCAAAGAGTCCATTGCTTAACCTTAATGCAAAATGGCCACATCATAGTAAACGGGTTAATGCTCCCTGTAAGCCTCAACAATCCCCAAACAGGCTGCTGGAAGTCCCTGAGTAAAATAAATGACGTGCTTTAAAAGTGGGGTGCCAAAAGACAATATGGCCCTCCCATGTTTCCCAGTGAGGGGACCATAGTCATTCTGTCACCCCCTCCCCATTTTAGCTACCCATGGAAACAGTCCCTTAGAGAAACAAAACTGCCATATTACCTCAGCCTGCTCCTTGCAGCATAATCAATATAATTGTACATGCAAACACGCCCCATTAAGCTTTAGGGAAGATTTTGCATTTCAAAAGCATACCAACCCAAATATCAAGAAATGCAAATTAAAGCATAGGGACTATTTTGCAATGCCACTGTGGAAGAACACTGTGCTGTAACAAAAGCAAAGTCATGTAGTAGGGGTCACACTCCGGAAACAAACATAGGTGAGGAGATTCCTATGGCAAATCCAGTTAAGTTCCACTAGTGAAGATCCATGAGCCAGTCCTTTAGTCACTCCATCGCTGTCTATGAAAACTGACAGAACCATTCTAACCCTGATTTCAAGTGTAGCTTATGGAACCAGCCATAAAAAGGACACAAAAAGAAAGAAGCTGATGCTAGGAGTATGACTGACTGGGGAGGGAACACATGCACTGGGTAGCACTGAACAGCACTCCTTAATCAAAGATTGCTTTTATAGTTTTTAAACTCTGTGGTCTTTCTGGCTAGAGCAGAGTCAAATGGGTGATGTCACTGCTTACATTTACAAGACAAAAATGCAGAAAACCCACAAACTGTTGGTTCTATGTCATAACAGTGAAAGCCTAAAGGCAATCGCCGTTATGCAGAAGTCAAGAGTGCCGAAAATTTATTTCTGCACTCTGATACCCCAGCGCACAGCAAAAGGGCACTGGGGACTTAGTTTTTTAATGTTTTCTGCAGAGGGCTGCACCCCGCACCCCCTACTAAAGGATTCTCAACTCCAGGGGGGTGCATGTCGGGGGGGTGAAAAGATTAAAAAAAAAAGGTTTGGGCCATGTGCAACACAAATGCACCAGCAACCGGACCCGAACACAGTACCCTGCCAACTGATGCCAACAACCCACCCACCACACCACAGGATCAGCTCGGCAACACACCACAGCACCACCCCTCACATCTCTCGCTGTGCGTGCCCGCTCCCACCCCCCCACGCGTTTATGTATAGCAACATCCTGTCACTATAGTCGCCCACCCCCATCCGGCCACCCTTCCCTCCCGTAGCCATCCCTGAAATGTACTGGGGAGCGGGTCACCATTATTGTAGGCACCCATTCCCCAGTGCTCATATCACGGGATACCAAACTGTCAGTACTCCAGAGATTGAGAGAGGCAGTACCCAGCTGGGCTTGCTGTTAGCTGTGCTCACATATTCATTGGATTTGAGAGAAGGTAGCAAAGATAATAGGAACAAAAGAGAAAAAAAAGTTGAGGCAGGAGCATTAACTGATTTGGGACAATGGTAAAACTGATTTAACTGGTGTAACTGATTGGGGACAAAGAAAAGAAAAGAAAAAGGTGCTTTTCATCACAGTATATGAAAAGGATTTGCTTACCTTGTCACTATGGTTATCAAGGCCAAATGGAGGAATAGGGAGCTGGAGCTTTTATAGACACACTGGGAGAGGAAGTGGGTGATGAACCCTTCCGATCTGGTGTTAAGGAGTGTGTATAAAAAAGGAACTCAGTTCAAACAGAGGTGAGTTGTGCCACTCATTTAAGTACCTCATAAGTGTAAATGTCAGGGCTCATGTACAAAGAGGGATTTAAGACAAAAGAGTAGCAGGGGGCAGAAAACACTGCAGTAATTATATCTCATGTACCACACTTTATACACCGAAATGCACATGTGCACAAGCAGTTTAGAAAGGAGGGTGATGAGGAAGCTGATTGGATGTAGTGGGTGTCAAGTTTTGCACCTTCAGGAAGGAGTTCTGGGAAGCTGGAAGGTACCCAGCATAAGCAACAATACATCAATACTTGTTACAGCTCTCCCACCTCAGGTTTGTGCCAGACTCTTTTTGTTTTCACAGTTTAGCAAAAATAAAAGCTATACAGAGCATGTGTGTTGCATTTATATCAAACCAGACATTTCAAAAAAATGGTGAAAAAACTTTGAAACAGTCTGCTCCCCAACACTCGAGGCTGTCTCCGACACTACCACGGGCCCAGATTTAGCATCTCGCACTCTCACTGTCTTACAGTACAGTCCTGCCAGTGCTGAACTGGGACATTCTTTGGCTCAGAACTCATGCTAATAAACAAAATGGGTTAACAAACATTACCGTTTTCTTTAACGATCATCAGTGTTAGTGTGTGGGGGTGAGGAGAGGATTGGGGGTGTTTGAAAAGCATTATGCAAACAAATTGTACCAAATGCAAGAAACAAAAAACTCAACTATAAATACTGCAAAAGAACAACTGTCCTAAGGCTAAACAAGAACTGCCTGCAAGTTCCAGCAGGTGAAAAGACTACTTTACCAAAAATGAATCTAAGCGTTTCAGTTTTTACATATATAAACATGTTTATTTTCATTCCTAAACATATTTAAAAAACATAAACCCAATTTGTAAGTACAATAATACCATCTAGGGTGTACATTATGCTAGATTGACACATTTCCCTGTTAATAGAAATGCAGCCAATAGTCTCATGCCTCACAATGCACCAAAGGTATGTGTCAATCTAGCATAATGCCCATCCTGCCATGTGTTATTGCTTACTGATATGTGACTAAAAGGATAGTGTCAGGAGGAGTAGTGACATTTTTCAGGAGACAGGGAAACCTTTCTGGCAAGACAGCCAGCTGTTCACTAAGGATGGCCTACACCTGAGCCACTGGGGCATTGGTGCATTGGGAAAGCCACTGGAATGTTACTGCAAGTCAGACTAAATTAGATAATAGGGAGCACATGGTAGCAGAAAGTTTTCTGGATCAAACACAAACACATGACCGGAGCCATGCAGTCTCTCCCCATCATGCACACTGGCCCAAAGGACACAAGAAAAAAAGGACCAGTTTGTAGTGTCAGTAGCAGCACGCCATGCATCCAAACTGTAAACAGGAAGAAAGGAAGGACAAAGAATAGTTGAAAGGTTTTGTATACCAACACCGGAAATATAAGCAGCAAAATATGTTAACTGCAATCTGTAATTGCAGCAGAAAATTTGGACATCATTGCCATCACAGAGACATGAGCAAATCCAAATAATAGTTGGGGTCTTATGTTCCTGGCTACACTCTGTTTAGAAGGAAAAAGGAGGGGACATTGCAGTATATGGAAAGGAAAGCATATGGATAATAGAGGATAAATTAGTCATGCAGGTGGGGGAGTCGAGTCACTCTGGCTCCACCAAACAGACAGTGGGGTGGGGGGAATATACAACTGAAGCAATCTATAGGGTGCCAAGTCAGTGGACAGACAGGATGAGGTTGGGGGGGGAGAATTACAATAGAGATAGCTAGGTAAGAAGAGTACTCATGGTAGAGTCAACCTCACATGCACAGAATGGGACATTTCTACAACAGTAAGCCAAAAAAGGGAGTGGTTACTTGAATGGTGCAGCACAACTTCCTCACACAATGGGTGTGCTGTCATATTACAGAAGATGCAATGCTAGACCTGGCACTGTCCAATCAGGATATTATCAGGAATATAATGAATGAGGATCCAACTGTACAAGGTGAACACAATACGATTAAATTTTACATTGTGCTGGGGATGAAACAATTTGTTTTAAACATAAAATGAATAAAAATGACACATTTTACTTATTATTAATCCTTGCTGTTCCATGGACTGATATATCAGTCCAGACTTCCTATACATTCTAATTCTGTTGGCAGCCTAAGGGCTAACTGACATTTTAAAAAGTAAAGTGAAGTATCCCACCTTTTAGGCACATATGTTTGCTAATGTTTGTTAATAATACCCTAACATGGACTGTTGCTTTAACACTTTTATCAACTTTATTAATATGCAAGTCAATTCACTTAAACATATTGTAATACATTTATATTAATACTCTTGAAAATAAGAATGCGACAAAAAAATGCCAGCATGATGGTATACGCCAGAGAGGCTAAGTAGTAGCCCCGTTTCTGCTGAGCCAGTAGCTTATGGGTGTCAGTCCCACACCTCAACTCAGATTCTGACACTAAAGGGCAGTGCTTAAGCATTAAGGGCTGACATAGGGAGCCTTACTGGTCAGATCATGGCCTGTGTTCATAGTGGTGTGCTGAGGAACTGCCAAAGGTGCTTACCCACCCAGGGTATTATCTGACCCGTGAGGCCATCTGTGAAGGGTCTTAGTGCTATTGTATTGTACTGTTGAAGGTAGCATCTTTTTAAAAAGATGTTAAACCAAAGTCCCTTCTGACCATTTCTGGCAGTTATCCACGTGTAAGGTTTCTTATTCTATGCAGATTTTGAAAAGAGCAGGAGATAAGTCTGGCATCCTGATTGACATTCCCATTTTTAATTAAAAGTTGTACTACCTTGTTTGGGTTAGCTTTCAACTCCAACCATGAGGCTATATTAAAAATAGCCAGAATAAAAGGCAATCTAAAGTTCAGAGAGAACAGATACACATACATCCTGATGTATGTCTGAGCACTGAAAACAGGAGATGAAAGTTTCTTAATTTAAAATCCAACATGATTGCTATAGGAGGAACATTTCAATTCTGGTGCACTTGCAAAGTTAAAATGGTGTACATGAAAATTAGGTACATCTTTTTTGGACTACTAATTGAGCCACATACTTACTTTGCAACCTTGAGCAAGTCACTTAATCTCCCAGTTCTCCAATACACCCAGCTGTATAAATGGGTACAAGTAGGACCCTACCAGAAATGCGATGTTTTAACTCAGCTAGGCTAAGCTGGGTAAATATATTGTAAACTAAATTGTTTTCTATAAATGATTTAATCTCTCATGAAAATATGAATAGAGAGCATTAAAAGTAAAATGTTTTAAAAAAGCAACTCTGCTGTCATTCTTATCTGTTTGCAAGATGTTTCTGCTGACTAATGGCTGATATATTTGCCTGCATACAGTCACTGCATTATCAGTGACTAACACGTTGACTTGTAAAATGTGGTCAGATAAGTCATGAATGAAAAATGCTATGTAAATCCTAAAGTTATTTCTATTGTTGGTTAACTTGACCAACAATGTTTTAGTTCCTGCACTGCCTCTCATGTGACAAATTGTATTTTGTACAATTGCACTGTATTCTTTACTTTTTATACACTTTTAAACCCCTGCAATATACAAATAAGTAGAAACATGGTTATTTCTGCAGAATATAAACAATAAAGGTGCTATTATGGGAAATGTTGCATTCAGGTTCAAAATCTTCCATATAGAACATAGTCCAGAATTTCTAAATGCAAATCATTAGGGTATACAATTCACTTTATGCATGTTACACTCAAAGAATATATATAAATATAAAATTAAATTTCAACACAAAAGATGGATGGATCAACCACAATAAAGGAAAAATCTTTTCTTCATTATGGAAGCCAAACATCAACATTTCAAAAATAAAATGAGCTGTCTTTAACAAGCAGACATGTGTGGATAGGTGTAAAAGTTACATTACCACCCACATTTGCTTAAACAATTCTTAACAGGGGCAAATTTGGAACAAAACAATAAGATCATTTCAACATAACGATCTTTCCTCAGGCACTGATATACCAAGGTATGTTGTACTATTGATACAGCAAATATTGGAAAATGCACATATAAGACATTTCGGATGACTTTTCTTATCTGTCTGCAGTTACTTACTCCCCTGGTAAACAGGCACATTTAAGCAGAAACTAATTAATAATTGCAATAAAGTTAGATTCTGAATGTAGTCCTAAATGTCTAACATTTTTTACATTAGGGTTGAGGTTTATATATGACCTTGCAAGAATAAAACCAAAAATAGCAAAATAAGCAATAAAGGTATTTAATTAACCCTTAGGCTGCCAGCAGAATTAGAATATATAGGAAATTTGGACTAATATGTCAGTCCGCTGCCATGCAAGGGTTAAGATGCATTATAGCATCTAGGGATTATTTAAAAAAAAGTTAATATGAGTTTACTGCATACAGATATACTTGCTGTATCTACAGTATATTATGAATCTTTATTGTACATCATTAGCACAATGAGAAAAAGAATTGGCTACATTTACATTGGTATAAATTAAGAAATTTGAAGAGTGTACATATAAATATATATATATATATATTTATATATACACACTCTCAGTATTACGTGAAGTCATAGAAACAAGAAACTTTTGATCATTTGATGATTGTCTTACAAAATGTTTAACTCAGATTTTGTGTCTTACCCGAACACAAATGTAGCCGTTGTTAACTTAATGTACTGTATAAGTAGTTTCTAGAATAGCCAAATCTTGCCACTGCTTTACTTTATGGAAATCAGATAGCACATATCAAACATAGTGACAGAAATGAATACTCTTCAGTAAAAACATACTTTTTTCTGTTGATAATGCATGATTTGTTTTTCATTGTGCCATGAAAATATCCCTTCTGCCATTACAACAAAGCATCTTCAGAACTTAATAGGGGTTTAGACTGCAGTAGATGCTCAAAAGACTTTCGTCTGAACTGGATTGCACACTACTAGACTGTCACTGAAATGACTACTGCAGTGTTTCTGTCTGTTTAAAATGTAGCATTTATTTTCTGATCAAATATAAAAAACATATCCTTGGATATTTGCAAGAGGTAATGATATGTAAATGTTCCCAATGGCATGTGGCCATTTCTGTTTATCTGTTGGTAGCTGCTGGAGATGCCATGATAGCAAACGTCCTCATAAAAACAGTAGACAATGCTGGTTTCTTATCGTTCAGGTGATTGAAGTAGTTGCAGCAATATTTTTACATTATTTTTTCATAAAGAAGTCCTACTCTGTAGAATAATGACCTCTACTTGGCACAAATATTTTATCCATTTTTTAGAACAGCAGCCTTTTCTTGAAAGCAGTGGTGTTTGCATTGCTACATTATAAACTGCTTTAAATAGGCTCCCTCACCCTTGTTGAATGGCAGACAGGTTTTTCATGTTACAGCAATATGAAGGCATTGAAAACATTCACAGCATGCCATGGGTATTATTCTGTGTGATGGAGATTAATTTGCTAAAAGACTTATCAAGCCTTTAGTGCACGTGAGCATACATTACAGATGTGGATGGAGCTTAATGATTCCCAAGACAGAGATGACTTCAAATCTCATAGGACATTATCTCCCATGCACCTGACAAATTAGAAGACTCATGTGGTGATTACAACAGTGATGGATGGGGCAATAATCCTACCACTGTTATTAACTTACCCCCAGTACAGCTGCTGTCTGGGTGGTCTTCAGTTTTGAGTAGCAGATTGACGCCATTTTCAGTGCCATTATGTTCACAGCCGTTCTGAGTGCCCCAGTCTGAGTCTGGCAGGAAGGCTGGGGCTCCGTTGCCATGACAGCACTCAGTTGTCAGTGGGCTAAGTTCATCTAAACAGCTGGGGTCACTTTCAGAGTAGTCTGGCTCCACCTGATCCTGCTTCTGAAGATGCTGCTCCACCAGCAGTTGCAGTTCTGGTTCAACAAAAGCACTTGGTTTAACAGTAAACTAGATAATACAACTATAAAAATACACCATGAATACCATGAACCACATTAAGAGAACACTGAGCAAAAAATACTTTCTACATCCAAAGAATCCATTTATCCTTGTAGACTAAGGCAGCTTCGTAATAATGTTAAATCTGTACTGGAGGGTTAAGTTGTTGTTGCCCAGGAATGAGCCAGTGGATTTACATTTGGTAGAACAGTACTGTACTTATAACCCTTCGGAGTTCTAGTTCTAATTTATTTGAACATTTGAATTCTAAATACACAAAATTAAAGGCATATAGAACAACTGGTAGAGTGATCTGAATTAGATAAGAATGTTGGCTGAAATATATTGTATATCACATGCTTTATAGGCACTTTCACAGTTGAACCTCTGGGGATGGAAGACACCAAACTTCTGAAAATTCACATCACTAGTTCAGTACTTCTGTGCCATCAGGAGTAATGGCAGGATCAGAAAATGTATCTTGTCCCTGCTGGGTTTTGTTTTAATCCCTTCTTTGCCCTCTGCATAATGCCTCTTTTTAAAGTACAGTATTTAGTAATGCAGATAGATTCTCTTGTGTGGAGGTTATACTGCATAGTCCTGTTGATAACCACACATTAAAATGACCTTATAAGGAAAACAAGCATTATATACACTTGACAGGTAAAGAAACAAGCACATTAATAATATTCTTGCATGGGTCATTTATGTAGTAATAGTCTTTGACGGTGTGGATTTGTTAAAGACTGCAGTGTCCATATAAATATGAACAGTACAACTCACTATTCTGTCAAAAATATAGTTTTTGAAAAGGAGCTTGAAATGTGGTAATAAACCAGTTCAGAAATTGAGATTATGTTGAACAAAAAGGCAAACGTTACAGAACTAAAACCCATCAGTTACCCAGTTGAGCTACATTATAAACTAGGCTCTGTATAAATGCAGCAACCAAACATAAGTGGAGTTTCAATTCATAACTATTGCACAGAGCTGAATAAAAATTTGATTCCAGTGGACTCCAGAGCCAGGTACATTGGACTTTGAGAACTATCAAAGCTGACCTTGGAACAAAATTCAGTGTAAGAAAAAAAAATATGCATTCACAATTGGGTTATTTAATTTATAAACAGATTAAATACTTTGTCATGAAGAACCACCACCACAGTTGCCTGTGGCAAAGCACAGTGTTTTTTTTGGTAGCCAGATCAAAGAACTATGAGACAAGAGAATGCAGGTTTAAATCCTACAACAATCACGGCTCGCTCACTTTGCAAATCTGAGCTAAGTGAGCTGATTATTTGACTTTCCTGAGTATCAGTACTCCTAGCTGTGACATAGTCAGCACACTTCTGAAAAAGAGATATTGCACCACAGTTGGATTATCCTGTATAAATAAATTAAACTAAAGATCAGATAATAAACAAGATTCACTGCAGCATTAGTGAAGTGACATTTCATGGAACAGATACAAACATTCAGTTTAAAGCTGTACTTAAAAGTTTTGCATAAAAAGTATGTTTTCTTTATCTCTTCACAATAACTGAAATAGTATCATCTAATATTTCCAAGTCATTGTAAATGTAACATTAATTTATAACCAGATGGCAAAAAATCACATGCAGCACATTTCCAGCAGATATCTTTAAACAACACCTTGAATCCCAGCCGTGCTTACTAAAATGTAATTTCCATAGTTATTCAGTCATGGGGCTTATTAGATCCAAGATAACCCCTAAGCAGGCTTCTTGAAATTTATTATAGATTTAAAATAAACAAGATGTTTAATTATTTATTTAGTTGGATATGGGTGACCAGGAAGGACACACTGAGCCAAACTCATTTTCAAATGAAATGGGGAAGGGGTATCAATTACAGAGAAAGGAGAACAATAAAACCCAAATATTAAGAAATTGATACAAAATAAACAGCAAGGAAGATGTGATGGATGGTGGTATTCAGGGGTACACAGGGCTCTCCATACTCCCCTTCCATCAAAATGTCCATACAATTAAGAGTGCCACTGTCAGATTGGGTGGAACATCCCCTGTGACAGTGGTGCTGCATATAATTATGCATATTGCAGTTTCAGATGGTATTGGTCTCACATAGACTATGCAACCACTAACATTCAGGAACTGTTGCTGCTGCAGGGGTTGGACTATGTTATGGCACGAGACCCATGGGACCATGCTATGGCCTGTGTCCTGAATAATCAGCCAGTATTACCACCAGTGATATCTTCCACCCTGTACCTACAGGTCCATGTTTTGACCAAGATGATTACTGCATTTGTAGTCTCTTGCCAATCAATACTGGTAGACCAGTGGCCACCAACCCATACTTCCTGTCAGTCAGCACTCCCTAGCCCCAATTGGAAGCCCCCAGAGCCATTTCAATTCCTTCTGATATTGGTGATTATGTGACCCATTTAACACTTCCCTTGCTAGAATGAACATTCTGGCTATCAAAGTAGTGACCCCTTGTGACCAGGGATGAGGGTACTGGGGATCCACTGTGCGTGCTATAGTGCCTCCATGCATACCAGCAACCTTATTACCAGGGTTCCTAACCCCTTTACCTATGCTGACTCAATGACCTGCATGCTAGTGCAGGGTAGTAACTGAACCCCTTTTCTGTATATCACAAAGGGGCACAAGGTAGATATGTGTCACAATGTGGTCCTTGCATCTGCTTTGTGACCCATAATCGTAACTTTGTACAGGGTCCCAGCAAGCCATTAGCATAGTGCAAATGAGAGTACAACAATACTTGTTATCAGTCAATCAGTCAATCAAACTTTTCTTTGTTTCCTTAAATAAAATAATAAACCAGGATGATGGAACAGCCAATTGAGCAATAGACTCACTTTCAATGAAATCCAGAACTTTTAAACATTTGGTTACATATTAAAACAGAATGATCATTAATATACAATAATAATATAATTTTTCATTAATAAATTATCTTTTTAACACTATTAAAGCTGCACATGTAACCAGATATGGCAAATAATTAATAATAAAGTACAAAATTGTTGCCAGAAATTGTGATGCTAAAAGGCAGAGAACCTAGAGTAGGCTTAAAGGAGCAAAACACATCCCAGTACAAGTTGGGAGCAAGGAAATTGACACAATAGGAACAACATAGGGTAGGCAAGTGTGGACGGGCTCTGAAAGGACAAGGGGGCAAGAAAGAAGCAACAGGATACATAGAAAAAAGGAGATGGGATTCTGGAAGAGGAGAGGAAAAGAGGATAAGGAAGTGTTGAAAGGAGGGGGGAAGTTAGATAGAGAAGAAAATATGGGTTGAACAGTCACAAAGCATAGTTTTAAAGGAGTTGTGGGAAGAGCAAGTCTGGAGAGTTAAACTGAGGTAATTCTAGAAGGGGGGGCTTGAAGAAAAAGCAGATTGCCCAGTACCTTTGTGAGTAATGGGACACACAGTGATTTGGATTGGGAATCTAGGGAGGGGAATGTCTAAGTGGTGGGTGTTGGTAAAGCACTTGAGAACGAAGAGTCAGAAGAAGTCAATAGGCATCCTGCCAGACCAGGGTTACTTAAGGCATGGCACTGTGCATCACATCTGCATAGTCAAACACTGAGAAGATCATCTTAAGGACAATTTTGTGGTGGACTTGGGCAAGATCTGTCATGGTGCTGGGCACTGAGCTGGTGGAGGAGCTTCTTATCAATGGCAGCAATACTGTAGGAGAAGTCAAAGCTTTGATTCAACCACAGCCCAAAGTACTTAAAATGTGGGACAACTCTGAGGGGGAGTCATCCAAAGTATTGAATACCAGAGCAGTGTGGAGCCTGGAAAGATGTTTTTTGCTGCCAAAGATCTTGGATGCCATTTTTATATTTGCTTGCATGCACGCGCATGCAACATCTTGTGGTAGTAGCACATTTAAGAGGTGTGTCAGTGTTGTGGTGAATGCAGGGGACGCTTTAGTGAGTGCGTCCCTCAGCCGCCAATCAGTGAGCATGCTGGTGATGACAGCAGCTTCAAAGAGAGCCAAGGAGTTGAAATGAATCTGCCGCTGCAATCATGGACAGTTTCGACATCACTGCAGCACCTAACCCCCTTCCTCGCAACCTCGTCGGCTGCTGCCACACATTGAGCACTCTGTCCCCAGGCCTTGCTCTATAAGAACTACTTGTTTGTTCAAGGTGCCTTTCCTGGTAAAACATTTAAATAAATAAATCAGCCCCTGCATGCCTTCCACATTGGCAGCTCCTGCAACCTGCCACAGACTCCCCGGAAAGCCAACATCGGGGTGCCCAATCCCCGAGTCAGCATGTATTCCCACACACACACACACATTGTGGCACACTGGGAGCCCACCCCAGTGTGCCCAGATCATTTTTTATATATTTATTTTTCTGGCACCGGGATGCCCACTCCCGGTGTTAGATACTCCACCCCCCTAAGCTCACTGTCTTTGCTGATAGGGTGCCAAACCCCCATCAGCATCATGTTTCCTCTCCCCTCCCAAGCTCACTTTCTTTGCAGATGGGGGTGCACAATCCCTGTCAGCATCATGCCCCCCCCAAAACTCATATGGCACACTAGGAGCTCACACCAGTGTGCCCAAAAGTTTTTTTGTTTGTTTGTTTTTGAACCTGTAAAGTAAGAAAACCATCCCCCAGCACTTTTTTTAATCTGCAAAAAATAAAACGGTCCCTCGTAGTTTCCCCATTGCCATCTCCCACATCCCCACCCTCCTACTTAGCACCTACCTTCTTGCACCCCCCATTACCCCATACTTACCTCCGGAGGTCGAAAGCAGCGATGTTCTGCAGAGCAGGACACGCCTGCACTCTTTAAAGCTGACCGGCAAACTGAAGAATTAAAGGTAAGCATGTATAATGACTGTCAATGGGAGTTTCAACTTATGTTCATATCTCAGCCATTTTTAGGAATTTTGGCTCCATGTTTTCAACATGGGGTGCTTGGAACCCCATCTCATGAACATATCACTGTCATTTCGTTACTCAGTCCCAAAAGGAGATTTTAGCAGTTGCTGCACAGAACCATCTTTCGGGACTGATTAATGAAATGACAGTGCCACTGTTCATGAGGTGGGGTCCCAAAAAGCCCATGTTGTAAATTTGGTGAAACAATTCAAAAAAATGACTGCATTGCAAGAGTGCATTGCACAGTTTCTATGCACACACGTAACTTCACCATTTTTAATATTTTCACTCCAGATGTTCAACATTGCCAATTTTTCACACCTCATGAACAGTACAGCTGTCATTGTTAAAATCCTGCCTGAAACATGTTTTCGCACCTGTTGCGCAGAATGACACAGTCACTGTCAGAAATCAACTTTTGGGACAGATTAACAAAATCACAGTGCCACTGTTCATGAGGGGAGGTCCCAAAATACCCATGTTGAAAATTTTGTGAAAGAATTCTAACAATTGATTGCACTACGGGAGTGTGTTGCGCAGTTTCTATGCACACTTGTAACTTCACCAATTTTTCATATTTTCCCTCCAGATTTTCAGCATTGCCAGTTTTTCACACCTCCTCGTGAACAGTACTGCTGTCATGTTTCTCATCCTGACCCAAATTTGTTTTTACACCTGTGACACCGAATCGCTCAGTCACTGTGTGAAATCACCTTTGGGGATTGAGTAACAAAATGATAGTGCACTGTTCATGAGGTGAGGTCCCAAAAAGCCCATGTTGAAAATCTGCAGTTAAAATAACAATAAACATTAGGGGTGTTAGGGTTTCCAACTGTAACACCCCACCCTGTAGAGACCGACAGGCATTGGGGTGTGACTTGGGTTCGTCGGCCGTAATGCTCACGGCATTCCACCCCCACCCTGCAGCCATTGGCAGGCATTGAGGTATGCGTTGGGGTCTTTGGCCCTAACATTCACCCCATTCTCCTATACTACACCCATCTCAGCTTATTTCCTTATGGAGTGGTGTGAGTGTAAGGGCCAAAGACCCCAAGGCACCCTGTGACACCTGTTGCTGTCTGTAGGGTGGGGTTGGGTGAGGTGGAATGGCTTAAGCGTTATGGCCGATGACCCAAAGGCACACCCCCAATGCCTTTCAGTCTCTGCAGGGGGGGAGTAGGGGTTGGTGTTAGTTCAATTCTTCACTGCCAATCCTATTATGCATCTCTCTAACTCCTGCACTACCAATGCCAATGCCAACAAGCCAACATTTGGCATTGACACATGCTTGTTTAGCATGAAGCAATAGTTGATTTGAGTGTAACCAGTGCTGAATTTTGTCAAAATCACACTGATAGGTATATTCTAGTTCAGGCACCAAGGCTCCTGAAGCAAACATATGGTATTGACCACATATCTATGAAATTGAGAGGAGATACATATCTAGGGTGGGTCATAAAGGGAAATGTAGAAGAGGATGAAGCCCAAGATAGAGGCTTGGGGAACTCCTGAGAAAATGGGAAGGGGTTTAGGAATGCACTGCACTGACTGATACTACAGGTCAAAAATACCTATTCATGATTGTTTGTCAAAAAGAGGGTAAAATACATTGTTTAAAGTCTTAATAAGTTCAAGAAAGATGGCATCAGTGAGTAATCCCTAGTACAGCCCCTTCAGGATAGAGTCAGTGAGTCACAGAGAAAAGACTAGGCAATGGGATTTACAGACAGTAGACTAAAAAGGGCAGAAGAAGGAGGAGCAGTGAAAAAAAAAGATGATAATTGGGAGAGAAGTTTTTCTTACTCTTCTGCAAGGGCAGGGAGGAGTAAAGGATGATATGCTATTTACTTGGTCCAGAGGAGTACCCCTTTTTGTGGAGCAGAGAACCTAATTAATTTAAGGTTATATGGGACACTAGATCCATCATGTCCTTCCCCCCCCCTTCACAAGCAGGGATGAAGCAAGTATGCAGTGCAAGCACACACCAGTTCATAGGGATTCCTTATCCACTCTACTACCCAGGGTACCTGGTGATTTTCCCATGGCAAGCAAAAAATTGTATAGGCTTCCCTCTTAAAGGCCCGTAATGTTTTCATTTCCACAGTCTCTGTAGGTAGGCCATTACATAGGTTCAATACCCTACAGGAGAAAATGTGCTTCTAAATGTCTCCACTAAATTTGTGAGTCTTGAGGTTCAGAACATGACCCTGTGCTATGCTGCAGGACAGATCAGATTAATTATCTCCAACTGTTTAATCCGGTTGATACCCTTGAGTATGCAAATGATTGAGATCATGTCCCATCTCAATCACTTTTTCTCCAGATGAACATGTTAATGGCCTCCAGCCTTTCCTTATAGTTTTTGTTCCTCATACAGGTGATCATTTTCGTGGCCCTGTGTTATACCTTATCAACTTTTGTAGGGATGGGCCCCCCCTTTCCACGGTGACAGATTTCAGATATCTTGGGGTCACCCTCAACTTGGCATGGATTTCTCCATATCACTCAAACCTATAAAGCATATAACTCCAGGCTTGGCCTAGCCTACCGTGACAAATGCTCCCTCATATCAAAGGCCAGGCTTGCAATTGCCTAGGGTGTCCTCCTCCCTTGTCTGCAATATGGTCATCTTATATATTCCTATGCTTTCAAATCAGTTCTTAACAAGTAGGAGGTATCCTATAATGGCATCTGGCATGTCTTCCTGTCTTTCCCATGCCTCATGCACTGATGCTCCCTTTACACTTCTCTGGATTGGCTTTCCCCTTCAGGGAACCACTCATACTCCCTGAGCTGCTTCATTGATAAATTACTTTGGTCTCCATCCCTGCCCATTCCCCTTCCTCTGGCACCATGACAAGTCTACTTTCTTAGGTCTGCAGACTCTGCTCTTCTACATGTCCCAAAATGTGCATCTAAGATGGGTGAACAGGCTTCTCTGTCTTTGCACAAAATTCAGAAACTCCCTTCCCGTTGAAAGTAGGAGTCTCCCTTCAAATGGGCTATTTAAAAGTGCCCTATATAGGCATCTGCTGAGTTTATCAGCCTGTCTTTGTGATGACTAGATCCCAGGCTTTTGTTCTGTGTTAAAGTCCCTTGACCTGGAATCCTGATGCCAGATTTTTATTTGCCATGTGAAGTGGTTTCTTCACTACTATGTACAGTTTTATATTCTATTTGGTTAGTCCACGCTTGTTACTTGATTTCATTGGCTGGCAGTATAGCCTAGAGGTGACAGTAATGAGCTGCAAATGAATTTGGTGCATCCAACAGATGTGGGTTTAATTCCTGCAACCTCCACCTGCATACTGTGTGAATTTGAGCAAGTCACTTAACCTCCCTGCACTCATGGATCACACCTGAAAACAGGGACTTGTGTCTAGTGGACCTCTGAGCAAGTCACTTAACCTCCCTAGTTCTTCCACGTCACCTCTGAAAACAGGGATTTGTGCCTAGTTGGCCTTACCAGGTTACCAAAGAATATATATATTATTTATCTTTATTGACTGTCACTGGCTGTTACCTGTCTTACATATTATTTTGTGATATTGTTCCCTGTTGTACCCTCCTGGGTCATACCTAAAAATGTTCTTGTCTAGTGTGGCTTACCCAGTAAACAAAAACTAAACAAATAAAAATAAAATAAACCAGCTCAATGTCCTTTTTGTACCGAGACCAAAACTGTATGCACTGGTTCAGGTAGGGGCCAGACCAGGGCTTGAAAATATTTTTTTCTGCAGCTCTACTGGTCAACCCCCCACCATCACCATTTTAATGCATCCCAGCATGCTGACCCTCTTGACAGTGGCTGTGTACTGGTCGTCCAGCTTCAGCCGCTTGTCTACAATGAGTCACAGGTCCTTTTCCTCCTCATCTGCAGCAAGAAAAGCCACAAATGTTGTGTAGGTCCTGCCTCTGTTTTTATTTATTTAGATAGTTATTTAGATTTATCCACATTTAGGTAAGTGCCTAGTTTTCAAGTGGGCCCAAGGGGGGCAGTTAAACAGCAGCAATTGTATTTACTAACAATAGTTATAAAATGGGTCTCAAAAATACTGTAGCCTCATTGGTCAAAACAGTCACATGACTATGTGTAAATCCTGCAACAGACGACCGGTAAAGATCCCACTGATCAAATATTTACATTCTTTGAACCTAATTTTTTTTTTTATTTTAATAACAGATTCATTTTATGATTGCAATAATGCATTTCAGCGCATGTGTATTAGTAGGATTTACACACTTCTTGTGTGGTTAAAGTCACTCAGCTGCACCTCGTGACACGCCACACAAGGCGTGTGTAAATCCCACAACAACACGCGCCCTGTCATGCATTATTGCTTAATTGACTACCCATAAGCAACATGAGTATAATTATATGCAGAATAAGATACAAATAATGTTTTCTCCCCTAGTGAAGCACCTTTAATTTGGCTAAGCACCCATTTTTCTCAAGTCCTCCTGAAGTTTGTCATTATCTTCAAGGGCATCCACCACCCTGGCCCACTTAGTGTCATCCTCAGATTTATTCAGCTTGCTGGAGACCCCAACTTCTAGACTGTTGATGAAGATGTTTGAAGAGCAGTGGCCCCAGAACACTGAGGGATGCTGTGGAGTATGCCTCACCACATGGAGTACTGTAGTGCCCATCCACCACCACCTTCTGCTTCTTGCTCCAAAGCCAGTTAGCAATCTACCTTGATTATGCTTCATTTACACCGCACTGGTTTACTTTGCCCAGAATCTTGTCATGTGTCAATTTCCAGATAGACTACTCCCACAGCCATAACTCTGTCCTGCTCCCTGGTCTCTGTCAAGGTAATCTGGTTGGTTTGATACAATCTGTCCCTCATAAAGCCATGCAGAAAAGGGACAAGAACCTTGGCCTCAACCAAGTGCTCCATTATTCTGTCCTTGATAATGACTGTCACAAACTCGCTCAGCCGGTCAACCCTCTACTCCCAAAGTGCCAACCTCTGAGTGTATGATTTGTGTACAGTGTAACAGACAAGGTAACCCTCTTGTCTGTTTTGTGGGTTCAAGTCACCTTAGTCTCAAGCTCTGGAAGGATTCAAACTGATAACCTCTTGTTAGCGTACCCAATTATCAGGCTCAGATAATTCTGTCTTCAGGGGCCAGATATCTTTGCCTATGGGCACCCAACCAGGTCTTTCAAATTAACCCTTAGAACTCTATGCAAGACTTTAGAGAACTCTATCCATTTCCCAGTTTGGTATACAATAAGCCCATACACAGTGTTACTATAACCTTTAAAAGCTCCACTTAAAATAAAAAGAAATGTCAAGGCACTCCAGACAGTTCTGTTGTAAAATCTCTTTACTTTAAAATATCAAAAACAGAACAATAATTACAGAACAAATATATATCCCAACACATACAGCCTTAAAACAAATAAGCAAAAGTGCAGTTTCTACAATTTATAACTTCAGACTAATCTTGTCTAAGGTCCTTACTTCAGTGCTTTGATGGACTCCCTTCTCTCAGTCAGAAATAGTGTCTTGTGTGTCTCTAAGGCTTGCTCAGTTGGATAAAGAGTTCTGAGCCGGCCTCCTCTCTGAGATCATTAAACTCCACCTTGGTGTATTAAAAGTTATATGTTACCACACAGGATGTCCCAACAAGATTAAAAAAAAAATGATGAGTGACATACTCAATTTCCTCTCCCTCAGGGTAATTGGTCAGAACTGGTTTGTGCTCTGCTACACATACATCTCAAAAGTTTATTTGATCTAAGTCACTGTATTTAAAGCAAAAGTGTATTTGCCTCTTTAATCCCATCTGGACCTTGGAATCTACACCTCAAAGGTCTCTCTGATGTAATTCAAGGGTTCCCCAGGAAATGTATATTGGACCTTCCAAATTCGTCTGGGTTCTCCCTGGTTCAGACATCAACCTCTCTTCAATGTCCATTCTGGCTTCTCTCCGACACCCCGGCCCACAAGTTCTTCCTGAGAACTATTGCAAGTCAAAGGATTTCCCCTGAGGGAATTATGAATGGCTAATCTTATTTCCTGGGATGAAAGCAAATTGACAAGGTAATTGCATCCCAGATCTCTGCAGTTTACAATACCTCCTGTACTTTGAACTTATCCCTGGGGGGATTTGATGTGTCAGTTCCAGTAAGACAGTAGTTTCCTCAAGCTGACCTTCCCATCACAAATTTTACATGTAATAAAAAAAAATTAATACAGCACTCAAGCACTCAGAGCTGGCTGTCTACGTCACACTTCTCCCCACCTAGACTGAATTTGGGGGATCCATCCCCTACATGGGATGAGTTTCCCAAATCAGTTCACTCCTCATAGACCCTAGACAGTCCATCTGAGTTCTTATTCTTGGCTCCGGCCCTATGTATGATTTTCAAATCATACCGTTGTAAAGCAAGACTCCATCTGAGCAGTCTGCCATTGTTTTTCCCCATCTGTGTCAACCAAACCAGGGGGTTGTGGTCAGTCTGCACCACAAAATGCTGCCCATACAAGTATGGCTCTAAATTCTTCAGGGCCCACACTATGGCAAGACACTCCTTTTCCACCGTGGAGTACGCTTGCTCCCTGGGAATAAGCTTCCTGCTCAGGTACACAACTGGGTGGTCTGTTTCTTGGTTAGATGTCTGGCTTAGTACTGCCCTAATACCCACATCTGAGGCATCCGTCTGAACTACAAAAGTTTTGCTATAGTCTGGACTTGTCAAAACAGGAGCACTGCACAGTGCCTCCTTCAGTTTGGTAAAGGCTTCCTCACAGGCTGGACCCCAGGTAATTTTCTTGGGCATCCGTTTCTTTGTCAGGTCAGATAGGGGAGCAGCCAGGGCACTTAATTTGGTACAAATTTTTGATAGTACCTTGCTGTCCCGAGAAAACTCCTGACCTGCTTCATAGTTTCTGGTCTGGGCCATGCCTGTATTACCTCTATTTTTATCTGGTTAGGATGGAGCTGTCCCCGGTCTACCACATGCCTGAGGTATGCCACTTCTCCCATGGCCACCTGGTACTTCTCACCTTTGACAGTGAGCCTGGCCCTCTGTATTCTGCCCAGCACTTCCCTAAGGTGTGATAGGTGTTCCTCCCAGCTGGTACTGAAGATGGCAATGTCATCCAGGTATGCCACAGCGTACTCCTCAGCACCATTTAACACCTGGTTCACCAACCTTTGGAAAGTGGCCGGGGCATTCTTCATTCCGAAAAGCATTACTTTGAACTCAAATAAGTCTATTTGAGTGATGAAGGCCGACTTCTCCCTAGCTCTGTCCATCAACTCTACCTGCCAATACCCCTTTGTCAGATCAATGGTTGTAAGGTAGGTCACCCCCCCAACTTGTCCAGGAGTTCATCCATCTGGGGCATTGGGTGGGCATCTGACTTCATGACTGCATTCAGTCCATGACAGTCTACACAGAAATGAGTCGAGCCATCTGGCATGGGTACAAGGACTATGGGTGAGGCCCGGGGACTGTGGGATCACTGGATTATCCCTAAATCCAGCATCTCCTCCACATCCCTCCTAATGTCCTTTTGGACAGCCTCTGACACCCGATATGCTGTCCACCATATGGGCGTCTGTGTCCCTGTCTCCACATCATGCGTTGCAAAGGGGGTTAGTCCAGGCTTGGCGCTAAACAAGTTAGCAAAGTCTGCTAAAACCTCCCTCACTTTCTGGATCTGGCCCAGGGTCAGCTGGGGAGACAATTTTACTGCCTCCACAGAGGACTCCCACTTACTGTCTTCCAGCAAGTCCAGAAGGGGGTCTCCTTTGTCCGTCCCCTCCCCATGACTACACACTGCGAACACCATGTCAGCTTTATTTGCATATGGCTTCATCATGTTGACATGGTACATCCTTTCTGTCTGTCTATGGTCAAGTAACTCCACAATGTAGTTTACATCATTTACCTTCCTAACCACTTTGTGCGGTCCTGCCCACTCAGCTTGCAGCTTGTTTTTCCGGACCGGAATAAGGACCATGACTTCCTTCCATGTATGAGCGAGCTCTGGCTCTGTGGTCGTACCATACCTTTTGCTTCTGTTGGGCAGCTGCCAGGTTGCTCTGGGCTGTTCCCATAAGCTCCTGCATCCTTTCCCTAAACCTTAGGACATAATCCACAATGGGAGTTCCCTGGGTGGCATGCTTGCCTTCCCAGTCCTCCCAAATCAAGTCTAGGGGCCCATGTACCTGGAGTCCATACACGAGTTCAAAGGGGGAAAATCCTGTCAATTCTTGGGGCACCTCCCTGTATGCGAACAACAGGTGGGGAAGGTATTTCTCCCAGTCCCTCCCATGCTGTTCAGAAAATGCCCGGAGCATTGACTTTAGGGTACCATTGAAGTGTTCCACAAGCCCATTGGCTTGTGGGTGATATGGTGACCTTCCAAATTCATCTGGGTCCTCCCTGGTTCAGACATCAACCTCTCTTCAATGTCCATTCTGGCTGTCTCTGACACCCCTCCCCACAAATTCTTCCTGAGAACTATTGCAAGTCAAAGGATTTCCCCTGAGGGAATTATGAATGGATAATCTTATTTCCTGGGATGAAAGCAAATTGACAAGGTAATTGCACCCCAGATCTCTGCAGTTTTAAATACCTCCTGTCCCTTTAAACTTATCCCTGGTGGGGGTTGATGTGTCAGTTCCAGTAAGACAGTAGTTTCCTCAAACTGACCTTCCCATCACATATTTTATATGTAATAAAAAAAAATTAATACAGCACTCGAGCACTCAGAGCTGGCTGTCTACATCACAATAACCATCAAAATATTTCCCAGCACTGATGTCAGGCTGCCCAGCCTGTAGCTGTTCAGGTTCAGTCATACACCATGCTTGAAGATGGATACCACACTGTCCACTTTCCAGTCCTTTGCTATACTTGCAGTTACAGACTCCTGAAAGATTATTGCAAGAGGCACTGAAAATTGCTCTTTTAGCTTCACCATGATTCTGGGATATATCCTCTTTGGCCCTTGTGACTTACCCGGCTGGATCTTTGGCAGGTAGTCAGCTACTAGGGCAGGCATAATGGTTACTCCTAATGTTATGGGCCCTCCCAGTGAGCCCATCCTCCCACCAGGGTCACTTTGGTGAACAGTGAAGCAAAGTATTTAAGCATCACAGAAATCATCTGGTTCTTCCCCATTCCTGTTTTCAAGCATTCAATCCCCTCCTTCACCTCCCTTCTTCCATGTATGTAGTGGAAGAAGGCTTGTGTTGGCTGCACCTCCTGCTGCTATCCTGTCTTCCATCCATTCCTTAACTGTCTTAATTCCAGTTATTCAGTACTTCTTTGTAATTTGGAAGCAACCAATCACTTTCCAGCAGCCATATTGTAGATCTTTTTTTCAGAATCAGTTGCCTAATGTTACTGTTTAACCAGGGGGCCACCTTTTGGCATTTTGATCCTTATTGCTTACCAGAATGCAGACCTCTGTAGCTACTTCAGGCACATTTATCAACAATCACCAAATATGCTCTGCATTACCACCTTATGTAGCTGTTCCAGACATTTGGACACTAGATCAAAGGTGCCAGATAGAGGAGTTAAGGGTTGGGCGCATGTGGGCTGCCAGGCTTGAAACATAGAAATGTAGACTTTGACAGCAGATAAGGATCGCTTGGCCCACCTAGTCTGCCCATTTCCCTACCTATTGGATAAGCTGCAGACCCTAGTTAACCAGCAGCCTACTTCTTCCACCCCCACCAGAATTCATGAATTTACAGTGTGAGTAGGAAATGGACACTGTTTTGTAGGTTCTTCAGCCCCCAAGATGAGGCTCAAAGACAATTTTCAAAGTAATATGTTCTGGGTGCCCTTTTAAGAATCGTAGACTTCACAATGTTTAAAAGGTTTTCAGCCCACAGGAGAAGCAGCAAGTGTCTTTCACTGCACAGTAACGAATTTAAAGGATTTGGAGATAAAAAGCAAGGTGGAGTAAAGGGCAAATGTCAGAAAGTCTCCACTTTAAGCAGCTTAAAAACCAAAACAAAGAAGCAAATACCTCAAACAGGATTAATACAGACTGTTGCATAAACTAAGAATAAAAAGCAGGACAGAAAACATGATGATGACAACCTTAGGATTGATTAAGAGAAGAAAATGAACCCCTTGAACAAACTCAGGCACAGAGTGAAACATAGGGGAAATCAAGTTGAAAGCTGAAAAACTTTTTGAGCATTGTGAAGTCGATGATTCTTAAATGGGCCCCCAGAACACATTACTTTGAAAATCCCCCACCAGAATTGCCTTATGTCTGTCCCATGAATTCTTGAATTCACCCACTGTTTTTGACCCCACAGCCTCCACAGGAAGGCCGTTCCATGAATCCACCACCCTGTCTGAAAAAATACTTTCTCACATTGCCCCTGAGCCATCCCCCCCTCTATATTTGGAGGTATTATGGTGAGTAGAACAGAGAGTATAGCAGCCGGGGTGATATAGGAAAAGGAGAAAGTAGAGGAATGAGGAGATGGGGAAAATGTAGAGGATGGATAGGGAAGCAGAGAGGGTTGGCCATTGGTGAAGAAGGAAGTAGGGAGGGAGCTCAGGGAGTGAAGTACTAAATAAACATAGAAGCAAAGCAGACAAGGGGTCAGAGACTGAAGAACACTCAGACATAAGGAATGGGATGGATGTATTACGTTTCATCTCTGCTTGGATTTAACTTATTGCTTTGGATTTATTGGGACGTTTGACTTTGGATTTCTTGGATTTTCCTGGCAGCAGTCATGTTATCAGAGGGGTGAAGAGGTCTGCAGCCTTCTAATTTGTGACTGCCGATTATTGCAGCTGAGGTCGTGAGTAATTTGGGCTGAGACTTTGTCGGGGGTGTATTGTACGGAGAGAGACTAAATTATTTCATCATTTGGAACTTGGACTTCTGTATGAGGACTTTCTAGCAGGAAAAAATGTACCTTGGACCTTGACTATTGTAAGCACGGAGCTAAATCCTCTCGTGATTATAAATTAAATTTGTGGGAGAGGGTTAGGAGGGTTTTTAGTTTGCTCTGTAGTAATAAGAGTATGGGGGGGGAGATTAAGAGATAGTGATATAAAGGGTTAATTTATTAGGGTTTAATTTGAGTGTATAATGGGTGCAGGTGTGGGCTACAGGATCCTTCTCATTTATCGTCCACCAGGTGATGGGAGGGAATTCCTGGAGGAGGTTGCGGACTTCATCGCTGACAAGGTGTTGGAGTCTCCCAGATGGTTGATCTTGGGGGATTTCAACGCCTGGGTCGACAATGAACTCTCACCGTTTGGACAGAACCTCCTCCAATTGATGGATTCATTGAGTCTAACATGGGTTATTACCACTGCAACCCATAAGAAAGGACACTCATTGGACTAGGTATTTCACCTGGGGATGGAGACCTCCGATGTGGAGGTGGAGCCCGTCATATGGTCTGACCATCACCTCCTGAGATTCAGTTTCACAGCCCCCTGAAATAGTCCTGCCCCAAGGGAGTTGGTACAGTTCCACCTTTTAAGAGGAGTTACCTCAGAAGGCCTAATGGCGGTGCTGCACCTCTCGGGAATTCCAGGGGATAGCACTGATCCAGGGCCTCTTGTGCCAGCCTATAATAAGGCTGTTACTGAAGCTCTGGGTATCATTGCTACTTCTCATGTTTGCCCCCTTACCTCTCATCTGGGTGCCCCATGGTTTAATGGGGAGATCCATGAATTAAAGAGGCGGGGCAAAAGCTGGAAAGACACTGGCAGAAAACTCACCTGGAGGTGGACAGTCTTAGATTGATGGACAATTATGATGTCTATCAATCAACAATTTCCTGTAAGAAGGCAGAATTCCTGTCCAGGGAAATTGCTACAGCAAAGAACAGACCAGCTCAGCTCTTCTGGACTGTGGACAGACTGTGCAATCCAGCCTGTCTTCACACTAGTCAAGCATTGTCACAAAAACAGTGTAAGGAGTTTGCACAGTTCTTTTCTGATAAGGTGTCCTCCATCAGAAATGAGATCAGCCAGTGCTTTCTCATTGATCCTTGCATTAATCAACTGGGTGGTACTAATACCCGGTTGACCTGGTCCACCTTTAGCCAACCAGTATTCATAGATATAGTGAGGATCATTCAGACTTTGCAGCCAACTTACTGTAGTTTGGACCCAGGCCCTGCTAGTGGGGGTGTGTAGAAGTCATCGGCCTGGTCCTTGCTGGGATAGTGGGAGTTTCATTGGAGAGAGGGATCTTCCCAGATCCATTAAAGGAGGCAGTAGTTTGCACCCTTTTAAAAAAAACTCCCTTGACCCCGACTGCCCAGCTAACTACAGACCAATCTCGAACCTACTCTTTGTTGGGAAGGTTATTGAAAAGGTGGTCACACTGCAGCTGGATGACCATTTGAACAACCACAATATCTATTATCATCTCCAGTCTGGCTTCAGGAAAAGGCACAGCACTGAAATGGCCCTGGTGAGGGTACGTAATGGCCTTCTGATGGTGAGGGATCGGAGAGCCCATTCAATCTTAGTTCTCCTTGATCTCTCAGCAGCATTTGACACTGTGGATCATGGGGTGCTGCTCGAGCACCTGTGTTTTTTCTGTGGACAAAGGGGGCAGTCCACAACTGGTTTAAGTCCTTCCTCGAGGGTAGGTCACAGAGAGTGGTGTCAGGAATTCATTCTTCGGCCCCTCATGGACTGCCCTGCGGGGTCCCACAGGGCTCGTTGCTGTCCCCATGTTATTCACAGTGTATTTGCTTCCATTAGGGGACATTATAAGGTGGTACAGATTGAACTTTCATTGCTATGCTGATGATTCTCAACTGTACATGTCCTTTGTACCCGACCAGGGAATTAGATTCCATTACGGCGTTTAATAACTGCCTACTGGAGATTTAGAGCTGGATGAGTGCTAGTTGGCTTCAGTTGAAATTGGAGAAAACTGGGGTATTGGTTGTGGACCCTGGTCATAGGATGACAGGTACATGGGCAGGAAAACCGTCAGGATTAAGTCTTGGTGGGATCCCGCTTATTGCCTCTGGCCAGATGCGGAACTTGGGTGTTGTTTTTGATGAAGGTCTGACCCTGAGGGTGCAGGTTTTGGCTGTAGTCAAATCTTCCTATTATCATCTTAGGAACATAGCCCGGGTAAAGCACCTGGTCCCACCCGAAGATCTCCTGACCCTGGTCCATGCTTTTGTTACCAGTCGTCTTGATTATTGCAACTCCCTCTACCAAAGGCTACCGGGGGTAGATATCTGCTACTTGCAACTAATGCAGAACGCGACGGCCAGGTTGCTGACTGAGCTTCTAGGCTAGTCATATTACACCTGTGCTGCGTGATCTGCACTGGTTGCCAATACAGTGGCGGATTACCTTCAAGGTCGCATTGCTGACCTATAAGGCCCTACATGAGCAGGGTCCCCACTACCTGAAAGAGCTCTTTCATCCTTACTGTCCCTCCCACTCACTCCGTTCCTCTGGTGAGGGATTGCTAGGGATTCCCAGGGTATCCCTTAAATCATCGGGAGGAAGATCTTTTGCCTTCATGGCTCCTACCTTGTGGAATTCTCTACCTCACCAGATATGAGATAGCCAGACCGTAGAAGGTTTTAAAAATTGTCTAAAGACATATCTATTTAACCAGGCCTTCTCAGGAATATATTGAGTTTGAATTTATATGAATGTTTTTTAATATGTTTTATATATGTTTATGATGTGTGACAAGTTTTAATGTTATAATGTGTAAAGGCACCCTGAGCATTGGAAGAGCACCTTATAGAAATAAAAACTTGATTGATTGAGTAAAAAAAACAAATTATCTTTCCAGAAATGTGAGGAATAATTTAAGTTATTCTGTGAGTTTGCGGTGATATAGTTTAACTTGGCTTCCCTGAAAGCCTTGGTACTGGTTCTTGTGGAGTTGTTTGTACCACAATAGGTCTTTTGAGGAGCCCAAGGCCTTATGCTGATACCATGCAGTCACAAGTTTTCAGAGATGCTATTAGGTCTGCAGACAATAGGGAAAGGTGGGAGCTACATGCATGTGAGCTTTTAGTAGACCAGGGAGGGGCTGTGGACATGGCCTACCTAGACTTTAGCAAGGCATTTGACATAGTCCCACACAAAAGATTAATAAAAAAACTAGCCAGCCTAGGAGTGGATTCCAGGGTGGTAGCCCGGGTAAAACAACTGGCTGGACAGCAGGACACAAAGGGTAACAGTAAATGGAGTCCACTTCAAAGAAAGGGGGGTTACCACAGGGTTCCATACTAGGTCCAGTCCTTTTTAATGTCTTTATATGTTTATTTATTTATTTATTGAAATGACCAGGAACGCACACTGAGCGACAAGTCACTCATCTCTGGAGCGACCTGGGGGAAAGGGGTAAAAAAGGAGTGAAACATTAAACATTCAAGTTACAAGATCAACATTAACATACAGTTCTAAGGCAGCTGTTACAAACAGTGGTACAACAGTGTTGCGTATAATAGGTAGAAAGAGTGGACAATAATAAGTGCTGGGTTAATAAGTAAACAAGTGCTTACGTGAAAGAAAAAGGGGTAAGTGAGAGGGGGGAGGGGGAAGAGTCATGTTCAAGTTACATTCAAGTTACAAGGTCAACATTAATATATAGTTGTAAGGCAGATGTTACAAACAGTGTTAAAACAGAGTTGTGCATAATATGTAGAAAAAGTGAACAATAATAAGTGCCGGGTTAATAAGTAAACAAGTGCTTACATGAAAGAAAAGGGGGAAAGGAGAGGGACAGGTGAGGTGGAGAGATGTAGCAGGAAGGGAGTAGATGAGGGATACAAGCCCCAAGGTGGGGTAGGAGAGGGATCCACGGAGAGCATTTGGCATCCCTTACATTCTGTGAGAGATCAAGGGAGGTCAGTAAGGGGGGACAATTTGGGGGAAGGGGAGGCCAGCTACAAATTTGGGAGTGGGGGTGCACAGGGTAAAATGAAGGTGACAGTAGAGGGGTAGGGTTTATCCAGGGCTTAGAGGATGGAATTAGGAAGGGGCATGGCAGGAGCAGCTAGGCGCAAGGTAATTATTGAGGGCAGAGCTGATGGAGTAGGCAGAGGAGGAGTGCCAGATTTGAGGAGGGAGTGAATTCCAGATTTTTTGGAGGTGGTGAGAATAAGTGGATTGGCCGCTTAGGGTGGATCTGTGGGGGACTACCAGGGTGCGGGAGTCGGTTGATCTAAGGGAATGGGAGAATGGGGGGAGTTGTTATAAAGAAGGAGGTTAGGTAGGAAGGGAGCTCACCCAACCAGTGCTTGGAGGTGAATTTAGCACAGTGGGAGGGTCACCTATTTGTAAGAGAGGGGCAAGATAGGGTACGATAAAGATCACAGTGGTAGGTGTGAAGGGGGGCATCCAGGGCAAAGCAGCAGAAGGAATTGAAGAGGGTGCCCAGTCTGGCCAGGGAAGACTTAGGGGCAGCACCGTAGACTACGTCACAGTAGTCAAAATGGAAGTATCATCTTCTGAACAAGTTCATGCCTAGCCATAAGAGGAATGCAACTACAGTTCCTGAACAAGGCACCAAGCTTGGGGTGCAGTTTTTTCTGGATGGCGTCAATATGTCCAGAGAAGTTTAAGTGTTGGTCCAACCAAACAGCTAAGTACCTGAAGAAGGATGTGTCTTCAAGTAAAGTCCCATCAAGAGTGTAGAAAGTGGGTAGGGAAGGAAGCTTAGAGAGTCTCTGCCTTGTGCCAAAGGTCATGGAGAAATTCTTCTTGGCACTGAGGAAAAGTTGATGGTTAGCAAACCATAGCTGAACCTTGTCGAAGTCTTGTTGTAAGTTGGTTGTAACTTCAACAGGACAGGAGCCAGATGCATACCGGACTGTATCATTGGCATACATATGTATAGCGGTGGAAGGGGAGAGGGAAGGTCATTTAAGAAGATGGAGAATAGGAGGGGCCCTAATACAGAGCCCTGGGGGATGCCAGTGCTAATCGGGAGGGGAGGTGAAGTGGCATCCAAGATCTTAACTGATTGAGTTCTGCCAATAAGGTAGGACTTGAACCAGTTGGTGGTGAAGGGAGATAGGCCAGCTGCTGGGAGTGAGTCAAGGAGAGGGGAGGGGAGTGAAAGACAGTGTCAAAGGCATTGGCCAGGTTGACAAAAATGGCAGAGGTAATTAGGCCATTGTCCATCCCGGTTAGGATGGAGTCTCTGAGCAGTAGGAAAGAGTGGTAGTTGAGTGGTTTTTCCTGAAACCAGAACGGAAAGGGATGAAGAAAGAGGTGCCAGATACAAAAGAGGTGAGTTGGGAGAGGACAGTGTGTTCTTGGAAAAGGTAGGGAGGAGAGAAATGGGGCGATAGTTGCCAGGGGATAAGTGACATTGCATAGGGACTGGAAGGAAAAGTATGTCTCCTTGCAAATGACACAAAGATCTGCAAAAGGGCTGATACTCAAGGGGAAGTGGAAAAGATGAGAAGAGTCTTGGCAAGGTTGGAGGAATGGTCAAAAGTATGGCAGCTTAGATTCAATGCAAAGAAGTGCAAAGTAATGTACCTGGGAAACAAAAACCCAGGGAAGAGTTCACAATGGGGGGGAGGTATTAACAACAACAAAAATGGAAAGGGACCTGGGTGTAGTCATATCAGAAGACCTAAAAGTAAGCAAGCAATGTGAGAAGGCAGTAAGGAGGGTGGGGGCTACTGGAATGTATAGGGAGAGGCATCACCAGTAGAAAATATGAAGTTGTTATCCCTCTGTACAAACAGTTGGTGACACCCCATCTGGAGCACTGTGCACAGTTCTGGAGACCCTGTCTCAGCAAGGACATAGACAGGTTGGAGGCAGTCCAGAAGATGGCAACTAAATGATGCAGGGTCTGCACCAGAAGACATATGAAGAGAGACTAAAGGAGCTTAATATGTATACCCTCGAGGAAAGGAGGGAGAGGGGGGACATGATAAAAACTTTCAAGTACCTCAAGGGAATCAACAAACTCCAAGAGGGTAGCATCTTTCAGAAAAAGAGATGTGCAAGAACAAGTGGCCACAATTTGAAGACAGAGGGGGGAACAGCTCAGGGGCAATGTGAGGAACAATTTTTTCACAGAGAGGGTGGTGGACACATGGAATGGCCTTCTTGAAGAGGTCGTGGGGTTAAAAACAGTGGGGGAATTCAAGAATGCATGGGACAGACATAAGGCAATTCTGGTCGGGGGTAGGACGAAGTAGGCTGCTGGTTAACTAGGATCTGCAGTTTATCCAGTAGTTAGGGAATTGGGCAGACTAGGTGGGCCAAGTGGTCCTTATCTGCTGTCAAAGTCCATTTCTATGTTTTTAGGGTGCACCATTGTCACACATGGTAGAGAATTTGTAGGTAAAAAAGGGGAGGGCTACATCTCTGTCTGTAGGTAAAGAGACAGGTAGACCTACTAGGGCTCCTAAGGTCATCTAGCATGGTGGACATGCTGAGTCACCTGAAAGACATGCCCCAAATGTACCAAAGAACTTTCAGATAGATTAGGGCATATCAAGTTCATTGAGAATATTTGAAAGAATGCCAGATTCTACAATATGGTGGTGGGGGGATGGCAAGAACACAGTCAATGTGTGAGTGGTTGATGGAGTAAAGTTTAAGTAGGTAGGTTCAGTAAAGAGCTGTGTAAGTTTCAGAGCTCGAATTTGAGGGCTGAGTTTTTTGAGTTAGGGCACAGCCAATTAATGTTAAGATCCCCAAGGAATATTAGTTCACCAGAGAAAGGAAAAGAGGGAAAAGAGAGAAATGTAGGTTAACAAGAGAGTAGGGATGGTACCAGGGCAGTGGTAGATGCCAGCTATGCATACCGAGAGGGAGAATGTGAAAAAGAGTTTACACAGGAGGACAAAACAAAATGGTAATATGTTTACACACTGAATATAGAACATTGAGTAACAATTGACGTTTCAATCATAGGTCTTCTTCAGGAATTATCTAAAAGAGAAAAAAGCAAAGTTAGTGGAGAGGTAAGGGAAAACACAGAAGGAGTTTGTGTAAGATGTAGATGGCTGATTAATTGATGACATCATAGCTGAGACTGAGTCAAACATATGTAGCCACATGCCCCCTTGTTTGCCATGGCCCTGCAGATGAACTGCATAACCTACAATGGAGGCAATTAAATTACTTGTCATGGCAGAGGACCAGAATGTCTAATTGACAAGTGCCTTAGGTGATCCATCTTACGGCGAAGGCTCCAAGTATTGATGTGCATTATGCACAAAACCTTATGGAGGGGCAAGGAGAAGGGGGAAGGAAGAAAAAAATACTCACCACAGTAATGTTTTTCTTTCTAAGGGATCACTCACTATGTTTACACTTTATGCAGTCATCTTTTTAATTGTTTTTTTTAAATTGATTCCACAGGGAGTGTCAGTGGCATGCTGGGGTGCATAGGCAGAGGTATCACTAGCAGAAGGCAGGAGGTGCTGATGCCATTGTATAAGACACTAGTGAGGCCTCACCTAGAGTACTGTGTGCAGTTCTAGAGGCAGCATCTTCGAAAGGACATTGACAGGGTGGAGGCAGTCCAGAGCAACTAAGATGGTACAGAACTTGCACCAGAAAACATAGGAG
The DNA here is from genome assembly GCA_016271365.2 of Neoceratodus forsteri. Lineage (NCBI taxonomy): Eukaryota > Metazoa > Chordata > Ceratodontiformes > Ceratodontidae > Neoceratodus > Neoceratodus forsteri. The sequence goes on from CM028132.1 coordinate 657,425,924, forward strand.
AGATTAAAGGACCTCAATATGTACTCACTGGAGGACAGGAGGGAGAGGGGGACATGATAGAAACATTCAAGTACCTTAAAGGCATAAACAAGGTGCGGGGGGGAACATCTTCAAATATAGGGGGAGTACAAAAACAAAGGGGGATGATATGAAATTGGTAGGTGGCAAATTAAGAGAAAATGTGAGGAAGTTCTTCTTCATAGAGAGGGTGGAGGACACATGGAGCAGTCTGCCACAGGAGGTGGTAGGAGTGAACACAGTGGAGGGATTTAAACATGCCTGTATGACACAGCGGTGAAAAATCAATGATCAGACAGGGTCAGAGGACGAAAACAAGTGTAGGGCTTATGGGCAGACTGGATGGGCTGTGCAGTCCTTATCTGCCATCAGTTTCTATGTTTCTATTGTAACGCACCCCCCCCCTCCATTTGGGGAGCTTACCTTTATGCCTCCAGGTGTTGCTCCCAATGTCCCCAGACATCCCCAATCCTCCACGGTTCTTCTGCCACTAATGTCAGTCCCCCAGGTGCCCCCTGTGTAATTGAGCCCTGCTGGGCTCGTAAAATTAATCTGCGTGTGGGAGGCATGTTGCAGAGCCGCTGATCACACATTCGAGAAGACGCCCTGCGCATCCAATTGCTCATTACAGTCGAAAGCCAAAAGTGTGTCTCCACTAATTCCTGGTGCCCAGACTAAGTTAAAAGAGGTACCTGCTACACAAACAGCAGCAAAAGAGAGGAAAATGTTTTTTTTTTTTTAAAACAAATCAGCAGTCACCTAAAGTGCTGCCTCCAGGGTACCAGAGGCAAAGGTCAAGGGGCAAATGTCAGGGCAAAGGAAAGCCCTAATAACTATTCATAAGCTTCACTGTATGTTTCTAGGGGCAGTGTATTACAGGAGCTGCGACTCCCTGAGGGTATTGTTTAGTTGTTTAAAAGTGGACTTGTTTAAAAGCAAACTGTTGGGGCTACAAGGCAGTAGGGAAAGCAAATTAAACTAATGTTGCTCCTGGCTGCACCAGAACGTAATTAATGGAGGACACTGAAATAGACTGCCTAGACTTGAACTGCAGACACTATTTTTGTGCCTTTTCACCAGTGGGGAGCCAGGATTTAACAAAGGGGATCTTGGAACAATGGCAGCGATTTATGGAGAATTTACTGGGACAATTTCTAGGCACCAAAAAGGGAACCAATTAGCATAAGAGAACTGTTTAAGACAGCATTACCAGCCAATCAGCCCCATATTAAAGGGGGTAACTGCTCAGTTCAGGCGGATTTGGAGAGAAAGCCCCAACGATCAGCTGCAACACCAGCCTACCCTGGGCAATGCTTCAGGCTAGCCTGCTATTCTAAACTGGGTACCCAGGGTTGTGTGGCTGTGTCAAAGGGACTCAATGTGCATGCTTGTTCCACTTGCTAGATTCCTGCCTCACCCCGTTCACATCCCCCTGAATAAATCAGATTGTGTGTTTTTGCATTTAACCTGGCTATTATGTACCTTCTTGGAGGGGATACAGTACTGTTACTGCCTTGTTGCATCTTTGGTCTTATTTTACCAGGGGTCTCCAGGGCAGCTGCAGAGGATCTAGCCCTGGTGGTAGGTGCAAGGGGTGTGATCAAGTCATTAATGCTATATGTTATATGTGAATGTTTTGCTGCTGTACTGTTTGGGTCACTAAAGGGGTTTGTGTTGGGTCATAGCATCCCAGAAGGCTATACTGACAGCAGTTACGCTACCCCAGAACCATTCCTCTGGGTGGCGGCACCCGTTCAAAGAGCTCAGGCCCCTCAACCTGTGCCTAGTCACACAGGCGGGGGTAGTAGCCCATAGAATAGCACCACCTAGGGGTTACATCCTGGAGGTACCACTGGGATTAGTGCCCCCTAGTGGTCAAAACTGAAAAGTACACCTAAAAAGGCAGGCAGTATAGTGCAGTGGTTTAAGACTCCGAGCTGCAAATCTGGAGACCTGGGTTTGAATCCCACAGCGCCCCCCACTTGCTTACTGTGTGACCCTGAGCAAGTCGCTTGACTTCCCTGTGCTCCCAGGTCACACTTGTAAACAAGCTTTCAGCTTAGTGTGTCTCTCCTGGTTAAACAATTGGGGTAAAAAATGTAATGGGTACCACTGAAGAAATGGCTCTGCATCAGTTGGTCAGATGGTGTAGAGGGGCATGAAATTGACCCCCACAATGCCCTGTTAATACTAGATATACCCCTGGGCACTAGTAAAGACACTATAGGGGTATGGCCTGACCAGCAACATGGCAGCAGCTTGAATTTGCAGCTCCATCCCTGCTCGGGTACTATCCATCGGCTGATAATGTGACCCACAGATTTCACACAGTTTCTTGGATGGGGTTACGCTAACCTCCCCCCACCCGACTGCCGTGGCACCTGAATTTACTTTGCGCATGTAACGTCTGGCCCTCTAAGCACTTCCAGGCCTCTCTTGACTGCACATCTTGGTTACTGCCCGTTAGACCTTGTTGCAGTTTGCTGACCTCCTCATTAAGGGATCGATAGCGCCAGGCCCTCCTTACCGTTCGGTTTGGCTGTAGCTGGTGGTGCCTGCTCAGAGACTTGAAATGTTCCCTTGTGTCTATGTGCCTAGAAATCTGGCATTATGGCCGAAGCCACTGCAGGGACAGCCTCCTCAGATCAGGGGCACAATCCAGATCCCCTCTTTCAGCAGCTATGGGGGAACCCCCTCACCTATATTACCAAGATGATCGAGACAGTGCTATGCAGGCTGGACAGCACAAATGTGGCTCTTACTGGAAATACAGCTGAGGTGTACCAACTGCAAGACAAACTTAATGTCCTTGAGCAGAGGGCAGACAGACTTGAGGAGCACCAGAAACAGGCATGGAGGTGACTCCAAGATCATGAACACAAACTAGCAACAGTAAAAATGGAAAGGGACGCGGGGGTAATTATATCAGATGACCTAAAGGTGGGCAAGCAATGTGAGAAGGCAGTAAGGAAGGCTGGGGGGATACTGGGATGCATAGGGAGAGGCATCAATAGTAAAAAACAGGAAGTTGTTATCCCTCTGTACAGACAGTTGGTGAGACCCCATCTGGAGTACTGTGTGCAGTTCTGGAGACCCCATCTCCACAAAGACATAGACAGAGTGGAGGCTGTCCAGAGGAGAGCAATCAAAATGGTGCAGGGTCTGCACCAAAAGACATACAAAGAAAGACTAAAGGAGCTTAATATGTATACCCTTGAGGAAAGGAGGGAGAGAGGGACATGATAGAAACTTTCAAGTACCTCAAGGGAATCAACAAAGTCCAAGAGGGTGGCATCTTTCAGAAAAAGAGATGTGCAAGAACAAGGGGGCACAATTTGAAGATAGAGGGGGGACCGCTCAGAGGTAATGTGAGGAAGTATTTTTCACAGAGAGGGTTGTGGATGCATGGAACGACCTCCCTGAGGAGATCGTGGAGTCAAGAACAGTGGGGGAATTCAAGAATGCATGGGACAAACATAAGGCATTCCTAGTGGGGGGTAGGAGGAAGTAAGCTGTTGGTTAATTAGGATCTGTAGCTTATCTGTTAGGTAGGAAAATGGGCAGACTAGGTGGGCCAAGCGGTCCTTATCTGCCATCAAATTCTATGTTTCTATGTTTCTAAGATTGTGGGAAAGGGTAGAGGATCAGGAGAACAACATCCAGATCCTCGGTGTCCCCAAGGGAGTGGAAGGCCCAATATGGAAACATTTTTGAATGACTTTCTGCCTAAACTCCTGGGGGACTGGTGGAAAGAACCAGTTAATGTGGAATGGGCTCACAGGGTGTATGTGAAAAGGGACCCCCACTCCTCTCCCCCTCAGCCCATCATCACCTATTTGCTATGCTACTCTACAAAGGATAAGCTGCTGAAGGTGGCCAGAGACTTGGGAGATCTATCTTGGAAAGGGCCACACATCTTCTTCTTTCATGACTATTCGCATGAGGTAGCGATGTGGAGGAAGGCCTTTATAGCCCTTAAAAGGCTTCTACATACTCAAGGCTTCAAATATCAGATGAGGCAACTCACCTCGTTATATGTGGCCAAGGATGGCAGGGAGCTGTTAGCCCAACATCCCGGCGAGGTGGAGGAATGGCTGGCAAGATTTTGGCCTGACCTGATGTGGAGAACTACATCTCCCAGGAAGCTTTGGGTGCCTGAAGGGCACCCTCCAGGGCAGAGGAACCAATCAGCTGCACCAGCACGGCAGGTGGAAGTATCTCAAGAGTGGAATGTGCAGCAAGAAATTAAACCTCCCAAGACCAGCTCGGAAGGCTGCTCAAGCTGCATGGATGATCAGCATACTAGCACCCTACTTCCCCAGAGTGTGCCTGCCCCGTCATCGCCTCCCCCAAACGGACCTCCTAGAATCCGTGGCCATCAGTCAAGACAGTGTGCCAGAAGCAAGGGAAGGATATCAGATAGCCAGGTCGAGGCCCCCCCAGCCAAACTTCTAAAGGGGGACTCCAGCTCAGACGATGACCAGTCACAAGAAGGAGACTTCAAGGCTGATGACACGGATGTTAGTGCATCATTGGATTGGGCAGCAGTAGCTGATTTAGAACCTGAAGAAGTGTTGTCCTCCTCTCCTCCAGTTTGGCCAGGTCTGTTACCATTTGCAGCGGCTTTATCGCAAGGACTTCCTCAGCGCCCCATGGAGGACTCTACCCATCAAACCAACTCTGAGGGATGATGAGAGATGCCAAAGCTCAAGGGACTGTAATGTAGTAAATGTCTAATTAATCTTTTAAGATTTCTAATGTTTTTTGTGTACATTTCTGGTATATCTGCTAATAGTTATGTTGCTGGGTAAATTCCTTCTTTGCAACCCCGTCTCTGGGTGGGCAATGTCATCTGTGGTTTGCACAAATTGGGCACCCTTAATGTCTGCCACTGTCACTTTAGGCACTGCATCTATCCTGCATAATGTCACTTTGTATGACAATCCCCCCACCTTGTTGATATTTATTATATCTGTGTCAAGTGGAGGTCTAACGGCAAAGCGGGCAGTTTTCACCTCACCCACATTCCATAGCCCGCAGTCGGGTTTCCCTCTCCTCCCCCCCCCCCAAGTCCCTTTTCTGGACTCTAGAGTCCCCCATTCTGACCTATCTCTTTGAGTTCCAGGTCACAGGACACTAAGTAAGAAAGCTTAGACCTGGGTAAGGACGGGACACTATAGTTGTGACCAGTCAGCTTACCCCATTGGGTGTTGTGAATCAACGTTGCTCGGGCACACTGACTGTTCTGGTGTACCCCTAGCGTGTTTACCTCCTCACCCTTAGTGAATACACTGAATTCTTTGGTTTTTTTAGTTGGTTGTTTGTACCAGTTGATTTGAACTTTGTTAGCACTTATTAACCAATTCTTAACATTGCTATTTCTGACATTGATTGTTTGACCATAAAATCTTGTTATTCTCTCTAAGGTTAGGATCATACTGTTTCCATTATTGCTACCAGCTATGCAGCTCCTTCCAGAGGCCCCCATGGGCACATACACAGACTTAGTCCGGCCCTCCATCCACATCGAGAGATCCTACAGTCAGGGTTTCAGGGTAGTACCAGGTAGGTGGGCAAGCCTTTTTCCCTGCTTCTCCCTGGGCTCATTTGACAGTACCATTGCCGGCAACATCGCTGCAGGACTCAGACTAGTATTGTGGAATGTTAAGGGTATAAATCACCCTATCAAATGTATGAAGGTGCTGCAGCACCTCCAATCCCTGAGAGCAGACGTTGCCATTATCCAGGAAACACATCTTTTCGCAAGAGCAGTGATCTGGCTTAAAAAGATGTGGATGGGCAGGGTGATTGCCAGCTCGGCACCCACCAAATCCAGGGGTGTAGCCATATTGGTACATATAGCCTGTCCCAGGACCCCACAGGAGGTTAAAACCGATGCCAAGGGCAGGTGGGTGGTAGTTAATTTCTCACATGTGGGTGGTGGGGCGGTAGTAGCTAATGTGTATGGCACAAACTCCGATGTGGTAGAGCCCATGCTAGGCTTGGGTCAGGCCCTTACATCTCTTACAAAGGAACATCCCAACTTGCATATCCTGTGTGGGGGGGACTTCAACCTAGTGCTAGACACTTTTTAGATAAAAATAAACCTACCCCACAAACCCATCCTAAGGCGAGGGCAGCTTTGCAAGAGGTTATTGAGGAATGGGGCCTCATAGATCCATGGAGAAGGGACCACCCTGATGGCAGGGACTATATCTTTTTTTCTTCAGTTCACTCCTTCTACAGTCGTATAGATTTTTGGTTGGTTAACGGGGTAGTCTCCCCTGGCATTTGGGCCACAGAGGTAGGCAACATCATTATTTCTGACCATGCCCCAGTTCTTCTGCACTATCTGCCTGTTGGGCAAGGACCCGAAAGTACCAGATGGTGCTGTAATCCCCTCCTTATCCAAGACAAAGAGTTTCAGGAGCTAGTCCAAGCTGAGGCAAAAGATTACTTACTGCATAACTCCAATGCTGAAGTCAGTGCAGGCACCCTCTGTGAGGCTTTTAAGGCAGTCATGAGGGGGAAAATCATCGCCTATTCTGCCTCTAAGAACAAAGCCAGAAGGGAAGAGCTCCTTGAACTACAGTCAGAGCTATCTGCACTAGAGATTAAATTTAAAACCTCTCCTCTTGCCCATGAGGACAGACCCCTAGTTGCTGCCATCACCGGCCTTAAATACAAGATCAATACTCCCCTGCAATGGAAAGCTGAATGGCAACTCCTCCAGGTCAAACACAAATATTGGGAGTGGGGAGGAAAAGGGGGCAAGCTCCTGGCGTATCAGCTGCGGAAGCAACAGGCTGCTTCGCATATACATGCCCTACGGGATCCCATGGGCATGATTATTTCAGACCCCCAGGGCGTCAACCAGGTCATGAGACAATTCTATCAAGAGCTATACCGGTCCTGAGCTACAGAGGCACCTGACACCCTCCCCCAAAGGCAGGCAGACTTTTGTAAGTCCACAGACCTCCCTAAATTATTGCATGAAGCTGCCTTAACCCTGGAACAGCCATTTACTGAGCAAGAGTTATGGACAGCCCTCTCCCAGATGGCAGCAGGGAAAGCCCCGGGTCCAGATGGGATGTTGGTCGAACTGTACCGGCTTATGATGGATCTGATCTCTTCCCCCTTGTTATCAGCTATTCAGGAGGCGCATCAGTCAAGGATTCTCCCTCCCACCATGAGGGAAGCATTGGTCACTCTGCTGCCTAAAAAGTCATCCCACCCCCTTGACTGCGTTAACTTCCACCCAATTTCTCTCCTCTCAGTAGACACTAAAATAGCAGCTAAAATCCTTGCCACGCGAATGGTCTCTGTACTTGCACATGTTATCCATCCCTCCCAAGCAGGGTTTGTTAAAGGGAAAACTGGGGCTGACAATCTCCAACAGGTACTAAATCTCAAGTGTCTTGCCATGCACATGTTAACCCTGACCTTATCATAATTACTGAGTCGTGGTTAAAAAAGACGAACACTGATCAACAAATATCACTGCAGGGCTACAATTTATTTAGAGCAGATAGAGAGTCTAGAGGTGGGGGTGTGGTTATCTACGCCAAATCTAAGTACTCGGTCACCAATATTAGTTGCAAATCTCTAGCCAAGGAATTTGAGTTAGTTTCGCTGAGCCTTCATCTCCCCTCCTCGGAATGTATCACTATCCTAGGTGGCTATAGACCCCCGTCTGGTGGTGATGAAGTCCTTAATCTTTTGAAATCCATGTTCATCGATGCAAAAACTGAAACAATATTTCTAGGAGATCTAAATATGGACTGGCTGTCACCTAAATCACACGGCCTCAAATCCCTTTGTGACGAGCTAGGTCTTGGGCAATTAATCAGTGAACCCACTAGGAACAACACTCTAAATACTGCCAACAGTTCCAGTCTAGATGTGGTACTAACCACCCATCCACACAAAATATCTCATTCGGCAGTGTTTCACAACGACATGAGCGATCATGGAATTGTTGCTTGCATAAGATCTCAAATTAAGGCCCATCTTTATAACAAAAAGATCCTTTCGCAAATTCAGTGCAGTAAACTTCCTATCTGACCTGAGCATGATCAGATAGCAAGATCTCTACCTTGCCAAAGATGTCAACATGGCAGCTTACATCCTTAATGACAAACTCACTACAATAATAAATAAGCATGCCCCTTTCATCAAAGTAAGGGTACGGAACAATTCCAACCCCTGGTTCACCTCGGATCTCAAGGCAGCCCTTATAGCTCGAGATAAGCTCTGGGCTACAGCTAGACATTCCAAAGAATCTTCGGATTGGCAGGCCTTTAGAACAGTCAGGAATAACTGTGTGAAAAACTTGCTCTGCTAAAGCTAACTATTATATTTCTACCTCAAACAAGCTAAAGGTAACCTCATAAAATATGGAAGACTATCAAAGCTATAGAAGGACGCCCATGGCCCCTCTGTCCCAACAAAGATAGTTGCAAGTGGCAAGATTGTGGAAAACAAGTCCCTAATCCTGGAGGAACTTAACTCCCACTTTGCCACAGCTGGATTAGCTTTTGACTCATCACCTTATGCTGGTGCTGCGGTGAGCCAGCATACCCCTCCCGCCACATCTAGTCCTGCACCCAGTCCCTTCCAACTGCGCGAGATAACTTATAAAGAAGTAGAAGATTCTCTTCTTAACTTAGACACCAAAAAAAGCACAGGGGACGATGGCTTGGAACCCTTTTTCCTAAGGTCAGGCTACGCCCATCTCACTGCCTCAATTCTCCACATCTTCAATCTTTCCATTACATCTGCTACTGTGCCGTCCTGCTGGAAATCAGCACATATCCTCCCTCTATTTAAATCTGGTGACTCATGTGATGTAAACAACTATAGGCCTATCTCCATATTGCCTATCCTTTCTAAAGTTCTTGAAAAACTGATCCATATTCAGTTAAAATCTCACTTGGAAACCTTCTCTCTCATTAACCCAGCTCAATCCAGCTTCCGGGCTAATTATAGCGCAATCACTGCACTAGAAAAAGTAACCAATGATTGGATCTCTGCTATAGATGCTAAGAAGGTAACTGGCGCAGTCTTTTTGGACCTCAGCAAAGCTTTTGATACTGTTGATCACAAACTATTAGTCAATTGCCTTGCAAAGTTGGGTGCCACATACCATACCACCCAGTGGTTCTCTAGCTACCTAACTGGAAGATCCCAAAAAGTAAAGGCGGAAGGCTTTTTTTCTGCTGCCTTGCCAGTTGCAAGAGGAGTCCCCCAAGGATCCATCTTAGGCCCTATCTTGTTTTCTTTGTACATTAATGACTTAGATGCTAACATATCTACGTCCAATCTGCACTTTTTTGCGGATGATACTGTGTTGTATACTTCTGGCTCATCGTTATCTGAAGTCAAGGGAGTGCTTCAAGCAGACTTCGCACAACTTGTGCATAATCTAATAAAGGCAAAGCTTCTGCTCAATGCTAAGAAGACTAAAGCGATGATATTCTCCCGCAGTGCTGTCACAGGCCCCCCCAATACCCTTGCCCAAGACTTCATTGTCACCATGCTAAACGAGCCTCTGGAAGTTGTAACCAAATTTAAATATCTGGGTATCTGGATCGACAATAAATTATCTTTCAATGACCACGTCGAAGATATCTCTAGAAGGTTAAAAGCAAGGTTAGGTTTCTTCTACAGAAATAGGCCCCTTTTCCCCCTTGAAACTCGAAACAAGCTTGTACAGGCCACTTTTCTCCCCCTACTCGACTATGGCGATGTAATCTATTCCTCCACCACTCTTGCAAATCTAAGTAAACTGGACATCCTTTATCACCGTGCGTTACGGTTCATTACCAACTCCCCTTACCGTTCGCATCACTGTGACTTATATGCAGCTGTTGGTTGGAATCTGACTTTATTATGCTTGACATACCATGGACGCGGACCTCCTTTGGTAAACGTGCTATTGCATATGCCCTTCTCCCCATTTGGAACCAATTACAAACCGTACTGAAACTAACTAGCACAGTTTCAATAAACTTCTACAAATCGCTAAGTTCAGCCAAAATAAAAGACACCTGTAACTGTCAGTAAGTCTCTTCCTTCCCCATGTGTGCCATATTTATCCACTGGTAAGGTATAATTGCTTTGTCATATTAACTGCTTTCCCTTCCCCTTCTACTCCTGGCTTTATCTATGCTTACGCTCCACTGCTACACTATCAAATCACTCCCCCCCCATATCAGTTGTAGTCTGTTTGTTCTAGCTGCCAAAATATATGTACTGCACACACCAGTCATCATGTTTCATTTATCAGTATGCAACCTGTAAGTCGCTTCCCTGTGTCATATTAATGTTTACCACCTGCAGTCACCCTATGTGGTACCCTTGTATGTATATCCAGCCTGTATCATGTAACGTGCATTTCATGTATATACTGTTATTACCTATCTATGTTTGTACTTTAAGTGTTTATGTCACAGGACCTCCTTGTGAATGAGCTTGCTCAATGGAGTTTTCCTGCAATAAACTTGAAACTTAAACTTGAATCCCCTGATCTGGCAGCAGCCCTGGCGATTGAATTTTCCAAGGCTCTTGATTCCTTGGAGTGGGGCTACCTACATGAAGTTTTAAAGGTTTACAGTTTTGACTCTTTCTTCTGTTAGTGGGTTTCTACTCTGTATCAGTTTAATAATGGCGGCAGCCAGGCTGGGTTAGCCATCCACTCTCAGTCTTATTCATTTTTTGGTAGCACTGTCTGCCGTTTTGCTCGCTACTGTTTTGCTCACTATCTGTGTGTACACATTTTAATGTTTTTATTTCTGTGGTTTTACTGTGCATTTAAATGGTTGGTGACCCGCAAACTACAACGTAGCTCCAGCGTTTTTGTTTCAAATTGTTGGAGCATTCTGTGGGCCTTTTGGATTTGATCTTAGTTCGGGAAAGCAGCGGTGGACGCTCTTGGCCCTGTTTTAGGGGTACTGGGTGTACTGTGGGTGTGCTGAGATGCCTACTGTGCTTGGATTATTTGTAGTCTCTCCTGGTCAGTACTGCTTTGGCAGTAACCCCATAATTCATGGGGATTTGAAGTTTTTGATTGGAGGACGGTTGTTAAGATCCTCAGCACCTGGCCTAACTCTGCTGTCCATCGCATTGTGTCCAATCGTTCGTGGAGGTCTTTGGATTCCGGATATCCCTTGAAGTGTTTTGTGTCTACTACTACAAGGACTAATTGGAATTTATCATCTCTGAGGATATATCTGGACAGAATGATCTTTATATTTCTTTGCTGACTTTTGTACTTTGTCTGTGGTGGCCCTTTTACCTGTACCTGAATCGACTTTGATCTGTTCTGTACTGGAATTGTGGGCTCCTTTAGGGATCTCGGGGGTTGTTGGCACTCACAGGGTTGGGGATTGGGCCCTGTTGAAAGATCGGTTCTTTGTTCCCCTTCCCTAGATTTGTGGGGTGGTCAGCCGGAGGGCTGGCGTGGTCCATGGTTGTAGTGATGTGCCATTGACCCGTTGAGATATTTTCCCTGTGTGTAGCTCAAGGAAACTGATGGCTGCTAGAGGATCCTCTGGTTCAGAAATTTGAAACTGAAGATTGGATTTTGCTTTGTCCCCGACCTTGTTGCATATTTGAACTGTGTTATGAACTTTGGGATCAACTTACTGCAAGCTGTGTTTGGACCTCTATCATTGCCCGAATTTTTCTGGACAGCAAGTACTTTTTAAACTTTTGTGCATTATCAGTCTGAATTTCACCTGTCATTAAGTTTCATTATTTTATATTTATGGAAATTACGAGCAGTGAGAGTGCTCAGTAAAAATCTGTAATTCCTCCATCACATAGATATCTGTGAGAGATTTATCTGGAGAGTGGTTTACCAAATTATTTATTTCCTTATGTTTATTTTTTGGTTTCTTTGGTTTATTATTTATAGCACCAGGAAGTGAGAGGCCTGGTGCTTTAAAAATTTATTTTGTGGTTTCTTTGGTTTATTATTTTCAGCACCAGGAAGTGAGAGGCCTAGGTGCTTTAAAATTGGTTTCCTACCTGTATATATTTTGTCTCCCAGGTAGTGAGAGGACCTGTGGGCTGAACATAGGTTGTGGTAGGGGATTAGGTCAGGTTCTTATTTTAAGTTATTTAATTTAGTTATTTGCTATTTTTGTAGTAGGTATAGATTATTTAGTTGGGGGCGGGAGGTGAAATTTAAGATAGGCCGAAAGTGTAGGGGTATTATATTATTGTTTTTAGATTGTTTAGCTAGACTTAGAATCTAGGATTGGGTTGTGGGCCTGGGATATGTGCCAGTCTGTTACCCCCCCCGGTCGTGTGCTATTCAGCCTCCGCTCTCTATGCCCTCTGCCCTTTTTGCCCCCCTTTCTTGGTTTTTTCCACCTATCAACGTTGTCGTGCCTTGGGTATTGTCCGTAGGAGGGGGGAGAGGGTGGGGCCCATGAACAGTGGAGGCTGGAAGAACGGGATGCTCTCATTAGGGTGGTTAAGCCCAGAAGACGCCCTGGGGCGAAGTGGAACTTGGAGCGCGGGCCACCTTGTTTGGTCCCCATACCCAAGGGCACCATCACTGGTGATGGGCAGGTAGTCAGGGCAGCCCAGGAGTTTTGTCCAACCAGGGCGTTGTTGTGCAATGCCAGATCTGTCTGCAACAAGACCGCAGTGATCTCCAATCTTTTTTGGGTCAACAGATCTGGCTTGTATCACCGAAACCTGGCTGAATGATAATGTGGGCCCAATATTTGAGGCCGCAATTCTAGCCGGGTATATGGTGATACACCGTCCGAGGTTGGACCGCGGGGGGGGGTTGCAGTCTGTTTCAAGACTGAATTGGCACTCATTAGTGTTCCAGTTGAGGAGGCCAGCTCATTTGAATGTGCTGTAGTAGCAGGTGTGGGCTATCGAATTGCTGTCATCTACCGACCACCTGGAGATGTGAAGCAATTCCTTAAGGAAGTGGCAGACTTCGTCGTCGATATGGTATTTGAGTCACCCAGGCTGATGGTCCTGGGTGACTTTAATGCCTAGATTGATGATGAACTCTCGCAATTTGAACAACACTTCCTCCAGTTGATGAATTCACTGGGCCTGACACAGGTGGTTATCACTGCTACTCATAAGTGTGGCCATTCTCTTGATCTGGTCTACCTCCTGGGGATCGAGGCCTCTGACGTGGGGGTGAAACTAGTCAGTTGGTCTGATCACTACACTGTGAGATTCAATTTTGGCACTCCCCCTTGTAGGCTGACCCCTGTGGAGATGGTCAAGTACCGACCTTTACGGAATATAACTTCCGATGGCCTTGGTGCGGTGCTTGACCTATCACAATTTCCTGTGCATTGCAGGGATCCGGAAGCTTTGGTTTTGGCCTATAATAATGCCATTACCTCTGCCCTGGATTCTATTGCTCCAATATGTGTGCGTCCTTTCTTCCCTTCGACCTCGGGCTCCTTGGTTTGATGGAGCCTTGAGGGAGTTGCGGCGACTAGGATGCAGGTTAGAACGTTGTTGGCAGAAATCCGGCTTATATGCTGACCATCTTATACTGTTAGAACACTATCAGTTCTATCAGTCAGAAATCTCTTGTAAGAAGGCAGTGTTCCTGTCCGGGGAAATTTCTGCTGCTCAGAATCAACCAGCTCAGCTTTTCAGAACTGTGGACAGGTTGTGCAACCCAGCCTGTCTTCAGCTCCAAAGAGCCTTTTCATAATTACAGTGTGATGAGCTTGCTCGGTTCTTTGCTGATAAGGTGGCTGACATTAGGTCGGAGATCCACTTGAGACATTCTATGTGAGTTGCTAGAGATCAGAGCTTGGTCACTATCCCTCCATTTTCCTGGAGTACCTTCGACCGCCCAGAAATCGTGGATGTTATGTGGTTTGTCCAGGGGATGCACCCTACATGCTGTAGTTTAGATCCGGGCCCTACATCCCTGATTATGGGTTGTGATGATTCTATCGGCCTGGTTCTGGCACAGATAGTCTGGTGTTCCCTCAACTCGGGTGAAAATCCTTGTTCCTTGAAAGAGGTGGTGGTGACACCTTTGTTGAAGTAAGCTTCTCTAGACCCAGACTCTCTTGTAAACTACAGGCCTATCTCGAATCTCCCCTTTGTGGGGAAGCTGATTGAGAAAGTAGTGGCAGCCCAACTGGAGAACCATTTGACCATCCATAGCATCTACGAACCTCTCCAATCAGGTTTTCGAAAGAGGCATAGTACTGAGACTGCGCTGGTTCGGGTGCTCAGTGATCTCCTGATGGTGAGAGACCAGAGAAAACGGTCCATTTTGGTACTTTTAGATCTGTCATCAGCTTTTGACACTGTTGATCATGGGGTCCTGCTTGAGCACCTGAGCTGTATCTGTGGTCTTTCCGGTTTTGTCCTCAGATGGTTTACCTCTTACCTCACCGGAAGAACTCAGACGGTAGTTTCAGGTTTTTTTTCCTCTGATCCTATCTCTCTGTCTTGTGGGGCTCCTCAGGGCTCAGTATTGTCCCCCATGTTGTTTGCGGTGTACATGCTTCCCCTCGGAGACATTGTGAGAAGGTATGGGCTGAGGTTTCATTGCTATGCCGATGATACCCAGCTATACCTGTCTTTTGTCCCCGACCAGGAAGGAGCAGTCTCGGTATTTAATAACTGCCTCAAGGAAATCCACGATTGGATGAGGTCCAGTTGGTTGAAGTAGAATTTGGGGAAGACTGAGATGTTGGTTTTGGATCCTGATCACCAGATAGGGGGACTTGTGGCAGGCTCCCCTTTAGGATTGTTTCTTGGGGGCGCTGAGCTCCAGGTCTCTGAACAGGTGCGAGACCTAGGGGTGATGTTGGATGCGGGGTTGACACTTCGGACCCAGGTATCAGCTGTTGTTAAGTCATCTTTTTACCACCTGAGAAACATCGCTAGGATCAAGCACCTTGCTCCGTCCGGTGATCTGCCTACATTAATCCATGCCTTTGTGACCTCACGTTAGATTACTGCAATTCGCTTTACTTTGGGCTTCTGGGGGTTGATATAGGCACTGCTTGCAGCTGGTGCAGAATTCTGCAGCCTGGTTGTTGATGGGGATTCCTAGATCTTCCCATATCACACCGGTATGGGGGAACTGCACTGGCTGCCAGTACAGTGGTGGATCACCTTCAAACTCGGATTACTGACTTATAAAGCCCTACACGAACTGGGCCCTGACTACCTGAAAGAGCTCCTGATTCCTTACCACCCTGTGAGACTGCTCCACTCGGCTGACAAATGGTTGCTAGAGATTCCAAGGGTTACCTTAAAATTTGCCGGGGCCCATGCTTTTATGTTCGTGGCCTTGTCCCTCTGTATTTCTCTACCCCGTCAAATTAGGGAGTGCACATCCGTGGGCAGTTTTAAACAGGCCCTAAAGTCTTATCTCTGGGTTAAAGCATATGGTGGCAACGATTACTGATTTGTATCGTATATTTTATGATGATGTTTTTTGTTTTTATTGTGTTTTATTGTCTCATTGTACTGCGCCTTGATACATGAAAGGTGCATAATAAATCAAGCATTATTATTATTATAATGCCCCCCCTTGCCAAAATCATGACTAACAAAAATATCTCCTCCCCTTTCCAACTACATTGTGGTACCCAACAAGGCTGCCCCCTGTCCTCACTACTCTTTCAGGTGGCCTTAGATCCGCTTATCAGAAAACTCATTCAGACCAAGGAGGTGGTAGGCATTCTGGTCCAGGGCCAAGAGTATTTAGTGAATGCCTATGCAGATGACCTACTGCTCACCATTTCACAGCCAGGCACCTTGTTGCCAGCCACCCTGGGTATTCTGACAGCTTTTGCACAGCTGTCTGGCCTGGTGGTCAACCAGAAAAAGACTACTCATGCCCCGCTGAACAGCTCTTGTTCCCAGGACTGTCTTAAAGGCACTGATATTGCCTGGTCACCCAACACCTTTATCAACTTGGGTGTGACTATTCCTAAAAAATGGAGAGACCTAGAGAACTTTAACTTTTCCCCCTTGCTTGTCTCCCTGTCAGCAGAGGTGGTCAGGTGGTGTAGCCTCTACCTGTTCCTCCGTGCTAAGGTGGAGGCTGTTCGTATGTTTATGCTCCCAAGGTTGACGTACTTATTTGTTAACCGACCCATACATTTGTCTACCTGATTGTTTCACAATATAGATAAGTTGATCTCCCTATTGCTCTGGGAGGCGAAAGCACCTCGCTGGAGCCAGGTTAGGTTGTGGGTGCACTGGACCATGGGTGGGTTGGGGTTCTCCTGTTTCCAAGATTATCAGTGGGCATTCTTAGCTGCTCAAGCAGTCAAATGGTTCATCCCTATCCTTACACCTCCCAGCTGGGTAGCCCTGGAGAGAAGCATAGCCCCTACCACCCCTTTATGGTACTTGCTGCTTCCTGGGATCAGGCAGCCCACCAGGCTCACTCCAGTTATGGAATCTACTATAAAAGTGTGGAAGAAATGTATGGAGTTATCCCATACACCAAGAAAAGTGTTGTCCCCTCCGCTGCATTATTGCCCCCTCTGGAATAACAGGAGCCTGCTCATCGGTGACCAGCCTATTCACTCGGCCAGCTGGGCCGACAGGGGCATCCTACTTATGCAAGACCTATATATCCCCAGTATTCAAGATTTGTTGTCCTTTGAACAGCTATGAGCACGGTTCTCCCTACCAACCCAGGACTTCTGGAAGTTTTTACAGATACGTAGCTCAATTACTCAGTTGCGTTCTCATACCTCCAGTGACCCCCGATGGCAGTGGCTGGGAGAGCTACACATGGCATCCTCCCTACGAGGCATTGCAGGAAAGTTCTACAGAATTATGAGGGCGCCACAGCCTGACCCCTCCAAAGCTTGTAGGGCCCGTTGGAAAGTAGAGTTAGGGACTCCACTCTCTAGCAATACCTGGAGCCAATGTATCCATTTGGCCCACATGGCATATAGAGATGTCAAGAGCCAGACCATTCAACAGAAAATTTTACTTAGATGGTATAGAACACCGGCAGTACTACAGAAGATGGGTCTCATTAACCATTCTACATGCTGGAGGTGCCACTGCCCCTCAGCTGGCCTGCTACACATACTATGGGAGTGCCCTCACTTCCTTCCCTTTTGGGAGACAATCCTTAAGGACTGTTCCAAGGTGGTAGGCTACCCTTTCACGCACTCCAATACTACGCTCCATCTTGGCGAGCCCTCCTCACTTGGCATGCTCCCCCTGACCCTACAGAAATGGGTCTTAGTGGCTCTCACCGAGGCTAAACGAGTGATTTTGATGCACTGGAGGAAAGCCCCTTCCCTACCACTTTCAATGTGGAGAGCAGCTCAGGCACAGGTGGCGATTATGGAGAGGCTCTCCATCTTTCAATTAGGGCAGCATGACAGATATCAGAGAAAGTGGGGCGCCTATCTGCAATCTCATCTGTGCTCAGTCCCTCCTCCCCCCCACCAACCCCCAGTTGATGCCCACTCATTTCTGCGTGGCACCTTAACCCTCTATATCCATAGGGAGGTATCCGTGATTTAACCTTGGATGGAGCTGGCCTGGTAAGATATCATTCTAGGATAATAAATTATCAACCACCACATTAGTTCTTTTTCTCTCAGTTCATGGAAACACCTTTCTCCTGATTAATTAGGGCTTTTGGTCCCTTGGTATTGTTATCAAGAGGTTGTATCGCTGACTTTTATATCTGCTTGTAGATATAATCTTTGATATGTATAGTGTATGATCCTATATTGTTCTGAAAGCATGCTTATTGTATTGTCGAATAACAATAAAATATAATATGTTAAAAAAAGTAAAGACACTATAGAAGGGGCACTTTCAAAAATCGAATGCCTGGGAAAAACTATAGTGGTAAGCCAACATGCTGACTTGACTGTCCAAACTCTAATGGCATTAATGGAGTGTGGCAACCCCGTGGATAATACTAAGATGCCCAGAACTATTGCTGTTGATGGGTCCCCAGCCACCTGGAGGGTGTTAACTAATGATAGTGAGGATCCCTCAGGAAATGAGCTCCCACCTTTATCTGAGACCTTTGAGGAAAAGTTTGTCAAGTTGTTATTGGAGGAGGGTAAAACCCTTGAGGACTTTAAACAGTTATTCATGCCACCTGGGGGTGTTCCTCCCCCGATGGCCACACCAGTTCCAGTACCTGCTCCTTCACCAGCTCCTGTGCCAGCAGATAGTCATGACTCTTAGTACAGGCTGAGAATGTCTTCGGGCACTCTCCCCACCCCTCCCCCAAGGGGAGGATGATTGGGAGACCTGGATAGACTATGTTGCCCCCAAGTACCTGAATGGCAATGTTCTGAGGTGGAGAAGAGAAAAAGATTGCGTGAAAGCCTCAGAAGTCCTGCATTGGCTACTATCCATGCCAAGTGGGCTAATAACCCAGAAGCAACTGCACAGGACTATTTGGTTGTATTGGAGAATGTGTATGGGGAGTCCGGATTCAGATGAGGATCTGTGGTGGAGGGTGAGAAACACTCAGCAGTACCAAGAGGAGCCCTTACCAGTGTATGTACTTTGGCTTGAAAAAGTGCTACAGAAATGCCTCCAGAAGGGTAGCGTGGCCTCAGACAAGTTAGATCAGACTAGGTTGGCCCAGATCCTTAAGTCTGCCCCATTCTCTGAATTATTGCTGCTTCAGTTTCGACTTGAAACCCTGCTGGATTCACCTCCCTCCTATGGCGAACTAATGAAAGAAATTTGGAGGGGTCAAGCAAAGGCTGCTACGTGGTGGGCCCCCTCACGTATCAGTTGCTGCTGCCCAGTTGACAGGGTGACCAGGCGAGTGAAGTTCAAGGGCGGAATCTAGCGCCTGATGAGCACTCAAAGACTGCTAAGAATGCTCCACCATGGGTCAAATTACTGAGAGAAGTCAGGGAAATTAAGGCTAGTGCCTCTACAAAGACCCTTCCCAGAGACAAAGACCCTGGTCCCTCACAGAGCGTGTATGCTATGGGGGTGGGGTGCACACACAGGCATCCTCTGCCGAGGGCAGCTTCAAAACTGAGTTCAGTGAATTGACTGCTACCACAAAAGAACTATTGAGACATACTGCATCACCTTCAACACCACAGACAGAGGTTGAACCATGATTTTCTGTTGTTAGAGCTCCTGCTCCAGCACCAGATGTGCACTCTGCCCAACCCCTTAATTGTGAATGGAGACCAACTTCTAATGCAATGTTTCAGCCAAGATGGACTCAAAAAACCTGTAATTTGTCACAATTGTGGAAAGGATGGGCATATGAAGAAAGAATGCCGGTCTCAAAAGGACCTAGACAAAGTGGTAAACAGACTCCAAGGGGAGCTCCGAAAAGCAAACCAATTGCAAAGGGGTTCAAGAAATGATTATAGTGGAGGTTCAGGAGATCCAAGATCTGATTTCTTTGTGGCTAAATCATCTGTCCAGGTTCCTACTAAAGTTCCTCCAGACTAGTCTAAATTGGTGGGCCCTTCCATGGACACTACTGTACACATAGACGGGATTCTGGCCCAAGCAGGTTTAGACAGCGGATCTCGTCACAATAATCTTCCAAGACTGATATGAGCAGCATTTGTCTGACCACCCATTACAGCCTCTTGATGGACTGCATGTGTGGGGGTTAAGTGAAACGTCCTATTCATATCTTGGCTATCTAAAGGTATGGCTTTCTTTTCCATCCTCTGTGGCTGGCATAGGAGATTCTGTGGAGATGCTAGTCCTGTTCTGCCCTTCCAACAGACTTTATGATGGTATCCCTGTCCTGATTGGCACCAATATACACATTTGGGTGCCTAGCCCAGCTGTGTGAAGAAAGGCAAAAGTGAAAGACAGGAAAAGCCCTGCGTGTTCACGACCTGATCCAAAAGGCCTATGAGAAACATATGCACCCCGAGGAAAGTGACAAAGACGAGACTGTTGGGATAGTTTGGAAGAAGGATCCTTTTACTATCACGTTGCCTCCCAATGCAGAATGCAGTATCAGTGGTGAAGTACGACTGCTGAAAGACGTGACTAATGAAATTTTGATGCTGGATGTCCCAGACGAGGGAAAATTACCTGAAGGACTGCTGATTAAACCCAGTGTGCTTCTGGCCTGGGCTCATACTTATGCCTGACAAGTGGTGGTATGAATACAGAATGTTACAGACCGAGACATCATGGTACCTAGAGGATGCACCCTGACTAAAGTCTATTGTGCCGACACTGCTGTGCTCCCATCCCAGTGCAGAACTGAAGAAGGATGCAAGGTATCACCTGACATGTTTGATTTTGGGGATTCACCTCTTCCAAACAGCTGGAGAACCAGGATCAGTAACAATCTGGCTCAGAAAACCCAGGTATTCTCGCTCAAAGAATGGGATGTTGGCTGTGTCACAGGTGCTGAACACCACATTCAGCTGCTTGATGAGAGGTCCTTCAGGGAGAGATCTAGATGTTTAGCTCCTGCTGACATCAATGATCTCAGACGTCACCTACAAGAGATGTTAGCGGCTGGTATCATATAAGAGTCACGTAACCCATACGCCTCCCCAATCATTGTGGTGCAGAAAAAGAATGGTTCCATTCATATGTGTGTACAAGGCCATGTATACAGGATGCCCTGGACTGTCTAAATGGGAGTAAATGATATTCCGTCCTTGACCTCCAAAGTAGATGCTATCAGATCCCAATGGCTCCTGAGGACAGGAAAAAAAACTGCATTAATTTCTCCCGTGGGCTTCTATGAGTTCCTTGGCATGCCACAAGGCATATTGGGTGCACCAGCAACCTTTCAGCGATGAATGGAGTGTGCAGTGGGAGATATGAATCTCTTGGAATGTCTCGTATACCTTGATGACATCATAGTCTTTGGAAAGACTCTGGAGCATGAGGCTCACCTATTTAAAGTATTGGACAGACTGGAGGAATATGGTCTTAAGTTATCTATTGACAAATGCCAGTTTTTCTAGAGCTCTGTTAAATATGAGGGCCACATTGTGTCATCAGAAGGCATGCAAACTGACTCCAGTAAAGTGGAAACATTAACCAGCTGGCCAAAGCCCAACAACTTGAAAGAACTCCAATGGTTTCTTGGAATCTGCGGCTATTATCGCCAATTTGTCAAGATCTATACCAAGGTGATCTGCCCCCTGCTAAATTTAACTCAAGGGCACCCACCTACTCACAAAAGGTTTAAAAAGGTATCTGACAGTGACACTGAAAACAACTATTTCAGACCCAATGAGCAGTTTGGACAGAGATGGACTCTTGATTGTGGCACTGCTTTCAAAGAAATAATATACAGACTGAATCACGCTCCCATATTTGCTTATGCTGATCCATCAAAGCCCTATGTAGTACATACGGATGCTATCTTGAGTGGTCTCGGAGCAATACTCTATCAAGAATATCTGGAAGGACTGGGTCCTGTAGCCTTTGCTAGCAGAAGTCTGACATCTTCAGAGAAAAACTATCCGGTACATAAATTAGAATTTCTCTCTCTCTCAAGTAGGCCATAGTTGACCAATTTAACAAATACTTGTATGGTGTTAAAATCTTGGTCAAAACCAAGAACAGTCCATTAACATATGTCCAAACCACAGCTAAATTAGATGCTACTGGACACAGATGACTTTCTGCTCTATCAACCTATGATTATGCGGTAGAGTACCGACCAGGCCTAAACCATGTGGATGCCAATGCTCTTTCACAAAGACCTATTTCTGACCAACAGTGGGTTTATATCCCTGAAAAATCTGTAAAAGCACTATGCTACAAGTCCGACAGGGAAGAAACTTTGTCCTCTGAAACTGTAAACTGTCTGGCAGATTGCTTGGGACCTCCAGAAGCTTATATACAAGTTACCTACTATAGTTTTGCAGCTCTGGACTTGAGTTCTTTACCACAGCTAACCCCAGCTGATTGCCACAAAGAACAGTACTATGTTACTATGATCCAATGATCAGACCAGTAGTTGATGCTTTAAGAAAAGGGGAAGTTATCTCTAAGATGCGGTCCAGAGACCTCAAGATTGCTCTATGTCTCTGAGAGGGCCCAAGCTCAAGCTTCGAGAACTGTTATTGTACAGAGAGCTTATTGACAGCCAAGCTGAAATTGTGAGAAAACAGCAAGTACTGCCAGCTAAGTTCAAAAATATTGTTTTAAAAGCCTTGCACAACCAAATGGGACATCTGGGTAGAGAAAGAACCCTTCATCTAGCCCGTTCACGCTTCTTCTGGCCTAAAATGGACCTAGATATTGAGCAACATGTTAAAACCTGCAGTAGGTGTCTTCAGAGCAAAGCTCCACTACAGAGAGTAGCACCTCTCGTCAATATTATCACAAGCGCATCACTGGAACTTGCCTGTATCAATTTTCTTAGTTTGGAGCCAGATTCAAAAGGCATTGCAAATGTGCTGGTAGTCATGGATCACTTCACAAGATACGTGCAGGCCTATCCAACCAAAGACCAAAAGGCCTCAACTGTAGCCAGAGATCTTGTTGAGAAGTTTTTCGTACATTACGGTGCCCCCCAGTGTATTCATTTGGATCAAGGCCAGGATTTCGAAAGCAGACTTATCAAAGAACTGTTGTCCTTATGGGGTGTAAGAAAATTCAGAACAACCCCTTATCATCCACAAGGAGATCTGCAACCAGAAAGGTTTAACAGAACCCTACTTGATATGCTGGGTACCCTGCAACCTAAAGATAAGCCAAAGTGGAGCCAACAAATAAACACACTTGTACATGCCTATAATTGCACTAAGAATGATGCTACTGGTTTTTCACCATACCACCTTATGTTTGGCAGAGAAGCTCGCCTTCCAGTTGATGTATGCTTTGGAGTGTCTCCTGATGGTGTTCAATCAGAAAACAACCTGCAGTATGATAAGAATCAGAAAGCTCAACTAGATCATGCCAATCAGCTTACAAACACCATGGCAGCAAAGAGAAACCTGACTAACAAAACTCACCATGACAAATGTGTTAAGGTCCAAGTGCTCCAACCAGGTGACAGGGTACTAATGAGAAGCTTTGGACTTCCAGGTAAACACAAAATAGCAGACTGCTGGAGTCACGTTCCATACATAGTGGTCAGTAAGCTGCATGATCTGCCAGTGTACAAAGTACGTCCAGAGGGGGTCCCTTGTGCTGTTAAAACCATTCACAGAAATCACCTGTTATCTATCGGCCAAATAGTAATCAACACTGTTCAAGAGACTGAAGCTCCTTGGCACCCTGTAACTAGGTCTGCTGCTTGGGCCAAGTGACAAATTCAGCAAACTCCTGCTTCCCAGCCTGTTGCTCCTAATAATGTCTCCACGCCTGCAGACATTGCAGATATTGAAAATGCTGAAAGTGATGATGAAACTGAATTCTTTCCTGCTTTCTACTCATCTTTTGAACTTGAGAGAGTGTTCCAGGGAATTCCTTCCATTAACTGCGGTGATGACTCTGAACCTCCAGCTGATTTAACAGATCCCAATTCATCCATAGCGCCTGAACCTCCAGAAATTGATGCTTGAACTGTGGATCTTGAAGAGGCTGAGTCCCTCTGCATGGTGGAATTGATGGCAATCAGTCCACCTGAACCCAATGAAGTAAGTAGTGAACCTACAAGTGACCATGCAAGTACTAATGAACTTAGTGGGCCAAGTGAACTGTTTCATGCTAATGAAAGTATCGTTCAAGAGACAGAAAGATGTGTCTTGGATGGTACAGGGTACCACAGACAAATGTCAAGGGGCAAATGTCAGGGCAAAGGAAAGCCCTAATAAATATTTATAAGCCTCACTGTGTGTTTCTAGGGGCAGTGTATTATGGGAGCTGTGACTCCCCGAGGCTATTGTTTATTTGTTTAAAAGTGGACTTGTTTAAAAACAGACTGACTTTGTAGAAATACCTCTAACAAGTGACAATGAGCTTCAACAACAAGAAGTGCCAGTACCAATGTTGCCACATCGCTCAGAAAGGTCGGTGAAACCAATCTTAAAGCTCACATATGACACCCCAGGGCAGCCTGTTAACTTCCCCATGAATGTTGTGCACAAAGGAGTCTATGTCACACCAAATTCCTTGCCCAAAATAGTGTTTAAAGCCTCCACCCAATTTAAGGTGCCCTCTTAGTGTAATAAAAGATATAAAAAGGTGGGAATAAGGCAAAATGCTGTGACAAAATGTGATAAATAACAACTGCACTATGTGATACTGTCAAATGTGAGAAGTGTGGATTTTACACTGCTAAGGTATAACACGTGAATTTAAAATGTCATGCCGATGCTTAAAGTATAGGATGTCCAAATGATAAGCAAGACCAGATGGATAGCATGCTACCTTGTACATAGTTATATGCCTAGCTAGGTTGCTTAGATATATTTGTTGTAATACAGTATTAGTAAGAATATTGGTTGCCAATTTATTACAGACTTGGCACGGACGCCAAGCTTTCCGAGCAGGGAGAAATAATACTTCCCCCATTTGGGAGGCTTACCTTTACGCCTCCGTGTGTTGCTGCCGCCTTCCCCAGGCATCCCCAATCCTCCATGGCTCCTCTGCTGCTAATCCCAGTCCACCAGGTGCCCCCTGTTTAATTGAGCCCTGCGGGGCTCGCGAAATTAATCTGTGAGTTGGTGGCATATTGCAGAGCCACCGCTCGTATGTTCGAGAAGGCGCCCTGTGCATGCGACTGCTCATTGTGGTCAAAACCCTTAAATGTGTCTCCACTAGTTCCCATTACCCAAACTAAGTTAAAAGATGCACCAGGTACACAAACAGCAGCAAAAGCAAGGAAAATGTTTTTTTTTTTTGTTTTTTTTTAAACAAATCAGCAGCCGCCTAAAACACTACCTACAGGGTACCACAGACAAATGTCAAGGGGCAAATGTCAGGGCAAAGGAAAGCCCTAATAAATATTTATAAGCCTCACTGTGTGTTTCTAGGGGCAGTGTATTACGGGAGCTGTGACTCCCGAGGCTATTGTTTATTTGTTTAAAAGTGGACTTGTTTAAAAACAGACTGTTGGGGCTAGAAGACAGTGAGGAGAGCAAATTAAACTAACATTGCTCCTGGCTGCACCAGAACTTAATAAATATGGGACACTGAAATAGACTGCCTAGACTTGAATTGCATACACCATTTTTGTGCCTTTTCACCAATTGGGAGCCAGGATTTAACAAAGGGGCTCTTGGGACAATGCCAGAGATTTATGGGGAATTTACTGGGACAATTTCTAGGCACCAAAAAAGGGAACCAATTAACATATGAGAACTGTTTCAGACAGCTTTGGCAGCCAATGGAAGTTCTGGAACTCAGCCCCATATAAAAGGGGGTAACTGCTCAGTTCAGGCAGATTTGGAGAGAAAGCCCAAGAGCTCAGTGTGTGTGTGTCTCTGGGGAGCTTGCCAGCTCTCAGGGGTTAGGCCTGCCAGGCCTAGACTTTTTCAGACATTAGTCCGTGGGTCTAAGCATCCAGTGGCCCATGTTTGGGGTCACAACAGCAGGGTATTCTAGCAGCATCCAAGCTCAAGAAATTTCAGGATCAGCCTGCAAGCTAGCTGGACGGACCAGAAAAGGACCCAAGCCTTACCTATAAATGTGCTTAGTTCGCAAGGTGTTTGTGTGGATGAGTAGTTCGAGATGTTCAGTTTGCATGTTTTCGGCCAGTGTTGAATTGCTCCTGCATCCCGAAGCCAGCATTTCGATGAGAACCATGACGGAATTCTCCTCCTGCTACATCAAACTATCTGCACCAGGTCTCATTTCATCAGATAACCACTTGGACTGGGAAGTGTGAGTACAAACAGGGTAACTCCCTGCAACAAAGCTACAAATCACTTGTGTGTGTCATTCAATTTTGCTTGTTTGGGTTTATTAGCAAACAGAATGAGCCATCTGGCTCCGGATTACAAATTCTGAATTTAAGTGCATGTTCAGTGTTTCTTTCCTCAGGGCTCCAACAATCAGCTGCAACACCGGCCTACCCCAGGCAACGCTTCAGGCTAGCCTGCTATTCCAAACTGGGTACCCAGGGTTGTGTGACTGTATCAAAGGGAATCAATGTGCATGCTTGTTCAGCCTATATTAATCAGATCAAATAATCATCTGCTAGATTCCTGCCTCACCCCTGTTTATATCACCCTGAATAAATCAGATTGTGTGTTTTTGCATTTAACCTGGCTACTGTGTACCTTCTTGGGGGGGGAGATACAGTACTGTTACTGCCTTGTTACATCATTGGTCTTATTTTACTGGGGGTCTCCAGGGCAGCTGCAGAGGATCCAACCCTGGTGGTAGGTGCAAGGGGTGTGATCAAGTCACTACTGCAATATGATTTATGTGAATGTTTTGCTGCTATACTGTTTGGGCCACTAGACGGGTTTGTGGGGGGTTATAGCATCCCAGAGGGCTATGCCGACTGCAGTTACACTACCCCAGAACTATTCCTCTGGTTGGAGGCGCCCGTTCAAAGAGCTCAGGACCCTCAACCTGTGCCTAGTCATGAAGGCAGGGGTAGTAGCCCATAGGATAGTACCACCTAGGGGTTACACTATGTTTCTAATTCTTTGGTAACCAGGTAAGGCCCACTAGGCACAAGTGCCTGTCCTCAGGGGCAACCTGGGAGCACTGGTTAGGTTAAGTGGCTTGCTGTGTCACCCAGTATGCAAGTTGAGGTTGTGGAATTCAAACTCATGTCTGCTGGATGTACCAAGCTTATTCACAGCTCAATGCTCTAACCTCTAGGCTATACTGCCAGCCCATCTTGGCTAAGAGTGATGCCCTGGAGATCATGGAGATAGAACCTATGTAAATTATTAGAACTTGGAACGTAGGTTCAAGCTGTTCATCTGTGCTCCACTCTGGCTATTGTTCAGATCTGTTTCCAAGCCAGAGTGGAGCAGCAGCTAGAGCAACTATCTAAAAGGCTACCAAAACATTTTTAAAACATTTTTATAGAATTTTTAAAAACACCAAACAAATTGAAGCAGACTTGAGGAACCATAACAACAAGCTTACACTTGTAGGAACTGCAGTAGTAATGCTCAAGCAACCTCAATGAAAAATGAACTAATTCTTGTGTGAATGTGTGTCAGGTTTTGAAAGGTAAGGCAGAGTCAGGGAGTGTAAACATAGTGAGTGATCCCGTAAGAAGAAACACATTATCATGGTAATTTTTTCTGCCAAACCCAGGAATCACTCACTTAATGTTCAAGAAAGTGTAACCCTGGCATCAGGTAAAAATGGGCTACTACCCCTGCCTGTTGGGCTCCAACCGGGCTGAGGAGTCTAGGCTCTCTTCTGATGGTAATGGGGAGTTCTTTCCCAAAGATAAAATAAAATGTGTGGTGCCTCCACCCAGAGTACATTATAGTGGGCCAGACATTTGCATGGTACAACCCACTGGGATGCTGTACCTACCCACCTCCCCTTCCAGTCACCACACACACAGAATACCATAAACCAACTTAATACTCTATAGTATATGGTGGAACGTTGTTGTTGGCTAAAATCGGTCAAAAGACAACATCGTTGAACTATCAATGTGACGTAAACTTGATGTTGTACTATCTTGAGTATGTCACATCGATGGTACAACAGCAAGGAATGTGCTCGTGCATGCACGTTAATTAAAAACCGCACTTCAGGGAACGACCACAGTGGTGACTGTGAGATCGGGGGTTCAGGACAGAGTGTGAGGCTCTTTTGGGGGTTGAAACCGCATTTTGGTGTGAGACAAGAAAAGTAAAACTCTTCACCAAGGGAAGATGACAGAGCTTCTTGTTCAGTCTGTGAGTAAGGTAAGGGGTAAGACACGGGGGGGGGGGGGTGCCAGCACGAAGGGAATATCAGTACCTGTGTTTTTCAGTGGCAGTATCTGAATTAATTTTTTAAACAGAATCCGGTTGTGTGCCGTACACTATACAAGATAATGTATGACCAACAGATAACAGCACACTTCTTGAGGTTGGCATGGCAACCCGAAGACTTCTCGAGCTGCGCTCTCAAGGTCTTTCAGGTTGCCATGCCAACCTCTCTAAGTGTGCACAGCATGGTTATTAACTGTTGGTCATACATTATCCTCTATATAATGCATGCAATTAATAGCCATCGCTAATAATTTGCTCCCAGACAGATTTTAACAATAACAATGATAACAACATCATTTTGGGAAGGGGAATGGGAGATCAGAAAATGGAATAGATGAATGATTGGCAGTTTGGAAACACAGCAGTCATAACAACATTGTGCCCACTCCCACAGCAACACCTTCAAAATGTCCCACTTCCCCATTGGTATTGTCCCTACAGAGTCTACCTGGATAACTAGATTGTGGTGCAGGCCTGATCATTGCCACAGGTTGGCCGGTGTTGGTGCTTTTAACTTTAAACAAATAACTTGTTATTAACTGGATTGGTTTCAACAGCTCAGGGCAGACCCTGCACTTACTCATGATTCTGAAGTTCACTGCACAGGGTCTGAGCAAACTCAGCAGGTGCTAGTCATCTCTGTTGAGGCTGGGGCCTTAGATTGCAATGCTGACAGCTGAACAGACTGGCTGTGATGTCTGGCAGCTTGTCCCCTTCAGGTGGTTGCAGGCTCTTGAAGCTTGTCACCTTCGGGCTGTTCCTCTGCGATGACTGGATTAGGCCAGTCTTGGGGACCAGGACCACTCCCCCCCCCCCCGCACATCAAGGCTCCTAGTTCTCAGGTGGGAATGTTCAGTACTGCTTATTAGTGACAGTACTGGGTTGACTCCCCAGACCATCCTGATTGGCATAGTGCTTCTTCCCAGATGCGGGTGTAGACAGTCTCTTACTTTCTGATGGCAGCAGACACAGCTTTGTGGCAATTTGAATCACTGTCTGACAAACAGTATATACAGTCTCTAGACGGGACTCCACATTCTTTGGCAGTATGTGTAATGCTTTCTGGCTCTCCAGGCTGTAGAAACCAAGCAGGCCTTTTTCACTGCTATCCTCTGTCATTGGAAACACTTTAAGCTCTGGATACACTGTTCCAGCCCCAGTGCTGACTAAGGGCTGTTCTCAGGTGCCAAATTATCTTCTTTCAGCTGGAATCTGGGAATGCTAGCTCTCCCAGACAATGGGAGATTTTTAGCAGGTCTGACTGCAGACACAGCTAAAGCTGTGAGCCGGATTCACAAAAACTCTCTCTCACTCACACACAGCTACCCTTTGTCCTCAGAGAGTCTATTCCACCCACTACCCCAAGCTGAAAACTGTCCCAGGGTCTCAGGGGAGAATTGCAGCTTCTGATTGGTTGACTACAGCTGTCTATCTTAAGAATTAATATGTATGAGGTCCATTTGACACCTGATTGGTTGCTTATTTGGGTGCCAAGAGCACAGTATTCACCCCCTTCCCAGGAGCCATAGCTACAGGTCCTTGAGCTCCCTAAATCCTGATTGGTGGAAACGGGGTTAAAGGATCACAATATGGCTACTGTCCATAATTTCTACAATGTCCCAACATTAGAGTCTTTTGCATTCAAATAGTACTACTTTATGTTTAACTGCCCCACTGCCCATTACCTGCCCCTCTACCCTATTGTCCTGTGACAGAGTGGGGCATGCAAGGGGCTTCTCTTGCCTGTTGCTGGCACCATAACTTTACCCCCCCAGGTGACAGGCAGAGCTATACTGCTCACAGCAGCCTCTGCAGCTCTTTAAAAGCGCAATGCTCCTTTTAAATATATAGCACTTTAAAACACTTTTACAAACTTTATTTCTTTTATCCCCAGTGTGCCTCTGAAACCCTCACTTATGCTTTTTGAGTCCACGGGGAACAAGTGGCAGGGCAGAGCTGCCACAGTTGCTTTAACATTTAAGCACCGTGGAGCTAGCAGTCTGTGAGCCAACCGCAGCAGCTCACACATTCAAGCCAAGCAGAGCTGTGTGGCACTCAGAAAAAATGCTTAACTGGCAGTTTAAATTTTCAACTCCTCCGGCCCCCCCTCACCCCTCACCCCCACACAGGATTATACCCAGGGGCTGACAGGAGCAACTGGGAAAGCACACAGGACTTGACCCAGAGGGAAGGGCAACGCAGTGCCCCAGGAGACAATTTAAGGTAAGACCCACTCATGTGGGGGGTTACAAAAGGAAGTGCGTCCAGAAAGAGTTGGACCAACCATGTGAGCCCATAGCTCAATGGTTAGAGCATTAGGACCATATTCTGGGGGCCTGGGTTCAATTCCCAGTGAGTCACATTATTCCTTTCTCACTACAGTTTGTGATCTAAATTTCTTAGCAGTGGCTACATTCTGCGTCAAACACATCTAATGGTCACGTTACATATTATGCAGACTCACTAGCAGTACCTTGCGAGGCTGGATCCAGAACCTAGTTAGGAAAAAAGGTTCTGCAAGACAGCAGTTCCAAAGCTGGCATCCCGTCTGACTGTATGTCCAACAGTAGTGCTTTGTGAAGGTGTGCACTGTTTTCCATTTATAAAATGGGGAAAGGATTTCAAGCAATCTGATTGGTTGTAAGCCGTGCATTTGATGTGTCTAATGCACAGCTAAAACTAGAACCCCATTTAGAATACACAGGCCCATTTTATAAGTGCAATAAGCCACTCTGGGGATGTGCATTAGACAGTTCTAATGCACAGCTAGGGGACTGGACGCACTCGGCCTGTGGCCTCGTGCCTCATTACGTCCCCCTTGCCGTGCATTAGAACTGTCTAATACACACCCCATCGTGTCTTATTGCTTATGTAGCTGCTTTAGAAAAATGTCTACACAGAGGTAGAGGTACCCCTTGTGGAATGCACCCTTAAGCCTCTTAAAGGTGATAGGAAATGGTTTTTACACCTCTAGATGCCCTCCAGTTGTTCTTTTATTGGATACCCAGTATTCTGATATACTTTTGACCTTTTATGTTAAATGAATAATCTAATTGTGTTGCTTTTGTAACTACTCTGAATCCCTCTCTGCTCAGCAGTTGCTTCTGTCTCTTTTCATACTGCTTAAACATTCTATGACATCATAAACTCCTTTCCAGGCAATTCAGATGAATGGCATGGAATGGGAGTCTGTGATGACATAGAATGTCTAAGACATATGAAAATCAAGAGCAGTAGCTGGTGAGACGAGTGGAACTCAATGTAGATCTGAGGGCACTCCAAAGCTAGATTATTTATCAAAAAATCATCAAAGCATATCAGAACACATAACTGGCATGGAAAGGAAGATGAAAGGGCAGTTGAATATGCAAAAATAATTTCCTGGCTCCTTTAATGGCATTTGTTCAGCTTTTTCATAGCAGAACTGAATGCAAGAGACTATCCATTGAGAGACAGGTGCCTTTGTAGTTGTTTTTGCCATTACCAACCTCATCAAGGGTAACAAGAAGTTGTTTGCTCTGGGACCTAACATCCTTTGTCTGGTCTATGTAGATAGTCCGGACTCATTTTAGGCCCAAGCAATGCAAATTTTCCTCACCTGGACTAGAATAATCTGGATGAAGTACAGGGAGGGTCACTAACTCCTTCAGGTGGAACTCAGATACCACCTTCGGCAGGAATTTTCTGTTGGTTCTAAGAAGTATTTTATCCCTTTGGGGGTCTATGTAATTTAGGTCTGTGCAGAGGGCTTGCAATTCACTTACTCTCCTAGCAGAGATCATTGTAACCAGAAATGTGGTTTCCATGTGACATACTTAAGGTCAGCAGTTTCCATGGGTTCAAAGGGGACCTCCACAAGCTGGGCAAGGCATATATTGAGGTCCCGTGGGGACAGGGTTCCTCACTGGTGGGTATAAATGGCTGAGGCCTTTAAAAAAAACCTTTTGAAAATGGGTTTTGAGGCCAAAGAATTTACTTTGCCAGCTGATACATATGCTGAAGCTCCTGCTAAGTGCACCTTTAAAGTTGAAAGCCACAGGCCTGGTGATTGTAAGTGCATACATGTGATATGTCCAACTTGCTTAAGAGGGAGGTTTGGGTCAAATTAGGAGGGAGATTGGCCTGCCACCTTGCTTAAGAGGGAGATTTGGATCAAATCAGGAGGGAGATTGGCCTGCTAGTAGGGAGATGCTGTAATGTCATGCATTTGTCCTTAAATGGTGTCAAAAACATAAGAAAAAAGTCATTACAAAAATGTAATGCATTTCATTTTGTCAAGAATAAGCACTAAAAAGAATAAACAACTAGTTATATAAAGTTATCAGATACATTGTGCATCACTGATTTAATTTTTATGTGTCTTAATCTGCCCAAAAAAGATGGATATTTTGGACAGAATTTTACTTAAGCAGGAGATTTTGTTTCCCAGGAGGGAGGGAGGGAGGGAGTTCAGTCAAAAAAAACAGGAGTCTCCTGCGTAAAGAGGGAGATATCACATGTATGTAAGTGTACTATGTATTCCAGACTTACAGGTAACCCTGCCTCTCTTGGGTTTATTTTTCTGGAGGTACACCAGTAACAAAACCTTTTCCACTTAGAGGAATATCCTGGTAGCAGGTTTCCTTGAAACCATAAGCACCTTCAAGCCTTCTTCCCAGAGATCCAATCCAGAAAATTCTAATTCCTCAAGAACCATGCCCTCAAGCATAGAATCCTAGGATTCAGGAATGTTATTCTGCTCTGGGCCAAGGTCAAGAGATTGTGCCTGAGTGGCAGGCTGATTGGATTCTTGTCTGACAGGACCAGGAGGATTGAGTACCAGGCCTGCCTGGTCCAGTCTGGAGCTATCAGGATCATTGTTGCAGGTTACCCCCTGAATTTTAGGTGTACTTACTGAATGAGTGGAAATTGTGGGAAGTCATTCAGAAACTTCCCCAGTCCAGTCCAGTACCAGGGAATTCTCTGGGACTGTCCTTCTGTCTGGTGGTCTGCAACAAAACTGAGGTAGTGGACAGGTTCTCCCAAGAGCTGAACAGAACTATATTAGGAGTGCCCACCTTCTGAACACTATGGCCAGAACTTGCTGGTTTAAGGCCCATTCCTGTTTTCCTTGGCTGACTCTGCTTAGGGAATCTGCCAGGACATTGTTTGCCTGGCAGATGCACTACAGATGAGTTTGTTTCTAATGAATATGCCACGTCCCAGTTCCTCATTGCCTCTGTAAGTTTTGAGGATCTTATTCCTCCTAGCTTGTTTATATAATACATTGTCATTGCATTGTCTGTCCTGATTTGGGCAGACTGTCACTGTAACTGGGAGGAGAAAAACTGCATTGCTAGCAATACTGCTCTGAGCCCCATGAAGTTGATTTCTAGTGACTCCTGTGGGTTGCATGTGCCACTCACTGTGGAGTCTTGTAGGTGGGTAACACACCCCAGAAATGAGGCATCTGTAGCGAGAATACTTGTTGCTAAAGGCAGGAATTGCCCTCATTGACTAGTGCTTTTGTCACTGCCACTAGCTTTGAAAGGGGGTCCCATCTTTGAGACCAGTTGCCTCCTAAGTGGTACTGGATATGTTTCATTTGGAACTGGCCCATGGAACCACAGCTGTTAATGTGACCATGTGTCCTAGTAGCAGCAGGAAGTCTCTTGCAGGTCTTGGCTGATTTGCTGTGAGAGGCTCTGCTATTGCTATCAAAGCTGTAATTCTGGCCTACGGGAAGAAAGCTTTTCCAAGCAAGGTGTTTAGCTATGCTCCTATGAAGTCCAGTACTTGAACAGGCTCTAGCTGGGACTTCTGCAAATTTATCAAGAATCCCAAGTTCTCCAAGGTGCTTTTCACCAACTGGCCTGAGCATCATGCCTCTTGCTCTGTATTCCCTAAGACAAGCCAGTCGTTCAAGTAGGAAAAAAACACACTTCATTTTTTCTCAGATGTGCTGCCAGCATGCCACCACAGCCAAGCACTTTGTGAAAACCCTTGCAGCTGAGATGAGACCAAAGGGAAGAGCTGTGAACTGGTATTGGTAGTTCCCCAGCTTGAATCTGAGATATTTTCTGTGGAGTGGTCTGACTGGGATATGAAAATATGCATCTTTCAGATCCAGGAATCCCAGACAATGACCTGCCTGCAAAGTTGGTATTACTGTCCTTAACATGATCACCTTGAATTTCACTTTTTTAAAATGATTATTCAGGAACCTGAGATCTAAACTGGGTCACCACTCCTCATTTTTCTTTTGGGTCAGGAAGTATCTTGAGAATAGGCCCCTGCCCTATTGGGAGGCAGGGATGTTTTGTATGGCTTTGATATTAACAAATTTGTTTACTTCCAGTTCCAGCAGACTTTTTCTGTGGGTGAGTGAGCTGGAAAATGTCTGTGTTTCTGCAGGTTTTGAAAGTGTTTGAACTGCAGACACAACCCATGGCCTGCTACTTCCAGTACCCACTTGTCTATGGTAATGTCTATCAATCCCTGGAAGTAGTGGCCAGCCTTCCTCCCGCTGACAATGGTTGGGTGACCTGGAAAACATTTTCGAGGGTTTTATTTTGGCTGGGGCCCATGTGCTGGATCTGCAACATTATGCCTTGAAGCCCTTCTTCCACTTCCCCTATAATGACCTCTTTGTGACTGGTACGCATAATAGACAAAGGCTCTTGAGAAGTATCCCCGCCTCTGCCTCCCCTTCTGTATGGCCTGTAGGAGGTAGAGTCCTTTTCCTTCTCATTGTTACTTTGGAATGTGGTTTTGTATTCATCCACCTTTTTTTATTTATGGCTCTGTTTTGTCACCAAATAATGAATTTATCTCAAAGGAGAAATCCATGGCCCTATTGTGAGTATCCTGAGAAAGGATGGTAGTCCTCAGCCTGGAAAACCTTCCTGAGGACACTGCATGAGCCAACACTCTAACATCAGTGTCATTTATGTCCACCACAGTGTGCAAATAACATTTTGTGGCATGCAGGGCTGATTTTTGCTGTGGCAATCAGGTCCTGGGCCAATTCACTATCCGGTCTTTCTGCCAGTGCCAGAATTGTGTTCCAGAGTGCTTTCTGGTACTGTGCTATATGTGCTGAGTAAGCTGTCTGCCTGATAAGCAGGGAAGCTGTAGCATAAACATTAGGTCCTTTTCAGGGGGCACCATCCTGGACTACTCCTTGATGATCAGGATGGGCATACGGGTGTTCCATCCCTGCTTGTCCACCTGATATTTTCTTTCAATTTTCTTATCTGTGGCTGCAGCTGAGGTGGATGCAAACATGATTTTTATATGACTTTCTTAATGGGTTTATGTATGGGAAGTAGCTTTCTTCTTGGTGGAGCTACTCCCAACATGTCCATAAAATCAACATCCTCTTCATCCTCCTCTGTCTCTAGTGGATGTTAAGGCTATTGACCATTTGTCGGACAAAGGAGGAAATGGATGAGTAGTCCTTAATATGCCTTGGAAGAGGTTTGGAATCTTTCTCAGATGCACCCTCTAATTCCATGTGGTCACCTTCCTTCATTTGTACATACAGTAATATTCTTCCTCCTCGACTGCAGGCAAATAGGTTGGATTCTGAGCCAGAGAGGGGGGTGGTAGGTGTCTTATAAAATTTCTCATGGATGGAATTGCCTGAAAAAATTGCCAGATTGTCAATATTTTCTCTGATGAGAGCATCTTATCTGTGCCATCTGCCTGCTCTCAGGAGGAGAAGTGGTAGCGACATTCTGTTTTTTTAATTCATGTTCCTGTTTGGCAGAAACCATTTCAGGTGTCTGCTCTGAGGCTGTTTTATTTATATTTTTGCCATCACTGGATTCAGGATTCCCCTGTTGGGCACCCTGATGTCTGAACCATCTTTACCACACCTATTTGATGGCTGTGCAGCTTTATTTATTTATTTAGCTTTTGATAACCTGGTGGGTGTGCTAGACACAAGCTGTGACTATTTTCAGACACAACCGGGAGGTTACAAAGTTACAAACAGTGTTACATCAAAGTAATACAGTTTCAGATTAGGAGCATCAACACAGTATAGTACATACGATGGTATAGTAAGGTAAGGTATACAAATTAACAATTACATTTGGTCATAGACAAAAAATTGACATCACAAAAATTGTGCGGCAGGATTTAAAAACCAAATGGTAATACAAAGCAATAGGCAGACATAGTAATTGAGGCAAGTGCTATAACAGTTGTCAGCAGAAGGCCATGTTATACAGCATATATACATGAGTCACCACTGACTCAGTGCCAACTGGGCAAAAACAGAACTAAATTGCATAAGCTTTATTTTTTTTCTTGTTGCCTTTAACATTATTTGCTGTTGAACATCAGGAGATGGATCCTTCAGACGTGTGCTTTCCACCATTGTTGGGAATTCCCTCAGAGACTTTTTTAATATTTTTAGATGACACAGAGGCAGACTGAAAAGTCATGCTTCTTTATAAAATCTTTACCCTTTCAAATGAGGTTTTTGGGCAAAAATATGACAGGAAGAACAATTTATAAAGTTGTTTTGTGAACCCAGACACATTTAACAAAGCTCATAACAGTCTGCCCTTGCCAGGAGCTATAAACAACTTTTACAATTTGTTAAACATTTTTGAAGGTGCAAGGTTTCTCTGACATACTAATTTATGTCTGCTTGGTACTGATGATCTGTTACATCTGATTATTTTGTGTCCATTGTATGACAAATATAGGAAAACGTTTTGGGGGATGTTTTGGGTACTCTGGAATTAGAACCAATGCATATGGTTACACAACTATTAAAATCTCACTCCGTAAAAGTGATAGAATCAGTGGCTTCCCTCCTTAATATTATACAAAAGGAAAAAACTGCACATAAATAAATCTGATGAAATAAATAGCAATAAATTGCCTTGAGAATTAAAATAGTGTAAATTATTATATAAGGATAGTATGCAATAAAAATGGCTATTTATTAATGATATTAGCTGGTACCATGCTAAAGGAATTATGATTACTTAGTCATGATCTTACCTAGTTTTGTATTTTTATAATTGGGTAAATGGTGGAAAATGTTATAAGTATGCAATTGTTAAGGAATGGAGTAACAAATTGTAATGACAAGAACTGTCGATCAATAACATTTTTTTACTTGAACTTGACATACCAATTTGATGGAACCTTGAAATGACAGAAAAACAATTCCCAAAAACAATGCAGTACAAGAGCCAAAAGCAAAAACCGCTCTTGCACATTTGAAACTGTGCCAAAGATCAAATTGTGGTTACTGTAACAGGAACTGATTAATTAAAATGAAGGGGCACTGACAGAAATGAAAAGTGAAAGTGCACTTCTCCCTGTAATTTGTATAGTTAGAAACAATAAACCACTGCTAAATGAAAATAAGAAATGATTTAATAGCCAAAAATAGGCAGAAAGTAAAAACGGTAGCCAGCTGGGATATTCTCTGATACCTGGGAATCAATGGAGACTCAGAGAAACCCAAAATTACTGTTAACACCCTAGCTAACACAGAGTAATTGAAAACTAACTCAGATTACACATTTTATAATATTACAAAATAAATAATCTGACTGGAGAACCAGCCATTACCGTAGTTCACTATGGGATGACTGCTCTCTTCAGGTGGAGAAACAGATCTGAACAACAGCCAAAGTGGAGCATGGATGCAGAGTTTGAACCTACATTCCAAATTCTAAAAATCTGCTTAGATTCTATCTCCAGGGTGTCACTCTTAACTGAGATGACTGCATTAAGTGTAAACATCAAGTAAGTGTTGCAGTAAAATACAAAAAAAAAGGAATAAGGCACCAGGCCCCAATTCTATGTCCACAGAGATATATTTGACTAATCCAACATTTTGGGTGACCCTCCTTACAATTTTTTTTTTTCAACAAACTTATACAGGAGGATTACATTCAAGATTTGTGGTGTTGGGCTATTATAGTTCTGATACACAAACATGCATTTGTCAATGCCTAATGTTTGCTTGCTGATATTAGCATTGGACATGCAGGAGTTAGACAGATGCAAAATAGGAGTGGCAGTGAAGTATTGAACTCACGGCAATCCCACCTCCACCCTGCAAAGATGGGCAGGCATTGGGGTGTGGCTGTGGGTCGTTGGCCATAATGCTCATGGCATTTCACCTCACCCTATCCTATAGATTCTGACAAATGTTGAGGTGTGCCTTGGGGTGTTCGGCTTCACAGTCACCCCATTTCATAAGGACATACACTGAAATGGGTGCAGTACAGGGAGAATGGGGTGAAGTCTGGGGCTGAAGAGAGCAAGGCACACCTCAATGCCTGTCACTAGCTTCAGGATGAGGGTGGGATGGCATGAGCATTACAGCGGTGATCCAAAGTTACACCTCTGATGCCTGTCAGTCTATACAGGGTGTGACGTTATGGTTAGAAACCCTAACGCCCCGGGTGTGTGTTGGTATTTGCACTAAAAATTTTCAACATGGCCTTTTTGTGACCCTCACCTCATGAAAGCACTTGGGACCTCTTCTCATGAACGGTAGCAGTGTGATTTTGTTAATGTGTCCTGAACTTTGAGTTCCTACAGCAACCATGCCATTCTGAGCCAGATGTGCAAAAACACAGATCAGGCAGGATGTGAAGAATGACAGCTGTACCATCCATAGGGAGGTATGAAGAGATGGCAATGTTGAAAATCTGTAGTGAAAATATAAAAAATGCTTGAAGTTCCGGGCGTACGTGTAAACTGCGCAACACATGCTTGTACCATAGTCATTTAGTGGAATTATTTCACCAAATTTTCAACATAGGCATTTTGAGACCTCTGCCCATGAACACAGTTACTATGATTTTCTTAATCTGTCTGAAATATTAATTTCCCACAGTGACCACGCCATTTTGTGTGCCAGATGTGCAAACGCGTATTTCGGCCAGGATATGAAAATGACAGCTGTACTGTTTATAAGGAGGTGTGGCAAAATGCCAATGTTGAAAATCTGGAGTGAAAATATTACAAATTTGCACACTTCCGAGCATATGTAAAATCTGCGCAACACACACTTATAACACAGTCATTTTATGGACTTTTGTCACCAAATTTTCAACGTAGGCATTTTAGGTCCTTTGCTCATGAACAGTGTCACTATGATTTTCTTAATGCATCCTGAACACTGATTTCCCACAGTGACCGCGCTATTCTCACTGAAAGTGCAAAAACACATTTGGTCAGGATGTGAAAAATGACAGCTGTACTGTTCATAAGGAGGTGTGGAAAAATGCCAATGCTGAAAATCTGGAGTGAAAATATTATAAATTCGCTAAGGTACGAGCATGCATGGAAACTGTTCAATGCACTCTCGTATAACAGTCATTTTTTTGGATTTTTTCCACCAAATTTGCAACATAGGCTTTTTGAGAGCCCACCTCATGAACACTGGCACTGTCATTTCATTACTTGGTCCCAAAAGGTGATTCTGTGCAGTGACCACAAAATCACCTTTCGGGACCGAATAACATCATGACAGTGGCTTAATTCAAGAGGAGGGGTCTCAATAACCCCATGTTGAAAATTTGGTGCCAAAAGTCCCAAAAATGCCTGAGATATGCACCAAAGTTGAAAAAACCCTATTTATGCCATTATACAGCTTACCGGCATTTCTTCAGTTCGTTCTCGGCTTTGAAGAGAGCAGACGTGTTCCTGGTCCACCATTGCGCTGGGCTCCAGAAGTAAGTATGGGGTGAGGGGGCGTGTGGGGGAGGCAGGGTGCACAGAGGGTGGGTGCAGGTTGGAGGAGGGGCCACCGAACTCAACGAGGGACCGGTTTCTGTTTTACAGGTTTAAAAAAAAACAACATTTTGGGACTTTTTGTTTTTTACAGGGACATTTGGCACACTGGGGTGGGCTCCAGGCATGCCACCTGAGTGTTTTTTTGGAGGGGGCTGTAACCAATGGGGGATTGGGCACCCTCATTGGCACACAACAAATTGGGGGGGACATTATGCCGATGAGGAGTGGGCTCCCCCATCAGCAAATTGAACTGGGAAGGGGGGACTGAAGCCAATGAGGATTAGACCCCCTGTTGGCAAAGAAAGACTGTTGGGGGTGCATGATACCGAGGGATTGGGCACCCTCAGCACATAAGAAATGGGGAGGGAAGGCAGTATGCCGATGTAGAGTGGGCCCCCACCGCAAATGAACTGGGTCAGGATGGTGCAGCACCGCCCTGCAATGACGGGTCACTCCCTCATTGCAGCAGCGGATTCATTTCAAGGTGGTGGCACACTGGCTGAACTAGTGTCAGCAGCAGCATGCCACCACATTAAGGAAAGTGGGCCAAGCCTCAAAAGGCACTGGGGCCATTGGCCCCCACAGTGCTGCACCTCCAAAACCCCGCTTCTGTCCTAAGCTGTGACAAAATGTTTCTTGTGCATGCACGCAGGCAAACATAAAAAAGGCAGTGTTAAAGACCCACAATGCATAGACCCATAAGTTTGCTGGATGTTAGCTTGAAAATATGCTCAAAGATTTTGTTGGATAAATTATTAATAGTGCTAGATAATTGTGGAGTCCCTACCAGGCAGGCTTTAGATCAGGATTTAACACTTTAGACAACTGTTTTATTTTTTCCCCATCTACTTGACAAATATATATTACTACATAAGTAAAAATTATATGCATTATTTGTAGATTTTCGATTGGCATTTGACACTGTTAATAGATCAATCCTTTGGAAAACTCTAGAGGGAAAAGGAATTGACAGAGATCTGATATACATAATTAGTAGGCTTTATGATCAGACTTGGGCAAAAGTAAGGATTAGTCAGAATGGGAACTTGTCAAATTTAATAAAAATAAATGAAGGATGAGGCAATGATGCATCCTTGCTCCCACACTTTTTTCATTATATTTAGACGGCCTTTTAAAATCTATTGAAAATTCAGATTCTGATACCCAAAAAAGTCTGGATAAAAGCTTCCCGGTAATAGCCTTTGCAGATGATGTGATATTGTTTGCCCTATCCAAAAAAGGTTTACAAAAAAGATTGATATCCTTGAAAGGAAAGCCAAACAACTTAAGTTATAGGTTAACACTACTAAAACCCAAATCTCTGTTTTCGGCAGTGGAAAGGTTTCCGGTTAATGGAAACTAGGCCCAAATACTTTGAGCAAGACATATAGTTATACATACTTAGACATCTGTTATTCTACTAAGAACAACTGGAGCAAACATCTAGAGAAAGTGTTGACAACACCTAAAAAGACAGCAGTCGCATTAGGGAAGTTCAGCTACAGTATATGTATGGAGGTTTGGCTATAAAGCCTTTACATGAAGCAGTAAGAGTAAAGTATGTCCCACAGATTGCACATGGCTCAGAAATATGGGATATACTGTAAATAATAGGGAAACACTTATGATTCCAATATATAAACTTTTAAGAAGAACTATTACTGGCCGGCCCGGTGGTGCTGAGGGTTGAGACACTGGACGCCACACCTCACACCATGCCGGTGACCCGGGTTTGCAAATGAGCCTGGGCCAGTGGGGGGCGGTGGGGGAAGGAGAAGATTGAGCATCCAGAGGACTGCTCTTTTCTTCTGGGGTGGGCCCTGGTGATTTTATTGCTCAGCAGCGGCACATGGCAGAGCCTGGAGGCACTGCCCAGCAATGAGGAACAAGCTGTGGGAGACTGGTGATGGCAGGCTATCTGAGGAAGGTCCTGCGCTGATGCCATTGCACGCCATGCCAGGGGGCATAACATAAGAAAATACCATACCTTCTGCTAGGCGAAGGAGGGTACAGGGGCCAGCCAACCACACCCAGTGCCAGGTCTCTTCAATCACGCCTCTGGCTCTCCTTCTTGCCTGCCTGCTCTGCTAGATTATAGATAGAGCACTAGGAATGAGCAAGGTGGTCCCAACTCAGGGGACTCAGAGCTGGGGGGTTGAGTGGCTGGGTAGGGGACAGACTGGTGCAGGGAGGAGTAGAAGTGGAGGAATGCAGGTGGGTGGGATCATGGCACAGAGCTGAGCAACCCTCTGGATAGAATCCGGGCAGGTCAGTGGAAAAAAAACAGAATAAAAAAAAAATTAACTATTGCTGCCCCCTTCTTTTCCTTGTGCATATATGCATATATTAGGGTGGAGCTAGGCCTTGAGAACATACAATCTATTATGGACACAAGAAAATTGTAATTCTGGATTAGATTAACCAGACTGCCACAAAACAGAATAGTAAAAATGTGCTTAGCAGAGAAAGAAAAGTGGGTTGCCTTAGGATGATATACTTCCCCTGGCTCAAGAATATTTATCTACTACTGGAAAAATACAATTTAAAAGTATTGAAAACCTATGTGGATAGAGAAATTGTTCTGAGTCTACAATATAAGTCTTATGTACACAAAAAGGTCAGAAGATATTGGGTAGAGCAGGATAGAATCTGGATTATAAATTCTAGACACTCTTTCTGGTTTGGTAATAACAACCAAAAAAAATGAGGTACCTAAACCAAATAAGAGAAACACTCTGGAGACAGGGGTCGATATCAGTCCATTTACAGAAGAAAGGGTTCTGAAAGAACAAATAAAATTGAAGGTGGACAAAGCAATGAGGCCTGACGGGATTCACTCACGAATTCTAAAAGAACTAAGGGTAGAACTTGTGACACAGCTGACTACTCTCTTTAACAAATCATGGGGGGATGGGGTGGTACTTAAGGACTAGAGGAGGGCGGATGTGATTCCCCTTCACAAAAGTGGGAGCAGGGCAGAGGCAGGAAACTACAGACCTGTTAGTTTAACCTCAGTGGTAGGGAAAAATGATGGAATCACTTCTGAAGGAAATAATTGTTGAATACCTAGAGGCCAGTGGGGCACAGGACCCAAGGCAGCATGGATTCACAAATGGAAGGTCATGTCAGACGAATCTAATAGATTTCTTTGACTGGGTGACCAAAGTAGTAGACCAGGGAGGAGCTATGGACATGGCATACCTAGATTTTAGCAAGGCATTTGATACAGTCCCACACAAAAGATTAATAAACAAGTTAGCCAGCCTTGGAGTGGGTCCCAAGGTGGTAGCCCGGATAAAAAATTGGCTAGACAACAGGACGCAAAGGGTAGTAGTAAACGGAGTCCACAGTGAAGAAAGGAGGGTTACTTGCAGGGTACTGCAGGGTTCAGTACTGGGACTGGTCCTATTTAAGGTCTTTATAAGTGACATTGCAGAGGAACTGGAAGGAAAGGTATGTCTTTGCAGATGACACAAAGATCTGCAACAGGGTTGATACACAAGATGGAGTGGACAGGATGAGAAGGGACTTGGCAAGGTTGGAGGAATGGTCAAATGTATGGCAGCTTAGATTCAACTCAAAGAAGTGCAAGGTAATGCACCTGGAAAACAAACACCCAGGTGAAGAGTACACAATGGGGGGGTGAGATACTGACAACAATAAAAATGGAAATGGACCTGGGGGTAATTATATCAGATGACCTAAAGGTGGGCAAGCAATGTGAGAAGGCAGTAAGGAAAACTGGGGGGATACTGGGATGCATAAGGAGAGGCATCAACAGTAGAAAACAGGAGGTTGTTATCCTTCTTTACAGACAGTTGGTGAGACCCCATCTGAAGTACTGTGTGCAGTTCTGGAGACCCCACCTCCTCAAAGACATAGACAGAGTGGAGACTGTCCAGAGGAGGGAAACCAAACTGGTGCAGGGTCTGCACCAGAAGACATATGAAGAGAGACTAAAGGAGCTTAATATGTACACTCTTGAGGAAAGAAGGGAGGGGGGACATGATAGACACTTTCAAGTACCTCAAGGGAATCAACAAAGTCCAAGAGGGTAGTATCTTTCAGAAAAAGAGATGTGCAAGAACAAGGGGGCACAATTTGAAGATAGAGGGGGGACAGCTCAGAGGTTATGTGAGGAAGTATTTTTTCACAGAGACGGTTGGAGTCAAGAACAGTGGGGGAATTCAAGAATGCATGGGACAGACATAAGGCAGTCCTAATGAGGGGTAGGAGGAAATAGGCTGTTGGTTAACTAGGATCTGCAGCTTATCCATTAGGCAGGAACATGGGCAGGACTAGGTGGGCCAAGCGGTCCTTATCTGCCGTCAAATTCTATGTTTCTATGTTTCTCAATGAGAAGTTACAGTGTCATCTTGAATGCTTGATAGATCCAAAGTTAAGATCTGTTTTTGCTAAATATAAATTTGAAGTCTTCCATAGTAAAATATTGGCCAAGACATATAATAAAGATATGATTATATCTGAGGGATGTGATTGCCATGGGTGGGTAGAGAAGCTCTACATCATGTGCTATGGCTTTGTGAATGGTATATTAAGCCCAGGAAATTATTGTTGAAGTCATTATTTAATGTTGACAGAGTGCAACAATTGCAAATGAATGATCAAGAACTGACTGTGATCTTGTTGTATACAGAAGATACTTATGCCTTAAAAGCTTTAGCAAACTACTTCCTCAGTATTGAAAAAATAAGGAAAAAAATTAGTGCACTAGTGAGGCAAGTTATAACATGAGTAGCCACCGAATTCAGTGGAATGATACCTTTTATTAGATGTTTTTTAAATAATGGACTATTACGATGGAGGGTTAGGGCGGTCAGGTAGAGGCACATCCTGGATCCTATTCCGCTCAAGAACTCATATGCCACA
This sequence comes from Neoceratodus forsteri, assembly GCA_016271365.2. NCBI lineage: Eukaryota > Metazoa > Chordata > Ceratodontiformes > Ceratodontidae > Neoceratodus > Neoceratodus forsteri. The sequence goes on from CM028132.1 coordinate 657,470,428, forward strand.
CTGGCAAATGGGGACAACCAAACAGAGGTACTCAGAGAAGTGGAAGGAAAGGATGTGAAGGTTAGCCAAGGAGGTGACCTCAGTGGGGAGAGCAGTGGACCCCAGAGGAGGAGGAGGAAGCAAATCCTGGTGGGGGACTCCATCATAATAGGGATCCAGCTAGGAACACAGGAAGGGGATGACAGGGAGGCGAGGTGCCTACCAGGTGCCACGGCATGGAGGGATGGAAGAAAGATCCTGGGGATCGCTGGGAAGGCAAGATGGGAGGTTGAGCTGGATGTCATTATCCACCTAGGTACTAATGACCTGGCAAATGGGGAGCCAAAGGCAGTTCAGGAAGAGTTTGGGAAATTGGGGAGAGGTCTCAAGCAAGTAGCTACTTCTGTCACCTTCTCAGAAGTACTACCTGCGAGAGGCATGGGAGAGCATAGGGGTACATGCACCAGAAACTTTAACTCATGGTTGAAGAACTGGTGCTGTGAGGAATGGTTTGGATTCATTGGTGACTGGGGACCCACCTGGAGGGATGGAGGTTTGTTAAAGCCTGACAGCCTGCATCCATCCTGGAGGGGAATCCAAGCACTCAATGATAAGTTTAAATGCTACATTGACAAGCATTTAAACTAGCCAAGGGAGGTGGCAGGCCAGCAAGGATGGTACCTACTTGCTTACCCCCCACAGCTAGCAGTGGAAAAAGTGAACCGGAGGAGTGGATATCTCTACAAAGTAGTGTGCAAAAGATGGAGATTAGCACCCAAGAAATGGATAGGCAGAAAAGGAGCAAAATTCAGCAGAAGGGCAGACAGCAAGGAGAACCAGCGATAAAGGACAACCAGGGAAGGAGCTGGAGTAGAACAGCTAAACAGTCTAGGGAGGTCAAATCATGGAAAGCCATGTGTGCCAAATGCCAGGAGCCTTAGCAACAAGATGGAAGTCCCGGAGGCTGTCATAGTGCAATCAGACCTGGACATTGTGGCCATCACAGAAACCTGGTGTAATGATAACCATGGCTGGGAGATGGCCATACCTGGCTACAACATATTCAGAAGAGACAGGGCAGGTAGGAAGGGAGGAGGAGTGGCACTGTATGTGAAAAATGACATAAGGGCCACAGAGATCCAGGAGGAACAAAATGGGGGACAGATACTGTGGGTTAAGCTGGAAAGGAAAATGGGGCCAGCCATCCACACAGGTGTGGTCTATAGACTACCAGCCCAGGAGGAAAAAGCAGGGAGCTGATGCTAGCCATCCAAAGGATGGCAGACAAGAGTAAGGTAGTATTGGTTGGAGACCTCAGTATTCCAGACGTGGACTGGAGCATCCCAGCAGCAGCATCAACTAAGAGCAGATTTATCCTGGACTCCCTTAAGGATGCCTTCCTCAAGCAACTGGTCATGGAACCAACTCAGCAGAAGGTAATATTGGACCTTGTGCTCACAAACAGGGAGAGTGTGATGGGGGTAACAGTGGGGGAGCACCTGGGGAACAGTGACCACCAGTCATTGTGGTTTGAAATCACAGAAGGAGCAGAACCAAACCACACAAAAACACGTATCTTGGATTTTAGGGGGGGGCAGACTTTGGAAAAATGGGAAGACACTTGAAAGAGGCATTAAGGGGAATGGGGCAGGAATCAGAGGTTGAGAAACAGTGGGCAGTATTTAAAACAAGGATTACAAGAGCAACAGAATTATGCATTAAGCAGGTTAGCAAGAGGGAAAGGAAGAGGAGATCATTATGGTTTTCCAAAGAGGTGGCAAAGAAAGTGAAAACCAAAAAGATTGCATTCAGGCAATACAAAAAGACACAGGCAGAAGGGGATAGGGAGAAGTACCAGGAGAAGCAAAGGGAGTCAGGGAGGTCAGTAAGGGAAGCCAAGACTCAGACAGAAGAACACATTGCAAAATCAGTGGGTAGTGCAGACAAAACCTTTTACAGGTATATAAGTGAAAAAAGAAAGGCAAAGGAAAGGATAGTGAGACTGAAGGGGCAGGATGGGGGCTGCGTGGAGGATGACAACAGTAAAGCTGACATATTGAACAGGTATTTCTGCTCAGTCTTTACTGAGGAAGAGGAGGGTAATGGGTCTGAAGGGAGTACAAGGGGTGAGAAAGGTGCAGAAATGGACACAAGTCCCTTTACACAAGAAAGGGTCCTGAAGGAACTGTAAGTAATAAAAATTGATAAAGCAATGGGGCCAGATGGGGTGCACCCCAGGGTCCTTAAAGAACTAAAAGAGGTGGTGTCTGAACCTCTGGCTATCCTGTTTAGCCAATCACTGGAAACAGGGGAGGTACCCAAAGACTGGAGGACAGCAGATGTAGTCCCCTTATACAAAAGTGGGAATAAAGAGGAAGCGGGGAACTACAGACCAGTCAGCCTCACCGGCAGTGGGGAAGATCATGGAAGCACTACTGAAGGAGAGACTGGTGAAACATCTGGTTGTCAATGGACTACAGGACCCAAGGCAGCATGGTTTCACCAGGGGGAGATCATGTCAGACCAACCTCATTGAATTTTCTGACTGGGTGACTAGGGAGGTGGATCAGGAGAGGGCAGTGGACATGGCCTATCTGGACTTCAGCAAGGCCTTTGACACTGTGCCACATAGAAGATTACTACACAAACTGGGGAAAATGGGTGTGGGCAGGACAGTAGTGTGGTGGATAGGTAACTGGCTGGGTGACAGGACACAGAGGGTGGTGGTAAATGGCTGTCACTCCACAGAGGGAAGAGTGACCAGTGGGGTACCACAGGGATCAGTGCTGGGACCGGTCCTATTCAACATCTTCATCAGTGACATTGTACAGGACCTAGAAGGCAGAATTTCACTGTTCGCTGATGACACAAAGCTCTGTAACAGAGTAGACACACCAGAGGGTGTAGACAGAATGAGAAGGGACCTGCAGAAACTTGAAGAATGGTCGGGTTTGGCAGTTGAAATTCATTGCAAAGAAGTGCAAGATAGTGCATGAGGCACAAAACCCTGGCACAATATATCAGTTGGGGTGAGGATATAGCATGCACCAAGCAGGAAAGGGATCTTGGGGTTATCATCTCTGATGACCTCAAGGTAGAGAAACAGTGTGACAAGGCAGCAGGTAAAGCAAATAGGATGCTGGGATGCATAGGCAGGGGCATCACCAGCAGGAAAGGAGAGGTCATAATTCCACTATACAAGACACTAGTGAGGCCCCACCTGGAGTACAGTGTACAGTTCTGGAGACCTTACCTACGTAAGGACGTAGACTGGGTAGAGAAGGTTCAGAAGAGGGCAACAAAGATGGTACATGGATTGCACCACAAGTCCTATGAGGACAGGTTGAAGGAATTGAATATGTACTCCCTGGAGGAGAGGAGGGAGAGAGGGGACATGATAGAGACATACAAGTATCTTACAGGGAGGAACAGGGTGCAGGAATACACTATTTTTAACATAGAAACTTAGAAACATAGAATTTGATGGCAGATAAGGACCGCTTAGCCCACCCAGTCTGCCCATTTCCCTACCTAATGGATAAGCTGCAGATCCCAGTTAACCAGCAGCCTACTTCTTTCAACCCCCAACCCCTAGAATTGCCTTATGACTGTCCCATGCATGCTTGAATTCAACCACTGTTTTTGACTCCACAACCTCATCCATAAGGCCGTTCCATGCATCCACAACCCTCTCTGTGAAAAAATACCCTTACAATACCTCTGAGCCGCCCATTTTTAAATTGTGCCCTTGTTCTTGCACATCTCTTTTTGAAAGATGCTACCTCTTGGACTTTGTTGATTCCCTTGAGGTACTTGAAAGTTCCTACTATGTACCCCTCTTCTTTCCTCAAGGATGTACATATTGCTCCTTTAGTCTCTTTTCATAGGTTTTCCAGTGCAGACCCTGCACCATTTTAGTTGCCCTCCTCTGGACAGCTTCCATCCTGTCTATGTCCTTGCGGAGACTGAGTCTCCAGAACTGCACACAGTACTCCAGATGGGGTCTCACCAGCTGTCTGTACAGAGGGATAACAACTTCCTGTTTTCTACTGGTGACGCCTCTCCCTATGCATCCCAGTATCCCCCCAGCCCTCCTTATTGCCCTCTCACATTGCTTACCCACATTTAAGTCATCTTATATGACTACCCCCAGGTCCCTTTCCATTTTTGTTGTTGTTAGTATCTCACCCCCCATTGTGTACTCTTCCCCTGGGTTTTTGTTTCCCAGGTGCATTAGCTTGCACTTCTTAGCATTGAATCTAAGCTGCCATACATTTGACCATTCCTCTAACCTTGCCAAGTCCCTTCTCATCCTTTCCACCCCACCTTGTGCATCTACTCTGTTGTAGATCTTTGTGTCATCTGCAAAGAGACATACTTTTCCTTCCAGTCCCTCTGCAATGTGGCTTATAAAGACACTGAAGAGAACCCGTCCTAATACTGAACCCTGCTGTACCCCACTAGTAACCCCCCTTTCTTCAGAGTGGACTCCATTTACTATTACCCTCTGTGTCCTATTCTCCAGCCAATTCTTTACCCAGGCTATCATCTTGGGACCCACTCCCAGGCTGGCTAACTTTGTATTCATCTTTGTGTGGGACTATATCAAATGCCTTGCTAAAGTCTAGGTAGGCCATGTCCACAGCCCCTCCCTGATCTACTATTTTGGTCACCCAGTCAAAGAAATCTATTAGATTCATCTGGCATGACCTTCCCACTGTGAATCCATGCTGCCTTGGGTCCTCAGCCCCTCTGGCCTCTAGGTACTCGACAATTCTTTCCTTCAGAAGTGATTCCATTATTTTCCCTATCACTGAGGTTAAACTAACAGGTCTGTAGTTTCCTGCTTCTGCCCTGCTCCCATTTTTGTGAAGGGGAATCACATCTACCCTCCTCCAGTCCTCAGGTACCACCCCATCCTCCCATGATTTGTTAAAGAGGGTAGTCAGTGGTGTCACTAGTTCTACCCTTAGTTATTTTAGAATTCTAGGATGAATCCCATCAGGCCCCATTGCTTTGTCCACCTTCAGTTTTAAGAGTTCTTTCATAACCCTTTCTTCTGTAAATGGGCTGGTATCAACTTCTGTGTCCAGAGTGTTTCTATTGTTTGTTTTATGTACCTCCCCTTCATTTGTAAATACTGAGCAAAAATATTTGTTTAGTATCTCTGCCTTTTCACCGTCACCCACTGCCCACCCCCCCCTCCCTTTATTGAGCCTCACTATCCCTCCCTTGGTCTTTCTTCACTCCTGATGTACCTAAAAAGGTTTTATCCCCTTCTTAACTGAGTTGGCTATCTTTTCCTCGGTTCGGGCCTTTGCTGTTGTGACTGCCTTCCCAGCTTCCTTTTGCTTTAACTGATACAATTCTCTGTCCTGCTTATTCTGTGATTCCTTGTACTTTCTGAATGCTTTCTTTTTCTCTTGAACCTTCACTGCCACCTTCTTTGAGAACCATCGTGGTTTCTTACATCGTTTTGTTTTGTTTATTTGCTTCACACAAAGGCTTGTTACCTCTGTGATGGCAGTTTTTATTATTCCCCATTGTTCTTCCACCCCTCCTTCCTGCCCATTTGCTAGTGCATTCCTTAGGCACTCACCCATTTTGGCAAAGTCAGCCATCCTGAAGCCCAGTACTTTTGCCTTTGTATGGCTTGACTCTATTGCTATGTTTATTGTGAACCATACTGTTCAATGGTCGCTAGTTCCCAGATGGCTACCCACTTCTACATCTGTGATCCTCTCTCCATCTCCATCTCCATTTGAGAGAACCAGGTCTAAGATTGCTCCCTCTCGAGTGGGTTCCAGTACTAGTTGTCTAAGGCATGCCCCCTGTAGGGCATCTAGAATAACCCCACTCTTAGAAGTGGCTGCTGAAACTGCACTCCAGTTAACATCTGGCATATTCATATCACCCATCAACAGTATCTCCCCTTTTTCTGCCATTTTAAGTATACTTTCTATCATTTCGTTGTCCATTTCCTCCCCCTGAGAGGGAGGTCTGTATACAACCCCTGTGCAGATTGTGGTGCCATTGCCTGCCTCCAAATTAACCCACAGTGCTTCTTCTCCTCCCTGTTTACCCTTTTGTTCTGTTGCTTTGATTCCTTCCCTATGTAGAGAGCTCCTCCTCCTCCTTTTACCCTCCCTGTCCCTCCTGTAGATAGTGTATCCTGGTATGTTTACGCCCCAGTCATGGTTCTTGTGTACCATGTTTCTGTGACTGCCATGATATCCAGATGTTCTCCTCCATCAAGGCCACTAATTCAGGAAGCTTGTTACCCAGACTACGGCATTGGTACTCATTGCTCTCCATTTTTTGATGGCTTTACCTTCTGTAGCAGCATCCCCCACTAACCTTTCTACCATGGTCTTTTCCTCATTTAGTACCCTGTTTTGTAGGAGGAGGCTGGGATTTTCCTGTTGCTTATCAGTACCTCCTCCCTTGACTAGTTTAAAAGCTTGCCAGTGAAGCATTTCTTAATGAGGTGCGTTGACACTGTTGGCCCGGTGTTTGCCCTGATTGTCCGGTGCTCCTTGAGTCAGGGTGTCTTTCCGGATGCCTTGAAAGAGGCTCTGGTGAGGCCCCTTTTAAAGAAAGATTCTCTGGACCCGGAGATTAGGGCAAATTACCGTCCTATCTCCAATCTTCCATTTTTGGGAAAGGTTGTTGAGAAGGTGGTATCACTTCAGTTGGGGAACATCTCATGACTCACGAGTTGTATGATCCCTTCCAGTCAGCTTTTTGGGCCAGACACAGCACTGAAACTGTGTTAGTTCGGGTGCAAAATGACCTCCTCAGGGCTAGAGATCAGGGGGACAAGACAATTCTTGTTCTCCTTGATCTCTCTTCAACATTTGATACTGTGGACCATTGTGTGTTGCTTTTCCGCCTGAGGGAGTTATGCAGACTCACTGGTATTGTCATCAAGTGGTTTGAGTCATTTCTTACTAACAGGAGGCAACGGGTTGTGATGGGTAATTCCTCATCTGCACCCTGCCTCCTTTCGTATGGAGTCCCTCAGGGTTCGGTATTGGCCCCAATGTTGTTTGCAGTATATATGCTACCCCTGTGGGGATCATTAGGAGGTATGGTCTGAGTTTTCATTGCTATACTGAAGATACTCAGCTATACATATCCTTTGCCCCAGGAACATCAAATGCAGTGGATGTGCTGAATATCTGTCTGGCTGAGATTAATGACCGGATGTCCTCCAACTGGCTGCGACTGAACCCCGACAAGACTGAGGTACTGGTAATGGAGTCGAACAGAGCTCGTGATGGGTTGGCCTCTGACTCTGCGATTGGCCTTGTTCTAGAAGCTGTGTCATTGATGGCCTCCCCATGGGTGCGAAATCTTGGTGTGATTTTTGACAGGAGCTTGTCCATGGAGGCTCAAATATCCTCTGTGTTTCGTTCCTGTTTTTTCCATCTTAGAAATATTGCCAGGATTAAGCCCCTTGTTCCGGCTCCGAACCTCCCTACTTTGGTACATGCCTTAGTCGCTTCTAGGCTTGACTACTGTAATGCCCTCTATCTCGGGGTCTCTGGACGTTCTCTCCGCAGACTGCAGCTAGTGCAAAACGCTGCTGCTCGGCTTTTGTCTGGACAAAGTAAATTTTGTCATATTACTCCAGTATTGCGTGAATTTCACTGGCTGCCTGTCAGATGGAGAGTACTTTTCAAGGTGGGTCTTCTCACCTATAAGACCTTACACGGGCAGGGCCCTGGTTACCTGTCTGATCTTCTGGTACCCTCCACCTCTGTCCGAAATCTCCGCTCCTCTAGTGGTGGCCTCCTTAAAGTTCCGAGAGCGAGATTAAAATCTGCATGGGACCGAGCTTTCGGAGTAGCTGCTCCCGCTTTCTGGAACTTGTTGCCGTTTGAAGTGAGAGAGGCCCCCACTATAAAGGCCTTTAAGAGTCATCTAAAGACCTTCTTATTTGTGCAAGCCTTTGAAGATTAAATTTTTATATGTTTTATATTTTATTGTATAATGTATATGATATGAAATATTGTATAGTTTGTGTGCGGCGCCCAGAGCCTGTGGGATTGGGCGTCTTTTTAAATAAATTTGACATTGACATTGACATTTAAACCGATCGCCCATGCGAAAAAGGTGTTCTAGGACTAGAGGGCATGGGATGAAGTTGGAGGGAGGATGATTCAGAGAAAACATGAGGAAGAATTTCTTCACAGAACAGGTAATGAACAAGTGGAACACTCTTCCAGAGGAAGTGGTGGGAACTGAAACAATTACAGGATTTAAGAATGCATGGGATAGACATAAAGGAATTCTGGAGGTCAGGGTTAAGGGGCAACAGACTTCTAGGAAAACATAAACTGAACTTAGAAGCTCAAATGGGCAGACTGGGAGGAGCATAGGCCCTTATCTGCTGACACTGTCTATGTATCTATGTATTTATATGTGTTGATATCTGATTAATGTATTGTGTTGTACTGTAATTGTATTCTGCGGTTTGAAATTTTACTCAAATTTTATTCTCATCTTTGTAATGACTGTTTTGTCAAACAAATAAACTACTATTACTACTACGAGTAAGTAATTCTTGAGGTTAGAAGAGCCAGGGTTAAGTTTAAGAACACCCAACAGCAGAAGCAGAAAGGTGATGGTGAATCTAAGGGAGAAACAATTTTATTTTTATAAGGAGGGAGGGGAGAGGAGGATAGAGGGAAAGGGAGAGAAGTAGGGAGTAGTTCTCTACAGGGCTTCAAGGTTGAGAGCCTGGTCGTTGAAAAGGCTGTTACATGAAGGAAGGGCTAGACAGAAATATGAGGCAAAAGGGAAGGGGTACTGAGGATGAAGAAGTGGTAAAAGGAAAGCAGGAATGTAGGAGAGAAATGGGATGAAGGGAAGAGGAAAACAAAGCACAGAAGAAGGAGAAATCAGCAAGGGAGAAGCATCCTAGTGCAAGAGAGAGAGAGAAAAGAGGAGGAAAGAACATTTGAAAAGAGAAGGAGTCATTGAGCAGAAAAAAGGTTAATACAAATGGAGAGAGAAGTATAGAAAGAGAATGGAGGGTAGGAGAAGAATGAGAGTATCTGGTAAGGCTAAACTGATTGTACTTGTTACTTCAGCCTGATTCTGAATGCTATAGAATTACATGTTTTTAACTGAAACCGAGAACAGTTGGAAAAGTGTTCAGCAGAATTATAGTTTAAGACCTTTGAACCATATGATATTAATTATTGTAATTTTAGCTTTAGTATTTGTGACCTTGCTATAGGAAGAGATGAGTACGTGAACATCTTGCTTTTCTACCCAGTCAATCCCCTAAATCAATAACAGTTTAAAAAAGACATGAAAGCCTGTCCCATCAGTGTCCATTTCATAGATTACAAATCCATAGCAACTATAACCCTCATCTGAGGTTGTTCTAATTTGTTTTTCAAGAAAACATACAGTGAGAAAAATCTTTATGATCTATCAAAAACAATTAAACCACTTGTAGTCCATTAACTCTACCAATACTGGTAGTCTGCAAATTGTGCTGAACTATATGACTGAAAAGTATGTATTTTTTTAAGTAATGTCACCATACAGGAAATGTTTTTAAATATAATTCACTACTAAGCCAAGCCAATAAGAACAAAAGTATATCAGTAAATAGAATGCCCGAAATTGTGTCCATTTTTCATCTTGACTGTTTACTAGACCTTTACGAATATCAAAATTGTTACAATCTCCTCAGTCTATTTTAGTGTACAAATATAACTAGAAATTGGCATTGTGCAGAGGTAAGTGATTTTGTATTAGACTTTAATAAACCTTTGATGACTAAAAACACTGCTGAAGAGCCTAGTTCTAGTAGATGGACTATTCTGTGGATTCTGTGAATAATACAATGACATTCTTTCTCATTGGCTTAGTCACTGGACTCCACTGAATAGTCCCAAAAGGAAACTGTATGTCTGCAATGATACAGAAGATTTCATGCAGGAATAGAAAAAGCTTAGCCACCAATAGAGGTCTTCTGCCTCACCAAGTGTAACAATAGGATTAAACAGACAAAGATTCATTGATCTAGTGTACTCCACTGGTATGTGAGAGTACACTGTGAAGCTCAGAGGTGGTAAATTCAGGGATAATGTAAGGTGGCAGATCTTCTGCCAGAGGGTGGTGGTCTTATAGTACAGTTTTCTAATGGAGACAGGGGGCATGAAGACAGTACAGGCCTTTAATGTAAGCCTGGACAAATGTCTGCATACCAAGAGAATCATAGAGTACTAGCCCTGGGTAGTAGAGAAGGTGGACAATCCCACTAGAACCTCTTTGTGCAGGATAATTATTAAAATGCTGCTTTTGAAGCTTGGAAGGGGCAAATATGATGGACCTAGAGTCACTTCTGACCTTAAAGAGCCAGTGTATTGCCTGGATTTAATAGTAACTTTCAAAAGTAGTCAGCTATCACTTCTTATATCTGCAGTATTTTTCTCTTTTTTTTTTTTTTGTTTTGCAAATTAGAAGATTTTCTACTTGGCAGTACCAGATGTAATGTGTGGAACAGCACTTTACCTGGAGGCTGACACTGTACTAGTAGCCAAGAAGAGCCAGTCTCCTGCTGCTTTGGTTGGTAACTTGTGAAACATGGGAGCAGGGATTGTGATGTAACAATGAGTGAGGTCACATGCTGTTGCTGTAGTGGGAAGAATAGAACTAGATGCGCTTGCATCCAGGTAAAGCATTGCTTTACACATTACACCCAACACTACTGCACTAGGTAGAACACCATCTAATGAGCACATAGATATAGAAAAACTTCAAAAATAAGAGTAATATGGGGCTACTGTACTTTTAAAAATTTCTAAAAGATTATGCCTACTATTTCTGGGTGCCACTAGCTCTTTAAATGATCATGTTACTATGTATTGGGGTTGAACTACAAGAACGTCATGCTTCCAGTGGTAAGCCTGTTGAATTTAGACTAGAATTACAAAATATGGTGCTTTCTAAATGAGTGAGTTAGAATCTGATAGTGCAGTCTCTGTTTAGAGAAGAACAGAAGTTTTCTGTACTCAGCAACATCCTTCACACAGTCATGGATAATTGCATTAGAACTTATTTTATAGAGAGTGGAAATGTTGACCAAGACACTGGAGTCATATACACTTAAGGAACTGTCCCCTTCAACTTCTACCTGGACAACCTCCAGAGACAAGCAGAAGGGACCTTAGTTTAACATCTTATATAACAGTGTAGTACCCTCATTGTAGAGTATGTCAGTCAGTATCAACATGGGGTATGGCCCAAAGTCTCCAGTGGGGGGCTGGAACACAGTCTTCTCTCCAAGAGGCAAGATACTCATACATTAACCATATTAATGTTACTTTGTTCAGTCTACTAGATCGCACAACATACTATATAACAGGGAATGTTCTGTCCCCATAGAAGTGTGGGCTATTCCAATCTAGGGGAATAGTATTTTCTGACCTCCCCTGTCCCCATATTTAGGTCAGGTTATCTACTTTAAAATGGAAAAGCTATTTCCTGAGCAATCCTTTCTGGATGTTTAATATCCACACTACCAAGAAAACATAAATTGCCTTTTTGAATATGTATACATTCATACATTTTGATGGCATACTACCTCTGGTACAGTACAGTACTGTGCATGCATTCAGGGGTATGACCATCGCTAGGAAGCCTTTCAGAATATTAGCATTTTACACAAACTACCACCTGCACAACAAATACTGTATGGGGGATTTTTTTCTTGTCTGACACATTATAGGGGCACGGTAGCGCCCCTATAGTTAGGGTTGAGTAGACTGTTCTGTGATAGCCCAATTTTTGCACCTTAATAACTTTGGCGTCATTTGACAAAACAGCCCAAAAATTGGCATGCATGGTCATGCTGTCAGAGTTTGAAGATGTGCAACATTTTGTGATGGCATCTTGTAAGGTTTTGAGATACAGTGCACCAAAAGATGGGAAAACAACTATACTTAACATTGCATATTTTTGCCCTCACCTACAGCCTAGACAGTGTGGATTTTTTAATGACATTTTCAGGTTTGAAGGGGCCTGTGCCAATGGCGTGCCTTTTAAAGGTTTGGTGAAAAAGTATTCTACTGTTTTAGAGTTCTAACGATTTTTGAGTTAATGTTCAAGTTCGACTGGGTAGAAAAAAAAAACGTTTGCAAGTGCTTATTTTCACTCTTTTACCTCTCGTGCTGAAACAAATGCTGATCATAAAAGCTGCCATTTTTTCTCCTTTTATGTATTTATTTAGCTTTTGTTAACCAGATATGCACACTAGACAAAAACAGATGCCTATTTTCAGATGCGACCCAGGAGAGTACAGGAAAAAAGAGACATTCAGACAGCAAAACACATAGCATCAGAAGAATAAAGCATACAATTTAGGATAATAAGGATTTTACATAAGTTCAGGAGACAATTTACAAACATTTCAGAGGATAAAGACATTGCAAACAATTTGATTCCATACAGTAGCAAAGTTTACAGGTAAACAAAAACACAAGCAGAAGATTCTAGCCGGAGGAGCCAGCTCAGGAACTCTGGATGGAGCCAAACATAGATGTCCAGTGACACATATCCTGCTTGCATGAGAGGTCATTTTGTGTGATATGGCGCAGCTGCAAATTGAGGAGAGCTTCAAGTAGTCCCAGAGGGAGTTACGGAAGCAGGTGTGGGGGGGAAGCGAACATGGGTTAGAAGGGAGTTCCAGACTCTGGGTACACATATGGCAAATTCGTTCTCATCCATTTGCATACAAGAAGCAGGAACTGTAAGAACTGCTGAGCCATGAGACCAAAGGGAATAAGAGGAGGAAACAGGTTTGAGGAGCTCAGCCAGTACTGGGGGGTTGGCAATTCTAAGGACCGTGTCAGTGAAGCATCCCAGGATAAAGCTCCGGTGGCTGCTAGGAGAGAGCCAGGTAAGTTTGTTATACAGATCACAATGGTGGACAAGGGGTGGAAAGTGCGAAGCACCATATACTGCTATAGGCTACATCCCATTTGGAGAGGTGCATCTTGGCAGTTTGCACAAATGTGATAAGCTCGTAACAGAGAGTAGGGAGGAACACACCTCTAGCCAGGGCAAGATGAGCAGCAGATGTGAGGTTGTTCTTAGCTCTATAGGCCAGGCCTAGCTTGCAGTTTACAGCCCTGCATACATTTTGGATATGCTGGGCAAGGTCAATCTGGGGGTCAAGGGTAACCCCCAGGTACTTGACGGAGTCAACAACCTTCACAGAGGATCCTTCAATCCCATAAATGCTCAGGGGAGCAGAGGAAGCTTTTAATTTTGCTTGGGAACCAAAGAGCATGGACTGTTGTTTTTTGAGGTCGATAACAAGTTTGTTTATTATAAGCCAAGATTGGATGTTACTAAAGTCAGCACTAAGTTGGTGGTTAATGGCATTGATGCCACAGGAGAGGGTAAGGATCACCAGGTCATCTGCATATAATGTGGAGCTACTGATGTAATGATACAGCTGGGAGATTAATAACAAATACAAAGAATAGGAAGGGTCCTAGGACAGACCCCTGTGGGACTCCAGAAGTTACCAGGGTGGGCTCCAAGAGGATCTTATTGAATTTAGTGACTGCAGTCTACCCTGAAGGTAGTTGGAAAACCACCCAAGGGCAGGGGCTGGCAGGCCAAGTGATCGAAGTTGAGAGCACAGAAGTGCATGATCAACCAGGTCAAAGGCCTTGGAAAGGTCTACAAAAATAGCACCAGAAAGCTTACCCAGATCCATCACAGTCCTGATCTCAGAGGTGACTTTAACTAGGGCTGAGGAAGTACTATGGCCATTGCAGAAGCCATGCTGTGCTGGTGACAATAGCTCATGGGCCTGTATGAATTCCATGAGTTGTGCTGCAACAATGTTTTCCAGAAGTTTGCTAATGGCTGATAAGATGGCTATGAGTCAGTAATTGTCAAGGCTTTTAGGGTCAGCTTGCTTTAACACCGGGACAACTCTAGTCACCTTCCAGAGGTCAGGAATAATTCCCGAGATGAGTGACATGTTGAAGAAGGGCAATGAAGGAGGCACCAAGACATAGGAGTTTAGGCTCCTATTTATCGTGACTGGCACTAGAGTGCGGGGGAAGAGACCAGAGAGGAGTCTCTGCATTTCCCTGATAGTCACCACCCTGAAATAGAATAATGGATGGGAAGCAGGCTCGGGCTGGGGGCTAGGAGGTACAGCTTGATTATCACATGCAAGGGCAGGCAATTGAGAGGTATATGCGGACAGGTCAGAAAAATGGGAATTGAACACATTGGCAATGGTAAGGGGATTGTTGCAGTTTGATCCACCAATAATCATCTCAGAGCCATCACCTTTAGAGGAGCCACTTACCTGTACAATATTTTTGATATTCCTCCAGAAATTTGTAGGGTCTCTAGCTGAGTTTAGCAAAGCAGATTTGCAGAATTCACTCTTAGCAGCTCCAATGGCTTTTTTACACTCATTTCTGAGCCTCCTATACTGCTGGAAGATAACCATGTCCTTTGAGGCCTTGAAACTAGCCTAGCACCTATCCCTAGACTTCATGAGGGCAAGTAGGCTACCATGGAGCCATTTGGTGATGGTGCCCCTTACCCTCCTTCTGATAAGGGCTGCATGTTTGTCCTGCAGAACAGAAAATATAGCATGAAAGTTGTTTAGGGTAGAGGGGGTGTCAGGAGCATTTAACACAGTTGACAAGTCAGTGAGCCCCAGGTCAGCATGGAAGGACCCCAGATTAAAATTAGAGAAGTCCCTCATCAGGAGGATTTTGCAAGGGATTTTGGGGGGGAGATCTTCCAGATACAGTATATAGGGGAGTGATCCAAGATAGAGTCAGGGAGGGTTCCAGAGCAGACAATTCTCTCAGGTCTGTTTGACATCACCTAGTCGAGGAGAGTACTTTTGCCACCAGTGACTGACAGCCTAGTGGGCTCCTGAATAAACTGGAAGAGGGTGAGGCCAGCCAGCAGAGGCTCATACTGCTTAGCATTACCCTAAAGCCAGTTTAGGTTAAGGTCACCTAGAATCATTAACTCATTACCACAGACCTTAGGGCTGATGGCATACATTAGGTAGGATAGCCCTTGTGCCCCGCTCTTAGGAGGATTATAGGTGCAGACTATATGCAATTTATTTGTGTTACCCAGCAACAATATTGTATGAAGAAACTCATTCGGGGACAGAGGAGGTTGCTGGTGAGGTATGATGGACAGGTTTAAGTGATCCTTGTAGTAAATCAAGATCCCTCCATCACGTTTCTTCCCAGGACAGTAATATCTGACAAGGTTAAGGCCAAGCAGTGCACAGGAGGAGTCCAGAATTGAGGGCTTCAGCCATGTTTCTGAAATGCCAAGGATATCAGGCTTGTAGTGAGTAACCCAAGCAGCAAGTTCAGCCAGATTGGGCCGAAGGCTGCGAATATTCAGGTGTGCCACTTTTAGCCCCTTGTCAGATAACCAACTAGGAGTGAAGGAGACGTGCTAGGCAGGAGAATAAGAGGGGCCAGGGTTTAACTCTAATGCTCCTGAAAGGACTAGGAGAACCAACAAGGCACCTACACTTGACCAGGCCCTTAGTTTCTTCACTGAGGGTTTCAATTCCATCTGTGATATCTATGCACCATGCACAAAACGGAAAATTCAGGGAGAGGTAAATGGCTGGATTGATGGCAAGCTCCTTTCCCTCCTGAAGGAGAGAGAATGCCTCTGGGAAAAGGCCTTAAACTCAGGTAGCAAGCATGACCTACAGTGCTACAAAATGGCTAGAAATTGGTGCACCAAACTTATCAGGCTTGCAAAAGCTGATTTCCATAAGACCCAGCTTAACAACGCATGGGGAGATGGTAAGAGGTTTTGAGACAAGATCAAGAACATCCTTAGCAAAGATCAAAAGCAGCACCCTAAGATGCTCAACATTAATAACTCATCCTCCTCAGATCTGCTAGCCATTGCTGATGCCTTTAACTAGGCCTTTACAGACCTGTCCTCAGTGTGGCCTCCAGACTACTTTCTGCCTGCAAAGGACCAAGCTTGCACCAACTTTCCCATAACTAACCACCCAGCCTTCTACTTTAAGAAGGTGATGGTAAAGGAGGCCCTAACGATGGTCAGGAAAGTCCTAGGCAAAACCAGATTGGGGAGTGATGGGCTAGACACGAAGTTACTATCCCTCACCCTGGATGTTCTTATCATGCCCATAACAATGCTATTTAACAAATCCTTGGCTCTAGCTCAATTTCCAGAGGTATGGAAGCCAGCTCTGGTAACTCCAGTGCATAAAAATGGTGATAAGGCTCCAGTGTCAAACTACAGGCCAATATCTATCCTCTCCCCACTATCCAAAGTTTTGGAAAAAATTGTGGCAAGTCAACTCACAGAATACGTCAATAAGTACAATCTGTTCTGCCCAAACTAACATGGTTTCAGGCAGAAACACAGTACCACCACAACACTGCTGGACTACACTAACTATGTGCACAAGGCAATGGATAAAGGCAAATTGGCGGGGTCCATCTTCATAGACCTCACCAAAGCCTTCAACACCGTCAACCACCCTCTACTAGTACTCCAGCTCCAAAGATTAGGTGTGGCACCAAACACCCTAAATTGGTTCAATGACTATCTAACACACAGGAGCCAGCGAGTCAAAACCAGGCAGACATTATCCAGCTCCAGAGATGTACTCCTAGGAGTCCCTCAAGGATCAGTTCTAGGGCCCCTGCTTTTCAGCCTCTTTGTAAACGACCTACCCATAGCCTGTGACATCAAACTTACCCTGTATGTGGACAATACCATGCTGCTGAGCAGCAGCACCTCTCAGGAACAAACAGAACTACAAAACTCCTTCAATAAACTTGAGGACTGGTTCAGTAGGCAAAAGCTGCTTCTAAATTACAAGAAAACCAAAGCCATGCTGCAATCCAGTCCCTACAACAAACACAGGCTTGCTCCCCTCGTAATCTCCAATAAGGCTGGTGAGCTGATTGAACAGGTGCAACTGTTCAAGTGCCTTGGAGTCACCATTGATGACTCTCTCACTTACATGCACCACATAGAATCCCTTGTCAAAGTGGTAAACACAAAGATTGGGGTCCTCCATAGGCATAAGAAATCCCTCACCATGGAAGCACTCCGAATCTCAGTCTCCAGCTCCATACTCTCCATGATAGACTATGGGCTGGTGGTCTATGGAGCTGCTACTGATACAGTGCTCAAAAGGGTCCAAATTGCACTTAATAAGGCATGCCGCCTCATCCTGGGTGCAGATCACTACACTCATATTTGCACCCTGTTTGAGCGTATAAACTGGCTTAATCTAAAAGACAGGATCAAATAGCGAACTTGCCTCCTGGGAAAGAAGGCAGTCCTGGGTAAAGCCGCACCCTGTGTAGGAGACCTGCTCGAGGCATCTCTCTCATCACACATCACCAGAGGGAGGAAGAATGGGACATTGTCCATCCCATTCCGCCGAACCTCACTAGGGCAGCGCACCTTCTCCTATCGGGCCCCCCTCTGGAAGAATGAACTCCTGATGAAATTACAAACAAACAACAGCCTGTCTCAATTCAAAGCAGGCCTCAAACAGCACCTAATGTCTAGCTCAAAATGCACCTGCTTCTCAGGCTCCCCTTGCTAGACTGGCCTACCCCAAGATAGCACCCAGCAGGGCTATTTAGAGACCCCTGCCTCCATTCCAGCCTATCCAAGGGCTTAAGTAAGCAATCAGTCCTCTTTAAACACTCTTGGTACTGCCCCTTCCTAACCCCCCCACACCCCGCACCCTACTCGGCAAAACCCTCTGGAGCTGCTCCTCCCCTGTCATCACCTCCCCCTTGTTTCAATATTACCCCACCTCTCGCTCTCTGGGTTAGGTTCCAACCCAGTGCTCCCCCTGTTTCACTGTCACCCCACCTCTCGTTCTCTGGGATAGATTCAAACCCGATGCCAGTACTCTGCCATAGTCTATCAATGGACTTGGAGGTTTCCAGGGGTGTGCTACTGACACAGTCAATTAGAAATAGCTTTGTAGTCTATTAAAACTGCTCAGTTATTTTTTTTTTATATTTGTCTAATTCTCATGTAAATGCTCTTTAATGCCTAATGATCAGGCCTCTGTAACCATAGAAATTGTGTATTGTCTTATTGTCCATCCTGATGTAGAACCTTTGTAAAAGAGCTCAAGCTCAAACGTCTTTCCGATATACTAAATAAATAAAATAAAAAAAATAAAAAACAGGAGCAATAAGAGGTACATCAAGGAGGGGCAACTCCTGGAGGTCAATGGTTTGTGTAAGAAACATTTGAACACTATAGTGGGGAACATTACATGCTTGAAATTCATGCAGCTGATAGGCCAGAGGTTCAGGCTATCAAAGGCTATCAGGTTGGAGAAGGTAAAGTCTAATTCAGAGGGCAGTCCTGGTATTTCCCTGATACCCTCTGGGGAGAGACTGTCTGCAGTGAGCAACATCAAGCACATGGAGAAAATGAAACAGATTAAAAAGATATGGCCAGAGAAGGAAAGCTTTGTGGCCACCTCCTCTTGACTTGGAGAAGACATGGTTGAGATTACCTTAACTGTTTAGCTGGTGCTGGGTGCTACGTCATAAGTAGATAAGGTTAGCCAGAACTAAGGCAGACATGAGGAAAAAGTTGGCCAATACAACTTGATGAACCACCTCCCTGAATAAACCCAGGGGAAAATGCCAGTCAGTACATACATCAAGACCCACCAACAAGGCTGATAAGCCACAGAAAGGATGCCCAATAGAGGGTCACCTTGCTAGCCTAGCCACATTATTACCAACGTAGTGTACACAGTAAGAGAATCACTTATTTGCAATTAAGTCCAGCTAAATTTTCCTCAGTCAGCAGGTGCTAAAGACTTTTCCTCCACATTCACTAATAGTTGTACTGGCCTTTAAGTTTTAACTAGCAAGTGCTGAATAGAACTCTAATGAATGACACAGTATCACAAGGATCATCAGCTTTGAGCTTTGAACAGAATTTTCCACCAGTTACTAATAGATGTGTTAGCCTTTTAGTTTTAACTAGCAAGTGCAAAACAGAACTCTAATGAATGACGCAGCAACACAAAGATCATCAGCTACACAGTAAAGCTGAAACAAGAGAAGGGACGACCTCCTATTAGGTGCAATAGAGATAGGTGGGGCTAGGGCGAGTATTTAAAAGGGAGGAGGAACAGGGCAGGTTGGAGAGCCAAAAACTCCCTGCGCCAACCTAGCAGATTAAAACCCCCATTCAGTCCTTGTAGATTCAGGCAGAAACGGGGGAGGACTGCCATGTTGCATTCTGCACTGGCGCACCTAACACCCCGATTTTGCTTCACAAACTTCTCCAGCGATCAATGGTCCAAAATTCAGTGCAGGGGGAGGGGACCAATGGCAGGAGGTCTTCCCCTCTACCCCTCCCCGATATGGAAGGTGCAGTCTCCATAGGCGTCTGGAATGGTGAGCAGGATTTCAGCAGACCTTTATAGTGTGGTCAGCTGAGGTTGCTCGCAGAAGCCCCTTTGTCCCAGCTAAGTGTTTCTTTTCAAATTTAGGCACCAACAGGATTCTCGGTTGCTGAATGGCTGAAACATCATCTCCAATTTTGAAAAACCCTTGCTCAGTCCTTGCAGATTAAAACCTCCTGCTCAGTCCTTGTAGATTCAAGTAGAAACAGGGGGAGAACTGCCATGTTGCATTCTGCACTGGCGCACCTCACACCCCAATTTCACTTCACAAACTTCTCCAATGATTGGTGGTCCAAAATTCAGCACAGGGTGAGGGAACCAATGGCAGGAGATCTTCCCCTCTACCCCCCAATACAGAAGATGCTGTCTCCATCAGCATCTTTAAACTCACAAACATTAAAAATACATAACACTAATCTATTTTTAAGAAACAAATACCTGAACCTAACTAAACAGTAGCCATTTGCTGTTTGGTTTTTAAAAAAAGTTATCACAAATATATTTTCTGGGTACCCTAAAATCCAGGGTGCCCAGCTTAGCAAGAGGAGCTGTACACCTGTGTTCTCTGTATGAGAACAGTGGGATTTATTTTTTGGAATTCTGCAGCCACAGCTGGAAGTCATGCTACGGGCTGCAGTGAGAGCAATGAGCCACCGATCCTCTGTTCTGTCTGTGTGTCTCAGTCTCTCTGTCTGTGTCTCTCTCTCTCTCTCTCTCACTCTTGCTCTCGCTCTCTCTTTCACTGTCATTCTCTCTCTCTCTCTCACTCTGTCTCTTGCTCTCTCTCACTCTATCTATCTGTCTCTCTCTCTCTCTCTCTCTCACTCTCTCTCTCTCTCTCACGCTATCTGTCTGTCTGTCTGTCTGTCTATCTATCTACCTAATCCATCTAGCTATCTTTTTTATTAAGTAGACCAGGGTACCCTCCCCCAGGGCCACTTTTTTCTCCTCCCTCCCCTCCAGGTGGCCTGCCCCCATTTTCCAAAGCTGCTTGTCAGCTGAAATAAAGAAAATCATCCTTTAATGTTTTTTTAAACCTGCAAACAAGAAAATGGTCCCTCATCAATCTGAACCCCCCCACCCTGACCTCCCATTCAGCACCCACCACCCCACACTCCCACACATATCCTCACTCACCTGAACATGTCCCAGGGTGAAGATCCACTCTCCAATGGAAGACACGTGTTGCTGCTGAAACAACAGCAATATGAGAAACTAAGGTAGGTGCGGTACAAGGTGTTTCTATGGGGTTTTGAATTTTTTTTTCTGATTCTTTTTCCCTCCTGATCTCAGTTCTAGAAGCCTCTCTCTCGGGCACCCAACGTGAATCCTGCCCTGCCTGAAGTCCCCTCGACCGAACCTTCCTCTCCTCTATCCCACCTCGCAGCTGGCACCCCCGGCTTGACCCCTCCGGGGTGAGGCCGCCCCTCCTACCTTGGGGGAACTTGCACACATAGTCTCCAACTGCAGACTTGGGCCCCAGGTGGAGGATCCCTGAAGGCTGGCCAGAATGGACCTGTCATTGGGCATGGGGGTTGGTGCCATCACCTAGAACCGGGTTTTTCCATGTTCTGTGGTTCCCCCCCATACGTGGGCAAACTCTGATGCTCTGGTGCATGGCAACCCTGCCTGCATCGGCCACACTAGTATGTGCTGCCTGGCTTGCTGCAGTGCCCCCCAGTCTCCAACGGGGGTCCCTGGCTCGCCAGGCCAACCCATCCCCTGAGTCCGGGGAGAAGAGCTCCAGATGGGCTCTTAGTCCTCAACCCTGCCCCTGCCAACCCCCAGCGCCTGACTCTGTTCCCGAACCTGGGTTGCAGGTGTGGCACGATGTGTGGCATCCAGCGCCTCAGCCCTCAGCGCCACCTGGCCGGCTAAGGGTTCTGAACTTTGATGCATAACTTTGTCATTTTTGCATATTTTGACCTCAGATTTGAACATGACCTTTTTGTGACCTCACTTTATGATCAATGACAGTGGGATGATGCAAATCAGGCCTGAAAGGTGATTTTGTGGTCAAGTTGTGAAATCACCTTTCAGACAGGATTTGAACATATTCACCACCATTGTTCATGAGGAGGGATCATAAGAAGGCTGTGTTTAAAATGTGTGCTCAAAATATGTAAAAATTGCCTATACATTGAACTTTTTCTATGCTCACCCATAACTTTGGTAATTTTAAATATTTTGACCCAAAATTTTCAACATAGCCATTTTGTAACACCACCTCATGAACAGTATAGCTGTCATTTTTCAAATCCTGGCCAAAATGTGTTTTGCAGTTGTGGCATGGAATGACATTTCAGTGGTGCAGAATGATGTTTTGGTGAGTGTTTGAAATTTTTCACCTACCAGGTTCATGAGGAGGGGTATTAGAAGGCTATGCTGAACATTTGGTGTACAAATATGCTAAAATGCCCAAGTTATGACTGAACATTACAGTATTTTAACATTCACTCATAACTTCGCTGAGTTTCAACATTTTGACTCCAAACTTCCAGTATAGCCATTTTTCCACGTCTACTCATAAATGTGAAATGTGTCATTTTTAAAATCCTGGATGAGATGTGTTTTTGCATTTCTGGCATGAAATGACATTTTGGCCAATGCACTATAAAGGGTACATGTCACATTTATAAGGTGAATCATAAAACAAGTATCTTTAAAATTGGGGGGCAAAATAAAAAAAAAATAATTAGAATTGTTAACAAACTTTGTGTGTAGTGCTGGTTTTGACCCCAGCGGTCATGCTTTGTGATCCTGTGCTGATGAGCAGAGTTCGGGGGTGAGCTCACTGACCTAGCTGGACGGGTTGAGGGTGGGTGGATGGCGCATTTATGTGACACCCCTCCACCCAGGGAATAAAAGATGCAGGGTTGTCTGCATGGGCCCAGGTACCATATAGTGAAGACAACTGTCCTCTTGGCATAGGGCCCTGCACCTTTCCACCCATAGGTGACAGAGGGCCCCGCACCTTTCCACCCACAGGTGACAGAGGGCCCTGTTCACTGGCTGAAAGCTGCACTCTTAGCCTTGTGCATATGTATCTGCAACCACATGGAAGCACATGGACCACAGTGCCCTGCATGTCCACAGCCCACCAGACAGCCCCATAAATTCTTCACAGCCATCGCTGCACAGAAGTACAGTGCCTACAAGAGTTCTCTCTTCTGTAGGTGGACAGAGTCTTCCTTTGATGCAGGGCATCTGCATATGCTCACTCAGGTCCCAAGGCACCTGTGTGAATGAAGATACAATTCCACTATCTCAAAAAGAAAGGAAATGCTTTGCAAAAAACTTTGTTAATGTACCAGTTAGGGTAACTTAATGCCACAAAAGTAGATAAATGTGGCATTAAGGTTTCCAGCTCCAACTCCCCACCCCATCCCCCAAGCAGCAAAAGGAACAAACATTAGGGTTTTGGGTCTCTGGAGCATTGGTGACTCAGTCGTGGGGTCTTTCTTGGGGTTGGCAACCCTAACATTTTGAACAGGATTTAAAAAGTTACCACTGACCTGATCATAAGGTGAGGTATAATTAAAAGTCTATGTTGAAAATCTGGAGTCAAAATCTCTAAACACAACAAGGCAATGAAGAAACATTGAAATTCTTCAACATTTACTCATAAACCTGCTGTTTTTCTAGATTTTGACTCCAGATTATCAGCATAGCCTTTTGTTTACACCACCTCATGAACAAGGCAGCTGTAAATGTTTTTAAATCCTCCCTGAAACATGTTTTTGCAGTTTCTCCACAAAATAATCTTTCAGATGGTATTTAGCATGTTTCACCTGTGTTACTCATAAGGTGGGGAAATAAAAATACTGTGCTGAAAATCTGGGACCAAAATCTCAAAAAATGATAACATTATGAAGAAATGTTACAATTCTTCAGTGTTTACTGCTAGCTTTGCTTGTTATTAGATTTTAACCCCACATTTTCAATATGGCTATTTTTGTACCCCATCTCATGAACATGACATGTCATTTTTCAAACCCTAGCCAACACATCTTTTCATACTTGTGCCACAAAATGACATTCTGGACAGCATTCCATAAATGAGACCTGTCATGTTCATAAAGTTGTATAAAAAAATAATGTTCAACATTTTGGGTCAAAATAAAAAAACATTTTGAACAAACGTTGACATTTTCCAATGTTTACTCATAACATGGCAATATTTTTGCTTTTTTAAACCCACATTTTCAACATACTCAGATTTTGTACCCCATAGAATGAACATGGCATGTGTCATTATCAAATCCCCTTCAAAATCTGTTTTCACAGTTGTCCCACAAAACAGTGTTTTGGGCCACGTTTCATAAATGACACCTGTCATGTTCATATGCTGGGGCAATAATAACTAGTATTGTGAAAATTAGAGGTAACAGTCTAAGAAAACAACAACAATATATATGAACCTCTTAATTTCCAAATCATAATTTCATTATTGTAACTTGTGTTATTAATTTGTTCATTTTAGCCTCTGCACTATCAACCAAACACCTAAGCTGAAAATACAGGCAAGCAAACATTTAGCATTGACAAATGCTTGATAAGGACTGGTCTGCATAGCAGACCGGTTCCTACTGGAATCAAAAGTCATGAAGTGTTTTTCAGCTGTCCCTTTGAAATGCATTGGGGGACTGGGATGTACCTTTTTGAGGCTGTTAGTGAGTAAGTTATGCCTTACTATCGCTGCTTGCAGCTATCTGTAATGCTTTGCTAACTGTCTGTTGGCTCCAAAGAGGACAGTGCACAAGAACCTGTTGAGAAAGTGGCAGCTCTCTCACGAACATGCAGCTGATCTAGGTGATATCACTGAAGAAGTCCTTGGCTGTTCAACCTAACCTCCACCCTCCACCACACACACACACACACACCAATGACAAGAATAACAATGAATGAGCTAAGAGAGGAAGTATAATTAACTCTCAGTCTGCACAACTTAGTGAAAGGAAAGCTAAATTTAATTTTTACTGGAAAAAAATGGAATTGCTGATATAAATCTAAGACTGTTCATGCTACTAAATTATTGCAACACAAAACGACAAAGAATAGCAGAGCTGTGGCACCATTTCATACTTGTGGGAACTAGGAAGTGTCTTTCTCAGCATCTCTGTATAATGAACAACAGCTGAGTTTCCTGTCAATTTGAGTAGCCTGGGAGATCAGTTATTAGAGCAAGAAGGTGCCAGGGTGAGGCAGTTTGCAAAACAACACTTAGCCAACATGACTTTCGTACACGCTGTATCCCAAAGTGTTTTACAAGGCTCAGAAGTTCCATACTGGTGGTATGAGGAATGCAGAATAGAATAGAATTTCCAGGGCCCAATCCATCCTGACAGGGTAACATCTGGACCGCTCTCCCAACTAACTGATGGGTCCAGTGAGCAGCCTGGCCAATCAAGGAATACAAAAAAATCTGCCCCTTCCCCAACTACCTGACATGCTCAGTGCCAAACCCATCAGGAAATAAAACAAATCTGTCCCCTTCCCCCAGCTACCAGACAGATCCAGTGTCCACCCTGACCCATTAGGGAATATAAAAAAATCTGACCCTCTCCCCCAACTACCTGACTGGTCTGATACCAAACCCAGCCCATCAGGAAATAAAAAAAAAAATTATGAAATGGGTATTAAAAATGTTGAATGCTGATTGTTCAAGAGCTACTTTCAGCCAGGCACAATAGCCTGGCTGAAAGTACTCCCAGACCAACAGACTGACCATGCAGCTTTGGAGCACTCCGCCTCTTAACTGACCATCTGCCCGCTGCCTGCCACACATACACACAGTGGAGCGCACCTTCATTTTTTTTTTTAATTATGATTCATGCACCTGATCTCTTTTTTTTTACAACAAATGGCGGGGGACACAGATTACAGAAACAGTTTCAAAGTTGTTCCCTTACAGGCTCGAGCCCCGCTTCCATATCATACCTGCCAGCTCTGACAAAGTCAGCCCTCCGTAGCTGCTGCTCACAGCAGCTCAATTCTCTTTCCCTCATTGCTGCTCAACTGGTCTCTGCTCTCGTGTGCCACAGATAAAACATTTCTTTTTTTTTTAATTCAATGGGAAAGGCCCGCTATATTCCAATGAGACACTGTGCACATTAAGGCTTCTTATGTGGCCTAGTCTTCTCTGGCCTGCCACTACAACATAAAGCCACTATTACTTGCACTGAGAAAAAGACATTTAAAACACTGTCACCATGTCACCACCTGCTGGCAAAGTGGTCACAACATAATATCCAAATGGGACTATTTATTTCTTTGTAAACATTTATTCAACTTTTTCTATTTTTGGGGGGCAAATAAAATGCAGATTTTACTTATTTATTTAAATAGTACTGATATGGACCTATTTCATAATTACAATAATGCACTCCAGGAGGTGCGTTATGGTGGGATAATGGCCCTTCTCAGGTGGTGGAAGCACTCGGCTTCAACTTGTGCTTCAACCCTCCCAAGGCAGGCCTTAAACCCACCATAACACACCCCCTGTCATGACTTATTGCTTCAGTATTTGCCTATCTCCCAAACAACCTGGTTGGTCTAGTATGCAACCCTGCCTGTCAGAGAATTAAAAAAAGTCCCCCTCCCTCCCCAAAAACCTGATGGATCTAGTGTCCAACTACCTGATGGATCCAGTACCCAACCCTTCAAGGAATAAAACAGATCTGTCCCCCTCCCCCAACAACTTGGCAGATCCAGTGCCCAATCTAACCCATCGTGATACAAAAAAAGAAATTCTGGCCCTCTCCCCTCCAGCTACTTGACTGGTCCAATACCTAGTCCACTGCATAAGGGAATTAAAAAATGGTGTCCCTCTTGACCCAAACTACTTGATGGGTCTGGTAGTCAACTCAGCCTGTCAGAGAATAAAAAAAAAGTCCCCCTCCCCCCAACAATCTGATGTATCCAGTGCCCAACCCAAATCATCAGGAAATAAAAAAAATTGTCCCCTTCCTCCAACAACCTGACAGGACCAGTGCCAATCTGGCCTGTCAGGGAATTAAAAAAATCTGTCCCAATTACCAAATGGGTCCCATGTCCAACTTGGTCCATGTATTAAGCCAAACAGAGATAAGGAGGAGGAGCATCAGCAGCAAAGCTGTGAGTGGAATGTGGAATAGGTGGGGTAGTAAAACACTGCTCTCCCAGTTCCTATCCACTCAGGTCACACTGAAGGGCTCAGACACTGCACAGGAGGCTTGGGGCTGCTGCCACACTGCTTCTCCTACCACTGTGAAATGTTCCCAAACATTCTGGTGCTGCAAACCTCAATGCAAGGTGATGCAAGAAACAGGGGCAGCCAGCCCCAGGTAGAACAAAACAAAACGTAACTTGCACTTGGGGCAGTAAGCAGACAGGGCAAGAAATGTTGTAATGCGATTTAATATCATTGTGCTAATTGTGCTTCAGAGGCTACAAACAATGCACCACCATTTCAAATACAGATGCAATTGAAGACACAATGATGAAATTTCAAAAGTCCTGCTGTCAGAATTGCTCCAGTTACCTCAAACTCTTGCCCTGGTGCTTCAGCTCTGGCTAGAGCTAGAGCTGTGCATGCTAAGAGTCTCAGCTTCATTTCCTTCAACAAACTGAATATGCAAAAGTGCTCATTTTTATCTGGGACTAACTTTGCCGAATAGATAAAACTGAATTCTAACAAGCATACTATTTGTTTCTAATGGCTCAAAATATGTCCAACTCCAACTGGAACACACTTACTGGTGGCTTGTTAAGCATATAGACATGCAGGAGCATCGACCAACCAGCACTTAGGTCTGGTCACTTAAAATGTGATTCTAATCAATAAAATGTTACTTTTCTGGCAAAGCAATTGTACTTATGCAAGTAACAGACATGCCTCTTTACTTGTGCAATCTGCCTCCCAGGATCCTCCACTGCTGCTTCCCATGCAAACTGATTGCCCCTTTCTAGCACAGCTTGCATTGGTGCTGAGAGAGGCCATCTAGACAAAAAATTATCATCTGCAGTGATCTCAGCAAGTTGGAAGCCCTGCAGAGGTCACAGCATATCAGCCGTGTAAACAGGGCTTTGGATAATGTGACATAGTGAGTATTCACTTCCAGTAGGGTTTGAAACTGCAGTCTCCCAATTCCTAAGCCAGTGCTCAAAGCACTAGACCACAGAAGGCAGAGAAGGAGAATAACAGACAGTGTAAGAATCTGTGGGAATTGGAAGAAGGGGACAGCAGTTAAGGAGAGTGTTGGAGTTGCTGGGGAGGAAGCCATATCAGAATCTGGGAATTAAAGAAATGCAGCTGAAGAGTTTCCTATAGTACCCTCCAGGAATGGGAGAGTGAGGTCAGAGTATTAGGAGGATCAGTGCTGGGTGCAATGGGGACAAAATAACGAAAGAAGAGATCCAGTCTGACCACAGTGAACTTAAAAGCAGCACCATAAACTACAGTAAGTCCCTGTAATCAAATGCTAGATGGGTCATTTTGTAATTACGTATGCATTTATCAAGAAAGTTAATACAGTATGCATTATAGCTAGTTAAAAATTATTTGAAATTAATAGTGATAAACCCCTTGAAATTTGAGTGTCTACTGGATTATTAAGAAAAAGTATTCCAGAAAATATGGTTTCTGAAAGTAAATATTTGAATAATTTGTAATTGCCATGGGATCCCATTTCCTTATAAAAAAAAACGTTTAGAAGAATAATGAAGCAGAATGCGAATAACAGCTACAAATTTAGGCAACATTTAAGCCTAAAATTACTATTTGGCTCTCATATCATAAAATATATAAATACATATAAATATATGCAGCATAATGACAAAACAAATAGGTAATATTACCTGTAAGCTGAAAATTTAAAAATAGAGTTAGAATTGACATTTTGGACATAGGTCTTCTTCAGAAATTATCTATAAAGTTTATCGTATGGTTTGCCACTGTAGTATGTCATTTTATCCCCCATATCTTTGTTTTCATGCATGCTACATTTACATGTGTGGGTATGCCTGCACACATCTCCATTTGTGGTTTGTGTGGGCATACTCACATGGGTATTCCAGCTACGTGTGTATATCCATTTTTTTCTTTCTCATGGTGTCCTTGTCTCCTTCCCCCAGCTTTGTCTTCTTACTATGACCAATTAATTGAGCCCCACTTGAGGACTCCTCAGCTTATTCAATCCTACCATGCCTCTCCTTCTACATCATCCTGTTTTGTTTTCCAGCTTTTATTCTTAATTTACCTATTATCACTTTTTTACCTATTTCCACCTATTTATTTTCCTGCCACATATATAGCCCTTCTTTTCCCTTACCACTCCAGTAGCTTTGCTATTTTCTCTTTATAATTCCTCAAGGTGACTGATGGTCAAAATGTCGAATCTAACTTTTTATTTTCTGTTTCAGCATGCATTTAATTTTACCTTGTTTTCTTTTCAGAACACATGCTGATATATCACGGTTTATCACCTTGTATTTTTTTTTTTTTTTTGCTCTTACATAGAGAATAATATATGGCAACTGGAGTGCTATGGGTTTTATGCTTTTACACATTGAAGGTGTACAGTATGTTGTCTATAAATCTCAAGAGCAAACCTCAAGAAATTTATAAAGACATCAGATACCAAGGGTGTGTAAGAAATGAATTTCCATCAGTTCTTGTATTTTATTTTATATAATTACTGGTTTGAGGATATTTGGGGGTTGTCTTTCAGGTAGACCTGGATGAACCAAGGACTGGATTGACCCAACCATAATATCAGCCACTTTAAGTAAGCACCAAATTCCATGAGGGAAAAAATCTTTTTCAACCATTGGTAGGCTCCAGGATGAGGTGCCACTGCATTATTCATCCCCACCATTCGGGTTTACTGGAGGTAACCAGAGGTCGTGAAAGAGAGAAGTATGTCTCCCAGTGATGGTTGCTGTTGCTGTTGCTGCTGCTGCGGAGTTGGAACAGGAGTCATCCCCAAACTGTTTTACTACTGGGGGTTGCTGCTGTATTTAAAAGCTACTAAACACTCCCTCAGTGAAGCATGAGGAAAACTTTTGAAAGCTGATGTGCATGTAACAGATGTTAAAAGAGCATGCAGCAAACTCTATAATTCATGGCTGATACTACACATATGTAATTTATCACCTATGTACTGTACTGTGGAGTTTGAAAGTTTCTGAAATCAGTGTATTATTACACTCAAATAGTAATTATATAGCAATATTACCTGATTTGTTTTATATGTCATGTGAGGGATAGTATTCAGAACAGGTAATTTAAAATTTCGAGCAAGAATCTTTATTCAAAAAAATGTGCCAAAATATAACATGAGTTCAACTGGTCACAGAGACTACCAATAATTGTAGGATTTTAATTTTGACATACCTTTATATTGACAAGTACTGTACACCTCATCTAACAGCAGCACAAAGTCATATTTTCCTTCTCATGCCATACTGTAAGATCACAAGGTTTAGATTTATTTCAAGTTTCTTTAATTGAGGTATGGGGATAGATTGTTTAGTTATGTCACAACTGACCAGGGATGCTTTGATGTATGCAGTCATTCACATTGTTAAATCTTCATTCAAAATAGGGCTTTGTAATAAAGCATATTTGTAAGCAGTTGTTTTTTATTTTTGTTTTTCACTGTGAATTCTGTATGACTCTGTGCTTTCTAAATTGTTGTCTTTACTTTTTGCATGTACAATACTTCCGAGGCCTTATTGAGAAGGACATTTTGTATGTAAAATAAATATATTATTCATTGCTTTTACAAATAATGGTATCTTGAAATACTGTATAAAGAAAAGAGGACATCCAAATAAAAATGAATGGATAACCTACACTGTTTGTGCATGCACATCATACAGTACCATTTAACTTATACAGAAAAATGGCAAACATCCTAAGCAAGGTAATTTGAGTTTAGCAGAATAACCTCTGTAAGCAGAGAAGCATGTATTCAGAGCTTTTACTGGGTAAGCTGATAGGCTTGTTCCTTATTCAGCTTTCCACTTAAATCAATAACACTAATAATGGCCTTCCCAGCCCACATATTACAGGAAAGGTTATGGAGGTGAGTCAGCACTTCCTAATCCTTCACATCTTGATTATTTCTCCTTCTAAAAGCAGCTCTGTTCTATAAAATCATATAACCCTCAGTGAAATATTGCATTAAGTTGGGATTGTTTTGATCCTCCTGTAACAAGCCTTAACCATTCCACAGATGGGGAAGTTTGCTGTGCATGCTTTGCACTGTAAATGTGTGTTATTATAATAATTCCCTTCATTTTTGTACAGTATAGTGCATGTGTTATAACTAAACCACTTTGTCCTATTTGCTATACTGTTATAGAAATAAGTTAAACTCTGAATATGAACACATTGAAAATGACATTTTGTGAAAAATGTTGTCTGGTGTTTCCATGCTGTTTCTTCAGTTTTCTATACTCTTCTTTCCGGGCAGTTTGCATCCATATCAAGTTTCCTACAGTTTGATTTTCAAGTAAAACTTGAAAACAGCAGGCAACAATTTTGTGAAAAAAGCTGAAAACTTGGGATGCAAAGTCCCTACCATAAAGAAGAAACACAAAGTGGAATAAATGTGTATCTGTCCATCATTCCTGGACTGGTGGTCCGTGTAATATTTAAAGGACAGGTAACAATCAAAAACAGGGTATGACAGGCTCCTAGACAAATGTCAATCATGGAAGCCTCAATGGCTGCAAGTAAGTAATGAGCAAATGCCAGCAGTAGGCTTGTGGGGCCACCTGTACGTAGCACCGTCTAGTTCATGGGAAGAATAGCCACGCCATTCAGTCTGTTCATGGGAAGAATGGCCACTCCATTCAGTCTTTTTCTCTGTGTATTTCTTTATCAAATGTAAAAATGCATTTGAAAAAAAAAAAGCTGTTTGACATAACTTTTAAAGTAATGCAACTCAAAAACAGAGCCTATCTGAAGGTTGTCATGAGGCAGCGCCACTGCAGTACTTCCCTTATTGGTGACATCCAACCATACTACCTGAGCCAGTTTGGGGTAATATTTATTTTACATATTATTTACCTAGGATAATCTGACTAGGATGCAACATCTTATTATCAGTGGAGTCCTACTTATACCCACTTCCATAGCTAGGTGACTGCAATATACAATAATGCCTTTTTTTCTTTCTGATTCACCTGTCCTGCACTATATATATTCCAGTTTATTGTCATTACCCCTTCTTGTATTATTGTTACAAAACCTGTCATATTCTCTTTCATTAACACTTCAGTGCAGCTATCTTGTCTCTGCCATGTGGATATTTTAGCATTTCCTTTTGATTGCCTACTCACCTTCCTAACACTTTTCACCTTATGTAAGCTATACTGTCATAAATTATTTTGAAATAATGTAACTTTAAGTATAAACTCAGCTTCTTCTGTTCATAATGCTATTGCACCTGATAAAGGCCCCAAAGTCTGTATACAATATCATCTTTGTACAAGATATATGTTGATCCAAATCAAATAAAGGTTCACTGACCTGCACAACCAGTATAGTGTTATGCTTGTTCATCTGTGTTAGTTTGGTTTTGGCAATTCACACTCTCTGTTCCAGAGGAATTACCACCCTGTAGGGGTATGAAAGGCAAGGAACCCTCGGAGAGGGTTCCACCCCTAGAGGTGCCAAGGGATGATTCCCGTGGTTAAAGGTACCTTAGGAATCCCCCTAAGGAGAGAAATGCTGCCACTGGAGGAGAAAGAGGGGATGATGGCGGGGCAAAGAAAAAATGCTTCCCAATGAGGCTGAGAGGAACTGCTTATATGGCTCAGGAAGTGGGAGTGGCTGGCTACTTGGCCACTGAACTCCAGGCAAAGCCTTTTCAATTCACTGACCTACGCAGCCAGTATAGTGTTATGCTTGTGCAACTGTGTTAGTTTGGTTTTTGGCTGTTCGCACTCTCTATTCCAGATGAACTACCACCCTGTAGTGGTATGAAAGGCAAGGAACCCTCTAAGAGGATTCCACCACCAGAGGAACCATGGGGACGTTTCACGTGGCTAAAGGTACCTTAGGAATCCCCAAAAGAAATGTAGTACAAATCATCCCCAAGAAAGGAGGCAACACAAAGCATATGAGCAAGCAGTAACTGTGATGTAGTAGCAGGAACTGTGATGTAGTAGTAGAGAAGCATAGACAGTTTGATAACGTAATGAGATGCTCAGTTTGATAATGTAATGAAATGCCCAGGTTTGCGTAGCAGGATACTAATGGTTTGCATTGCGATTAGGGGATCCCCTAAGGAGACAGGGAATGGCAGGACATCCTCCACCTCCATCCAACAGCAGAACCTATCTAAAGAAACTAAGGGACACTACTGTGCTAACCAAGAGTTATGACCTGAGGCAACAGAGGAGAGAAAAAAAACCGTATGAGAAGGAAATCTCTGGGGATCCAAGGCCTAGGTTGCCTTCCCTCCAGGCTTGGGATAGTTTATTTAGTGACAGCTCTGCAGCTGCAATTTGGAAAACCCAATTAAAGGGAGGTGGAAAATATTCCAGTTTGGAGGAAGGCTCTCACGCAAACCCTCTAGCAGGAACGCCGTGGAAGGTTATGAGAAAACTCTGCAACGATACGTGCAACCAAGGTGCAGGAGGACAGCAACGACTGCTGAGGCACTCACCTGGCCTACCCACCCTAAAATCAAACCAGGTGAACCAGAGGTAGTTGTAGGAAGAATGCGGTGAAGGAGCATTGCTAGGGAAACCACTAAAGTCAATGGCTAACCGTTATAGTAGAACACTAGAGCCAAAGGAGGTAACTTTTTCCACCCTTCACCGCTAGTCTTAAATTCTACACCAGGAGCTGCTGTCACATAGCAGGCAACTAAAGCCAAGACTGGGGTGAGGACATTCCCAGCTAAGGGCCCGGTGAGAAGGATCCCACCCCAAGTTGGACTTGCTTGAGATGTGGACTAAATGCAGAGCGAGACCGTTGGCTGCAGGAACCCTGCATCAGAATAGAATGGCTGACATGCCCCAGAAATTGATTAAAACCTAAAAAGCTGGTGAGCTGAATGAGCGTGGTGTGCTGAAATCATAATGAGCATGGAGTGCTGAGACCTTGCAAGGTCAAATGCAGAATTGAGTGCAGCAGAATCACAGAGGCTGAAGCCGAGGGGATGGCAGTAGGCATGAAGCAATGGTTTGTGTAAGCAAGGAGCAATGACTGTGTAAGCAAGTGTGGACCTGCACGTAGGTCAGTAAACAGAGTAGTAATAAGTGGACCTGCACGTAGGTCTGCATAATGTAGGGCAAACAGCACTGAATAATGGGGCAAGCCAGCCAGGCATTGCAAAGCCAAATCTAAGGACAATCTCTGAGGATTTTTGGTGGCGAAGACAGCATTTAGAACAGAAATAATTAGCCACATTGGCCACGACCCCCCCAAACACATCACAGTCCCTGCCGTAGGACAAACAAGGAAGCAATGGAAGGGCCGAGAACCACATGCAGATATTAAAGCTAATTTAATAGCCTCAGCAGGAGCTTTAGCTAACCTCAGAGTAGAACAAGATACAATAGCAATGGGAGTAAATGAAGCAGTAGCAGTAAGTAATTAGGCCTGTGCAGCAGTAGTCAAAACAATTGAGTACATTGAGTTGTAACTACAATAAACAAAATAAAAGGAGGCACAATGCTCTGAAAGCACTGTCACCAGGCAGTGCAATGAGACTGCTGCAATGAGGTAATTAGAACAAGCATGAGTGAGCTGTATAGCTAGGTTCAAAGTAATTCTGAGTCAGGTGAAAGTTTTTTCTTTTTTTTTTTAGTCTTTGATAAATGGGTAAGGCCCACTAGGCACAAGTGCCTGTTTTCCGGGATGACCTGGGAGCACTGGGCTAGTAAGTGACTTGCTTAGAGTCACACAGTATGCAAGTGGAGGTTGTAAGAATCAAACTCAGGTCTGGTCTGTTGGATGTACCAAGATCATTCACACCTCGTTCCTTTAACCTCTGGGCTACACTGCCAGCCCAAGTAATCGAGTATGCAACATGAAGCAGCTATAGTTGAGTTGAAACACACAGATCAGAGCCAGGATATTCAAAGGGGTTGTGCCTGGTGCAACAGAGTTGCACTGGTGTAACCCAGCATTGCGCCCCAGTGGGATATTGAAAAGGCTGCCCAGCGCAGCACCAATCCCGATGCACCGAGGTGTAATGTAATCCTATGCTGCGCAGATGCAGGGGATGTGCCCATGCATATGCAGCTCATCCTGATATTCAGCACGGGATGTGCAGTGCATATGCTGGTGCAACCCCTACCTGTGCCACACACTGGTGCGCAATGTTAAATTGTAAATTATAGGCTCAAATGCTGGCCACCCACAGGTGGGTGGCCATATTGCAAGGTGCACCACACCAGCTGCCAGCCATGGGTGGCCACCCACCCAGCAGGAACACCGTCCATAATCACCCAGACCCCCCTGGTAGTCTAGTGGACCCCCCAAGATGCTCGATCACAGGCTGTTGTACTTATTAAAGAATCACCTGGCTGGCTAGCAGTCCCCCCCATATGCCTGATTGCAGGCTGATGATATTAATATAGAATTACATGGTGGGCTAGCGGTTTCCCCATGCACCCAATTGTGGGCTGTTGAAATTAATAAAGTATCACCTGGCGGGCTAGCTGTCCCCCCCATATGCCCAATCGTGGGCCACTGTGATAATGATGAATCACCTGGTGGTCCAGTGGTACCCCCTCCCACCCACCCACAGAGGGACCCCCGCCACCAGCACCCCCCGCCCTCAGTGGGCGGCAGCACACCTGCACACCACCCAACTGCCCGTAAATGACCAGAGTACAGTATGGTCTGTACGCCTATTGGTCCACAGTGTGGACCAATTTGCTTGCAGACCATACTGTACTACACAGGACCAGATATGTGAATGAATGTGTTCATCACATATCAGGTCCTGTGTAGTACAGTATGGGCTGTAGGCCCATTGGTCCACACTGTGGACCAATAGGCATACAGACCATAGTACACACTGTCATTGGGCAGGTGGCCAGGCAAAGTGCTGGGGGGGGTGCTGCCACCCACCCACCAATGACGGGGGTGCTGGGTGGCTGGGGCCCTGTGGTGGGTGGGGAAGGGGTACCACTGGACCACCAGGTACTTCATCATTATCACAGTGGCCCATGATCGGGTGTATGGAGGGACTGCTAGCCCACCAGGTGATACTTTATTACATTCAACAGCCCATGATTGGGTGTACGGTGGGGTACCGCTAGACCACTAGGTAACACATTACTAATTACAATGGCCCACGATCAGGTGTACAGGAGCGGAGGGGCTGCAATAGCCCACCAGGGTGCCGACCCCTGACGACAGTAGCTTGGCAGGGTGCCAGGTGCATTTCACTGGGACTCAGTGCATCGCATGCAAATGGGGCCATAATGACATCCAAATGGCCCCATTTGTGCCTTGCATATATTATGGCCTCATTTGCATGCCCCAGCTGAATATCGCAGGTGATGCACATAGTGCAACTGCACTTGCGCTGGTGCATCCTGTCCTCCCACTCTGTGTCTTGCGCTGGCATAGTGCCACTGTGCCATGCACAGTATATGCACTGACCTTGCCATATTCAATGGTGCTGAGCCATAGTGCATCACCATTGAATATCACCTGGTCCTGGACCTGGCACAGCCCAGTTGTGCTGCGCCCAGGCTTGTGCCACTGCCCAGCACAGTCTGAATATCTGGCCCCCAGTTTGCAGTTGCAGTACAAGTAATTTGAGAGTTGTGAGTAACTGAAAGCAAGTAGTATGAGCTCTGGAGTAGCAGTATGCTAGGAGCTTAGAAACAAAGCCCCCCCAAAAGTCAAAACCAAAGACACACAAACACAGAAAACAAGGAACAAAAAAACAGGAGGAAGCACACACAGCTGAAGGCAAAATACAAACCAGAAGCAGGAAAATAAACACGAAGCCCAACAGATACAAGCAGGAGCAGCAAGGTGGGGGGGCACAGGCCCCAGCCAGCCAGGGAGGCCCAACCAGCTCAGAGGACAAACCGACAGAGCCTTTGGCTGCAAAGAAAAAATGCTTCACAATGAGGCTGAGAGGAACTGCTTATATAGCTCAGGAAGTGGGAGTGGCTAGCTGCATGGCCACTGGCCTTTCCAAGTACCAAACTATCCAGTGACTCCAACAATCCAGTGACTCTAAGATATATATCTTTATATCTAGATCTACTGTATATATTTATTCATTACAAAACAGCTGTGTTAATGCTTCAGTTAGGGTTCAACTTAAAGCAACAAAAATAGGGAAATATGTTGTTAGGATTTTCAACTCTAACTCCCCAGCCCCTTCAAGCAGCAAAAAGACAAGAACACACAAGCAACCATAGACAGCCATCATCTGATAAGACAAACAATATACAACTGTTTCAAGATAACACAAAAATGCATCCATCATAAGAGTTCAGTGCTTTTGCAGCCATGAGTACACATGGAAACTACAAGACATACACACCCACTTCTGTCTGGAGATAGAAATACAAAGAGTGAGGAGTCTATCTAGCTGAAGAAGTGGAGGGTCATTTGAGCACTGCACTTCTGTATGGTTGCAAATGCAGAAGAATATGGCCTCTGCCCTGCAACAAGTGCCCACTTGTGGCTGCAGGGGCCTGCACTTCTGCAGCTATGAATATGAATCTATGATACCCAAATTACAACACTGCTTTTGACCGCAGAAGCACTTCAGCAAGGCAAGGCAAATTTTATTTGAAAAGAAGCCCATCCCAGAGGCTCTGGGTGCCGTACATATTAAAAGAAATTCCATGTACATACAAATAAATAAATAATTATACACTTATAAACATCAATACACATAATTAAATTTAAAATAATACCCTCAGCAGCAATAATAAACTCAAAGAAAACACAGATCGACATGTACAGCGTAAGACATACACAGCCAGTGATATCCAAATTACAACGCTACTTCTGTCTTCAGAAATGCAGACCCCTGCGGGGTCTGTGCTTCTTCAGTCACAGATCAACATGCACAGTGTAAGAGATACACAGCCAGTTGTGGCTGCAGAAGTGTAGACCCCTTGGGGGCTTACACTTCTACAACTACAAATACACATGCACACTGCAAAACATACACACTCACTTCTGTAATCACACTGTAAGGTTTCTAAACAACACTGATATTGTATGATTCTTTTTAAGTGAAGGATATTGTATGTATATGTTCGAAGGTACCAAAATAGGTGCCACTACATTTATATGTCAGCATGCCTTAGTTGGTAGCACATACACCTCTGAGTCAGAAGGTCATGTGGTTTAGTCCCACACCAGGATTGGGCTCATACCTTAACACTGGCACCTGAGTGCAGTACTAGGGGGACGCTGTACTGTTGGGATGTGTCATCCTTTAGATAAGACATTAAAGCGAGGTCCCTTCTACCCATCTCTGGTGCTGTCCTGGTGGGGGTCCAGGTAGAAATAAAATAACTCAAGACACTTTTTCCAAGAGTAGGGGTATTTTTATTTTAAAAAAACCAAAATGCAAAACAAGCAACTATAATATGTGACTAATACATTAAGAAACTACTACCTCTAAATAATAACACACAACAGAATCAACAAAAAGAAAAAAAAACTAATATTCCAATACCTGTATTCCCAATTATGCTAGCCAATGTATTACACACCATAAATTAGCACACTGGGTCCTCAGCAGACAAACTGATTCCTTTTGGCAAATATTAGTTACTTCATAATGCACTTTGTGGAATACATCTAAGATTCAAAGATCTTGTTGTAAGACCTATTGACATCTGCTTTGCCAAATTACCCATTTGAAACAATACAAAAATATCATATACAGTTTGAGAATTCCATTTATGCCATACAGAAGTTAAATTACCTAGCATCGAGAGGTCAAAGGTAAGAGTATTAAAACAATGTTCTTTCCAATGGGGCTGCTACTAAGGGCCAGAATTGTATAATAAAATAACAGTCAAAAAAACAAACATTTCATTGTTTCAAACAACCTGCACGCTGTGGTTGAGGACATGTCCTTTCCGTCAATGTTTTATGCTTATGATTATTTTTAACATTTAACTTCTCATAGCCACGCATTCACACAGTGTCCCACATTCTGTTTGGATTCTAGATTCTATGGTAGTTTCTAAAATACATTCATAGGGGCACAGGATCCAAGACAGCATGGGTTTACAAAAGGAAGGTCCTGTCAAACTAATCTCATAGATTTCTTTGACTGGGTAACCAGAGTGGTGGACCAAGGGGGGAGCAGTTGATGTCGCCTACCTTGACTTCAGCAAAGCTTTTGACACTGTTCCACATAGAAGATTGATAAATAAGCTAGGTAGGCTCGGGGTGGGTCAGAAGTTGGTCAACTGGGTGGCAAACTGGTTGACTGGCAGAAAACAGAGAGTGGTGGTAAATGGTATACAGTCAGAAGAGATGCAAGTCACAAGTGGGGTACCTCAGGGATCAGTCCTGGGGCCAGTCCTATTCAACATCTTCATTAGTGACCTCGCAGATGGACTAGAGGGTAAGGCTTGTCTGTTTGCAGATGACACCAAGATCTGCAACAGAGTAGATGATCCAGATGGGGTGGGCAGAATGAGAAGAGATCTGGATAAACTAGCAAAAGGTCAGAAGAGTGGCAACTGGGATTTAATGCAAAGAAGTGCAAAATCATGCACATAGGGAAGAGAAACCCTGAAGCCACTTATAGGCTGGGAGGGGAGTTGCTAGCAGTCACAAAGGAAGAAAGAGACTTGGGCATCATCATCACTGATGACCTAAAATCATCCAAGCAGACCTCTAAAGCAGTAGGTAAGGCTAGGGGTGTTAGGGTGTATTAGTAGGGTATCATAAGTCGTAAGAGGGAGGTAATAATCCTCTGTACAAGACATTGGTTAGGCCCCATCTGGAGTACTGGTGCAGTATTGGAGGCCACACCTTCACAAGGACATTAACCAAATTGAGGCAGTCCAGAGAAGGGCAACCAAAATGGTGCAGGGACTGCATCAGAAGACATATGAGGACAGATTAACGGAGCTCAATATGTATACCCTTGAGCAAAGGAGGGAGAGAGGTGATATGATCGAGACATTTAAACACCTTAAGGGCATAAACAAGGTGAAAGAGTCTAACATGTTTAAATATAAGAAAAATAGCAGGACAAGAGGACACAGCATGAGATTAGAGGAGGCCGATTAAGGGGAATGTGAGGAAATTCTTTTTCACAGAAAGGGTGGTAGATGCATGGAATGGCTTACCACAAGAAGTGGTGGCTATGAATACAGTGCAGGGCTTCAAACAGGTATGGGATAGGCATAAGGGAGCAATACAAATGACTATGAATAGATAGGTCACTGACAGAGCAAAGGCCGATGGCACATTTATAAGGTAGAAAAAGAAATGGGCAGACTGGATGGGCCTTGCGGTCCTTATCTGCCGTCAATTGACTCGGGATACTATTATAGTACCACTAGGAAACACAGGTTCTTCAAAAAAGAAACTACACATGACTATGTTTGAATAAAGTTGTTTCCTGTATAAGGATGCAAATTGTGCTATAGTTAATTTCCATTGTTTTAACCTAAAATAACATTCAATAGTATATAGGGGGAATCATTTTTCAAAAAGTAGAGATCCCATCTTTTCCAATGGGGAATCAGTGTCACACACCATTCTGACAACAGGTCAGTCCAAAGCAACAGTACCTGTTGCAGAAGAGGTGTTAAATTAAGCAATAAGGCGCGATAGGGTGTGTGTTATTGTGGGATAACGGCACACCTCCAAATGTGCCATTATCCCTCAATTACACACACTCTGGAATGCCTTATTGTGATTATAAAATGGCTTCCCTGATTTTTTTTATTTTAGGACCAAGTAATGAGGTTCAGCAAGTTAAGCATTTCTGACCTGTTCTGTTGTGCTGGGATAACAACATGGTTGTATACCCCAGTCACAGCACAGTATCTCTCTTACCCATTTTATAATTAAATTAAAAAAAATAGCAGAAAAAAACAGGAGATTAATCATCCCTAAACCACCATCCTTAATACTTATGTAAGTATGACAGCATTTGACAGGGTTCAACCTGCTACCCCACAATAATCTAAAGAAAAAAATACTACTGTATATAGGTGGGTTTGTAATGCTAAAGGGGAAGAAAAACATACACAATAAACAGAAAAATAGGAATAATAAAAGTTTTGATAAGAAATACTCTCTTTTTCTTTGTCATTGACCAGGAGGTACATCTGGCAACAGTCCCTTCTGCCATCTCTGTTCTAGAAATCCATTTGATAGTGTCCATATCCCCATACCCAAAGGTAACAGCTAGCACTTGTATGGTATCCCTGCTTGTGGAAATATTCTGTAAGTCAGGTCCATCCATGGCTCCAGCCTCAAAGCTTTATCTTTGCTCTTATGATAATAATGCCTGTGGCTTCTGAAAGATCTGAAAGTCAAGCCATTGCCCTATTCCCTGATTCTTGATCTTTCACCAACAACACCAGATCATCTGCATATGGTGTTATATTTGCAAGTGGTTGTCCTTGTTTAGTCATCATAGTAGAGATATTTTGTAGTGACACAATGTACCTAAAAACAGAGTCTATACTAAAGACATATAAAAGAGGGCTCAGTGGACATCCCTCCTGTACCACACTTTTTAATTCACTAGAACAAGCCATCCAGCCATTCACCAGTGGTAGTTTTTGTTTTGCTTTGTGGTATGGCATTTGAATCATCTTGATGAAGGCACATGGCAACCCATATATGTCAAGCACTTTCCATAGGTAGCTATGAATTACTGAATCAAAGGCTCATTGTTGGTCCAAAGATACAACATAACCATCCAGGTTACCTCTAATACCCCTTTCTACCATTTATCTGCTATACAATAAATTGTTTTGTATGAATCTCCCTGGTATAGAACAAGCCTGCAGTAGAGCTATTAAATGCTGAGCCACTACTGCCAATCTGTTGCACAAGATTTTGTTAAACACTTTTTGCATCAATATTCAGGAGACTTAAGGGTCTCCATTTAGTAATATTTTTATCCTCCCTTTTTTTATAAATAAAAAATAATGCTCCTTTATTCATGCTAGGACACATGGATCCTGAGTCTAAAAAACAATTAAAAAGTACTGTTAATAACTGAGTGAAAGGGGTTATCAACTTCTTATACAGTTCACTGGATAAACCATCTAGCCCAAGTGCTGTATTGGTAGACAAGGACTGAATTGCCTCCTGTACTCCAGAGGACTGACATCTGCTACCACAGCCTTCTTCTCAATTTCCGTCAGACTTGGGGTTTCAAGAGAATTTAGAAAGTTCCATTGAGACTCCTCTACCGGAGTATTAGTCCCAAACTTTTTGTGAATATGGGCTGCCACAATATCCTGAATATCATTTTGGTCCAACTTTGCATGACCCGGATCATCTTTTAAAGAAGTCATCACTCTGTTTTAAAGTCTATCAGCACAACTCTGAGTAACATATTTTGGTTCTATGAACAAAGATTTAGCTCTGTCATATTGATAGTTACTCATTTGTTTCTTGAGTTTTGAGATCTGTGTAATGGACAGTGACTTAGATAGTTGTGCGCTTAGTGAAAGATAGGTGAGATATTTCTGCTTTTCCACTGATGATGTGTTTTTTGAAGTAAATACCGTATATCCAATTTGGTATCCTCCCACCATCTAGCCACATCATCATACATACAAAGTGCTGTTTACCTAGTTAACATTAAGTCCTGCAATTTCCAAATAATCTTTGTATTTTCCAAGCAGGCCAGATTCATCCTCCAGAATCCAGGTCCAGTACTATGCTTCTGTGTGCTGCCCATGCTCACATTAATAATTCTATGATTTGATGTCTCTAGTGGGATTGTTTCTATATGTAACACCTTTATTTTGGAGGAAAGAAACCAGAAGTCTATGCAAGATGACAGTGAACCCTTAAAAAAGGTGTGCTATGTGTTGTGTTCTGTCCTGACAAGATGTAGGCATCTATTAAGCTTGCCTTCTGGCATATGGCTTTAAGAAAATATGAATCACAAAAAAAAAACTTTTAGTTTCCTGACCCCAATATTTGACCAATAATCTACAATTTAATATAGAATATAATAGAAATATAAAATAAAGAACAGTGTGGGGGGTGTCTCCAAACCAGGAAGCAGAAGGGATTGGTGGCTCAGCTCCTCTGAACCAAATACAATCCCTTTGCTCCAGATAATGCCACCATAGAAAAATGTATTTT
This sequence comes from Neoceratodus forsteri, assembly GCA_016271365.2. Taxonomy (NCBI): domain Eukaryota; kingdom Metazoa; phylum Chordata; order Ceratodontiformes; family Ceratodontidae; genus Neoceratodus; species Neoceratodus forsteri. Next base: position 657,513,192 of record CM028132.1, read on the forward strand.
CAGTACTGTCAAACTTGGAGCCAGGTAAGGGTCCTTCATGGCCTTTGGGGGGCTGCTCTGTAAAAGAGCATGAAAGGTGCTCTTTAAAGAGTTATATTCTACTGACCTTAGTTTGGGTAGCATAGACATGTATCAATCTGAAAGACTGCTCCTGGATTTGTATATCTAGAAGCAGGATCCGACCTACAGAAATTTCCACCAGTCTAGTTACTTTTATATCAGGATTCAGAAAAAGAATCCTTCTTCTGATCTAACTTCTTCCCCCAGAGACCAGAAGGAAAGTTTCAGTGTCCACTCCCTCTGTGCTCATGGTATCGCTCTCAGAGTGTGCAACCTAGTGTCTTGCAAAAATACAATATATTTACACAGGAATATATGAACATATGAAACTGCCAGCAGAAAAAGACCATTAGGTCTACCGAGTCTGCTAATTTTGCAGCTAGCACCCCTACTCTGCAGCTGCCCCTCCCACCCTACCCCGCCATGACCCTCCTTTTTGCCCTATCCCAGCCCCTCTTGAGCATCCCACTGTTTTATAGGCCACCACCTCTGCTAGTAATGCATTCCACTCTGCTACCACTCTTTCTGTAAAGGAATGGCTCCTCATTTCCCTCCTAAATCTTCCACCCTCCAATCTCATTTCATGACCTCGAGTGTCTCTCCCCACCCTTCCCTTGAACAGTCCCTCGGTGCCTGTTCTGTTTATTCCTCTTATGTACAGTACTTGAAGGTCTCAATCATATCCCCCTGTCCCTCCCCTCTTCCAGAGAGTACATGTTCAACTCCCTCAGTCTAACCTCATATGGTAACTTCCCCAGACCCTGGATCATCTTTGTTGCTCTGCATTGCACCCCTTCCAGGAATCTAATGTTCCTTTTTAGGTAAGGGCACCAAAACTGAATGCAGTACTCCAGATGCGGTCTGACCAGTGATTTATATAATGGCAGAATCACATCCCTCCTCCTAGAGGTTATACCCCTTGCAATACAACCCAGCATCTTGTTGACCACTGCTGCTGCTTTCCTACACTGTGCTGAGTTGTTCATTGCTCCCGTAATGAGCACCCCCAGATCTTTCTCCTCCTCAGGCACAGTTAGCTGCACCCCCGATGGTAGCTCCTGTTTGGATTCTTTGCCCCAAAATGCAGCACCTTGCATTTTTTGGCACTGAAACCAAGTTGCCAGGCGTCAGTCCATGTCTCCAGCCTTGTTAGATCTTCCTGCAATCCCTGCCCCCCTTGGTCATCCACCACTGCTCCCATCTTGGTGTCATCTGCAGATAGACTTATCTTGCTATTTATGCCTACTGAGATGTCTACAATAAATACCCCAAATAACACCAGCCCCAGCACTGACCCCTGTGGGACCCTGCTCATCACTGCCCTTGAGGATGATAATTCTCCTCCCATCACCACCCTCTGCTGCTGTCCCTGCAGCCAGTTCTCCACCCATCCCACCAATTTTGCCGCCAGACCCTGTGCCCCTTAACTTACATGCTAGTCTTCCGTGAGGCACCAAGTCGAATGCCTTACTGAAGTCCAGGTACAGGACATCCACTGCATGCCCTTTGTCCATTTACCTAGTCACCCAATCATAGTAGTGTCTCCCTAATTGTTACAAAATCAAAAAGGGAGCCATCCTTTTTTTTAAGATTCTTGATGCTGTTTATATTTGCAGTCAATAATGAAAGACACTCAAACATTAGAAAAAGAGAAAGAAGAAAGAAAAATATATATATTATTTTTTCTTCCCAGATCCCCTTATTTTCCTTTTTTTTTTTTTTGAATTTAGCTAATTGGTCCCCATCGCCTCTTCCCGCCAACAGGCGATGGGGACACATGTGGATTTTTTTATAGATTTTCTCCCAACCCCCCAAGGCCCCAGCACGTGGCCGTGCGAGTGTGTGGAGGCATGCATCACACCCCGTGGTGCCAGCTCGGCCCCTTCCACCTCCCGATGCTTTTTGCCGTCCCCTCTCCACTTGTGCTACCCACTGGACCTCCACCAGGTGGGAGTGGAACTACGAGGGGGGGGCACCAACCCACCCTCACCACCCTCTGGAGAGGAGGGCTGCCTGCCGGCATGCTCAATCCTGCTCTGCCCTCCCCCCCACGCTGGCAACCCGACAACCCAAGGTCTTTCCTGAACTTGGGTCACCGGCATAGTGTGAGGTAAGGCATCCAGTGCCTCAACCCTCAGCGCCACCAGGCCAGTGCTCCTTTTTTTTTTTTGAAGACTGTGCATCAGGTGCTTTTCCCTCACTGTTGGAGGAGGAATCGAGCTGTGATGACAAGATAGAAGAAACATCAGAATCTTCCTCGGTATTTGTCCAATCCCTACTGTCCTTAAAGATTTCCAAAAGTTAAAGAAATACTATCTAGTTTTCAGGTTTGTTTTAATAAGGGTTGACCTTTTTGATGTGCTCTCATTATCATCCTAATGGACTTTGCAGTAGTGGTGGAGGGGGGCAACATCATCTCCAAAACGCTGGGCTGTTGAACTGCACCCCTTTCTCCCTTATTCACTGAAGAATCATCAGGGACATTGCCCATCATTGGGTCAGTAGAATGTGCAGTACTTGATGGTTCATCAGAAGGCTGGTCAGGAGAAGGCTTTTCCATAGAGAACTGTCCAGTAAGGGTTTTTTCCATAGAAGGCTGCTCTGTAGGGGGCTGTTCTGCAGGGGCTGTTTGTCTGACACCTGTTCTGAGGGGGGTCAATCAGTGGGAGGTTGGTCTGGGGGGCAACCATGTGCTACCGCACATGGTGCAGTCCCTGTCATGGTACCTTCCTGCCATGTAGCATCTAAATTAGTGGTCCTCTGTTTGTATGTTGGTGCTTTTTCATGGGCAGTATTGATGCGCAATTGCTTCTCCCTCTGCCACTCCTTCTGGGCCATAGTAATGATATATGTATATTCAGCCTGGTCAATTGTATCAGGGCTATGGGAGGCCCATGGACATATTTTGTGGGTATGCTCCATGTCTTCACACAAATTGCATTTCATGGGGTTCTGACATTGTTGCTTAGTATGTCCTAATTTGGAGCACAATGAACATTTAATTTTATCACAAGCATTATTTAAATGTAAATGAGAACCACATTTGTAACACGCTTTTGACTGTCCAGCATAAAATAGGACTCCACAATCACCCTGCAGAAAAAAAACTGGTTAATGCACTAGATCCCCTGCCATTTGATGTAGAGTCACTTTAAAGTGCCATCCCCCTGTCCAAATATGCTCTGAATTGAATCTAGGTTTAGGCTGGCCTAGTACTATACATCTCTGTTTAAGCCAGTATACAATGTTTGCCACATTTACCCCCTCATTTTTGAAGAATATGAGAATCATTTTAAAACTTAGTTTGATGAGGGGAATCACCATAAAAGGAGTTCAACGTGGGCGAGTTTTAAGCTTGTTGTACTCTTTCCAGAAACATTCAAGATCAACAGGTGTTTTAAAGCTGATCTCAAAGATTGTATCACTGGCAGTGTGTAACAAGGCAAAAATCTCATAGGCAAAATAATGCATACTGTCCATAAACAGCATTCTTGCTACACGAAATCAGTCAGAAAATTCAGACAGGCACCAATGATATTTTAACCATACCACATTTCTTCCCTTTCCAGGTTCAGGGGCATGTTTGCAAAAAATCTGAAAAAAAGTCTAGCAGTAGGCCTTGCTCCTCAGGTAGGGCCCATCATTCCACTGGGCTCTGAAGTCATGGAATGGGGAGGGTTATCTTGGGAAATGAAGTCTGACCTGTCTTTTTCATTGTCTTGCATATCTGTGGGAGGCAGGGAGTTAGGAGCCTCAGGGTGAGTAGCCACATCAGTGGTATCCGTGTTTTGCCTATGCTCAGTTGCTGTGGTGTCCAGAGCAGAGTCATCTTGGCAATGCCTGCAGTTCCATCTCCATATGAACGGTAGGTGTACTCTGGACATCTGTCTTGTTAGGTGTGGCAGTATGTACAGTGGGAGTAGAATAATCCTCACCTTCCAATTCTTTAATCATTTGCAAGACAGTAGTGACAGTGTGAATATCCTCATTTTCATTACTCCCCCCCCCCACACACACATTGCAGCTATCTGTAGAAACAGTACACTGCCCTGCTGGGAGCAAGTTATCAGAATAATTGGCACCCCACCCAGTTTCATCTGCTTTTCTCACCCACCCAGCAGTAAGAAGGGCCTGTTCTATTTACCAGGCTGGGAAAGGAGGTTCCAAAAAAGTTCATTGAAGAGGTCACTTACTGGGAGCTCTGTTTGTATCCATGGCCTGTCTGTCTGGTGTGTGTGGGGGGTGACACCCATGTAGGTCTCATGCACATTCAAAAACTCTCATAGTAGTTCCAAAATTAAAATTATGTGTAGTACCTGAACATTTGTATCCTTGCTGTACAGGAAAAGCAATATGTTGAGTTTTTGGTATAGTTGATGGCTGATGGCTTGTCAATTTCCCCACATCACTACACAGCTGTGCCAGCGGTTCACTTTGAGCTGTTCCACCCAATGTGTCAGCCACTTACAACTGCTTGTTAGATACTGATGTTGCACCTATACTGCCATGCCAAAGTTTTTGATTTTTCCACTACAGCTGCATATTGAGAATTGGTTTCAGCCAGTAACAGAAGTAGGTGAAATAGTTTCTGTTGTAATGCTATTTCCAGCTGGCCAGCTACCGTTTCTGTTTGAAGCTTTATTCCTGAGTCTGTTACCATAGTCACTGCCACATCTTGTTGAACCATAGCTCAGTTCTGTTCAGAAGAACTAACAAACCCATATCCACTCCTGCTATGGCAGGGCTGCTGCTCAGCATGCCCTCCAGTACCACCTCCATACTGTCTGTCTCCCCGTTACTCCAGGCAGGGAGGAGATAGATTCCACCACCTGGGCTGCAGTCATACTCCCCTCTTCTCCAAGATCCACCTTGACTCTCCCACAGGTAGCACCTTGGTCCCCTGCAGGAAGAGCAGAGGAGTCTCCCTGGTGTCCTGGCCAACATGTCCCTTCCCATAAAACTTGCTCATGCAATTATCCAAGGCTGTGTGTGGGTGTTGATGTGTGAACTGGGTGCCACTACAGGTTCAGTCACTTCACTACCAGTCTCAAATTGCTGTAAAGCACTTTGGGATACAAAGTGTATGAAAAGTGCTATATAAATAATTCTTCTTCCTCTTCTTCCTCCTCCTCCTCTTCCTCTACTCCTTCTTCTTCCTGTATGTTGTTTGTCTTACCTGATGATGGCTGTCTGAGCTGGCTTGTGTGTTCCTGTCATTGTGCTGTTTGGGGGGGCTGGGGAGTTAAGGTTGTTAATCCTAGCACCACATGTCTCTGCTTTAGTCGCTTTAAGTTGAACCCTAACTGGTGCGTTAACATCGTTTTTTTTGCAATGAATTTCCTTTCTTTTTGAGATAGTGGAATTATATCATCCATTCATGCAGGTCCCTTTGGGACCTGCCTGAACAGATTCATCTGGCTGAAGAATCACAGGGCCCTCCAGCCCTGCATTTATGAGTGGCTGCAGATACAGATGCATTAGGCCCTCCAGGCTCTGCACCAAGTGAGGGTCCATCTGGCTGCAGAGGGCCCTGCACTTCTGTGTGGTTACAGATGCAGGCATGCAGCACCCTTTAGGCCCTGCACCAAATGTGAAATCCAACAGGCTGGGGAGGCACAGGGTCTGGAGTGCCCTGCACTTCTGTGCAGCTAGTGAAAGTGTTTTTAATAATTGGTGTTACGCACTGCTACCCATCTCTTGTTTTTTATAATTACTGACCAGCATTTTTAGTTTGGTGGAGATTAAAGAAACAGAAAGAGAACAGAAACAGTGTTTGATATTCCAGTTGTTTTTTTTTTTTTTTTTTACTTATTCAATATGTTTGAACAGTTATACAGTAACTTTATTGAGAAATGTATAGTTCAAAACTCATTGTGGTACTTATAGAACAGCTAGGCTCATGTTTTAAACTATACAAATTCAGGGCCCTATCCACAATTGGTGTGGAGTGGCTACATGCGCATATCTGGGGCACATAGCCACTACACACCCACTGTGCCCCTGCATGGCATACATGAAGGGGGCACACAGATCCACTGCATCTGATCCCCCACGTCCACAGACAGCTCCACCCTGGGGAGATTCCAAGGGCATGCCAGCACTACACGGTATTCGCTAACCTGCATAGTGCTGGCCGCATGGGTGCAGAGGGTGGCATAGGATACACCAAGAAGACTATGTCATAACCCACTGTGCACCCCCATAGGCTAAGGTCTGCAGTTGTTGGGGGACCAGGACAAGGCACCCCATGCTGCCCCTGACCGCTGGGCAGCAGGAGGTGTCAAAGGAAGCTGGAAGGGTGGGCATCTGGGAATGTCAGGAGTTTGCAGCACTAGGACTGGATGGTGTCTCGCAGGTCTGGGTGCCTGCAATCAGCATGCACAGCCCGGACCCATGCCACCCTACATGTGGGATACACTATGGGTCCCGGGGGGCATCCCATTGGATGCCCACCTGGGAAGATGACACCTCCCCCAGCTGCCCTGCAGAGTCCTGTACACTGGAGGGGAGGAGCTGTGAGCAGGTGGCTGGCATTGGTGAATGCCGGTATGGGCGCACCTGTCCGCGGGGTACTCCCACCCACTTCATGCATAAAGCCCTCAGTTAGTAATACTTGAGGGGAAAATGGTACAAAAACACTAGCATACTAACATACTAACATACTATTTGCCAGCAGATTAGGCCTTATGGTCTATCAAGTCTGCTCGAACCTAGATCCTTAGTTGGGTGCCGAGACCCTCCCACCCCTTGTGCTCCAGAAACCCCTATCATCCATCCCCACCCCCCCCGGGATAGGCCATCATCTGATACATCCACTTTCTGTGTCTGTCCCACCCTCTCTTAAAGCTCTCCACTGTGGATCTCTGAACCAGCTCACCAGGCAGAGCATTCCAAGGTCCACCACCCTCTCAGTGAAAACCTCCTCCTCTTTCCCCTCACCCTTCCACCTTCCAACTTCAAACCATGCCTCTGGTGATGCCTCCCTGCTTTAGTCTAAAGATCCCTCCATAAGTTTACTTCCTATTTATTCCCTTGAGGTACTTGAAGACCTCAATCATGTCCCCCCTGTCTCTCCTCTCCTCCAATGAAAACAGGCAGAGCTCCTCAAGTCTGTCCTCGTAAGTCAAATCCCCTAGCCTCAGATCATCTTTTTGTTGCCCTCCTCTGTACCCTCTCCAGGAGCTGTATGTCCCTCTTCAGTGTGGTCTCCAGTACTGTACACAGTACTCAAGGTGTGGTCTAACCAGTCCATTGTACAGTGGCAGAATCACTTCCTTGCTCCTAGAGGTGATCCCTCATGCGTGCATCCCAACATCCTGTTTGCCTTGCTAGCTGCTCTCCTGCACTGCTCAGTGTTATTCATACATGTATCCACCATGACCCCTAGGTCTTTTTCCCTGTTGAGGCTTCCAGCACCTCCTCCCAGGGTGTACCTGTGTTTAGGGTTCTCACCAAGATGCAACATCTTGCACTTGGTGATATTGAAATTTAATTTCCATGTGTGAGCCCAGCTTTCCAGGGTGTCTAGGTCCCTTGCAGGGCCAACCTCCCCTCTTCTCCCTCAACTACTGCTCCCATCTTGGAGTCATCCGCGAAGAGACTCATTTCACACCCTATACCATCCCTGATGTCTGATATGTATGCATTAAACAGGATTGGACCCAGGACCGAGCCCTGTGGTACCCCACTACCAACCTCTGTAGGGTTCGAGAGCTCCCCACCATGATTTACGAAATGAATAAAGAAGAATGGAGTCTTTAACAAATTTCATACATTTGACATGTGGGTTTTTCAATTTGAGCACACTTTAGAACTAGGCTTCATTTAGGTGTGTTGGGTTTCCGTGGTGACTGCCAGGGTCAGAGGTGAAGTTTATTTTGTGTCTACATCCTTTTTCTTTTGTGTCTGTACAGTCACCTGCCATATACGGTACTATGCAGAAATTACAAAAACAAGGTACAGTTTTTGTTTTCCACTGCTTGGTGAGCTTTTCTGCCTGAAGTGTTTGGTTGTGAAGGGCACTAATTGTTAGAAATGTGTGGCAGTTGCGCTAGAGGGGTACACAGTGTCAACAGCATGAACTTGATTAACAGCTTGCAATTACACACAACAAGTTTACCTAAAATTTACAACATGGTTATTTATCTGTTTAAAATGCTAGCTAGTAATTATGAGTATCACTATTGAAAACACAATAACCAATGTACAATAGCCAATCAAACCTGGAAAGTACATGTTCAAAGGATTACTGTATATCGCTCACTCTTTACAAGACAAAAGCATAGAGTTGCATTTTTATGTTTGCTTGCACACATGTGCAAGAAACATAGTGCCATCATCCGAGTTTTCCAGAGGTGTGTCAGCCTCTTCCAATTCAGTCAGTGTGTTTGCAGTCGTGGTCACAGTGCGCCAATCACTGCTCCAGCTTTCTATGACAGCTGAAAATACAGTTGAAAGGGAGAGCTCCACTTCAGTGAGCAGAGCCCCCCCTCAACACGCACGCATGCATATTGCGTGCTGACGCACTCCCCCCCCACGCACATACAGTATAGCCAACAGGGTGCCCAATGCCCCGTCGGCTCCACACTGCCCCCAAAACCTTTCCTGGTGCCACGCTGGGAGCCCAACCCAGTGTGGCACACGTCAGATGGCCGACGGGGTGCCCAACTCGTCAGCTCCAGACCCCCAAACAGTTTTATAGCTGCCACGCTGGGAGCCACCCCAGCGTGGCACTAGCCCCTATGGGCCGACGGGGTGCCTAATCCCCACGGGCTCCAGCCTCAAACATCCTTTCTAGCTGCCAGCTGGGAGCCTACCCCAGCGTGGCAAGCGCCCCGCTTTTGTCTTAATAATTGAAAAAACAAAACCTGTAAATTAAAAATGGTTCCTTGCAGTCTCCTGCCCCCACCTGCACCCACCCACTGCGCACCTGCTTCCCCACCCCCACCCCATATTTACCTCTGGAGTCTGGTGCGATGATCTTCGTGGACCGGGAACACGTCTGCACTCTTCAAAGCCGACCGTGAACTGAGGAAATGCTGGTAAATTTGGTGAAAAAATTCCTAAAAATGACTGTTTTACGAGCATGCGTTGCAGAGCTCCTACTCATGCTCGTAAGTTCACAAATTTTCAATATTTCCACTCCGGATTTTCAACATTGCCATTTTACCACACCTCCTTATGAGCAGTACAGCTGTCATTTTTCACATCTCGCCCACAACATGTTTCCGCCCATGTACCGCACAATGGCACAGTCGGTGTGTGAAATCAATGTATGGGACACATTAAGAAAATCACAGTGACACTGGTCATAAGCAGAGGTGTTAAAATGGATATGTCGAAAATTTGAAAAATTCCCAAAATGACTGTTTTAGGAGCGCACGCTGCACAGATCCTATGCACGCTTGGCAAGTTTACTTAATTTGTAATATTTGCACACCAGATTTTCAACAGTGCCATTTTACCGCACTTCCTTATGAGCAGTAATAGCTACCATTTTCAAATCTCACCCAAAATGTGTTTCCGCATTATGTAGCGCACAATGGTACAGTCGGTGTGTAAAACAATGTTTGGGACAGATTAAGAAAATCACAGTGACACTGGTCATGAGCAGAGGTCTTAAATGGCTATGTTGAAAATTTAGTGACAAAACTCCATAAAAATGACTGTGTTACAGTGAGCATCACGCAGTTTCCACGCACTGTAAGTTCATGAATTTGTAATATTTTCAGTCCAGATTTTCACCAGTGGCATTTTTCCACACCTCCTTATGAACAGTATGGCTGTCATTTTCCACAACATGGCCGAAATGTGTTTTCACACTTTCAGCGCAGAAATGTGTGGTCGCTGTGGGAAATCATTGTTCGGGACAGATAAAGAAAATCACACTGACCCTTTTCATGATTGGAGGTCCCAAAATGCCTGTGTTAGCAATCTGCTGTAAAAAAAAATCCCCAAACTAGTTACATTACGAGTGTGCGTTGCACAGTTTCTCTGCACTCGTGACTTCACCAGTTTTTTTAAGATTTTCACATCAGATTTTCAACATTGCCATTTTTTACACCTCCCCATGAACAGTACCGATGTCATTTTTCACATCCTGTTCAGAATGTGTTTTTGCACCTGTGGTGTCAAATGCAGTAGTCGCTGTGCAAAAGCAGTTTTCGGCTAACAAACTGATATTGCCACTGTTCATGAGGTGGGGGTCACAAAAAAACATGTTGAAAATTTGGAGTGAAAATACCAACGAATGCCTGAGGCGTTAGGGTTTCCAACCATAACGCCCCACCCTGTAGAGAATGACAGGCATCAGGGGTGTGACTTGGGATTCTTGCCTGTAATGCTCATACCATTCCACCCCCACCCACACCCTGCAGCCAGTGAGAGGCATCAAGGTGTGCCTCAGACTCTTCAGGCCCAAACGTTACCCTATTCTCCTACACCACACCCATCTCACAGTATTTTCTGATGGAATGGGGTGCGCATAAGGGCCAAAGACCCCAAGGCACACTGTGACACTTGTCAGTGTCTGCAGGGTGGGTGTGGTGAAATGGCTTGGTCGTTATGCCTGACGCACCCAAAGGCACACCCCAATGCCTGTCACTCTCTGCAGGGTGGTGGTGGGGTTGGCTTCAGTTCAATACTTCGCTGCTATTCCTATTATGCAGCTCTGTAACTTCTACACTACCAATGCCAATGCCAGCAAGCAAACATTCGGCATTGACAAATGCTTGTTAGAGCTGTCTAGGAACTCACAAAGGCCCCAGCTACAGTTTCCTAGCTTAATTGTACCTTTCAAGCCATTGGTGTTTTTTCTGAATATTTAGTGAAAATTCTCTGTTAGAGATAAGGAACACATCAAGGGTTATAAATTGTTACTTTCCACCGCATATATTTTAAACTGCCAAAAGGTATTCTACTGGGGTTTGAAAAGGTTAGGTTTGTGCTCAATAGTTCATATTCATGTCTATCATAATTTGTGATTTCCAAGAGTTTAAAGTCAATTAGTTTATCCTGCAGTTGTAAGTGTTACTACCAACTGACAATTATCCTTCTAAAATACTGCAGATGGTGCATAACAGCCAAAGAAACAGGGAAAACCACCAGTAGAAGAAGGCCTTACAGTCTATCTAGTCTGCCCCATGATATGTGCATGCCCTCTAGGGGTTCATCCCTATCCTCTCCCCCTCCCTGACCTCCCCTGCTTACTTAACCATCCCCTTGTGCCTGTCCAACCCTTACTTGAAGCTTTCCACCATATTTGCAGTGACTAAGAGCATCAGGCAGCTTGTTCCACATCTCTCCCACCTTCTCCATACAATAGTACTTCCTAATGTCCATCTTGAGCTTACCGTTCCCCCATCAGTTTTCTGCTGTTTCCTCTAGCTTATAATATAGTAATTAGGTAATAAGGTTACTACTGGCTTTGAACAACTCACGTGTGTCTACCTTGTTGATAACCCTCATGTACTTAAATGTTTCAATCATGCCTCCCCTTATGGTCTAAAATGAGTACTTGTCGAGGCTCTCCCAGATCTGCTGATATTTGCTGCACTGTTGACCTTGTGTCATCTTGAGTGCCCACATCTTCACCAATTCTAGTCTGCTTATGTCCTTTTTTAGGTGATGGTTCCAAAATTACATGCAATACTCTAGGTCAGGGGTGTCCAACCCATAGCTCACGAGCCACATGTTGCTTGTGAAGCAATTTGATGTGGCTCATGAGAGCCCATTGAAGACACAGGCTTAATTAAGTAATTTGTCAATCATGCATCAATTACACATCACAGTTTCTGGTCACACTTTTGATGCTTATCTGCTGCACACGTTATTTTGGCAGGGAAGATGAGCAGCAGCTGCTTTTGCATACAGATTGTGACTTTCAATCAGCTACTGCTCTGCAGTGTTTCACAGAATGCCTCTGATGTTCATCCTGCTGCACAAATTATTTCTCCTGTATGTCATCAGCCCCAAACAATATTTTCTATTGAACCAGTTTATTTCTATTTTATACATGCTGATACACACCTCTTTTTACCACCTGAAGAATATCGCCCGGATAAAACATCCGGTCCTGCCCGATGATCTTCCAACTTTGGTCCACACCTTCATGACCTCCCACTTTGACTACTGCAAAGCCCTCTACCTGGGGCCTCTGGGGGTTGATATCTGCTGCTTATAGCTGGTGCAGATTGCGGCAGCCAGCTACTTACTGGCTCTTCAAGATCCTGCGATATCATGCCAGTGCTCCAAGGACTGCACTGGCTGCCAGTACGGTGCTGGATCACCTTTAAGGTCAGGTTACTGACCTATAAAGCCCTACACTGGCAAGGACCTTAGTACTTGCAAGATCTCCTTTGTCCCTACCACCCACCACACTCCTCCGATGAGGGATTCCTAGAGGTTCCCAGGGTTCGACTCAATACCTCCAGGGCCCATTCTTTTGCTTTTGTGGCCCCTACCCTGTAGAACTCTACCTCATTGGGTGAGAGAGACTGCCTGATCATCCAGAGTTTTAAGATCACACTTAAGATGCAGTTATTCAGTTTGGCCTTCTCTGATTAGTTTTGATCTGTTGAGATGGTTTTAAGTTATTGTGACCATCTGATTATTTATGATGACCACTTAAAGCTTTTCTGAATTTTTTTTTAGATCGGATGATATTGGTTTTTAAATATTGGTACAGTATAGTTTTTAATTTTATCTGTTTGTGTTAAAGTTTTGTGTCAAGTTGTACAAGCACTTTGAACAATTTGGAATTGTGCTTTTTATAAATAAAATTAGATTTGATTTGATATCACAGCAAGTAAGGTAAGCAGCAGCAGCAGCAATGGAGTACTGGACAGGAAACAGGATTGAGAGAGCATTGTCTTGCATGAGTCGTCACTTTGTAAATTAGCTGCTTTTGTATACAAACTGTATGTTAATGAAAAGAAGAAACAGTTGGGTATATTAAAGTATCAAAATGGTTTTCTTTCTCCTTTGAGGTTGATGTGTACCTTCTCTTTTGCAAAGGGGGGAAGCTTTCTGTCTTTTTTTAGTTGTTGTTGCACTCAACATAGATAAACAAGAAAGAGAATTACAGGAAGACTGCGGAAAATGCCCTGAATAATTATTTTAAAAATACAGCAATTTTTCAAAAATACAATAATTTAATAAATACAGGTATTCACTATTGACTATTGTTTAAGACTGTTATTATTTTAACTCCTAAATATGGTATGGTATGGGCCTCACATTGTTATGGATCATGTCTTTTTAAGAAATTTAAAAGTGTCTCACATTCAGGAAAAAGGCTGGACAAACCTGCACTAGGCACACTATCACCAGGGTCCTGTACAGGAACAAGATGACCTCCTTCCTCCTGCTGCTGAACCACCTACCTATGCAGCTCAGCATTCTTTTTTTTTTTTATTGGTACATTTTTTCCACTCCTCCGTGGATCTGACAGGGGCTATGACCCATCCCTTGGAAGGGTACGTCCTCCAGCCCCTGATCACTCTGCACAGCCACCCCCAGAGTTCCCCAATGGACCCCCCCCCGCAGCAAGGTGAGGAGCACCAAAGGAGTAGTAATCCAGAATTGGGGGCAGCCCCACAGGCGTGACTGGGTCATCACTGGTTCAACCAGGTCCCATTTTTCTCTCCATTTTCACCCATACCCTACACCAGTGCAATGGGTGGGGAGGCTGTTTCCACCTCCACAGAGGCAGACAATCACCCTAGACATGGGCCAACCCCTTGTGTGACTATACATTTTGTGCCGACACCAAGCTACCACTGGGTGTCAGCCAACAGTGCACAGTGCTACCCCCCCCAAGGAAGGACAGCAGTCCTCCACATACTCAATCCTTTCTCCCGTAGCTGACCCCTGAGGACCCAAGTCTGTTCCCGAACCCGGGTCGTGGAATGGCACAAGGCATCTTAGCATTCTGTTCAATATCTCTATTATTTTACTACACTGTGCTAATGTTTTAAGTTTGTTTGAAATCATACACACCCCTGGTCCTTTTCCTCCTCACTTGCCTTGACTGTCACTTCCCCAGCCTGTACTCCACCCCTGGCTTTTTGCTTCCCAGATGCATGACTTTGCATTTTTTGACACTGAAACCCAGCTGCCTGATTTTGGACTACTCAAGCCTCTCCAGTTACTCCCTCACATCTCTGATTCCATCCTCTTAGTCACCCTGCCACTGAACTTGGAGTCATCAATAAATAGACATATTTTACCCTTATGGGAAAATTGGGACCTTCGGTTAGGGTAAAAAAAAAAACAAGAGTTAGTATGCTAGACTGAGTTGGGGGAAGGGAACTGTTATTATCTTTGCAGTTAGCTGGGTGAGGAAAAGAGCTGTAAATTGGAGTGTGTGGCTGAAGCAGAAGTAAGCCAGGTGTCTGCATTTAGACTTCCCTGTAGTTATCTTTTGCCCTCCCACCCTTAGCCAGTTCCACTTTTATAGGCACTTGATTTGACTGACAACAGAAACTTCCTGTTTGGGAGCAGGAAGGGAGGGATCACCAAGGCACATAAGACTCACCATCCTTGAAGGAAAAGAGTATCTCTCCCTTCCCCCAGCAGCTGGAAGTCAGACTCTGAGCAAGGAAGAAGGAGACTACTAAAGCACATAAACACGTGACTCAGAGGAGGAAGGTAGGGAGAGAAAATGGGAGAGGTAAGAATAAGGGAAAAAAGTAGGTAGCTCTAAAGGGGGGTTGTGCAAATAGTGCTTCTGGGAGAGTTAGCCTTAGGTTAACTATTGGATCAAGTAAATTTTTAAGGGTTGGCAGCACTAAAGGGTATGTGTGCAGCAGAGACTACTGCGCGAGTGCAGTAGCGCAAGCATGAGTGGTGCAAGCACTACTCAGCAGAGAAAAAAAGACCTCTGTAGTGTTTACTTTTATGTTTGGGTTAGATATAAAAAATAAGTATATAGATAACATTTTAAAGTGCTAATATTAACCTGAATAGCAACAAGGCTATTTAGTGAGTATTTACCTAAACTTATAAACTTGAGAAGATGTTTTCAAATATGTTGAAGTTAATGGTAGGCCTAACTGTTGCAATATATTTATACACCCCAACTCAAACCAGCAGACCTTCAGAGGGCATGTGTGTATATCAGAATGCTGGAACGATTGGCCAAAAATGTTATAAAGAAAGGGACAGCTACAAGAAAAGAAATTCATATAATTTGATTAAAATGAGACTACAAAAAGTCTCTTTTGTATTTTATCCTTACAGAAACTTGGAAGCTAAACATGTGCCCTGGATGTCTCTGGTGCTATGTAGAGATGTTGAACTGAACCTACTGTAGGTCCTGAGGGAAGTTCCATTAAACTTGTACATGACAATGCAAGAAGTTTGATAAATAAAATAGACTCTTTCAGGACCTAGGTTTCTGATGAAAATCCAGATGCCATAGTTTTGACAGAAACTTGGCTCCATAAGGGGATACAATAAGTAGAAACTTGAGCTAGACAGCTACTATTACCATAGGCAGGATAGAGAGTCAAGAGGAGATGGAATTTTAATTTATTTAAAACATGTGCTAGGCCACTCTGAGATCTTGTATTCTGGAAAAATGGAGGATATTGAGTGCCTATTAGTTTATTTAAAGTTACAAAATTTGGTAATATGAGCTGTCTATTCACCACCAAAAGTGAAAATGTGTTATTTTGACAGTTTTTGTCACATGTTAGCAGATCATATAGGTCATAGGAAAGCAATCCTTATGGGAGACTTTAATGCTGCATGGGGGGTCTTGAGGGCCAAAATTAGACAATCTCATGCAGAGTTTAAACTTAACTCAAGTAATTCACTTCTTTACTAGAAAGAGTACCTTAAATAGTGATGGTAACATACCGGATTTAATTTTTGTTACCTTGGATTTGAAGGTAAGTGAAGTGAGTGTTTGTTGTCCAAACTTAGGTGACCACAACATCATTCAGAGTGGTATAAATCTGGAGCAAGTAAATAATTCTATTCCCAAACAGGCAAATAAATATAGGAGAAGCTATACTAAATTCAATAACCAACTGTTTAGGGATTATTTGGCAAAGATGCCATGGCATAGGATGTTTCTTATACCTGATTTGAACATGGCAGTGGAAGAATTCACTGACATGTTCTTAGAAGTTTTTAATAAGTTTGCACCTTTAAAAAAGATGAAACATAAATGAAGATGTTTGCCTTGGGTTGGATTAAAAATAAAAAAATTAAGAACAAAAAAGAAACAGCTTTGGAAAAAAGTTAACAAATCATTGGATCCTGAACTATGGACAAGTTATAAACATTTAAGAAATAGGGGGTCAGATATTCAAACAATTGCACCCAGCGCAAAACCATAGCGCTGGAATAGCGCTGGAATAGCGCGAGGCTGCAATATTCAGAAGCCTTAATAGCGCCGGCGCTGTGTGATAGCGCCAACGCTAAAAGTAAATGTATGCTGAGGCGGGAGTGGCCATGAATGCCAGCTGCGCAGCATATTCAAATGTATAGCGCAGCACTACAGGCATTAGCGTGACCTGTAGCGCAGCACTAAACACCGCCGACAAAAAGCTGGCGGTAATGTGGCAGTGCCCCCCAGCATGATCCCCAAGCCCCACAGCCAGGGCATGTAATGAAATTACCTGGTGTTCTAGTGGCTCCCCCATCCCCCAAGCACGATCCCCGACCCAGTAGCTGCCGTATTCAGTCAATATCCCTGGTGTTCTAGTGGTCCCCACCCCCCAAGCACGATCCCCGACCTAGTAGCCACCGTATCTATAGATATTCCCTGGTGTTCTAGTGGTCCCCTCACCCCCCAAGCACGATCCCCGACCCAGTAGCCGCTGTATTCAGTCAATATCCCTGGTGTTCTAGTGGACCCCACCCCCAAGCACGATCCCGACCCAGTAGCTGCCGTATTCAGTCAATATCCTGGTGTTCTAGTGGCCCCCCACCCCAAGCATGATCCCGATGCCAGCTAGTCCCAAAAAGAGCAATACCTGGTGGTCTAGTGGTCCCCCTGCCCCGCCCCCAGAAGTGCACGCCGTCCTCCCGGACTCAGTCTGAGATCCGGCGCGGCGGCGGCTCAGCCCTCCTCTCACCACCATGGCCAGCCGCTGACTGCGGTATGCATGAGTGCTAGCTCTTCTGCAAAACTGTCTCTGAGCTCTTTGGGAGTCCAAGGTGCCAGAGGACATGCTGCCTGTGCTGAGGTTGGACACAGCACAGCTGCCAGAGCCCAGGGACAATAGAGTGGGTCTCATGCACGCTGGCCACATAGGGTGCACGGTTGGGGGCTAGTGTCCCATGCTGGACTTGCATGATCTGAACAAGGTGATGTGGAAGCCCACATTTCAGATGGTCACTCTGAACCAGATCATTCATTCTCTGGAGCTGGTGATGTGGTTCTGCTCCCTGGATCCCCAGGATGTTCTTCCACTTCCCAGTTTGTCCATCCCACCCCGGTACCTCTGGTTCCAGGCAGAGTGGTGTTCTACCAGTTCTGTGTCATCCTTTTGCTTCTTGTCTACGCTTTGGGTCCCATCACGTGCATGGCAGTGTTGGCCTTCCTGTGGCATAGGACTGTTGGTCTGTCCTTACCTGGATAACTGGCTGCTAACTGGTTCCTCCAAGAATGCTGTGGAATAATCCAGGGATCTTGCCCATCATACCTATTGAGATTTTGCCTTTCTGGTCAAGTTGGCAAGTCTGAGCTTGTCCCTCGCAGATGATGAAGTTCATCAGGGCAGAACTCTACTACCTCTGGACCAAAGCCTGACTCCTGTCAGACAGATCTTATTTCCTTTGCGAATTTATTTCTGGTTGAGTGCTCACACCCAGCCTGGGATTTCTTGTGGCTGCTGGGGCTTATGGCAGCTTCTGTTAATGTGATCCATTGGGCCCTCTGGCAGATGCACCTCTTGCAATCACAGTTGGACCAGCAGTGGTCCCAGTGCTTAGGTAGTCTGGATCAGTCAGTCTTGGTGACTCCAGCTGATGACAGATGCCACCAGTGGTCACTCTGTCCCCAGAATTTGGAAGAAGGAATCCCATTCATCTTCCCAGGGCTGTTTATCATGCTTACAGCTACGTGCCAATGGTGGAAGCTGTCACCTAGGAGACCACAGGGCCCACAGGTTCTGGTCACCCCAGGAATCCCATTAATCTGCTGAAGTTCCGTGCAGTATGTCTGGCTCTGGCAAGAGTGGTCCCTGAATCAGGAGGTGGTAGACCGGCTGTTCTACGTCTGCCCTCACACTCCAGGACACTGCAAGGGATGCATTCTCTTAACTGTGGATCCCAAGCCTCCCTTATGCCTTCCCTCCCTTCCCCTTGGTTCACAAAGTAGTGCTCAAGGCCCAGGATGACAAGTTGCAGATGATCTTGGTAGCACCAGACTGGCCCATGCAGTTCTGATATCCTTAGAGCAGACTAGGTGGGCCAAGAGGTCCTTTTCTGCCGACAGCATTTATGTTTCTATGTTACCATGTTCTGCCTGAACAGGCAGTGCAGGACACACTTCTTTCCATTGTGTCTGGAGGCTTTCTGCACCTGGACCCCTATGTGCAGCCTACAAGCAGATCTTCTGGCATTTCATGTCACTAGAGAGCAACCAGCCAGCTAATGCACTCGTCCAGGTCAGAGAGACATCATGAGTGGTCCCTGAATCAGGAGGTGGTGCACCGCCTATTTTGAAGCACATCTCAATGAAGAAACTACCCACTTACCTGTTTAATGTTTTACAGTTTTTTCCATATCTGAGTTCATAATCAATCAAAGATCAAAGGTCAGTGTTTTGTGGTGTCCGTTCCCACCATTTAATCAGGACCAAGGTTCTTGTCTGAAGCCACTGGTTGCTATCTGACCTTTTTACTCCCTGCCTCCTAGCTTTCCTGTTTATGCGGTGGTGGGAACTGACACTACAAAACATTGAATTCTGACCTTTGGTTGATTATTAACTTGGAGATATGGAATAAACTATAAAACCTTAATGGGTTGAGTCTCTATTGAACTGGGCTTTAGATTTTTTAAGGTGTAAGGAGTGGATCCCTCCCTGTGATCTGTTTTATGTTTCAGGCGCTTGGTTGGCCATACTGCTATGAAGTGTGTTTACTGTTGTGGTTTGCAGACCACATGTTCTCTCCCAGTGGGGTACTGTTCAGGTGGATCTGTTTTCCTCGTGTGAGAACAGAAAACTGAAGCTGTTTTGCATCTGCCCCCCCCCCCACTTTGGGTGAAGCGATGCATTCTGTTATTTATTTATTTACGAGATTTACCAGGCAGGCATACTGAGTGGGGGACCACTCGTTTTCAGATGCGACTTAGGGAGTTACAGGGTACATCAGAACAGGTATTTACAAAGATATAAAATTGGTGCAGAGTATTTACAAGCAGAGAACATTTGGGTACAAAGGTATTTACAATAATTAACTTAGGTACAAATACGACAAAGCAGAGATCATGCAGGTACTCAGGCATGTCTTGAGCTTACGGCTTAGGCACAGGAAGCGAGCAAGTCAGCAAAGGCTTAGAGCATTTCAAAGCCCTGTGGTGCTACAGGTGAGAAGTAAATCATGCATCACTAGCGGGTACATGAGTTTATAGTTCAGGGTTGGTGGTAACAGTTGCATGTGTCTAAGAAATGAGCATGGAGAAGCGTTGGTTAGAGGTGAGCCTGATGTCTACAGGTAGATCATTCCAAAGTTTGGGCAAGCGACATTTGAAAGCTGATTGACCCTTGGATGTATGCATGAATGGACTTGGAGAAGCCTGGAGTCATAGCTTCTGAGTGAGTAGACCGGGAAGGTTGGGCCAATAAGGCAGCGCTGAGGTGGGGGTGTGGACCAGAATTTAGCTATGACACTGGAGCAGTGGATCAGTCTGCAGGCGTGAGCGAGTGTAGGGCTAGGGAGCTGTATAGGTCACAGTGATGGGTCGTTGGGGGCAGCCCAAGATGAAACGACAGAAGGAATGAAAGAGGGTGTCCAGGCTGGCCAGGTAGGATGAGGGTGCTGCGCCATAAACCATGTTGCCGTAGTCAAGTATAGGGAGTGGTGGAGACATCTCAAAAGTAATAGACTTACAAATCCTGTGTGTTATAAGTGGAAGAGTCTTACTCTGGTGTCAAGGGAAGGAGCATCATACCCTTGCATGCTCAGTGGCTATGATTCTTAACTAGATCGGGCCCCTGTCTCGATCAGGACTGTGAGCCACCCCTCTGAAGGAGCACCTGGCAGCCATCTCTTCTTATTGTGCACATGCTGGAATGTCTGTGGTTTAATAGGAGAAAGTGGTTGGGCACATTTCAATGGCCTAGATCTCCTCTCCTCCAATTCACAAACCATGCTTCCATGTGGACCCACTGCTGGTCTGGCAGTGCTCATAGGTGAGCCATTGGAACCGATGCACAAGTGTGAGATGTCACACTTGTTGTGGAAGACCACTTTCTTTGGTGACCATTACTTATGTGGAGACAATCAAGGTGGACATATAGCCTTCTTTGTCTAACATACCAAACAAGTAATTATATCAGCCAGCAGGATGAGTACTCTTGTGCTTCTGATGCAGCCTCCCTACCTGGTCTTCCACAAGGACAAGGTAGTCCAATCTAATCGCGAAATTTCCTCTGGCTGTGTTGGAGTTTCACTTTTAAGTAGATGATTTACCTCCCGTGTACTTTCTCCAATCCGCCTCTGACACCGGTTACGATAAACTCCACACCTTGAACCTATGAAGGGTGCGGTCCTGCTATAAGAAGCGATGGCTTTGAGTTCATGGAGAGGCTCGCCAACTGTTTGTCACCTTTGCTGAAGCAAACTGGTTGCAAAGCAGACAGTTGCCAGGTAATTCCATATCCTGCATTGACCTTTACTACAAGTTCTCTCTAATCCAGAGGGTCCTCTTGAAATTGCAGGCCGAGGGGGCACGCATGATTCTGGTTGCCCCACTATGGCCCCATCAGATTTGGTTCCCACTAGTTCAGCAGCTAATGTTGGAACTTCTGATTCAGCTGCCCCGGAGCTCGCATTTGCTGTCTCAAAACCAGGGCAGGTTGGTCCATCCAGATCTCAAGTCCCTGCACTTTTATACATGGCTCCTGCAGACATAGTAAATTCTAGGTATGGGGTCTTTCAGGAGGTGGCGGACGGTCTAGTATCGTCGAGAAAGCCCTCTACTAGATCCACTTACGCTATAAAGTGGAAACTTTTTTGCCTTTGGGCTTCTTCCCGTCCCTTAGACCCACTTACCTGTCCAGTGAATTCAGTTTTGCAGTATCTCCTCTCCTTATTAAGACCAGGCTTGAGCTCTCCTCCATCAAGGTGCACTTGTCGACAGTCTCTGCCTACAGTGCGTTGGTGGAGGGCAAAACCGTAGCTAAGCTGGACGTGTTCTGTACTTTAAGGGGCATTCTGCTCATAAAGCCTCGCATTAGAGAGCCAATAATCCCCTGGGATCTCCTCTTTGTGCTAGAGAAGCTCCCCCACCACCACCACCACCACCACCGGAACCAGTTGCATGTTGTGAGCTACATTTCCTTTCTTGTAAGGTTTCCTTTTTGGTAGCTGTTACTTCAGCTCGGAGGTTTCTGAGCTTCAGACCCTGATGTAAGGAGCCTTATTTAATTTTTCACAGCGAAAGTGTGTCCCTTAGAACAATTCCTAAGTTTCTTCCAAAAGTGGTTTCAGAGTTGACTTTGAATCAGTCTATCAACCTTCCAGTTTATCACCCTAATCTTTCTAACAGAGGGGTAGCTCTCCTGCACCCTTTTGATGTCCATAGGGCGCTGAGGTATTCTCTTCAGTGTACAGCTTCTCATCACAAATCGGAGCAGCTTTTTGTGGTCTTTGCGCCTCAACACCTGAACAAGCTGGTATCTAAACAGAATATCTCGAGGTGGTTGGTCCACTGTATAGTCTGTTATGACAAACATAACAAACCTCTCCCAGGTACTGTCAGAAGTCATTCTACCAGAGGAAAGGCTACCTCCTTTGCCTCTTTGGAAAATGTCTCTATAGACATCTGCGCAGCGGCTACATGGAGTTCAGTGCACACCTTTGTCAGGCACTACATCCTAGATATTGCTTCCTCCAAGGTTTGCTCTCTTAATGTGCCTACCCTTATCCTTTGTAGGCTGTTTTGTCATCCTCCTCCCAGCGTGGATCACCTCTTCTGGCAGGACTGCTTGGGACTCAGTCCCTAATGGTAACAGCCTGCTGCAAGAGCTCACACTCAAGTAAGATAGTACAGTTACGTAAGAACTTACCGTAACAGTAGATCTTTGAGAGGAGCTTTTGCAGCAGGCGTTGCTTTCCTGACCTCCTTCCCCCCTGGAGAGTTTCAGCATCAGATGGTCATGCTTCACCTGGTCCACCTGTCGGATCGTGTTCACAGGTCTTTGGTGGGTGAACTGAGGTGGAGCTGGAGACCGCCCCCTTTTGTACCATGGCTGATGGGGTGGGACCAACTGGGGGTGGGCCCTGCTGGGTACTGCTATCTAAGAGTTTTCTGGTGGGTTCTGTAGCCTGTGGCGTTAGTCCTAATGGTAATAGCCTGCTGCAAGAGCTCCTCTCGAAGATCTACTATTACAGTAAGTTCTTATGTAACTTTATTTTGTGTGAGTGAGCCTGTCTCTGAGTAGCATCGTAGTCTCACAAATACAGTATGCTTTCTTTTACGCTTCAGTGAAGTGAGAGCATGAGAAGAAAATGCCATAACCCGCTACCCAGCGTTATAGAATTCAATGGTTATTACAATGTTTTCAGGAGTAGCTATCCAGTCATTATGTGGTGGGTCATCAGTTATTTTATATTTCTCTCTTGCCCAGTCGCCTTTTCTAATTTGGTGACATTACTACTGTGTTATCTTTTTTTTTGTACTTGGGGAACTAAAACTGAATATAGTGTCCCAGGTAGGGCATAACTGGGGTCTTACACAAGAGAAGAATAACCTTTATAGATCACGCGCACACAAAAACACACACAGCTAATCCTGTTTGCTCTCTCTAGCACTGCAGAGCACTCTGGTTCCCATGCTTCAGTTTGTCAGCTAGTTACCCTTGGGTCATTTTCCTTTATCCTGATAATATAAAAATATAAGATAAAACATAGGGTATACAGTAGGTACATATTTTAACATAGAAACAGAATTTGATGGCAGATGAGGACCGCTTGGCCTGCCCAGTCTGCCCATTTCCCTACCTAATGGATGAGCTGCAGAGCCTAGTTAACCAGCAGCCTACTTCTTTCTACCCCCACCCCCTAGAATTGCCTTATGACTGTCTCATGCATGCTTGAATTCAACCACTGTTTTTGACTCTACAACCTCCTCCGGAAGGCCATTCCATGCATCCACCACCCTGTCTGTGAAAAAATACTTCCTTATATTACCTCTGAGCCGCCCCCATCTGCCCCCTTGGTCTTGCACACCTTTTTTTTTTGAAAGATGCTACCCTCTTGGACTTTGTTGATTCCCTTGAGGTACTTGAACGTTTCTGTCATGTTCCCCCCCCCCCCTTTCCTCGAGACTATACATATTAAGCTCCTTTAGTCTCTCTTCATATGTCTTCCGGTGCAGACCCTGCACCATTTTAGTGCCCTCCTCTGGACAGCTTCCATCTTGTCTATGTCCTTGCGGAGACTGGGTCTCAGAACTGCATACAGTACTCAGATGGGGTCTCGCCAGCTGTCTGTACAGAGGGATAACAACTTCCTGTTTTCTACTGGTGATGCCTCTCCTACGCATCTTAGTATCCCCCAGCCCTCCTTACTGCCCTCTCACATTGCTTGCCCACCTTTAAGTCATCTGATATGACTACCCCAGGTCCCTTTCCATTTTTGTTATTGTTAGTATCTCACCCCCATTGTGTACTCTTCCCTGGGTTTTGTTTCCCAGGTGCATTACTGCACTTCTTAGCATTGAATCTAAGCTGCCATTTTGTTCTTAGTCCCAAAGTGCAGCAACACACCTGCACATTAAACCATAGCTCCTCACTTACAGCCAAGTCTTTACACAAATGCACCTGAAACTCAGCACCCCCATCGTCTCTGTTAACCAAACTTGACTAGCTTGGTTTCATCAGCAGATGTGAACTGACTGCTGGTAATGCCAGCCGCCAGATAATTAGAATTTTAACAGTGGTCCAAACACAGTTGTCGTGAGGGACCCCATATGTGACTGCTTTCCATCTTTAGTACTACCCTTCTATCTTAGCCCTCTGATTTCTGTTAGACAATTTGTCGTCAACCTCCCACTAGCATTAACCTCATACCCCATCATTCTCCTACAGTCTCCCATGTGGCCCATGTCACGAGCCTTAATTAAGTCCAGATAGATGTCCACCACCCTACACCTAACAACCTCCCTGGTTACCACCTCAAACAAGGTAATCCGGTCTGGCAGGAACTACTTTTTGTACAGCTGAGATGCCTGTCTGAGAACAATTTCTTCTTCTCCATACACTTATCAAATCCTTAATGTCAGTCCCTGTATCCTACTTTAAACTTGATGTGAGGTTTGCAGGTTTATAATTCCCCAACATAGTTTCTGCTGCTGTTATAAAGAGTGGATAGCATATGTTATTTTCCAAACTTCAGAACCACTCCAAGGAGCCTTGAAAATATCAGGAACTGGTTCAACTACAACCCTTTCAACTCCACAGTCACCTTAAAGTGGATGTGGTCCAGTCACTGAAATTTACGACTTCACTCTTTCCAGGTACTTACCCATAAGTTTGGGTGTGATCCATGCTGTATCTTGTATGACCTGGCCACTCCTTGCTCCCATCTGCTAGCCTAGCGAGTGTCCTTCTGATAAAATCCTACTCGCAGAGTAGTAATTCAGTGCTAATTCCAGCTGGAAAATTTTAATTCTAAAACGTGGATTCAGTTCACTATTCACACTGTGGTAGTTTTTCTGGAGACAGCTGAGTCAACAGAATGTCAAGCTAAGCTCCTTCCACCAAGGTGGTATCCTCCAGATCCACCCCTTATATCAGATCTTTCTGCTGGAAGAGACAAGTCTTGTTGGTGGCTCTGCATATGTAGTAGGATTTTCTGATTCAAGTGCTTTCTATGGCGATTTTCAATTTCAGCTTTATCTCTGGACTGTTTGTCACTCCTAAGTCTTCGGTTATACTCCATCAATGAAAGAACACAGTGGAATGGCAGAAAGCCAACTCGGGTTCTGTCAGGTACAGACAGATGTCAGCCATAGACCCACATGGCATGTGCATCTGTTGCCTGGGAGAGGACAATGATGTCGAACTGCTCCAAATGTGCTGTGCTGCCATCCTCCGTCAACAAAGGCTTGACAACTCCTAGGTAGGCCTAATGACTACAAGTCTGCTACAGTCAAGTTAGCAGCATAGTTCATGGTTCTTGAAGAGGAAGAGATGGCTAGGGCAGGGCTTCATTAGTCTTGGCTGTGCTTTCAACTGGGGCCAGTGTCGGAGGGTCTTTCACTGACAAATTCTACACATTGCAGGTCAGGGAACAATCACACTCTTCTCACTCCCTCAACTCTACAACCACTTGGCCTTGGACAAGCTGCTGTTGGTTGAGGGGCAGGTAGAGACTCATGTGGTATACCCCCCAGACCCCACCACCTCAAGCAGGTCAACCATCTATCTGAGGAATTTGACTAGGAATGTTCAGTCTCCCAGATGCTGGTGCTCCCAAGTCCTCACCCAGGAGAATGAGGCTCAGTCAGTACCCCTGGCAGAGCTGTCTACAGTGGTGGTCATACCTCCAAGGCCTTTACTGGTCTCACTGACAAGGCAAGTTTTCTACTTTGAGCTCTTGGTAGACAAGTGCCACTGTTGGGTTGAGGTTGAGGCTCCATTCACAGTCTTGATCTTGCTTGACAGGGAGATGCCATTTATGGCATGCCAATGCTACTTAGAATTCCTGTGACAGCAGTGGTCTATTGCATTAAGGGGCAGAGCTCTGCTACCACAGCCCCTTGGCCTCCTCAGGCAATTTTCCTTCTGACCCACCAGTCCCAGCAGTCCACAGCGTCTGCTTCTCCTTAATTGTGGTGGAGTCCCTCCACTGTAGCCATGGGTTAGGGCACCCAACAAGGAGTCTGTCCCTGCTACAGACTTGCCAGGCATTATCTTGCTAGAAATCGCCCAGGAGAAAAGTACTATTATGGTCCACAGCAAGAAGAAGTCCAGAGCAGTATTCTAGGAATCTTTGGACCCTGAGGGTGATTAATTGATGGCCTTGAGCAGGAACCAGCAGTTAAACATAGACTCCTGTGATGGTCGCTGTGCTTCATTGATCTATACTTTTTCGGGCATTGCTTCAGCTGATGTCAGAGTCCATGGGGGTTCCTTTGTATCTGGTGCAGAAATGGTCTTAAATACCAATTCACCATCATCTTAGACGGGATGAGTCTTCTAGGGGTCACCTTTCCTTTGGCCAAGGCCATCCTGTGACCAACTTTGACAGCATATTTGCTTATCGCCCACCGACCCACCCAGATGCCTTCAGCTTTCTCTGACCACCCCTCAGCAGAAGTCCTAGTCTCAGATTTGACCTTTCACAAGTCAAAGGGCCATGGGGACATGGACAGGCTGCCCAAAAAGAAGTCCAAGAAGCTGGACTATGTGACCAAAAAGATCTTTGCTGCCGCCTCCCTCAGTCTTCACAGCCAGCTGTTTGATTATGATATCTAACTTGTGTCATTCCCTTTTCGAGATTGTTGAGCTCCTCTTCCCTCTGCATCCTTCTGATAAGCAACAGGTTACCCAAATGATCTGGGACCAAGGCACCATGCTGGCTAAACACCAGCTTCAAACTGCCTTGGAAATGGGCAACTCCTGTGCTCGTACCATGTCTGCGGCCATCTCCATACAATGCAAGGCCTGGCTGAGGCTGTCCATGTTTAAGGCAGACACCCAACATAAGCTGACCAATATCCTGTTCCTGGGCAATAAACTCCTTGGCTGTGGGGTGAAGGGACATCTCACCAGCATTGAGAAGTTCAGTACCACCCTAGACTCTGGAACTTTGTCCAAGAAGGATCCCAAACCTGCTAAGCCTGAGAAAGACTTATTTCAGTTTCAGGTCTTTCTGCCACACCACCTTCAGAAGCAGCCCCATGCAGGGCAATTTCAAGCAGTGGTGTGTGAAACCCAAGTTCAGCAGCCAGGGCCATAAGGGGGAAGGGGTGGCAGAGTGCTTCCAGGGTCCTGTCTAACTGAGCCCCTCCAAAGCTGCAGAGTGACTAGTTGTGGGGTGCCATTCACACTTTCTTATGGTCCCTGTCCCAGCTCCCAGTCTGGGGTCAGTTGCCCCACTTCTTCCTGCAGTGGTCTGCTATTACTTTGGATAAGTGGATTCTAGTAGAGAGGGCAAGGGGACTTCAAGGCTCTTCTGCAAAACTGTCTCTGAGCTCTTTGGGAGTCCAAGGTGCCAGAGGACATGCTGCCTGTGCTGAGGTTGGACACAGCACAGCTGCCAGAGCCCAGGGACAATAGAGTGGGTCTCATGCACGCTGGCCACATAGGGTGCACGGTTGGGGAGGGGGCTAGTGTCCCATGCTGGACTTGCATGATCTGAACAAGGTGATGTGGAAGCCCACATTTCAGATGGTCACTCTGAACCAGATCATTCATTCTCTGGAGCTGGTGATGTGGTTCTGCTCCCTGGATCCCCAGGATGTTCTTCCACTTCCCAGTTTGTCCATCCCACCCCGGTACCTCTGGTTCCAGGCAGAGTGGTGTTCTACCAGTTCTGTGTCATCCTTTTGGCTTCTTGTCTACGCTTTGGGTCCTCAGCACGTGCATGGCAGTGTTGGCCTTCCTGTGGCATAGGACTGTTGGTCTGTCCTTACCTGGATAACTGGCTGCTAACTGGTTCCTCCAAGAATGCTGTGGAATAATCCAGGGATCTTGCCCATCATACCTATTGAGATTTTGCCTTTCTGGTCAAGTTGGCAAGTCTGAGCTTGTCCCCTCGCAGATGATGAAGTTCATCAGGGCAGAACTCTACTACCTCTGGACCAAAGCCTGACTCCTGTCAGACCAGATCTTATTTCCTTTGCGGAATTTATTTCTGGTTGAGTGCTCACACCCAGCCTGGGATTTCTTGTGGCTGCTGGGGCTTATGGCAGCTTCTGTTAATGTGATCCATTGGGCCCTCTGGCAGATGCACCTCTTGCAGTACGAGTTGGACCAGCAGTGGTCCCAGTGCTTAGGTAGTCTGGATCAGTCAGTCTTGGTGACCCAGCTGATGACAGATGCCACCAGTGGTCACTCTGTCCCCAGAATTTGGAAGAAGGAATCCCATTCATCTTCCCAGAGCTGTTTGTCATGCTTACAGCTACGTGCCAATGGTGGGAAGCTGTCACCTAGGAGACCACAGGGCCCACAGGTTCTGGTCACCCCAGGAATCCCATTAATCTGCTGAAGTTCCGTGCAGTATGTCTGGCTCTGGCAAGAGTGGTCCCTGAATCAGGAGGTGGTAGACCGGCTGTTCTACGTCTGCCCTCACACTCCAGGACACTGCAAGGGATGCATTCTCTTAACTGTGGATCCCAAGCCTCCCTTATGCCTTCCCTCCCTTCCCCTTGGTTCACAAAGTAGTGCTCAAGGCCCAGGATGACAAGTTGCAGATGATCTTGGTAGCACCAGACTGGCCCATGCAGTTCTGATATCCTTAGAGCAGACTAGGTGGGCCAAGAGGTCCTTTTCTGCCGACAGCATTTATGTTTCTATGTTACCATGTTCTGCCTGAACAGGCAGTGCAGGACACACTTCTTTCCATTGTGTCTGGAGGCTTTCTGCACCTGGACCCCTATGTGCAGCCTACAAGCAGATCTTCTGGCATTTCATGTCACTAGAGAGACAACCAGCCAGCTAATGCACTCGTCCAGGTCAGAGAGACATCATGAGTGGTCCCTGAATCAGGAGGTGGTGCACCGCCTATTTTGAAGCACATCTCAATGAAGAAACTACCCACTTACCTGTTTAATGTTTTACAGTTTTTCCATATCTGAGTTCATAATCAATCAAAGATCAAAGGTCAGTGTTTTGTGGTGTCCGTTCTCACCATTTAATCAGGACCAAGGTTCTTGTCTGAAGCCACTGGTTGCTATCTGACCTTTTACTCCCTGCCTCCTAGCTTTCCTGTTTATGCGGTGGTGGGAACTGACACTAAAACATTGAATTCTGACCTTTGGTTGATTATTAACTTGGAGATATGGAATAAACTATAAAACCTTAATGGGTTGAGTCTCTATTGAACTGGGCTTTAGATTTTTAAGGTGTAAGGAGTGGATCCCTCCTGTGATCTGTTTATGTTTCAGGCGCTTGGTTGGCTATACTGCTATGAAGTGTGTTTACTGTTGTGGTTTGCAGACCACATGTTCTCTCCAGTGAGGGTACTGTTCAGGTGGATCTGTTTTCCTCGTGTGAGAACAGAAAACTGAAGCTGTTTTGCATCTGCCCCCCCCCCCACTTTGGGTGAAGCGATGCATTCTGTTATTTATTTATTTACGAGATTTACCAGGCAGGCATACTGAGTGGGGGACCACTCGTTTTCAGATGCGACTTGGGGAGTTACAGGGGTACATCAGAACAGGTATTTACAAAGATATAAAATTGGTGCAGAGTATTTACAAGCAGAGAACATTTGGGTACAAAGGTATTTACAATAATTAACTTAGGTACAGAGTACGACAAAGCAGAGATCATGCAGGTACTCAGGCATGTGCGAGCTTACGGCTTAGGCACAGGAAGCGAGCAAGTCAGCAAAGGCTTAGAGCATTTCAAAGCCCTGTGGTGCTACAGGTGGAGATAAGCGATCATGCTAAGCGGGGTACATGAGTTTATAGTTCAGGGTTGGTGGTAACAGTTGCATGTGTCTAAGAAATGAGCATGGAGAAGCGTTGGGTTAGAGGTGAGCCTGATGTCTACAGGTAGATCATTCCAAAGTTTGGGCAAGCGACATTTGAAAGCTGATTGACCCTTGGATGTATGCATGAATGGGACTTGGAGAAGCCTGGAGTCATAGCTTCTGAGTGAGTAGACCGGGAAGGTTGGGCCAATAAGGCAGCGCTGAGGTGGGGGGTGTGGACCAGAATTTAGCTATGA
Organism: Neoceratodus forsteri; assembly: GCA_016271365.2. Classification (NCBI taxonomy): domain Eukaryota; kingdom Metazoa; phylum Chordata; order Ceratodontiformes; family Ceratodontidae; genus Neoceratodus; species Neoceratodus forsteri. The sequence continues at coordinate 657,543,334 of CM028132.1, forward strand.
CACTGGAGCAGTGGATCAGTCTGCAGGCGTGGCGAGTGTAGGGCTAGGGAGCTGTATAGGTCACAGTGATGGGTCGTTGGGGGCAGCCCAAGATGAAACGACAGAAGGAATGAAAGAGGTGTCCAGGCTGGCCAGGTAGGATGAGGTGCTGCGCCATAAACCATGTTGCCGTAGTCAAGTATAGGGAGAATCATTTTATGCACTATTTCCCTCCGTACCGTGGTGGGCATGCACCCTTTGTTGCGATATATAGTGCATCCAGTTTGGGGTGCAGTTTTTTTGTGTAGCGAGTTGATGTGAGCGGAGAAATTAAGGTGTTGGTCAAGCCATACTCCCAGGTATCTAAAAGAGGTGCAAGACTCCAGGGGGACCCGTCCAGGGTGTGGAAGATGGGGGGAGCAGCTAGGCGGGAGAGTCGAGGTTACGTGCCGAAGGTTAGGGAGATGGTTTTCTTTGCAATTAGGAATAGTTGGTTGGACCTGAACCATTGCTGTACAGCATTGAAGTCCTGTTGGAGAGTAGCAGACATGACACCAGTGGAGGGGCCAGAGGCATACAGTACAGTGTCGTCCGCGTACATTTGTATGGCTGAGTTTGTGCAGGCTAGTGGGAGGTCATTTGTAAATATAGAAAATAGCATGCCCAGGACTGAGCCTTGGGGGTCCCCCATGGTTACTGGGAGTGGGAGAGATAATTGTGGGCCAGTTTTCACTGTTTGGTGTCTGCCAGTCAGGTAGGCCTGAAACCAGCTAGTGGCAAGGCTGGAGAGGCCTGCATCATTTAGTTTTTCCAGTAGCTTTGGGTGGGAGATGGTGTTGAAAGCCTTGGCCAGTTCTGTGAAAATAGCCAAGGTGATATGCCCCTTGTCTATCCCTGAGGAGATGTCATTGGTGAGTCTTAGGAGGACGTGATGGTGGAGTGAGATTTGTGGAATCCTGATTGATATGGGGTGAAGAAGGAGGTAGAGTCAAGGTATTGGGTGAGCTGGGCAAGGTGTTCCTGAAGTTTGGCCAGTATTGGGAGTGAGATGGGGTGGTAATTTCCAGGTGCAGAGGGATCACCACCCTTTGGTAGGGGATAACAACCGCCTGCTTCCAAGTGGCTGGTATTTTGGCCAGGGAGAAAGAGAGGTTTGGAGGCTGGCTAATTGGGGTAGCAAAGGCGGGAGCTGAGAAGTGGAGTAGTTTGGCGTCCAGGCCTAGGGACATTTGCCTTTGTTGGGGTCTAGAGCACGTAGAGCATGTAGTACTTTGCCGGGAGACTGGACAGAAGGTGAAAGTGGTGGCAGGGGGGGAGTTTTGGGATTTCAAAGATGAGCTGGGTGTAGGTGGGTTGAGCGGGTGGTTGGGTAGGAGAGACGTAGTGCAGTTGGTAAAGAAGTTATTAAAGGTGGTGGCAACTTCACTAGGGTCTGTAACAATGTTGCCAAGGTTGGTGGCTGGAGTGGGGGAGTGAGTAGGGATTTGATGGTTTTCCAAATGTTTGAAGGGTGGCTAAGGTTGGGGGAAAGAGCCGTCTTGAAGTAGTTCTTTTTGGCCAGCCGTATAGATTTGGTGCAGGAGGGTGTGGTATCTTTGCTGGGATTCTAGGGAGTGGGATAGCTTATGTTTTTTTCCAGGCCTGGTCCCTAGTTCGGCATCTGCTAATGATGTCGGCGGTGACCCAGGAGAGATGGGAGCCCTTTACTCTTGTGCATCTTAGGGGTGCTTGGTAGTCCCATACAGCAAGCAAGTTTTTTCTGAACATGTTGAATGCATAGTCTATGGTGGGTGCCATCTGACTGAAGGACCAGTCGATGTAGGCAAGGTCATTTAGGAGGGAAGGTAGACATAGGATTTATAGGATCTCGTGAGGAGTGCCGGGGGGGAGTTGTTCAGCAGGTCTCTGCACCTTCCTGATCATATATGCCATTTGATGATCAGTCAGGGAGGAGACCGACTTTAATAATCCTGTTAGGGTGGGATGTGAGAGCCCAGTCCAAGAGGGAGTGGTTTAGCATTTTAGGGTTTAATCTGGTGGGTTGATCGATTAGTTGGGAGAGGTTTAGAGTGTTTACTTTGGTCTGTAATTTAGAGCAGTCGTTTGATATCCAATTGTAATTAAAGTTGCCTAGGATGTGGAGCACCCAGCTATAGCAGCAGACTTTAATGGGGCTAGGTGGTCTAGGACGCTGGCAGTGGGGTAGCAGGGCGCAGTAAGTCCCTGCAACGCATAGGGAGTGAGGGAGGCGAGCTTACCAACAAGGATTGAATTTTGAGTGCAGGTCCGGGGATCTGGACCGGGGTGAACTGGATCCTGGTGGAGATGAACATGGCAGTTCCACCTCTTTTCTTCTTGCCCATTCGGTCCTGCCTGATCAGTGAGTAGCCAGGAATGGCTACTGCTGAATCAGCATGGTGTGGTTTCAGCCGTGTCTCTTGAGATAATGAAGTTGTCTGGGCGTAAGGTTAGGGCAGTGAGTTGTAGCTCAGGTACTTTGTTCAGGATGTTGAGGTGCAGTAATCGGAGGCCCTTGGGAGAGTTGGGGGGCGAGGACCTGAGTTGGTTTCTACATCCCCAGCCAAGAGGAGAAGCAGTGTGAGGTAGTGTGTGAATCATTCCATGTGATCTGAACTTATGTTTCGAGTGGGTTTCTTGAGTTGGGGGTGGCAGAGGTGGCCAAGATGTATAGGACAGATAGCCCTGGAGAAAAGGAGGGAGGATGGTGGCGATGAGCAACCAAGGGAGTGGTCATATGTGGTTGTTGCTGTGGGGTGATGGTTGATGGGGGACGAGGGGAGCGGGCAAGGTGTAATAGAGTGGTGGTTCAGTTCCTATAGGGGCTGTGTTGCTGAGGGAGAGAAGCTAGAGGAAATGCTAGAGAGAAAAGTGGGAGGAAATAAAGGAGCATTTTGCCGGGTAATTGCAGCAACAAGCTGGGACTGGGTGTAGCGGCCGCTAGTGTTGGGATCATATAAGCTGCTAATGTGAAAGTGGACTGATTGGTTCTAACGAGTCACCTGACAACCACTATATAGCTGACAGCTGACCAAGGGTGGTGGTGGGGGCAGTGGGGAACCGGCGCACAGCACCGGCAGGGCCAAAAATCACACGCCGTTTCCTGCAAAGCTGGCAGCTGCGGGCTGCATCTTGCTCCGCACCTTGTGTGCTCTGGGGAGTGCTCCTGGCTGTGAACTGGTGGGAGGGCAGTCAGCAGGGAGACCCTCGAGGTGATCTCTGGCATCTCAGGTCCTCACGACCCGGCTGTGAGAGAAGAGAGAAAAGAGAATTAATTTATGTGCTGCCGGAGGGGCGGGTCTGCTTATCCGGTAGGTAGCTAATCCCAGTAGCCTACTGCTCAACAAATCTTTCTACACTTAGATGCCTACTGTGAATAAATCAGCTAAGCTACCCAGTTAACACTGGAACTGGAGAATGATTGTTGCTGAGTGACCTAACACAGTCTTAAGGTACATGCTTTGTTTGTTTAAAAAAAAAAAAATATATATATATAGCAACCCTTAAAGAGCATGCTGCAGACCCCAAATTACTTAGGCTGAGAGTGTGGATGAGGCTCAGAAAAACTATCAGTAGAGCTATGCCGACAGTAAAATACAAATTAAAGGCAGCTGAGATTGAATTCTGACAGTTAAATACAACTAAGGCAGCTAAGATTGAGGTCGGACAGTGAATACGATTAAGGCAGCTGAGATTGAGTTTGTAGTTGATTTTGGCTAAATTCAAAAATCACAAGATGTCTCCTGCAAAAGCTGGCAGCTGCGGGCTGCGTCTTGCTCCGTACCTTTGTGTGCTCCGGGGGTGGGGGTGCTCCTGGCTGTGAATCTGGTGGAAGGCAGTCCTCGTGACCCTCGAGGTGATCTCTGGGGAGGCTGGCGTCTCAGTCTCTCGCGACCTGGCTTTGTGTGCTCAGAGGTGCTCCTGGCTGTGAATCCGGTTGGGAGGCGGTTGGCAGGGAGGCCCTCATGACCCTGAAGGTGATATCTGGGGAGAGCTGGCATCTCAGGCCCTCGCGACCTGGGATCCCAGGCCTCCCATATACCTTCCCTCCCTTCCCCTTGATTCACAAGCAGGGCTCGAATTTATTGGTATTCTGGTACATTTTGGGTACCAAATTTAATGCTGGAATACCAGAATTCGAGCCCTGGTATCCCGCTTGAAGTACCAGATTTTATTTTGTTAGTGTCATGCAGTTCTGGCTCCTGACCGTGTGGTGGCATGGTTTTGAATGTAAAATGTGCACATTTCTCCTAGAAAAGAGCACTTCTGGCTCTCTAAATGCAACTATGTGAACTCCATTGGGTGCAGTCTAGACTGCGGGATTTTTCTATTGGCGGTCCAGAAGGTATTCTCCTTCCACCATGTCAAGCTGCCTAGCATGTTATTTCAGTGGCAGGGTAGAGTGGAGCAAAAGAAGGACACTGATCAACTGGTCCAGAGTTGCAAGGAAAAAAGCAGGTACACAAGTTTAATAATTATTTTTTCCAGGGAGATTGCCTTCAGAGTACGGACTTACAATATTGTTGCCCTAGAAGTATTTTTTTGTACCAGCAACTGCTCAGTGTCCGAGGAAGCAATGCTAAAGTTGTTTTATGGCCCAATAGTAGTGCACAATAGACTGAGAACCAAGGTATATATTTATTTAAGGTGGCTGGTGTAGGGTTGAAAAAGACAGACTACGGTGTTGTGCAATCCCTCTGTCCAGGAGAGGTCTGTTAGGGGAGTTAAGCAAGGGATCGTGAATTGATCGCAATTCCTAATTCTGAGAGTCTTGGGAGAAGCTCAGTACTTAAGCACTGGACTTGCAGCATCTCTTGCCTAACTCCCCTGACACCACTCTCCTTGTTAGTGGGGTTGCAGAAAACCACAGTCTCTCTTTTGTTTTCAACCCTACGCCAGCCACCTTTAAATTAATAAATACTAGGACTCTCCGAAGGAACTGCGGCATTGTGTGCTATCACCCTCTTGGCACATATATGGCACGATGGATGTCTCTCAGCAGCAGTACAGTGGTATGGATTCAACTGCTCTGGCTCAGTCCTCCGTGACTGATGGCAGTGTCTTGTGGATGCAGCACAGTGCTTGGTTGCAGTCTGTCCTGCTCGTTGTCAGAGGGTTGCCCCGGATGCTGTGAGCTATATGGGAGTTTGGGCACTCGCTAAATAAACTTTTATAGGCGCAACTCTGTGTGGCTGAGTTTTAAGGTAGAAGGGTATGAAGTCTTTAGGGTTTCATCGTGCACTGCTTGGTCTTGAAGCCCCCATGTTTCTTTCATGGCCCTATGCACTGATGCTCCTGCCCAGTAATGAAAGCACCTGCAAGTTCTGCCTTAATTTTTTTTTTTTTGGGAGGGGTTGGGGTTGCAACTTTGCCTGTACCCTGTTCACAGTGGGCCATGCGATGTCCACTCACACTGTGGCTGTGGATCTTGTTCAGACCAGGACAGGACAAGGCATTGCTGTCCGAGTGTGTATGGCTTGGACTCCCACTTCTAGTGATGGATACTTTTTATTTAAGGCGTGTGACCACCATGTGGAGTGGACAGACTGGGTGCAGTGTGCTCAGCTGTGAGTGACTACTTGAGCACTTATTCTCCCAAGCTGTTCTTAATTTCTATGACAAAGTGTGTTTATTTTGGGGATCTCATAAAGAGATTGGTGTATTTCAAATATTCTAGCTTTAAACATATAAGATTCTATGGAAATTGGGCAGGATACCAAATTTCTAGATGGAATATCAAAATTCTAAATCTGTTATTCCACCAAGAATACCACCTTTTTCCTTAAATTCTACCACTGACAAAGTAGTGATGTCGGGCCCGGAATGACTAGTTGCAGATGATCGTAATAGCACCATACTGGCCCAGACAGTTCTGGTATCTGGATCTCCTCAACCTCAGCAGCAGGCCGCCTTGGCAGTTTTCCTTCCTCCCCGACCCAATGACAAGATAACAGGAGACGGACAGTCTTGCGCCTGGACCTTCAGTCCCTGCACCTTTCAGCTTGGTCCCCGAGCGACTAGAATTCCAGACCTTGGACATCTGGGAAGACTTCCTCCATGTGGTGGAGACATCTCAAAAGTAATAGACTTACAAATCCTGTGTGTTATAAGTGGAAGAGTCTTACTCTGGTGTCAAGGGAAGGAGCATCATACCCTTGCATGCTCAGTGGCTATGATTCTTAACTAGATCGGGCCCCTGTCTCGATCAGGACTGTGAGCCACCCCTCTGAAGGAGCACCTGGCAGCCATCTCTTCTTATTGTGCACATGCTGGAATGTCTGTGGTTTAATAGGAGAAAGTGGTTGGGCACATTTCAATGGCCTAGATCACCTCTCCCCTTCAATTCACAAACCATGCTTCCGTGGGACCTACTGCTGGGTCTGGCAGTGCTCATAGGTGAGCCATTGGAACCGATGCACAAGTGTGAGATGTCACACTTGTTGTGGAAGACCACTTTCTTGGTGACCATTACTTTAAGTGGGAGACAATCAAGGTGGACATATAGCCTTCTTTTGTCTAACATACCAAACAAGTAATTATATCAGCCAGCAGGATGAGTACTCTATGCTTCTGATGCAGCCTCCCTACCTGGTCTTCCACAAGGACAAGGTAGTCCACTCCAATCTTGAAATTTCCTCTGGCTGTGTTGGAGTTTCACCTTAAGCAGATGATTTACCTCCCGGTGTACTTCACCAATCCGGCCTCTGACACCCGATGACAAACTCCACACCTTGAACCTATGAAGGGTGCGGTCCTGCTATAAGAAGCGTATGGCTTGAGTTCATGGAGAGGCTCGCCAACTGTTTGTCACCTTTGCTGAAGCAAACTGGTTGCAAAGCAGACAGTTGCCAGGTAATTCCATATCCTGCATTGACCTTTACTACAAGTTGGCTGGTAGCGAGTCTCCCAAGGGGCTTAAGGCTCTTCCAACAGACATACCACTTCCTTGGTAGCTGCTACTAGCGATTTCCCATTGAGATTTGCAAGGCTGCAACCTGGGTAAAAATGCATACCTTCATCTCCCATTACAACACTGGTCTCTTGAGTCTTTGACATGCTACTTTTGGGGCTTCGGTACTCCAATCTCTGTTCGCCAAATAAGGGTTATCGCCTTGCCCCTTCCTGAGGGAAGACTGCTAGGAGTCTGCCAGAATGTGGACAGCGAACTGAATCCATGTTTTTAGAAATATAGATTACTGTACAGTAACCATAGATCTTACTTCGAGAGGGCTCTTGCAGTAGGTAATTACATATAGGATTGATGCCGGCCGGCGAGGACCTCCGGAAAAATTTCTAGCTAGCAGTCCCTGGCGAGGAGACCGCTTCCGTCAGGTGACCAGTGTCTTTGACGTCTGTATAAAGGCGGTTCTGGGCGCCCATACTTCAGTTCTTTCCTGCATTAGCTCGTGCAGCTCCTGCAGTAAAGTTCGTGCTTCATCAGCCCTACCTTTTGTCAGTTTTTACGAAAAAATAGTTATTCTTCAATCATTAATCAGGTACATCATCGGTGTATGTCGTCCCCTACATCCTCCGAGCACAAAACAAGTGTGACTCGTCACGGTAGCCCAACTACCACACAAGGACGGCCATTCCCTGTGCCTTTTCTGCCTAGGCCCCAATCATCCGGTCGAGAAATGCCAGCATTGCCTCAACTTCAACGCGGCTACCCGTAAATGGCGCCAACAGTCCCTGGAAGCCCATCTCCTCAAGAAAAAGATGTCTTCTATGGAAAAGGAGTTGAAAAAGTTGAGGCAGGCATCTACTTCCCCCGAAGGACATCGGAAAAAGGACGACAAGGAGAGGCACTGGGAGAAGTCATCCTCTACGCGTCTCCCGCTGGAGCATGGGACCAAGGTAGCGTCCCCAGGGGACAGCTCGGACCACCTCCAAGGTTTTGGAGGAGGCGGTCCCTCCCGTCTGGCTTGCGCTCTGGCCTTGCAGGCGCTTCTGGGGCGATTAGGCCTCCGCCCCCAGTTCGACCGCAGGCTTTGGCCCTACTGGCATGGGCGACTCCTCTAGAGTCTCACGTCGGCTCCTCCGACATCTGCATGGAAGCGTCGATAAGACGCTAGGCCCTCCGAGGGCAGCACACGACCTCTACTACCCCGGACGGGCTGATCCTTCCCTCGGCCCGCCTCCGATGGGGCTCCATAAGCGGACGCCCGGCTCCTCCGACGCCTAGCCTAAGCCGATGCACGTCCGACGCGCGCCAGGCGGACGGAACAGACAACGGACCCTCCCGTCTGTCATACCCGGTTCCCGCAGCCTTTGCTGCCGTCTGGAGAACCTGAGTCACCCCAGCCTGACCCGAGATTTCTCCTCCATCCCCAGGCGATGCTGGGATCTTCCTCCTACGCGGACCCTCCTCCATTGGAACCGGATCTGATGGCCCCGGACGCCGGCCCTGGCCCGGTACCTCTGCGAGCCTTCCGGCGCACCGATGCGGGTTCTACCGGCTCCAGGAGACATCCCGCTTCCAGATGTTCCCCCTCCGTCGGGCCCTCCGCCTTCCGGGCCCCCTAATGTGGACCCGCCCGTGAGGCCGCTGACCAGGTCGTTTGCTCCGGCAGCCTCCCGGGTACCCGCTGTCTTATCCAACACCGTCATACCCGGGACCACAGTATCCAGCGCCGCAGTACCCGACGCCGGGTTTCCCGCAGCCAGGTTTTGGATACTCTCCTTACCGGTACAACCCATACACTTTTCCCCTCCTTCTCCACCTCCACCGCCCCCACGGCCGCCGGTGGATCTGCAGGAGACTCTGGTCTCCTGGTGGGCCGAGGCCAAGGCTCAACTCACCAGGGAGGTAGACAGCCGCCTTACGACGATGGTGCCGCCACCGGCTCCCATACGTCCGAGGCAGCACACTCCCATACCACCTCCGGACTCCAGAGCTCTTCCCTCTGGGCCCAGAGAGGGGCAGGACACGCGTTTACGGGTACCACCCAAGGAACCCGTTCCTCCCCAGAGTCGTGTAAGGGAGTCTTATTCTTCTGCCTCTTCTTCTTCCCTCTCGGATTCCTCGGACTCTTCCGAGGGATGCTTCGAAAGAGACGACTAGCCCCGCTCTCCGTCTAAGCCCCAGCCGAGGACTCCTCCGGAGGATCCGTCTTTCACGGAGTTGCTTAGAAAAATCCAGGAAGTACACCAGTGGCACTCTTTGGAACCAGATCCTTAGCGACTTAAACTCGCTGAACATCTGGATCTGCCCGTGACCGCTCCAACATTAGTGCCACCCAGGATAGAGCCTCACGCCGACCTTGTTACCACGATTTGGAAACAACCGTCGGTGTAGCCCCACTTCCCAGAAAGTCAAACAGGCTATACCAGGCTCCTGAGGGGTGTGGACTACCTAGACTCTCACCGGCCGGCCGACTCGGTAGTGATTAGCGCCGCTCACGGCCAGTCGGCACATCCAAAACATCTGAGCTCGTCTCCTCCTGATAAGGAATCTCGCCTTCTGGACCAGTATGGAAGAAAGATTTACGCCTCCTCCACACTGGGAATTCGGGCCCTGAAGTATGACGCCCACATGGGGGATTACCAGAAGGCTCCTTACCCAGGTGGAATCCAAGCTGGACTCCTTACCTGACTCCTAGGTCAAACAGGAGTTTGCCGACCTCGTCCGTTCTGCCTGACCGGCCAGTCGCCACATTTTGCGGGCGTGACATGATGCAGAGGACTGTGGGTCGGAGCTCCGCTTGCGCTGTGGGTCTACGTGTGCCACCTGGCCCACGTGTCAGGTTGGTCCCGGAGGTGCAATCCGCCATTCAGGAAGCACCTTTTCAGGGGTCAGTGCTTTTCGGGGGTGATGTCAAGGACATTATCACAGATTTGCAGGAGAAGGGGACGGCTCTGAAATACATGGATTCCATGTACCGTCCCCAGCAACAGCAGTGCCGTCCCTTTCGCAGACCGGATCCGCCAAAGGCGAACCACAGGGAAGGCGGGCCACCAAACGCCGGCCCCCGTCGAGCTGTTAAGCCCCCGCCCAAAAAAGCAGTGGGTGCTTCAGCTGCGGCGCTGCCCCACACCACCTGACTCCTTTCCTCTCTCACTGCCTCTGGACTTCCCAGAGGAACCGGTAGAAGGGAGGTTTTCCCTCCACCTTCCGGGATGGGAGAGAATAACCACGGATTCTTGGGTGCTCCAGCTTATAGCGGAAGGGCATTCCATAGAGTTTCTTCAGAAACCACCCCGCCACCCACCACTGAAGTTGTCCTATTCGAGGGAACATCTTCCTTTGGTCCGGGAAGAAATCTCGGCCCTTCTCGAAAAGCAGGCGATAGAACCTGTCCCCCTTCATCTTCAAGGGACGGGTTACTATTCTAATTTCTTCCTGGTCCCAAAGAAGACTGGAGATCTCAGACCCATTCTAGATCTCAGTTCCTTGAATCTTTATGTGGAATACAAAAGGTTCAAGATGCTCTCTCTGCAGAGCCTTCTGCCCCTCCTTCAGCCGGGTCAATGGCTTTGTGCACTGGATATGCAGGATGCCTATCTGCACATTCCCATTCGCCTTTCTCACCACAAGTATCTTCGTTTTGCGTTTCAGGGGGACCACTACCAATTCAAGGTGCTCCCCTTTGGTCTATCCTCGGCCCCCCGAGTATTTACCAAATGCCTGGCTGTGGTAGTGGCCCACCTGCGTACAATGGGAGTACAGGTGTTCCCTCACCTGGACGACTGGCTCCTGGCAGCCTCATCCAGGGAGGAACTCCTGCATTTCCTCTGCCTCACCCAGCAGGTTTTCACCTGCCTGGGTATTACTATCAACCATTCCAAGTCTCATCTGGATCCTTCCCAGAGGCTACAGTTCATCGAGGCTATCCTCAATATGACCGTGAGCAAGGCCTTCCCGCCTCCGGACAGAGTGGCCTCTCTCCAAACCCAGATTTCCCTGCTATCAGAATGCAGCAGGGTCTCGGCGAGGTCGGTCCTCTGTCTTCTGGGGCTCATGGCAGCCGCTATTCCGATGGTCCCCCAAGCTCGACTCCACATGAGGATCTCTGTGGACTCTTCACTCCCAGTGGGATCAACTTGTGGATTACCTAGATCAATTAATTCTGATCTCATCGCCGATGGTGCGAGACTTGCAATGGTGGATGGTTCGAGAGAACCTGTTTCAGGGGGTTCCCTTCTTTCACCCTTCCCCCCTCCCAGACTCTAACTACAGACGCATCAGGCGAAGGTTGGGGAGCCCATCTAGGTCCTCATCGGACCCAGGGCTCGTGGTCCAGGCTGGAACAAGCTTTCCACATCAGCTTGCTCGAGCTTCGAGCTGTGCTGTACGCTCTCCAAGTCCTTCACCAATACATCCTTCCCGGCCACCTTGCCATCCAGTCGGACAACATGTGCGTAGTGTGGTACATCAACAAAGAGGGAGGAACTCGGTCCTACCCTCTGTGCAGGGAGGCAATGAGGGTTTGGGATTGGGCAACACAACACGACCTTCACCTAACGGCGATTCATGTTCCAGGAGTCAACAACACTCTGGCAGACAAGCTAAGCTGCTCTTCTGCTCTGGCACACTAGTGGGAACTGGACCAAGGGGTACTAGACAATATCTTTCAGCTTTAGGGGACTCCGCAGGTAGACCTGTTCGCCTCTCCCCAAAACGCAAAACTTCCCACCTTTTACTCGCTTGTTCCAGAGCGACGCTCTGTCTCTAGACTGGAAGGACAGATTCGTCTATGCTTTTCCCCCAATTCCTGTTATCCCACAAGTATTGCAGAAACTAGCCACAGAAGGAGCGAGAATGATTCTGATCACTCCTTTCTGGCCCAGGCAGATCTGGTTCGTTCTTCTACAACAATATTCAGAGGATCCTCCTCTTCCTCTTCCTCGAGGTTTGCTGACCCAGGATCAGGGGACCCTGGTCCACCCAGGCCTCATATCCCTTCAGCTACATGCATGGCTCCTGCAGACCTAGCCCAATCCCGTTCTGGTGTCTCTCCAAAAGTGGTGGAAATTTTAGTGGAGTCTAGAAAACCCTCCACCAGGTCCACTTATGCCATGAAGTGAAAGAGATTCTCTATTTGGGCAGCCTCCAAGAACGTGGAGCCTTTCTCCTGTTCAGTGGCTTTTCTGCTGGAGTACGTACGTCATCTCTTCGACCTGGGTCTCAGCCATTCCTCCTTAAAGGTTCACATGGCGGCTATCTCAGCCTACCATGTTCCCTTCGCAGATAAAGCTTTCGCTCAACTGGAGGTCTCCAAGACCTTTCTCAGAGGGGTCCTTCATCTAAGGTCCCCCATCCGTACTCCTGCTCTCCCTTGGGACTTGAATTTTGTTCTTGAGAAACTTACTCTCCCTCCCTTTGAACCTGCAGCTTCTGCAGATCTGAAGTTTTTTTTGTGGAAGACGCTCTTCTTGGTGGCCATTACTTGGCTCAAAGAATTTTCGAGCTCAGGCCCTTATGTAAAATCCCTATTTGATTTTTACTTAAAGAAGGAGTTGCTCTTCATACGAATCCTAAGTTTCTACCTAAAGTAGTAGCAGAGTCTACCTTAAATCAGTCCATAGAGCTACCTCCTTTTCACACAGTACTCTAATCAAGGGAATATTTACTCCATACCATGGATGTTCACGGATTCTGAGATACTACACCAACAGGACGAAGGATCTCAGAAAGACTGATCAGTTGTTTGTCTCTTTTGCTCACAAAAGGGAAGGCAATGCTGTTTCCAAGCAATGCTTGTCAAAGTGGTTGGCTCATTCCATCACTTTCTGTTATGACAAGTACAACAAGACCCTTCCGGGTCAGGTTAGAGGTCACTCCACAAGAGGAGTAGTGGCCTCTGTGGCTTGTTTCAAGAATGTGTCTGTGGCAGACATATGCGCTGCCGCCACCTGGATTTCCATCCATACCTTTACAAAACATTACAGTTTGGATATTGCCTCTCGCTGTAGAGCAGGCTTTGGATTGGCCGTTTGCAAGACCTCCTGTCTTGAGGCTTGCACAGCTAGAGGCTACTTTTAGAGTAGTTCCCTCCTCGGTGTCTTTCCTTTGTTCCAGACTGCTTGAGTTCATTCCTGTATGTAATTACCTACTGCAAGAGCCCTCTCGAGTAAGATAGTACAATTCTGTAAGAACTTACCGTCACAGTAGATCTTGAGAGAGGCTCTTACAGTAGGTAATACCTTCCCGCCTCCCATCCCGTAGGCTTTTTCAGCTCCTTTCCAGGAATGGAAACATCCGCTTCTCTCTCGTCCGGGCCTTCTGGGCCTGTGGAGGGAAAGAACTGGAAGGCAGGCGTCCAGGACCGTATGGCACCGGTCACCTGACGTGGGGGCGGTCCATCGCCAGGGACTGCTAGCTAGAAATTTTTCCCGTGGGATCCTGCCGCTGGCCGGCGTCAGTCCTATATGTAATTACCTACTACAAGAGCCTCTCTCGAAGATCTACTGTTATGGTAAGTTCTTGCGTAACTGTACTTTCTAATAGTGGTATTCAGTTAACATCCATACAACCTACCAGACCTCCCCTGGCAAGGGGCACCCAAATCCTTGCTTCCAACATGCAAAGATCTGACATCGTGGGGTGGAGCAGGATGATGTACCGCATGAGTGTTAAGGGGAGCTGAGCTTAGTCATTCAGTTGTCTCAGCTGTCTACAGCAGAACTGCCAGTGTATGCATGTAAACCGAACACCACTAATTAGAACTACAGATCTTACTTCAAGGGGCCCTTGCAGTAGGCAACACTTAGGACTAAGCCACCAAGTGCCAGGACCATACAGAAAATTTCTAACTAGCAGTCTATAACAGGGGCACTCCGACATTGGCACACTGATTACCACCCTTGGTATAAAAGGAAGAGGTCCCCACACTCACCTCGGTTCTTTTCCCGCCGTCAACTTGTGCGCTTCTGATCTCGCGGAATGTGGTTTCAGTCGATCACCATTGCTCAGTGTTGTTCGCTTTTCTTCTCATTTTTTTTTTGTTTATCGTTTACATGTTATCTCCAACTTCTTCGGTAGATTCCTGCAAGTCCAAATGCACCTGCGGCCATCAGATTCTCAAAAAGGATGGTCATTCCTTGTGTGTCATCTGTCTAGGCCCAGACCACGACACAGAAGCCTGCCAGAAATGTAATTAAAGGTACCAGAAAATGACACCAGAGGGTCTTGGAGGCCCATCTCCCCACCAGGCGGGGGATGTGCTTCATACCTTGGCCAACTCTTCAACCAAGACCCAGCTAGAGCAGATCTTGACTTTGTCATCCAGCATAGAGTTCTATGTCCTCTGTGCTTCCTATGATGCAGCGGATGACTCAGCTTGGGGCACAGCAGCAGCTGTGTGCCTCTGTCAAGCCTGGCTCTGCCTTTTTCAATTCTCCCCGAGCATCCAGAACATCATCTTGGATGCCTTGTTTATGGGAGCTTCCCTGTTTGGGGAAGATGTGTGTGAATTGCTCACCTCCTTGCAGGCGGCTGGCATGGCTCTCTGTTCTTCAGCTCATGGTCAACAGAGCAGAGCTCAACACTGTGCTTCTCGCAGCAGTAGACGGTAGCCCTCCCACCAGCGCCCCTCTGGGTCCCAGGGCAAGCGCCGATTGCCCTCCTTTATGGCAGCACCAGCCCTTAAAACCCACAGGGTAAAGGAGGTGACAGCAGCGATCTCATAGCCATCCGACTCCTCTTAACTGTCAGGCTCCCCCTCACAGCCATCCTCCCTAGCCAGGTGACTGGAAGGGGCGAACAGAGAGAGACTGTTCTGCTGCTACCCTTATTCAGTGTCTCTTAATCACTTCTTTTGGAACCCTTCCCTGAACGTCTTGGATGGATTTCCCGTGGGCCTGCGGCCCACCTCCGTCATCCCATGGTGACAGTTTCCCCTTCCCCTTCCTGTGAAATCCCTCCAGGGTCTCTACCAGGGAGCTAGGGTGGCTGCTGTCCCTTGGGTCATCCTTGGCATCCATAGGGGGTTGGTCGCCAGCGGGGCAGTCCAGTTCCCCTTTTTACCCATTTCTCGTATTCAGGACTGATCTGCCTTGTAGAGGCCCTCCCTTGGTGGTCGGATTTGAGGTTATCCTTCTCCTTTCTGAGAACCTCTGCCTGGGTTGTTCAAGTAGCTGCTGTCAGGAACCCATTAGTTCTTCCGCCCCAAGGGGCATCTGGTTTGGGGCAGTCAACATCAGTCACCCCTTCATTTCACTTAGCACTTTAGGTGCAGGTGAGACCCCTTCCCCCAGGGCTCTTGGTTCTGGCCAAGGCCTTCCAAGTCCCCTGCTGGATGACTACCTCCTACTCTCGGGGGAGGGGGGCTCTCCCCTTTCTCCTCCCTGGAAAACGGGTGCCCCCGACTCGTATGTTGGCAGGCGGTGAGACCTTGGTTCTTGGCAGCAAGCCTTTCTCTCCCTTTCCCCTCGAGCTGTCTCCTCTGCCTAGTGGATACCGGCCATGGTCTCCTAATCTGGCTCTCCAAGTATCTGATGTTTCTATTTCGAGTACTGGGCTGTTGTTCCTTGCTGAGAGCAGGCTTATGTCCCCAGGATGAGGGTCAGCCACCTGTTACCCCCTCTTGGGGCTCTGTGAAAAAGGGGAACAGACCCCTTTTCTAGTTCCCTCTGACCAGCAGTCGCTTTGCTGGGCCCTGTTTGCCCTCCAAAAAAAAGAGAACAGAAGAGAGGAGGGAGAGATGAGGATGGGGATGGTGTAAGATATCTCAGATCCACTTCTCTTTGGTTCTGACAAATGAGGGAAAGCAACTCTGTGCAGAAGTAACGAGAGGGTCTTCTAGGGGTGCCCTTTTTTCTTATTTCTCCAACTTTTTAAGACTGGATTCGGTCCACCTCGTCTGACATCGGGGGCCCTTCTTTGGTCCTCATTCTCCTAGGCGACTGCAGCACCAGGGAGGGCTCTACAGTCCCTGCCCTTCAGCCATCTTAGTCTTTTTTATGTCCTCTTAGTGAGCCTTCTCCTGTTTGGGGCTCTCTCCTTTTACCGCCCAGCATTGGTGCCTGGGCCTGAGAATCATTTTTTTCTCCTGGGTTCCCCCTGGCATTCTGCGAGGAGGACCATCAGTCAGGGAATGGCCTCTACCCCCTCTACTGCTTTGGGGTAAAGTAGGGCAGTGTCTTTTGCATTTTTGCCAGTCGGGAGATACCCTCCTGAGCCAAGGTCACCTTTCTGTTCTCTGGGGGCAGGCCCTCTAGGCGCTCAGAGCTTCGTATCCCTTTCGTGGCTTTGTTTCCCTGCAGCCCCCCCCCCGTTCTTCCTTGGAGGGTACTTTCTTCAGCGAGGATCCCCGACAATGCTTTTTACCTCCAGAAGTCTTTGATCTCAGATCCCCCCACCCCCCGGACCAGTTCTTGGCTCCTCTTCTCCCAGCCAGTTCCCAGGCTGGGAGGCTGCCTTCTTCCTCACCAAAACTACACATGATAAGTGTCCTGCTTCTCAGGTCTTCTTTTCCAGACAGGGTGCCTGTAGGTTTCTAAACAGTGCAGGCACCTCTGTGGTCTCTGCTTTTCATGTAGACCCTTCCTTAGGTGATCTGTTATCCCTTTGCTCTACCTTTGCCCCCTTCTGGGAGTCCATTGGGTTCCAAATTCTGCCTGTCTTGGGGGAATGTTTTTTCTCCCCTCTTCCCCTTGGTTCTGTCTGCCTCATCATTAGGGTTCCTCCTGGACTCCCTTTCAAGAGTTCAATCCCATACCTAACAGGGTCTTCTCCCTAGGAGTCTTTTCTTTTGCTGGCCCTTGGGGCCCTTTTTTCCCTCTGTTTCACGCAATATTTAAGGGGATATCCTTTAGGATTGTAGAGCTAAAGCTGGGCCAGTATTCCTTCTGGATATTTGCCATTCTGGGCATTTGCCTTCCCCGCTTCCTCCTCCTGAGGTGTTATTTTATTCCTTCAGGCACTGCTTGGGACTCAGTCCTAATGGTGTTGCCTACTGCAAGAGCTCCCTCGAGGTAAGATACTGCTGTTGTGTAAGAACTTACCATAACAATAAATCTTCGAGAGGAGCTCTTGCTTTAGGCAAGATTTTTCCCTCCCTCCGTCCCCCTGCTCTCTATCTCCATCTTGGCCTTTCTGGATTCAGATGTCATCTCACAAGTCTCCAGTGGGACAGCTGAGGTGGGTGTGGGAGACTGCCCCTTTTATACCAAGGGTGGCTGTTGGCCTGCCAACCCCCTGTTATAGACTGCTAGCTAGAAATTTTCTGTGTGATCCTGGCACCTCACGGCTTTGTCCTAATGATGTTTGCTATTGTTACGGTAAGTTCCTACATAACTGTACTTTACAGGTGAGTAACCAGTATTTATTGATCTTATTACTTTTCTTGAAAGCAGTTTCTTTCCTGTTTCAGGGCATGTATGATAGCAGAAGCCTGGATAATCTGTCCTGCTCATCACCTTTGAATGTTCTTGAACCAGTAAGTAAAATACATTTTGTGCTTGTTAGTATAGGAGAGTGAACTGTCCAATTTCTGCTGCTTGGGAATTCCACAGTATTTATTTATTTGAAAGTTTTACCAAGAGGGCACACTGAGCAGAGTACTGCTCGATTCAGGTGCATCCTTGGGGGAAGGAGACATGGGAGAAATTACAAGTACAAAATAGAATACAGAGTATAAAAAAGCAACAGTGATCATACAGAAAACATGATCAAAGGTACAGTAGATACAGTGTGTAATTGTGCAAAGTGCATACAGTAATTTGTATAATAGCAGCATAAGTAATTACTTAACAGCTATAGATGTAGCAGCTTGTGAAAACAGAACAAAAGTCAAGTATGAAGAATGCCATTGAATATTGAAATTCCACAAAATTGCACTAGAGGAATTCTGTGTTGCAACTGTCTGTATCCCTTCTACATAGTTTTGTCCTTGGGAAGCCCATTGATTAGAGCTTCAGCTTCTCCCCTTCTTCTTGTTCCCTGACCCCTGCATACTTGTGAACTTTCTCCTGGAAAAGTTAGGTTTTTCTTTTGATAGTGGCTTACTTGGGTGGGTTTTTGGGGGGTCGTTTGTCTTTGAGTTTTTTTCTGATTATTTTCTTTGATCTTTTTATATTTGCTTGCCAAAGGCTATGAAACATTATGAAAGGGTATGAGTTCTGAAAAGGCCTTTGGGGACTTGGCCCTTCTTCGCCTTTCACAGCTTCAGAATGCCTAATCATACACACACACTCTGCCTTTCTGCTGTTTCTCCTTTTGAAGTAGTTGGACAGTCACAATGCTGGAAAATGCAAGCCAGAAGTCTGTTTTCTTGTGCCATTCCTTCTGCCTACAGCCAATGTTTCCTGTGCAGTTTTGGTTCTTAACTGGTGTTCTGCAATGCTTTGTTTCTCTGTATCCTGGGAATGGCACAACTGTTCACAAAGGCAAAAGCTTTTTCCTATATGTGGCCACCATGTCAGCTGTGGCACTTGGCAGCACTTGTTCTGTCCGCAACACACACACACACACACACACACACACTCTCTCTCTCTCTCTCCCACGTGCCAGTTCACCAGTGTTGCTGATGAGCAGCATTTTGTATGGTCTCTCCCCTGCCGCCCTCAACACTGGGGAGTGTTACTGTCCTTTCTTTACCATGCTTCTATAGAGGGAGGCAGTGTCAGAGCTCTTCCTGGCCACCATCATCACCAGAACCAAATGGCCGAGGTGCATACTGTAGAGCCAGGGTTCGCAACCCTGGTGCCACCAGGCAGCCCTCCACCGCCCAGCCACACTCTGGGACACTGGAATGACCAACCCCCCATGTGCTGCCAGTGGAACACACAGACACTGGGGTGCCCAGTGCTGGGATCCCTGAAAACAGAAAACCATCCAGTGATGTCTCACTACTAGCCCCTCCCCACCCCACCCCATAGCACCGACAACACCATCCCTCACTTACCTGTTTAGAATCGCACTGCAGCTGGCGAAGATGCTCTCTCTACCAAGCCAGCAAACTGAGTTAAATCAAGTCTGGTTAATGGCTTCTAAATGCATTTTGAATTTTTATTCAACTTTGTCGTTTTGTCTTTTTTTCTTTACATTTTTGGCCCACATTTTCAATATAGCCTTTTTTTTTTTTAGCTCGCCTTATAAACAAGACAAGTGTGATGTTTTTTCAAATCCCATCCAAAACACGTTTTTGCAGTCGCTCTACAAAATCACTTTTCGAACGGGATTTAAAAACAAAATTACACCTGTCTTGATTATAAGATGGGGTAATAAAAAGACTATATTGAAAATTTTGGGACAGTTTTCTCAGAAAAATAGCCTAATGAAGAAGTGTTGAACTTTTAACATTTACTCAAATTTGGCAATTTTCCTTTAACATCTTCACCCCAAGTTTTTAACATAGCCATTTTTGTTGCCTCACCTCATGAACATGACAGGTACCATTTTGTAAATCCTGCTCAAAACGTCTTTTCATGATTGTGCCACAAAATATTTTAGGCAAGATTTTATTAGATAAACCTGTTATGATTATAAGTTTGTGTAATTGTCTTGAAAATTTCAGTTCAAAATCTTTAAAAAAAAAAAAAACAAACAAAAAAAAAAAAAGTTATGAAGAAACTATGAAATTCTTAAACGTTCACTCATGGCATTGCATTTTTTTGGGGTTATATTTTGAAACAACATTTCCAATATGCTGTAGTCTTTCTTTTACCCTGTTTCATGAGCATGGTAGGTGTCATTTTCATCTGTTTTCATGAGTCCTAATGCAGAATCACATTTGGGTGGGATTTGATAATTAACACTTGCCATCTTCATTTGCTGGGATAATGAAAATCACGATCTTAAATTCAAACAACATGAAGTCTTGCTGTATTCTGACAATAGCAGTTAGCTCCAGCCTTTGAACTGCCCTCCCTGAGAGTATAGTGTTAAATTTCTCTGCAGGATATAGAACGTTGAGCTTGAGCTCGGTTGAAGACTCTGTCTGCAGTACTTTGAATCCAAACCATCAGATTCTTTACTCCGCTTCACTGAACAGTCGCTCCGGAGATTTCTCCTGTTGCTCAGTTCAAAGACTTGGTTAAAGTCTCGGTTTTCCAAATTATTTACTGCAATTCAGTTCACTCTGTCTGCAGTACAGTAAGTACTTTGACAGTGTTTTGGATTGTGGAAATTGTAAAAGTCCCGATCGGTTCGGCTGAACCGATCCTTCAAGTCTTTGATCTAGTCATTTTAGTGTGTGGTTACGGTTCTTATCGGTTTAAAAATAAATGTGTGTTTTAGCGTTTTTTTTTTTTCCCCAAACACCTGTAACACGGTTAGAAACCGATAAGAGTCTTGCCTGGCGGTTGCCGAAAAAAGGGTAAGTTTGGTTAGGTTGGCCATGTCTGGGAAACCCAAGAAAAAAAACGGGCCCACTGGGTTTCAACACTGCAGTGAGTGTGGGGAGGTCTTTGCTAAGACCGATCCCCACACCACCTGTGTTTACTGTCTGGGGTTTGACCACCTCAATTCAGACTGCCAAATATGTAAGAATTTCCCCAAGTCTACCCTGGATAAAAGATTAGGTAGACTTAGGTCGTCGAGAAATCCAATAACCCAGAAGTCCAGCCCGGTTCGGTTACCACCGAACCAGAAGGAGTGCCCTCTGACCAGGGCGATACCTCGGGCAAGAGGAGAGCTGATCCTGAGGGGTCAGTTCCTACAAAAAGGAAAAGAAAGGAAAACTCTTCCGGTTCGGATCCAGAACTCCATGTTCCGACCGTGGAAGAAATTGCCCAAGCTATTCAGATTGTGGAATCGCTTCATCCAGTTCCGACTGATCCTGTCCCGGTTGGTAGGGGTTCGGTTTGGTCTGTTCCTCTAGTTCAAGATTATGTCCCTGCAGATTTTATGAACCGGATTTTGAGGAGGGGGACTGTGAACAATATGAGGATTATGATGATGAGTCCTTAAAGTCTGGATGTGCCTATAGAACCGGACATCTCCCTAGACAGACCTTCTGGTGTTTCCTCCTAGGCTCTCCAGTCCCACCCCACTTTCTGCTTTACAAGAAAGTGGCAGAAACCCTCCAGCTTCCTATGGAGGAGGCTGTGCAGGACCAAGAAGAGCCTGACTTCGTTGAAATGATGGGCATCCCAGAGTCTGAGACACTGTCTGTTCCCCTTCATAAGTCTTTTGGGAAGCAGATTCAGAACATTCTAAAGTCTCCTAACTCTGTACCTCCTGTGGACAGAAGGATGGACAAGAGGTATACTCTGTCAGGCTCGGATACGGAGTTTCTTTACCAGCAATGCAGCCATGTTGGGGTAGTGCAGACTGCAGCCTGTGACAGGGCAGGCATTCCCTTGGCTTCACACCCCTCAGACAAAGACTCCAGGAAGTTGGATGCCATGGCAAAGAAACAGTACATGGCATCCTCTTTGGGACTCAGGCAAGCTAATTATATGGCCTATACAGCCAGGTAACAGAAGTCTGGATGGGACAATGTACTGGCACTGGCTAGCAGGCTCCCCTCAGCTGGCCAAGGAGCTGAAGGGGGTGGCTGCTGATGGGATCGAGGCATCCAAGGTTCAGTTTCATGCTGCTGTGGACTCCAGTGATGTCATCAAGAGTCATGGCTACATCTGTGGCTCTTCGGAGAATGGCTTGGCTCAGGTTTACTAGCCTTTCACAGGACACCCAGGCTAAGGCCATGGATTTCCCTGTGGTGGGTAATTCTTTGTTTGGGGAGCAGACAGAGAATTACATGAAGAAAATGGATGAATACAGGACCACTTACAGGAGTGCACAGGCCAAAGAAGGCAGGCAGCACTCTCAAAGGCAACAAGCCAAGGGGCAGGCCTTTTCACAGGCCTTTCTACTGCCCATGAGCCTCTCCCCTTTTCCCAGAGGGTTCTTTAGAGGGAGAGGCAGAAGGGGATGAGCAGGGCTGCATCCACCCCTTGGCCTAAGGCTCCTGCCAGCGGACATCCTGAGGTGTCAACCCGGGTCGACCCCCATACCAGTAGGAGGCAGGCTGGCTTACTTCGTCCAGGACTGGAAGTCTGTTACTTCAGACAAATGGGTCCTGGAAGTGGTAAGCCAGGGACTGGTCCTCAGCTTCAAAAGATTTCCAAAGCTGAGGCCCAGATCTTTTCCACCTGCAAGCACCTCCGAATCCCTTGCCTTGCAAGCAGAGGTTTAAACTCTGTTGGCTCTAAGGGCCATAGAGAGGGTGCCTTACCTACAGAGGGGCAAAGGTCTGTACTCCAGGTACTTCCTTACCCCAAAAAAGACGGGAGTGGCGACCCATCCTGGATTTAAGATATCTGAACAAGCATCTGTTAAAACCAAAGTTCAAAATGGTGACTCTTGGAATAATTCTTCCCTCTCTAAGGCCAGGGGACTGGCTAGCCTCCCTGGACCTCAAAGATGCCTATTTTCACATTCCCATCAGGTGCTCCCACGGAAAGTACCTCAGGTTCGAATTGCCTTCAAGCCATTATCAGTTCAGAGCAATGCCCTTTGGCCTAACATCAGCTCCAAGGGTGTTCACAAAGTGCCTGGCAGTATTGGTGGCCTTTTTAAGAAGGAAGAAGATTGCAGTGTTCCCATATGTGGACAAATGGCTCATTGTGGGACAGTCATAGATACATAGACAGTGTTGGCAGATAAGGGCCTATGGCCCACCCAGTCTGCCCATTTTGAGCTTGTAAGTTCAGTTTATGTTTTCCTAAAAGTCTGTTGCCCCTTACCCCTCACCTCCAGAATTCCTTTGTCTATCCCATGCATTTTTAAATCCCGTGATTGTTTCAGCCCCCACCACTTCCTCTGGCGGGGTGTTCTACTTGTCCACCACCATTTCTGTGAAGAAATTCTTTCTCACGTTTCCTCTGAATCGTCCTTCCTCCAACTTCATCCCATGCCCTCTAGTCCTGGAACATCTTTTTCGCTTAAAAATAGTGTATTCCTGCACCCTGTTCCTCCCTGTAAGATACTTGTATGTCTCTATCATATCCCCCCTCTCTCCCTCCTCTCCTTCAGGGAGTACATGTTCAGTTCCTTCAACCTGTCCTCATAGGACTTGTGATGCAATCCATGCACCATCTTTGTTGCCCTCCTCTGAACCTTCTTTACCCTGTCTGTCCATACGTAGGTAAGGTCTCCAGAACTGTACAGTGTACTCCAGGTGGGGCCACACTAGTGTCTTGTATAGTGGAATTATGACCTCCCTTTTCCTGCTGGTGATGCCCCTGCCTATACATCCCAGCATTCTATTTGCTTTACCTGCTGCCTTGTCACACTGTTTCCCTACCTTGAGATAATCAGAGATGATAACCCAAGATCCCTTTCCTGCTTGGTGCCTGCTATATCCTCACCCCCTAACTGATATATTGTGCCAGGGTTTCTAGGGACATGGATATGTTGTTCATCCACACTGTCTGGCAGGTTTCTTGCCACTTTAAATCTTGCCGGAAGGTCTTCAAGCTGGCTCCTTCCACCCACCTGGGTGGTAAAACTCTTGTCTCCGCCCCATGACGTCAGATCTTCCTTACCGCTTGGAAGCTCAGGTTCCCTCCTTAACGCTCTGCGTGATAGACTGGATCCTAATTCTTCGGTTCGCCCGAAACTCATTTTAAAATTTTCAAGACTTCGGTCATTTTCTGCCTCACGGCTGCGATGGACAAATCGACTACCGGATTTCGGCGGTGCCCTTGTGGGCAGAAGATGTCCAGGACAGACCTGCACTCCACGTGCGTCTACTGCCTCGGCCTAGAACACAACCCATAGGCCCTGCGGGTCATGCCCGTTTGTTTTCGATAGCGTCCTGGAGGACGCGTTGCCAGTTACAGCTTAGGCGCCCGAAGCCTTTTCCCGCCCGGTTAAGTCGAAGGAGGCCCTTTGGCGCTATCATGGCGTGGCTCGGCTGAGCAACTCAAGCAGATGATCGCCCTTGAGGATGAGGCGACCCAGGCCACATCATCCTCTTCCTCAGTCGCAACATGTATCCCGCTCACTGGGTACCTCATATTCAGCTTCGTTCAAGGAACTTTGCCAATCCCTTTCCACGAAGGCAGAGGGGCCATCGGGACCTTCCTCTTGGTCCAAAAAGAAGGACCTAAAGGGTAAGTCCCATCGTTGGCGTTCGTGGGAGCAGGAGAGGTCTCCTTCCCCGGACAGCCGACTGTCGACTTAGGTCGAGATTGCGGCTAAGGCCGCTGGCTTCACGGCGTCACCGTCAGGCCAGCCGACCGAGACACCCGTCGATGCGGTTGAGATTTTTCTCGACCTGTCGGACGGGCTGTCGACTGGTGAGGCTGACAACCCTTCTTCACCCAGTTCCCTCGGTGGAGACCGAGGACCTGCCTGCGCCCCCGGTGCTGCAGTCCCTGGTCAAGGCTTCCAAGCCGAGGGAAGAGCGGGTGTCCCCCGGTCCTTCCCAGACCCGTCCTCAGAAACACCGAGGACCTTGGTCTCGGTCTCGGACATCGTCTTAGTCCAGCCGTTCCCGCCGACATCGGCGGTCTCAGTCTCGGCACTCCTCGGAAGAGGAGAGGCTTCGGCGCAAATTGCATCGTTACAAGGACCTGATGTGGCAGCAGTTACTTCTGTCCGGGAACAAGTCAATGCCGTCGCCTTCCCCGGTCATCAAGTGGCTGTCACCCGAGTAGCCGAAACAACCCCTCACTGTAGTTGAGGTGCCCAAGCCTGGGCTGGTTATTCGGCCGAAACCAGCTGCCCCAACGATTGTGGTGGAACCTCCGCCTCCACAGCCGAAAACGGGGGCGCCGACCAAGGACTCTCGGTCGGGTCAAGGCCTGCCCCACAGGTTGTTGGTCACCCTCACTCCCGACCGTCCTCGGCAGGTGGAGGGTGGCTCAGGGCCCAGGCAGTTTTCGCGGACTCTTCAGAGTCCGACGACTCCTCCCTGTTTTCCAGGCCCATTGACCTGGAGTCCTCAGGGGCCAGTCGATGGACGAAGCCCATCGTCCTTCATGGGTTTGCTTCGGCTCATCTCGGAGTCCACCAGGATGCAGCTTGAGCCCGTATCCAAGCGGGCCAAGTATCCCCTGATGGAGATACTGGACCGAGGGGATTCACCCACGGAGGCCTTTCAGGTGGCTGAAGCCATTGTTGGCCCAGCCTTGGAGCTCTGGCAGCGGCCTGCTTCCTGTCTTGTGCCTTCGGCCAGGAAGTATGCGGTCCCTACCAGCTCTTTGCCCATTTTTTCGGACACCCCTCTGCCGAGGGGTTGGTCACCGACAGCGTTTTCTGGCATTCCAGGAATGCTAGGGACGTGGACAAGCCCCCCCGACAAGGAGTCCAAAAAGCTGGACTACGCCGGGCGCAAGGTGTGCACTCGTCCCTCCCTTGACCTCCGCCAGGCCAGCTCGGCCGTGCTGATGGCACACTTCTCCCACGCCCTCATGGGCTCCCTGGATGAGGTGATCCCTCATCTCCCGGCCGACCTGCAGACCACGGTCCGGCAGGTGCGGGACCAGGGTAGGGCAGTGGCTAAGTAGCAGCTCCAAACAGCTCTGGACATAGGAGACTCCTGTGCCAGATCGGTTGTGGCTGCGATGGCCATGCGCCGCAGAGCATGGCTGAGGATATCCACCTTCACAGCGGATACCCAGCACAGATTGGCGGATGTCTCCTTCTTGGGGACCGACCTCTTCAGCCCTGGAGTGGAAGGTCGCCTCCAGCGGATCGAAAAGTCCAATGCCACTCTGGACTCGGTCACCTCCGCCCAGAAGGACAAAGGCCACTGACAGCAGCAGCACAAGTCCTTTCGTCCTTCTGCGCCTGCGGCACGTCCGGCCCTACATCACCAGCACCAGGGCCAGCAGGCTCGCGCTTAGCATCCCAAACCCAAGCCTGCGGCTTCCTCCAACAGGAAGCAGGGAGGTAAAGGCCCAGGAGGTCCCTCGGCCGGTCCCTCCTCCAAGTCTGCCCAGTGACGGGTTGAGGGGTGTCACCCCCAGCCTTGTCACTCCCCCCTGGGTTCCCCCCGTGGGGGGATGGCTCTGCCACTTCCTTTCTGCCTGGTCTGCTATCACCACGGACCAGTGGGTATTGGAGATAGTAGGAAAGGGCCTGCCACTGGAGTTCGAGCAGGCCCCACCCTTCCGAGCCATCACCCCTCGGGGGGCTACGGGGTCCGCAGCCTCTCTGTTGGCTCGTCGAGCCGATAATGCCCTGCTCCTCAAAAAAGAGGTGATCAGAAATGTGGCGGATCCTCCTCTAGACCCGGGGTTTGTGTCCAGGTAATTCCTGGTCCCAAAATGGACAGGGGGCTGGCGCCCCATTCTCGACCTGAACAGGTTCCTAAGGTCTCGGACCTTCAGGATGGTCACTCTGGCTCAGATAATCCCATCCTTGGAACGAGGCATGTGGTTCTGTTCTCTGGATCCTCAGGACACGTTCTTTCACGTCCCAATCTCTGTCCCACCAGAGATTCCTCCGCTTCAGAGCAGAGGGATCTCTTTACGAGTTCCGGGCCATGCCCTTTGGCCTTTCCCTAGCTCCCAGGGTCTTCACCAAATGCATGCCAGTGGTGACAGCATTCCTGTGGCGCCGAAGGGTCCGGGTGTACCCCTACCTGGACGACTGGCTGATTGCAGCCCCCTCTAGAGCGGAGGTGGAGCGGTCCTGAGATCTGGCCCTCCAAGTTTGCTCTCAGGTTGGCCTCCTCATCAGCAAGGCCAAGTCGAAACTCATGCCAAAGTAGGTGATACAGTTCATCGGGGCAGAGCTTGACTCTCTGCGAGCCAGAGCATGGCTCCCGACGGACAGGGCCGAAGTTCTTTCCTCCTTTGCCCAATCATTTCAAGTTGGGCAATTGCACCCTGCCCCGGGACTTCCTGGACCTCATGGCGGCCTGCACCAGCGTGGTCCGTTGGGCCCGCTGGTACATGCGTGCCAGCCAATGGTCACAACACTTCGATCCGCTGGATCAGTTAGTGACAGTGACCCAGGGGATGTGGAACGCTCTCCAGTGGTGGACCGTTCCAGCACATGTGCAGCAGGGCATCCCGTTTGTCCGCCCCGAGCCAACGGTCTCGCTGTCGACTGATGCCTCTCTGATGGGTTGGGGTACCCATCTGGGGGAGCACAGAGTGCATGGCCTCTGGTCCCCTCAGGAGTCCCGATGCCATATTAACCTGCTGGAGCTTGAGCTGTTAGGTCTAGCCCTCACCGCCTTAAGCATTTCTCTGAGGGTCAAGTGGTTTCAGGTCCAGACGGACAATACCACGACCATGTACTACCTAAACAGCCAGGGCAGGGCGTGCTCCATGTCTCTGTGCAGGGAAGCTCTCCGCATTTGGTCACTCGTGCTGCAGCCTGGGCGGATCTCCTGCGCCATTCACGTGGCAGAGCCTCCAACACCCTGGCCGATGCCCTAGCCAGGATGGGCTGCGTCTTCTAGTGGTCTCTCCTTGGAGGAGTAGTACAAGATCTCTTCTCCCACTGGGGCCGCCTCAGGCGGACCTGTTTGCCTCAAGGAGAATCCGAGCTGAGAGTGTTTCATGCCACCCTCAGCAGGGTTCGCTGCAGGGGATGCCTTTCCCGAGGCCGTGGACCCCGGGCCTCTTCTCGCCTTTCCCCATTTCCCTTGATCCACAAGGTGCTTCTCAAAGGCGAGGAGGGACAAAGGCGCAGGTGATTCTAGGTAGTCCCAGACTGGCCCCATCAGTTCTGGTATCCAGATCTCCTCAGTCTCGGCTCCAGGCTACCGAGGCGGCTTCCAGCCCACCTAGACCTGATCTCAGTCAATCAGGTAGGTATTCTATCTGGACCTTCAATCCCTGCACCTGACGGCCTGGTTCCTGAGCGGCTAGAGTTCCAGGCCTTGGGTCTTTCCGACGAGGTCCTCAACGTCGTTGAGGCGTCCCGTCAGGAGTTGACCAGAAAATGCTACGCCTTCAAATGGAAGAGATTCTCCATTTTGTGTCAGGGCAAGAGCCTGGACCCTTCCTCCTGTTCCTTGGCAAGCATTCTGGACTACCTGGTCCCTTTCTCAGCTAGGGCTTGGTTGGCGACCCTTAAGGTGCACCAGGAGCCATCTCTTGCTTACGGCGCGCGGGCAGGAAGCAGTCGGTGGCGCAGGAGAAGGTGGTCGGGCGCTTTTTCAAAGGCCTTGATCACATATCCCCTCTGGTGCGAGAACCTCCACCTCCGTGGGATCTACTGCTGGTATTGGCTAAGTTCATGGGCAAGCCATTCGAATCGATGCACAGGTGTGACATCTCTCACCTGTCGTGGAAGACCGCCTTCTTGGTGGCTATCATGTCAGCTAGAAGGATGGGAGCGCTCCAGGCGCTTTCCATTGAGTCTCCTTATCTGGTCTTCCACAGGGACAAGATGAGTCCTGCGCCCCACCCAAAATTCCTTCCGAAGGTGGTGTCGAGGAGTTTCACCCTAACCAGGTGTTGACTCTGCCGGTGTTCTACCCCAATCACACCGGAGGCCGAATATAGGCTCCATACTTTGGACCCTAGAAGAGTGCTCGCTGCTTATAAGGAGGGACGGCTGAGATTCGGGAGAGGTTCACCAGCTGTTTGTCACCTACGCTGAAGCTACACCTGCAGCCAAGCGGACGATAGGCAGGTGGGTCACCTCCTGCATAGATCTCTGCTATAGGTTGGCGGGCATGGAGCCTTCAGAGGAAAAAGAGATCAGTCTACCCACCATACCGCTGCATCGGGTGGCTGCTTCCAGGGACGTCGCTATCCAGGAAATTTGCAGGGCATGCTACCAGGAAGTTGGCACACACCTTCATCACCCACTACCACATCGACCTTGTCATGCGGGATGCTGGTTTGGGGACTCATTGAAATCCAGTCTTTAGTTCCCAAATAGTGGGTGTGCGCCTTGATCCCCTACTCCCGAGGAGAACTGCTAGGAGTCTAGGACAGTGTGGATGAGCAACATATCCATGTCCCTAGAAATGAGGTTCTCACCTGTAACAGGAGTTCTAGGGTGGTATATGTTGTTCCATCCTACATTTCCCATGCACCTCCCGACTTTGGCCTGCACAACCTGGCTTCCATTGGGCTAGATCTGGCGTCGAATGAAGCGAACCAAGAGTTTTACCACCCAGGTGGGTGGAGAAGCCAACGAAGACCTTCTGGCAAGATTTGCCATGACAAGGGAACCTGCCAGACTTGGTGTGGATGAACAACATATACCATTCCTAGAACTCCTGTTACAGGTGAGTAAACTATTTTGTGCCCCATATGCATTATCTTGCACTTCTTTGCATTGAATTTCAACTGCCAAATCCCTGACCATTCTTCTAGTTTCTGCGGTCCTTCTCATTCTGTCTACACCCTCTGTGTGTCTACTCTGTTACAGAGCTTTGTGTCATCAGCGAACAGTGAAATTCTGCCTTCCAGGTCTGTACGAAATGTCACTGATGAAGATGTTAAATAGGACCGGTCCCAACACTGATCCTGTGGTACCCATTGGTCACTCTTCCCTCTGTGGGTGACAGCCATTTACCACCACCCTCTGTGTCTGCTGCCTAGCCAGTTACCTACCCACACACCTGCACCTTCCTGTCCACACCTTATTCCCCAGTTTGTGCAGTAGTGCTTCTATGGCAGCACAGTGTCAAGGCACATCCACTGCCTCCCTTGATCCACCTACGCTAGTCACCCAGTCAAAAAATTCAACAAGGTTGGTCTGACATGACCTCCCCCTGGTGAAACCATGCTGCCTTGGGTCCTGTAGTCCATTGACAACCAGATGTTCCTCCAATCTCTTCTTCAGTAGTGCTTCCATGATCTTCCCCACTACCGAGGTGAGGCTGACTGGTCAGTAGTTCCCCGCTTCCTCTTTGTTCTCACTTTTTGTATAAGGGGACTACATCTGCTGTCCTCCAGTCTTTGGGTACCTCCTGTTTCAGTGATCAGCTAAACAGGATAGCCAGAGGTTCTCCACCACCTCTTAGTTCTTTAAGGACCTGGGGTGCACTCCATCTGGCCCCATTGCTTCTATCAACTCTTATTACTTCCAGTTCCTTCCAGGACCCTTCTCGTAAAAGGGACTTGTGTCCATTTCTGCACCATTCTCACTCCTTGTACTCCCTTCAGACCCATTACCCTCCTCTTCCTCAGTGAAGACCTGTTCAATATGTCAGCTTTACTGTTGTCATCCTCAACGTGGCCCCATCCTCCCCTTCAGTCTCACTATCCCTCCCTTTGCCTTCCTTTTTCCTTATGTACCTGTAAATGGTTTTGTCCCCTCTACCCACTGATTTTGCAATGTGTTCTTCTGTCTGAGCTTTGGCTTCCCTTACTCACCTCCCTTTGCTTCTCCTGGTACTTCTCCTATCCCTTGCCTGTGTCTTTTTGTATTGCCTGAATGCAATCTTTTTGGCTTTCATTTTCTTTTGCTACTTTGGAAAACCATAATGGTCTCCTCTTCCTTTTCCTCTTGCTAACCTGTAATGCATAATTCTGTTGCTCTTGTAATCCCCATTTTAAATACTGCCCACTGTTCCTCAACCCTGATTTCTGCCCCATTCTCCTTAATGCCTCTTTCAAGTATCTCCCCATTTTCCCAAAGTCTGCCCCTAAAATCCAGGATCACGTGTTTTGTGGTTTGATTCTGCTCTTTCTGTGATTTCAAACCACAGTGACTGAGTAGTCACTGTTCCCAGGTGCTCCCCACTGTTACCAGCATCACACTGTCCCTGTTTGTGAGCAGAAGGGTCCAGTATTGCCTTCTGCCGGAGTTGGTTCCATGACCAGTTGCTGGAAGGCACCTGAAGGAGTCCTGGATAAATCTGCTACTAGTTGATGCTGCTGCTGGGATGCTCCAGTCCACGTCTGGAATAACGAAGTCTCCAGCCAGTACCCTCCAAGTTGTCTGCCATCCCTTGGATGGCTTGCATCAACTCCCTATCTGTTTCTTCCTCCTGGGCTGGTGGTCTATAGACCACACCTGTGCAGATGGCTGGCTCCATTTCCTTTCCAGCAACCCACAGTATCTCTCCCATTTGTTTCCTCCTGAATCTCTGTGGCCCTTATGTCATTTTCCACATACAGCGCCACTCCTCCTCCCTTCCTGCCTGCCTGTCTTCTCTGAATGTGTTGTAGCCAGGTGAGCCATTTTCCCAGTCATGGTTATCATTACACCAGGTTTCAGTGATGGCCACAATGTCCAGATCTGACTGCACCATGACAGCCTCAGATCTTCCACCTTGTTGCTGGGCTCACTGCATTTTGCACACATGACTTTCCATGATTTGACCTCGAGACTGTTTAGCTGTTCTACTCCAGTCCCTTCCTTGGTTGTCCTTTATCCCTGGTTCTTCTTGCTGTCTGCCCTTCTGCTGAATTTTGCCCTTTTCGCTATCACACCTCTTGGGCTGATTCCATCTTTGCACACTGCTTTGTAAGAATGGCAGTCCTCTGGTTCACTGGTTCCACTGCTAGCTGTGGGGGGTGAGCAGATGGGTACCCTCCTTGCTGGCCTCCCACCCCTTTGCTATTTAAATGCTTGTCAATGTAGCATTTAAACTTATCACTGAGTCTTGGATTCCTCCAGGATGGATGCAGGCTGTCAGGCTTGAACAAACCTCCATCCCTCCAGGTGGGTCCTCATTCACCAATGAATCCAAACCCTTCCTCTCAGCACCAGTTCTTCAACCATGAGTTAAAGTTCCTGGTGCATGCACTAATAACTCTCACTCGCCGCTAGAGTAGTACTTCTGAAAGTGACAGAGTAGCTACTTGCTGAGACCCCTCCCAATTTCCTAAACTTCGTCCTGAACTTCCTTTGGCTCACTATTTGAGTCGTTAGTACCTAGGTGGATAATGATATCCAGCTCACCCTCCCGTCTTGCCTTCCCAGTGATCCCCAGGATCTTCCTTCATCCCTCCATGCCGTGGCACCTGGTGAGCACCCACCTCCTCCTGTCCTCCCTCCTATGTTCCTAGTTGGATCCCTCTTGTGATGGAGTCCCCACCAGGATTCGTTTCCTCCTTCTCTGGGATCCACTGCTTTCCCTTTAGGTCACCTCCTTGGCTAACCTCCATATCCTTGCTTCCACTTCTCTGGGTACCTCTATTTGGTTGTCCCCGTTTGCCAGTGTGGCATATAAGTTCTTAAGGTGGAATAGGATCTGGGATGTGCCTCTGCCTGACACGCTCTAACCTTCCCTGAGCCCTGTCATCCAGGTGCTCCTCGTTCTCAGCATCCTTTGAGGGCAGTTTGCATTGGACTGGGTGGTCTCTGGATAGGGGTGATGGTACTCCTGACCCGATATACTTCCGCTCAGAAGTCTGGCTACCTCATCCCTTGGTCCAGAGATGCATGCAGATAGGGCAGCACTTCAGTGTCCAGAAGGTCTGCCCTGAATATGACTGCCCACAGCCACTGCACTCACCACTCCCACATTATACTGCTATTCCATACTTGTCTGCTACTGAAGCTCTCCTAGTTCCTTGTTATTAATTTACTGCCCTAAAATCCTGCCACTGATCCTCAGATACTTTAATTTTAAAAAGAAAATAAACCAATAAATATATAAATGAGTCAAAACACTTATACGTGCTGAGGTGAGCTTCTTCCCCATATGCCCCTCCTACTCCACACCCTTTACTATACCCTGTGTTTAGCTCCTGTCAATCAGACTTACAGGGCATATAATGGAAAGGGGAAGTTGCAACAATTAAAGCCAGCAAGAAATACACCACCACTCGTTTTAAATTTTCAACAGCCCAAAACAATTCTAAGTAAAGACGACAAAGAAAGTACAGTGTCACTAAAAGCACACAATCTAAGTTTAAAAGAAAAATAGCAATTACCAGTTACTGTAAAGCATTGAATTGAATATGTTTCCTTCCCCTTCCCCAGACCAAGTCAAGTCAGACCTCCAAGTGACTCAGCAAGTGCTCACTTCCTTGGGGTTTCTTCTCAACTTTTCCAAGTCAGTTCTCAAACCTGTACAGCTTCTCACTTTTATAGGAGCAGAGCTGGATACAGTCAAGGCAAGAGCCTTTCTTCCCATGCAGAGGGTTACAGCCATTTCAGAGCTGGCCTCCTCTTTCCGCCTTCTGGTCTCTCGACCGGCCAAGACATCCTTCCAGCTTCTGGGTCACATGGCAGCTTCTACAGCAGTGGTCCAAGGAGCCAGGTTTCAAATGAGGGACATTCAGTTCCACTCTAAGGTCCTTCTGGTCCCAAAAGAAGGATCCTCTTCCAAACTGGTTCCAGTGACTCAGACTCTGATCCAGGCACTCTAATGGTGGCAAGATCAGGACAATATCAAGCAAGGAGTTCCTTTAGTCAGTCAGCCCCACTCTCTGGTCCTTACCACATATGCTTCTCCTGTTGGGTGGGGAGCCCATCTTGGGCTCTCACAGCCCAGGACATCTGATCCCATCAAAGTCCCTCCTGCATATCAATCTTTTGGAGCTCAGGGCAGTGTTCTGGCTCCATGTGACTTCTCTCAGTCAGTGCAGAACAAGGTGGTACAGGTCAGGACAGACAACACCACCACCATGTGGTACATGCAAGCAAGGAGGCACTCGGTCCATGGCCTTGTGCGCAAGCCTTGAAACTATCATCTCTGGCTTACTCTTTGCAGACATCCTTAGTTGCAGTCCACTTTCGGGAAGAGGACAATGTGATAGCAGATGCACTGAGCAGAATCTCCCAGGGCCATCACGAATTGTCTCTGGATCCCCTGGTGCTAGAAGTGATTTTTTTGTCCAGGTGGGGCCCTCCAGAGATAGATCTCTTTGCAGCCCTGGACAGTCACCAACTTCCTCTGTTTTGTTGCAGACTCCAGTATTGGGCTCAGTCCCTCTGGATGCTCTGATTCTGAACTGGGAAGGGAATTCCTCTATGCCTACCCCTCCTTTTCCTCTGTTGTTCAAAGTTCTGGTCAAAATGGAGTTCACAATCCTGCAAACTAATTCTGATTGCTCCAGACTGGACCAGGCAGCCATGGTATCACCTGCTGCTCTCTCTAGCAGTCCATCTTCCCCTGTCTCTCCTGAGGACGTGCAATCTGTTAACCTCATCTCAGGGGAGGATTTGGTACCCCAATCTTCGGTCCCTCAATCGCAAGGCATGGCTCTTGAAGAGTTAGAATATGCAGATTTGCATCTGTCCCAAGGGGTTCTGGACATTCTCAAAGCCTCTCGAAAGCCTGCCACCAGAAAAACTTTCAACTCCAAATGGAAAAGATTCAGCATTTGGTGTTCCGAGAAGCATATATCCCCAGACACTGCTGAATTGTCTACAGTTCTGGATTATATGGTTCATCTTAATGGTCTAGGCCTCAGACCAGCTACACTCAAGGTACATTTGTCAGCTGTTTCTGCTTTTCTGTCAGTGGGAAAGCCTTCCTCTCTGTCATCTCATCCTGTATTCTTTAAATTTTTCAAAGGATTGCTTCATACCAATCCTCCTTTTAGGGACCCTGCTCCTGCCTGGGATTTGAATGTCTGCATTGCTCAGCTTATGCAACCCCCTTTTGAGCCTATGTCCTCAGCAGAGCTCAAGTACTTGACTTGGAAAACTGTGTTTTTGGTTGCTATAACCTCTGCCAGGCGTATCAGTGAATTGCAAGCTCTGTCAGTTGAACCCGGACTTCATCTCATTCCATAGGGACAAGGTGGTCCTTTATAACCAGTAGGAGGTTCCTACCCAAAGTGGTTTCTGATTTCCACTTGAACCAATCCATGTCTCTTCCTGTGTTCTTCACTGATCATGCTTCCTCAGGAGAGCGAAGGTTAGACAGTTTAGATGTTAAGTCAGTTACTACATAGAACGTACAGAGGGTCACAGGTTTGACTCCCTCCAGTTGTTCCTCACTTATGGGGAAGTAGGTAAGGGCAAACCTGCCACCAAGAGAACTGTTGCCAGGTGGATTGTGTCCTGTATCCAATTCTGTTTTGAGAAACTGGGAAAAATTCCTCCCTCAGGCCTGAGGGCTCATTCGACTAGAGGTACAGCTGCATCTCCGGCTGCGGCCAGGGATATTCCCTTGTTAGAAATTTGCCAAGCAGCCACCTGGAAAACAGTTCATACCTTCACCAAGCATTACTCCCTGAATATCCAGGCTCGGAGTGATGCTAGATTTGGCGCAGCAGTGCTTCAGAGCCTATTCCCAAAGTCGGTTCTGTCCCTCCACCTTGGAGGTACTGTTAGTAGTCTGCAATTGACAGAATACAGCAAAACTTCATGTTGTTTGAAGAAAAATTACTCACCTTAGTAATTGTGTTTCTTCTAATTGAGTCTTTATGTATTCTGACCTCCTCCTGCCTCCCTCTCAGAACCTGGTTTGGGAAGTGGGTGGGCAGGTGCATGTGCACCCAGGGGTGTCTTCAGCACACTTCCTGTTGGGTGCTTTAGTTTGCTTATTAAGAATTTGTTATGCTTTATTATCTGTTTTTTATTTGGTTTTTGGGTTTCCTGACTTGAGTCTTCCTTTGGGAACCTAGACCGTTAGTTGCCAGTTGGCTAGTAGAAAATGTTACAATTTCCACGTTCTGATAGGTCAGTGAGTTTTTAGCTCGTAAGAATCTGACGGTTTGGATTCAAAGTACTGCAGACAGAGTCTTAAACCGTGCTCGAGCTCAACGTTCTATGCCCTGCATAGAAATTTAACCCTATACTCTCCGGGGCAGTTCAAAGGCTGGAGCTAACTGCTATTGTCAGAATACAGCAAGACTCCATTAGAAGAAACACATTTACTAAGGTGAGTAATTTTTTCTTTGTGGTCACTATGTAAGAAATCAACAACGTTATTTGTGAACCTCTGCATTTCCCAGTGATGACAATTTTACTTATTACAATTCATGTGTTGAATATTTTTATTTTAACTTCTACACTGTCTGTGCCCAACAAATGCACAATAGATACAAACATGCAAACATGATTAGGGTTGGCCAGTGCTTGTTGTTTTCAAACAGGTTTTCGCTTAACTATGCTCTGTTAAAGCTTCATAGACTCTGGAGAGGCACCATTGACAGGGACCCAGGCATTTCTGTGGAGACTTTTCAGCTTAGTTCAAAATATCTTGATGGCTCCTAAGCCTGGCTTCAGGCACTGCAACTCAAAAATGTTTGTGACTGATCCTTACAATATCGGTCTTTCTATGTCTGAGCCCCCAATTCAGTGCCAAGACTGTGATCTCAGTCCGTTGCTGACTGCACTCTGGCTGTCTCTTCACAGCCTTGGAGAATAAGGGTAAGTCTAAAAGACAGAGTGAGTTGTGCAAGATCTGAAGAATCTCTACAGTGACTTAGGTATGGATACAGTTAACTATCCACACTCTGGTATTTCCACTGGAAGGGCGAACTCATCAGATGTCTTTAAGTTTAGCTTATCCCTCCACCTGGGCACTATATGCCTCAACTTTGTCACATGACATCCGATTTTCCTTTCGCTAGAACCGTCACTTACTTTGCTGCTCTCGTTTAGGATTTAGTGCGCCATTAGCAAACCTTTACTTCTGAAGTTTTCAAAGTTGTTTCTCATTAATTCTCTGCCCTTTCAACTCCTCTGTGCAATCCGTGACAGAACAGTGGAAGCCGGGTTTCAAAATCTGCATCTGCTGCCAGCAGAAGATGTTGATCACCAGTCTGCATGACATGTCTGTACTGCCTGGTCAGGCAGCACGACTTGGCTAGGTGCAGTCTGTGTTTAGCTATGGTTCCGGAATCCCTCAAGGATCGGGAGCACTGGCACACCCATGCCAGCCTTCCGAGCAGGACCCAAAAGACCAGCCTAGGGGCTGTAAGAAGGCCTTGGCGGCTGCCGGGTCTACAGTGCAGCTTATGACCCTGGAGGAGAAGGTGGGGCCACAGTGGCCGGTACCCCTTCGGTCTCAGAGCTGCTTCTTGCTGGGACCAGCGTTAGAGGGTCATTAACAGAGGGAGTCTGTGAAATATACATGGCCCTCCAGATCTTAAGGGGAGCCCTGCCCACCATGGCAAGAAACATAAGCGCCACCAGTGCCAGTCGTGGGAACAGGAAAGATGGAAAATTCTCCTGATTCCCTCTACTCCCCCGACTGCTCAGCTCTGGCCATGGCTATGGTCAAGACTCCTCCTGTCGAGGGGATGGTCGAGAGCTCCTCAGTACCCCAGTCTTGCTTGTTGATCTTGACTCTGGTCGAGCAGGCCGTGGAAATCTTCCTTGAGGCTTTCGACTGGTTGCCGGACAAGATCCAGGAATTGACCTCTTAGACCCCAGTGCTCCTGGTCCTCACTCAGGAGGATGTGGATCGTGGTCCCTGACCGGTTCACCTTGGGAGTAGTCCTCACCAGTGGTAGAGTCTTTGATGCCTCTACTACTCAGTGTGGCCAGGCATGTGGTCTACCACGACCAGCTAGGAGGCTCGCCTCGACATCAACCATTTAGTCGATGTTCGATGTCTCGATCAAGGCATTCCTGCTGTCGATCCTGCTCGACTGGAAAGCATCGTCGTTGACAGTCCTCAACCTCCTCATCCTTGGGTGAAGAGAGGCACAGACCAAAGATGTGGCAGTGCTTTGAGCAGCTTCTGTAGCAAAACGAGCCATTGTGGGGTGGGGTAGGGCTCTACCCCCTGGACCGTCTATCACATGGCAGCCGCGATTGATGCCTTTGCCAGTCTATGCATCACAGATGCTTCCAGCAACTTCCTCCACTACAGCAGCCAAAGGTGGGTGCTTGAACTAAGGAGACCCAGTCAGCTACTAGCTTGTCAGGACTGTTGTCTGTGGATATCTCACTTTCTGAGGATACATGGAAGGTCAGCAGTGAGAAACAGTCGAGGACCGTTTTCGAGGAGTCCTCTGACGGCCCCTCTCTCTTGTCCATGGCCACCCCTGGGACTCGTATCCTCTACTGAGGCTCATTCGAGGAGTTGAGTACCGGCCATTGGCCAGTGTCATTTGGAGCCCTCATCTGATGATCTTGGATGGAGTCCATGAATGTCCCTCTAGAACCTGTCCAGAAAAGGGCTAAGTACCCTTTGTCATGGACATTTTGGACAGGAGTGACTCCCGGGGGTTGCATTTCCCAAGGCTGAGGCCATATTGGGACCGACCTTGGAGCTTTGACAGCATCCAGCATCCTCTACCTGTATGGTCCACACAAGAACACTGTCCCTACTGGGTCCCTTTCTGGGTTCTCAGACCACCTTTTTCCTGAAAGGCTGGTTTCTGACTTGGCCCTCCACAGAGCTGAAGGACAGGGGGATGTGGACAAGTCTCCCAAGGAGTGCAGAAAAATCAACCATGACACTAATGAAGTCTATGCTGCTTCATCCTTGGGTCTCTGTTAGGTGACTTATTCTGTCATGATGTCTGGCTTTGGTTGCTCCCTGCTGAGTCTTTGATGTGATCCTTCCTTACCTCCCTGCTGATCAGCAGTTGCCATTGAAGATTATTTGAAACCAGGATCAATCTCTGGCTAAGCACCAGTTTCAGGCAGCCTTGGACATGGGCAACTCCTGTACCTGTGCCATGGCAGTGTCAGTCACTGTGCATCACAGGGCTTGACTGTGTCCATCCACCTTTATAGTGGACACACAGCCCAAGCTGGCCAGTGTCCCCTTTTTGGGCACTAACCTCTTCAGCCCTGGATTGCAAGGACATCTCATCCATATAGAAAAGTCCAGTGCTACCCTTGACTCTGTGGCATAATCCCAGAAGTAAAAGAATCAAAAGCCTAAGAAGGTGTCTCAGTATTGGACATTTCAGCCATGGCCTGCTCAGCAGCAGCCCCAGCAAGGGCAGTACTAGGCCTGGCACCTGAAAACCCAAGTTTGGTGGCCAGGGCCCCAAGACAGGTGGGGCAGGGGTGGTAGTGCCCCTCTGCCTTAGTGGTGGGTGACCCCACAAAGACTGAACATGGACGGGTTGAATTGCCGCAACTGTAGTGCATCCAGGAAAGTGAGGTGGTGCTCAAAAGCCAGCCCGGTGGTGCTGAGGGTTGAGGCGCTCAACGCCATACCTCGCGCCACGCCGGTGACCCGGGTTCGGGAACGAGCCCTGGCCACCGGAGGTTGGCAGAGGAGAGAGAGAGAGAGAATTGAGCATCCAGAGGACTGCTCTCCTCTTGTGAGGAAGGGGTGTCCAGGGATAAGCCCGGCACTGCAGCAGCCCTCGGCAGAGACCGGAGGCAGTGCAAGGCTCAGTAGTGGGGACGTAGAGCCGCGACAGATCTCCCTGGCATCATTGCACACTTGGGCTCTGCAGGGAGGGAGGGGGAGAGGGTGCAACACAAGTAGAAAATACCCTTCACCTTCTGATAGGCGAAGGAGGGTCCGGGGTGCCAGCCAACCACGCCCAATGTCAGGCTCCATCTCTCATTCCTCTGCTCTCCTCTCCTCCATCCCTGGTCGCCTATCTAGATTACAGATAGAGTGCCAGGAGGAGTTATCCGGCAGTCCCACCGCTGGGGACTCTGAGCCAGGGGCTTGGTGACCGAGGGAGTGGATTGAGGCGTGTTGGGAAGGAGCGAAAGAGGCTTCAGGTGGGCGGGATAAGGCTGGCTCAAGAGACCTCTCCAGAGAGAGTTTGGGAGGTCGAGAGATGAAACAATGTTGTAAAAAAAGGAAAAAAGAGGTGGTGCTCAAAGTTAGGGAGGCTAGTCCCAATTAAACATACAAAAATGAAAAAAAGCACTTCAGGAGCCCACTGGGCTCAAACATTATATCAGAGACAAAACTGGCATTCCATTAACAACATTTATTGCAGTGATAGAGCCAGTCTGAGGGTAAAGTGACCAAGCCCCTGTGCTATCACAAACACAGGTCTTTATCAGGGGGCGTAACCAACACACAGAGATACAGTTCTTAAATATCTTGCCTTTAAAAGTGCAAGTAACAATAGATGCACCACATTCCATATTATTATTTTAGTGGATACAATTTTTTTTTTTTTTTTTTTTTTAGAATGTGTATTTCTAAATATAACAAAAGAAAAGAAAGTGGCATTCTAAGGCAAATGCAGTTAGCTGGGCTATTCTGGCTTAATTGAGGATGGCTGCCAGGCTGGGCGTGATGCGGGCTGCTCTGGCAGCGTAGAGTTTGTTTTTCTGTTGTTAAATTTCCTGTTGCCCGTTTTTGCTCGCTGTTTTCCTGCCGCTTTATTAATTTTATTTTTCTTTTCTCGGTGTTTGCTTTTTTGAGCTCTGTGGACAGAACTGCTAGCCGGGGATGCCAAATTCGAGAGCGATACTGGGGTGACTGTCGGGACCGCCTCGTAGTGTGCACTAGGAACATGTCATTTTGGCCCCGTTACCGACCCATGTTTTCGGTTTGCCAGGCTGCTACTCAAGTTCCTGCATCAGTTCCTTCTATTGGACACACTTTGATGGTTTGACTGTTACCGTGGGGTGTTTCGTGTTTGATCTTCTGCCTGGATCTTGCGGATGACTGTGGCTTTAAGTCGGTCTGATGTGTGTTTAGCCACCCGATGAAAAATCCGGGATTGAGTTAAAGAAAGAGGAATCATAGCGGAGGAGGCGTGTGGGCACATCAACAGAAGATACTGGATTATTTGCAGCAGACTTTTTTGAAATATTCGCAGTGTATGACCCAGGCCGTCAGGTTGGTGGTGTATGAGAACTGGCTTAATTTGGTGCAGTGAGCTGATCGTCCTGATCCTTGAGGTGGGGTGTGACGGTGGGTGTGCGGCTACACAGGCGCCCTGTCCTCATCTTGCTGGGTAGCTGGTGGGTTTGGGCTAGTAGCCCCTAGGGATTCTCCATAGAGCCTACTAGTTGGTGGGCTCTGGTGGGAACCCATAGTAGTGGCCGTAGACTCTGCAGTTCATCCTCCTGATTGGATTTTTCAGAGCTCTGCTCCTGCTCCACAGTTCATTAATCGCAGAAGAGGATTTTTCTTTGGACCCTTTCCTCCTCCATTATGGTTAGACCTTTAAATTTATATTTTACAGACAGTGAGAGTGCCTGTTTTGCTTTTAACCCCAGGCAGTGAGTGTGTCTGGGATCTGCAAAGGATTTTGGTTAGACTTTTATCTCTTCATTTAAAGTCCTCACTTCAGTGAGAGTGATCTGGGGGCTGGAGAAATCACCCAGACATTAACATCTGTTAAACCCAGGAAGTGAGAGTTCCTGGAGGGTTTCGGTCTCCTCTGGTGGTGAGAGGTCCATTGGGGACTGGAAAAACTTGATCCCGCCTGTGTTTTTGATTTATATCTGGTACTGTGTTATTACTTGCAGTTTCAAGGACTCGTTTTTGTGTCTAACTTTGCTTCATCCAGTTCGCTGCTCTGGACTCGATGACTGTGACATTGTACTCCTATTTTAAATAATTGTTTTATTACATGTTATTTGGGTGGGGGTTGGAGTAATGTTTTGTTGAATGTGCATTTTGAGTTTTTGTAGTTTTGGATAGTATATTTTATTTATTTTGGTTTATTTTAATTATAATTTTGGATTGATTGTTATTTGACTCGGTTGGGATTAAGTTGTTGGGTGTGTAGTTATTTTAGGAATGTGCTGGGAGGCCAAAAGACGGTCAGGCAGTATTCCTCCACCAGGCTCAGGGAATTGCGCCCTTTTGACTGCCGTTATTTGTCAGCAGAGACTTACAAACGTTGCCAATCCCTCGGGATTGCTAGAAGGCGCAGGAAAGGGATAAGAACTGGGCGTGGTGGGGGAATGAAAAGGGGAGGACATATTGGGGTGGTGGGGACCAGGCAATACCCTGGGGCAAAATGGTGCCAGGACAGGGGTAATCCCTGTCTTGTCCCCATACCCAAGGGCCTAGCAATTATTGTTGGTCAGGAGTCGAGGTCTTCCTCAGCATCTCATCCAACCCGGGCGGTGTTGTGTAATGCCAGGTCCATCAAAAACAAGACTGCTATTATAACCGATCTTGTTGAAATTGTGGATCTGGCATGCATCACTGAGACCTGGCTAGATGAAAATGCAGGCCCAGTGTTGGCTTCTGCAGTTCCAGCTGGGTTCTCGGTGATTCACCGCCCAAGGTTGGATCGTAGGGGTGGGGGTGTAGCCATCTTTTTTAAGACCAAACTGGGCCTTGTGGATGTTCCATTGGGGATCACCAGATCCTTTGAATTTATTATGGGAGACGGTGTAGGTTGCAGGACACTCCTCATTTACGATCCACCAGGTGATGGGAGTTTATTCTTGCAGGAGATTGCGGACTTCATCATCGACACGGTATTGGAGTCTCCCAGATGGATAATCTGGGGGACTTCAGTGCATGGGTTGACGATGAACTCTCGCCATTTGGTCAAAATCTACACCAGCTAATGACAATGCTGGGCCTTACACAGGTGATTACTCCTCTACCCATATAGGGGTCACTCATTGGATCTGCTCTTCCTCCTGGGATGGAGATCTCTGACTTGGAGGTGGAACCAGTCAGTTGGTCTGACCATCACACCATAGGGTTCAGTTTTGGGGCTCCCCCAAATGGACCTACCCTTCAGAGATGGTCCGGTACCACCCTTTAAGGGGAGTTACCCTAGATGGTCTGTTGGTGGTCCTGGACCTATCGGGATTGCTGGGTGAAAGCACTAGCCTGTAATAAGGCAGTGGGAGACGCCCTGGATTTGATTGCTCCTGTTCATGTTCAACCACTCACTCTTCGCCCAAGGTCCCCTTGGTATGATGGGTCCTTGAAGGAGTTTAGGCATGTTGGTTGAAGGCTGGTAAGAGCATGGCAGAAGTACGGCCTGGATGCTGACAGGCATAGATTGATAGAACATTATAAGGGCTATCAATCAGAAATCACCCGTAAGAAGGCAGAGTTCTTGTCCAGGGAGATTTCTGCTGCACAGAATTGACTGGCTCAGCTTTTCCGAACTGTTAACAGATTGGATTGCACAATCTGTCTCCAGTCTAAAAAGCTTTTCACAAATGAAGTGTGATGAGCTAGCTCGGTTCTTCCAGAATAAGGGTGCCAACATCAGATCCAGACTCAGTCTGTCTCTCTCTATGAGGGGTTGCAGAGGTTAACGGGAGGTGGTGAGCACCCGATCTGTCTGGACGGATTTCAGCCGACCGGAATTCATGGACATTTTGAAGATTGTCCAGACTCTGCGCCCAACCTGTTGTAGTTTGGATCCGGGCCCTGCCTACCTTTTAGTGGGGTGTGGAGATGTTATTTGCCCGATCCTAGCTGAAATTGAATGGAGATCCTTGGAGAGGGGTGTCTTTTCGGACCCCCTAAAGAAGGTGGTCATTCAACCACTCCTTAAAAAAACCCTCCTTGGATCCCGACGATCCAGCTAACTACCGACCTGTTTCTAACCTTCCCTTAAGGTTTTTGAGAAGGTGGTTGCGTTGCAACTGGATGATCACCTTGTAACTCAGAATGTCAGTAAAGTTCTTCAGTCTGGTTTCAGGAAGAGGCACAGCACGGAGACTGCCCTTTTTCGGGTACTAAATGATCTCCTAATGGTGAGAGATCAAAAGGCTCGTACCATCTTGGTCCTTCTTGATCTCTCAGCAGCCTTTGACACTGTGGACCATGGGGTGCTTTTGGAGACCCTGCGATTTCTCTGTGGACTGTCGGGTACAGTCCTCAAATGGTTTCAATCATTCCCGTTAGGCAGGGTTCAGAGGGTGGTCACTGGAATTTATTCCTCTGATGCCCTCCCACTTTCCTGCGGGGTGCCACAGGGCTCCATATTGGCACCCATGTTTGCAGTGTATATGCTGCCATTGGGAGATATCATTAGGCGATACGGCTTGAGTTTTTACTGCTATGCAGATGACACTCAGCTGTATATGTCCTTTGTGCATGGACTGGTTGATGCGATCTCTGTGCTAAATACTTCAAAATCAAAGACTGGATGAGCTCCATTTGGCTGAGACTGAATTCGGATAAGACTGAGGTGTTGGTTGTGGACCCGGGTCACCCAGGGCGGGTTTGGGGGCTGGGCTCATGTCCGGCCTGTGGCTTGAAGGTGTCAGCTCAATAACTCAGATCGGGTGCGGAACCTGGGTGTTATCTTTGGACGACGGCTTGACCATGAAATCTCAGATGTCAGCTGTGGTTAAATCCTCATTTTATCATTTGAGGAATATCGCCCTGGTGAAACACCTGGGTCTACCATGCGACCTTCCAACATTGGTCCATGCCTTCATTGCTACCCTTCTTGACTACTGCAGTGCCTCTAGCTAGAGCTGTCTGGGGTTTATATCTGCCACTTGCAGCTTGTGCAGAAATCTGCAGCCAGGCTGCTAACTGGTACCTCTAGTTCCAGTTACATAACGCCTGTGATGCACGGACTGCACTGGCTGCTAGTCCAGCGGCAGATCACCTATAAGTTAGGCTTGCTTACCTTTAAAGTCCTACACGAACAGGGACCTGACTACCTGAAAGATCTCCTGACTCATTACTCCCCCAATCGCCCCCTCCGATCCACCGACGAGGGATTGCTAGAGATTCCCAGGGTTCATCTTAAAACTTCCGGAGCTCGTGCCTTTTCATGTGTAGCACCAACCCTGTGGAATTCTCTACCTCATCGGTTAAGAGAATGCCTGACCGTCAATAATTTTAAATCTTTGTTAAAAATATATTTATTTTCACTGGCTTTCCCAGGCTGATTTTAAATTTATATTGCTGTTTGCCTGTATATTTATGGTTTATATTCTGTACAGCGCCTTCATATTGAAAGGTGCTATATAAATAAAGATTTACTTGCTTGCTAAACCTCATGTAAGGCAATACTATGTACATAATAAGAAATTCATATTCATTAATACAAAGC
Source organism: Neoceratodus forsteri (assembly GCA_016271365.2). Classification (NCBI taxonomy): domain Eukaryota; kingdom Metazoa; phylum Chordata; order Ceratodontiformes; family Ceratodontidae; genus Neoceratodus; species Neoceratodus forsteri. The sequence continues at coordinate 657,587,938 of CM028132.1, forward strand.
ACATCTAGTTAGTCTGCAGACAGAATACGGAAGTTAATCATAGATTACTTTTGACATAAGACAGACAGACCCAATCTGCCTCCATAAACAAAAGTGGTATTAATATTAAAAGTGGAATAAAAAAGTGGTGGACAGCGGGGTTGGTAGGGAGATGGTGGTGGTGGTGAGGAAGAGGGTGGGGGTAGGATTGGGGGCATTGTCAGTGGGCACAAGTATGATACCAATATATGCAAACTAGAGTTCCATAATAGTTTTTGATATAAATTGCAAAACATCAGAGTGCAAAGAGACAAAGATTTCACAATACGTGAAGTTACTGTATTTCAATTTTTTGAATGTATTATTGTATGAGAGATTTTTAAGAAGGCTAATTATCAACAGGACGGGGGGAGAGGAGGGAAAGGTAAATACTCAAAGGTTACATTTTACCCCATCCTTCTAAAATTGATAAAAAAAAAAAAAATAGTGGAGCAACTAGTCCATCAGTATGCTCCACATTACTTATAAATACAACCCAAAATCAAAAAAGGTAACAAGAACAGCACAATCCTAAGTCTTTGTTTGAATAGCTACAGTTTGGGTTTGGGAACTCTGGATATCTGGTGCCATGTTTTTTTTCCAGGGACGACTCTGAAACCAATTCCAGGCCTTCAGTACCTCCGCAAAACATGGATTGAACATCTAAATAGATGCAAGAAAGAAAAATTAGTCAAACTTTTTTTTTAACTTAAGAAGCTACAAGAATGTTTGCAGGTGACACATTTCAAAACATCTACATGAAATTATAATCGTCATTCACAGAAAGGGAACAAAGTCAATATTGTCATTCAGACCAAACAAATTATAAGTTTTTAATGTCATTATCCAGTGCGTCTCCTTTTGTAGATGTGTTCTGACTGAATCCCATCCTCTCTTCCATATAGGAACATGTTCTAAGGCCATAAATTTGAAGCCCCTGGTACCTGAATTATGACAGCTTTCAAAATGTGCCCCCAAAGCATTGCCTCTTCCCGTATTAATTATGGCCTGAACATGCTCCTGTTTTCTCTGTCAATGGCCTTATGCTTCTTCCACTGTAGTATGCAATACAGTTGTGTCTGTATTATGGATACATAACAGGGACCTGTGTAGTAAACTATTTATTTTCACGAGTGCTGTTTGACCTTGGGTGACCTCGCCCAGGCGGTGTAAGCCATGAGCGATGTGCCCAAGGTCAAACAGTACATGTGAAAATTGTTGAGTTCCACAAGGTCCCTGTTGTATTTCATTTATCAATAGACAGGACCTTGTGGTAGTGTAGTTTTATAAAAAAAATATTTTTCAGTTTTTTTTTTTGTTTTGTTTTTTTAATCTGAGTTGTGGGTTTTCTTGCTGAAACAGTGCTCCTCTGCTTCTAAGGAGTGCCGTTGCCATGGATGCCACATCATGATGCCAGCAGTGATGGACAACATTTCTGCTGATTGGAGAAGCAACTTGCTCAAAACATTTTTGAAAAAAATTGGCTACTTGGTTTAGCGAGACGGCAAGCTGTTTTAGATTTTGTCCGGCAGGTGTTTATTTTATTTTTTTAATAATTTTATTGCAGTTGGTATTTGTTTTGGACCCTGGGAGTGGGATTGGCAGCAGGTGGGATCAGAGTGACCAAAATGCAGAGCAAGCTGGAGTGGGAGCTGTGTCAGCAGAGTGAGCGCTGCTGTGAGGCAAGATGAGCTTGTCGAAAATCTAACATAACAGTGAAAGAAACCATTTTAGTGACTATTTTTCAGCTAAGGGAAAGATATATAGACCTAAAGCAGGACTCAGTGAGTGGAAACAGGTATTGGGCTCTTGCGTTGCAAGTGTAGGTTAAAGAAAACATTCTGAAGATACTGGAGATGCAGTGTGATACTGAGGAAGCCACGGGGCTAGTGGGCAGGGGACCAGAGTTTTTAAGCATGCAGGGTAAATACAGAAGAAAGTGGGTTGTTGATGAAAAGTATGCTGCAAATCTGTCTTGTGCCTCAGCCCCCCACACCCTTGTACTTTCTTGTGCCCTGAGGGAGAGGAGCAGTCATCGGATCAGAGGGGGTGTGGGGTTGCTGAGGTAGGAAAGTAGGAGCTGCCTGACATTTTAAAAAAATGAAAATAACATTTATCTGCTTTCATTTTTGATGGGAAAGGGACTGGTGAGCAGTTAAGTGAGATAGAGGTGGAGAGAAAAGGAGGAGCTGGTAGTAAGGAGATTTTGTAAGCAGTGTGGAACAGTGTGAAAAAGCTTGATAAAGGTAGTGCCGGCAGGTGGGTAGGGCAGGTGATGATGTAGAAACTGTATAGATAAATGGGCTGTGATGCAAGAACTGCACATAAACGAAGTGTGACGTAGTATCTGTGTGCATAAACTAAATTTATACACACTCAGATAAACACATTTCACACTTTGTTTCTGTCCATCCTTATTGTATAAATATAGATACTATATACAGGGCTAGATAAGATTTTTTGGGATGAGTACCTGTACTCCTCATTTTGAAAGTGAGGTGAGTAAAACGAAATTCAGATGTGTACAACTGTCTGCCCTGAGGGAGGAAGTTGCCCGTCTTCAGGCCACACTGGACAGTAGTACGGGGACCTTCCCCCAGGCCACAATGGACAGTAGGAAGGAACCTCCCCATCCAGGGAGCACCAGAACCACCACCACTACCTCAGAGGTTGCAAAGAAAGCACAGCAGTTGGACCACAGTGGGCTCAGGGAGGATGAGGATGGTGAAACAGAGGCACACCAGTCAGATGTTACACCACAATCCATACGCCATTCTGGGGAGCATAGCTCCCTATAGATACACACCATGAGAGGAGACTAAGGAGGCTGAGGACAACTGTCACAAGGGAGGCCCACAGGAAGGAGGCAGAGGACACCACAAGGAAAGGAAGCAGCTCCTGGTGGGGACTCAATTATTAGGGATAGAACTGGGAGGAGCTGGGAAGTCTGAAGTAAGGTGCCTGCCTGGTGCCATGGCTTGAGGGACAGGAAGCATCCTCAGGATCACAACAACAGCTGCAAGGGATTCTTGAGCTGGACGTAATTGTCCACCTAGGACAAATGACTTGGCTCATCATGAGGTTAGAGCAGTGCAGGAGGACATTGCAGAGTTGGAGGGGCCTAAGACAAGTAGCAAACACAGTATCCTTCTCAGAGGTGCTGCCTGTCAAAGGCATGGGGAGGCAGGGTAATTGGCACCATGCAGTTTAATGAATGGTTGAAAAATGTGCGGAGCACAAGGGTTTAGCTTCATTGGGGACTGGGGTTCCACCTGAGGACACCAGCCTATACTGGCAGGATGGTCTGCATCTGTCCAGGAAGGGAACAAGTCTTTTGAGCAATCGGTTTAAATGCTTCATTGGCAAGCTTTTAAACTAGTCAATGGGGAGGCACTGACAAGCAGCAGAAAATCCCAGCCTCTCCTACAAAACAGGCTACTAAATGAGAAAAGACCAAGGTAGAACGGTCAGTGGGGGATGCTGCAACAGAAGGTAAGGCCATCAAAAAATGGAGAGCAATGAGTACCAATGCCCGTAGTCTAGTAACAAGCTTCCTGAATTAGTGGCCTTGATGGAGGAGGAACATCTGGATATCGTGGCAGTCACAGAAACATGGTACACACAAAACCATGACTGGGACGTAAACATACCAGGATACACTATCTACAGGAGGGACAGGGAGGGTAAAAGGGGAGGAGTAGTTCTTTACATAAGGGAAGGAATAAAAGCAACAGAACAAAAGAGGTAAACAGGAGGAGAAGAAGCACTGTGGGTAAATTTGGAGACGAGCAATGGCACACAATCCGCACAGGGTTGCTATGAACCCCCTTCTCAGGGAGAGTGGACAAGGAAATGATAGAAAGTATACTTAGAATGGCAGAAAAAGGGAGATATTGCTGATGGGTGATCTGAATATGCCAGATGTTAACTGGAGCGCAGTTGCAGCTGCCACCAAGAGTGCAGTTATTCTAGATGCCCTACAGGGGCATGCCTTAGACAACTAGTACTGGAGCCCACTCGAGAGGGAGCAATATTAGACTTGATACTCTCAAATGGAGATGGAGAGAGGATCACAGATGTAGAAGTGGGTAGCCATCTGGGAACTAGCGACCATCGAACAGTATGGTTCACAATAAACACAGCAATAGAGTCAAGCCATACAAAGACAAAAGTACTGGACTTTAGGAGGGCTGACTTTGCCAAAATGGGTGAGTGCCTAAGGAATGCACTAGCAAATTAGGCGGGAAGGAGGGGTGGAAGAACAATGGGGAATAATAAAAACTGCCATCACAGAGGTAACGAGCCTTTGTGTGAAGCAAATAAACAAAACAAGACGATGTAAGAAACCACTATGGTTCTCCAAGGAAGTGGCAGTGAAGGTTCAAGAGAAAAAGAGAGCATTCAGGAAGTACAAGGAATCCAGCAGGAGCAGGACAGAGAACTGTATCAGTTAAAGCAAAAGGAGGCTGGAAAGGCAGTCAGAACAGCAAAGGCCCAAACTGAGGAAAAGATAGCCAACTCAGTTAAGAAGGGGAATAAAACCTTTTATAGGTACATCAGGAGCAAAGGAAGACCAAGGAGGATAGTGAGGCTTAATAAAGGGGAGGAGGGTGGGCAGAGGAGAATGTGAAAAGGCAGAGATACTAAACAAATATTTTGCTCAGTATTTACAAAGGAAGAGGGAGGTACATAAAACAAACAGTAGTAACACTCTGGATACAGAAGTTGATACCAGCCCATTTACAGAAGAAAGGGTTCTGAAAGAACTCTTAAAACTGAAGGTGGACAAAGCAATGGGGCCTGATGGGATTCATCCCAGAATTCTAAAAGAACTAAGGTAGAACTAGTGACACCACTGACTACCCTCTTTAACAAATCATGGGAGGATGGGGTGGTACCCGAGGACTGGAGGAGGGAAGATGTGATTCCCTTCACAAAGTGGGAGCAAGGCAGAAGCAGGAAACTATAGACCTGTTAGTTTAACCTCAGTGATAGGGAAAATGTTGGAATCACTTCTAAAGGAAAGAATTGTCGCGTATCTAGAGGCCAGAAGGGCACAGGACCCTAGGCAGCATGGATTCACAGCGGAAGGTCATGCCAGGCGAATCTGATAGATTTCTTTGACTGGGTGACCAAAGTAGTAGATCAGGGGGGGCTGTGGACATGGCCTACCTAGACTTTAGCAAGGCATTTGACACAGTCCCACACAAAGATTAATATATAAGTTAGCCAGCCTGGGAGTGGGTCCCAAGATGACAGCCTGGGTAAAGAATTGGCTGGAGAATAGACACAAGAGTAATAGTAAATGGAGTCCACTCAGAAGAAAGGAGGGTTACTAGCGGGTACAGTGAGGTTCAGATAGGACAGTCCTCTTCAATGTCTTTATAAGCGACATTGCAGAAGGACTGGAAGGAAAAGTATGTCTCTTTGCAGATGACACTAAGATCTGCAACAGAGTTGATGCACAGGGTGGGGTGGAAAGGATGAGAAGGGACTTGGCAAGGTTAGAGGAATGGTCAAATGTATGGCAGCTTAGATTCAATGCTAAGAAGTGCAGGGTAATGCACCTGGGAAACAAAAACCCAGGGGAAGAGTACACAATGGGGGGTGAGATACTAACAACAACAAAAATGGAAAGGGACCTGGGGGTAGTCATATCAGATGACCTAAAGGTGGGCAAGCAATGTGAGAAGGCAGCAAGGAGGGCTGGGGGATACCGGGATGCATAGGAGAGGCATCACCAGTAGAAAACAGGAAGTTATTATCCTCTGTACAGACAGCTGGTGAGACCCCATCTGAGTACTGTGTGCAGTTCTGGAGACCCAATCTCCATAAAGCCATAGACAGGATGGAAGCTGTCCAGAGGAGGGCAACTAAAATGGTGCAGGGTCTGCACGGAGGACATATGAAGAGAGACTTAAGGAGCTTAATATGTATAGCCTTGAGGAAAGGAGGAGAGGGGACATGATAGAAACTTTCAAGTACCTCAAGGAATCAACAAAGTCCAAGAGGGTAGCATCTTTCAAAAAGAGGTGTGCAAGAACAAGAGGGCACAATTTGAAGATGGGGGCGGCTCCAGAGGTAATTAAGGAAGTATTTTTCACAGAGAGGTTGTGGATGCATGGAATGGCCTTCCGGAGGAGGTTGTGGAGTCAAAATCAGTGGTGGAATTCAAGCATGCATGGGGTAGTCATAATGCAATTCTGGGGGTGGGGTAGGAAGAAGTAGGCTGCTGGTTAACTAGGATCTGCAGCTTATCAAGTAGGTAGGAAATGGGCAGACTGGGTGGGCCAAGCGGTCCTTATCTGCGTCAAATTCTATGTTTCTATGTTTACAAATGTCTTGCTAGAGTGGACCGTGGAGTACATTTATTAAAAAAAAAAAAAAAAAATCTTGTTTTTTCTAGACTCTAAATTTCAGGTGCCAACAATGCTCCAAATGTTGGCAGGTAGGAATTTACTTACCAGTTTTAAAAAAAATAGTGAGTAAAACAAAAGTGAGATGCATACAAGTGCTGTAAATCTGGCAAAAAAAAAGTTCCTTTTGAATCACTGGTTATGTTATGAAGCACTATTCTTTGGCGGGGTGGAGCATTTACAAATGTTGGGTGAGTACTGGTACTCATTAAAAAAATTTCTGAAGAGTATTTCCTAAAATGAGGTGAGTAAAATAGGTCAGTACACACCTTGTCTAGAGCCCTGACTATACTTTGCAAAAAACTTTGTTGCAGGATGAGGGTTCTGCCTTGGGGTTGTGAACCCTAACGCTTGCCACTATTCCATGACTAAATAAGCCGAGATGGGCACAGCATATGAGAATGGGGTGAGCATTAGGGTTGACAACCCCAAGGCACACCCCACGCCTGTTGCTGCCAGCATGGTGGGGGTGGAGTGTTAGGGTCGGAAAGCCTAACTTGACATTTCCTTACTTTTGATGCTGGAACCCTAACTAGTGCATTAAAGATGTTTTTTGCAAAGAATTTCCTTACTTTCTGAGATAGTATAATATCCTTATGTGCCTGTAGGAATGCAGGAGGGCCCCCCCGGGCACTACGTTCGCATTAGTCTATAATGGTATCCGTATTTGAGTGTGGAAGCACAGGGCATCCTTTCATTGAAGTGTTTCTTCACATTCCTCCTAAATTTTCCCTCTACCAGCTTCACTGCATGTCCCCTTGTTCTCGTGCACATTCTTCTCTGAAAAATACTCTTCTAGGAGCGTGGAGATGTTGTTCATCCACAGTTTTTGGCATGTCCCTTTCCCTTTAAATTTTGCGGGAAGTCTTCAAGCTAGCTCTTCCCACCCACCCAGGTGGTATAACTCTTGGCTCTGCCCTATGATGCCAGATCTTCCTGTCCGCTGGAAGATGCAGGTTCCCTTGTGCTAACTCTAGCAATCGTAGGCCCTGGCTTTGCAATGTTGGTTTTTACCGCATTTATCCCTTAAACTCATTCGAGTTGTCTATTCCAATAATAGCGCATCGGATATGGAGGACAAGTCACTTCCCAGATTTCGCCGGTGTTCATGCAGCCAGAAAATGTCACGCACCGATCCCCACCTTACCTGTTTGTACTGCCTAGGTGTCGGTCATGACACCACCACCTGCACCTTTTGCTTAGCCTTCCATCCTAACGTTTTGGATGACCGCATGGCACGCCTTAAGCTGGGGAGACCAGAGAAAAGGAACCCGCCAGTGAAATTGAAGGAGGCGAGGTGGGTGGTTGGATCCGACGAACAGCTAGAGCAGATGAAGGCTTTCAAGGAAGAAGCTGCTCAGGCTTCGGCCAACCAAAGTTTTATCGTACCTCTCAACCTCGGCTCCACCTTCTCAGGTTCCTTTAGGGAGTTGTGCCAGTCTCTCCACACCAGGGGTGAGGCGCCCTCTGGCTTGCACTCCTCCCGCCCTTGCAAGAAGGACAAGCATCTGAAGTCTTCCTCCACAAGACGCTCCTGGGACCGAGAGAGGTTAGAGTCCCAGGAAACGGCGGTCTTGACTTCAGTCAAGATCGCTACCTCGGCCGCCGGCTTCACGGATCTTCCGTCTGGCCAGGCGGACACCGAGGCATCGGCTGAACCAGCCGAGATTTTTCTCGAGCCGATCGAGCCACTTTCACCGACTCTGGTCGACTATTCTTTAGAGAGGACACCTATCCTCTTCCCGATCACGAGATGTCTCCTGTGGATGTCTTGATCGAGGAAATCAAACGAACCTCGATTTCCAAAGTCCGTTTTTCACCGATTGACCTAACCGACCCGTTGGTCTCGATTGAGACTCTTGTCTTTTGACCGAAAAATCAAAGAAAGGCCACTGGCATTCAAAAAGAACAGCACCGCCAGAGATCCTCATCCTCCTCGGATGAAGAGAGGCTTCATGGAAACTCCGTCGATGCTATGAGGAGCTCATGTAGCAACAGCTGATTTTGGCCGGGCAGAAGCTAGCAATGCCGTCTGCCCTAGTCATTACTTGACCTGCGCCTCAAGGGCTTACGCCGACCCCTCCAGAACCAAAGGCTTTGGTTCCTCCACCTTGGGGCCAGGTCTGTATCTCGGCTAGGCCCATACCGGTCTCACTGCCTATTAGGGTGGAGCCACCGCCTAAGCAGCCCCCCCAGTGGGGCTCCCTCTAAAGAGGACTGTCCAGACACTGGGCTTCCCCGACATCTGTCCATCACTGTCACTCCAGATCGCCCTCGGTGGATCAAAGGGGACATGGGCGGAAGACCGCTGTACCCTGACTCCTTGGATTTGGATACCACCGGTTTGCAATCCCATCCTGCTGATAAGGAGTCGCTCTTGGTGGCCTTGGAGGAAGGTCCCTCCTCCTTTCAGGGCATTCTCCACCTTATCTCTGATTCTACCGGGATGCTCTTGGAGTCCATCCAAAAAAAAGGTGGAGTACCCCCTTACGGATATCCTTAAGAAGAGGGATACCCCAATGGAGGCCTTTCCAATAGCGGAAGCCATTACTGGTCCGGCCCTTGAGCTTTGGCAGCGTCCAGCTTCCTGCCCAACACCGTCTGCCCTTATGGCCCATAAGTGTGTGGTGCTTATGGGATCCCAGCTGGGATTCACGGAGCATCCCTCGGCTGAGAGCCTGATGCCTGCTTCCATCTTCAGACATACTGGTAGCTCGGCTGACACTAACCGACCTCCGGACAATGAGTCCAAGAACATGGACCACTCTGCCTCCAAGGTCTGTGCGACCTCTTCCTTGGGCCTTAGTCAGGCCAGTTCTGCTGTAATCATGGCACACTTCTCCCATGCCTTCCTAGGGTCATTGGATGAAATACTTCCTCACCTGCCCGCAGACATGCAGACCACAGTCGAGCAAGTCCGTGATCAGGGCCGTGCTGTTGCCAAACAATGGCTCCAGACAGCCCTGGACATCGAGGATTCTTGTGCCCGCTCTTTAGCAGCCGCAGTGGCCACCCGCCGCAGGGCCTGGCTGAGGTTGTACTCCTTTCCGGCGAATACCCAGCACAAGTTAGCTGATGTGTCTTTCTTTGGTACTGACTTGTTCAGCCCAGGAGTGGCAGGCCACCTTCAGTGTATCGAACAGTCCAGTGCCACCTTGGATGCCACTTCTGCCAAGGGTTCCTCTGGCAAGAACCAGCAGAAGAGAAAAGGAAGCCTTTTTGGCAGTCCTCCCTCATGGTCAGGCAGCCCTCCTATCAAGGAGGTCAGCAGCACCAACAGCAGCAGCTGGATAAAGATTGGCACCCTAGGCCCAAGCAGGGCCCCCAACAGCCCTGTAAAGGAGGCCGAGGTGCTGGTCCAAGAGCTTCTTCCTCCTCCTCTAAGCCTGCTCAGTGACAGTTGGGGTTGCCACCCCACACCAGTCACGCCTGCCCTGAGTCTCCTCCTGCGGGGGTCGGCTCCGCCACTTTCTTTCTGCCTGGTCCAATATCACTTTGGACTGGTGGGTTCTAGAAGTGGTAGGACAGGGACTGCCTCTGGAATTCCAGCAGTACCCGCCCAGCCGAGCCCACGCCCCTCGGGAGGAAAGGATTTCAGCATGCATGCAGTCGGCTCTTTAAGACGACATAGCTCAGCTCCTCCACAAGTAGGTGGTAGCTCCAGTGCCGATCCGCCTGTAGACCCAGGCTTCGATCCAGATACTTCCTGGTGCCCAGCGGACGGGCTGGCGCCCATCCTAGATCTCCACTACCTGAATCAGTATCTCAGTTCTTGCACCTTCCGGATGGTAACTCTGAACCAGATCATACCATCCATGGAGCTAAACGTGGTTTTGTTCACTGGATCTACAGGACGCTTTTTCATGTCCCAACTGCCTGTCCCACCAGCGGTTCCTCTGCTTCAGGGTTGAGTGGATCCTGCACGAGTTCCGAGCCATGCCGTTTGGCCTGTCATCGGCCCCTCGGGTCTTCACCAAATGCATTGCAGTGGTGGCAGCCCATCTTTGGCATCGAGGAGTTTGAATTTACCCTTCTCTCGATGACTGGCTCTTGACGGGTTCCTCCCTTTAGGAGGTGGAGAGATCCAGGGACCTGGCTCTCAGAACCTGCTCTCAGCTTGGCCTCCTGATCAATGAGGCCAAGTCAGAACTCGTGCCATCTCAGGTGATGGGCTTCATCGGGGCAGAGCTCGACTCTCGTCGAGCCAGAGTTCGGCTCCTGGTGGACAGGGCGGAGGTTCTTTCTTCCTTTGCCCGATCATTTCTGGTTGGGCTCTTGCGCCCTGCCCAGGAAATTCTGTGCCTTCTGGGTTACATGGCGGCGTGCACCTCAGTGATCCATTAGGCCAGGTGGCACATGTGCCCCTTTCAATGAGAGCTGGCCGCCCAGTGGACTCAGCGCCATGGTCATTTCGACCAGCTGATCAATGTAACCCAGAAGATGTGGGACGCTCTCCAATGGTGGACTGCCCCCAAACGGTTGCAGGAGGGGATTCCCTTTTTCCACCCCGAGCCGAAGGTTGTTCTCACGACCGGTGCCCCTCTCATGGGCTGGGGAGCCCACATGGGGGACAACAGGGCCCACGGGTTCTGGACCCCCAAGGAGTCCCGATGCCACATCAACCTGTTGGAGCTCACAGCAGTCAGACTGGCACTGTCAGCATTCACTCCTCAGCTCTGGGGTCAAGTGGTTCAAGTCCAGACGGACAATACCACGACCATGTACTACCTCCACAAACAGGGCAGCACGCACTCCTGTCTGCCGTGCAAGGAAGCACTCCGCATCTGGACCCTCATCAGCCGGTTGGAGGCAGATCTTCTAGCCATCCATGTGGCAGGAGTCTTGAGCCAGCTGGCAGATGCTCTCAGCCGCATAGACCAGACTTCCCATGAGTGGTCACTCCATCCAGAGGTAGCTTACAGTCTGCTCTACTGTTGGGGCAAACCGTTGGTGGACCTGTTTGCCTCCAAGGAGAACACTCAGCTGAGTCTGTATCATGCCCGCCCCCCCCTCAGCAGGGCTCACTATAGGGGGATACCTTTTCGAGGCCATGGACTCCAGGCCTTCTCTACGCCTTCCCTCCATTTCCCTTGATCCACAAGGTGTTACTCAAGGTGAGGAGGGACAAGGTGAATGTGATTCTGGTAGCCCCAGACTGGCTGCACCAGTTCTGGTATCCAGATCTCCTCAGCCTCGGCTGCAGGGCCCCGGTGTGGCTTTGTACAAGCCCAGACCTGATATCACTGAACCAGGGGAAGGTCGTCCATCCTGACCTTCAATCCCTGCACTTCACAGCCTAGTACCTGAACGGCTAGAGTTCCAGGCTTTGGGTCTTTCCGAAGATGTCTACACTGTGGTGGAGGCATCTCGTAAGGAATCGACCAGGAAATGTTATGCCTTCAAATGGAAAAGGTTTTCCATTTGTGTCAGGTAAGGGTCTGGACCCTTATCCTGCTCTGTGGCTAACATTTTAGACTACCTTTGGTTTCTTCAAAGGGGCTCCACGGTCATCGACTTAGGGTGCACCTGGCAGCCATTTCTGCTACCTGGTGCGGACGGTCAGCTGACATTGACACAGGAGACAGTGGTCGGTGCTTCTTCAAAGGCCTGGATTATACCCCCGGTGCGTGAACCTCCACCTCTGTAGGATCTCTTGCTGGCTTTGGCAAAGCTCATGGGCAAGCCATTCGAACCATGCACAAGTGTGAGCCCTCTCACTTGTCGTGGAAGACGGCCTTCCTGGTGGCTCTCACGTCAGCCAGGAGGACAGGGGAGCTCCAGGCACTTTCGGTGGACTCCCCTTTTCAAACAACATGAAGTCTTGCTGTATTCTGACAGTCTGCAGTCGGCTCCAGCCTTTGAACTGCCCCAGAGTGTAGAGGGTTAATTTTCTATGCGGCGCATAGAACGTTGAGCTCAAGCTCGGTTGAGGTCTCTGTCTGCAGCACTTTGAAACCCAACCGTCAGATTCTTTACTCTGTTTCACTGAACAGTCACTTCCGAGATTTCTCCTTCTGCTCAGTTCAAAGTCAGTGTCGTTTTTTCCGCTCAACTTCCGTAGTATTACGGTTCAGGGTTCTGTCTGCTGTACAATAAGTACTTTAAGTAGTAGTTCTGGGTTATTTGTGGAAATTGTAAAATTTTTCTCAATCGGTTCAGCTGAACCGATTCAACATATTTGAAATCTGTGTTTTCCTTTAGTGTGTTCGGTCCTTATCGGTTTAAAAAAAAACATGTTTTAAGCGTTTTTTCCAATACTAAATAACACTGTTAGAAACCGATAAGGAGTCTTGCCTGGTGATTTGCCGAAAAGAGTAAGTTTGGTTAGGTTGGCCATGTCTGAGAAACCCAAGAAAAAAAATGGGCCCACTGGGTTTCAACACTACAGTGAGTGTGGGGAGGTCTTTGCTAAGGCCGATCCCCACACCACCTGTGTTTATTGTCTGGGGTTTGACCACCTCGATACAGACTGCCAAATATGTAAAAACTTTCCTAAGTCTACCCTGGAAAAAAGATTAGGTAGACTTAGGGAAAAGGAGGGCAAGACGTCCACTGACCCGGATGGCCAGCCCGGTTCGGTTCCGACCGGACCAGAAAGAGTGCCGTCTGACCAGGGCGATACCTCTTCAGGCAAGAGGAGAGCCGATCCTGAGGGATCAGTTCCTACAAAAAGGAAACGTTAAGAAAAATCAGCCGGTTCGGATCCGGAGGTTCATGTTCTGACCGCTGATGAGATTGCCCGAGCGATTCGGATTGTTGAATCGCTTCGCCCAGTTCCTTCCGATCCAGCTCCGTTAGCTAGGGGTTCGGTTCGGTTGGTTCATCCGATTCAGGATTATGCCCCTGAAGATTTTTATGAACCGAAATTTGAGGAGGAGGGAGATTATGAGCAAGGTGATGAGTATGATGGAGCAGAAAGTCTGGATGTGCCCATTGAACCAGACATCTCCTCAGACAGACCTTCTGGTGTTTCCCTCCTAGGCTCTCTGAGTCCCCTTCCCACTATCTGTTCTACAGAAAAGTGGCTGAAACCCTCCAGCTCCCTATGGAGGAGGCTACAGAGGATCAGGAGGAGCCTGATTTTGTTGAAATGATGGACATCCCAAAGTCCAGGAGGCTGTCTATTCCCCTACACAAATCTTTTGGGAAACGGACAAAAAAATTTTAGTCTCCAAATTCTGTACCTCCTGTTGATAAAAGAATGGACAAGAGGTATACCTTATCAGGCTCAGACACAGAGTTTTTCTATCAACAGTGCAGCCATGTTGGGGTCGTGCAGGCTGCAGCCTGTGACAGGGCTAATATTCCCTTGGCTTCACACCCCCAGATAAAGACTCCAGGAGGATGGATGCCTTGGCAAAGAAACAGTACATGGCATCCTCTTTGGGACTCAGGCAGGCTAATTATATGGCCTATACAGCCAGGTACCAGAAGTCCAGGTGGGACACTGTACTGGCACTGGCTAAACAGGCCTCCCCCCAGCTGGCCAAGGAGCAGGAGGAGGTGGCTGCTGACGGGATTGAGGCATCTGAGGTACAATTTCATGTTGCTGTGGACTCCAGTGATGTGTCATCAAGAGTCATGGCTACATCTGTGGCTCTTCGGAGAATGGCTTGGCTCAGATGTACTAGCCTCTCACAGGACACCCAGGCTAAGGCCATGGATTTCCCAGTGGAAGGTAGTTCTCTGTTTGGGGCGCAGACAGAGAATTACATGAAAAAGATGGAGGAATATAGGACCACTTATAGGAGTGCACAGGCCAAGGAGAGGCAGGCAACTTCTCAAAGGCAGCAATCTAGGGCAAGGGGCAGGCCTTTTCATAGGCCTTTCTACCGAGCACAGGCTTCTTCTCCCTTTTCACAGAGGGGGTTCTTCAGAGGGAGAGGCAGAAGGGGGATGAGCAGGGCTGCATCCACTCCTCAGTCTAAGGCCCCTGCCAAGCAGACACCCTGATGGGTCTACCCGGGTCGACTCTCCTATCCCTGTAGGGGCAGGCTGGCTTACTTTGTCCAGGACTAGATGTCTGTTACTTCAGACAAGTGGGTTCTGGAAGTAGTAAGTCAGGGACTGGTTCTCAGCTTCAAAAAATTTCCAAAGATGAGAGCCAGATCTTTTCCACCTGCAAGTCTCTCCGAAACCCTTCCCCTAGAGGCAGAGGTTTCATCTCTTCTGGCCTTAAGAGCCATAGAGAGAGTTCCTACCCAACACCGGGGCAAAGGTTTGTACTCCAGGTACTTCCTTACCCCAAAAAAGACAGGGGAGTGGTGACCCATCCTAGATCTAAGATACCTTAACAAACATCTTTTAAAACCAAGGTTCAGGATGGTGACTCTGGGAATAATTCTTCCCTCCCTAAGGCCAGGGAACTGGCTAGCCTCCCTGGACCTCAAAGATGCCTACTTTCACATCCCCATCAGGTGCTCCCACAGAAAGTACCTCAGGTTCATGTTGCCCTCAGGCCATTATCAGTTCAAAGCAATGCCCTTTGGTCTAACATCAGCTCCAAGGGTTTTCACAAAGTGCTTGGCAGTAGTTGTTGCCTTTCTAAGAAGGCAAAAGATTTCCATTTTTCCATATCTGGATGACTGACTCATAATGGGTCAGTCTCCAGACCAAGTCAAGTCAGACCTGCAAGTGACTCAGCAAGTGCTCACTTCTCTGGGATTTCTTCTCAACCTCCCCAAGTCAGTTCCCGAATCAGTGCATTTTCTTACCTTTATAGGGGCAGAGCTAGATACTGTCAAAGCAAGAGCCTTTCTTCCCCTGGAAAGGGCAAGAGTTCTTATAGAACTGGCTTCTTCCTTTAGCCTTCATGTGTCCCGACCAGCAAGGCACTTCCTTCAGCTCTTGGGCCACATGGCAGCTTCTAGAGCGGTGGTCCAAGGGGCAAGATTTCAGATGAGGGATATTCAGTTTCATCTGAGGGCCTTTTGGTCCCAAAGGAAGGATCCTCTTACCAAACTGATTCCAGTGACTCAGACACTGATCCAAGCTCTTCAATGGTGGCAGAATCATGACAATTTAAGGCAAGGGGTCCCATCTGTCACTCAGTCTCATTCGGTGGTCCTTACCACGGATGCTTCCCTTTTAGGGTGGGGAGCCCATCTGGGGGCTCTCACAGCCCAGGGACTGTGGTCCCCTCAGGAATCCCTTCTTCATGTCAATCTCCTGGAACTCAGGGCAGTTTTTCTGGCCCTGCAAGCTTTCTCTCAGTCAGTGCAGAACAAGGTGGTTCAGGTCAGAACAAACACCACCACCACGTGGTACATCAACAAGCAGGGAGGCACTCTGTCCACGGCCTTGTGCATGGAAGCTGTGAAATTGTGGTTCCTGGCTTATTCTCTGCAGACCTCTCTGATAGCAGTCCACCTTCCAGGGAAGGACAGTGTGCTAGAAGATGCACTGAGCAGGATCTCCCAGGGGCATCACGAATGCTCCCTGGACCCTCTGGTGTTGAAAGTGATTTTTTCAAGGTGGGGTACTCCAGAGATGTATCTCTTTGCAGCCCCAGACAATCACCAACTTCCTCTGCTTTGTTGCAGACCCCCAGTCTTGGGTTCAGTCCCTCTGGATGCTCTGATGTTGAACTGGGAAGGGACATTTCTCTATGTCTTCCCTCTCTTTCCTCTACTGTTCAAGGTTCTGGTCAAGGTAAGGTCACAACCCTGCAGAGTGATTCTGATTGCTCCAGATTGGGCCAGGCAGCCCTGGTACCCCCCTTTTTACTGTCCCTAGCAGTCCATCTTCCCCTGTCTCTTCCCAGGTATTACAACCTGTTAACCTCCTCTCAGGGGAGGATTTGGTACCCCAATTTACGGTCTCTCAATCTCAAGGCATGGCTCCTGAAGAGTTAGAGTATGCATATTTGCATCTGTCCCAAGGGGTTCTGGATATTCTCAAAGCCTCTCGAAAGCCTGCCACCAGAAAGACTTATGACTCCAAATGGAAAAGATTCAGCATTTGGTGTTCCAAAAAGCATACATTTCCAGACACTGCTAAACTGTCTACAGTTCTGGATTATATGGTCCATCTTAATGGCCTAGGCCTCACACCAGCTACTGTCAATGTACACTTGTCAGCTGTTTCTGCTTTTCTGTCAGTGGGAAAGCCTTCCTCACTGTCCTCTCACCCTGTATTCTGTAAATTTTTCAAGGGATTGCTAATACCAATCCTTCCTTTAGGATCCTGCCCCTATCTGGGACATAAATGTTTGCATTGCTCAACTTATGCAACCCCTTGAGCCTTGTCCTCACCAGAGCTTAAGTACTTGACTTGGAAAACTGTGTTTTTGTAGCCATTACCTCTGCCAGGCATATCAGTGAATTGCAAGCCCTGTCAGTGGAACCTGATTTTATCTCCTTTCATAGAGATAAAGTGGTCCTTAAAACCAATAGGAGGTTCCTGCCCAAAATGGTTTCAGACTTCCATTTGAATCAGTCTATGTATCTTCCTGTCTTCTTCACTGATCATTCTTCCTCAGGAGAGAGGAGGCTACACAGTTTAGATGTTAAAAGAGCCCTTAGTTACTACATAGTGTACAAAGGGTCACAGGTTTGATTCCCTCCAGTTGTTCCTCACTTATGGGGAAGTAGGAAGGGGCAAACCTGCCGCCAAGAGAACTATTGCCAGATGGATTGTTTTTTGTATACAATTCTGCTGTGGGAAACTGGGAAAAATTCCACCCTCAGGCGTGAGGGCTCATTCCACAAGAGGTACAGCTGCTTCCCTGGCTGCTGCCAGGGATATCCCTCTGTTAGAAATTTGTCAAGCAGCCACCTGAAAACAGTCCATACCTTTACCAAGCATTACTCTCTGGTTATCAGGGTAGGAGTGATGCTCGGTTTGGCACAGCAGTACTTCAGAGCCTATTCCCAGAGTAGGTTCTGTCCCTCCTCCATGGAGGTACTGCTTGGTAGTCTGCAGATTGTCAGAATACAGCAAGACTTCATGTTTGAAGAAAAAATTACTCACCTTAGTAATTGTGTTTCTTCTAATGGATTCTTGCTGTATTCTAACCACCCTTCCTGCCTCCCCTCTCAGAACCTGTTTTTGGGAAGTGGGTGGGCAGGCGCAGTGTTACACCCCAAGGGTGCTTCAAGCACACCCTCCACTTTATCTGGGTGCTTTGTATTATAATCTTTTATTTTTGGATAGGTTTTGGTTTTGGGTTTCCTGACTTGAGTCTTCCTTTGGGAATCCAAAACTTTCTGTTGCCAGTTGGCTAGTTAAAAAATTGTACAATTTCCACATAGTTGGTCATTGAGTGTTTTATCATAAGAATCTGATGGTTGAGTTTCAAAGTGCTGCAGACAGAGACTCTCAACCGAGCTCGAGCTCAACGTTCTATGCACTGCATAGAAAATTAACCCTCTACACTTCGGCAGTTCAAAGGCTGGAGCTAACTGCAGATTGTCAGAATATAGCAAGAATCCATTAGAAGAAACACAATTACTAAGGTGAGTAATTTTTTCATCTGGTCTTTCCACAGGGACAAAGTTGTCCTGCGCCCCACCGAAATTCCTTCTGAAGGTGGTCTCAGAGTTTCACCTTAATCGGTGTTGACTTTGCGGTATACTACCCTACCTTCACCTCAGATGCCGAGTACAGGCTCCATATGCTGGACTGAGACGGCTCTGTCTCTATTATAAGGAAAGAACAGCAGAAATTCGTGGAGAGGTTCGCCAGCTGTTTGTCACTTACGCTGAAGCCGCTTCTGGCAGACCTGCAGCCAAACAGACGATTGCAAGATGGATCACATCATGCATAGGTCTGTGCTATGAGTTGGCAGGCAAGGAGCCTCCCAAAGGGTTAAGAGCTCATTCCGCCCGCCATACTGCTGCATCAGTGGCTGCTTCCAGGGACATCCCTATCCAGGAAATCTGTCGGGCTGCTACCTGGAAGTCAGCAAACACCTTTATTTCCCAGTACCACATCGACCTTGAGTCATGCCAGGATGCTGGTTTTGGGGCCTCGGTTCTCCAATCTCTGTTACCTAAGTAGGGGGTGTGCGCCTTGCCTCCCTTCTCCCGGAGAACTGTTAGGAGTCTGCCAAAGAGTGTGGATGAACAACATATCCACACTCCTAGAAGAACAGGTTACTCACCTGTAACAGTAGTTCTAGGAGTGGTATATGTTGCTCATCCACACGCACCCACCCGACCTCCCCGGCTTTAAGGCGCACAGCCTTGCTTCCAGCGGGCGAAGATCTGGCATCATGGGGTGCAGCAGAGTTTTATACCACCCGGGTTGGTGGGAGGAGCCAGCCTGAAGACTTCCGGCAAGATTTAAAGGGAAAGGGACATGGCAAAGAGTGTGGATGAACAACATATACCACTCCTAGAACTACTGTTACAGGTGAATAACCTGATCTTCCTGGACATAAAGTCTCCACTACTCATTTACACTTATGAGATCTAAGCTGGAGGTGCTAGGACCCAGCGGGAGCAAACTTTTTGCAGAGGGTCAGCGCCAGAGATGGAGACGCAAGGAGTGGCACTGCAAGCATCAGCTCGTGCAGTAATGACTGTCTCTGGGTTGACCGCCAAAGTTCCTTTTTCCCCACCGTTGAGTGCCCTTCAGTGACTACTTTGCTCGCCCGCCGGGAGTCAAACTTCAAACTTGCAGCATAGTTTTCCAGATTTATTGTTTTGTAATAACATCTCGAATAAGTACCACTTAGTTTATTTATTCTTATTAAAGAAAAGGAGTCTCGGCCTACATTGACAGTTGACCATGAGCGGGTCAGGTGACTGTAGGGAGACTTCGTATGAATGCTGTTCAGTCAGCTGGGCTGGGTCCGGTCCGCCGCCCTCTCCAGAGGGGGGATCTGACAACGGACAGTCCAGTGCCCAAGGGGATGGGCGGTCTCCCGGAATCATAAAAGTAAATGGTCGCACTCTGCACCGTTCGGCCTTGAACTCTTCTTCAGCCCACAGGTCAAAAAAGAGAAGGCATCACTCGAGGTCGCCCCCTGGTATGTCTGCATGTAGATGGTCAGTTATTGGGGCTAGTTGCCAGTCTCCTCCTTCGGAGTCACCGGTTTCTGTTTCCGGTCGCCAACCTCTTTGACATCGGAGCCCTAGCCCACCCTCCAATAGGTCTTCAGGTGAGCAGTTTCATCAGTGGGCTGCTCTTATGGAGCAATAGGCTCGGAGGTTGGTACAGCTGCCTGGCCCAGTCACTCCGGGGCCTTCGGGCTTTTCAGGAGATCGGGTAGGGTGGTTGGGCCTCCCTAGTCGCGCGTGCTGTGTCCTTGAGTGCCGCCAACTCCGGCGCTTAGAGTCCCCTCACTTGGCAGGCGCAGAGGGCGATGCTTCTATCTCCTGGTATTCATCCTTCTTTCTCCTCAGATCCTGTTTTTTGGAGCCTTGGGATGTTTCCGGCACCTTCGGCGTCAATGGCTCGTTCTGCGCCATCCTCGGCGCCGTTGGGGTTGTTGGCCCGTGCGCCTCGTCGGTGCCATCTTCGGCGCTGTGCGCCTCGTCGGCTCCGTCTTCGGCACTGTGCGGCTTTTCGGCGCCATGTTAGGTGCCGTGTCCTTCTTCAGCGCCGAAGCCTGTTAGTGGCGTCCAGTCTTCAGGGCTTCTCTTCTCTTCTCTGAATCCTTTTCCTTCCTCGTTTCCTTCTGATTTTCACTCCTTTCCTGTCCATGCAGTCTCTCCTGGGCTGTCAGGAGATGACATTCACCTGGGTGATGATGTGGAAGGATCTCATCCTGTAGCAGAGCCTCTGGTCAAAGACCTGTCTTTTAAGTCTCTGCTGAAAAAGTTGGAATTCCACTCTTTCTCTCCAGACTACAGATATCGATCCTGGGAAGCTGTTAAGACTCCAATACCTCGATGTTCTGGAGATCCTTATGGATTTGACTCCTCTGGTACAGCCCTTCTTTGAAATACTTTCTCAAATGGTATGGAATAATCCCACTCTCATTCCTTCAGTGGCTAAGTCCATAGATAGAAAGTATGCTGCTCCCAAGGATCGACCCATCTTGGCCTCCCAGGCCTTTGCGGACCCTATTGTAGTCCTGGTGGAGAATAAGGTCAGGCATCTGTACTCGCCGCCACTCCTGGCTGCGCACTTCAGGTTTCACGAATGATGCCCAGCAACAGGTTATGGCATTACCCTTCGGTATGTCTCTCTTTGGTCCTCAAGTAGAGCAAGCTCTGGAGGCCACTCAAAAGACTAGATCTGCCATTAAATTGGCTCGACCTGCTTCCCCCCTTCTCGTGGGGGTGTTAATAAGCGTCAATTTCACAACCGTCAGTCCTTTTGAAGCAAAGGCAGGGAGGTTTTAATAAAACCAAGCCCCCAGCCTTCAAAAGAAACGCAACAGAAAGCACAAGGACCCAGAGTGCCCAGTGCTACCTTCTGACTTTCTGGCCCATGTCCCTCCCTCAGCTGCCAGAGGGACTTTCTCTCGTAGTGGGGGTCATCTGACTCAGTTCTACAACCGTTGGAAGACCATAACATCAGACAAATGGGTCCTCCGGATAATCTATGAGGATATTCCCTCAATCTTTGAGACCCCCCAAGATCTTTCCCAAACGACAGCCCAGACTGTCGACAGTTCAGTCAGAACTTCTCACCTCCAAGATACAGGGCCTTTAAACAGTAGATAGTAGAAATAGTTCCGTTGGATCAACGGAACACAGGGTTCTACTCCCACTACTTTCTTGTTCCAAAGAAAACTGGGGGCAAAAGCCCCATTAGAAAACTGAACATTTCTTCCCAAGGAAAAGTTCAAAATGATGTCACTGGGAACCCTGTTGCCCTTGCTTCATCAACATGATTGGTTAGCTTCCCTGGACATGCAAGATGCTTGCCGACATATTCTTATCCACCCAAAACATCACAAATACCTAAGGTTTGTGGCTTTGAGGGCAACATTATCCGTTTAGAGTCCTTCCTTTAGGCTATCCTGGTGCCCGTAAGTTTTACAGAGTGTTGTGCAAATCTCGCAGCGCACCTCAGAAAGATCAGAATACAAGTGTTCCCATATCTGGACGACTGGCTTCTAGCAAGCCCTTCCCGGCAAGGAACTCTCAACGCCATAGCCGTGGCCTCAGACTTCCTCACATCCGTGGGAGTCCTGCTAAATCTCAGTTGCAGCCCTCTCAGAAGCTCTTTTTCATAGGAACTCTTCTGGACACCTCCTGTGCGAAAGCTTTTCTACCAGAGGACAGAAGGAATGCTATCCTACAGATGGCCCAATACATCAGACAGGACTGCTCGGTTCGAGCTATCTCAGTGCAACGGATTCTGGGTCTGATGGCATCCTCTGTGTTCACTGTACCCCAAGCATGCCTCCACATAAGAACCTCTCAATGGATGCTCAGTACTCAGTGGTCCCCGACTTCTCATCCTCAGTCCTTTCTCATCAAGGTGACAGAACCTCTCAGGAGGTCGCTCACCTGGTGGTCGCAAGAGGACAATCTTCTGGAAGGATACCCCTTTGCTCCTCTGGATCATCAGATTTTTATCACCACAGATGCGTCCCTGTCGGGATGGGGAGCTCACTGTCAGGATCTTCACACTCTGGGTACGTGGACTTGGATCGTAGCCCAGCTTCCCATAAACGTCCTGGAAGTGAGAGCCGTCCTCTATGCAGTCCGGGTCTTGAAGGACATTCTTTGTCACAAGAACATTCTCCTTCAGATGGACAACAAGGCAGTGATGTATTACATCAACAAGCAGGGTGGCGCACACTCTTACCCCTTGTGCAGGGAAGCAGTGAGAGTGTGAGAATGGTACCTAGATCACAAGGCTCTTATTCAGGCGGTCTACCTGCTGGGAATACAGACAAACTGGCAGACCATCTCAGCAGAACAGAGGCAGACCCTCATGAGTGGTCTCTCGACTTAACCGTAGTTCAGTCGCTATTCGCAGAGTGGGGAACTCCAGACCTGGACCTTTTTGCATCCCCACTCAACACAAAACTGCCTCTTTTCTGCTCTAGAAATCCAGGTCCTGGCATTTTCTGTCAGGATGTGTTCAGGCTACAGTGGACAAAACGCTTTCTATACGCCTTTCCTCCTCCTCTTCCCCTAATCCAGAGGGTACTCCTCAAATTCGAGTCTCAGGGACACAAGGTGATTCTCATTGCTCCCTTCTGGCCTCGACTGATATGGTTTCCATTACACAACAGTATGGCGGAAACCCCTCCAAAGGCACTTCCCCTTCAGACGAACCTTCTGACCCAGGATCCTCTGGTCCATCCCAGTCTGAGGTTGTTTCATCTTCATGCTTGCCTCCTGAGGAGATCGAGGTGAATAGGGTTAATGCCTCTCAGAGAGTTTCTGACATTCTTTTGGCTGCGCTAAAGCCAGCAAGCAGAAAGACTTACACTGCAAAATGGAAGTGTTTTTCCCTCTGGTGTACAGAATCCTCTTTGAATCCCTTTTCCTGCCCACCCAACAAAGTTTTAGAGTACCTCTTAGACCTCTCAAATTCAGGTCTTCAATAGTCTGCAATCAAAGTTCACCTTTGTGCCATTTCAGCCTATCATGAGCCATTACTTTCCTTATCTCCAGATCAGTTACCGGTAGTTAAGAGGTTTCTTAAGGGTATTTTGCATACCAGACCTCCTTTCAGATGTCCAGTTGCAGCCTGGGACATTAATCTCGAGCTAGACATGCTCACTAGAAAACCTTTTGAGCCACTAGCTACCTGCGAATTGAAATTCCTCACTTGGAAAACGGCCTTCCTGGTGGCCATCACCTTGGCCCGCAGAGTTTCTGAAATATATGCTCTGGTAACAGTCCTCCATACACTGTATTTCACAAGGATAAAGTAGTTCTTAGGACCCATCCTAGTTCCTCCGTAAGGTTGTCTCAGAATTCCATTTAAACCAACCTTTGGCCCTACCTACTTACTTTGCTGATTTCCAGAATGAAGGAGAAACGCACTTTCCTTCATTCCTTAGATGTTAAAAGAGCTTTGCGCGTCTGTTTAGCTAGAACGAAGGAAATTTCAAGCTCAACAACTGTTTGTCTACTTCAGCGAGACCTGGCTGGGTCAGCCTGTTGCTATCAGATGCATTTCTGCATTGCTGGTGGCATGCCTTAGCCACTGTTATTCCATGGCACAGGTCAAGCTGGAGGGCAAAGTGTATGCTCACTCTACCTAGAGCAGTCGTGGCATCCCTGGCGGAAATCCGCAATGGACATTTGCAATGCGGCTGCTTGGAGCTCAGTGCATACTTTTATTAAGCATTATGCACTGGACGTCCATGCCAGACGAAACCTTTCGTTTGGCTGAACCATCCTTAACGGACTTCTGTCCTGAATTCGTGAGCTCTTGGTTTTCTTGCTGCACTCTCAGGGGATTTTTAGCTCGGTACTCTCCCATAAGTGTGAATGAGTGGTGGAGACTTTATGTCCAGGAAGATATGGAAATTACGTACCTACCGTAATTCTTGATCTTCTTGGACGAAATCTTCACCACTCATTCACACGCCCACCCTCCATTCCCCGGGCTCACCTCTCTGTTTTGGTCTTCACTCCCTCAGTGTTTAGGCTGTGAAGACTTCTTTGTTGACCCTTCTTATACAGGTCGTTTGGACTATCTTATGTCCGATTTGTGTTAAACTAGTCTTTCTAGGTTAGTTGCACTGCACTTCCTCGGGGGGGGGGGTACAGAGGCGGTTGGAGGGTCGACATAGAGATAGTCATTACCGCACGAGCCGATGCTTGCAGCACCGCTCCTCGTGGCTCCATCTCTGGTGCCGACCCTCTGCAAAAAGTTTGCTCCTGCTGGGTCCTAGGGCCTCTGGCATTGATCCCGTAAGTGTGAATGAGTGGTGGAGACTTCCTCCAAGAAGATCAAGAATTACGGTAGGTACGTAATTTCCATTCTCTCCCCCCCCCCTTTACTTTGTTCAACCCCATGACATAATTTCAGGTCTCTATACCCCCTTCCCTCCTCTTTTCCAGGGTGCACATATTAAGATCACTTAATTCTCCTCATTTGGCTTCTGATGCAGTCTCTGCACCATTTTAGTTGCCCTCTGGCTGCCTCCACCTGTCTATGTCCTTCATGAAATGTGGTCTCCAGAACTGGACACAGGACACACAGGTGAGTTTTACCAACGATCTGTGCAGTGGCAACACCACTTCCCTCCTCCTGCTGATGATACCCCTCACTATGCACCCCAGCATCTCACTGGCCCTACCTACTGCCCTGCCTCCTTGAGGTTATGAGATATGATTGCGCTTAGATCTGTTTCCTGTTTGGTGACCATCAGTACCTCTCCCACCATATTATACTCTGATTCGAGGTTTCTGCGCCGTAGGTGCATGCTTTTGCACTTGTTTGCATTGAAACTAAACTGCTGTACCCTTGAGCACTCCTCTAGTTTTCCCAGGTCTGTGCACATTCTGCCCCCTTCCCTGGGTGTCAACACTATTGCAGATTTGGTGTCCTCTCCAAAGAGGCGTACCCTTCCCTTCCCTTCCAGTTCTTCTGCAGTGTCATATATATAAAACATTAGAGAGGAAGTGACCCAGTACAGAGCCCTGAGGTATCCTGCTGGTCACTGTCCCCTCTGAGTGAATTCCATTTACCACCACCCTCTGTCATCTATCCATCCACCAATTTTGTACAGTTTATCACCTTAGGACCCACCCCCAAACTGCCTATTTTCCTAATGAGCTTTCTGTGTGGTACAGTGTCAAAGGCCTTGCTGAAGTCTAAGTAGGCCACATGCACTGCCTCACCCTGATCTATTTCCTGGTTATCCAGTTGAAGAAGTCTGAGTTCATCTGACATGACCTCCATCCCTCCCCAGTGAAACCATGGTACCTTGGGTCTTGTAACCCACTGCATTCAAGATGCTCCACAGTTCTGTTCCTCAAAAGTGACCACTAGCTTTTCCACCACTGACATCAGGCTGACCTGCCTATAGTTGCCAGCCTAATTCCTTCTGCCGCTTTTATGAAGCAGGACTAAATCTGCCCTCCTCTAGCCCTCTGGAACCACTCCTATTTCCAGTGAGTTGTTGAATAGGACTGTCAGAAGTGCAGCCAGTAACTTCCTGTGTTCTCTCAGTACCCTGTTTGGCCCAAGCATCGTCCACTTTCAGATTTGCAAGTCCATTCACTACTGTCTCAGCAAACGGACATCTTCACCAAGGATATCTCTTGCATCAGGCCACACCTGTGGAGTTATAGCTGCCAAGCACAAGGAAACTTTTAACTAGCAGTCTACAAGGGGCCACCATGATGAGGTCAGGTATTGTTCCTGATAAATGTGGGCGCCCTGTGCCTTCCTCAGTTCTTTTCCTGCCTAGACCATTGCGCTTCAGACTCCATGGAGACACTGCAGCTTCAGTTGACTGCCAAATCTTCGATTTCTTTATTTTCTTTCTCACCCTAGTTTGATAATCACTTTTAAGTGATTTTGGTCTTTGTTTATGCCAGCCGATCTCGAGAAACTCTTCCGTTATTGCAAGTGTAGTCAGAAGATCTTCAACAAGGATGACCACAACACCTGCGTCTATTGTCTCAGCAAGGCCCACAACTTTAAGGCCTTTGAGGTCTGCCACGGATTTAACCAGGTTACTTTGCGGCACTGTCAGAAGGCCTAAGAATGCTGCCCCCTGAAACAGAAGATGGCCAAAATGGAGAAGGCGCTCCAGGTCAGAAGCTCCTCCACCTTGCCTGCTCCATCTGCTGACTCCTATTCCTCCAAGGCCTGGGACAAATCTTCCAGCAAACACAAGCACTGGGAGAAGGACAGGAGTAAGGAAGGTCCTCCCAGCTTGTTCCTGGTCACCACTGTCACAAACCCACTCCTGGGGCCAGGTCCACTGAGCTCACAGTGCCCACCCTTAAGTGCAGTCTATGATGGGGGATTTACTTGGTTTACTTACTTGTTTTACTTACTTGGTGAGTAGGGACAAAGTGGGCCTAGGCCCATCGGGATTGTCCCCAAACTGTGGGTCATTAAAACTTGGCAGTGGTTAGATATTAGCCAGTTGTCTCTACCTCTTTAAATGTCGCTAAAGTTTTACAGTCAACTAGTTCTGGGGAGCTTATTCCATAATCTGGGTCATCTTATGGAGTAGAAATTGAGTCTTTTTGTTCCTTTTGAATGCTTGCGAGGTCACAACTGCACCTCAGCCACGAGGATTCAGGGTGTTCCTCTAACTCTGGATAAGTGCTCAATGTGTTCAACCTCCCCCTGAGCAGCCAACCTCTGAACCTTTGAGGTCCTCTGACTCCTCATCCTCCTCCTCTTCAGGAGGTGAGGATCCATCTGTCCACATCCCCCCAGCTGCTGATCTTGATGAGTATCAGCGTTTTCTCGACCAGCACGTCCGGTGTCTTTCGTGTCTTGGCCCGCTTCACAACATGGATTCGTGTGATGCCTGTTTCTCCATGGACTGCCGCATTATCAAACAATGCGCGTGGAAAGTGGGGCGAGCTCCACCGTCTTTCGGGGGTCGGGCGCGCACTCATCGGGCCAAGCCACGCTCTCGGCCTTTCCTCCGGGTCCCCTCCCAGTTCTATACGGACCGAGGAGGAGGGAGCCTTTGCTACTAGTAGCCTGGCCATTGCCGAGGCTTCTTCCGCGGCGCAGGAGGCCCGTCCCGCCTCTCCCTGGGTGGCAGGCGTGAGGCGCCACCACGGCAGTCGCCCCTTTGGGGGCAAAGGCTCCCCCGATGTCGGACCTGTGTTTCGCAAGGCCAGGTCGGCGCCATCCTCGATGCCATCGGTCGGCGCCGTTGCGGGTCTTGGTGCCATTCATGGCGCCATGGGCCCTGACAGAGCCCTCGGCGGCGCTGACTTGTGCAGCACCGTTGGTTCTGTCGGAGCAGTTCGCAGTGCCGACACTGCTAGCGCCGGCGCAGGAGCTGCTACGGCGCTGTCTTTGTCTGTGTCTCGCCGAGGCTGAACACGGCGCTGTCTTCTGGGCTCGGTGCCATAGGGTCATCGGATCCCGTCGTCTGCACTGCCTTCTGCCCTCGGTGCTGTTCGTGGGGCCGATGCTGTCATTGGCTCCGCCTCTGCCCTCGGTGCCATTTGTGGCACTGTGGAGCCGTGTGGCACCGTTCTCGGCGCTGATGCTGTCGGCGCCGCCTGTGCCCTTGGTGCCGATGGAGCCGTCGTGGCAGTCATTGGTGCCGTCTTCGTTCTTGATGCCGCGAGCGGCGCCGTGGAGCCGGATGGTGCCGTGGCTGGTCCCGATGCTGGAACTCCTTTTCGGGCTGGAGCCATGCCCCCTGCAGATTCTGCTCACGGTGCTGTGGGGGGCGCTGGCACTGGCTCGGGCACGGCTATGGTTCCTGTGCCCTTTGGCAAAGATGGCAGTGGGCGACCTCCTACGATTTGGCACAGGGCCTCGACCTCTACCTCCTTGGAGGCGGAGTCGAGCTCTGAGTCAGGCGGACAGTCTGACCCTTTGGGGTTGGCTGTTGAGGTGGGTAGCCCAGTAGTCTCTTCAACAAGCCGGAGTCAGCCCCCTTCTGAGGTGGGGTCAGTGGCTACCGAGACTAGGGTCAGGGGTGCTGACCAGCAGGCAGTGGTGCAGGCCACCATAGCTCTGCAACCTGGTCTTGGTGGGTTCACCGACCCCTCAGTAGTGGTACCCCCACCTGTGGTGTGCCTAGATCGCCCAACTTTGGGGCCAATCAGAGCACCTGCAGGAGGGGAGGGTACTGTTCCCTGGGTAGCTCCTTGAGTGCTGCCCAGAGATGTCGCTACCTAGGCTGGCACTCTCGGGAGGAGGGCTCTTCCGGACTCCGAGGGGAGGCGTGGGTTCGGCACGGCGGCCTTTTTCGGGGGGGTCCACCTGGGCTCTGGGAGAAGCCGTAGTGCAGATCTTCGCTCTTCCTCCTCGGTCTCTTTGAGAGAGTCCCATTCTTCTGAGGTAGGGGACAGTCCTTCTGGACCTATACAGCCCCGGTCGCCTCACAGGGGGGATTCTTCCAGGCGTAGCCAAGGCAGTACCGAAATGGTTGTTCAGCTGTCAGCTGTGGGGTCTTCCGGGGCTCCTCCTTCTGTGGGTGCTCCCGGTCCGCTCCTTAGCCCAGGCGGAGGTCAGCCGACATCTCTTCTCAGCTCTGTCCCTATCCCTTTGCCACATTCTCCTGTGCTCCCAGGCATCCTTGGTCCTACCGGGCCCCTCTCCTGGGAGCAGTTCAGAGCAGTGGCTGCTTGGTTCCCTGCTTACGTTAGGGCAATGGACAGCCAGGTTTTTCAACCTTCCCCCATGCAGACACCCACTGAACAGCCAGTGCCCTCCAGCTCCTCATCCCCGTCTTCTGGGGGGAGAGGAACCTTCTGTCCACATCTCTTCAGCTGCTGATCTCGCTGAGTATCAGCGCTTCCTCGTGAGGATGTTGGAGGACTTGCATCTAATTCCTACCAATACCAGCAATCCTGAGCACTCTGCGCATGCCTTTCTAGGCGAGTTTGGCGAGGCCAACCTTGTGGTGCTGTCCTGGCCTGCTCCCTTTCGGGAGGTGGCGTCATGTTCCTGGCAGAGGCCCTTCTCCAGAGTTCCTGCCCCAAGGGATCTCAGCCAGACATATTGCACGCCCCCAGAGTCTCCAGGTTCCATGCCTCATCCACATTCTGGATTGACGCAGTTGGACACTCCTGATGGGCTTCTCCCCTTCACGTGACCGGCCCCCAGATCAAGACTCCTCGGATTTTGATTTCTGGGGTAGGAGGACTTTCTACTTGGCATGGTTATTACTTTCCATTTCTGCACATCAGGCCCAATATGCAGCCTCTGACAGGTTCTTGTGGTCCAGGCTAGGTCAGCTCCTAGCCTCTTTGCCTGATACGGAGCAAACCAGACAAGCCATTGCACTCTCTGTGCATGGCCTGGAGCTAGCAAGGCACCAAGCGAGGGCATCCTATGATGCTAACGAGGTAGCTACCAGGGTAGTAGGGACAGCGATCTGCACTAGGCGGACGGCATGGCTGCGTCTTTCCCAGTTGTCACCCTTGGCCCGGCGTAGGGTGATTAACTCTGCTCACCAGAGAACCTTTCTCTTCTCCCATAGAGCGAGACGGCGCTTGGGGCAACTTCCTTCCCCCTCCAGGGGGACCCCGTCTGACTCTTCCCCCACTCTCGGGCCTCTCCAGGCCCTGAAGGCTCTCCCTCTTAGTGTGTCACCCACTGAGAGCTAGGGGACTTTGTCCTTTAGGGTCTAAAGGAGCCCCTTGGGGGGCTCGGTACTCACCCAACAGTGATGAATGAGTAGAGATTGACACAGATAAGATGATAGAAAATTACATTACCTACCGTAATTATGATCTTTCTGTGTATCTTCACCATTCATCCGATCCCACCCTCCATCCCCTTGGGTCCTCAGTCTCTGGGTCCCCCTCCCTCTCTGTGCACATCCTCTCCTTCCTTAGGAGTGGGGTAAAACAGAGGCACATGGGGGGATAATGTTCTGGGGAGAGTGGACAGCAAGAGGGGGCACTCCTTCTCCAGTGCTTTGGCTCCACCCCTGTGGGGTGGGCGTTGTCAGTTGCCCTCCTTTCTCTCCTCCTCCCTGTTCCCATCCAACCTATTTCTCCTTGTTTTAAAAAAAAAGAAAAGGGGGGGGTTCCCCTTTTTTCACCAATAATATTTCCTTGAGAGGGTGTTTGTTCTCTGTACCCTGTCCTTCTTCCAGAATAGCCGACTCTGCTTATCTGGTGTGTTTGCCAGCTATTCTATGCCTTGAATTTTGTCAGAAAGCCTTTGGCTACTCCTTACAGTTCCTATATAATCTGGAGACGGACCAGGGTATGGGATGTGCTAACCCTCTCCCCTCTCTTCCTAAACTCTTTACCCACCTACCTCCTCTTCCTTCCAGAGATTGGGGACCCTGCTAAACCCTTTAGTTTCCAACTCCCCCACCCCCGGTCCTCTGTCATTATTTCTCCTTTTGGTTCATATATCTTTTCCTTTTTATGTTCCTTGTCCCACCCTCCACTCCCTTCCTCTTACCTCTCCGGTGACTCAGAATTGGCAGGCAGGTGGAGTCGACTGTAATGGCCAACCCTGCGGCCTCCGCAGTGTATTCGGCCTCGAGGGCAGCGCCTGGCGGTAATGCTGACTCCGCCTCACCTTAAAAAGAAAAAAGCTCCTGCGGGTCCTGACCTCCGGAGATACCCAACAGTGATGAATGGTGAAGATATACAGAAAGATAATTCACGGTAGGTACATAATTTTCATTTCTTGGCTCCCACCTCATGAACACATGCCTGTCATCCTAGATTATTGGTCCCGAAGGGTGATTTCTCAGTCACTGCGTGGAATCACCTTTTTAGGACTGATTAATCGAAACAGTGCCACTGTTCATGAGGTGGGGTCCAAAAGCCCATGTTTGTAAATTTGGTAAAAAATTCCGGAAAATGAGTATGCATTACAAACGTGCATTGCTACGCTTCCTCTCATGGAAGGCCCTCCTTTTGGTAGCTAACACCTCCACTTGAAGGGTTTCCGAGCTCCAAGCCCTGATGTGTAAGGAACCTTGCATAGCTTTCCACAGGGACAGGGTGACCCTGTGCACAAACCCTAAGTTCTTGCCAGAGGTGGTGTCCGTGCTGACTCTTAATCAGGACATTAACCTTCCAGTTTATTATCCAGAATTCGTCAATCGGGGTGAAGCGCTGTTGCACACCTTGGACGTTCACAGGATTTTGAGGCATTACCTCCACAGGACCTGCTCCTCCAGACAGTCAGACCAGTTGTTCGTCTCATTCGCCAAGCGAATGCTAGGTGCTCCTGTTTCCAAACAGTCACTAGCCCATTGGCTGGTGCAATGTATTACTTTCCGCTACCAGCATCATAACAAACCACTTCCGGTAACAATCAGGGGCCACTCTACCAGAGCAGTGTACTCTTCTTTTGCAACTCTCAAAAATGTCTCTTCAGCAGATATTAGTGCTACAGCTACATGGAGTTCAGTCCACACTTTCATCAGGCATTACAGCCTGGACAGCAGGTTTCGGACTAGCAGTCCTGCAGGGCCTCCTCTCATAAGTGCCTTTCATCAGCTTCAGCTGTTTATCAGCATCTCTCTCTACCACCCTCTCAGACCTGGGCCTATCCTTGGGTACTGCTTGGGACTCGGTCCAAGTGGTATTACCTGTTGCAAGAGCTCCACCCTCTAAGTCTGATGGTACAGATGGGTAAGAACTTACCGTAACAGTAGATCTTCGAGAGGAGCTCTTGCAGCAAGTGTCTTTCCCACCCTCCATCCCCCAGGATAGTGATTTGGTTCTTATGTCTCCAGAATATGGTGGGGATTTCCTGCTCTGTTCTCCAGTTTGGTTTCTAGCCATGTCTCCAGCGGGAGAACTGAAATGGTGCCAGGGGACCGCCCCTATATACCGCATCTGACGTCAGGGGTGGCCCCCTACCTCGGACTGCTAGCTACAAGTTTTCCATGGGGTCCTGATGCCTGCCGGCTTCAGTCCTAATGATATTACCTGCTGCAAGAGTGCCTCTCAAAGATCTACTGTTACGGTAAGTTCTTACGTAACTGTACTTTCCCCCTGCATTGGAGGTCTGTAGATGACCCCAGTGTTAGTTGTGGCTCCTGTTTCCAGGGTGACCCACAGTACCTCCAACTCTTCTGACTCTTCTTGGAATGTTCCCTCTGATCCCCCTCATTCGGAAGGTTCTACCCAAGCTGCTTGCAGAAATGGGCCACTTAGTTGCCCCCCTCTGGCCTCACCAGCATCTAGCAGTGGTACCTCCTGTTCAACATACCCCTGTGCCAGGGTCTACTGTCACAAGACTGGGAGTCCCTGGTCCACCCGGACCTGTGGTCCCTCCACCTGCATGCATGGCTCCTGAGAACATAGTCACTGCACATTTTGGGATGTCTCCCCAGGTAAGTTGATGTCTTGCTGGTGCCTAGGAAGCTTTCCAGAAGAAACACCTATTCAGTAAAATGGAAGTGTGTTCTCTATACAGTGTGCTTCTAGTTCTGAGGACCCCTTGGTATGTCATGTCAGTACTGTACTAACCTACCCCCTGTCTTTCTCAGACTCCGGTCTGCAGTACCCTTCCATTAAGGTGCACTTGGTGGCCATTTTGGCCTTTCATGCCCCTAATGATGGACGCACAGTGACACAACTGGAAGTGTCCCATACCTTCCTAAAGGATATCTTGCACATGTGCCCCCCTAATTTGTAAACTGGTTACACTCTGGGGCCTTAATTTTATTCTTGAGAAATTGACTTTGGCTCCTTTTGAGCCTGCTGCGACTTGAGAACTGCGCTTCTTTTCATGGAATGATTTCTGAACTTCACTCACTCATGCATGAGCCCCACCTCTGGCCTTTCATTAGGACATGGTGGCCTTGCTTTATCATGCAGTTCTTTTTTTTTTGCAAAAATGGTTTCTGATTTCACATTGAACCGGACCATAAGCCTACCTGTGTATTATCTTGATAATACGAACAAGGATGAGACATTGCTCCATATCCTTGATGTACATCACACTACATTTTTACCTAGATAGTACTAAGGACTGCAAAAAGTCCTCTGTTTTTTCTCGTTCACTCCTGTGAGTGAGTATGTACCTGTGACTAAGCAGTGACTGTCCAAATGGCTGGCCAGCTATATTATATTTTACTATAGGGAGTACAGTGAAGAATTTCCTGGAACGGTGCGTGGCCACACTACACAAGGTATGGCCACCTCTGTTGCCTGTTTTCAAAATGTCTGCTACTGACATTTATACTGCTACTACATGGAACACTGTGCATACTTTCACTAAGCAGTAGTCTATATATAGTCTCTCAAAAATATGCCAGCTTTGGTCTTGCTGTTCTGCAAAGCCTTCTGTCCTGATTCAATATTGGACTTTGCCATCCTCCCAGGGTACTTTGTACTGCTTGGAAATCATTCCAGAAGTGTCATCCAGTGGAGGAGATCTCCTTGATGAAGATAGAACAGTTACTCACTGCAGTAGATTTTAGAATCACCCCCCGTTGGTCCACAGCGCACCCACCTTCCTTCCTCATGTATGAGGTATCAGCTGGCAGGATGTTTCACTGTTTTCATGGAAGGTGTCCATATGAGTCTTATGGCTTCTGTTTCCAGTCCCATGTGTCTCCTAGTGTGCCTCGTACTGGTGAAATCTCCTTGTTCCTCATAGTAAATGGCCTTCCGAGCTTCCCTCCAGCAGGGAACTAAGGATTAAAGGGGCCACCTACATTTTATAAGCACCAACTTTGTACATCTCATGGGTGGCCCCCAGCTTGCAAAAATTTCCATGTGGTCCTGAAGCCGATGACTTACAGTTGCAGAGGTGTGGCAAAATGGAAGAGATGGTATCAAAGATGATCTGTTATAGTGAGTAACTGTTCTTTCTGGGGACAAACCACCAGATTGGATCATTTTGGATAACAGGATTTGTAAAAGTACTTAAAACATGGGTCTGCAACATACACTAATACCTCACAAAGTAGGGACAAGGCTTAAACAAATCAGGGCCACAGCTAATGAGAAAGTAACGCCACCTCAAGAAGTCATGTATAACATGACAAAGAACCTCTGTGTGCAAACACTGAGGCAAGGGTTACCCCAAAGGGCATTTGGCTGGGAAGCCAAGTTTCAAAAATACAAATCACATGCCCACACAATGCAAAGCATCATGGGCTGCATATGCAAATCACCACAGAATGTTATGCTGGTTCAACTTTAAGCAGAATTGCATGGTGCCAAAGGCCTCTCACACAGTTTGCAAAGGGTGCTAACAGATGACATAGACACATGTTTCGTCCTACCAGGACTCATCAGTATGCCTCTTCTGTTTGACACCCCAGTGGAATGAACCAGCTACCCTAAGGCAGTCTGTCTGGGTTATTTTGTGGTGAACCCATTAAAACAAAAAAATATTTAAAAGACAAAGAACCTATGTGCGCAGACACTGAGGCAAGGGTTACCCCAAAAGGGCATTTGGCTGGGAAGCCAAGTTTCAAGAAAATACAAAATCACACATGCCCACATAACGTGCTGCTTAGTATAGACAACATTTTCCTAATGAGGGCTAGCCTGTAGCATTAATGGCTGGCATCATTTTGTGACTCAGATACTTTTCAGTGACAGAAATAAATTTAAGGGTGACAGCTGAGAGGTATGACTACATCTAAACATAATTGTTCTTCCTTTCAGGTCACTGAACTTCTGCGAGAGCAGTCCTATCTGAAGTCTGAATTGGGACTTGGTGAGCTTGACATAGAGGACACTGCACATGGCTTCGAGGACACAAAGACTTACAGCGCACCTTCACTTGCCTCCGAGCTCGCTTCAGTGTGCTCCAGCCCCACACAATTGAAGAGAGTTGCAGCAACCACCTCCAGACAGAGTCATGAGAAGACTTTGACTCCTTCAATGCAGAGTAAACAGGTGTATCGTGCTTCAGTCTCCTTGACACCAGTACCACCATTGAGGACTGGCAAGGTAGACCAGCCATAGACAATCATCTCTCACATGAAGCTAAAGAGTGTGCAGGAGATAGAAAGTCAAAGGACTGAATACACCAGTGCTTCAGAAACACATGGTGAAAGCCGCAAAAGAGCTTTGGCAGAGAGCCCTGAACTGCAGGAAGTATTAAAGGAGGTGAGTAGAGCCACATTTAAATATTTTCTTGTAGCTACAGTATAACCATTTCATCCAGTGAGAGATTGTGTTCTAGTAGTTATAGTAGTAACCCAGCAGAGGGCATACGTACATTAAAAGTATTCACCACTGTACGTGTGTCCGTGTTGCAGATTTCTGTAAACTATGTATTTTTTCTTTCCATGTTTTAAAATGCGATCTTATCAGATCATTATAAATGATTCTGAATGTATTTTAAAAAATGTGATTTTTTTTTAAAACAAGTTGGTACCAGTAAATGAATGCCCCCTTTGTTTTAGACAATTTCTCAGACTTCAGGGTCATTTACGTATTGCCAACTTTCTGTTTTACATGCAGCTGAGATCTTAATGACCTTTTAATACTGACATTTTGATCCTGCCATTGCCCATGAATGCATGGCCTGTACTGAAAGCCAGTAATGAAATATTTAATTTGCAACTTGTTGACACAAATTTTATAAAGGATACGAACACGTACTTATGCTTAGAATGTTGTGCCAGAAGGTTTCCTGTTCTTTTTGTTTCCTTCATTTTGGGTTCTCCTTATCTCAACCCTGATGTTAGGGGCCACCAGGGCTTCATCCTTACTTCTGATGGGGGAGGACAGGTGTGTGGTTGCCTCCGCAGTCAGTGTCACTCCAGACCCAGAAGTGGAGTGCCTCATGTATACTTTGCACCTGGGCTCCAGTGTGGGATGTGTGGAATGTCAAGGATTTCCCCAAACCTCAGTCTCCCTGGTGATGGAGCAGCATGCTTCCACCCAGACTTTAATGTTTTTTTTTTTTTTTTTTGTATGTGTGTTCCTACTCAGACACTTTCCATTTATTTCTTTTAATAATTATAATGTTGTAGTTTAAGGAAACTTCAGGTAAAATGTTTAACTAGTGGCAGTTTTGCAGTCCGCTGTAATGACAGTCTTGCATTGAACTACCGAAGCTTGAGTATCAGTTATGTTGCATGTAGACGTAGGGGCTTCGTGTATCATATAGATTGGTTCTCACCTCATGGGACATATTTGTTCCAATACTTGCTCTTTGATTCACAGACTGGTGCGCAAGTCAACAGGATAAATTATCCACCTGAAAATGATCCATTATGTAGCTGGAGAGATCTAATTGTGATCAATATCTGTAAATCTACCTTCACTTTGCTCTGTTTTGTCTAAGAAAACCTCCTGCCAATTAAAGCGCTCAAGGAGTGAAAGGGACTGAGGGGAGTAGGAGCTGATGGCCTGAAGGGCCACTAGGGTGGTGAGGGCAGTTAAGGCAAGGAAGGAGCATAACCTTGGCCAGGGAAATTAGGAGCGGAACAAGAGGTTCTTTAGATACATTGGGGAAAAACGAAGGGTGAAGGGGCAGATTAGCAGGATTAAAACTGGGGAGGGATGGGCACAAGACCCGGGGGAGCAGGCCGAGGTACTAAATGAGTACTTTGCCTCAGTTTTCACCAATGAAAATGGGGGGGCTGCATCATACATCGGAGGAGACGGTGAAACTGAGATGGGGGGACCCTTACCGATCGGCAGGTCTGAGGAGGGGGGGCATCACTGGCAGGTGGGGGGAAGGCAAAGCAGGGGGATGAGGTAACAGAGGTGGAAATCATGGCAGAGAGAGTAAGGGAAGCCCTCAGGTCCCTTAAGACAGAGAAAGCACCAGGGCCAGATAAATTACATCCCAGAGTGCTGAAGGAACTGGCAGATGTCCTGGCGAGCCCCCTGGCGGAGCTTTTCGGCATCTCTCTGAGGACAGGGTGGATGCCCCAGGACTGAAAGGTGGCACATATAGTGCCTATCCACAAGTGGGGGATCAAGGGAGGTGGCAGGGAACTACAGGCCCATCAGCCTGACATTTGTGGTGGGCATTGTCAAGGAGAGACTTGGGGGGGACCAGGACGATAGACAGCATGGATTCGTCCCAGGGAAATCGTGTCAGACAAACCTTGTGGAGTTCTATGACTGGGTGACGAGTGCCTTGGACATGGGTAGATCAGTGGACGTCCTCTTTCTTGACCAGCAAGGCGTTTGACTCTGTTCCTCCCGGGGGCCTGTTGGATAAGCTGGGAGAAATGAGAGTGGGGAACCAGCTGATCAGATGGATAGGCAATCTGCTCCTGGTCGTGGTTGGCGGGATGGTCTCATCCCCAAGGAGGGTCATTAGTGGAGTCCCTCAGGGATCGGTTCTTGG
The DNA here is from genome assembly GCA_016271365.2 of Neoceratodus forsteri. Classification (NCBI taxonomy): domain Eukaryota; kingdom Metazoa; phylum Chordata; order Ceratodontiformes; family Ceratodontidae; genus Neoceratodus; species Neoceratodus forsteri. The sequence goes on from CM028132.1 coordinate 657,625,155, forward strand.
GGCCCCCCCTGTTCAACGCCTACGTCTCTGACATAAGGAAGGGTATCAGGAGTGAGATGAGTCTCTTTGCGGATGACTCGAAACTGGGGGCGATGGTGGATGGGAAGGAGTGGAGGGTGGCCCTACAGGAGGACCTGAGGCTCTAGGAAAGTGGAAGCTGAGGTTCAGTGCAGGGAAATGCAAGGTACTGCACCTGGGAACCAGAAACCTGGGCCAAGTGTAAACGGGGATGCTACAAGTCCTCGATGGCTGAGAGGGACCGGGGGATGTCAAGATGAACAACTCGGAGACTTGTAGGAGGGCAGCGGCAAAGGCCAACAGGATGCTTGGATGCATTGCTAGGGGATCACCTCCAGAAGGATGGAAGTAGATACCCCACTGTATAACTGCTTGGTGAGGCCTCACCTCAAGTACTGCATGCAGCAGTTTTGGAGGCCACATTTAAAGAGGGACATTGAACTCCTGGAGAGGGTCCAGAGGAGGGCAACCAAAATGATTTGGGGCTTGGGGGATAGGACCTATGGGGAGAGGCTCAAAGAGCTAAATATGTACACAATGGAGAGAGAAGGGACCGGGGACATGATGGAGGTCTTCAGGTACATGAAGGGGTAAATAGGAGGAGCAGTCAGGTGCTCCAAAGGAAGGGGCGCAACAAGAGGGCATGGATGGAAGCTGGAGGGGGAGATTCAGCGGAGAAAGGAGGAGGTGCTACTTCACTGAGAGGGTGGTGGAGCCATGAAATGCGCTGCACGGGGGCTGGTGGAGGCAGAGACGGTGGAGGGGTTCAAGAGGGGGTTGGACAGGTACAGGGGAAAGGTTCTGGAAGCAAAAACCAGTGCAGCGAGAATATCCGGGACTGGGAAGGGAGAAGCCAGAGACGGAGAGGGGGGCAGCAAGGTCAGCTTCCAGGGTGGGGGCTGACCAAACGAGCAGACACGAAAGACCATTAGGCCTATTCTGCTGGCATTTTAGTATGTTAGTATATAAAACTGCTGCAGATCTTTTTGCTTTTCTTTTTTTAATTTCAGGTCACAGTCAAATTCTTTATAGTAAAAAGGCAACAGTGCCAATTGCAGAAAGTGCAAGTAGCCCACTAAGGATCTATGTACACTGTGCCTTTTAAACCTGTTTAAAAGAATTAAAATAATGTAAAAAGTTTATCTAGATTGTAGCTTGATTAAAAAAAAAAAAAAAAAGTGCTAGTATCTGTTTTCTGAGACCAGGCTACCAGGCTTTAGCCCTACTCAAAGGGTGGGCTAGAGCAGTTTCAGATAACCATGGTTTCCTTAACCCAGAAGGAAAGGTTTGTCCTACATCCCCTCATGAGTGCAAGCTAACTGGAGTGAGGTTCAGGAGGGACGTGAGAAAATACTATTTTACACAAAGGGTGGAGCCCTGAAACAGGCTGCCAGCAGAGGCAGTGGGTGCAAAAACAGTTAGTGATTTTAAACATGGCTGAGACAGACTGAAGGGTGTAGTGGTGTCTCAGGGTGTCAGAATCTGAGAGGAGAATGGAGGAGGGTGGGGAGGGCTAGGACCCTGGAGGAACAGTAGGCCCTAGGACTAAGCAGGGCATGCTGGCAGACTACATGGATCTTTGTTCTTTTCTGCCATCACCGTCTATATTTCTGTGGGAAATACCTGCTGAAGGTTGTTCCTGAGTTTCACTTAAATCAGGCACTCATCTTGCCAGCCTTCTTTCAAAGCCTCATGCTTCAGAGTCGAAAGCAGATGTTCTTACTACTCAGTATCCACAGGGCTCTGCCTGCCACTTTTTCCCAAACTTTTGCAGATAAATTAGTATACGATGCATTTGGTACAGGGAAGCAGGTCAAAACCGAACAGTAAAGAGAAGTAGATAGGTATGGAAAAGGAAGGTAACCTATTTAAAAAAAAAAAAAAAAAAAAAGAGAGAGATAGAACTGAAAGAAGGTAGCACCCTGAGGTGCGCTTATAAAACAAAATCCAGAAGTACCAGAAATAGGTAAAAATAAGGGTTAAAGAAAGTAAAGTAAAAGTGGATCATCTTAAAACACCTTATATGTATGGTCAAGTAACAAGGGGTTGAAACAAACGATGGAAAATTAAAAACACGATATCTTGGGTAAGGTTACAGATTTTTCCTAGAAGCATAGTGAGTGTAGGAATGGGAATGTTGGGAGTGGTGCAGTGCACTGGCTGTGAAGCAGCAGTATTCAGGGAGACCTTTTGGAGATTGAGTTGCTGCCCTATCTGCGTTCACCTCTCTGGGTTGAGGATGGAGGTCACTAGAGTCTGGACCAAGTTGGCTGGGATTTGGGAAACCTCCTCCAGCAATGAGGGGCATTCAAGTCCACAACCATTGCCCCATAGGGAGCCAAGAAGAAGGGCTGGCTGGGCTGTGGTGGGTTCGGGGAGAGTGAGGATGGTGGATCATGAACACAGTCCTCAGCCAGTGTCACTGCAGTGTTTTTTCACTGCTCAGGCAGGACAGGACTGCCAAGAGGAGGCACCCGTGATAGTGGCCAAAGAGGATGTGACGGTCCTCCAGATGGGAGGCCTTAAGATGAGAGGCAGAGGACCCCAGTTGAAAAGGGAACAACTTCTGGTGGATGACACAGTTGTTAGAGGTATACGTTTGGGAACAGGAAAGGAGAGAAAGAGGAGGTGAGGTGCCTACCTGGTGCCTCACTCCAGGGGGAATGGTGAGCAGATCCTCAGGATCGCTAGAAAGGTGTGGCGGAGGGAGAGCTGGATGTCATTGTCCATCTGGGGACTAATGACTGGTAAGGGAATCGGCAAGGGTGGTGCAGGATAGGTATGGAAGCTGGGGAGGGGCCTGAAACAAGCAGCTAGCAGGATGACCTTCACTGAGGTGCTACCTGTATGTGGCCAGGAGGAGGGTAGGGAGTACTGCATCAGTATCTTCAGCAGTCAGTTGAAGGCATGGTATAGGGAACAGAGGGAAGGTGGGGCAGGGAAAGACAGAAGGGTGGAGTACCATGTGTGTCGATGCAAGGAGCCTAGGAAATAAAATTCCTGACCTGGAGGCAGACCTGGATCTTGTGATCGTAACAGAATCATGGTGCATGACAACCACAGCTGGGACCTTGCCATTCTGAGGTACAACCTATTTCGGAAGAATAGGCCTGGGAAGAAAAGGTGGGGTTGTTTATATATGTGAGGAAGGCAAAAGGCAACAGAGATACAAGGACATAATGGGAATGTGGAAGGGCTGGAGGTTCCATGGGCTGACTTAGAGACAGGGTCCGGGGTCTTTATCTGTGTGGGGGAGATGTACAGACCACTAACGCAGGGGAAAGAGTTAGACATTATAGCAGAGACCACAGGCAAAATGGCAAGCAAAGGGGAAGTATTGATTGTGGGGGATGTTGATCTGCTCATTGTAGAATTAATCATTCTTGTTGCAGCTACATCAAGAAGCAGGGGCATCCTCGATGCCCTACAGGGGGCATTTCTCTGGCAGCTGGTTATAGAACCCACTAGTGCTGGACCTTATTCTTACAAACAGGAATGGCATTGCAGAAGTCACATTTGGAAGCATCCTGGGTACAAGTGATCATCGCTCAGTGTGGTTTAGCATAGATGGGGCTGGAGGAAACCACAGTAGGACGAGGATCCTGGATTTCAGGAGGGGGATTTTAAATTCATGAGAGAATACATTAGTAAATACCTGGAAGGGGATGACTGGCATGGGGTGGAGGAATAATGGAAAAGGATAAATTAGGGAATAACTAAAGCCAATGGCAAGTTGTTTGAAGGAAATAAACAAAGGGTAGGAAGAGGAAGAGGAAGAGGCCACCATGGTTCTCAAGGGAGGTGGCTAAGGCATTAAGGGAGAGAGAATACTGTTAAGAAATGCAAGAAGAGTCAGAAGGAGGGGACAGGGAGGTGTATCTGGACAAACAGAGAGGCCGGAAGGTAGGTAGGTGAGGCAGCTAAGACACAGAGGAGAGGTAGCCGAGGAGGTCAAAAAGGAAGACTTTCTTCAGGTACGAGGAAAAGAGGAAAGCAGTGGGTGGGATAGTGAAGATCAGAACAGACGGGGGAGAGGATTGTGCAGAGGAAGACCAAGAAAAAGCTAACATTTTAAATGAGTACTTATGCTTGGTCTTCACTGTGGAGGTTGGAAGAGGGGAGGGATAGACCAATATGTATCAGCAGGCACTTTTTTTGGGGGGGGAGGTGAGTGAGCACAAGTCCATTTTCAGAGGAGTGAGTCTGAATGGGATTGGAAGTCCTAAAGGAAAACAAAGCTATGGGGCCAGATGTGATCCACCTAACAGTTCTCAAAAAACTGAGCATGGATCTTCTCTGTGTCAGTCTTCACATTCATCACTACTTGGGGTATCTGGCCAGAGCCAGGACCCAGCAGGAGCCATGCTTTTTTTTTTTTGTGGGGGGGGAGGTGGAGTTGATGCAGGGCAACACCACCCTCGAGGCCGCCGTGTTACATGGCGCTCACGGGTTGGCCATTATCTACTGTTGACTCCACCTTAGGCCCAGTTATTCTTCTCCCGCCGTCAAGTAAGGACTCGTGGGAAGCCTTGAAGAATTTCAGCTATGACGTTGCTGCCTAGTGCATCGGTCGTGTTTGCTCTCAGTTCTGTTCGCTCTACTCTGCACCGCTTCAGAGATCTGCCGGTGAGATCTATCCTTTTTATGTTTGCTTGCACACATGCGCAAGAAACATTATGCGGCAGCTTAGGAGACAGCGGAGTTAGACTAGTGTGGGGGGTGTAAAAGACTGAGGTTGGTAGAAACGTCAAGACAGGGGAACCTAATGAGCTCACCCCCCTAGATATAGGTAAAGGCAGAAGCATAGTAACCTGGGAGGGGGCGGGCAGAGTGGTCTGAGTGTAGTACAGAAGGCACCACCCCTCGATAAGAATAACGAGGAGAAAGGGTGTGGACTACCGGGAGGAGGGACACGGGCCAAGGAGAAGGAGAGGTATGGGTGGAAGGTGGTCTCTCTCAACGCAAGAAGCTTGGGGAACAAAATTGCAGAGCTTCAGGTGCTCCTTTTAGAGGGGAAGGTGGACACTGCTACAGTGACAAGAGACTTGGGCCACAGAGTACCATGATTGGGACTCTGTAATCCCGGGATACAGGATGTACAGCAGGGACCAGGGGGTTGGAAGGGAAGATTTCACTTTGTGTGAGGGAGGGGATCAAATACATAATGGACGAGGGAGAAGAGGAGAGGACAGAGCAGGGCTTGACAAATCCCATAGCCTGACGTCCTGGACAACTATTTTTTAACCAGGGACAAGCAGTCTGCTGTGCACTGCTTGTCCCACGGACTACCAAATCTTTATTTTATTTTTTTTGATTTGTTTCATTTTTCCCAGCCACTAGGTGGCAGCAGCGCAGCGGCGACATTCTCAGCAGCACAACAAACCCCTCCTCAGAGGCTCAGTCACCTGATAGCCACAACTGTAGTCATGTGGCACTCTGGTCTGGAATGCGCGCCCCTGTTACAGGCTGGCGGGCACTCTCCTGTCTATCTCGGGCGGGGTGCAGTGGTGGAGCATGAACTTAGTTGAGGCGGGACTACGGAAGTGGCAAGAGCTTGCCGTGACGTGACTGCTCCTTGCTATTGAAGGAGACGCATCTTGAGGAGGAGCTGGGAGTGTCAGTAGCTGGCACGGGATGGAAAATGCGCCATTTCGCTACCGACACTTGCAAAGAGCAGAGGCATTTTTGCTGCTAGCTTGTGGTGGGTGGTTGCGTGGTGGGGACAGAGAAACGACTGCCTGAGGGGCCGCATACTAAATAATACACTACAAAATACGAGAGGGCACTGAGGGCCTGAGGGGGTAGCGGATCAGTTGAGAGACTGGGCGGGGGGAAGGGAAGACAAGCATGGAATCTGGAGGGAGACTCAGGGAGTGCTGATTAAGAAACTTTAACTTGGAGAGGAGAAGATAAATAAAAAATAAATGGGCAAGCAGGCAGCAGCACTGCAGTAGTGAATCAGAGGGCTGTATGTGTTAGTGTCTGAGAGTCAACTAAACTTACTCTGCTGATTGGGGGGGTGCGACTAATAATTAGTACACTTAAGTACCTAAATCTAGCTAGTGTTTGTGTGTAGCTGGGGCTGTGAGACCTAATAACCTGCCCTCAGGCTGAGAGGTAGAGGAACTTGGGAACTTTTTTTGCTAGCTACAGAAAACCAACCCAACTGCCTGCTACTGCTGCTAGTCTGGCATCTGCTACCTATACCCCTTAACCCCTACTCCTACTTACTTTGGTGAAGGTGTAACCTGCTGCCCTGAGAGCCAGGGTAGAGGAGGGACTTGGGGATTAACAGAAAATAAACTATAGGAACACAAAAAAATAAACCCAGTGTAGTTACCTACCTATATTATTATTATTACTTTGGTGAAGGTGTGCGAGACACTATGTGGCTGTGAGACCTAATACCCTGCGCTGGTGCGCCCCAGGCTGAGAGGTAGAGGAACTTGGGGATTGGGGAACAACTGCGCCTGCTTACATACTGAAGGGGAAAACATTTTTTGTGATACACAGAAAACCTAAATAAACCTAGCCTTAGCCTAGCTACCTATATATTACCTACTTTGCTGAAGGACGGTGTGAGAGATGTTGTGTGGCTGTGTGTGACCTAACCAACCTGAGTGCCGCTGCCCTGGGAGGGTAGAGCCTCGAGGACTTTAGCAACTAACTGCTGGACTTTTGGTCCATTTGTGCTACACAGAAAACAAATAAACCACCTAGTGTAGCTACTTGCATATTACTGACTTTGGCGAAGGTGTGAGACAAACAAACCCTGCTGCACTAGAGGGTAGAGGAAGGAACTTGGAACAACTGCAGACTTCATAGAAATAAGCAATTAATACAAACTAATGGAAAAACATTTGTTGGTAAACAAAATAAACTCTTCTTTGGTGGAGGTGTGCGTAGTGGCTGTGAGAGACCTAACCTGCCCTGAAGGACTGTATAGGAACTTGAGTGAACAACTGCGGAAGAGTAGTACTTGGTGACCACCACCACCTCTATCTCCTCTCACTCCTACTCCCACCTACTCTGTTGTACTGCCCATAGGCCCTTTGTACTAGTGTTCTAAGCATAAGCACCAACTTCTAAGCACAACAGCTTCAGGTAAAATATTACACAACATACACAAATATAAAATACAATTTTATTGTGTACAACAATATTTCAATATTTTTTACAATTGCATTAGAAGGTGGTAAAATGCAAAAAAATAAGCCAAAGCAAACTACTTTATTTTCCCTTTGACTGGAAAACAATCTTCCATCTCATCTTCTTCAGGAACAAAAAGTAAAGATGCAGACTCTGAGACTTTTCACAGTTAAGCCAGTCCCAACCAGCCCCCTCCAAGTCCTTACCACTTTAGTCAGGAAAACGACCAAAACAATGATTCTCAGTCTGGGTCTGTAGTATTTGTAGACATAACAGGTGATCAATCTGTCTTGGTCATACCAGTTTCTGAAATGAGTGAGAGAAATTATAGCAGCAGCAGAAAGCGACCTTTGATTTTAGATGAGGAAAATGAAACAACAAACTTAGTCTGATGAGAAAATAAGTAAAGATAAAAAATATGATGTTGAAAAAAGGGCTCGAACATTTCAGCATCACTGGCTAAATCAGTTTACCTGGTTAAGGTATGATGACCAAAAATACGTCATGTACTGCTCTGCCTGTGAGAAATATCCCACTCTTGCGACTCCTGCTTATTCAAAAAAATTAACGTGTTTGCCATTGGTTCAAATAATTTCAGAATTGAGTCCGTGAGAGCCCATGAGAAATCAACCACATATAATTTGTGCAAACCAGCATAGTCACGAAACTGGTGAACATGCAGTCAATTTTAACATATCTGAAACTGCAATATATCCCGCATTTTCTCAGATGGAGGAAGTCACCAAAAATAAAATGTGTTTATTTAACACCGCATATTCCTTGGCTAAAAATTTACGTCCTTTCTCAGATATGGAGTGGCTTTGCACATTGCAAGAAAAAAATGGGGTTAAACTCAGCAGCAATTACGCAAATGGTAAACGGGCCAGAGATTTCTGTAACGCAATATCAGCTGTCATGTCTAAAACACAGATCCAGACTGTCAAAAATACAAAATTTGTTGCCGTTCTTGCAGATGGCAGTACAGATGCAAGCATTGTAGAGTGGGAAAATGTCTTCCTTCGTTTTGTTGATGGTGCAGAAAAAAAAGTTACAACTGTGTTAATTAAAGCTGTACCTCTTAAACATTTTCACACAGATGGAGTTTTTAAAGCAATAACCTCCGCACTTGAGTCTGTTGATCTTTCTTTTGCGGACCTTAACGATGTGAGCAGACCTGGACCAGTTCTTGTATGTGCCAACTTTGATGGTGCCAGTGTGATGATGGGCCATACAGGTGGCACCATAGCAAAACCGAGAACATGTCCCCACTGTAATACCCATGCATTGGTGAGCCTACAAACTGGAGTTAGCAGTTCTCGACGCCATGAAAAAATCCTTTGTTCAAAAAGTAGAAAACACCTTGAAAGGAATTTTATATTTTACCACTACAGCCCCAAGAAACTTAAGGAACTGCAGGAAATAGCAGATGTCATACACACCAAGTTGGCTCATTTCAGTGCACAAAGCAAGTGCGTTATTTCAAGTAAGACGGTTCAGTTCATGCTGTTCAAGTCAACCTGCCTACAGTAATTCAACATCTTGAACATGTCTCAAACTCTGCTGGTGATGATGGGGCCAAAGCAAAGGCACTTCTAAGAGATGCTACGCAGTACAGTTTGTAAAATCACTGTTTATTCTTCAAGATTTTCTGCCAATATTGAAAGATTTATCACTTGAATTTCAGAAGGATGACCTACTAATATTAGAAGTCCCCAACACGTTGATACATGCTACTCCAGTTGACTGAGCTAAAACAAGACCAGGAAAGTTTATGACATCATTTCTAAACCATGCAGAGAAATGCATGAACTGTCTCATTTCAAACGTGGCAGTGAGGACAAGATTGTTCCTTTCACTTTCAGAGGAACTGTCCAGAAGTAAATTTTTCGACTGATACACAGCTGCACAGTTTAATAGATGCAGCAGTATCTTATATTGATCAGCGTTTTCGGAATTTCTTGGAAGAACCTCTAAAATGGTTCAGTTGCTTAGATTTTAAAAATTTCGATCTGTCACGAGAAGAACTTGCACAATTTGGCACAACTGATTTAAGTCATTTATTAGACTACTTTCACAACTTTTTTTCTGAAGATAAGCAGTGCTTAAGTCTGCAGTTGATAAACCATATCTGCAAGTGTGTTCACGACTACTACGAGAGAAACCGGCCCAGCTTGTTCACATCCTTGACCTAATAGAAATGTTACTGGCTATGAGTGTGTCTACAGCGCTAAATGTGAGAGAGTATTCTCCATTCAGAATCTTATAAAAACAAAATAAGAACAAGTTTGGCTGATGACACACTCCAGTCACTTCTGCATATAGCAGTTGAAGGCCCTGCATTAGACAGCTTTGATCCGATCAGCTATCAACCACTGGCTACTATCTGGTCCTGGCACACGCCACATTCATGGTCATCATGGTCATGCTAGTTCAACTACTAGTTCTGCTGATTCACATGAAAATGTCCCTGAGGCTGTCACTAATCTTGATGACGACATGACTGAATATGATGCTCCGGCTGGAGCAAGCTCAGGCTTCCTGTAACTTTCCCCGATGCTGATGCTGTGTCTGCTACTCTGCTGTAATGATGTTCTCACTGTGCTGCTGGCTGGCACTCTGTGCTGCTGCTGCAACCACACTTGACTGTCAGTCCCTCACTGCTGATGCTAATTCTGTCTATGCTCACCATGCTGCTGACAAAAATAAAATCATATTATTTATTCTCCTTATTGTCTATTTCAACACTAAATAACATACAATAAATCCATTGAGTTTTCTGTAGTTTCATACTTTCCATTAAAAATATGCCATTTTATACCAGGACTACCAACTCAAGCACTGGGACGACTACTTTTGAAAGCCACTTGTCCGTGGACAAGTACCAAATTTTAAAATTTGTCAAGCCCTGGGACAGAGGCGTTTTGAGTGCAACTCCTAGACTCCTAAGGGCAGCAAGATGAGGCTCGGAGTGGTGTACAGACCACCAGCCCAATCCAGGAACTGGATGGGGAGTTCGAGAGCAGATAAGGAGGGTCTGTGGACGGGGAGTGTGGTTATAGTGGGGATTTTAACCTACCAGGGGTTGACTGGAGCACTCCGCACTAGCAGTACCAGGGAGCAGGTGCTCATTGGATGCATTCCAGGACGGGCCTTCTGATGCAGTTGGGTAAGTGCCTACAAGGCTTGATAGCACTCTGGACCTAGTACTGGCAAATAGGGAGGCGGTGAGGGAGGAAGGGGTGGAGGACCCACTAGCGGGTAGCAATCACCAAACAGTGTGGCTCGTTCTCACACTGGGCAGGAGACGGGAGGCACAGGCACTAAGGTGATGGACTTTGGGAGGATGGTAGCAATACTGTGAGGGAGACTTCAGGATATGAGGCCAGGGATGGATGCAGAATGAAAGTGGGGAGTCATAAAAACTGGGCTAATGGAGACCACAGTAGCCTGTAGCAGGGCCAGGAGAAAGAAGAGCAGAGCCAAGAAACCATGCTGGCTGAACAAAGAAGTGCTGCAAGGGTTGAGGGCATAGAGGGCTGCATACTGGAAGTACAGGAGAACAGGGAAGGGAGAGGATAAGGAGGCTTACGGGAGTTGGTCAAGGGAGGTGGCAGGATGGTGAAAAAAGCTACGGCCTCCAGGGAATTGAGGTTAGCACAGGCACAAAGGAGGGAAAGACTTCTGAGGTATGTCGGGAAAAGAGGAAGGCAAGGTACATATTGTGAGGATAAAGCGGGAGCGGATTGGGTGGAAAAGGGGAGGAGCAAGTGGAAATTCTAAATGAGTACTTCTGCTCTGTTTCTCACTAAGGAGAGGGATTGTCCACTACTAGCATGGGCTGGGGGAGGTGACAAACAGTGATCACAGGGACTAGGGTGCTAGAGGAGCTGAGGGCAGTAACAGTGAACAAGGCACTGGTCCCGATGGCATCCACCACAGGGTGCTGAGGAGATGCCGGAGCTGTTGGCTGAACCACTGCCAAATCTGTTCAACACCTCCCTGGAAACCGGGTGTGTGCCCCAGGACTGGAGGGTGGCCCAAGTGGTGCCCATACATAGGAGTGGGCCTGGGGAGGAGCCAGGAAATTATTGGACGGTCAGTCTCACATCCATAGTGGGTAACCTTATGGAGGCGATACTGAAACAGAGACTGGTGGCATTCCTAGAGAATAATGACCTCCAAGATAGGCGGCAACAGAGGTTTGTCTCAGGGAGGTCTTGTTAAACCAGCCTAATAGAGTATTGTGACTGGGTGACAAGGGAGTTGGACAGGGGCCATGCGGTTTACGTCTTATACTTGGACTTCAGTAAGTCCTTTGATACAGTCCCTTATGGGAGACTGGTAGGAAGGGTGACTGCAGTGGGGGTGGAATAAAGCTGACTAAATGGATAGAGACCTGGTTACAGGGGAGGGTGCAGAGGGTGGTGGTGGTGGTGGTGGTGGGGGCTCTTGGCACCTGCAGTGACAGGCGGGGTGCTGCAGGGGTCAGTGCTGGGCCGGTGCTGTTTGAGCTTTTCTATCTCCGATATAGCACATGGAGTGGGGAGCAAGGTTAGTCTGTTCACAGATTATACCAAATTGGGGTCAGTGGTGGACAAAGACGACGGATAGGAAAAACTGCAGGGGGACATAACCAAACTAGAGACGTGGTCGGTGGAGTGGCAGCTAGGATTCAGTGCAAACAAGTGTAAGGTGATGCACTTCGGGCCTAAGAACCAGAGGAGGGACTATTGGTTGTGGGGCGAGGTTGGGGATCACAGAGGAGGAGAAGGACCTAGGAGTGTTGGTAACTGGGAGCATGTACAGCTCAGCCCGGTGTAGGAGAGCAGCAGCGAAGGCAAACCGGATGCTGGGGTGTATCGCAAGGAGGTTCTCATCCAGACACGGATGTGATCCTATCTCTCTACAGATCATTGGTCAGACTGCACCTGGAGTACTGTTTGCAGTACTTTAGGCCATACCTGAGGAGAGATATAAAGTTACTGGAGGGGGTGCAAAGGATGGCAACAAAAATGTTAAAGGGATGGAAGGAAAGGAATATGAAGTTAGGCTGAATGAGCTGAACATGTACATTGGAGGAGAGGAGGGATGGGGATATGACTGAAGCGTTGAAATACCTGAGGGGGTAAATAAACCTAGCACTGGGGGGTGTTTAAACTGAGGAGTGGAAGCGAGATGAGGGGGCACGGACTAAGGTTGGAAGGGGGACTTTTCAAGAGGGAAGTGAGGAGGCACTGCTTCACTGAGAGGGTGGTGTCTAGTTGGAATGCGCTGCCAGAGGCAGTGGTAACATGTAGGACAGTCAATAGCTTTAAGCAGTACTGGGATAACATAAGAGGAAGTCGGGGGGGCAGCGGCTGGGATGGGGGGGGACTGGGTCAGCTGCAATCTAGGGTACTAGCTGCACACTTGGGCAGATTTAGATAGACCGATTTGGTCTGTTCTGTTGGCAGATTCAGATGTTCGTATGTATGTTCATATGTAAAATCACAGTGATTCTGTTCATGAGCTGAGGTCCTAAAATGCCTATGTCGAAAATTTGGTGACAAACGTCCATAAAATAACTATTACAAGCGTGTGTTGTGCAGTTTCCACGCACCCTCATAACTTCGCAAATGTGTAGTACTTTCACTCCAGATTTCCAACATTGGCATTTTTTCAGACCTCCTTATGAACAGTACAGCTGTCATTTTTTACATCCTGCCCGAAATATGTGTTTACACATCTGGCGCAGAATAGCACGGTTGCTGTGGGAAATCAGTGTTCGGGACAGATTAAGAAAATCATTTTGACACTGTTCATGACCAGAGGTCACAAAATGCCTATGTTGAAAATTTGGTGAAATAATTCCACTAAATGACTGTTACGTGCGTGCGTTGCACAGTTTCCCCATACGCTCGGAAGTTCTAACATTTTTAATAATTTCACTAACGATTTTCAACATTGCCATCTCTTCACACCTCCCTATGAATGGTGCAGCTGTCATTCTTCACATCCTGCCCAATCTGTGTTTTCGTACATCTGGCGCACAATGGCACGGTCGCTGTGAGAACTCAAAGTTTGGGATACATTGACAAACTCACAGTGCCACTCTGCATGAGAAGAGGTCCCAAATGCTTTCATGAGGTGGGAGTCACAAAAAGGCCATGTTGAAAATTTTTAGTGCAAATACCAACACACACCCGGGGCATTAAGGTTTCTAACCATAACGTCCCACTCTGTACAGACTGACAGGCATCAGGGGTGTGCCTTTGGACTGCCGACTGTAATGCTCATGCCGTTCCACCCCCACCATGCAGCCAGTGACGGGCATCGATGTGTGCCTTGGACTTTTCGGCCCCAGAGTTCACCCCATTCTCCTATATTGTACCCATTTCATCATATGTCCTTATGAAGTGGGTTGACTGTAAAGCCGCACACCTCAACACTTGTCAGTGTCTGCAGGATAGGGTGAGGTGAAATGGCACGAATGTTATGGGCGACAACCCAAACACATACCCCAATGCCTGTCTCTGAAGGTTGGAGGTGGGGTTGGCGTGAAGTTCAATACTTCACTGCCATTCCTACTCTGCATCTGTCTAACTCCTGCATTTCCAGTGCTAATACCAGCAAGCAAACATGCGACATTGACAAATGCTTGTTCTTTATAGCGACGCGGAGTACTTGTTTTAATTTTCCGTCTAGTCATGTCTCGTCCCGGGGACAAGAAGAAAGAGTCGAAAGTGGGACGGCCCCCTAAGCGTCTGTGTCCCTGCGGCAGTCTTTATTCTGTAACGGACCAGCATGACCGGTGCGCCTCCTTCCTAGGTCCAGGCCACAATATGGATCGTTGCGACGCCTGCTTTTCAGTGGATCACCAAGTCTTGGAGATGGGTGCATTCAAAGTCGGATGTGCTCCACTGACTTTCGGAGGGCAGGCTCGCAGTCGGCGGGCCAAGGTAAGGAGACTCTGCCCTTCCTCCAGGTCCTCTCCTGGTCCTATATAGCCCACAGAGGAGGGGGCCTCCACCATTCTTAGCCTTGCCACAGCAGGGGTCCCTCCCACGGTGCAGGAGGCCCAGTCTGGCCCTCTCGAGGACCAGGTGGGAGGCACTGTTCTAGCAGTCGCTTCTGCGAAAGTGAAGGCTCCCCCAGTATCTAGCTCTGGGGCCTGTGGGCCCAGGCCAGCACCATCCTTGACACAGTCTGTTGGTGCGCCCCTTGGCTCCAGTATCGCTTGCGGCACCAGGGGCTTGGGCTGCGCTGGGTCATTCTTCAGTGCCACTTCTCTCTGGCACCGTTCGCCATGCCAGGGATGAGAGTAGTGCCATGAGTGGCACAGGACTAGCCGGGGGGGGCAGCGCTGTGGCTGGTGACTGGAAGGGGGTTGCCATCTATCACGGTGCCACTCCAGGCTCTGATGCCAGCCATTCGCGGGGCTGGGGCTGGAGGTGGTGTGGCTGACTGCCCCAGGACTGGGAGGGATCATGGAGTGGTCTGGGCTTGGGCCTTTCAGTCCTCCTCCTCCTCCTCGCAGGACTCTGGGTCTGATCCGGACTGGTGCCGGATTCCTGTGGATCCTCTGATCCTTCTGAGTCCAGCACCTCGGCCGGGCAGATTCTGTTGCTTCTGGGGTCAGTGGGGCTGACTAGCCTGTGGCTGTCCAGGTGGTAACTGCAGCGCAACCCAGGATCATGGATTTGTTCGTCCCTTCACGTGGGGTACCCCCTTTTTCGGTGACCCTGGCCAGTCCGAGTTTGGGACAGACCGGAGCGTCCCAGGAAGGGGAGGGTGCTGCATCTTCAGCTGACTCCATGGGGTCGGCTGGGGGCTGCCAGCTACCTAGGCTGGTGGTTGTGAGGAAGAGGGCCCTTTCGGAGTCGGAAGGATTGAGTGGCCAGGGCTTGGCGCAGCGACTTCTCCCTGGGACCCGCCCAGGTTCTGGGAGGAGTTGTAGTGTGGATCCTCACTCCTTCCCCGAAGACCCCTTGAGAGGAACTTCTGTCTTGGAGGTGAGGGGCCGTCCTTCTGGACTCGCATGGTCCCAGTCACCTCACGAGGATATTTCTTCCTTCGGGCACAGCTCCAGCCATTCCGGTCCGGTTGAACAGCTCCTGTCTGCTGGGACCACCGGGTCTTCCTCTCTGTTGGGATCATCTGCTCAGTCCTCCTGACTGAGCACAGGCTATGCTCCTCCTCAGAGGTGCTTGGCCCCTGTGCCTCTGCCTACTTCTCCTTCTCTCCCAGGTGTTCCCGGGCCTATGGGCCCCTTACCTGGGAGCAGTTCAGGGATTCAGCTGTGCTTTTCAAACATGAAGTCTTGCTGTATTCTGGCTATCTGCAGTTAGCTCCAGCCTTTAAACTGCCCCGGAGAACAAAGGGTTAACTTTCTATGCAGTGCATAGAATGCTGAGCTCGAGCTCGGTTGAGATCTCCGTCTGCAGCCCTTTGAAACCCAACCGTCAGATTCTTTACTTCGCCTCACTGAACAGTCACTCCGGAGATTTCTCCTTCAGCTCGGTTCGAAAGTCCAGTAAAGTTGTCGGTTTTAAGCCAAATTTGTTCCGCATAGTCGGTTCACTTTCTGTCTGCGTACCGTGAGTACTAGATAGGTTTTGTCTGAATTCTGTTTGGAAATTGTAAACTTGTTTGATCGGTTGGCTGAACTGATCTTTAAGTAATTTGATATTTGCTAGAGTGTGGTTACCGGCCCTTATCGTTTTTTACAATACCGTATTGCACAGTTAGGAACCGATAAAGAGTCTTGCCCGGTTGCCATAAAAGGGTAAGTTTGGTTAGGTTGGTCATGTCCGAGAAACCCAAGAAGAAACCGGCCCACTGGGTTTCAACACTGCAGTGAGTGTGGGGAGGTCTTTGCTAAGGCCGATCCCACACCACCTGTGTTGTGTCTGGGGTTTGAACACCGATACAGACTGCCAAATTGTAAGATTTTCCTAAATCTACCCTTGAGAGATTAGGTGAGACTTAGGAAAGGGAGGCCAAAAGTCCGTGACCGGATGGCCAGCCTGGTTCGGTTCCGGAACCAGAAGGAATGCCCTCTGACCAGGGCGATACTACTTGGGCAAGAGGAGAGCGATCCTGAGGGTGGGTTCCTACAAAAGGAAGCAAAAGGAAATTGACCAGTTCGGATCCAGAGGTTCATGTTCAACCGCCGAGGAAATAGCCAGAAGCGATTCGGATTGTGGAATCGCCACGTCCGGTTCCGACTGGTCCGGCACCATTTGGCAGGGGTTCGGTTTGGTCGGTTCCCCTGGTTCAAAATTATACCCCTGAAGATTTTTATGAACCAGAGTTTCAGGAGGAGGGGGAGTTCAAAGATGATGGTGAAAGTCTGGATGTGCCTGTGGGACCGGACATCTCCCCAGACAGACCTTCTGGTGTTTCCCCTCCTAGGATTTCTGAGTCCCCTCCCCACTATCTGTTTTACAGAAAGGTGGCTGAAACCCTCCAGCTTCCTGTGGAGGAGACAATGGAGGATCAAGAGGAGCCTGATTATGTGGAAATGATGGACATCCCAGAGTCCAGGAGACTGTCGATTCCCCTTCACAAATCCTTTGGGAAGCAAACACAAAAAATCCTAACGTCTCACAATTGTGTACCTCCTGTTGACAGAAGGATGGAAGAGGTACACACTATCAGGCTCAGATACGGAGTTTTTATACCAACAGTGCAGCCATGTTGGGGTAGTGCAGGCTGCTGCCTGTGACAAGGCAAATATTCCCTTGGCTTCACACCCCCCAGGCAAAGACTCCAGGAAGATTGATACCATGGCAAAAAAGCAGTACATGGCATCTTCCTTTGGACTGGGGCAGGCGAACTATATGGCCTATACAGCCAGGTACCAGAAGTCTAGGTGGGACACTGTACTGGCACTGGCTAAACAGGCCTCCCCCAGCTGGCCAAGGAGCTGGAGGAGGTGGCTGCTGGTGGGATTGAGGCATCAAAGGTACAATTTTGTGCTGCTGTGGACTCCAATGATGTGTCAAGAGTCATGGCTACATCTGTCTCTCTTCGGAGGATGACTTGGCTCAGATGTACTAGCCTCTCACAGGACACCCAGGCTAAGGCCATGGATTTTCCTGTGGTGGGTAATTTTCTTTTTTGTGGAGCAGACAGAGAATTACATGAAGAAAATGGATGAGTACAGGACCACTTATAGGAGTGCTCAGGCCAAGGAGTGGCAGGCAACTCCTCAAAGGCAGCAATCTAGGGGCAGGCCTTTTCATAGATATTTTTATCAAGCACAGTCCTCTTCTCCCTTTTCACAGAGGGGATTCTTCAGAGGGAGACGCAGAAGAGGCATGAGCAGGGCTGCATCCACTCCTCAGCCTAAGGCTTCTGCCAAGCAGACACCCCGATGGGTCTGCCCAGGTCGAGACTCCTATTCCTGTAGGGGGCAAGCTGGCTTACTATGACCAGGACTGGATGTCTATCACCTCAGACAGGTGGGTCCTGGAAGTACTAAGCCAGGGACTGGTTCTCAGCTTCAAAAAATTTCCGAAGATGAGTCAGATCTTTTCCACCTGCAGGTCTCTCCGAAATCCTTGCCCTGGAGGTAGAGGTTTCATCTCTTCTGGCCTCAAGGGCCATAGAGAGAGTTCCTACCCTGCACTGGGGCAAAGTTCTGTACTCCAGGTACTTCCTTACCCCAAAAAAGACAGGGGAGTGGCGACCCATCCTAGATCTAAGATACCTGAGCAAACATATTTTAAAACCAAAGTTCAAGATGGTGACTCTGGGAATAATTCTTCCCTCTCTAAGGCCAGGGGACTGGCTAGCCTCACTGGACCTCAAAAGATTCTTACTTTCATATTCCCATCAGGTGCTCCCACAGAACGTACCTCAGGTTCAAGTTGCCCTCAGGCCATTATCAGTTCAAAGCAATGCCCTTTGGTCTAACATCAGCCCCAAGGGTTTTCACAAAGTGCCTGGCAGTAGTTGTTGCCTTTTTAAGAAGGCAAAAGATTTCCAATTTTCCATATCTGGACGACTGGCTCATAGTGGGTCAATCTCCAGACGAAGTCAGGTCAGACTTGCAAGTGACCCAGCAAGTTCTCACTTCTCTAGGATTTCTTCTCAACCTCCCCAAGTCAGTTCTCGAACCTGTGCAGCTTCTTACCTTCATAGGGGCAGAGCTGGATACTGTCAAAGCAAGAGCCTTTCTTCCCCTGGAAAAGGGCAAGAGTTCTCATAGAACTGGCTTCTTCCTTCAGCCTTCAGGTATCCCGACCAGCAAGGCATTTCCTTCAGCTCTTGGGCCACATGGCAGCCTCTACAGCAGTGGTCCAAGGGGAAGGGTTCTAGATGAGGACATTCAGTTCCATCTGAGGGCCTTTTGGTCCCAAAGGAAAGATCCCCTTACCAAACTGATTCCAGTGACTCGGACTCTGATCCAAGCTCTTCAGTAGTGGCAGGATCAGGGCAATTTAAGGCAAGGGGTCCCATTTGTCACTTAGTCTCATCCGGTGGTCCTTACCATGGATGCTTCCCTTCTGGGCTGGGGAGCCCATCTGGGGGCCCTCACTGCCCAGGGTCTATGTTCCCCTCAGGAATCCCTTCTCTATATCAATCTCCTGGAACTCAGGGCAGTTTTTCTGGCCCTGCAAGCTTTCTCTCAGTCAGTGCAGAACAAGGTGGTTCAGGTCAGAACAGACAATACCACCACCATGTGGTACATCAACAAGCAGGGAGGCACTCGATCCATGGCCTTGTGCACGGAAGCCATGAAATTGTGGTCCCTGGCTTATTCCCTGCAGACCTCTGGTAGCAGTCCACCTCCCAGGGAAGGACAGTGTGCTAGCAGATGCACTGAGCAGGATCTCCCAGGGCCATCACGAATGGTCCCTAGACCCTCTGGTGTTGAAAGTGATTTTTTTCAAGGTGGGGCACTCCAGAGATGGATCTTTTTGCAGCCCCAGACAACCACCAACTTCCTCTCTTTTGTTGCAGACCCCCAAGTCTTGGGCTCAGTCCCTCTGGATGCTCTGATTCTGAACTGGGAAGGGAAATTTCTGTATGCCTTCCCTCCTTTTCCTCTTCTGTTCAAAGTTCTAGTCAAGATGAGGTCACAACCTTGCAAAGTGATTCTGATTGCTCCAGACTGGGTCAGACAGCCTTGGTACCCACTGTTGTTGTCTCTAGCAGTCCATCTTCCCTGTCTCTTCCAGGAATTACAACCTGTTAACCTCCTCTCAGGGAGGATCTAGTACCCCAATCTTGGTCTCTCAACCTCAAGACATGGCTCTTGAAGAGTTAAGTATGCAGATTTGCATCTGTGTCAGGGGTCCTGGTTATTCTCAAGTCTCTCAAAGCCCGCCACCAGAAAGACCTATAACTCCAAATGGAAGAGATTCAGCATTTGGTGTTCCAAGAAGCATATCTCTCCAGACACTGCTGAATTATCTACAGTTCTGGATTATATGGTCCATCTGAATGGCCTAGGCCTCAGATCAGCTACTCTCAAGGTACACTTGTCAGCTGTTTCTGCTTTTCTGTCAGTGGGGAAGTCTTCCTCACTATCATCTCATCCTGTGTTTTGTAAATTTTTCGATGGATTGCTTCATACCAATCCCCCCTTTAGGGATCCTGCCCCTGCCTGTGACTTAAATGTTTGCATTGCTCAGCTTATGCAACCTCCTTTTGAGCCTATGTCCTCAGCAGAGCTAAAGTACTTGACTTGGAAAACTGTGTTTTTGGTAGCCATTACTTCTGCCAGACGTATCAGTGAATTGCAAGCCCTGTCAGTGGAACCTGATTTTATATCCTTTCATAGGGATAAAGTGGTCCTTAGAACCAATAGAAGGTTCTTGCCCAAAGTGGTTTCAGACTTCCACTTGAATCAGTCTGTGTCTCTTCCTGTCTTCTTCATTGATCATTCTTCCTCAGGAGAGAGGAGGCTACACAGTTTAGATGTTAAAAGAGCTCTTAGCTACTACATAGAGCGTACCAAGGGTCATAGGTTTGATTCCCTTCAGCTGTTCCTCACTTATGGAGAAGTGGGAAAGGGAAAACCTGCCACCAAGAGAACTGTTGCCAGGTGGATTGTGTCTTGTATACAATTCTACTATGAGAAACTGGGGAAAGATTCCACCCTCAGGCCTGAGGGCTCACTCTACAAGAGGTACAGCTGCTTCCCTGGCTGCTGCTGCCAAGGATATCCCTGTCTTAGAAATTTGTCAAACAGCCACCTGGAAAACAGTCCATACCTTTACCAAGCATTACTCTCTGGATATCCAGGCTAGGAGTGATGCTCGGTTTAGCACAGCAGTACTTCAGAGCCTATTCCCAAAGTAGGTTCTCTCCCTCCTCCATGGCGATACTGCTTGGCAGTCTGCAGATAGTCAGAATACAGCAAAACTTCATGTTGTTTGAAGAAAAAATTACTCACCTTAGTAATTGTGTTTCTTCTAATGGAGTCTTGCTGTATTCTGACCTCCCTCCCTGCTTCCCCTCTCAGAACCTGTTTTTTGGGAAGTGGGTGGGCAGGTGCAGTGTTGCACCCCAGAGGTGCTTCTTCACACCCTTCCCCCTTTTTGTTTGGGTGTTTTTGTTATATTGTTATCCTTTTTTGGGATAGGTTTTTTGGTTTTGGGTTTCCTGACTTGAGTCTTCCTTGGGACTCCAAAACTGTTGTTGCCAGTTGGCTAGTAAAAATTCTACAGTTTCCACATAGGGTAGTTAGAGTTTTTGCTCGTAAGAATCTGACTGTTTGGTTTCAGAGGGCTGCAGACAGAGACCTCAACCGAGCTCGAGCTCAGCGTTGTATGTACTGCATAGAAAGTTAACCCTTTGTTCTCCAGGGCAGTTTAAAGGCTGGAGCCAACTGCAGATAGTCGAATACAGCAAGACTCCATTAGAAGAAACACAGTTACTAAGGTGAGTAATTTTCTTCCCTGCCTATTTTAGAGCCATGGACAAGCAAGTGTTTCACCACTCTTCAGTACAGCCTGACCCTGAATCTCCGGACTCGTCTGTTTCTTCGTCTTCCTCCTCCATTGGAGAGGAACCCTCTGTCCACCTTTCGCCAGCGGCTGATTTCACTGCTTATCAGCGCTTCCTTTCGGAGATGCTTGACGAGCTCCACATCGCCACCCTTACTGAAAGCAATCCAGACTGGTTGGCGCGCGCCTTCTTAGGCAAGTTCAGTGCAGCCAACCTTGCGGTTCCCACCTGGCCTGTTCCCTTCTGGGAAGCGTTGCACCAGATCTGGTGGTGTCCCTTCTCCTCTGTTCCAGCCCCAAGGGACCTCCACCAGAGGTATTGTGCCCCCCCTGGGGTTTCCAGGAGCCCTCCCTCACCCCCCCTCCAGGCGTGATGCTCTTAGACACACCCCCTCTGGGCATAGAACCCCAGGCCGTGACCGGCCCCCAGACTCTGATTCTTCGGACTTTGACTTATGGGGGAGGAGAACGTTCTCCTCGGCGTGGATTCTGCTCTGCGTAGCAGCTCATCAGGCCCACCTTGCTACCTACAACAGGTACTTGTGGTCCAGGCTAGGACAACTTCTATCCTCTATGCCTGATTCGGAGGAAACCAGACAAGCCATTGCCCTCTCCGTGCAGGGCCTGGAGCTTGCAAGGCACCAGGTAGGGGCATTGTATGATGCAAATGAGGTGGCTTCCAGGCTGGTGGGGACAGCAATCTACACTAGGCGGTCGGCATGGCTTCGCCTTTCCTGGTTGTTTTCCTTGGTCCAGCATAGGGTGCTTTCCTCCCCTTTCGGGAGAACCCATCGTTTCTCCCATATGGTGAGGAGGCAGCTTCAGGGGCACCTTCCATCTCCTGCAAGGAGATCCCCGCCTCACCCAGACCAGTCCGAGGCCTTGACAGGCCTTTAAGGGTTCTCTCCTCGGTGTCTTCCCCACTGGAGGCTAGGGACTCTGTCCCTTAGGGAGTGCTGGGCCCCTTAGGGAGGGGCTTGGTACTCACCCAAGTAGTGATGAATGGTGAAGATTGACACACAGAACATATGAAAATTACGTACCTACCATAATTCTTGATCTTTCTGTGCATCTTCACCATTCATTACTAAATCCCGCCCAACTTCCCCCTGGGGCCTCTGTCTCTGGGCGTTCCTCCTCCTTCTGTCTGTCTATTTGCGCTTCAGCATCTCTCGTTTTCCTGCTCTCCCTTGTGGTTGGGAGGAGGAGCACTTTGGAGAGAGGAGGGGTTTGCTTGGGGTCTTGGGGTTCTCTCTCTCCTCCCTCCCTCCCCTTCTGCCTCTTAAAGTTCAGTTCTCTGCAGGGTCCAAGATGGGGAGGGAGGTGGGGACCCCTGAGTACCCTCTCAGCAATCTCTATCATTTATTAATACCCCTTTAGGCATCTCCTCCTTTTCCTTAAGGTCTTGTCTCTCCCTTCAAACAACATGAAGTCTTGCTATATTCTGACATATGCAGTGAGTCCCAACCTTGAACTGCCCGGAGATGAGAGTTAACTTTCCATGCCATAGATACATAGATACATAGACAGTGTCGGCAGATGAGGGCCTATGGCCCACCTAGTCTGCCATTTGAGCTTGTAAGTTCAGTTTGTTTTCCTAGAAGTCTGTCAGGCATGGAGCAGCTGAGCTCGAGCTTGTTGAGACTGTCGGTTGTTCTTCAAACTCAAACCATCAGATTCTTTACTCTGCCTCACTGAACAGTCGCTCAGAGATTTCTCCTTCTGCTTGGTTCATTTGGTGGGTTAAAGTACCGTTTTCTCGGTTTTCGGCCGAATTTAAACTGCAACCTGTCGGTTCAGTCTCTGTCTGTGGTATTTGTGAGTACTAGATAGGTTTTACATTAATTCAGTTCTGTGTGGAACTTGTAAACGGTTTATCAGTTCGGTTTGAACCGATCAAGTTGTTTAAAAAATCTTAATTTGTGATTTAGAGTGTGGTTACCGGTTCTTATTGGTTTTGAAAAAAAAAAAAAAGGATTTTATTACGTTTTTTTCCACGACCCGTGACACGGTTGGGAACCGTTAAGAGGGTCTTGCCTGGTGGATTGCCATAAGGGTAAGTTTGTTAGACTGGCACTATGTCTGAGAAACCCAAAAGAAAACCGCCCACTGGGTTTCAACACTGCAGGTGTGTGGGGAAGCCTTTGCCAAGGCTGACCCCACACCACCTGTTTTTGTCTGGGGTTTGACCACCTCAATGCAGACTGCCAGATTTGCAAAATTTCCTGCAGCTACCCTAGAAAGAGAGCTGGTAGACTCAGGAAAGGAGGCCAAAAAGTCCGCTGAACGGATGACTAGCCGGTTCGGTTCAAACCGAACCAGAAAGAGTGCCCCTCTGACCAGGGGCGAGACTTCTTCGGGCAAAGGAGAGCCGATTCTGAGAGTCTGTTCCGGCTAAAGAACTGAAAAGAAAAATCCGCTGGTGTGGAGCCAAAACTTTCCTCTCCAACCGCTGAAGAGATGGCCAAAGCGATCAAAATTGTTCAGTCGCTTTCCCCGTTTCCGACTGAACTGGCACCATCAGGCAGGCGCTCGGTTCGGCTGGTTCAAGATTATGAGTTAGAGGAGTTTTATGAACCAGAGGAGGAGGAAGAGGAGTATGAGGAAAGTGAATGTGGATTTGAAAGTCTGGATGTGCCCATTGACCCAGACATCTCCCCAGACAGACCTTCGGCGTATCTCCTCCTAGGCTTTCTGAGTCCCCCTTCCATTTCATGTTCTATAAAAAAGTGGCTGAAACCCTCCAGCTTCCTATGGAGGAAGCTGTGGATGACCAGGAGGAGCCTGACTACGTAGAAATGATGGATATCCCAGAGTCTAGGAGGCTGTCTATTCCCTTGCACAAATCTTTTGGGAAACAGACATTTAAAATTTTAAAGACTCCTAACACTATACCTCCTGTGGATAAAAGAATGGACAAGAGGTATACATTGTCAGGCTCAGACACGGAGTTCCTTACACAACAATGCAGCCATGTTGGGGTAGTGCAGGCTGCAGCCTGTGATAAGGCAAACATTCCCTTAGCTTCACACCCCCCGGACAAGGACTCCAGGAGGATTGATGCCATGGCAAAGAAACAGTATATGGTAGCATCCTTGGGACTCAGACAGGCCAATTATATGGCCTATACTGCTAGGTATCAAAAATCCAGATGGGACACTGTTATGGCCCTAGCAAAACAGGTCCCTGGCCAGCTTGCCAAGGAGCTGGAGCAGGTGGCTGCTGATGGTATTGAGGCATCCAAGGTGCATTTCCATGCTGCAGTAGAGTCCAATGATCTGTCTTCTAGAGTCATGGCTACATCTGTGGCACTTCGAAGAATGGCTTGGCTCAGATGTACTAGCCTGTCACAGGATACCCAGACTAAGGCCATGGATTTTCCTGTTGTGGGTAATCCTCTGTTTGAGCAGCAAACAGAGAATTACATGAAGAAAATGGATGAATATAGGACCACCTATAGGAGTGCACAGGCCAAGGAAAGGCAGGCCACTCCTCAAAGGCAGCTTCCCAGGGGCAGGGGCAGGCCTTTTCATAGGCCTTTTTACGAAGCCCAGGCCTCCTCTTCTGCTTATGCCCAGAGGGGGTTCTTTAGAGGGAGAGGCAGACTGGGTACAAGCAGGCCTGCTTCCACCCCTCAGCCCAAAGCCCCAGCCAAACAGGCACCCTGATGGGGTTGCTAGGGCCGATTCTCAGCTACCTGTAGGGGGCAGGCTGGCTTACTTTGTCCAGGACTGGGAGTCTCTGACATCAGACAAATGGGTCCTGGAAGTAGTGCAAGGACTGGTTCTCAGCTTCAAAAAGTTTCCAAAGATGAGAACCAGATCCTTTCCACCTGCAAATCCATCAGAGGCACTTGCCCTAGAGGCAGAGGTCTCTTCCTCCTGGCTGTCAGAGCTGTGAAAGGGTTCCACCCCTACACCAGGGCAAGGGGTTGTACTCCAGGACTTCCTTACCCCAAAAAAGACAGGAGAATGGCAGCCCATCCTGGATCTCAGATACTTAAACAAGCACCTTTTAAAACCAAAATTCAAAATGGTGACTCTGGGAATTATTCTACCCTCTCTAAGGCCAGGGGACTGGCTAGTGTCCCTGGACCTCAAGGATGCCTACTTCCATATTCTCATCAGAAGCTCCCATCGAAAGTACCTCAGGTTCGAGCTGCCCTCAGGCCATTACCAGTTCAGAGCAATGCCCTTTGGCCTCGCCTCTGCTCCAAGGGTATTCACAAAATGCCTGGCAGTAGCAGTTGCTTCTCTAAGAAGGCAGAAAATTGCCATCTTCCCTTACCTGGACGACTGGCTCATAGTAGGCCAGTCCCCAGACCAAGTCAAGTTACACCTACAGATAACTCAGCAACTGCTCACCTCTTTAGGTTTCCTTCTGAATCTTTCAAAGTCAGTTCTAGAGCCTGTCCAGCTCCTCACCTTCATAGGCGCAGAGCTGGACACAGAGAAAGCCAGAGCCTTCCTTCACTTGGACAGGGCAAGGACCCTGGTCTCTCTGGCCTCCTCATTCACCCTGCAGGTGTCTCGACCAGCAAGGCATTTTCTACAGCTCCTAGGGCACATGGCTGCTTCTACAGCAGTAGTGCAGGGAGCAAGATTTCAGATGAGGGCCATTCAGTTCCATTTGAGAGCCTTTTGGTCTCAAAGGAAGGACCCTCTGACTAAATTGATCCCAGTAACTCAAACCCTGATCCAGGCCCTACAGTGGTGGCAGGATCAGAGCAATCTGAGACAAGGGATTCCTTTTGTCACTCAGTCTCACTCCTTAATCCTTACTACAGATGCATCCCTTTTGGGGTGGGGAGCTCACATGCGACCTCACCACCCAGGGGTTGTGGTCCCTCAGGAATCCCTGCTCCACATCAATCTGTTGGAACTCAGAGCAGTATTCTAGCACTTCAAGCTTTTCAAATCTGTTCAGAACAAAGTTGTACAGGTCAGAACAGACAAGCATAACCACAATGTGGTACATCAACAAGCAAGGAGGCACTCTGCCCTCGGCCTTGTGCACCAAGCAATGAAGTTGTGGTCTCTGGCTTACCCCTGAGCACCTCCCTTACTGGCAGTTCACCTCCCAGGCAAGGACAATGTCCTGGCAGATGCTCTCAGCAGGATTTCCCAGGGCCATCACGAATGGTCACTGGACCCCCTAGTCTTGGAGGTGATATTTTCCAGATGGAGCACCCATGATAGATCTTTTGCAGCCCCAGACAGTCACCAACTTCCCTTTCTAGGGACATGGATATGTTGTTCATCCACACTCATTGGCAGATATCCTTGCCCGCTTTAAATCTTGCGGAAGGTCTTCAAGCTTGCTCCTCCCACCCACCGGGTGGTATAAACTCGGCTCCGCCCCATGCGCCAGATCTTCCTTACCGCTTGGAAGCTCAGGTTCCCTCCTTAACGCTCTCGTTTCAGACTAGTTCCCTATTTCTCCGTTTGCGGTTTAAAAATAAAAATTTGCAAAAGATCAGTCTTCATCCCTCGCGGCCGCGATGGGACAAACCGACTCGATTCGAGATGCCCATGCGGGCAGAAGATGTCTCGGACGGGAGTGTTTTACATGGACCACGGCTGGGATTGCGTGCTTGGGGGCTGGGGCCACTAGAACACCAGGGACAAATAGGTGTTTACATGGACGGGGCCAGGATTCGTGTTTGGGGGATGGGGACCAATGGACTACCAGGGAGTGGAGCCAACACAAGTGGGAACAGGGACCATGGCGGCTGAGGCGGGCTGCCTGGCCCAGTCTGTCCCAGGTCCCTAAATATTGGATGGCTCGCTGCACAGCCCAGTGACCCTACAGCTGACATCTCCCCACCTTCAGCAGGTTTGCCTTATGCCTGCCCCATGCATACTTGTGTCCCCCCAGTGTGTTCCACCCACACCTGCTGTGGGCCGGCTCTGTTGGTGTGGGGTGGGGGCATCATCCAGGGCATGTGTTGCCACAGGTAGTGTGTGTGTGTGTGTGTGTGTGTGTGTGTGTGTGTGTATACAGCTATCTATCTATATATATATATATGTATGTGTGTATATATATATATGTATATATATATAACACACATGCCCCCACAATGCAAAGCATCATGGGCTGCATATGCAAATCACCACAGAATATTATGCTGGTCCAACTTTAAGCAAGAATTGCATGGTGCCGGAAGGCCTCTTACAGTTTGCAAAGGGTGCTAACAGAAGACATAGACACATGTTGGGCCCTACCAGGACTCATCAGTATGCCTCGTCTGTTTGACACCCCAGTGGAATGGACCAGCTACCCCTAAGGCAGTGTGCCTGGGATATATTGTGGTGAACCCATTAAAATAAAAAACTATTTAAAGACAAAGAACCTCTGTGCGTAAACACTGAGGCAAGGGTTACCCAAAGGGCATTTGGCTGGAAGCCAAGTTTCAAGAAAATACAAATCACACATGCCCCACAATGCAAAACATCATGGGCTGCATATGCAAATCACCACAGAATGTTATGCTGGTCCAACTTTAAGCAGAATTGCATGGTGCCGGAAGGCCTCTCACACAGTTTGTAAAGGGTGCTAACAGAAGACATAGACACGTGTTTCATCCTACCAGGACTCATCAGTATGCCTCGTCTGTTTCACACCCCAGTGGAAAGGACCAGCTACCCCTAAGGCAGTGTGCCTGGGATATATTGTGGTGAACCCATTAAAATAAAAAACTATTTAAAAGACAAAGAACCTCTGTGCGTAAACACTGAGGCAAGGGTTACCCCAAAGGGCATTTGGCTGGGAAGCCAAGTTTCAAGAAAATACAAAATCACACATGCCCCCACAATGCAAAGCATCATGGGCTGCATATGCAAATCACCACAGACTACCAGGACTCATCAGTATGCCTTGTCTGTTTGACACCCCAGTGGAATGGACCAGCTACCCCTAAGGCAGTGTGCCTGGGATATATTGTGGTGAACCCATTAAAACTAAAAAACTGGGATATATGCATGTGTTTCTGTATCTATCTATATTTATAGATCATTGCAGATCTACACACACATATATATATATATATCTTTAAGTACTGCTTGCAGTGCTGCATAGATATGTTGTATGCACCACTAGTACCTGCCAGCAAACAGTTCCTGCTGCTTAATGCTTGGGATTCCATTCTGACCAACAGGGGATGCTGTGGGCATGCCTTGGCCTGCAGCGTCCAGCCTGTACTGCCATGCCGACCAAAAGGTGGAGCTGTGTGCACCATGCAGCAGCACCAGGCAAACTGCATGGTAATGTATGCTAAGCAGCATATAATGAGATGCAAATGTGCCTGTTTGCCCATGGATTACCTAAGTAGGCTCATTTGCATGGGAGCTTTGAATATAGCTACCGTTTGCCCCGGGCTAACCAGTTTGCACTGGGCTAATGTGTTAGCACTGTGCAATCAGGTTAGCCCCAGGCAAGCCTCACTTCAGCATAGCACAGTTTTGCAGTGTGTGGCTTATATTATTGTTTGCAGTCATACCTCTCAACTGTCCCTGATTTTCAGGGACGTCCCTGATTTTACCTCAAAATCTTACTCTGTCCCTACTAAACATTGTGTTTCTGTGGCCAAACAGTGGGGGCATACTCTCAAGTGTCCCTCATTTTGCCTCTTAAAATTGCTCTGTCCCTCATCGAAAAGGTGCTGCCCACAGAGAGAATGTGCTGTATATTCAGATTTTAAAGCAGAAACTCTAAATATTCTGAAATACTAAATCCAAAATAAACCTTGTACAAGTAAACACTATGGTTTTCAAAGTGTTCTGAACTTGTATCTCCATGTTTGAGGATGTATCCCTCATTCTGAGTGTCTGTATCCCTCATTGTCCCTCATTTTGAGAGTCCAAAAATGTCCACGTCCCTCATTTCAGTGACAAAAGGTTGAGAGGTATGAGTGGGAGTTGTAAGCATAAAATACTGTCAAACATTAATGTTACTGACATGTTCTTCCTTAATAAATGCATTCTACACTACACCACTTATCCTACCAGCTTCTTGAGTGCATATCACCAATATTTAGGATGTGTCCCTGATTTTAAACCTTTGTCCCTGATGTTTTTAAGCCTTATCCCTGCTTGATGAGGCAGGGGATTGAGAGGTGTAGTAGCAGCAGCTGTGAAATGTCTCTGTGCAATCACACACAATGTTCTCCACCTGCAACACTGGCTTGCTACAGAGTCTGATGAGCTGCAGTTGCAGGTTGCACTTCCCTGTTGCTATATTCAGTGCTGTCTTATTCCCGAGCTATTTTTGCCCTGCACTCCCAGACCAGTTTGCCCGGCTTCCTTAGACTGCTATATTCAGCAGGATTAGCACTGGGCTGTTTCCTTTCGAATATAGCTTGCTTTGTGCTCCGGGCTAAGTTTGCCGGCCAGGCAGTGCTAATTTAGCCCCGGGGCAAAGTTTTGAATATCTGGCCCAGGGTCTCTACAGAAATTAGAAACTCAAAAGCTTATTATTATAAACAAAAAATTAAAGCAACAACAGACCCCAAAGATTATTGGACCTTGATAAAAAGTTTTACGAATTCCAATAACCATTCAGAAGTAAGAATTAAAGATATCAGGGTGTTACAACAAACAGAAGACACTGCTGCTGTATTAAATAGCTACTTTGTAAACTTGCCAGATCTTAAGATAAAAAATTTAGATACAAAAGGGAATGCAAATAAGAAAGTTCCAGCAGGATAAAATTCTCCAAAGTTTAGATTTAGGGGAGTAACTACTGCTGAGGTTTTCAGGATAGTTGGTAGTCTGCAGACAAAAAAGGCTAGCAGTTTTGATGGCATAGAAAACAGGTTATTAAGGGAATCGGCCGTGGAAATATCCCCAATACTTAGAGACATAATAAATTGGAGTCTGAGAGAGGGGAATTTTCCCACAGAGTCGGACGTTGGCAAATGTTATCCCAATCGCAAAAGGAGGGCATCCCACAGATCCATCAAACTTCCGTCTCTTAGCCTTATTATCAACAATTTCAAAAATAGCAGAGAGAATAGTACATGGACAGTTAATAAACTGTTTTGAAAAGTATGAGAAATTGACAAAATTTCAGTCAGGATTTAAAAGGGGCAGGTCCATGGCCACAGCAATCATGAGCTTTCTAAACGTGGTTGCCACCCCACTGGGTATGGCAAGGTCTGTGGGCGCTGTATACGTGGACCTATCAAAAGCATTTGATTTAGTGGACTATAAAACTCTGCTGGTTAGACTTAGAGATATAGGGTTAACAGACGAATCATGTCAATGGTTCAAATCTTATTCAACCAAAAGAACACAGATAGTTACTGTTAATGGGTTTCAATCAAATATATTATCCATTACTCGAGGAGTCCCATGGGATCGATCCTCAGCCCACTACTGTTTATTATATATGCAAATAGTCTTCCAGACTATATGATGTATTCCAGCATTTGGCTATACGCTGACGACACAGTACTGGTGGACAATGGTAGTTCTCTAGGAGAGGTTGAAAATAAGTTACAAAATTATTTTTTGATAATGCAGGATTAATTTACTTCCCTGGGTTTGATTATAAACAGTAAAAAGACCCAATCTATGTTTTTTTGTTCTAAACAATTTAAACTAAACAAACCATGTTTGGAGCTGAAGAGTAAGTCTAGAGAGGGGAAAATCATAATTCAAACAGAGGTCTATAAGTTCCTAGGGGTTTATATTGATCAGCACCTTACGTTTGCTTATCATATCTCAGATTTGACAAAGAAAATAAACCCCACATTGGAGCAATGAGGCGGTTAACAAATTGTACTACAAAGAATGTTCGATTAACAATTGCAAATCAGTTGATTTTGCTGGTCATTAACTTTGGGAGCCATATGAACTGGATTACAAGCTGGCTGAGTGGGAGGCCGCAATGGGTGGTGGTGAGAGGGGAGCTCTCAGCTCCAAGACTGGTGATGAGTGGGGTATCACAGGGCTCTGTGTTGGGGCCAGTATTGTTCGAGCTCTTCAAATCAGACATTGCACATGGGGTGTTGAGCAAGATAAGTCTGTTCGCTGATGACACCAAAATCAGAGCAGTGGTGAATGGAGAGGAGGGATGGAAGCAGCTGCAGGGGGACCTAAGCAAGCTAGAGGAGTGGTCAGAGAGGTGGCAGCTGGGGTTCAATGCAAAGAAGTGTAAAGTTATGCACTTTGATGTGAAGAACCCAAGGAGAGAATACTGGCTGGGAGGGGTTAAGCTGGGTATCACTGAGGAGGAGAAGGACCATGGGGCAATGATAACAGGGACCATGGACAACACTGCCCAGTGCAGGAGAGCAGCTGCAAAAGCAAGCAAAATGCTGGGGTGCATAGCGAGGGATTTTTGTCCAGGCGAAGAGAGGTGATCTTGCCCCTCTACAGGTTGCTGGTAAGGCCGCACTTAGAGTACTGTGTGCAGTTTTGGAGGCCATACCTAAAGCGTGATATCAGGCTACAGGAGGGGGTGTAGAGGAGGGCAACAAAGATGATATGTGGAATGGAAGGGACAGACTATGACAGCAGGCTGAGAGACCTGAATATGTACACCCTGGAGGATAGAAGGGACAGGGGGGACATGATAGAGACATTCAAGTATCTGAGGGGAATCGATAAGGATGGGGCAGATGGGCTCTTTAAGTTAAGGAGGTGGAGGATCACTGGGGGCATGCATTAAGAATAAAGGGGGGAAGATTTAGGAAGGAACTAAGGAGACACTATTTCACAGAGAGGGTGGTAGCAAAATGGAACTCCCTACCAGAATGGGTGGAATCACGTAAATCTGTGAACAGTTTCAAAAGGGCATGGAACAGGGAACAGGGGAGAGTGAGGGTGGGGGGTGGCAGTGGGATGACAAATAGGAAGGCGGTGGGGCAGCTGCAAACTAGGGGTGCTAGCTGCGCACTCGTGCAGACTTAGATAGATCGGGTGGTCTGTTTCTGCTGGCACATTTGTTTGTTCATATGTATGTATATATATTGGCATGCTGATAAAAAACAGTTAACTAAATTGGGATCACATTTACAACAGATTAGCAAGATATGTGTTAAAATGTAAGTACAGTACACATCACTGTGCTATGTATAGTGCATTACGCTGGAATACACTTGAGTTAAGAAGAAAAAATACATGGATAAATCAAGTCTGGGATATAATAAAAAATGAGGTACCTTTGCACTTAAAGGAAAGGTTACATAGACCAAACCATGGGCTGAATTTGAGATCAAAGAGGGCTAGGGAACTAGTACAGCCAAAAACCACTAATAATTTTAGTAAAATGACATTTGAACACAAAACTGCGGTCAGCTGGAACGCACTTCTGTACAATTAAGAAATCAGGAAATGGCAAGGGCTATGTTTAAGGCTGCAATAAAACAGGAATACGTTTTCTGTTGTGAGTGTAATAGGGTCAATTAAGTTTGGAGTGTTAATTTTAGTCCTACCAGGAAGGGTCATATAAATTTTTAGCATAGGTATAACACATTGTATTATCATGATGTAAGTTGGTCTCTAGGCATTGTTTTTGTATTTGATGTCGTACTGAAATGTTTTAAATGTAAACATTTTTTACACAGGTTCACCTTGTAAACAGGGCAAATTATAGCCCTAATGGTTATATACCGTATAAATAAAAAAAAATAGTGCTTATGGGAGTTGTTAGCCTGTAGGTTAACCACTGGATTGGGTAAATTTTTAAGGGGTAGGTTAACTATTGGATTGGGTAAATTGTTAGGCGGTAGCAGGTAAAGTCTAGCTATAGGGAGTAACTATGATGGTAGTGGTGCAGTGCAGTGGTTGTGGGCCAGCAGTCTTCAGGAAAACTTTCTTGAGATTCTGGTGCTTCTCCATCTACAGACACCTCTCAGGGCTGAGGGAGGAGATTGCCAAACTCAAGGCCAAGATGGCTTGGATGAGGAGGCCCTCCTCCCCCACTCAGGGACTACCAAGTTCACCTCTGCTTTCTCAAAGCGTGCCGGGTATGAGGAGTGGTTGGACAATAGTGGGCTCAGGGAGGGTTAGGGTGGTGGAATGTAGGCACATCCCAAATCTCATACCACTATGAAACTCCTACGCTGCACTGGCAGGGTCGGGTTGCCCCACAGAGGCACCCGAAGTAGTGACTGGGATGGATGCGGAGGTCCACCATGGTAGGGACCCCAAATGGGGAGAATAAGGACCCCAAAGGAGGAGGAGGAAGTGAATCTTGGTGGGGGACTCTATAGTTAGAGGGATACAGTTGGGGATGGGTAGGGATGTGGAGAGCCTGGTAAGCTACCATCCCAGTGCTACAACTTACAGGGATGGAAGGAGGATCCTAAGGATTGCTTGGGAGGCAGGGAGGTGATGGAGAGCTAGATGTCATTGTCCACTTGGGGACAAATGACCTGACTGGGGAGAGTCCAGATGCAGTTCAGGAAGAGTTCAGGAAAATGGGGAGGGGTTTTAGACAAGTAGCACAATCTGATACTTTCTTGGAGGTGCTACTTGACTATGACAAGGGGGATAACAGGAGGCTCTGCACCAGGGACTTCAAACTATGGTTGAGGAAGTAGTGCAGAAAAGAGAGATTCAGATTCATTGGCCTGTACGGGGTGATGGCCTACATCCCTCCAGGAGGGGAACTGAGGTCCTTAATGAACATTTTAAATGCTACATTAGTAACATTTAAACTAGCTGAGGGGGGAGGCAGAATAAGGCAGGTAGACATAGTCTGTCTCCACCCCTCTCCAACTGCTTACAGGGGCAGCAATGGCAATCCCGAGGGTGGGAAGTCCCAGAGGGAGAAAACACAAATAGGAAACCAGGAGGAGGAGGGAAGGAGAAGAGGAAAGATTATAGTGGAGGAAAAGGGGAGAGTCAAAAGGGCAACAAGAGGGGATATGGCAGTATAAAATGGAGAGCCATGTGTGCAAATGCTCAAAGTCTGGGCAACAAGATGATGGACCTAGAGACCACCATGACAGCAGAAGACCTGAATATAGTAGCAATTACAGAGACCTGGTGCAATGAAAACCAAGACTGGGAAATAGCCATACCAGGGTATGCACTATTCAGGAAGGGCAGGGTAGGAAAATGGGAAGGAGGGGTGACTCTTTACATGAGAGAGAGAGAACATAAAGACCACAGAAATACAAGGGGACAGAGTAAAGCAGAGGTACTGTGGGTCACCCTGGAGACAGGGAGGGGGGCTGCTCTTAGGATAGGGATGATCTACAGGCCTCCAGCACAGGGAGAGGAAGGGGATAAGGATATGATAGATGAAATACAAGGCATGGCTAACAAGGGCAAGGTACTGCTAGTGGGGGACTTAATCTGCCAGATGTGGATTGGAGCCCACCTGCTGCAACATCAGTTAGAATTAGGGAAATCTTAGAGTCCCTGCAGGGGGCATTTCTCAGGCAGCTAGTTAAAAAACCATTAATGAGGGGAGGTTACTGGAGCTGAAACTGTCGCTGACATCACAGTGTAAGCCACCTGGGGACCAGTGATCATTGTACACCGTGGTTTAGCATAAGGACAGGGCCAGAACCGAGCCACACTAAAACAAAGGTCCTAGACTTCAGGAGGTCTGATTTCAAGAAAATGGGAGAGTGTCTCAGGGAAGCCCTAGAAGAAATAAGCAATAAGGTTAGGCTGAAGAAAAGTGGGAAAGAATAAAGTAGGCCACTGTGAAGGCAACAGACCTTTGTTTACTAAACGCAAGAGAAGGAATAGATTGTGTTGGTTCTGCAAGGAAGTAGCAGAGAAGGTAAAGGAAAAAAATCATGTATTGAAAAGATACAAGAGGACCCAGAAGGAAGAGGATTGGGAGAGTTATCAGGAGAAACAAAGGGAGGCAGAGAATGCAGTTAGGAGAGCTAAAGCACAAATGGAGGAAAACATTGCCAAATTATCAAAAAAGTGGGATAAAACTTTCTTCAGGTACATAACTTAAAAGAAGAAAGGCAGGGATAGCAAGACCAAAAAGGGAGGGGAGAGTGTTGAAGAGGACCAGAAAAAAGCTAACATACTGAATAAGTACTTTTGTTCAGTATTCTCAAAGGAAGAGGGTAGGTGACAGGCCACAGACAGTGCAGAAGGGCATTAAGGGAAGGGAGGTGGCCACTATCCCTTTTGTGGAGGAGAGAGTCCTCAGGGAACTAGCAAAACTAAACGTTGAGTCTGGCCCAGTGGCACTGAGGGTTGAGGCGCTGGACGCCACACCTCGCACCACACCAGCGACCCAGGTTTGGGAGCGGACTCGGGGTGTTGGTCGGTCAGCATGGGGGAGTTAGGCTTGAGTGTCCTACGATGGCTCGACTTCTCCAGGGAAGGAACACGCCAATGCCTGCACACCTGCCTGACTCTGAGCAGAGGCTTGGAGTACTGCAAACCCCTTGAGGGATGGCTGGCCGTGTTACAGTGTGGACGTCAGCGCCTTGTGCCATGACATCAGGGGAACTGCATGCTGTACAGGGAGGGAGAAAACTGGAAAATGAGCCTGCCACTTCCGGGAAGATGGGGAACTGTGCCGTGCCCACAATGTGCCTCTGCCCACCCGATGAGACCCAGAGACCGATGAAATGTAAGTAATGGGGTGCTCTACTCCCACCTCGTCCCTGCCCGGAGGGGTACAACCACAGCTCCATGGGGATCTAGGGTCCATCTGTATAGGATAGAAGGCAGTGGGATGTCAATTGTCTCCCCTGATGGGTTGGGGGTGGCAGGCTGGGGAAAGGAAGGCAGAAAGTGTAATTTCCAAAAAACAAACAAAAAAAAACCTAAAAGTTGACAAGTCTATGGGGCTGGGTGGGTTTACCCCAGGATACTGAAGGAACTTAAGGAGGAACTCTCTGTGCCTCTGATGGCCCTGTTCAATCTATCACTGGATATGGCTGGGGGAAGTTCTAGGGGACTGTAGGAGGGTAACTGTGGTCCCACTACACAAAAGTGGGAATAGGGAGGAGGCAGGAAACTACTGATCTGTAAGCCTGACTTCAGTGGTGGGCAAGGTTATGGAAACTCTACTTAAAGAAAGGAATGGGGAATGCCTTAACACCAGTGGATTGCAGAATCTGAGCCAGCATGGATTCACAGTGGTATATCTTGCCAAACAAACCTGACAGAGTTTTTTAACTGGGTTACCAGGGAGGTGGCTCAAGGAGGAACGGTGGATGTGGCCTACCTGGATTTCAGTAAGGCCTTAGACACTGTTTCACAGAGAAGACTGGTAAACAAGCTAGACAGTATAGGAGTGAGTCCAAAGATAGTAAAATGGGTACAAAGTTGGCTAAATAACAGAACTCTGAAGGTAGTGGTAAATGGAGTTCACTCCGAGGAAGGTAAGGTAACCAGTGGGGTGCCACAGGGGTCAGTACTGGGACCGATCCTCAGGAAGATCTAAAAAAACTAGAAGACTGATCAAGGGTTGGCAACTAAGCTTCAATGCAAAAAAATTTGAAATTATGCACAGGGGGCACAGAAACCCAAGAGCAATGTATCATTTGGGGGGGAGGTGCTACCAGCAACAAGACAAGAAAGGGATCTGGGGGTCGTCAGACATGATGACCTGAAGGTAGCAAAGCAGTGTGATAAGGCAGTAGGAAAGGCTAGTATGATGCTGGAGTGCATATGGAGGGGCATCAATAGCAGAACAAGCATTTGTCAATGCCGAATGTTGTCACACTGGCATTGGCAGTGGGAGTGATGGAGCTAGAGACGCATAGTGCTGTGATTTTGTGAATGTGTCTCAAAAGGTGATTTTACGCAGTGAGCATGCCATTGTGCGCCACAGCTGTGGAAACACGTTTTGGGCAGGCTGTGAAAAATGGCAGCTGGACTGTTGATAAGGAGATGTGCACAAATGCCAGTGGTGAATATGTGGCATGAAAATATTGCAGATTGACAAAGCTACAAGGATGTGTGAAACTGCGCAATGCACTCTTGCAACACAGTCATTGCCAGAGCAAGGGAAAAGGATTAAGACTTCTTTTGGCTAAGCAGATTTACTGTGTGTTGTGTTATTTTTATTTTGTACTCACAGGGATTGCTATTGTTTGTTGCTAACATTTCATTGCTTCATTTTTCTCTGATTCAAATTGTTGTTGCTGGTATACCTTCTTCTGCATTATTACAAAGTGTGCCTACAGGTGTGTGCTAGCAGATTACTGCTGTAATCTTCTCATTCAAATTGTCTTTTGCAAGGTATATCTTCTGTTACTGCTTTATTTTTCTGTGTAGCAAAGTGTTTTTTACAGGGTATGTCTTCTCTGAAATTATTACAGGTGGTGCTTTACAGGTTTTACAGTTTTATCTAACATTAGGATAAGCTTTCAGGGTTACTGCATTTGTTGTTGACTGATTGTTTCTGCTCTTACCTCCTTCTTTTTTGGCAGGGGAAGGGCCCAGCCACCCACACCCATTCTCAACCACCCCACAATACACTCATTTTATAGGGTACCACAGTTATGACATTTCCTGTGGCAAAGCAGGAAGGGGCGGATCAGTGGGGCATCCACAAGGTGAGCTCATTTACAGGGGCACTAGTAATTTAACTTGTTATAACAAGTTATACGAAAACAAAACACAAAATCAAACCATTACTTGCATTTTCTTCCTTCTAATTACTCTAACCCAGTTATAAACCCAGCAATTTATCTGGAATGGATATCATTAACTACAGGTACTGTGGAACACTTTTCAGAAGGACAGTCTTACAGGATTTAGGACACTGTCCTACATACTGGGCCACTGGAGATCTTAGGACTCAGCTCCGGGTAGCATGGGCAGAGATTGCACACCTCAAATTTCATATTCAAGAGGAAATACATTATAAGAACCACCCGCCATTTCCTCAACATCCAACAGAAGAACCTCGACCAGAAAGAGTAGCTGGTCCAGGAGGTTAGCAGGTGGTTAGGAGGGACAAATCGGGTGCCCCATCACTCTGTGCTCTCCAACATATTACCTCCAAAAACCATATAAAACACTACAAACAGGTATCTGCCTCTATCTCTGAAATCAAAGAAAGGGGCAGAGGACACTGCAGAGCAGGACACTTCAGCAAAGGAGCTAGCACAACAAAACTCGCCCAAATCAGGAACCAAAACAAAAAAAGCAAAAAGGAAATCCAAAAAACTTCTGATCATAGGAGACTCCATGATTCGGGGAGTTGATACCCATCTCCAGCCAGGGGTAATGGTCAGATGTCTCCCAGGTACATCAGTGTGGAGAGACACTGACCGCATTGCTAAAATTGTTCACAAAGCAGGAGAAAACATTGATGTCCTGGTACACATAGGGACTAATGATCTCGCCAGCCAATCAGTTGTGAAGACCAAGGTACACCTGACCAGGCTGGGTGACAAACTATCATCCATTTCATCTGGCATCTCCTTCTCTTCTCTGAGATCCTGCCAGTCTGGGAGAGGGGTTCAGGTGGACGGAAGGTCAGAGAAGGGGAGATAGGGGAGCTAAACATGTGGCTCAAGGGCTGGTGCCAGGAAAAAGGTCACAGATTTGTAGGGATCTGGCAACAGTTCTGGGAGCGAAAGTTCTTTAAATTTGATGGACTGCATCTGACTAAGGAGGGAGTCAGTGCATTGGGGCAGAGGTTTGACGTCTTTGCAGAGTATTTAAACTAGCAAATGGGGAGAGGGGTGCAGCACCCCATACGTCGAATGGGAAGAACACCCCTCCCCCCCCTCAGCTAGTGGTCAAACAGGGATTCAGCATTTTTGCAGTTCATTTGCATCACCAGGTAAGAAAAAAGGTCCGTCTCCCCATATGATGCACAGGGGAAATGCCAAACCTCACCAACTAACACACCAAAATCTGGCCAATGAAAATAATGTATACTAATTATCATAGCCTGGGAAATAAGATCCCAGACCTGCAGACAATAATGTCAGAGGCTAAACTGGGCATAGTAGCAATTAGTGAGACGTGGTTTACCAGTAACCACACTTGGAAGACTTCAGTACCTGGCTATGTACTGTACAGAAGAGACCGAGGTGCAAAAAGGGGGATGGAGTGGCCCTGTATGTCCATGAAAAT
Organism: Neoceratodus forsteri; assembly: GCA_016271365.2. Classification (NCBI taxonomy): domain Eukaryota; kingdom Metazoa; phylum Chordata; order Ceratodontiformes; family Ceratodontidae; genus Neoceratodus; species Neoceratodus forsteri. Next base: position 657,664,291 of record CM028132.1, read on the forward strand.
ATCAAAGCTTCAGAAATTCAGAATACACATAGGGAGCAAGAAGCACTGTGGGTCACCCTGGAAACAAGAAATGGGACAGCCATAAGAACTGGGATTGTCTACAGGCCCCCAGACCAGGGGCAGAACATAGACACATTACTGTTTGAAGATATACAAAACATGACAGCTAAAGGGGAGGTTCTGATAATGGGAGACTTCAACATGCCGGATACAGATTGGCCAATACCAGCAGGAACATCTGCCAGAACTAGCCACATGGTGGATTCCCTGCAGGGGGAGGGCCTCAAACAACTGGTACAACAGCCCACAAGAGATAGGGCTATCCTAGATCTAGTACTGACTAACAGGGAAGGGATCACAGATCTCCAGGTAGAAGGTCACCCGGGGGCCAGTGACCATCACATGGTATGGTTCAATTTGGCCACTACATCTAAGTCATCCCATTCCAAGGCAAAAATATGGAACTTCAGAGGAGCTGGCTTTGATAAGATGGCCAACAGAGTTAAGCTAGTCCTGGCAAAAAGAAACACAGGGGAGGGGGTACAGGCAAAGTGGGCAAGCATTAAGGATGCAATACTTGAAGCAACATCCCACTGTGTTAGATAGAAAAGGAAGTGCAAAAGAAGAAGGAAACCACTTTGGTTCTCAAACACAGTAGCAGAAAAGGTCAGAGCCAAAAGGCTGGCCTTCAGTAAATATAAGGGAACACAGCGGGATGAAGATAGGGAGGCATACCAAACTGCCCTAAGGGAAGCAGGGAAGGCAGTAAGGCAGGCAAAGGCCCAAACTGAGGAAACACTAGCAAGAACAGTAAAAGAAGGTGACAAGACTTTCTATAGATACATTAGTGAAAGGAGAAAGTCCAGAGGGTATTGCTAAGCTCAAAGGAGAAAAGGGGGCATGTGAGGAGGAGGACCCTGTAAAAGCAACTATCCTAAATAGATACTTTTGTTCAGTATTTACTGAAGAAAAGGTAGAACAGGGCCCACAGCTCAGCACCATGGACATGGGGGGGGGGGTGAGCACTACTCCCTTCACAAAAGAAAGGGCCCTACAAGAGCTCGCTAAGCTCAGGGTGGACAAGGCAATAGGACCTGATGGCATACATCCCAGGGTACTTAAGGAGCTAAGGGTGGAACTAACAGACCCATTAGCAGAACTGTTTAATGATTCTCTGAGCACAGGTGAGGTCCCAGAAGACTGGAGAAGGACTCATGTGATCCCGCTCCACAAGAATGGTAGCAGGTAGGAGGCAGGGAACTACAGACAAGTCAGTCTTACCTCAGTAGTGGACAAGATTATGGAGGCACTCCTTAAGGAAAGGGTAGTGCAACACCTGGAATCCATAGTGGCACAGGAGCCAAGACAGCATGGGTTTACAAAAGGAAGGTCCTGTCAAACTAATCTCATAGATTCCTTTGACTGGATAACCAGAGCGGTGGACCAAGGGGGAGCAGTTGATGTTGTCTACCTTGACTTCAGCAAAGCTTTCGACACTGTTCCACGTAGAAGATTGATAAATAAGCTGAGTAGGCTTGGGATGGGTCAGAAGTTGGTCAACTGGGTGGCAAACTGGTTGACGGGCAGAAAACAGAGAGTGGTGGTAAATGGTATACAGTCAGAAGAGATGCAAGTCACAAGTGGGGTACCTCAGGGATCAGTCCTGGGGCCAGTCCTCTTCAATATCTTCATTAGTGACATTGCAGATGGACTACAGGGTAAGGCTTGTCTGTTTGCAGATGACACCAAGATCTGCAACAGATTAAATGATCCAGATGGGTGGGCAGAATGAGAAGAGATCTGGATAAACTAGCAAAATGGTCAGAAGAGTAGCAACTGGGATTTAATGCAAAGAAGTGCAAGATCATGCATATAGGGAAGAGAAACCCTGAAGCCACCTATGGGCAGGAGGGAGTTGCTGGCAGTCACAAAGAAAGAAAGAGACTTGGGCATCATCATCACCGATGACATGAAATCATCCAAGCAGACCTCTAAAGCAGTAGGTAAGACTAGGGGGATGTTAGGGTGTATTAGTAGGGGTATCACAAGTCGTAAGAGGGAGGCAATAATCCGTCTTTACAAGACACTGGTTAGGCCCCATCTGGAGTACTGTGTGCAGTACTGGAGGCCACACCTTCACAAGGACATTAACCAAATTGAGACAGTCCAGAGAAGGGCAACCAAAATGGTGCAGGGACTGCATCAGAAGACATATGAGGACAGATTAACTGAGCTCCGTAACTTGAGCAAAGGAGGAAGAGAGGTGATATGATCAAGACATTCAAACACCTTAAGGGCATTAACAAGGTGAAAGAGTCTAACATGTTTAAATATAAGAAAAATAGCAGGACAAGAGGACACACCATGAGATTAGAGGGAGGCCGATTAAGGGGGAATGTGAGGAAATTCTTTTTCACAGAAAGGGTGGTGGATGCATGGAACGGTTTACTTCAGGAAGTGGTGGCTATGAATACAGTGCAGGGCTTCAAACAGGCATGGGATAGGCATAAGGGAGCAATACGGATTAGTATGAATAGATAGGCCACTGACAGAGCAAAGACCAATGGCACATTTATAAGGTAGAAAAAGGAATGAGCAGACTGGATGGGCCTTGCGGTCCTTATCTGCCATCAACTTCTATGTTTCAATGTTTCTATTGTATGGAGGTTTGGCACCAAATTTTCAACATAGGCATTTTAAGACCTCTGCTCATGAATCGTGTCACCATCATTTCCTCAAACTGTCCTGAAAACTGATTTCACATAGCGGCCGTACAATTCTGTGTCGGACATGCGAAAACACATTTCAGGCAGTTGTAGTTTTCATAAGGAGGTATGGAAAAAATGCCATTGATGAACAGCTGGAGTAAAACTATTACAAATTCACAAAGTCATGAGCGTGCATGCAACACACGCTCATAAAACACTCATTTTATTGACTTTCGCTCCCAAATTTTCAACATTGGCATTTTAGGGCATCTGCTAATGAACAGTGTCACTGTCATTTTCATCATGTGTCTCGAACACGGGCTTTCCACAGCGACCACGCTATTCTGCGCCAGAACTGCGAAAACAGATTTTGGTTAGGATGTGAAAAATGACAGCAGTACTGTTCATTAGGAGGTGCAGAACAATGGCACTGTTGAAAATCTGGAGTGAAAATATTAGAAGTTTGAAATGACGTAGCATGCAAACTGCGCAGTTAATAATTGCATAACACAGTCATTTTATGGAGTATTGTCACGAAATTTTCAACACAGGCATTTTTGGATCTCTGCTCATGAACAGTATCACTTTCATGTTTGTAATGTGTCCCAAACACTGATTTCGCACAGCAACTATGCTATTCTGCGCCGGAAGTGCGAAAATACATTTCAGTCAGGATGTGAAAAATGACAGCTATACAGTTCACAAGAAGGTGTAATAAAATGCCAATGTTGAGAATCTGGCATAAAAATAGTGTGAATGCGCTAACTTACGAGCGTGCGTTGTGCAGTTGCTACACATGCTCGTAAAACAGTCATTTTATGGAGCATTGTCACCAAATTTTTGACACAGGCATTTTTGGACCTCTGCTCATGAACAGTGTCACTGTCATTTTTGTAATGTGTCCTGAACACTGATTTTGCACCATGACCATGCTATTCTGCGCCAGAAGTGCGAAAACACATTTCAGCCAGGATGTGAAAAATGACAGCTGTATGGTTCACAAGAAGGTGCAGTAAAATGCCAATGTTGAGAATCTGGCATGAAAATATTGTGAATTCGCTAACTTACGAGTGTGCATTGTGCAGTTGCTATGTACACTCGTAAAACAGTCATGTTTGGATTTTTCCTCAAATTTGCAACATAGGGTTTTGATAGTCCCCCTCATGAACAGTAGCAGTGTCATTTCATTACACAGTCCCAAAAGGTGATTCCACGTAGTGACTTCGAAATCACCTTTTGGGACCGAATAACGCCATGACAGTGCAAGAATTCATGAGAAGGGGTCCCAAAAACCCCATGTTGAAAATTTGGGGCCAAAATGAGCAAAAATGCCTAAGATATGCAGCAAAGTTGAAAAAAACCCTATTTATTCCATTATACAGCTTAACAGCATTTCCTCAGTTTGCGGTCGGCTTTGAAGAGTGCAGACGTGTTCCCGGTCCACCAAAGATTGTCGCACCAGACTCTGGAGGTAAGTGTGGGGTGAGGGGGTGTGTGGGGAGGCAGGGTGCACAGTGGGTGGGTGCAGGTGGGGAGGGGCACAGAGACTATGAGGGACTGTTTTCCTTTGCAGGTTCAAAGAAAGAAAAAACATTGGGGACAGTTTTTTTTTTTTGCAGGATTTGGCATGCTGGGGTGGGCTCCCAGCGTGCCACCTAACTGTTTGGGGTGTCTGTAGCCGACGGGGATTGAGCACCCTCATTGGCAAACAACACGGGAAAGAGCTGCTGACGGGGAGCGGGCTCCCCAGTCGGCACACAAGGAAAGGGGGAGGCGAGGTAAGAGCCGAGGGGGATTGGGCACCACCCCTTGGCATATCACAAATGGGGGGATGCTTTATGCTGATGGGGAGTGGGCTCCCCCGTCGGCACATTCACAGGGGTAAGGGCAGCCGACAGGGGGATTGGGCACCCCCGAATTCGGCAGTTTGACAGCCAGTGCGCCGCCATGTACATAGTGGCGGTGAGCATGGCAAGAAAAGAACTGCTGCATCTGACGAGCTTTCCTCGGATTGCAGTGGACCTTTTCTTAGATGTGCTTGCCACATTATGTATGCATGGTGTGGCGCCAGCATGCAGGCTGATTGGGGAATGCAGGACGCACCTACTGGTGCGTGCCCTGCATTCGCCCAAAGGTGACCGCACCTCCAAAGCTGCACTGTCCCAAGATGTTGGCTGCACAAGCGCGCCAACATAAAAAAGGAGGTAGTGTTTCCTCTATTTAGATCAATGGTGAAGCCACACCTGCAGTACTGTGTCCAGTTTTGGAGGCCCCATCTCAGGAAGGACATAGACCGTGGAGGCATTTCAGAGAAGGGCAACCAAAGTGGTGCATGGCCTTCATCAGAAGCCCTATGAGAAAAGACTCAGAGATTTAAATATGTACTCACTGGAGGAAAGGAAAGAAAGGGAAGACATGATAGAAACATTCAAATACCTCAAGGATATAAATAAGGTAAAGGAGGGTGGTATATTGCACAGAAAGAAATTTTCAAGGATGAGGGGGCATGATATGAAACTGAAAGGGGGAGACAGAGGGAATGTGAGGAAATATTTCTTCACAGAAAGGGTGGTGGACACCTGGGACAGCCTCCCAGCAGAGGTGGTGGGTACTGAAATGGTAACAGATGTCAAACATGCATGGGATAAACACAGAGGGACCTTCATAACAGGGTTGGAGGGGTAAAGCCAGAGGTAATTTTGGGTCTATGATAGCACAATAGGTAGGGACTTTAGGGCAGACTAGGTGGGCCAAGAGGTCCTTTTCTGCTGACAGCTTTATGTTTCTATGCCCAGTTCAAAGGTCACAATTCCATAGTAGGGATGTGAGGAAGTTATGCTACCATGGTTATGATACCAGAAGCACGATGTCATGATTTTAATGTCATACATTTTTAAACATAATCATTCTGAAACTGTAATACTAAAATGTCAGCATAATTTTTAACAACCATAGAAGCAGAAATATTACCCCCGTAAATTTATCTGTCTCTATGACAATAACTACAAACAGATCCATTTATTTAAAGGCTTTAATCTTGTTTCAGGTTCAGATTACTAACCAAATCATTTGATCTTTGATTTAAAGGTTTACTGTAAATCATTGCTGATTTAACCAATCAGTGCTGATGATTTTCTTACATGTAAGGACCTCTTATAACTACTGTGTTTAAAAAAATTGGAATGTTTCACATTTGAAATGGGGGGGTATTTTTTTTAAAACAAATGTGTTTCACTCTAAGCATATAATGTGTTAAGCATGTAAGGTGTCAGTGTGGCTCAGTCGGTAGCACATCTGCCTCTGGACCAGAAGGTTGTGGGTTCTTGTCCCACACCAGGATTGGACTTGCACCTAAAAATCGCTGGCATCTGAGTGCAGTATTGGGGGTGCTGTACTGCTGGGGGTGTGCCGTCCTTCGGATGAGACATTAAACTGAGGTCCCTTCTGCCCATCCTGGTGTTGTCCAGGTGGAAGTAAAAGAACCCAGGGCACTCTTCACAAAGAGCAGGGAACATTCCTGGTGTCCTGGCCAACATTTCCCATAAACCGGTTCATGCAATTATCCAGGCTATGTGTGGGTGATGATGTGCGATATGGCCGCCACCACACATTCAGTCACTTCACTACCAGTCTAGCATTGCTTGTAAAGTGCTTTGGGATACTGTGTATGAAAAGCACTATATAAATGCTAATTCTTCTTCATTTACAGCCAATAATCCATCCATCTCAAAAAACATCAAGCGGGCTATCTTGATGCTTTTGTGCCCCAATGGCCCAACTCGCCATTTTTATTTTCCTCTTTCACCTTATTCTGTCTTCCTAGCCTCCCTCAGAAGTCATTCGTCTATCACACAATTTTACTATACACTCAGCAGAAAAGGGCATATTAATAAACTTATGTCAATGCTACAGAATCCATAGAGCACAACTCAAATTTCCATTAATGGTAAAGTAATGCCAACTAAATGTATACATTTCTTTATGCAAAAATGTATACAGACAGAGTCACTTTTGCTTTAAAATATAACTACTTTACACCCTTGAATATTATAGAGAATTATAAGGGGCTAACTATTAACAACAAGGCCATGTTTTCATCTGTGTTTTTTTATGACATCATAGACCATGAGAGCAATGCTCAAGAGGTCTTTGATGTAATAAGAAACCTGAAATATGCCTTATTATGCTTGGTAAAACATTTATGATTTTCTTATAGTATATCATGGGAAAAATTTGCAACGCGCACTGCCCTCATTGCCCCCAAAATATAGATTTGTTGTTTTTTTTTGTAATTCTTTTTAAAAGCCCACCCAAACTTAGCTGCTCAGTATCAACCCCCCTGATCCACCAAGCAATACTGGGTGTAGTGACTATAGTAATTTTCTAGCTTTAGTATAGTTGCTTAAAATCTCTGGCACTGAATGGTAATTTTTCACTGTTAGTTCTAAAGCACCATTGTACATACTGGGCTCTATGTACAACTAGGCCCAATATATGTCAGAAGGGGTGTGTACCAGGCTGTGGAACTATGCACCATGCAGCTTGTCCCCACAGGATGCTGAACTTCGGGCAGGCCAGATGCATGGTCATGTAGGTCCATGTATGGGGCAGGGCTCACTAAAGGGCTGGACCTGGACCAGATCATGGGCTTCCAATCAGATGCACTGACCAGCACCACAGTGGATCCTCTGCTCCATGGAATCAGGGGACCATAGAACATGGCAGCTCGTGTATGGACTGCCATGTCTCCTATAGCAAAACTACATCTTCCTTAATTTCACCAACTGTGCCTAGCAGCTGTCATCCACACCCCAACCCTCTGTAGCATGGAGGAGAGCTGGGATTTGTGGCTGTAGGGTTCTAGCTGTTCCTGTGGACTCTGGTTAGGAGGATGTGCACCCATCACAGCACCCCCTCTAGCTGATATAACCGAAAGCGCCCCCTCGACACTGGCCCAGCAGAGCGTATCTGGCATTGTGCATGCTGTGCTCTGCCAGCTCAGCAGCCAACCCCATGCCTGGACTGGCCATGCAGTTGCACAAGATCTGGTGTGGATGGCCCAGGGTAGGGGTGTACATTGGGTACCTGCGTTTTCTGCATCTGCAGATTTCCACTTGACACCCAGGATGAAAAAATTATTCACCTTAGTAATCTTGTTTCTTCCAAGGTATTCTTCAATTTGTTTAACTCTTGCAGTCAGCCTTCTGTGTTGAACTGCCCCAGAGAAAATGGAACTTATGCAAATGATTTAACACTCATTGGCTCATGCCACCATTCAAACTGCTGCCCTTACCAACTGCTCCATTCTATAATGTTCAGATTCATAGGAGCCTGCAGGTAAAGACCCTCTAACTAAGCTATCCTGTTAATACTATAATTTTTAAATAACAAAATCCCTACATAAACATGTCCCTTAACAGTCAGATAGGACCAAAAGTGATACGAGAACAACACCCATCTGGGATCAAAACTTATAACTTAAGTAGAGCATAAACTCCCTTTTTAAATGATAACCAACTGTTGCTCAGAGAATCCTGGTTCTGGAAGGGGAGGTAGGGAGGGAGAGGTAAGCATATTGAAGAATACCTTGGAAGAAACAAGATTAGTAAGGTAATTTTTATGTTTGCTTGCACGCATGTGCAAGAAACATAGTGCCATGATCCCAAAATGCAGTGCTGTGCAGTTGAAAGGGAGAGCCTCACGCTTCCAGTGAGCAGCGATGAATGTCGCCTGCTCATGCAGCCTCCTCCCCACACATGCCCCATACTGCGTGCTCACGCCCCACACACACTGTATGGCCCCAACCAGAGTTCCAGATGCCACTGGGTGCCCACCCCAGCATGGCAACACATCGTCATAACTGACAGGTGCCCAATCCCCCACTGGTTGTGCTCACGCTCCCCAACAGAGTTCCAGGTACCGCTGGTGCCCACCCCCAAGCGTGGCAACAAATTGTATGGATGATGGGGTACCTAATCCCCCGTCAGCTCCACAGCCCCCAAACAGCCTTCCTTGTGCCACGCTAGGAGCCCACCACAAGCTGGCAAGCGTCCCAGCGTTGTCTAGTTTAAAAAAAACTGAAGGAAAAAAACTGCCCCCGGCTCCCTCACCTGCACCCACCCTCTCACGCACCTGCCTCCCCAACCCCTACCTCAGCCCATACTTACCTCGGAAGTCCGGCATGACGATCATCGGTGGACAGGGAACACATCTGCACTCTTCAAAGCCGACCGCAAACTGAGGAAATGCGGGTAAGCTGTATAATGCAATAAATAGGGTTTTTTCAACTTTAATGCATATCTCAGGCATTTTTTTGAATTTTAGCGCCAAATTTTCAACATGCGGTTTTTGGAACCCCTTCTCATGAATTATCTCACTGTTATGGCGTTAATTGGGCCCAAAGGGTGATTTCGCAGTCACTGTGTGAAATCACCTTTCCAGACCAGTTAATGAATTGACAGTGTGACAATTCATGAGGTAGGCCCCCAAAAACGTGGAAAAATGTGGAAAATTTGGTGAAAAAATTTCCCAAAATGACTGTTTTACGAGCATGCGTTGCGCTGTTCCTACGCACGCTCGTAAGTTCGTGAATTTTCAATATGTTCACTCCAGATTTTCAATATTGCCATTTTACCACACTGACTTATGAGCAGTACAGCTGTCATTTCTCACATCTCGCCCAAAATGTGTTTCCACGCATGTAGCGCACAATGGGGCAGTCGGTGTGTGAAATCAATGTTTGGGACAGATTAAGAAAATCACAGTGATGCTGTTCATGAGCCAAGGTCTTAAAATGGCTATGTTAAAAATTTGGTGAAAACATTCCCAAAAATGACTGTTTTACAAGCATGTGTTGCGCTGTTCCTACGCACACTCGTAAGTTCGCGAATTTTCAATATTTTCACTCCAGATTTTCAACATTGCCATTTTACCACACCTCCTTATGAGCAGTACAGCTGTCATTTCTCATATCTTGCCCAAAATGTGTTTCCACGCATGTAGCGCACAATGGCGCAGTCGGTGTGCGAAATCAATGTTCGGGATAGATTAAGAAAATCACAGTGACACTGTTCATGAGTAGAGGTGTTAAAATGGCTATGTAAAACATTTGGTGAAAAAAGTCCATAAAATGACTGTTACAAGCGACCATTGCACAGTTTCCACACACCCTCGTAAGTTCATGGATTTCTAATATTTTCAGTCCAGATTTTCACCACTGCCATTTTTCCACACTTCCTTATGAACAGTACAGATGTCATTTTTCACACCATGGCTGAAATGTGTTTTTGCACTTCCAGCACAGAAATGCGTGGTCGCTGTGGGAAATCACTGTTCGGGAAAGATTAAGAAAATCACAGTGACACTGTTCATTAACGGAGGTTCCAAAATTCCTGTTTTGACAATCTGCTGTAAAAAATCCCCAAACTAATTGCATTAGGGGTGTGTGTTGCGCATTTTCTACGCACGCTCATGACTTTACTGTTTTTTTTAACATTTTCACTGAAGAATTTCAACATTGCCATTTTTTGTACCTCCCCATGAACAGTACAGCTGTCATTTTTCACATCCTGTTCGAAATGTGTTTTCGCACCTGTGGTGCCAAATATCATAGTTGCTGTGCGAAATTAGCTTTTGGCTAACAAACTGATATTGCCACTGTTCATAAGGTGGGGATCACAAAAAAGCTCATGCTGAAAATTTAGAGTGAAAATGCCAATGAACGCCTGAGGCATTAGGGTTTCTGACCATAATGCCCCAGCTTGTAGAGATTGACAGGCATCAGGGGGTGTGACTTGGGATTCTCACCTGTAATGCTCATGTCATTTCACACCCTGCAGCCAGTGAGAGGCATCAAAGTGTATCTTGGACCCTTTGGCTCCAAAGTTCACCCCATTCTCCTATACAGGACCCACCTTGCCATATTTCCTGATGGAATGGGGTGAGCATAAGAGCCAAAGACCCCAAGCACACCATGACACTTGTCAGTGTCTGCAGAGTAGGGTGTGGTGAAATGGCATGGCAGTTATGCCTGATGACCCAAAGGCAAACCCCAATGCCTGTCAGTCTCTGCAGGGTGGCAGTGGGGTTGGCTTCAGTTCAATACTTCACTGCCATTCCTATTATGCAGCTCTCTAACTCCTACACTACCAATGCCAATGCCAGAAAGCAAACATTCGGCATTGACAAATGTTTGTTTCTTCTAAACCCAGGAATTCTTCAATATGCTTAACTTTGGCAGACTATGAAGCAGTACTTTTGGAGGAGGGCACAGGACCTACTTAGGAAATAGGCTCTTTAGCACTGCTGTGCCACACCTGGCATCACTCCTGGACTGAATATCCAATCAGTAGTGCTTAGTAAAAGTGTGTACTCTTCTCCATGTAGCTGCTTTGCAGATTTCCAACAGGGGAATGTCTCTAGCTGCTGCAATTGTAGCAGCTGTACTCCTTGTGGAATGGGCCCTCGGGCCTACTGGGGGCTCCTTACCAGCTTTACTGTAGCAGAACTGGATACACTGCACTATCCAGCATGAAATAGTCCTTTTTGTGGTTGGTTTTCCTTTTTACACATCCCCATAGACCAGGAACAGCTGCTGTCTGTCCTGTCTGTGGGCCTTTGAGTGGTCAATATAGTAGTTGAGAGCTCTTTTGACATCCAAGCTATTCAGCCTATGCTCCCTTGAACTGGAGTGCTCAAAGTGATTGACTGGTTCAGGAGAAGTCAGATACCACCTTTGGTAGGAACTTTCTGTTAGTCCTAATGACTACCTTATCCCTGTGGAAGGAGATATAATTTTGCTCAGTACACAAGGCCTGTAGTTCACTAATTAACCTGACTAAAGTGATAGCCACCAGGAAGACAGCTTTCCAGGTCACAAATTTCAGATGTGCTGTAGCCAAAGGCTCAAATGGGCATTCCATGAGTTTGGCAATGCATATGTTGAGGTCCCCTGCTGGCACTGGTTCCTTATGAGGAGGGGGCAAGTGAGACAATCTCTTAAAAAACTTCTTTAAAATGGGGTTGGATGCCAAGGAAACACCTTTACCAGCTGAAATGTAAGCCGAGACTAAAGCTAGGTGAACCTTGAGAGTGGTGGGCTGTAAGCCCAAGGAATGAATATGGGTGAGGTAATCGAGTAGAGCTGGCAACCCTGCCTGTAAAGGTACTATGTTGTTATCAGAGCACCATAAGGAAAACCTCTTCCATTTGGAAGCATAAGTTTTCTTGGTAGAGGGCTTTCTAGACCCTCTTAGTAAATTAAGAACAGTCTCACAGAGATGTAAGGCATCATATTCTAGGTCCTCAAGAGCCAGGCCTTGAGTTTGAAGGACCTGAGGTTCAGGTACACAGGATCCTCCCCTCCAGGATGTTAGGAGACTGTGCCTCTGAGGGAGGTGCTGGACCGCTGGCATCATGGGGAGAGTGGTCAGCTGGGAGGCACGGGGTACCAGGTTCTGGTCCAGCGCAGTGCATTTTTTTTTAAACTATTAGTTAGAGTAGTGTTCCCTAGTTCCGTAGGCAGGGATGGAGGGGGATGGTGTCCCTACTGCTGCTCCCTCTATCCTTAGGAGGTCCCCTCATTCCCTCTTGCAACCCATTAAACTCATGCCATTGCTAACCTGCACATCCCATTACATCATCAAGCTGCCTGATGCTTTATCCATTACTATGTCTCACAATTACTGATTGCTTATATGCTTCATACTACTATTTCCTTTTTGGGGATCCTTCCTAAGGTACCTTCAGCCAAGGGAATCATCCCACGGCACCTCTAGGGGTGGAACCCTCTAGAGGGTTCCTTGCCTTTGGTACCCCTACAGGGTGGTAATTCCTCTGGAATAGAGAGTGCGAATGGCCAAAACCTAAGTAACACAGTTGCACAAGCATAACACTGTATTGGCTGGCGTAGGCCATTGAATTGGAAGGCTCCACCTTTGGTTCAATGGACAAGCAGCCAGCCACTCCCACATTCTGAGCTATATAAGCAGTTCCCATCAGCCTCCTTCTGAAGCACTTTTTTCTTTGCCCTGCCATCTTCCCCTCCTCCTCCACTGGCAGTGCCTCTCTCCTTGGGATCCTTCCTAAGATACCTTTAGCCAAGAGAATCATCCCATGGCACCTCTAGGGGTGGAACCCTCTAGAGGGTTTCTTGCCTTTGGTACCCCCTACAGGGTGGTAATTCCTCTGGAATAGAGTGTGCAAATGGCCGAAACCTAAGTAACACAGTTGCACAAGCATAACATTATACTGGCTGCGTAAGCCATTGAAACATAGTTTTGGAGTGGAATGCCTTTAAAAAAACACTCAAGCCTTGTTCTCATGGTTTTTGTGAGCATCCTATATCTCCGGGTGTGTAAAAAGTCTTGTTACAGATTGCTCCTCATGCGCTATTCTATATATAAAAGCTCTTTGATGATACTTTGTTTTTCAGTCAATCAGGTCAAACAACTAGCAGGCTTCATTATATGACAGAGGGCTATAGTTTTAGAATACTGATTATATACATTTTATTAAATTTGTGTATCCTTTTGCCTAAAAATATTAATGGTTGTCCTGAATTTTCAGTAAGGTATGTTTGTTTTATTAAACAGAATTTCAATTGACTTTCTGAACAATGGATTCTTATCCTGTTTAACCATCCTGCATCAAGCCTGTGTGGGGACTATTTTTATAGTAGCAGTAGTATGTAAGGATGCACACTTTATCCAAGCAGAAGACGTGAAAAAGATAATTACTTAAAGTTTAAGCAAACATTTAAAATGAAAATGTTATAATGGCAGTGATTCTCTTTTAAAAAGGAATTGTTACCTGACAGGGACAGCTGCATGTTTGTTACGCACCCTTGCAGCACTCTGGATGCATATCCTCAAGCCTTCCCAATCAGGCAACAATTTCTTCATCTGCAGTTATTAGATATACAGTATATTTCCACTCACAAACTTGAAATCTGCAATCCAGAGAATAGTCTTCTAGTTAGAGACATTAATGTAAAGAAATATACTGCATCAGAAAAAAATGGCTAAATGACTAAAACAAAAGAGATGATGGATAAAACAAAATAGGGGGCTTAGCCAAATGGCTAATATTTTAGCACTCAAACCTGGCATCAGGTATGCTGTCATTCCATCTTCAAGGTTGTTGAGGAGTGGGAAAGTTGCTAAGGGCCCCTCCATGTAGATGATGCTGTCGCAACCACAGACCACCCAGTTGGGATGCTCAGTGTTTTGTCCCCCCCCCTTCTCCCCTCCCTGGATTCTGACTCTTCCAGACTGTGAAGCAACAAAGGAGTTGAATGACCAGCTTGGGAGGAGGCACCTCTGATAGGGGATCGGAGTCCTTGCCTTGGAGGAGTTTACTCAGAGATACTGGTGGAGAATGAAGGGAAGACCCCATGTTAGTGGTGAGTCAACCCATCCAAAGATGCTGTCAACTTGGACCTTCGTGATGGACTGAAGGAGATTTGAGAGGGGTAAGTAGAATGATTGCTAGATACAGAATAGAACAAATATATGGTGGTACACAACCTCCTGTAAACATTTACAGGCTAAATTGTTTTTCTGTGCATATAGGGTGACAATTTGTGGACTGCCTGCAAAGGACTTTAGTATGAGATAGGTGATAGAGCAAAAATGAGAACCAGAAGATCATAGCTAAAATACCAGCATAGCCACTGACTCACTGCTACCCTAAGACAGGTTAATGGACTTTCTTGTACTTCAGTTCTCACTGCTGTGAAATTGGAAAGAAGCAAGATCTCATTGAAAATGAGATTTGCAATCTCCATTGATCTATCAGAAGTAAATTACTAAATGCTTTCCTCAAAAATGGTATCTTGTCATCTCGCATGCAAGTGCATTCATGAGTTGTTAAAAATGCATATGCACTCAATAAATGGAGAGGGCCCACATTGTACCAATATTCAAAAAAGACTCCAGGGTTGAGTCTGAGAACTGTGATCCAGTCAGTTTACTGTCAAAACAAGGAAAGCAACAGAGGGCAGATGTGATGCCATGATTGCATTAGATCTCTCAAACAGACAGTTCTAAGGATCTGTCAGAGATGCACCGAACTGGACAGGCCCACCTGAATCCTACCAGGGCCCAAGTAGATAATGCAAAGATAAGGAAATTAATGTATTGATCTTTGGGAGCATTATGTAGGAGATTAACAGTTAACAGGCCTCTTAATTCTTATGTGCTGAGCTCAGACTGTGTCATTCCTGTGTACTGTGACACCTCTAGAAATTATTTATTGTATCTAATGTACTGCAAAAAAATTCTCTTAATGAACTTCAAGTTTAAAAATTAAAAAAACAAGTAAAGTTGCTTGAGGGACATCCAGTGACATCAGTGACCAACATGGCCACTTCAGAGAGAGCTCCCATGCCTTGTCAGCCTAATCAAACCCTATCCAGCATATTAAAAGTAAATTACTCATGGGAATCAGATCAATATCAAAACTACAGAACCTAAAGATGGGAGTCCCATGCAAAAACCCAGGGAAAACATCCACAAAAAGCCAACAGCAAGCACCCTCCCAAGTCTCTGAAAAAAACTGGGCTCAGGGGACAAGGATGATGACCACAGGTCTTGTGACAGCACATCCATCGATCAAACCAGAGCAGTGAGCATCATAGGAATGCTACACAAAATTGATGGCAAAGTCTGTGACATCTACAGAGGCCTCAGAAAGCTGGAGCAAAGGATGACAGAGATGGAAGACCACGTGGGCAGCCTACACAAGGACTGCCTGAGTTTTTGCTGGTCTCTAGCCTTCCTGTATCAAAGGGAAAGGGCACTAACCAAAGGGGCAAAAGATGCCAAGCCATGGCATAACAACATTAGGGTGTTCAGCTTCCAAGAGGGAGCCAAGCAAGTCAGCTTGGACAGTTTCCTGGTATCCTGGCTTAAACAAAAACTGGTACTGGGAGAAGACTTCAACCTGGGAATCATAAGAGACCACCGGGCCTTGGGACCCTTACGCAAGCAGGGGGCACCCCCAAGATTAGTAATCACAAAATTCCTGAAATATCCAGATAAAAAGTTGATACTTCGAAAAGCATGGGAGAAAATAGATATCAATCTCAATGGCCAGAGAATTTATGTTGATCAAGATTTACCACCTGCTATGAAAGCAAAATGCAAAAAGGTTCACCAAGTTATAAAATAACTAAAAGAGAAGAGTGTCAAAGGGCAAATGAGATACCCTGCTAAACTAGTGGCAGCCAATGAAATAGGAATGAGAGTGTATGATTCCCCCTTGGCAGCCAGAAAATGTCTGCTTGCACAGGGAATTGAACCCTCAGATTTACAAGAAGTAGTAGTGGGAAAGGAGTACGCTGACACAGTGTGGGACCTGGCAGGCCTGAAAGACAACTTATAGAAAGGCCATCATGGCAGCCTTGCTCACATGAAAGCAGACATACAGAAAGTCTGCCAGGTGACTGCAAAAAATCCCAAATGAGAGTGGGAAGCATCATTTCCTTTTTTTTTAATCCACTCTTCATCTTCCTTTCACCCCAGCTGGCCAGCCTTCCCACCGACCCTCCCAGTGCCATAACCTGGATTCTCACTAGACTTGACCACCCAAGTCCCCCACTGCTTTCCCTGTGTGGCATGGTGGTAGGGAGTCCCTCAACCCTCCGTTCATAGATCCTGATTAGGGGAAGCACCTAGGTCACCAGTACAGGGACCTGCAGAGAGTCGGTGATCATTCTCCCACCCAGGGTGGTTTCTGACTTTCTTCCCTTTTTTGCTATGCCTTGTATCCCTCCCTGTAGGTACACCAGCCTCAGGACATAGTCCCTGATGTGAACATGCATCATCACATTCACGCAACAAGCAGCGTGATAAGTCCCTCTCTCCCTGTGTTTTATGTGCCCTACCTTCTAAATGTCTGTTGGTGGCAGTTGTGCAGCAGGATGTGGCAAAATCCCTCCCCCTGGAGGAGGAGAGTGTCCTCTTGGATGCTCGATCCTCCTCCTCCTCCTCCCAGCTGGCCGCAACAACATGGGCTAATTTCTGAACCTGGGTCATTGGTATCTCAAGTAGTAGCACTACCACTGCTCTTATGAGCCAGCCCTGAGAGGCATCATTTCCAGGGTGTAATCCCCACTGCAGGTTTTATTTTACTCCCCGATTACCTGTGTGGTTCCTGTAGACTAGTTGAGGACACCAGAGCAGGATCACTACATAGGTGGTTCAAATGAGTGCTGCCCACCACTTTGTAAGTGCCGAGGGAGCCTGAGCTACTTTAGCACATAGTCTTGGGTTGCAGAGTAGGCCCCATCTTACCAGAGGCCTGCTGTCACCTGATCAGTTTTGATCCTGCCTCCTCAGAACTTTGGTGCTAAAATGGAAGATGGGGGAAGGTATAGGATTGCAGCACAGTGTAGTGTGGCAGTGAGAGTACCTGCTCCTCTGGCAAAAGTTTCCTCTGCCTACACCCCTCTCCATGGTGATACAAGATGAACTCACTGGTACTCTAATTACAACTGACTCAGCTGCTTCAGTGATCAACAGTGGGATGTAACTCGGCATACTGGCTAAGTGGGGAGGTTGAGGTGAGAGACTTATACTGCCACTGATGGCAGCTAGGATCGATGGATCAGTTCCCTTCTTTTTTCCTTGTAGACTGATCCCTACCATGAGACTTGCTACCAATGACATTTCACAGTTATTCACTTATTGGACCTAAAGGGCAGCTACAGCATCAAACAGCAGGCAATTCATGACACATGGGGTTGTTACTAAGGGGGGGGGGTTCAAGAATAAGCATGTCAAATTGTGTTAGACACTGCAGACACCTGCAGGAATCAGGGAAACCTTTCCAGAACCTGCTTAGGAATGGCTGACTGATAGCCTGTTTGCCTACCCAAGTGGGGGTGGGGGATGCACTTTTTTAGAAACAGAGTTTGTTACAGTTAAGGTGTACTGGGTTACACAAATACATGTCAGTTAATGCTGGAGGGTACTGTATAATATGTCACACAGTGGTGAAGGGAGGCCCAAGCTCCGTGGAGGAAGGGGCCCCCAACACCACTGCTACCACAAGAGGATACTACAAAGGCTGGGGGAGGGAGATAACTGGAAATCAGGCCAACTTAGAAATTAAAACCTGGTCAGAGTTCTGGTGCTGCTGATCCTGGTGTGAGCTCCTACCAGGAGATTCCCTCTGATAGGGGTCCTTAGGCTTAAATAGGTTAATTTCAGGTGGCAACCTATTAGTGCATTCTCTGGGGGGCAGATCTCTGTTGAGACTGACTTCGAGTAAGTAATCATTCTAAAGTTGTTTGCTTACTGTTATTATAGATACAACAAGCAAAATGATCAATTCAAATACTGCATATCAGTATCCTGGTACACTCATGATATGGGTCATTGGTTCCATTTGATCTACCCTGATGGAATCCCTTAAAGTTTGCTCCTCTAATGTTAAGGGAATTAACAATGTGGTGATGAGGGCCAGAATTTTGCAGGAGCTATGGATGAGGAAATGTGATGTGAGCATGCTATAGGATGCTGGTCCATTCCACTGGGGTGTCAAACAGACGAGGCATACTGATGAGTCCTGGTAGGACGAAACACGTGTCTATGTCTTCTGTTAGCACCCTTTGCAAACTGTGTGAGAGGCCTTTCGGCACCATGCAATTCTGCTTAAAGTTGGACCAGCATAACATTCTATGGTGATTTGCATATGCAGCCCATGATGCTTTGTATTGTGGGGGCATGTGTGATTTTGTATTTTCTTGAAACTTGGCTTCCAGCCAAATGCCCTTTAGGGGTAACCTTGCCTCAGTGTTTACGCATAGAGGTTCTTTGTCTTTTAAATAGTTTTTATTTTAATGGGTTCACCACAATATATCCCAGGCACACTGCCTTAGGGGTAGCTGGTCCATTCCACTGGGGTGTCAAACAGACGAGGCATACTGATGAGTCCTGGTAGGATGAAACATGTGTCTATGTCTTCTGTTAGCACCCTTTACCAAACTGTGTGAGAGGCCTTTATTTCGCGCAATTCTGCTTAAAGTTGGACCAGCATAACATTCTGTGGTGATTTGCATATGCAGCCCATGATGCTTTGCATTGTGGGGGCATGTGTGATTTTGTATTTTCTTGAAACTTGGCTTCCCAGCCAAATGCCCTTTGGGGTAATCCTTGCCTCAGTGTTTACGCATAGAGGTTCTTTGTCTTTTATGCTATAGGAAACCCACTTATCAGAACAGGAACACTTCAAGCTGCAGAGAGGCTGGGTGGGGAAGGTGTATGCTGATGCCCACCCCAGAGAGAAAAAATCTGGGGTGGTGATTCTCCTGCACAAGTGTCTGTCCCTCAAGGTACTTCATTGTCATTCTGGGAGATCAGGCAGACTGGTGACTGTGTAAGGGAACTTGGAAGATAGAATATTGCATGTCATCTCCATCTTTGGTCCCACTCTCCATTTTCAAATTTTTTTAGAATACTCTTTGGTAAGGTGACTCAACTCCCGGAAGGCAGATCATCTGGGGAGAGGATTGGAACTGTGTAATGAATTGGTCCCTAGACAGGTCCTAGGGAGCAAGATCTGGAGACACCTGCTCACGATCATTAAAAACCTTAATTAAGGAAGAGGGCTTGGTGGACCCATGACACCTTCAGAACCTAGGAAGTAGAAATTACACATTTACTGAAGCCCAAATTATATCTGTTCCTGGCTGGACTGATTCTACACACAAAAACAGTTGGTGTTTACTATAAAAGATGTGGTGATACAAACAATTTCAATATTGGATCATGCCTTAATAAGCCTCAGGCTGGGGTTAGGTCCTGTGTATCTTAAGGGTTATGGGAGCTCAAGCGTTGGTGTAATTAATGATGAAATATTCCAAAATAAAAGTAGAGAAGTAATCCGTAATTAGCTGATTGAAACCTGGGAAGGGGATACAAAACTCAAGTACCTCTGGGATGGGCTTAAGGTTGTCCTCCAGGGCCATCTCATTACGTATGCAGCCTACAAAAATAAGCAGTACTGGAACATGCAATTGGCAGATGAGAATAAACTAGCAAAAACTGGAGATGAAGCACAAAGCTACTAAGGCTCTGGATTTATTGCCTCAGATTAAAGAGACAAGGGCAGAGTTGAATGCACTGTCACTAAGGAATGTGGAGGCCAGCCTTGGATTCACAAACCAGAGGCATTACATAGGCTAGTCACTTGTTAGCATTCAGGCTTAGGAATCAAGAAGTAGATAGCTGTGTTCCCAAGCTGACTGGGGGGAGGAGGCACCAGCAGGCATCACCCACCCAAAGCAAATAGCAAAAGAAGTTTCTAATTTTTTATGCTAAGTTATATGCCATGAAACATGAAATTGGTAACCAGGTTGAAATCCAGAAAGTGCTGTCAGCCATCACTTTACCAACCCTCAGAAAGGAGCAATGACTTGAATTAGAAAGCCCATTCACTGGAGAAACTGGTGGAAGTGGTTAAATCCCTTAACACTGGCCAGGCCCCTGACCTGGATGGCTTTATTAAAAAATAATTGATGATGAGCTTCTCCTCACTTTCACCAAAGTTTTCAACAGTGTTGGGTAAGTTACTTTTTCTATTACCTTCTATTACTTTTCTAAACTTGTTCCAGAAAGCTCTGTGCAGTCACTAGCAAGGATGGGAAGTACTAGAAAATGTAATACACCTTACAGTTACAATTACGTATGTCTTTTTATGCAAAAGAAATACATAACTGTAACTGATTATATTTACTTGAAAGTAACTAACCTATTACTTTCAAAAAATGTAATCTTTTATAGTTATTTATTATTTTCGTATTGTTTTTGTATAAAAAGAAATACATAACTATAATTGTAAGGTGTATTACTTTTTCTAGTACTTATCCATCCTTGCTAGTGACTGCACAGAGCTTACTGGAACAGGTTTCCAAACGTAATAGAAAGTAATAGAAAAAGTAACTTACCCAACAACTACTTTTCAATGTGTCACATGAAGGAGGGGAAATCTCTGACTCCTGGAGTGAAGCCGTAATGATGGTGATACCAAAAATGGGTAAGAACCCCACTAATTGTGAAAGGTACAGCCCAGTCTCACTCCTGAATCAGGATGTGAAGATATTCACAAAAGCAGTTGCAATCAGGTTGCAAAGGGTGACCACCCGTCTTATCCACCTGGATCAAACTGGATTTATACCAGGTCCTCACCTATCGAGACAACGTCCACAGGATGCTCAATGTGATTTTTGCCTGCTAGAACCTACCAAAGTGGGAGTACAGTATAACCTCAATTATCTGGACCTTGATTATCCAGATCTCTGTTTTAACTGAACCAACTACTTGTCCCCCAAGTTTGTGCCTTCTTTCCCATTTTAACATGCTGTGCCAGTAACAGTCAATTAGCGGTAATTAGCGGACACTCACTGTTAGCAGTTCTGGTCATGCAATCAAAGGATCAGCAGTTAAGTACTTAAGGCAGGTTAGAGTAAGGCAGTGCATATCATCTGCGGTGCTGTTTGCAGTTGTTTGTCAGAACGATGGCTGAGTGGGGCGGCAAACGCAAATGATGTGTACCGGATATCGAGCAGAAGATATGAGTCCTGGAGTGCCTTGAACAAGGGCAGAAAGCCATACGGGTTATGCGGAGGTTTGGTGTTGGCAAAAGTCTACCGTGTCAGACATCAGCAAGGCAAAAGAGAAGCTCAGACAGTATGCTGTTGCTATGGAGCAGAGTGAAGCCATGGATCATTGGAAAACAATGAAGACATGGAAAGACGAGCAACTTCTCTGAGTCTCGTATCTTTAGTTCATGCAGAATCAGGTCTGGGGTACACTTATCTCTGGCCTGATAATAAAACAAAAGGCCCTTCAGTTTCACAAAGACATAAACAGCATGATGACATCTTTACTGCCAGTGAGGGCTGGCTTCAGCGATTCAAGGCAAGGCACGGCATATGGCAATTGACTGTGTCTGGTGAGCTGCTCTCAAATGCCAACTCCTCAATTGCCCCTTTCCGAGACAGACTGTGCTCACTCATGTCAGAAGGTCTTTCTCCTGAGGCAATTTATAATGCCGATGAGACCGGCGTCTTTCGGAAAACGCTGCCTGAAAAAAACCCTTGCCAGTGCCTCTGAAAAGTTTGCCCCAGGTCACAAAAAAAACAAAGAAAGGCTGCCAAATCTGGGGTGTACAAATGCCACTGGCTCCCATAAGCTGAAACTGCTGGTTATCAGCAAATCGTTGCACCCTTGGTGCTTTAAGCACTGCAACTTAGATAACTTACTAGTGTTATACAGGACACAAAGCAGTGCTTGGATGTCTACCAGTATCTTTAAAGCCTGTTTTTTTCAAGACTTTGTCCCGTCAGTAAAATCACACCTTCGTGCCCTCGGACTTCCCCCCCATGAGCCATCTTGCTTCTCGATAATGCTGGTACCCATCCCAGTGCAGACTGTTTAAAAACTGAAGACGACTCAGTGCAGTGTGTTTTTCTGCCACCTAACACAACCACTAAGTTGCAACCAATGGATCAAGGTGTCGTAGCTACCCTAAAGAGAATCTACAGGGACAAATAGCTGAGCCAAACCTTAGCTGATGAAAATCAGGAAAATGCACTAACAGATATCATAAAGAAACGTAATGTCAAAGATACATGCTACCTGCTAGGAGAGTCATGGACTGCTGTCAGGAGAAACACAATTAAGAAATGCTGGCAGCGATCACAAATCCTAACACACACAACTGATGCTGTGCTAGGACAGCACGAAGCAAAGACTGCCAATGCACTGCAGCAGCTAGCTGCAACCCTTGACCTCAGACCAGAGGAGCTCAATGATTGGCCGCAGTCCGATGAGAATGAGGAGGGCTCTGGCGATCTAACAGACACTGACCTCGTAGCTATTGCTACAGAAGACAATACAGTAGATGAGGGCACTCAGAGCAAAAGCAATGAAGAGTTTGACTCCGCAACTCCACTTCCAACAGCCGGAGAAGCAGTGGAGACTTTTGACACTTGCATTCAGTGGCTGGGGAATCGAGTAGGTGTCAATTACCTCCATATGATGCTGCTCCGACAGCTCAGACAGAAGGCCCTTAACAAATGCAATGAGTGCTCAACACAAAAAGCTATAATTGACTTTTTTTAAATAAATTGCTACTTTGGGATATTTATTATTTTAAAAATGTTTATTTATTCATTTAAGCTTTGCAGCAATAAATAAATCACTGCACTCCTTGATTTTGTTCACACGGTGTTGTCTTATTGGTAGCACACAGTGTAGGACTGAAATCTATGTAACCTCAATTATCTGAACCTATCAAATTTACAAATGGTTCAGATGTCTCCCAGGCAGTTCGGATAATCGAGGTTACACTGTATATGATAATTATATTTACTGGTTATGGTCAGTTAACCACCACTGGCAGTGCTCTACAAACTCTATAATTCTCACGTTTGGATTACGGAGTTCAATAAACCATAGTTCAAAAATTAGCCAGGAGTGCACCTGAGTAGGTGTCTGAGAAACTGTCCTCATGCGGGCCATTCATTTGCACTCCCTCAGAAAAACCACCAGCATGAGTGACAGGCTTTTCTGCTAACTAAATGAAAGCAAAGCTGGGCAGTTTCTTCTTTCAATCCTGGACACTTTCTAATAAACAAATCAATAAATAAGCAACACTCCTACGATTTTATATTATTTCCAACCACCTCTCAAGGCTCCCATTGCTATCATACGTCTGCCCCTTCACGTGACCGGCTGCCGTCAGTTGATCTGGCCCATGGGAGGTGGTCAACGATGGAGTTCGCAAGATGGGCTGAGTGGCGGAGATAGTGGCAATGTATTGCACAGGCATGGTAGCCCCACTGGGATCAGCAAACAGAGCAGCTGCAGCAGTGGGCTGAAAAGCTGCAGCGTCTCCCTCAGTGCCAGCTTTCATGGGACCCCAGAGAATACCTGGGTGCTGATGTTTCCCAGTAGGTCAGTGTTTTTTTTGGGGGAGGGACACAACATAAAAAATATCATTCTTCTGACTCTTACTGCACTAATCAATGGGTACGCAGATGGAAACTTCACTACTTCTGCCCAGGGGTTGAAACATCACTGCTGCTTCCCCTAGGAACCAGTAAATATAAAAAACAAAACATGAGGAAGTGTCTAAACTCTGATTTTATGCACACCCTTGGTGTGTGATGCCCAGATAAATGCCTCGGGTGTTTATGGGGCATCACACACCTCAGGTGTGCATAAAATCCTCGTAAACCACACTTCCTCATGAATTATTCTATATATCATGGCTGATGCCAAAAAGGCATTTGACCACCTTGATTCACAGTTCCTGGAAGTCACTCTGATCAAATTCCAGTTTGGGGAAAAATTTAAACACTAAGGGTCCATTTGCAAATCCAGGGGCATGGATTAAAGTCAATGGTACCCTAGTTTTCATGATACTGATCCAAAGAGGCACTAGACAGGGGTGCCCCCGTATCCCACTGCTTTTTACACTGAGCTTGGAACCCTTGGCAGAATGTTGAGATCCTCCATGAATATAGAGGGCATTTAAAATCAAAGAGGAAGAAATCAGAGCATCACTGTATGTGAATGACATCCCGTTATTTGTAAATGACCAAGTCAATAACATCCAAGGAGCATTAGAAATAATCAGACCCTTTGACCTGATGTAAAGATTCAAAATTCACAAAGATAAATGGGAAAACCTTCTTTTAAGAGCTCTAGTGGCCCCAGCACTAAAACAGTGTGGCAAGCTTTGGTGGGACCCCAAAGAGTTTAATTATCTTGGGCTGTTGGTTAACTAGGATTTGCAGCTTATCCATTAGGTAGGGAAATGGGCAGACTAGGTGGACCAAGCTGTCCTTATCTGCCATCAAATTCTATGTTTCTATGGGGTATTGTTATGTCCAGACATCTCAAAACTGTTCCACCTGAACTACCAAAAACTAATTAGTGAGGTTCAGAATGATTGCACAGGATGGAAAGGAGCTACCCTTGTCAGTGAGAAGAAGGGTAGAAATGGTGAGAATTAATATCTTACCCAGATTCAATTTCATATGCTCCAATCTACCCATTAAGATCCTGGCTCAAGTCTGGAAACACTACAAAAATATTGTCTAAGAGCCAAGGGTTAAATGGAATGTTATGATGACTTTGAAAGCAAAGGGGGCACAAGGGGTTCCAAACTTCAAAGTCTACTACTGGACAGCACAACTGCAAAATTTAATCAAACCTGTTACCACAAAATGCACCATTTGGACAAATTTTCAACAATTCAGTTGCACTATCATTAAAATGGCAGACATCCCCTTTATAAAATAAAACACAGCTCAACCCACACAAATCAAAACTCCCTGGGTGAAATTGACCATACTGGCCTGAGGACAAATTTCAAAAAAAAGGTTAAAGGTAAATGGAAGCAGGCTAATCTCCCTAAGAGCATGTGTCAACTTCCCTCTAGTTCAACTGGAGGCAAGCTTCATACACTGGGAGCGAGAACAGGATTGACCAAATTGGACCACTTCTTCAAAAGGCTGATGGTGAAATCATTTTTAACTGCTATGTGAGTTTGGCCTCCCAGGCCAATATTGTTCCATTATATGAAGGTGAGACTACATTACCTCAGAATGTATTGTCTCAGCCATGGGGCAAGAAGATAATCCAATATGAATACCTCTGCATAATCTTGCTGGCCAGGGCCAACCTAGAACAAAGATTTTAACCCTTTACATTAATCTCAAAAGCTTGGAGGAGGACCAGGTAAGCCACATTAAAGAAAAATGAAAGGTAGAAATGGGGTGCAACATCATAGAAAAGAAATGAGCCATCATCTGGGAGCAAGCCCACAAAACTACAGTCTCTACAAGCCCAGAAAACTATAGCTTCTCCAAATTGGGAGGCATTTAGATGGAAACTATTATACCCTCTATCAAGACTCCAACAATTTCGATAAATTACTGTGCTCATCAATCTGACCTGTGTTGGAGGCAGTATGGAAATATGGGCACATATGAGCACATTTTGGGGGGCTGCCCTTTGCTGAATCAGTTCTGGGACCAGACTGAAGAGACTGTGGGATGGATTCTCTCTGTACTCTGACCCAGACTATTTAAACACCTGGTGTTAGGGATCTCCCCCAAGGAAGATTGTAGGTAAGAATAAAGAATACTTGTACAATATGTTAGTAGCTGCTGCTAACTAGTTGGTAGCCCAGAAATGGTTACTTGCTACATCCCCTTTCTCCAGAATGCTTATTGAAGAATTGTAAAAATATACATAAGATAGAGAGGGTCCCAGCATTACTGAGACTCCGTCAAGAGAAGCACACAGGGCAGTGGCTATCATTCATAGAAGTTTATGGCTAATAGAGAAGGGAAACAGATTCTGGAAGCTCTGGCAGAAGCCAGCTAGTGCTACAAATCATTAAAATGGAGGCACACTGTAACCAGCACCCAACAACATTATTTAAATCTTGAACTAGCAGGAAACAGGCTTAGAACTTGGTCATAGCATGATGATTCATAGTTTCATAGTTTATTATTCAAGTCCTATCAGCCATAGGCCGTAAACAGACTTGCCACATCAGTGGAGATACTCCCATTTCCTTTCCTGCAGGTATTCATCTAGCTTACATTTAAAGTTCTTCATTGTAGGAGCTTCCACCACATCACGTGGCAGCTTATTCCATTCTCTAACCACCCTTTAATTGTACCATTTCCCCCTTCTTTGTGTTCTGTATGTTTCACCTAATAATTGATATGGATGTAGTCTAGTGGCCCTAGTTAGTACTTCTTTTTTTCCTGAATCCGGCACATTCCCATAGTATCTCATCATGGAAACATCTGTATGTATAACACAGGTCTCCTCTCAAATAACGGTATGCCATAGAGTAGAGGCCTAACCTAAGTAGTCTGTCTTTATATTCCATGTCTTTGACAGCACGTAATTTTTTTTGTGTACCTACACTGCACTTTTTCTATTAGTTTACCAGTTCCCACATCCTGTGGGGAAATGAAGGGTACTCCATATTCAAAAAGTGGCCTGACTAGGGATCTGTACAAGGGCAACATGGCTTCCTCATGCCTACTTTTTATGTTTCTCAATATGTTCCCCATTACTCTATTTGCTTTTT
This sequence comes from Neoceratodus forsteri, assembly GCA_016271365.2. NCBI lineage: Eukaryota > Metazoa > Chordata > Ceratodontiformes > Ceratodontidae > Neoceratodus > Neoceratodus forsteri. The sequence goes on from CM028132.1 coordinate 657,691,125, forward strand.
TTACCATTTCTGTGTTGTTTTCTGAATGTTAATGTGTCCATTATTATAACTCCCAGATCTCTTTCAGACTTTGTAGTGGCAATTGTTACATTGTTTAATTTATATTCTGCCTTTTTATTGTTTACTCCAAGGTGCATGACCTTACACTTGTTAACATTAAATCTCAAATGGCGGTTTTCAGCCCAGAGTTCCAATTTAAACAATTGGTCCTGAAGACTATCTATTGCTTCCTGGTTGTTTACTTCAGCTCCCACCTTTGTATTATCTGTGACCTTGCAGATCCATGCAACCAGCCTACTCCAATTGCTTTAATCTCATAATAGATAAAATGAATTGTTTTGTTGATTGTTTCTGTTTATGTACTGTCTCTGTACTATTGTTTTTTAATGAAAACTTGAATAAACTTTGATTTAAAAAAGAAAAAAGGAAAGCAGCTTTAGCCATGCAAATGAAATTAATCGTTGAGGATTCACAGCAGAATAACATAGGCACTGTAGAAATGTCTTTGATTGAAGTACTTGGTGATATTGGGGTATGTCATTTGTAGAATTATTTTATTAAAGGAATTTCTATTTCACTATCCTTTAGAAGAGCATTTAAAGATATTCTCTTTCAAAAATGTAGAGAGAATGATTTACTTGTTGTAAACTCCTGCAAATTTTCCCCGTGGTTTCTAAAAATGAAGTTTGGCATGAATGTGAGAAACACCTACTGTTGTCATTGTCGAAAAGTGAGGTGCATGATCATGTATTTGCAATTTGAAATCGCTCCATTAAACCACATAGAATTGAGATATGCTAAAGATGTTATTATACAAAATAACTTGGAATGTTTCTATTTGCCCTTTCCTCCCTTTATTTATTTTTCCATACATCATACTGATTACACAACCTTTCTTTCTTCTTTTGTTTTTTTCTCTGTCTCTTTATTTTTCCCCTTTTGTCCCCTCCCCCTCCCTTCCCTCTTAATTATTTCAATTACTCTTTGGTATCAGATTTTTAAAATAACTGATGGAACCAGTGAAATGTTTATGCACCTATGCACTACTTGTATGAAGCTGAATTAATTGAAAGTGAGTGTATATTAACTGGACTAGCTGAGCGCCTTTTTTATGGCTGCATTGGGAGTAGTCCTATAGATGTCTTGTGAGCACAGTAGAATAAAAGGGAGCTTACCAGATACCGGTTGGACTTTTTAATAGTAGAGGTACACAGCAATCACTGCACGTCCACTGCACTATTTAGCCCACTGGTCACTGGTGGAACACGGCACTGTCCGCTGTGTTCAAGATAGCCACCAACGTTCTCTGCACATGTGCAATGACTCGCGCATGCTTATGGAACTCTGACGGCCATCTTGTACAGTATTCTTTAGCCACATTAGTCTACCAGATTTCTGCTAATGCTGTCCAGTCTTCTCTCATCATAGTTTTTTAACCCTGTTTTTATGATGTCCCATGGACCTTATAAAACAAATTAAATTATGGTGTTTCCTTAATGTGACTGTAGAAGATGTTCTTGGACAGCACATAAACAGTAGCCAGAGACTATGAGTTGAAAAACAAAATACAACATGTATTTATTTATTTAGTTTTTGTTAACCAGGTAGGTGCACTGGCCAAAACATGACTATTTTCAGGCACAACCAGGGAGAGTACAACAATCAAAGACAGGTACATAGCATGAGTACAATGAAATTACAATAGCATAGGTCAAAACAGTTAGTAGTAATGAATACATGCAGCCAGGGCAATAACAATCAATGAAATTCACATAGAATTTTGGGCATAAAAACCCACACAGTCAAGGAGGAAATAATACAACATAGCAGCAAAGAGATATTGGTCAAATTAGTCACAACAATGAAGGTTCAACTAGGCACTGAAACAAGGCAAGGGAAAATTCCTGACTGGACAGGATGCATTATCACAGCCTCAGAGACAAGACTCACGTGTATGGGGGTTAGAGGTAGATTAGCCCTCAAGCAGATAGTAAGGGTAAGAAGCATTTTGAGGTAGAGAGGTGAAAGTTAGGCAAGGAAGCATCTAGCGGGTGAGTGGATTAAGGAGGATTAAAACAAGGGCTGAGATCAGCAAGAGATAGATGTAGGTGCTGCTCCTTTTTGAAGATGCCATGGAATCCTGATATTCGAAGTGCTTGGGGGAGGAAGTTCCAGAGCTTAGGAGCAGAGTGACTGAAGGCAACAAAGCCTTTTGATGTTTTACATCTAGGTATATTCAGCAGGGATTTATCTACCGAGCGCAGTCCATAGGAGGAGGTTTGAGGTACCAGCAATGTTGTGAGCACTGAAGGGGTCTGGTTTCTGAGCATAGAGTCAATCAGAGAGCCAAGAGAGTATTGACAGCAAGCCGAAGGGGATAACCAGCCCAGGTCCCTGTACAGTTGGCAGTGGTGCTTAAGCAGAGGTGACGAGGAGGCGTACCAACAGATATTGTTATAGGTGACATCCCACTTATAAAGGATGGTTTTGTGTGCAGCAGCAAAGGTCAGTGTGCCTTAGATGAGGCAGGGAGTAATATGCCTCTGGCAGTAGCAAGTTTAGCAGAGGGAGTTAGCATGAAACTGGACTTGTAAGCGACCCCCGTTTAGCATTCTCTGCCTTGCAGGTGGATTGTATATGTAGGCTGAAGTCAAGGGATTGGTCCAGAAGAATTCCCAGGTACTTAAAAGATGTAACGCATTCTATTTGTGCACCACTACAGTCTTGCACCAACAGGGGAGTTTGACATGTCCTAAGTTTAGGGGCAGATCCAAGTAACATTGCTTAGGTTTTCCCTTTCTCTTAGTGTTCATATGTGACATTAATTGCCTGTGAATAGCTTATTCCTGATGTATACAGAATGTATAAGTAGGTAGCTATTGTGTTCATGACTAGCTTTATATTATTGTATCCATTGTACAACGTATGTCAATTCTGATGCTATTCTGCACTGTCTCTCTATACATTTGATCTGCTTTATTGTACTATTTACGACCCCGAGTCGACCCTGAAAAAGGTACTGTAATTGTCTCAGTGGCCTTACCCGGTCACCAAAACTCAAATAAATAAATAAAATAAATAAGTACAAGCTTATGTGCAGAAAGCCAATTTTGGACATTTGTGAAATCTGAGGAAAGGGATGCATTTATGGTGGCGACCTTATCAGAGCTTGAATAGAGTACAAGATCATACGCATAGAGAATAGATGAGTATGAAATAAAAACCTTGGCTATGTTATTGATAAAAAGTGAGAAAAGAAAAGGTCCCATGAATACCATTGAGCTGTTTAGACATATTTTGTTCTCAGCAGGTATAAATATTCTGGTGACTTTGATTTATGGAATATTTGTAAGATAGAGTTTGTAAATTGTTTTTTGTATGAATAATCTTTTAATGTTTGCTGTATGTTGCACATCAGTACAAAAATATAACACTGATGTGTTAATTGCACTAATGTTATTGTCCAATTAATGTGAATTTGAGAATATTTAAAAGGTGTTTGTACCCACTGGCTCTGCTTCCTGATTAAGCCTTATTGCAAGGTGCTATGTAGAGGCAGTGTGGCCTGGCATTTTGTATACATTTGGCACCACTATGCAATAAAATCTAAGCCTTAGCTATGGGTTCTATGTGAAGAGGGTGACTGCAGAAGGGTGACCCACACAAAGGCAATGGCAACTGAGTGACCACAGGAATGGTACCATGCATGGATGGCATGCATCAGAACGGCAACCGCAGCCAGTAAAAAAAAGGAAAAATACTACCACACCACCACCACAGGGATACGAGGGACAACATAGGATGCACCATGGGTGACCAGCAGTGGATGTGAAGGGTGCACAGAAAGCAAGCACGATGATGGACAGAGGGGCAGGTGGCAGCACACACACACACAACAGGACAGCAGACAAGTGGGACAACAACGGTGTGGAGGGCAGGGTGCGTGGGGAACAGAAACTTGGATGGGAACACATGGCAGGGCCAGCAGGGCACTGAATGCTGTGGCAGTGCATGGCAGAGCCTGGTGGTGCCCATGGCACAGCTGTGGGCAGGTGAACAGGTGCAAGTGGGTGTCACCCATGGCGCAGGACACCACATGCAGGGCTGGCGGTGATGTGCAGGCAAAGAGTGGTCGATGACTGGACATGGTGCAGGGCTGGTGGCCAGGGTGTAGAGTGAACAGGCTGGCATGACAGACAGATGCACAGCACAGAGGTGGATGGGGTAGTCTGCATCTGTCCGGATGGGGGGCAGACAGGAGCGGTGGACTACACCTGCATGTGGAAGTTGTGTGCAAGGCCCTGAATGTAGTCCACCCTGCTGTGCACACTGTATTCTGCCACTATGGCCACAATGCAGCATGTGAGATCCCTGTAGGTCCTCTTCGGCTTGCTGTTCCCTATGCTGGAGATAAGCTGCTTTATGCACACAGCAGTAAGCCGCTGCTCCTCCATGAGGCAGCCCAGGAGCCGCCAGATGTTCGAGTGACTGACACCGAGCCGGGTACTAAACGCCCAGTGCCAGCCCTCCACCACATTGTTTGTATGCACTTACCATCTACATGTTGCCTCATACATGTTCCACATGGACACATGGAACAGTGAGCGATGCCGTGCAGTACGCCCCACTGGGCGGCCGACTCATGTGTTCTCCATGTAGTCCAGCAGGGGAAACAGGAGTACCTCATTCACCTGGTAGTACGGCATGTCCACTATGTCTCACCATACACCAGTGCCACATCATCCAGTGGCTTGAAGGCAAGTGCAAGGAGCATGCGGACCTGCAATGTACACTCGCATCCATGGTGTACCACTCAAGTAGTTCTACACTGCCCTGCACACATCGCCACACTGCCTGGCAGAAATGAAAGAAGCAGCCCCACACAATGGGGCCCTTGAGGATGTTGATGAGGGCACGCCAGGCAGCATGCTCAAAATCCTTGAGTGCGGACTGCAGCCGTGCACCACACAGTAGCCAACGCAGTTCCATGAATGCCCTTGTGTAGGCGCGTTCCATCTGTGTACACATCAGTATATACACAGATGGCAGGACCAATCTGGACCACAGGCCACGGACAGAATAGAGCTGCCTGAACAGTGACAGTGTGGCATGAAAGATGCATCCAGAAACCAGTCCTGGCACCCAGACAAGAACATCAGATCACACTGTGTGGTGAATATGAGCATGCGGTCCCCTGCAGGGCCACTGTTGTACTGCAGGAACTGTGCCCCAGTGGGTGTGATGGCATATGCCTGGAGTAGGGTGAGCTCAGCTGCGCTGCCAGGTGTAGCGGGACAGTCCCTTGTGGCTTGGAGCACATGCTGCACCATGCGGTGCATCAGGGGCACGGCGGACAGCCTGCCAATGATAGCATCCAACACCCCACCAGTGGCCTGCACAATGACCTGGGTTGTGCTCTTCATGCTCGTCCACACACCCACCATCACACCCCAGACACCGACCTTCCCTGGATCTGGGGCATGATTGTGTGGTCACCCAGTGTACATCATATGGTTAGCAATGGTGTGTGTGCCCATGCAGGGCATGCATGCATGCCTGTGGCTCTGCACACACCTCCAGTACACCTTCCTGTACTTCTCCTTATCCCTGCAGTACATGTACCCATGGTGGGATAGAAGCTGTCTCTCCTTTTGGCTTGTGAGATAGGTAGCAATATCCATCTTCACCAGCTTCACTGGAGTGACACCGTCCATTGTGCCCCAGCCCCCTTGAAGGACTTGTAGTGCTTTCCCATGCCAGTCTGCCACACCTACTGACCTACTCCATTGCTGACATAAGCATGTGCTGCCGGCTGTTACGCCCTCTCTGTGTGGCGTTGCAGCAAAACGGCGTGGGTGTTGGCCTCCAAACTGTGTGGCATGAGCAGGCATGAAAGTATTGTACGGCCGCATGTCCAATGTGGTGATCAGTGTCCACTGTTGCACCCATGCTGTGGTGGCATTGAGAATGCAGTGTAGTCCCTGGAGCCTGCAACCGGCAAAGGCCTCGACGGCATGTGGTGAGTAATGCTATGTCTCTGATCCCTGTTGATGTGTTCTACTATGCAAGGCAGTGCGGCTGTGTGTGCCAGCTGTGGTGTGGTGGCACTGTGCAGATGCTCACCAAGAGAATGGCTTGCCTGCAGCCTGTCCACCCATGCACTTCACCTGTCTGTGGCTGTCAGTGCATGCCGTGAAGGGAGGCGGAGGCTGTGTGTGATGGTGGGAGAGGGCAGTGGTTGCTGCTCCACACCTGTGCTGGCAGGTAGGGGTGGAGGTCCAGTGCTGTGGCCCTACCATCAGCAGGGTAATGTACATTATGGGCGCGTGCACGTGAAAAATTTGTGATCGCCATTCAGGTAGGGTCACCCTAATTGCCCAGTCACCCTAATTGCCCAGTTGCCCTAATTGTCCAGTCACCCTAATTGCCCAGTTACCCTAGGCACATTAGACATTGTAGCGGAACCACTCTGCGGGAAGCCATTTCTCAGTAGCACACATCACAGACTACCTTAGCTAAGAGAGTGCCCTTGTACGTGTGCTGTTTTTTTGTCTCTGCTGTGTTTCTTTTTTTTTTTTTAACAGCACCACCTTTGGGGAATTTGGGTGTGTACTTCTTTATCTTTCTTTCTTTTTTGATTAGCTTAGCAGCTGCACCCATTGGAGAAAGGCTGTCATCTTCTCCAACTCTCTTCCCCACAACCCATTACTTACTGAAGACCCAAACAAAGCAGGAGCATCAGTGCAGCTGGAATAATTAGCTTAATCATCATAGGGAAAGTGGGGAAAGGGGAAATTGTTTAACCAGGAAAGGCACACTAAGCCGGAGCTTGTTTCCAGGTGCGATCTGGGAGCACAAGGAAGTTGTGACTTGCACAGGGTCACACAGTATGCATGTGGAAGCTGTGGGATTCAAACCCAGGTCTGGTCTGCTGGATGTCAACAGATTTGCAGCTCAGAGCCTTAGACCACTGTGCTATATTTCCTCCTAATCATGAATGGTATCAAGTAAGGACATGAATACAGATCCAGAAATTGGGACACATACGGGCTCAAGAGGTCAAACAGATGAGGCCCCATTCTGCTTTCGAAACATTGAAGGATGTTCTTGGTAATAGAATATCAGGGGAAGGCTGGTCCAAGAAAACAAAATTCAAGAAACAGGTATTACACTAAAAACATTTCTTAATAAATTAGCAAAATTGTCTATTCAAGAGGCAAATATCTGGTAAGACCAAGTAACGTTAGAACAATACCTTTGTTTGTACAGAGTCCTATGTGGACTGAGGGTATTTAAAGCAACCTCCTGTGACTCTCTAGATCCTAATTTAAAAGAAAAATGGGCGACTGCATTAGCCAGTTGTTCAAAAATAACAGTAGAGACACTTGTGGAACAAGATAGGTGAAACTATGTTAATGTAAAAGCTGAGCTGCGAGACCAGCAAAACAAACTTAAGCCATTTGAAAATACACAGGATGGTATTTCAATAAGACAAAATAGGGCAACATCTTAACATCCAAAGCTAACAAAACTACAGTATGTGGTCAAGTAAGAAAAACATAAAAGGACGAGACATGAAAGTTATTCTATCTCTTTAAAGGGCATACATAAGAGCTAATATTGATTATGCATCTCGGTTCTGGTGCCATATAAACAAGGGGAAATTAACCAGTTTGAAAAAGTGCAGAGAAGAGCTCCCAAAGCAATAAAAGGAATACAAAACAAAACCTGTGCAGACAGATTAAAAGAACTTAAGTTAACGCCATTAGAGACAAGGAGAACAAGGAGTGATTTGCTACAAAAGTTTGATATTATATATGATAACTATTTGATTACAGAGTTGAATTTGGATTTCAGACCCATTGAATATGCAACCAGAAGACACACAACTAAAGGGTACTAGGGCAAACATTTAAAAAGAAAAAATGATTACTCACAATGTATTGTAAGCCTATGGAACTCGCTGCCCTCAGATGTAGCAATTAGTAAAACAAACTGCAAATTTAAATCCAAACTTGACAAGTTATTCCTAAATAACTGCAACCAGAATGAAAACACCAAGAGCTAACTATAGGCTCATGCCTTCTCAGTTCCTCCTTTTCCTACTATGAATCCTTAAACTTAAGGTCTGAAAATAGATACAGAAACTAAAGACAGAAAAAGGAATAAGTATGAAAGGGATAAGAGGGACTATGAAACTGGTGGGGTTTTCTGTTGGGAACAAGTACTTCTCCAGGAGTAGGGGAAGGCCCTGTAGTAGACCAAGGAACAACAGAAAAAGCAGAGTGAAAAACAGTATTCTAATTCTGTCTCTACCAGCATAAGACATGTCTCTTTTTAGACAAGGGAATACCAGCAATCAATCAAGGTGCCAGCAAAGAAACAGAAAGAGGCAGACGAAGAGTGCTGAAGTGCTATAAGTCAACTAATTCATTGCCTGAACATTGCCATGGTTAAATTATCCCTTACTTGCTATATGTCAAGTTATTAGTAACTGTATATGGTGTTGCCTGAATTATTCCCTTACCTTTGTAAAATGTACTCCCTTCTATTTTTTCGTGAACTGAAGTTCTTACAATGTATCTATGTATGTATGTATTAATGTCCGTATGTATTGTATTGTTTAATACTGACGTGGAACCTTTGAAAACAAGCACCTTGCTCAAAGGTTATTTCCAAACCATGAAATAAATAAATAAATAAAGATGAAGATGAGGAGAGCAAGAGGAGAAGCTGAAGGTCAGTGGGCACTCCAGAGGTCAACTAGGAACAAATAGAAGGAGCACAAGTTATGGATACCTCCTTGACAGAACTGTCAGCAAACCAGGTAAAATTGCTCTCTACAGGGATGACATTTATACCAACTGTGTCAGCAGACAGAATCAAGCTACAAGTTGATTCTTTCAAAATATTAAGAAAATTAGATCATAAAATCCATTTGGACAAGCAACATGAAGGGATATAGACTGAATATCAGTATCCATCCATAAACATATTTTTTCTTCTGTGACTCAGGGCAGTAACACTGATTGTGATCCAGAAATAAATCTGGATCTGGCATGTGAGATGCTCACTGGCACACATTTATTGGTTGGCACCAAGCAAGAAAGAATGGAGGACATTGACTTTATTATCTATTCTATTGCAGGGGAAAACCTCGTTGATACTCATCCTGAAGTAAATCTGTGGGCTAAAACTGGACTCAAAAATGAAAGTACTTTCTGTCCAATATGGCCAAGAAATAGTACATTGAAAGTTTTTGAGAAATTGGTAACCGATGACAGCAGTCATCTGCTTGAGCACAGATTATTCCACCATACAACAATTTGTCGGTGGAGGAATACAAAGCATTGAGGAACTTGAAAGAAAAAAAAAATCATTATCAAGCCGGCCGACAAGGGTGCTGCGGTGGTGGCACAAGACTGGACAAAATATGTTAATGACATTGAAAGACAATTAAGTGACAGTGGTTGCTACAAAAAATTGGTGTTCAACCCTACTGCAGCATTTGCAAATATTTTAGATGATCTTGTTGACAATGCTTATCAAGTGGGGCAGATACTGTAGATATATATGAAAAAACTGTTTCTTCTTTCGGACCATCCAATGGTTCTCACCTTGTACAGTGTTCCCAAAGTACACAAATCTGTGAGGGACCCTACTTGGTGAGCTATTGTTTCTGGCATTGGGTCACTCAGTGAGGGTCTCTCCAGATTTGTTGATTTTTTCTTAAACAGATTGTAACAAAATGCCCGAGATACATCAGGGATACACAAGATATTCTGCATAAGCTACCTATAGGTTGGGAGGAGATTTGCTGGCTAATAGCCTAAACATTGCCTGTACATGCAGATGTGATGCAAAAGAAACTGAGTTTTTAGACATCAAACACTGTCAGTGAGAATGGGAGAGTAAATAATGCACCTTATAAGATGTCAGAGGCTGGCACTACCTTATTGAGAGCTAATGGATGCCATCCCAGGTCTCTCATTGACAGTATCCCCATTGGTCAATGTCTCAGGTTAAACAGAACGTGTTCCACTACAAAGGATTTTGAGATAGACTCTGGGATGCTGTCAATGACATTTTATCAAAAGGGGTATGCAGCAGAAACAGTAGAGAATGCATACCGTAAGGTATACAACCTTGACAGATATAGTTTGCTCTATCAAAAAGAAAGAACCAATCAGAGAGATCAATCAAAAGTAAGCACCATTACTGAATAAAATACTAGAGTAATGGAAGCTAGTAGCATTATTAGAAACAGGTAGACAGTTTTACAAGTAGACAATTACAGTGAGACCTTTGGTTGGCCCTATGCCAAGAGTAGCCTTTTGTAAAGGCAGGAGTTTTGGCAGATCATCTTACATCTAACCATCGTTATGGACAAGAAAAAATAATGCTATTGGGAAAGGGTTCTTTCACTGCAGATAATGTAATGGCTGCTGTTATGCTAGCATAGGTGATAGGTTTGAACATCCTAGCACCAAAAAAAGTGTATTCTTGAATGATTATATTGATTGCAAGACAGATTTTACTGTCTATGTTGGACTGTGTGAATGCAGGTTGGTGTACTGCATGTGTGGAGGACAGTGAGACTCATAAAATGCCATATACAAGAACATATATTTGCCATCATAAAAATATTAAATATGCAATTGGAGCACATTTTTTGAGTGCCCAACCCCCCGGTGCCAGAGACAGTAATAGGCACCCCAGTGCCAGTATATAATATGATACTGGCAGTGGAATAGAGCACGTGCATCCAGTACTGTATTATAATATACAAAGACACTGTGCATACAGGAGAGGGATGGAGGATACCAGCAGTAGGATTACATGCCTGTCACCATTTCATTTTTAAAAATAAATAAACAGACAAAGGAGGACTTATACCAGAGGGGGTAGAGTGAGAACTCACTGACAGTTTGTACTAGGAAGGCTGTCTTCCAATCAGGATCCATGATGCCGCATCAACAATTTCATATCAAGGCGACGTTACCCCTACACCACTACATGGACCATAATTGTGGTCGGGATGGTGCCGGCGTGTGAAATCTTATTGTTTTGCAGAGGTCCCCCGCACCCCTCATGCAGGGGGCAGTGCTCCCTGCACCCTCCTCCTTAGGATTCTCAACTCTGAGATGGAGCTGAGTCAGAGATGGGGTGCTGGACCTTGGGGAAGGGTGCCGGGGTCCCAGGCAGACTTTACAGTGACATGGCGATGTTGTCTGTATCGACCATATCACTGTAAAGTTGTCGCTGTAGTGACGGTATACCTTCCAATCACACTTGGTGATACTTGTAAGAAATAGCTTCCTTCTCAGTTTTGTTTTAGACTGTTCACCCCCACCCCCCATGCCTGCTACTATACGTGTGAAACTGGGAGTCCATCCCTGTGTCATGCTTAAATGTTTTTGTGTTTTAATATAAAGCCTGCAGTAGGAGTCCATTCCTCCTGCCAAAAATGTATCCCCTGAGTGCAACAGTGGGAGCCCACCAAGTGTCACAAAACTGCATTCTCTTGCCACTAAGTGTGACACTGAGAGCCACCCTGGTGTCATAAAATGACACTGCCCAGCCTACTGAGTGTAACACTGAGCACAAACCCACATGAAGCAAAATACCTCCCCTGCTCCTATTCCAACACTAAAAGCCCACCTTGGTATCAGTCTATTTCTCAAAAGAAAGCATCCTGTGGCACACACTTTCGGCCACTCAGCACCTCCCCCCCTGAGAATATGGTGAGATCAGGTTCCCATCTCTGCTGCTTCCAAAGAACTCCCCTCAACAGATGGCTTCTGGCAGCAACCCTTCTCACGCCTCCATGGCCAGCCACCATCTCAGCTCAGTATCACAGCTGTGATATCGAAAATACAGGCTCGCTGCTTGTATTTCCTAAATCATCCACAGTAACCATTTCTTGCAGGTGATTTAGTATATACAGGCAGTGAGCTTGTACTTTCCCTATTTCAGCTGTGATACTGAGTTCAGACAGTGGCTGGCTAAGGAGGTGAGAGGAGGTTAGTGTAGTCACTCTCTGATTAGGGTGCCTAGTGGACACCAGGGCTAGACTGGATTGGGTCAGGAGAGGGAGGGGTGACACTGGATGCCAGAGGCAAATGGGATAATATCTGAGTGAGGTAGGTGATATCAGTGGATGTCAGGGACAATTTCAGATTAAGGTTTGGTGATGAGGGTGTCACTGGACACCATGAAAAGATTAGACTGGGGCTGGGTGAGGGATGGAGTATCTCTGAACACTAGGAAATGATTGGATTGTGGCTGGGTGAGAGAGGGTGTGCCATTGTATGGCAGGAACCACAAGCTAGGGGGTGACATTGGACACCAGGAAAAGACTGGATTAGTGCTGAGTAAGGGAGGGTATGCCACTATACGTCAGGAACCACAAAGGACGGGGGTGGCATTGGACACTGGTGATCACTTGGATTGAGTCAGGGTGAAGGAGGGGTTGCCACTGGATGCCACAGATGACTTAGATTGGTGTTCAGTGAGGAAAAGGATGGCATTGAATGCCAGGGATTAGTTTGATTGGGGCAGGAGTACAAGCAGATGCCAGACACTAATAGGACTGGATCAGGGTGATGGAGGGGAGGTGTCACTGGATTCCAGGTACTGCTTGAACTGGGACAGGGGGCTGGAATGGGGTGGCACTGGGTGTATGGACTTGACACAGGGTGTGTTGGGTAAGGAGGTGCCACCGGACAGTAAAGATTGTTTGGCATGTGCTTGGAAGAGGGAACGAGCTGCCACTGGACACTCACTACTGCTTGTCATAGGGCAGACAAGGGTGGAACTTGCTTAAGTAAACTGTCAGCACTGCCTTCAAATTAATTCCAGCAAAATCCAAGATAGGGGTACACTCAGAAGACAGATATAGTACACAAACAGACATTTATTTAACACATATCCAGACCTGCATAGCCACCAGTCAAAACCTGGTGCCTATGTTGATTTAAATATATGTTAAAAAATATCTATTTTGGTACTAGATCTGATTCCTGAGTGTGTACATTCATTGGATTCTGCTGTCAGTGCAGAGTGCCACTGCATGCCAGGGACTGCTTGGAATGGTGGCAAGGTGAGGGATTGCTACAGGATGCCAGAGACTTCTTGGCAGTTGCAGGGTGAATGAAGGGGTGCCAGTGGACACCAGTGACTACCTGGTAGAAAACAGTATTGAAATTTGTTAATACAAATTAGTGTGCATCTCTCATCACAGAATCATAGAAATCTGATGGCAGAAAAAGACCCCACTGGCCCATCAAGGCTGCCCTATCCCCCCCTTACTCATCGCTTATACCATGGGTCCTTTCCTTCCCCCCACTTCCCAACCCCTTGTGTCTGTCCCATGTCCTCTTGAATCCTTCAAGCATTTCAGCCTCCACCACTTCCTCTGGTAGTTTATTCCAGGCCTCCACCACACTCTCCATGAAGAAACACCCCCTCACATTTCCCTTGTATCTTTCTCCTTGTAATCTTAGACTATGCCCTCTAGTTTTTGGCCCTGCTTCCTTTTAAATATGCCCCCCTTCACCTTGTTGATCCCCTTCATGTATTTAAAAGTTTCAATCATGTTCCCCCCCTTCTAGTCTCCAATGGGTACAGATCCAATTCCCTACACGTTTACTTACATGGCTTCCCCTGCATGCCGTGCACCATCTTCTCTGTACACTCTCTATCCCATCTATGTCCTTACATAGGTGTAGCCTCCAGAACAGGACCCCATACTCTAGGTGCTGCCTCACCATGGCTTTATAAAGAGGAATGAGTACCTCCCTCCTTCTGCTAGTTATGCCTCTCTCGATGCACACCAACATTCCATTTGCCTTCCCCACCGCTTTGCTGCACTGGTTACTCACCTTCAGGTTGCTTGATATTATAATGACTAGATCCCGCTCCTGCTTAGTTGTCTTAATTTCCTCCCCACCCCCCAGAGTGTAAGTGCCTTGCAGGTTTTTCCACCCCATGTGCATCACAGCACACTTTTTGGCATTGAATTTCAGCTGCCAAGTTTCTGACCACCCTTCCAGAATCTTCAGATCCTGCCTCATGGCCTCCACTCCCCTGGGGTGTCCACCCTATTGCAGATCTTTGTTTCATCTGCAAATAGGCACACCCTCCCCTTCAGCCCATCTGCTATATCACTGATATAGATATTAAAAAGGACAGGTCCCAGTACCAACCCCTGGGGCACCCCACTCATCACCCCCTCCACCCCAGTGTGTACTCCATTTACCACCACTCTCTGGCTTCTGCCTGTCAACAACAATTCCACCCACCTAGTTATTTTTCTTCCCACCCCTAAGCTTTCCAGCTTATTGATTAGCCTTCTGTGAGGGATGGTGTCGAATGCTTTACTGAAGTCCAGATAGGCTACGTCCACCGCCCCTCCCTGATCCACCACCTGCGTCACCCAATGGAAGAATTCTTATCAGGTGCATCTGACATGATCTCCCATTCATGAAGCCATGCTGCATATTGTCCTGCAGGTCACTGCCACCAGACAGTCTACCACCCTTTCTTTTATTAGTACCTCCATCACCTTGCCCACCACTGAGGTGAGGCTGACCAGGCAATAGTTCCCTGACACCTCCTTACTGCCCCCCTTGTGCAGTGGCACCACATCCACCCTCCTCCAGTCACTTGGTTCACACCCTTTATCCAGGGAAAAGTTAAACAGCCTCATCAGTGTAGCTGCCAGTTCCTCCCTCAGTTTTCAGAGTACCCTTGAGTGCAAGCCATCCGGCCCCATGGCCTCATCCACTTTCAACCTGCCTAGTTCCTCCCTTACCCTGTGTTCGCTGAATAGGTTAGGATCCACCTTTTTGTCTTCCCTACCCCTTCCTCTCAGCTCTCATTCCCTGCCCCCCCATGAATACTGAGCAGAAGTAGTTATTTAGCACCTCCACTTTCTCAAAGTCCACCTCCAGTTGTAGTCCCCCTCCCCACTCAACCAAACTATCCCTTGCCTCACCTTCCTCCTTTCCCCTACATACCTAAAAATGTTTTATCCCCCTTTTTGGTCTGTCTATCAATTTTCTCCTCAGTGTCAGCTTTGGCCCTCTTTATCTTCTGCCCTGCTACCTTCAGCTTCTCCCTGTAAGCCTCACTATCTTCCTTCCTCTGCGTCTTCTTGTATTTTCTGAATGCTTTTTTTCCATTCCTTGATTACTCCTGCCACCTCCCTTGTAAACTAAAGTAGTCTCCTTCTTTTTTATTCTTTCTCATCTTTTTTATACAAATTTAAACGGCTTTCAATATCTCCTCTTTATAGTTTCCCGTAACTCCTCCACGTCTCCTTTATTCCCCTTCCCCTCCATTTCTTCACTGAATAGCCTCCTCATTCTAGTAAAGTCAGTCTTCCTGAAGTCCATAACCCTCATACTGGTCCGATTTGACTCCCTCCCCATTTTCACGCTGAATCTTACAGTTCTGTGATCACTTGTACCTAGGCCATCTCCCAACACCACCTCTTCCACACTTTCCCTGTTAGAGAGGACCACGTCTAGTATGTTATCATCTCTAGTGGGCTCCTTAATCAGCTGTTACATGAATACACCTTGTAGTGCCTCTAGTATCCCCCTGCTCCTAGCTGATACTGCTGTCGGGATCTCCCAGTCCACATCAGAGAGGTTTACGTTCCCCAGAGCAGAACCTTCTCCTTAAGAGCCATCAGTGAAACCGACTGCATCAGCTGCCTATCTCCTTCCTCCCTCAACATAGAAGGTCTGTAAAACACCCCCAGCCTCAATGATTCTCCAATCTGTTTATCCAGTGTGATCCACATGACCTCTGTCTCCCCTACCTCCTCCAGCCCTTCCATTGCCCTTATGTCGTCCTTGATGTACAATGCCACCCCACCTTTTTTTCAGTCCTGTCTCTACTAAATAGCCTGTAGCCTGGGATAACAGTCTCCTGTTGATGATGCTCTGTCCACCAGGTCTCATTTACCACCACTATGTCCAGACCCTCATCCACATGATGGCCTCCAAGTCTATCATTTTGTTCCCCAAACCCCTGGCATTTCCTGCTAATCCTTTCCATTATGTCCACCCACCACACACACACACACACACACACTCTCTACCCTTCCCGTGGTCATGCTTCTTTCTAGCACTCTAACTTCATCCTGGGAAATTTAGAAATTTTGAAAGCTCAGACAGGGTGCCAAGATCTCGGGAGCCTGAACATTTTGTGCCAATCAGTTCACCAGGGGCAAAATTACAGAGGGGTAAAAAAATGACATAAATTAAGGTTTGTTTTTTTTTCTCACATGTAACAAAAAAATAGAAGGTTTTGAAATCTGAAATTTGTAGGTTTGATAGAGTTTTCCCAAGGTGTGTGCTTTTGTGCTTCCTGTGTCTTAAAAATGTGTTGTTTTTGACATATTTGATAAAATCAGTTCAGCTTCTAAGCATGCACATTGAGAAAAATACATGTTCTAGGGATAACTTAACTTTTGTGAATACGTCTTTATATGCATTTGCATCAAAAACCACATGTCCGTATTACAAAAGTCATGCATTGATGTGACTTAGTGATGTGAACACAGGAAAAATGGTCAAACCACTGTTCATCAAAAAATACTAAATATGTAAAATTGTTGTCCCTGATAGCATGTGCTTGCCTTTAAAAGTTTTAACGTGTGTGTGCTTTTGAGTCCTTTTTATAGATTTGTTAGTTTATTTATCAAAATCGGAAAGTGTCGAAATTCATATAATATGAACACATAACTATCAAAGCCATGTGTTCATATGTTGAAACTGTGTATTTGTATCATAAAATTTATGCATTCATATGACTTAGGGATACGAATGCAGGAAAAATGGTAAAACCATTGCTCCTTGAAAAAATACTAAATATGTAACATTTTTGCCCGATAGCATGTGTTTGCCTTTAAAAGTTTTAAGTAGTGTGCTTTTGAGTCCTTTTTACAGATTTGTTTGTTTTATTTAGAGAAAGTAGAGACTGATGAAATTCAAGTAATACAAACTCAACTATTAAAGCCATATATCTGTATCATAAAAGTTAAGCATTCATACTTAGCAATGTGAATGCAGGAAAAATGATCAAACCATTACTCCTTGAAAAAATATGAAATATGTAAAATTGTTGTCTCTAATAGTATGTTTTTGCCTTTGAAATGTTTTAAGTGTGTGGTTTTTGAGTCCTGTTTATAGATGTGTTAGTTTTATTTAGAGAAATGAGAAATTCTTGAAATTCAAGTATTATGAATGCATAACTATTAAGGCCATGTGTCCTTATATTGAAACCATGGGCATCATTTTCAAAAGAGAATTTTTGATGCAAGGTGCCTACACCAAAAGGTATGATGCAACTGGCACCTAGCATCAAACTTTGTAGCAGTCCTGATTTTCTAATGCAGGCTGCATCGAAATTGAGATGCTGTGCACCAAAGCCACCCTCTGCCACCCAAAGTGCCTGTGCACCAGGTCGCAAGGGGGCTTGCACCATGGCGGAGCTGCACCATCCCCTTTTTTAAAAGTCTAGAAGCCCCACCGTGGATGCATCAGGGGGCTCTGGTTAGACTAGTCAGGAGGTGGTCTAAGGGCCATGTGCTGGACAATGTGGCAATTGGGGGGAGACCTGCCAGGAGAGGGTCAAGGGCAGAAGGCACATTGGGGGGTGCCCTAAGGGGCATCATGGAAATGGTGGCTATGTCAAGGTGGTGAGTTGGCATCTGGTGGGGGTGCCATGTACAAGGGCAGATGGACAATTGACTCAGATAGAGGGGAGTTGGCAGGGCTGGACTGTGGCCTCACTCCAGGAGGCACAGCCCTAGAACGTATCCCATAGGTGCCAAAATCCCCAACCCTGTAGGTGGGAAGCAGTGACTGCAGGTTGAGGGCTGCCAGTGGGGGAAGGGAATGTTCTCCAGGCACTGCAAAAGTCCCAAGGTACCCAGCCCCCCCCCACACTCTGGCAGGCTGCCTCCCCCCAACAGGGTTGGGGATTTTGGCACCTAAGGGACAGGTGCCTGGGCTGTGCCCACTTGGGACCAGGTCACGCTCTGTCCCTGACAACCCCCCCTCTACCCAGACAAATCGGCCATCTCCCCTTGCACATGGCACCCCCACCAGGTGCCAACTCACCACCCTGACATAACTGCCATTTCCCTGACACCCCCTAGGGCAGCTCCCATGCTCCTTCTACCCCCAGTCTCCATCTTCCAGCCATATTCACCCCCCTATCTTCGCAGCTCCTTGAGTGTTGCACTTGGTGGGGGGGTTGATGGATCCTTTCATCAAACTCCACAGATGCACCACTTCTTTGGTGCAACCCTGCGGATGCAGCAAATGTCGGTCTTGGGCGCAGGGACCTTCTTTTTTTTTTAAATATGGCACAGGGACTCTGATGCTCCACAAGATTGCTGTAGCACTAGATCTCTGCAACTTGCAGTGATCTAAGGGCTCTTAGAAAATTGAGCCCCATGTGTTCACATCATAAAAGTTGTGCATTTGTATAACTTACCAATGCAAATGCAGGAAAAATGGTCAGACAATTGCTCCTTGAAATAATACTAAATATGTAAAATTGTTGTCTCTGATAGCATGTATTTGCCTTTAAACATTTTAAGTAGTGTGCTTTTTAATCCTTTTTACAGATTTGTTAGTTTTATTTAGAGAAATGGTAAATTGATGATATTTAAGTAATATGAACACATAACTATTAAAGCCACGAGTTCTTATTTTGAAAACATGTGTTGGTATGAATTTTTTTGTGTGTTCTTATTTTCATACAAACATAGAAAAATATGTTTAAGTGGTTGATACCTGTTTTTTAAGATCATTATTTTTAATCCTCATATTCACTCTCACACCATAGGTGAGGAGAGGTGGCGGATGGGCCTTAGCACATTCCCAAGGCTGATCCCCCCTCATTTTAGCAATGGTGAACACAATCATGACCAGTAAAGTGATGTGATGGGTGATGTTGGGGTTGCAGCCCATCCCAATCTCCTATGACCCTCCCCCCTCCACATTACAGCAACAGTGAATGAGCAGATGATCACTGAGGAGATGTGGTGGTCCAAGGCCTATTCTTGTGTCCCTTCCCCCCATTATAGCAACAGTCAATGTACAAACAGACACTACCGTGACCCTTCTCCATCCACATTACAGAAACAGTAAATGAACAGATGACCACTGAAGAGATGTGTTGTGTTGTGGGGATGGATTGAGGTGCAGCATCAGCCCATCCCATTTTTGAATATCCTCCGCACCCCCACCCCCCGCCCTGCAGCAACAGTCCATGTACAGACAATCACTAAAGTAATGTGAGGAGTGGGGTGGTTGGGAGGGATGGGCTGAGGTGTATCCTCAGCCCATCCCATTCTTGCATTTCTTTTTCATCCAGCACCACCCAGCTGCAGCAACAGTGAGTGGACTGACAACCATTAAGGTGATGTAAGGGGTGGAATGGGCCGAGGCACAGCCTCCACCCATCCCATGCTTGAGGCGCTTCCCTCATTGCAGCAACAGTAAATGGACAGATGACTACTGAGGAGACGACATGGCTGGGAGGTTGAATGTGTCTGATTTTGTAAATTGGGTGGGCTATAGGGTAGTATGACTTATAATGTTTTTTCTATTTTGTTAGTTGGTTGTTGAAGTACAGCCAGAAATAGCTCGACTATTCTGTTTATTTTATTTCATGCAGGTCCCAAAGGAACCAGAGTGCATGAGTATATGATTCCACTATCACAAAAAGAAGGGAAATGCATTGCAAAAAGTTATATTTATGTAGACATTAGGGTTGAAGAACACAATGCGCATATAGTAGGGAAATGCAAAAATATTAGGGTTTTGGGTCTCAGGAGTCTTGCAAATCAGTGGTGGGGTGCTCCTTGGGGTTGTCAACCCTAATGATCACCCCTACCCTGAGCAAGCAAGGTCAGACATGATCTCTTTTTTTTCACGCATGGCCCTGTGTGAAGAAAGCAAAGGCTGACTTTTATTGGCAGCAAACCAGTCCAATTAATAAGGGCTCCATCCACCAGAAAAGTAAAATAGCTCCTTGTTTATCAGTTCCTTATAGATTCAGGAGCCAGATACAACCAACAAGTTAGTGCCATGTAGTGCTACACTTTCTTCTCAGGCCCAACCAGTTTCACGCATGCACGCTTCCTCAGGGTTGGTTGTATCTGGCTCCTAAATCTATAAGGAACTGATAATAAACAAGGATCTATTTTACTTTTCTTGATTGATGGTGCCCTTATTTCTTGGACTGCTTTGGATTTCTTTATATCAGTGGCATGTTAGTATCCGGAGCCTGCCTTCCTGTGTGTGATTTTTATTGCCAACATGTTGTGAGCCATACTTCTCTAACACCAAAGAGTGTATCACTATGAGGCACTGGCTTGGAGCTGTACCTTGTGCTTCAGACAGAAGGCTGCAGTCTGGGGGCAGGAGGGGTGTGCATTGGGGTTGACAACTCCAAGGAACATCTTACCTCTGATTCACCAAGACTCTGAAGACTCAAAACCATAATGTTTCATAATTTCCTACTTTGTGCACTTTGCATTGTTCAACCTTAATGTCTGCATTAAAGTAGGTTTTTGCAAAGAATATATATCATTGTGGTGTGGTAGCACCCCTATAGTTAGAGTTGAGTAGAGTGTCTAATGTCAAACCTCTAACTTTGCCTCTTGATTTGGCAAGTTTTGTGATGATCTAATGTCTGGATTCCAAAATCCAGGCAGTGCATATAGTGGAAAAATCAGGTGGGTTGGCCATTTCTGTGCTGTCACCTATAGCCCAGATGATATGGAATTTTCAGGGTAGAAGGAGCTTGCCCTAGAAAGAGCCTTTTTTTGGTGAAAAAATATTAACAGGTTCCCAAGTTATAAAGATTTGAAATTTTTGTTCTGAGCATGCTCAATGGGGTATTTCATTTATATGTCCAATGCGAAAGAAGAATTTCTGGCTTACAAAAGAAGATTCTTCTTTCATGAGCCAAAATTCTTCTTTCATGAGAAAAAATCTTCTTTCATATGAATGCTGTATTGTTTTTAATTTAAAAAAATGTATGCTGCATTCTGGAGTTTTTTTTTTTTTTTTAAAAGTCCCAGAAGTATGGTATTGGTACATCCCTCAGAACATTGGTGGAAGACTTAACAAGGGCTTAGTGAGAGCTCATACAAAAGAAATATGTTTCTTTTGTGAGCTCAGCAGTGTGAGATCAGCAGCAGGACTTTCTTGGTTTTGTAAACACAACTGGAGTGCTGCTTCCAGCTTGAGTGAGAGCAGTGAGCCAGTGATCACGGGATCATACAAAAAAACTATAGTTCTTTCTTGAGATCAAATGAAAGAACTATGGTTCTTTCATGAGAGCAACAGTGGGACTTTCTTGTATGTTGTAACCGCAGTTGGAGTGCTGCTGCTGGCCTCAGTAAGAGCACTGAGCTGGCAATTGCCAGATATCTCTCTGTCTCTCTCTCTGTCTGCCTGTCTCTCTCTTTCTTTCTTAATTATTTATCTACCTATGTATTTATCTGTTTATCTCTCTGTCTATCTGTCTGTCTGTCTGTCTGTCTATCTATCTATCTATCTATCTATCTATCTATCTATCTATCTATCACTTTAATATATAAATAATCAGCAGACAGGGGTGCCTACCTCTGGTACTGCTTCTCTTGCTATCGTTCCTTCCAGGTCACCCACCCAGCTTCCTCAATATATGTTTGGCAGCACCAGGGTGCCCAACCCCGGTGCTACTGAAGATCATCCCATCACCAGGGTGCCCAATCCCCAGTGTTGGCTTGGTCCCCATGAAATAAAGAAAACCATCCTTCATTGATCTTTTTTTTCTAAGCGTGTAAAGAAAATGATCAATTGAATCTTGGACCTCCCAGACCCCCACCCACCCACCCTAACCCCCCACTCAGCACCCACCACTGCACGCACACACAACCCAAACACACCTCACTCACCTGAACATGTCCCACATGTAGATCCACTCTCTGATTGAAGACACATCTTGGTACTGGAATAGGCAACTGCATTATGAGAAAATAAGGTAAATCCAGTGTAATGTATTTCATGGGGGTTGAACTTCTACTCATAACTTTATCATTTTTTAATATTTTACCAATAATTTTTTAACATGGTCTTTTTGAGGCCCCATCTCGTGAACAAGGACAGTGAACTTTTTCAAATGTGTCCCAAAAAAGGTGATTTCACATTCGCTGCTTGAAATTGCCTTTTGGGGCAGATTTCAAATATTTTACCACCCTTGTTCATGAGGTGGGGTCCCAAAAAGGACATTTTGACAATCTGGTTTAAAATTACAGTGCAATGACCAAGTTATGAGTGAAGATTGAAATATTTCAACATTCGCTCATAACTTCGTTAATTTTCAATTTTTTTTATCAAATTTTCAGAATGGCCTTTTTCTGATGCCACATCTTGAGCAAAGCAGGAAAAAAATGTTTCTAATCCATCATGAAAGATAATTTCATAGTCACCATGTGAAATCACATTTTAGGCAGGATTTGAACATTTTCACCTACCAGGTTCATGAGGTGGGGTTATAAGAAGGCTATATTGAACATTTGGTGTGAAGATGTGATAAAATGACCAAGTTATGACTGAACATTAAAATATTTTAATGTGCACTCATAACTTCACTTATTTTCAATATTTTGACTCCAAACTTTCAACATAGCCATTTTTCACGCCACTTGATAAATCTGATAAGTGTTATTTTTTAAATTCTGGATGAGATGTTTTTGCACTTGTGGTGCCAAATGACAAAACAGTACTGAAAATCAAGAATGCATGGGATAGGCATAAGGGAACCTTAGTGGTATGGAAAGGGAGTTAAAGTCGGAGATTAAGTAGAGTATGTGGTGTTGCAGTAGGTAGATGAAATGGGCAGACTAGCTGGGCCAAACGGTCCTTATCTGCCATCAAATTCAATTTCTATGACATTTCAGCAAATAGACTATAAATGCCACATGTCATTTATAAGGGGAAGTCATAAAACGACTACTATATATTGGAAATTTGGGTTCAAAATAAAAAATAATAAGAAACATTGTGTGTAGTGCCAGCCTTTACCCCAGCAGGTAGTGCTTTGTGATCATGTGTGAGTGAGCCAAGTTCAGGGGTGAGCTCAGTGAGCCAGCTGAATTGGGTGAGGCTGGGGGGATGGCTCTGTTATGCGACACCACACCCCAGCCAGGGAAGGAAAGGTGCAGGGTTGCCTACATGGCTCAGATTCCATATAATGAAGAGAACTCTTCTCTTGGCATAGGCCATGCACCTCTGCATTTGTGGGTTGCAGAGGGCCTTGTGCATTGGCTGAGAGAGGGACTGGTTGCCCTATTTGTCTGTATCTGTGACCACATGGAAGCACTAAGCCAAGAGGGCACTGTGCTTCTGCAGCCCACCAGACAGCCCCATGAATTCTTGCATCTGTCACTGCACTTCTATAGATGGATGGAGTCTTCCCTTGGTGCAGGACCCAGAGGGCTCTACACATCTGCATCTCTTCACACAGGTTCCAAAGAGACCTGCGTGAATGAGGATATGATTCCACTATCTCAAAGAGAAAGGGAATTCTTTGCAAAAAAAACTGTGCTTATGCACCAATTAGGGTTCAACTCAATGCCACAAAAGTAGGGAAAATGTTGTGTTATGGTTTTCAGCCCTAACCCCTCCCCCCCCCAAAAAAAGCAGCAAAAGGACAACACCACACCACACATGCAATAACAGACAGTCATCATCTGGTAAGACAAACAGCATACAACTGTTTTCAGATAACACAAATGCAGTAGCACTGATGTGCTACCTTCATGGATTTGTATATGTGGCTGCATAATCACAGGCCCCGCTTATGCAGCCACACATGTGTGTGTGTGTGTGTGTGTGTGTGTGTGTGTGTGTGTGTGTCTGCAGAAGGCCCCATGGGGCCTGTGCCTCTGCAGCCAGAGGTACAGCAGTGCCAGCCAGTATGCAATGCAGTAATGTTGCAGTAAGTGAAGCCCGCCAGGATGAAGCACAGTGTCACACATTTCCTGCATGACAAAAGGGATTAACTCCCATTGAAATTGCATTGTTTGCTGCAATAATTCTACTGCAGAATTCTGCAGAGTTGGGCTTCATCCTGGTGGGCTTCACTGTATATTACAAAAATGCTGCAGTATGTTGCAGGGAACAGTGTAATTCAATGGCAATTAAGCCTTTCTTTCACTGCAGCATTTTGTGACATGCCGTTTGTTGCAAGTTACTGCACTGCATTGTGGCTGGCTCCACTATAATCATGCACGCTGTACTAGGTGCCTCGCTAGATAGCATGATCCATTAGTGCATGCTTTTCTATATGCATCTGCATAACTGAAAATCTGCTACCCCCTTGAATAATTTCTAGATCCACTGCTAAAACCCACATTGTTACATGATACCCATGTTATGACAGTACTTTCCTCTGCCTAACTAGAGGCCCCATAGGGGCCTGCCATTCTGAAGTCAGAAGTCATTGTGTAATATGTACGACTTACATCTATATCTGAAGAGGCGCAGGTGCCTCAATTGCCTGTGCTTCTACAGACAGAAATAGTGTTGCAATTTTGGTATCATGTATTTTATAGTGCCTGCACTTCTGAAGCCAGAGGTCAGTGTGTATGTCTTACATCTATGGCTCCAGAAGCACAAGTCAATTGAGTGTGTGTATATCTTAAAGTGTGCATGGGTAACTAAGGCTACAGAAGTGCTGGCCCCATAGGGGCATGTGCTTCTACAGACAGAAGAACTCTTGGAATTTTGTTATTGTGGATTTGTATTTGTTGCTGCAGGGGTATTTGTTTCTGCACACAGAAGCAGTGTTGTGATTTGAGTATCCAAGATTTGTATCTACAGTGACAAGTGAATGTGTGTGTCTTGCAGTGTGCATGCCACAGATACAAATCCACAAAGGCAGCACATCAGTGCTACTGCATTTGTGTCATCTAAAAACAGTTGTGTGTTATTTGTCTTACCTGATGATGGCTGTCTGTCCATGCTTGTGTGGTGTTGCCCTTTTGCTGCTTTGTGTGGTGGGAAATTAGGGTAGGAAACCCTAACACCACATTTCCCTACTTTTGTGGCATTGAGTTGAACCCTAACTGGTGAATTAATGTAGTTGTTTTTGTAAAGAAGATACATATATATATATATATATATATATATGGAATAACACCCACTATGGTGTCCAGTCATGTTCTGATATATGGACACCTCAGATGCATTATGAGATATGAGGTGTATGCTAAGTGCCTTCAACCACCTAAGAAGTCTGCATATCAGCACACCTGGATACCTTGCCATGTGTTATTCCATTTATAGAATATATTCCACTATAATGAAGTCCTTGGGGCCACCTTAGACTCCACTGCACCCTACTGCATTTGTCCCTTGATGTCCCATCATAGCTCACTGTGGTAATGTGATGAGTTGTGTCAGTTGAAAACTAAGAAATGGAGGTTGGAGCATTCTTGGAGACGGTTCCAGTCCGTAGTGGACAGGTTCTCATTTAGGACTCATTATGCTGAGTATCAATGGGCACTTGACCTAAAAAAATACAGAGGTCCTGTCAGGGTTGATTGCTTCAGGGAAGAATCATCCAGCTCAGCTTTTTCATACCATTGACAGGTTACTAAATCCTTTCTGTCTTTGGTCAGTTAGAGCCTTTTCCACAGAAAAGTGTGAGGAGTTTGGATATTTTTTCTCTGACAAGGTGTCAGCTTTTAGATCAGGTACTTCTTCGAGTGGCCTGTCATGGACCAGTAGTGCTCGCTCCTTTGGTGATGTAAGTCTGCCTGTCTGGGATGAATTTCAGTCTGTTTCTGAGGTTGAGGGGCTCCAGGTAGTCTCTAGTTTGCACCCCACCAGCTATATGCTGGACCCAGGACGAACATGGCTTATTCTCAGCTGCGGTGAGTTCCTTGGCCCAATGTTTGCTGAGATTGTAAGTGTCTCTTTTAGGGAGGGTATTTTTCCATCTGCCTTGAAAAAGGCTGTGATTAGACCCCTCCTAAAAAAGCCTTCCTTGGACCCAGATGTTGTGGTGAACTACAGATCTGTCAGCTTCCCTTTCTAGGTACGTTTATTGAGAAGGTGGTGGTGGAGCAACTTGCCGACTGCCTGGAAACTTTCCATCTATGAACCCTTTCAGCTGGGTGTTCGGCCCCATCACAGCACTGAGACTGCTCTCATCAGGGTGACTCATGAGCTCCTCCTAGTGAGGGACCAAGAACTTTATTCTATCTTGGTTCTCTTAGATCTCTCATCAGCATTTGATAGGGTGCTTTTGGATCACCTGAAGAACTATGTGGGTCTCACTGGCACAGTTCTCCAATGGTTTGAGTTCTTTTGTACAGTTAATCTTTTTTTATAGAGTATCAGAAACAGAAAAATGCATTTAAACATGTGGTACATTAAATGTTACATTAATTTGTATCACTGGCACACTAACTTTATGACAAGCAGTAGTCATATTGGTTTACATATGCAGCATCGAGATGGTGCAGGCATCAACAGATAGGTTAGATTATAATGGTTTGAGTTCTACATAATCAGGAGAATTCAGCAGGTAGCCCTGGGTAATTTTACCTCTGGGGCCTCTGCACTATCCTGTGGAGTCTCTCAAGGCTTGATTATCACCCTTGTGTTGTCTACTGTATACGTGCTGCCTTTGGGGGAGATCATTAGACAGTACAGTGTTGAGTTTCACTACTATGTGGGTGATACTCAGCTGTACTTGTCTTGTTCTCCTAACCCAGATCATGCAGCTTCAGTGTTGGGATGATGTATTGCTGAAATAAACAACTGGATGACCTCTATCTGGTTATGTCTCAGTCCAGGAAAGACAGAGGCCATGGTGATCAATCTGAGATGCTGAGACCAGCTGCAACAGGAGATTTGACTATTCCTTCAGTGGGTGGTCAATCTCTCATGGCTGCTGATGCAGTAAAGGACCAGGGGATCATTTTGGACTACAGACTGATGCAAGAACAACAGGTGTCAGCTGTGGTCTGATCTGGCTTTTACCATCTCCAAAACATCACGAGGATTAAACTGTATCTAGGTCACGCAGACCCGGTGACAACTGTCCATGCTGTCATCCTCTCCAGGTTGGGCTATTGGAACACTCTTTACTTAGGGTTATTTGGAGGTTTGATGCAATGTTTGTAGCTGGTCCAGAATGCTGCAGCCCAGCTGATAATGGGTTTCACACAGAGTGATTATACAATGCCGGTCTTTTGGGCACTGCACTGGCTGCCTTTGCAGTAGCACATCACCTTCAAGATATCCTTGTTAACTTACAAGGCCCTATGCAGTTTGGGACCAGACTACTTGAAAGATCTCCTTGTTCAGTACCACCTAGTTCACCCTCTCTGCTCCATCAATGTGGACCTGCTTGCTGTCCCTTCTTACTGCTTAAGACTTTCAGGGGACAGAACTTTTGAAGTGGCAGCTCCAATATTTTGGAATTCACTGCCTAATTATATTCATACGGCTAGTGCAGTGGAGGCCTATAGAGCATCTCTTAAGGCCTTTTTATTTGAATAATCATTCCCTAGTTAATTCATTTTAAGATCTGTGTGATATTGGTTTTATTAATTTGATCTTATGTTAAAATGCTGAGTTTCAGTATAGTCTGATTTGCAGTTTTCTGACTTGATTTATATACAGCACCCAGAGCCTTTGGGATTGGGCACTTTGTAAATAAAGATTGCCTTGCCTATAAAATAGGTCCAAAATTGATGTGAATTGTGAACATTCATGTACTTCAATAGGCAACTTACCATTTGTTTGTTTTTTTGCCATCTATGGTATATTTTCACCTGTATGTAACTATTCCTGCAGGACTATGTAAACCTGTTGACTGCTACAGTCATCACTGGGATCCCCATTAAAATAAGATGCTGCATCTCGTGGGGTTATCCTGGGTGATCCCAGTTGGAGTAATTTCAGATAAATAGATAACAAAAAAAAATCTACTTTGTCCTTAACTGTCTGCACGTGCTCTGATAACTGGGCACTCAGGTGATGCTGTCAGAAAATCAGATTGCTAGGATTGTTTATACAATAGGTATGAACTGATATGGTATCAGATAAAAGACTACATTGCCAACTATAGGTAGAGAAAAGGCACTGTTACATTGCAACCTGATCTACGATGTGACAAATGTAGTTACGGTGGAATACACGGCATTTATCTTCACTGTAGCTACATTTATCTACATAGTAGCTATGTCACAGAAAGCAGTAAATCTCAAAGCACCTGAACCTCCCCCCACCCAAACCAAATGCAACACACCTGCACAAAATAGCACAGAAAGCACATTTCAACACATAGCTACTCCTAGAATGTGAAAGCAAAATCCAGGCAAACAGATAAGAGACCAACAGCAGAAAGAGAAGCAAGAAGAAGAAACAAAATGCAGAACCTTAAACTACCATGGAGAAAAACATTTCAACTAATGGAAACCTCTAAAAAAATAAGACACACAGGGAAAAAATATATTAAACACACCAAAATCACACCACAAAAAACAACACAACACATTTCAATGCCATATCCTTCACCCCATTGTATAAACTGAATATGTATTGGGCTATCAGTAGAATACACTATTCATGTGCACTAATGCACACTGACCTCAGCATCACTCGTGGCTCCACTATGCTCCACCACTCATGACGGAGGTCAGTGTGCGCTCATGCAGACAAATAGTGTATTCCACAACAGCCCAACACATATCTCCTATATCACCTATTATACAAATATATACAGTATAATACATGGATGGGAACTTTTCCTTATTGAAAAGGCCATTATTTATTTCCCTGTATACCTGCGACTAATCTATCAGTTAAAGCTATATACCAGCACTAATCAATCAATTACATATATATACCTGCACTAATTAAAGCTGTATACCTACAGTAATCAAACAATTAAAAGTATATACTTGCACTAATAAAAAATATACACCTGCACTCCACTAAACCCTATGAGGCACCACTAATAACTCAATTAACACAGCATTAGGAAGCTAGCTAAACCAATTAACAAGCTGCAAAAGAACCTGGAAAAAAAAGGCACTGACTCAAAACCCTCCCAAACCCAGAAATCCCCTAAACTCCTAGCTGCACTCACTATACATCTTTCCCCTCTTTGCCTCAAGAGACATTACAATAACCATCCTAATGTACTATATTCAACAAACAATGGTTAAGGGTGGTACACTCAGAAGGATACCCATCTCAGGGGCTAATTAGGGCAATAAAGCCACTTGCTCTTCGGGCTCGTGGCTTTATAGCCCTATTTAGCCCCCTCAATGGGTATACATCCTTGTATACCACCCTTACCCACTATTTATTCCATTTATATAATAGGCAACTATGGTATACAAGGAGGTAGTTAGCCATGAGCCCAAAGAACAAGTGGCAGTAATTACCTCATGAGTTCCCCTCGATGGTTAATTTCCCAAGTATACTACAGTTGCTTATTGTTTATTTTATATAATGCATTTGGACAGTTATTTTTAGTTTTAATCAAAAATGTGAACAGTATACAGGGAAATAACTGTTAAACATGTCTATGGGAAAATGTCACATCCATGTAAGATATCCATTAAACTATAGCTATCTATCTATCTATCTATCTATCTATCTATCTAGCTAGCTAGCTAGCTAGCTAGCTATCTGTCTATCTATCTATCTATCTATCTATCTAGCTATCTATCTATTCATCTATCATAAGCATGGAGATCAATAGAAAGAAAAATTCTGAATCTAAAACCAGCCTTCTCACTACCTATGCTCTTCAAATGTAGGTCTTCACTCCATCCCTTCCATCAATTGATCTTACTCATCTCTCTCTGTCTTTGTCTACATTGCCTCACCTTCTTTAATCAGCTTTCATCTAAAGACATACCTTTTTTCTCAAGTCTTCAGGTCTTAACTAGTTCCTCTCCTTACTATTCTTTAACCTGTTCACTAAAAAGTTATTTTGTTCTACAGAAGTTTAACTACACTAACAAGTGCTGTCTCCACATGAACCACACCAGTCTACCTGTTACTTGGAATGATTCCTAAATAGGTTCTGACGCATATATGTTAATATTTTGCTTTTTGTTAGTATTTGATGCAGCATATTATCTACTGTTTGTATTATTCTGATTTTGAATCCAAAGTGAAGCATTTTGAGTTACCAACTGTCTGAGACACTATACAAAGATAAAAAGTATTATGTTGTATTGTAATTGTCTTGTGTTTAAAAAATGAGAGGGGCTCCAGATGGTCCAGAAGTAGTGCATCTTGCTACCGATTGTAGACTCCAGGATCACATTGACAACCCTGATTTCTGCAATCCAGCAGCCAGGGGTGGAGGTGCTGCCAGAGGCAATGCTTTTCATACTGAAGTTAGAGATACACATTGGCCTTTTCTGTCAGTGATCTTAGCAGCTGGGCCAGGTGATGCACTCATTATGAATAAGTGCCACTTGCCACAGGGTGCTACAGATGGCAGCACATCTGGTGAGGAAAGGACATTGTTGATATCCTCCCACCTATAGACATGTGCACATTGACTTAGGGTTGGCAAGAAAAAAATAGAATCAGAAAATGGCTCCTTCTCAAAGCTCCTGCCCCATTGCCATGCTTCCCTCAATCTTTGGGTCCCAACTGGACCTAGGACCTCTATTTCTCCTCCCACTCCACCAATAAGGTAGGTGGACCCCACCAGGGGTGCCAATGAAGGGGCTGAGGAAAGGGATTGGGTATGCACACTGGGACTAGTGCCTAGCCAATATAAGGAGGAATTGAAAAAGTCAAAGGCAATAAATGTCATTCAAATTAAAAAGAATTAGAAAATGAGCCCCCACCACAGTAGGGAGAATACTCCATTCATTCAAACTTACCTATACAACCCTATTTTGTATTTAAGAGGTCCTCCTGTTAAAGTTCACTCTCAATACTATTTGACTGAATACATCCCTAGTGATTCATAATGTCAAAATGCCAATACCAGTGCTATAGATGATAATAATGTTAACCCAAACTGCTGACATTTTAGAGATATATTTAAGACTTTACCAGCTTGAATCAAAGTTCCTATTTAGTCCTGAAGGACACATTAAAGGCCAGTAGTGAGATGCAGGCATGCAGTAGCACAGTAAAAAACAGTACCTGAACAGTACCTTTCATAGTAGGAGGTGTATATACACTCTGCTTCCTTTGTTTTGGAGAGGCATCCAGTGACTAAAAATTGAAAAGCAATGAGTTAGCAATAAAAACAGTATAAATATTAAACAATTAGGGTGATGAAAACCTAATGTGGCAGACCACATTGAGCTCCAGCACTAAAATGTTATATATGCTGGATTAAATAATAAGTAAATCAAGTACATGTACTTAATGTAAATGGTGATATGTGTTGGAATGTAATTTAATGTAATTTTCATACCTTTCAGCCACTATGCAAATATTTCTAAATAGAATAGGTATTACAGCTGGCCACTAAAACAAAACATTTAATAACAGGATCCTTGTTTCCCTCTAAATAAATCCCACTGTTGGGGATTGCAGGTGACTTTTATTGTTACTCACGTGGGATAATATAAGGAGAGTGCATGCTTTGATTACTCTCTTGCAGGATGTATACATCTGTTTAACTAAATAAGGGTGCTATACAGTAGTAGAAATGTTGCTGTAGTACGGCAGTCTCTCCAAAAATAAGTAGGTTTTTCTTATTGCTGTAGCTTTATAAGAACAAAAGTAGGCAAGGCACTTCTACAGAGTGCCTGTTACGGTTTGGTTTTTTTATCTCAGTCTATACTACACTTCTCCACAACATTTACCAGCTGCAGTTTATCCACACTGCAAGAGAAGCATTCTGAAAATACTACCATTAACTGATCTGCCCTTAGCAGAAACTTCTTACCCACACCCCCTATAAAAACACCTAGTGCTACCCTGAAAACAGTTCCACAGAAAAACAATCACTTGCAAACATTTTCTGCAGGTTCTTTCTATTAGTGTTACTTAAAGTGAATTTTTGATTTCCAGCAAAAATTCAGTGTGGCATTAGTAAAATTCCGTTACAAAACACTTTTCCCAAAATTGTGAATATCTGGGCCTTTAATTTCTTTTTTTGTGACTGAAGACCTTTTGTGTAAAAAAACTGTCTGTTAGCTTTTTACACTTTATTAGTTCCAAATGCTTTTCCTTCATTGAAATTACAATCCTCAGTTTGTGACATCACAGTGTTTTCCATGGCAGCTGGTTGTGATGTCACAGTAGTGGATTATGACTTCAAAGCAGGAAAAGCAGTAGGAACACATTGACTTTAAGGGGCCAAAAGTCTAGTTTCCAGCATATTTCTTAAGCAACAAAGAATAACATGTTCTGAAATTTAAACTTGTTGGGAATACTATGAAATCTGGGCTCTGCTGATGCCAATTTTCAATGTTTTGCAGAAAACTGGGAAATCTCTTAAGGTTTTCTATTCTTTTACTTCTAAACTTAGTATTTCAAATTGCCTTTTAAAGCATCAACATTCATTAGTCATCGTGTAGTTCTTTTTTTTTTTGTCAGCAATAGTGTTTTTTTTTTTTTGTTTTGTTTTGTTTTTGGCAAAAACAGCAATATGCCCATTTTTCTTTTCATTTTCTTTCCTTCCTGAACTGAGAAACAATATTTGAAAGTTTTTGAAAGTTCCCACTCCCTTGCCATGCCCACCATGTAAAATGTAAATGTTTTTGTGTGGGTCTATGCTGTTCACCCTTAGAAACATGTGGTAGCACCATCCTAGTGAATCCACAGTCAGAATTTAGCATGTTCATTAAAAAAGTAACCTCAATGGAAGAGATTTTTAAAAGTTATGAGTGGCAGCCTAGCTATAACAGCTGTTTTAAAAATATCAGAGAATTTACAAACACACTGGGAATAAATCTAAGGATGTCACACGTGTATTTTTGTTAGCAAAAACTATATGATGACATATTTTTCTAAGTGACAAGCACTGCGGCTTTAATTTTACTTTTAAACATAAGAACTTCCTCACAGACACATTTTTCTGAACATATGCCCCCCCCCGAAACAAGACATGCCCTTATTCCACAACTCAGTAGATATAAGATAATGTATAGGAGCCCACACACAACCACATTATTCTCATACCGAGTGGTTTCCATAATGCTGTGGACCTTGAGAGTGAAGCTCGAGAGGTCTGTTTCATCATGGAAACCATGAGGTATCAAGAATAGTGTGGTTGTGTATTTGGGCTCCCATACACTTTTCTTTATAGTGTATGGTGCCCAAAACCAAAAAAATAACTTACTATTGTTGATATGTGGAAGCGTTTTGTTTGAGACCCTCACTTCCTAAGTCTCTGCTGGCCAGCCAGCTCGCACATGGACTAGTCAACTGCCACCTGTCCAATGAACAGTGCTGTTTGGTGGTGGTTGCATTGTGATGTAACTACTAACACAGAACGAAAAGTCGTTCTAAGTTAATACAGTAGCTACATCACTACTAAAGCAGAACAACTTTTTTGATTGTATGGAAATCCATACACAACTATATTCCACCATGCACTATAAAATGATTCATGTACCATTAAAAACATTACCCAACTTTGGCCTGGATTTTCAAAGCTTTGCATGCAGGATGTGTTGCACTTGTTCACTGTAGCTGCTTCACTGCAAACATGCCAAAGTGCTTGTATGCAATTTTTAAATAATTTTATGCTTTGCCACACTTTGCTCACGTTATGGCAGAAAAATTACACATTCGTCATTTTGCTGACATGTCATTTCTGATGCACAATTTGTAGCACTTCCTACATAATGTTAGACCGTGTTTTATGTGGTGTAAGAGTCATATCATAAATAGTGCAAATGCAAAAAAATCATGCCAAAATTCTTTGAAAAATCCAGTCCTTTAGCTGTAAATATTGATTATTTCAGAAACATGTCTTAAGTAAATGCTATTGTTTGTTCAGCCTTTTTTGGGGGAGAGTCCTTTTCTTCTTGTAATGTGAGATATTAGCTGTATTGTCCCCTTGGTTCATGGTCGAGGAAAACATCCAACTGGAAGCAATGTACAGTATCTGAAGGAGATGGAGCTCTGGCAGTCTCTTGCTCAGTTGGAGGCACAGGCAGTGGCACTCTGAAAACTCCAACTTCTGGAGCCTCTCAGAAAATATCCTGAGCATCTGCTAATGAATTTCTTGTAGCAGGAGGACTTTGGGTAGCAGGTCTCAAAGGAACAATGTGTACGGATGCCCATGGTAACCAATGATGCTCTTCAGTCAGTGTCAGATTGCTGCTAGAAGGGAGACTGTCACTAAAGCAACAAGGTATGCCAGGGCATGTGTAACATCTTGGGTGCATTGTAATGCATAAGGATGCAGGCTGAGTGCCTTCAATGCCCCAAGAAGTGACTTTATTCCAGCAACCCATGCCCTGAAGTGTCTTACTGGGATTATAAAATTGGTCCATTTATGTGTTTTCAGTCACAGTAGGCTAGTTTGTGGGCACTAGTTTCACCTGTGAGGTTGTGCTGGGATAACATTGTGGGCTAAGTGGCTCCCTACCAATCAGCTTTCAGCATTTTTGTATCCATTTCATAACATTCAAAATGTGTGGTGGCCATAGTAAAATATGTGGCTTCATATGGTTGTAGTGAATAACTTGGCGGTGGCTGTTGGAGCAGTGTTTTTTCTTTCTTTTTTTTGTTCATTTGGTAACCAGGTAAGGCCCACGATGCACAAGTGCCTGTTTTCAGTGTTGACCCGGGAGCACTGGGAAGGTTAAGTGACTTGGCCAGAGTCTCACAGTATGCAAATGAAGGTTGTGGTAATCAAACACAGGTCTTTTGGATGTACCAAGCTCATTCATAGCTTGTTACTCTTACTTCTAGGATATACTGCCAGCACCTTGATGCAGTTACCTTTGAGCAACAACAGGATTATTCAGCCAAACTGAATCTTCAGCTTTGTAAGGGGAAAACCAAGCTCTAGCATCACAGCAGAATTTTTGCTAATGCTGAGATCTTGTTAGAGACTAGAATACATGGTCAAATGTAAGTTTCAGACTTATAAACTGTGATGCTGAATACCCCGCTGGGGTGCTATACTTTAGGTAGTATTTAACTGCCTCCCATAATCAAGCATGATATCCACAGGCAATCAGGCTTCTCTCCCTTAAGTCAAACAAAAGGGTATAAATCCTGTACTGGAATGCACATTTTTTTCTTTTTGTGCTGGCACCTTTTTACATTTATGTGTTTCTTTGTCTAATCAATCAGGCAGTAAATAAGTATATAGTTACCTTCCTTTGGGACAGTAAAACAGCAATGCACAGTAATATTAAACATTTTGACTTAACACTTTGTTCTGTTTTAGATTGTACCTTATCTCTTGTTTTGTACAAAACCGTTTTCCCCCAATTTTAGTTTGCCTTGGCACTTTTTTTGCCCTTGTGTGTGTGGGGGGGTCTTTTTGATGTGCGCACCTGATACCCCCTCACTCACCGACCCAAGTTGAGGCTGGCCTGGGTTCTTTTGGATGCAGTAGACTGATAGAATCCTAGGAACAGGTTTTGGTGCCTCCACGTGGGGCAGAAGTATATAAAGGCTACCAAATGTGACCCTAACCTCTCCACCAGGAACAATTATTATTTTCCCTTCCACACACCTTTACCTTCTTCCCACACAATAAAAATACACACAGAGCAATAACCATGAACACTAACTATAAAATAGACAAACCTCTGATTTATTATCGGGGAGAGGTAAGAAGAAGCAAAACAGCATAGAAACCATGGAAGTCAGTGGGAAATACATTAACAAATTTTGCTTCAGTTGTCCTGCACACACAGTCCCCGTACCACCCCCACAGGTGGACCTAGCGTCTCCCCCCAATGGCCATGAGAATGTTAACTGCCTGTTGCGGTAGGTACCTCGCTGGGTTGTTGGTTTCTAACTAGTTAATGCTGGGTTGATGCACTTTAGAACACTGTGTAAACAACAGTTTTAACCTTGAACTGGAAGATCATTTGCAAGAGGCTCCTATTTGTAATCCAAAAAAGGGGGAACTGGATGGATTTTACAATCTTCTGCCTGGGCTTTTACTGAAGATTTTTTTTTTTTTTTATTTAGTTGTTTAACCAGGTATAGCACACAATTGATTGATTAACAAAGTCCTGCCCAGGACTTCACCCCCATTTTAACTATCTAAACTAACTAACTAAATTTGAACAGGACTCCTCGGGGCCGCAGCCCAGAGGTACTCACAGTTTTTGAAGCATTCAGGGGGTGCTGTTAAAGGATGCCACTTGGCAGTACAGCTCTGAAACACAGGAGGCAGCCTCTCAAGTGATAGAAAGATGCAGACTGGAAACTTTAAATCAGGCACTGTTTCCATCACCCTTGACAGGTCTTTTGTTGTCTTCACCCCTCGGGCCTCTTGTTGTCTTCACCCCTCGGGCCTCTCGTTGTCTTCACCCTTCAGGCCTCTCGTTGTCTTCACACTTTGGGACTTTCATTGTCTTCATCCCTCAGACCTTTCATTGTCTTCACCCTTTGGGCCTTTCTTCATCTTCACCCCTCGGTCCTTCATTGCCTCTGCCCTTCAGGCCTTTCGTCATATCCACCCCTCAGAGCCTTTCATTGTCTTCACACACAGAGATGGTGCTCCAGACTCCTCTACAGGAGAGATCAGACATCCCCTCCCAGGCTACAGGTGAAGGAGAGCCACCGTCTCCTGAGCTCTCAATCTCACTGGGGTACCACCAAGGCTTGTGGTCACCTAGGTCATCTTTCCAGGTATGCTGGATCCACTGGAACTTAAAGCTGGGCTTCTTTGCAACCTAAAAACTAGCCTTGCAAAGTTGCTTCCCAGCTAGGAAAATCAGTATAGCAGTCTAAATAGCTTCCCTGCTAGGAAAACAGGCAAACAGTTACTCTGCCTAAAACTTTGGGTTCTCAGAAAGGGCCTTTCTGCACTACTGCTAACCTCTGGCTGGTGCAGCCCCCCTCACACAGTCTCTATCTCTTGGCTCTCATCAGGACTCCTCCCAGATCCCAGGGCAAAACCCTTTTTATAGCAGACCCCAAATCTTAATCTTATTGGTCAGCATTTTCCTTGGCAACTGGAGGGTGCCCTTTCACCTTTCCCAGCAGCTTTGATAGCTAGGAGATTCTCTGGGGCTGTCATGTTTGTTTATATAGGGATGCCTGCTTTTTTGCAGCCTGCATAATTTTCAAAGGCAATTAACCATATGCCCTGGCCCTGCATGCTATGATGGAGCCAGGGAAACCCTCAATTTGCCTGCACGGAGCCCCGCTTGACTCACAGGTCTTCCAAAAGAGGAGGCACCCATTTCATGCCTTCTGCACTGT
This sequence comes from Neoceratodus forsteri, assembly GCA_016271365.2. Lineage (NCBI taxonomy): Eukaryota > Metazoa > Chordata > Ceratodontiformes > Ceratodontidae > Neoceratodus > Neoceratodus forsteri. The sequence continues at coordinate 657,728,564 of CM028132.1, forward strand.
AGGCACACAGCTCTCTCCTACAGATCCTAGTTCCAATGGCTAATAGAGGACTGGGAAACCCCCAAATGATGTGCCCGACAGTGCATATTGCATAATTTCCAGCTCCGCTGCCTACCCTGGAGCTGAAAATGCTTGCTAAATTAAGATTGCATGGACAAAATTGTTTTTAGGGAGCTGGAGCTCCTTTAAGTGCCAGCCATGCCAGCGCAGAGCTTCTGCATGCACAGTCATGATTTCTACTGCCTGGCCCAGCCCTGTAAGCCCCCAAAACTGGGGGCAGAAACAATTCCCCATGCACCTGGAGGAGCAAAATTCTGCAGAACCTCAGACCCACTTCCTTTATGGAACCAGGGAACAGGATGAGCTGGCGGCAGCTACTGCGGAGGAAAAAGATGAAGTCCTGGCCTGAATCCTGCCAGGGACTCCTTGTGAAAGCTCTCCGGTCCCAGTCCAAACAGTACAATGGGCTGGAGGCTGAAGACAGCAGAAGTGGGGGCAACAGGAGCCATAGCCCTAAAAGGTAAGCCCCACATCCAGAATCTTTGTATCCTTGACAAGACACAGCATTAATGTCCATAAAATCCCAGTGTGTAAATAGGCAGTCAAAAACATTATACTTCTAGGAACATTTCTAATGAAACAATTCCTAGCTATAGAGGATTTCAGACATACAAACATTATTATACATTCTCTAACTAGATACCAGCATCCTCTCTGTCAATTATGCATCAGCTCTAACACAGGTAGGCATAATGGCAGTACATTTCCCATCAGTTTTACCACAGGTAGGCATATTAGCAGTACATTTCCCAACCCAATTCAATACGCTGATGTGTAGTAATCGGCATGGAATAAACAATGGGCACCATATATGTATGCATTGCTTGGACAGGGATTTCAGAGGAGGCACCAGGGAGGTTGCATGTTAATTTCATGGGTGGGTTACATGCTCTACTAGACGTATAGGGCACTACTGTGTCTTCCTTAGGAATAGGGTGTGCACTTCCCTCTTCCAGCACTGTGTCCAGTACAGAGGCCTGGTCAGAAATTGCAGGCTTCCTGTCAGTCTTTCTTACAAAGTCCGCCACCAATGCTTCTACATCGAAGTCCATAAATGGTACTTCCTGCTCTTCAGCAGAGGTCACACTTGGCACCAAGGAATCTACGTTAGGATTCAAGGCAGTACAAGGGGTCTGTCTCTTTACGACCTGCTTGTGGCCATTCCATAGTGGTCAATGGTGCCCTGGATATGTCTATTGGTGGCTGACACCAGTACATTACATCATCCTCCTCACTGTTTGCACTGTCAGTTGGGGCAGGTGATGGAACCGGGTCATTGTACAATGCTGGATCTGGGGAGGTAGCTGCCATCTTGTCTTTGAATTGATCACAGTTTTGGGTTCAGGTAGGTCTCAGCCCAGGCTCTGTTACAGTCTCTAGAATGGGCTTGAGTTCACCCCCTACATCAAGGGAGAACCAAACCGTGGCATGATCGCTTCCCGCCAGTAGGTCCCCAACAACTAGGTCCCTGATGAACTCACTGTCTGACAGGACCACATCCAGGACATGCCCCTTCCTTGTCAGATCAGTCACCAGCTGGGCAAAGAAGTACTTGATGATACACTTTCTGGTCGTTCCTGAGTATGTTGGCAGCACTGACTTTGCTGGTGGCTTCTGTGGCCAAGTGATAGGTTTTCTGAAGTTGATGTTTTAGGTGGCAACATTCAGAATGAAGTCACCCAAAAAATTATTTATTCAATAAAACAGCCGCTTGGCTTCCAAGCTTCAAAACAGCAGTTTGCAATTAAATCTGCTTTACTTATTAAAAAAAAAAATTGTAAACCACACACTTTTAAGCACAGTTCAATTGTAATTCATAAAATCTTGCCATTATTTAAACTTTACATTTCATAGAGTCCCTCCTAATAAAGCCGTGGATGTGCAAATAATATGCAGAAATGTGAAATGCATTTCATAGAGTCCTTTCTAAAGAAGCTGTAATATGAAGAAATGTAAGTACTTCAGTTAAGCACTGAAAGCACTCTACACTTTGTACATTTTCAGCTTTATTTGAAAGGATTTTACGCAATACAAAATTCAGACAACTTTCAGATAATATGAAGTGTCATTGATGTGTGCTTATTAGTGTGAAGACACTACAAAGTATTATTAAACTGTGCTTAACTGGATGAGATTTTGAATTGTGCGTGGATGTCTTTGCAGATTATAACTTTTGACATTCACTGGATTTTTTTTATGCAGTTAGGAATTTATTACTGTGGGAACATACACATCTCATATTCTGCATATCATTTACATGTTATCAGCTTCTTTACAAAGGACTCTATGACATGCATTTCACATTTCTGCATATTATTTGCTCATCCTTGGCTTTATCGGGAGGGACTCTGTGAAATGTAAAGTTTAAATAACTGTAAGATTTTATGAATTACAACTGAACTGTGCTTAAAAGTGTGTGATTTACAATTTTTTTCGAAAAGTAAAGCAGATCTAATTGCAAACTGCTGTTTTGAAGCTGTGAAGCCAAGAGGCTGTTTTACTGCATAAATTATTTCTATGGTGACTTCATTCTGAATGCTGCAGTTGTCAGTCTGATCAATATACAATACCACTGGCTTTCAACTTTTGAACATCTAGGTGTGAGATTCCACTGGTTGTGTAGGAGTGGAGACTTGTGGTCATTTGGATTTTCAGCTTCCCATTTGGGATCCGTGAACTGGCTCCATGTCTGGGAGCTGGGATTCTTTGGTTTGTTTATGCTGGGGTGTGCCATAATAGGCCATGAACTCCTGAAGTTTCTGTGCAACAGTTGTGGCCTACTGTTTTTTTTTCTTGGGGGGGGTGTAGGCCTGAGCATGCCTGGAGCAGTAGTCGGTGATGTCCAAAATGTGAATGTAACCTTTTCCTGTCCAGTTCCAGTGACAGAAAATCCATACATACCAGCTCCAAACGTTCACTGGAGGTGCCATTTTTCATAGCAGGGTCTTTTACTGGTGCACCTGGCACAATTCTTGCAGTGCTTTTCACATTGGATACCATTCTGGGCCTAAAGAACTGCCATCACATAAGGTTCAGAGTACATTCAGACCGGAAAAGCTCCCATTTCATCATGCAGGGCTCTAAGGACAATTGTGTGGTACTTCCACAGTAGTCCCAATTGTTTGCTAGGAACCATTGTTTTCGGTCTTGGGCAGTTCAAAAAAGAAGTCCATCTTTCAAGGATAATTTGTTCATTTCCCAAAGCAAAATCAGAACATTAGGATAGTCATGGGGCATTTGGTCTGGGCCATCTCCTTTTTCCAAAGCTGCAATCACCCCTCTCAATCCATAATCTTGTTGCTACATCCATAGCTGCTGTCACAGGGTCGGCTGGGGCAAATGACTGAAATCCAAACCTGCAAAGTTGTAGTAAGCTTCAGCTACAGCATCAGGGTGGGTCCCCATAGCATCAATGGCTCTGGTGTGACAGGCAGGAGTCTTGCTAGCTGCATCCACAAATTTGGTACATAAGGCTTTCACAGTTGTAAGAGTCATTCGAGTCCACTGGCTCACATCTGGAGGGTGAGGTGGGTGAGACAAGGCGACTGCATCTATGTTGTTAAGGCCCCACCGATACTCCAGCATGTAGTCATATGTGGAAAGGGTGGACAATTAGTGGTGTCCTGCTGCATCTAGCTTAGCAGTTATGTTGACATAGGTAATTGGATTGTTGTCGGTTCTTACTGTAAATTGGGCCACATAGACATAGTCATGGAACTGATCAGTGATGGGCCACTTCAATGCTAGAAAATCTAGCTTATGCACTGGTTAGATGTTTTCGGCAGGTGTCAACCTCTGACTTGTGAATGCAACTGGTTTCAGTCCTTCTGGGTACTCTTGATATAAGACTGCTCCCAGCCCATCCATGCTGGAATCCTTGTGCAAAAAAATAGTGTTTAGTAGGATTAGCAATGGCCAGCACAGGGGCTTCAGTGAATCTGTTGATTATTTCTCTGAACACTTTTTGACAGTCCTGATCCCATCAGTCTCCAAATGATTCACTGACTTTGTAGTGTGTCTTTCAAGGTGTTTCCTTTCCCCGCTGTTTCTTGTAGTTGGTAGGGGGTACCCCTGCTTGAGATTCATAAGCAGTTGGACCACCCAGGAGAAATACTGAATAAATCTCCAGTAATAACTGCAGAAACCTAGGATGGATTGTAACATTTTCAGATTATAGGGCCAGATGATAAGGGCATTGGCCTTGTGAGGGTTGGCCTGAACACCTTCTGCCAAGACAATGTGTCCAACATATTTTACTGAGGGTTGTCAGAATTGTCACTTGTCAAGTGACACTTTAAGGCCACATTCTTCAACTCTGTCCTGGAATTTCATCAGGCATTCTTCATGTTCCTCTAGGGTGCATCCGAAGACGATTCAGGTCATCCAAGTAGGCTATGACTTGTAGTAGATTATTGTCTCCAACACCTTTTTCCATTAATCTCTGAAAAGTTGCTGGTGCCCCTGATATTTTAGTTTAGTTTAGTTTATTTAAAAACATTGCAGCAAAAAAAAAAAAAAACAAAGGGGTGGCTGAAGTTGCATACAATCACACACAGCAAAAAACTTAGAGAACAAATACAAATTACTAACATATAGTAAAAACTGAATAAACAACATTTCACTAATTGCAAAAATAAAACTGAAAAGATATAATTATTAAGTACAAAAATATCGTCTCTCTGTCATACCAATTTCTATTTTTATATTATATTCCAAATAGCACAAACTATAGAACCCATTCATTCATTTAAAAAGCACATGAAAAAGAAGCATTATACTTCATTGTTCTAAAAATTATTTTTCTTTGTGGCATTCTTTCAAACTGGTAAAACCCCAAAGGCCAAATGAAAGCTGTTTTTTCTTTGTCCTCTTCGGCCATGGGAATCTGATAATATCCACTCTGAAGATCCAGGACAGAAAATGATTCACTGCCAGTGAGGCAGGCCAGGGCATCCTCCACATGAGGCACGGTGTACTGGTCTGTTATAGTACAATTGTTTAAAGTTTGATAATCAATGCACAAATGGACAGCCCATGTTTTCTTGCGGGCTACCACAATGAGGGATGCATAAGGACTTCTGGATTCAGAGATTATACCAGCGGCTAACAATTCCTGTAAGTGTATGTGACCGTCTTCCACATACGCTAGGGCTAGGCATCAGGATCTCTCTTAAAATGGTCGGTTGTCTCTCAGTCGTATGTGATGCTCTTCCTCTCGAGCACATCCAACATCATGCTTGCTGGTGGAAAAGACACTGGTCCTCTTGGCTAACTCCTGTCTCAGTTGCCACTTATATATTTCTGGTACTGGGGAATCTCCAAAGCTAAACAAGTTAGTATCAAGCTGTGTACTGGTTGCTTGGTGATAACCATAAGTTGTACCACCTCCGCTCAGTGGACATGGGCTAAAGTTCACTCCTTTCGAATAATTGCTTCTTTATCAATCTCATTCCTCACCAGGACATTAATCTTTGAAGCTCGGGTAGGGATACAGAGGGATGGCACCACCCCTGTCTGTACTAGCAGGCTATTTGGTACTTCTGCTTCAGTGGGCATGTCTACAATGAAGGCACAGCTTCTGTCAGGTGACTCAAATTCCATTTCTCCCATCACCTGGTACTCAGCTCTGGGCGGGGGCAATGGCCAGGTATCTTTCTGTGAATCACTCCTACCCACTCATCTTTGGTCTCTGGCATACCGGAGGGAGGTCCTTTCCTATAAACGTTGCTGATCAGGGAATGTGTCCCTAGACTATGGATGTACTGTAGACCTTCCATCTCTTGGCATAGCTGAGCTAGTCAGTGAAGCATGTTGGTATTGGTTCTCATCACCACGGGTGTCTCACCTTTCATTCCAGTATTGGGGCATACCAAGGCAAGAGTTTCCATAGGGGCCTGGACTCCAGCAACACTTTGGTGAAATTCTATTTGAATGATGATTTATCCCAATACAGGTAAAGCTGACTGCTCACTCCCCAGACAACTAGTGCTTCCAAGGGTTGCAACAGCATGTGACTTAAATGTTTCTGGTACCAGTCTTCAAACACTACGGTGAGTTGGGGACAACTGTCAAGTAACACAGTGCAATCCACACCTTCAGTCTTGGTGGGGAGCTTGGCAGATGGTCCTATCAGTCCTTGGTGGATACAGTTGTAAGTACTGTTAGCAGATTGCATCTGTTTCTAGGAGCATTTTTCGTCTGAGAACCCAGTTTGCTCCACCACTGGGTCCCGCTGGCACTGCCTGACATATGTTTCTCTTTCAGCAACATTTGCACTATCAAAGGAGAGTTTTCAGGCTTCTTGCAATATCTCATTTGGTGCTCATCTTTCCCGCATCAGTAGCAGAACAGGACCTCACTACTTGTGGTAGTCACTTTCTCAGTTTCTGGCAGGCCAGAATTTTGACCAGGGTAGTATCTCTGACCCACTAAGGATGGAAATGACCCTTGCTGAGTTACTGTAGTTCTGTTGTAGCCTGTAGTGAAGCCACCTGTTCAGTCAATTCTTTTACTTGTCTTTTTAAGTCCTGTTTCACTGGTATCTCACCTGGGTGAGGCATTTGCAAGAGGGGTCTCTGCTTTCCTTAGAGGTGCTGCCATTTGTCCTTGCAGTGTGACTCAAACCTCTTTCTCTCAGACCTCATGTACTAGTTCACCATAGGAAGGACAGTTACTTAGCCATTCTTCCAAATACAGCTTCATCAGAAGCATTTCCAAGTGTTCAGCTCCCTCTAGGACTTACTCCAGCTGCTGGGGATTCATGCTTTGAGCAGTCACGGCTCCATTACAATAGGCTCGCTGCATTAATTGTTTGAGACGTATCAAATATTCAGAGAGCAGTTCACCTTCTATTTGCACTGTCCCTTGCAGCTTTCTCAGGATGTGTGTGCCACTGTCAGTGCTCCCAAAGATTCCTTCCAGGGTGTTGAGGTACATTTGTGCAGTAGCATCAGGTCAAGTAGCTTTGAGAGTGCCAGTGCTGTCTATAGCATGTCCTCGCAAACTCTCCTACAACTGACATCTTTTCACAGCATCTGGACAGTGGGGATCTTGCACTACGAAAGTAGCTTGACCCATCCGTGTCTCAAAATCACCTTCTCCAAGTGGCATGGGTTTTCTCCTGGAGAAGGGCTTCAGTCTCAGGTAAGATCCTGCCCCTCTACCCAGTGCCCAAGCAGCAAACAAAGCCAGGGGTTGATCAGACAGTGAGAAGCAGTCAGATTTGTATAGTTCCTGCACCTCTTGGTGAGTCTTCCCCTCTGACTTCAGCCACAATTCAAATTTTATTAAAATCATCTGCATCTGAGGGTCCCTTGAGATTTTCTTGGCACTTCTATGAGTCGCTATGGTCCAGGTGGAACCCCTCCCTCATGGGGAGAAAGCAGCAGGTAGCAGGGCAACATCAATTTCAGACTTAGTCTTGATCTAGGCACTCACACTTTTGCTAGTACAGTTGTTCTTCAACCGTTGAACCTTTAAATTGTCAAAACACTTCAATGCCAGCAATTCATCAACAATTTTGGACCTATCAAACCTTTCAAGAAATCCCTGTCACTAATATGGCATTTTCCCAGTCCAATTGCTCCCCTCAGCACGAAACGTTCAAATCCTGGAGTGCCATTCTACCTTTGCCAAATATTTGGGGGCTAGGTTCCAGGAAAAAAACATTTTTCCTTTTCTGAAATCAGCTTTCAGGACTGTGTGTGGTGTGGAAGAATCCTAGCGGTGCCTCCACATGTGAAGAGGATCTTTTTGACATGCGCACCCGGCAGCTTCTCACTCACAGACCCACCTTGAGGTTGGCCTGGGTTCTTTTGGGTGCAGTACACTGATAGAATACTAGGAACAGGTTTCAGTGCTTCCACCTGGGGCAGGGGTATATAAAGGCTACCCTATGTGGCCCTAACCTCCCCCCAGGAACAAGTATTAATTTCCCTTATACACACCTGTACCTTCTTCCCACACAATAGAAATACACACAGAGTAATAACCATGAACACATATTGTAAAATGGACTAACCTATGATTTTTTATAGGGGAGGGGTATGGGGAAGCAAAACAGCATGGAAACCATGGAAGTCAATGGGAAATACATTAACAAATTTTGCTTCAGTTGTCCCGCATACACAGTCCCTGTACCACACGCACGGGTGGACCCAGCTTCTCTCCCCAATGGCAGTGAGAATGATAACTGCCTGTTGTGGTGGATACCTCACTGGGTTACTGGTAGCTTACTAGTTAATGCTGGGTTGATACAGTTTAGGACACTGGAAAAAACTGTTTTAAACTTGAACTGGAAGAACATTTGCAAGTGGCTCCTATTTGTAATCCAAAAAAGGTGGGACTGGATGGATTTTATAACCTTGTGCCTGGACTTTTCCTGAAGATTGATAAAGTCATGCCTGGGACTTCACCCCCATTATATTTAATTTAATCAGCCAGCCCAGTGGCACAGTCGCAGAAGGCTGAGGCGCTGGACGCCACACCTCACGCCACGACAATGACCCAGGTTTGGGAATGGACTCAGGCGGTCAGGGGTCAGCAGGGGGGGAAGAGATTGAGCATCCAGAGGACTGCTCTGTCTTCCCCAGGGAGGGCTAAGGACATGACCGCTCAATGAGCGACCTCTGGCGGAGGTCAGGGGTAGCCAAAAGAGCATCACAGCATATGCCAGGGGGTGGAGCCACGGTATGCATTGCCTTGGCAGCCAGGCTCCACAGAGGACACAACTAAAGAGAAAAAAATACCTCCCTTTGATAGGCGAAGGTGCCTCCCACCCAAGGACCACACTCCCAGTAGTTGGGCATGACTGCCTCCTTACCCCACCTCCTCCCGGTCCAGTTTCAACCCTGTGAGAAAGAGTGCCCTGTGCGGGGTGGCCCTTGCCTGTAGGGTAGACCCAGGGAATTTCCAGTGCCAGGGGAGAGGAGATCAGTCAAAGTGTCATGCAGGGACGTAGAGTCCTGGTATGGGTGGTCACCAGAGAGAGTTTGGTGGGGTTAAGTAGGGAAGGAAAAAATAGAGTTCGAAAAAAAAAAAGAAAATATCTAATTTAATCAACTAAATTCCAACAGGACTCCTCAGGGCTGTAGCCCAGAGGTACTCACAGTTTCTGAAGAGTTTAGGGGTGCCGTTAAAGGATACGGCTTGGCTGTACAGCTCTCAAATACATAGGCAGCCTCTCAAGTAACAGAAAGATACAGACTGGAAACTTTAAATCAGGCACTGTTTCCATCACCCTTGACAGGTCATTCATCATCTTCGCCCCTTGGGTCTTTTGTCGTCTTCGGCCCTCAGGTGTTTTGTCATTTTTGCCCCTCAGGCCTTTCGTCATCTTCACACACAGAGATAGTGCCCCAGGCCCATCTGCAGGAGAGATCAGACACCCCCACCCAGGCTGCAGGAAAAGGATAGCCAATGTCTCCAGAGCTCTCAATCTGACCGGGGTACCACCCAGGCTTGTGGTCACACAGGACATCTCTCTGGGGGCACTGGTTCCACTAGAACTTAAATTAAGGTGGGCTTCTTTGCAGTCTCAAAACCAGCCCTGATAAGTTGTTTCCCAGCTGGGAAGATCAGTACACACTCTAAATAGCTTCCCTGCTGAGAAAACAGGCAAGCAGATATGCTGTCTGAAACTTTGGATTCTCCAAAAGGGCTTTTCTGCACCACTGCTAGCATCTGGCTGGTGCAGCCCCCTCCCCCCCCACACACACAGTCTCTGCCTCTCAGCCCTCATCTGGGCTCCTCCCAGATCCCAGGGCACAGCTCTTTTTGTAGCAGACCCCATTTCCCAACCTTATTGGTCAGCATTTTCCAAGCAAGTGGAGGGTGCCCTTTCATTCTTTTCAGCAGCCCTGGTGGCAAGGGAATTTCTGAGAGCTACCATATTTATTTACATAGGGCTGCATTCCTTTTTGCAGCCTACAGAATTTATTCTAAATCCAATTAAGGGCAGTCAACCATATGCCCTGGCCCTGCTTTCTATGATGGGGCCAGGGAAACCCACAAGTTGCTTGCAAGGAGCCCCATTTGATTAATGGGGCTCCCGAAAGAGGAGGCCCCTGTTTCACCCCTTCTGTGCTGCAGGTGAACATGCACACCTCTTTCCTACATATCCTGGTCCCACTGGCTAATTGGGGACCAGGAAACCCCCAAATGATGCTCCTGATAGTGCACAATGCTTAATTCCCAGCTCCAGTGCCTATCCTGGAGCCAGGAATGCTTGTTAAATTATGGCCACATGGCCAAAACTGTTTTTAGGGAGCTATGGATCTTTTAAGTGCCAGATGCACATGTGTGGGACTTCCACATCCATGGCCATGATTTCTACTGCCCAGTCTGGCACTGTAAACCACCAAAACCAGGGGGCAGAAATAATTCCCCATGTACTCAGTCACAAAATTCTGCAGAACCTTAGCCCAGCTTCCCTTATGGGGCCGAGGAACAGGATGAGCTGGCAGCAGCTGTCACGGTGAATAGGGATGGTACCCTGGCTAAATCCCACCAGTGGCTCCTTGTGAAAGCCCTCCAGTCCCAATCCAAACAGTTAAGGGGATAGGAAGCTGAAAACAGTGGAAGTGAAGGCAACAAGGGCTGTAGCCCTAAAAGGTAAGCCCCACATGGTGGGGGCTTACCCTTGAAATACTGAAAGTAGTGATCCTTTTCATTTGGCTATGTCTAGATTTTCATCAGTATTCTCTATTGTTTTTGAATACTTGTCACTTGAGATCACATTTCTTTTGATTAAAATAAGCAAGCAAGCATCACACACCACTGCCCAACCTTATGGGACAAATATATAAACACCACTGGAAAATTGACGAAAACCTGACAATAACCATATCGAAAGGAGCACTTTGACTTTTTCAAATGTAAAAAAAAGGTTAAAGTAAACTTGAACTGAGGGAAAAGGGTGTCATACAAGACAGGGGATAAGAACATAGAGAATACTGGTTGGGCAACCATGTGCAGCCAGCCTCTGATGCCACTAAGAGGTTCAGATTACAGGAGACCTCGAGAGTGAAGCTCAAGAAGTCTATTGTAATCTAAACCTCGAGGTGGCAGCACAGACTAGTTGCTCATGGTTTTGCCCAACCACTATTTTTTATAGTGTATGGCGATCAAAAATAACATTTTGTTTTTTTTAAATGTTTAAACTGTTGTGCCCTATTCTCATTCCTGACCATTCTCCTGCTGTCAGTTGCGAGTAACAGCTAATACAGAGAAACATATTATTTTTTTTAAATAAGATTAAGTAAGCTAATGTGCATATAAAAATTTAATTTTATAACATTTTGTTGAAAATAGAGCAGGCTACCAAAGGTCCATATCATGTTCTATTTTGCAGTATCCATTGAGTGTGCAGCGTGGTGTTTTCTTCAGCTCTGATTTCATTAGAGCTGGTGGTGTAGACCTAAGCTGTAATTATTGACCTCTGATCTTGCCTAGGTCCTATGCCCATAGACAAATTAGTCTTACCACCTACACTCTCCACCCCATTCTCTACTTTAGTTTTCACTAACCCCTTATATGTAGCTGTCCCATGCTCTCTTGAAACCTCTCACCATCTTAACATTTACCACCTCCCTTGGCAAACTGTTCAATCTGACTGCCAAGCTTTTTACAAAGAAGTAGTTCCTCACATCTCTGTTGACTCTACCCCCCTAGTTTATACACATGTCCCCTAGTTCCTGATTCTACACTATGCCTAAACAGGCCATGACACTCTATCTTGCTTATCCCACTCAAACATTTCAAGGTTTCTATCATGCCTGCATTTTCTGTTCTGGACTCCAGTGAGTGCATGCTCAGGCTGGCCACATGGTCTTCATATGAATTACCCTGCTGACCCTGTTTCTTTTTTGTAGCATGCATTTAGACAGATTCTATATGGTCCTTATCCTTTTGCAAGAGTGGGCTCCAGAACTGAAAGCAGTAGTCCAGGTTTGGCCTCACCAAAGACACATAGAGGGGAAACAGCACTTCTTTGCTTCTACTAAAGAAGCTCCCCCTATACATCTCAGCATCCCGTTTGCCTTCCTGAATGATTTGGTGCTCTGGGCCATTGACTTGATGCTATCACTAATGACAACTTCCAAGTCCCTTTCTACAGACCAGACTGCTGTTTTTGCCCACAACCAATAACACATCTTTACATTTCCTCGCTTGTATCTATAACTGCGCACGTCTTGGCATTAAACTTCAGTTGCCATACTTCGGACTAACCCCTAACTTTTCTGTCCCTCTTTATATTCCTGATAACCTCCTTAGAGTCTACTCTTCCATAGAGTTTAGTATCATCTGCAAAAAGGTGAATTATTCCCTTGTTTCCTTCCCCTATGTTGCAGATGAACACATTAAACAGTACTGGTCCCAGTACAGGCTCCTGTGATGCCCCACTTGTGACCTCCCTAACCTTTGAATGTTCCCCATTAAATACCATAATTTGGGTCCTTCCCCCTAGCTATTTTCTTCCCACATTGTTAGCTTTGCCCCAACCACCAGACACCCCAATTTCTTGGAAAGCCTTCTATTGGGTATTGATTCCAAGGCCTTACTGAAATCTAAATGGAGCACGTCAGTTGTCTGGCCCTTGTCCACTGCCCTCACTACATAGTGAAAAAAATAATCAGTCAAGTAAATCTAGTGTGACCTTCCTTTCACAAAGCTGTGCTACCTCCTGTCTTAAGGCCATTTGTTTCAAGAAATCCTACCACATTCTCCTTGATGATAGTCCAATAGTTTATTTATTTATTTGAATTTTGGTAACCGGGTAAGTTCACTGAGACAACAGTAGTCCCATTTTCAGGGTTGACCCGGAGTCTCAATAACAAGAACAGAAAACAGTGCAAAAATACAGAAAAGCAATACAACATGGCAAAAATTGACAAGCAGAATGACAATATATACAAAAGTATGTCTAAGCATGGAATGTAAGCTTTGATAATATCTTACTTATTAGACATATACAATTGAGACTTAGATCTATAGGACAAGGAGCAAAAAGAATAAATTAAAGGAACAGGGAGGCAAGAGGCAAAGACAGGTAGTAAGCATTTAAGGGTTACAGGTGGGGAACAGGGCGAAGTTAGGGACAGTCAGAAGAGGGGGAAGGAAAGAGTGCAAGGAGGGAATATCATCAGTGGAAACAGGAGCAGGCTATGAAGGCTGAGAAAGAGGCATACAGATTAGTTTGGAACATGGGGAGCGAGGAACAAAACAGGACTGAGGGAGAAAGGGAGTTCCAGTCAGATACAGCCGCAAAAGAGAAAGACCTTTGGGAGATGGCTAGTCACAATTTAGGGATGACTAAAAGCAGTAGTGAGGCAAAGCAGGGAGCACATGGTATTGTCTTAGGCATATCAGCTCACTAAGGCAAGAAGGTGTGAATTTCTGGACAAGCTTAAGCATGAGACTCTAGGAGGAATACCTTAATTTAGCTTTGCAAGGCAACCAGCCCAACGAGGATAGGACATCACAGTGGTGTGAGTGGATATTAGCTCCCATGGCAAACCTAGCAACCCTATGGTAAGCCTGGGATAGGAGAGAGAGGGAGGAGGAGGAGTTTGAAGAGAGCAGCAGAGGAGCACCATAGGTTAGGAGAGGAAGAAGGGACGATGAAGCGATCTTAAATCAGGAGGCAGAGATGAGAAAAGGGCAGCTTCGGTAGAGGAGTTCAAGTTTCTGGTTTAGGGATTTAGCAATGTTGGAGACATGTGAGTTAAAGGAGAGTGCTGAGTCCAAGGTGATGCCCAGGTATTTTAAGGAATGGACCAACTCTAGGTCATCACCATTGAGAGAGGTAATGCTAAGGGGGGGGTAAACTTTGAGGAGGGACAGTGAGTGAATAGCACACATTTGGTTTTCTTAGTATTGATAACAAGATGATATGATTGAACCAGCCCTCAAAGGAAGCAAAGTCAATGGCAAATTCTTTATTAATCAGATCAGTATGTGGAGAGGAGTGATAGACGATAGCATCATCTGCATAAAGGTGTATGGAAGCCCCTCCACAGAAGCTGGGAAGGTCTTTGATGAAGAGAGAGAGAACATCATAGCACCCAAAATGGATCCTTGTGGAACATGATGAGTTATGGGCCTCAGATTGGAAAGGGAACCTTCCCATTTAACTCTTTGGAAGTGGCAGTACAGATAGCTTTTTACCCAGTTCAGTGCACTGGAATCCAGACCAAGAACATGAAGCTGATGAAGCAGAAGACCGTGGTTCCACCAAATCAAATGCTTTTGTGAGGTCCACAAATATGGCACCTGTGACGTAGCCCTGGTCCCTTGCATGAAATATGTCAGTTGTTATTTTTGTCAGGGCAGTCAGGGTACTGTGATTCCTTCTGAAGCCATGCTGCTAAGGGGATATTAGATTGTGAGATTCCAGGTAGTCCTGAAGGTGGTTATAAACTATTCACTTTTGAATCTTTGCCAATGAACAGAGCATGGATATTGGTCTATAGTTGTCAGCAATGGAGTTTGAGCTACCCTTATGCACCAGAACTACTACTGGCACCTTCCATTTATCTGGTACAGTATTAGAGATGAAGGAGCGATTGAATAAGTCACAAACAGGGAGAGCAAGGGCTGAGACACCCAACATAAGGAATTTTGGCTCAAGGAAGTCATTGCCAGGACAGCAGTCTGACTTTAGGTTCAAGAGAAGTTTCTGTACCTCTTTAAGGTTGGCTAACTTCAAGTGGGACTCAGGATGAGCCACAGGGGTGTTCAGAGGGGTTTGGGTAGAGGAGGGAGAGGGAGTTTTGAAATAGCAAGGTGTATTTGTGAAAATCAGTGAAAAAGTTATTAAATCCGGAGGCGATGGATGCGTAATCAGTCAGGGTGGAGCCGCTGGCAGTGATGGAGCTGGGTACTTCAGTGGCCTTCCCTTTTACAAGGGAGTTAACTTGCCTCCAGAATTCCTTAGGGTTGCAAAGGTGTTCACTCTGTAGGGAAATGAAATGGTGGTGTTTGGCTTTGTTCAGGGAACGTTTGCACTTATTTCTGAGTTGTCTATAGACTTGTCAGTCTGAGGGAAGTCCACTCTTTTTATAGGACTGCCAAGTTTTATCACGGTGGTCCATGAGAGATCTGATTTCCTTGGTGAGCCAAGGAGCTTTGACACCTTTTGATCTACATTTGATATGGGAGGCATGGCGGTTTACAATGTGAGTGAAGGTAGATGTTATGAAGCCCAAGGCTTGATTTATATCAGGGAGTGTGTTAATAGGACTCCAGTCGGTGTTGTTAATAGAGGTATGAAAGCTGCAGACATCAAACCAAGACAATTCCGGAACCAGGGAGATCCTGGGAAGAGGGTTAGGACAATTGTTTCTCCACGCACAAAAAGTGGGGGAATGATCGCTTATACAGCCAGAGAGGACACCCACATCTTTGATCATCTGATGGCAATTACTGACTATCCAATCAAGCAGAGAATGTTTTCTGGACTTGGTGTTGATACATGTTGGTTCCAGGCAGAGTTGTGCTGAGTTGGAATCGGCAAGCGAGGCACATATTTTATCAGCACCCGGGTGTAGGCAATCTAAATTAAAGTTGCCACAGACTGTAAGGTCATGGGAGGGGAGGTTAGTTAGGGAAGCTAGAAGGGAAGGCAAACCAAGGAAAGCTTTACTAGGGGACAGGTACATACACTCAATGATATGTTTTTTAACATTTCCAAGGGTTAGGGTTTACCTGCTATAGAGGTCCAACTAACTGGTCTACAATTTTTGTGGTCCTCTCTGCTCCCATTGTAGTGCTGGGGGACCACATCCCCCTTCAATCCTCTGTGACTACCACAGTCTCCAAGGAGAGGTTGAATAAGACCATCAAAGACCCTGCTAGTTACTGCCCTGCTTCCCTCTGCACTCTGGAGACCAACTTAGCTGGTTCCAAAGATTTATCCACCTTGAGAGCCCTTAGTTCCTTAAGTACACTATCCTCTAGCACTGGCCCCAGTTTCAGTTCCCTCTCCCCCCTTCCTTAGCCTGCCTTCCACAGTGTGGGAGTGGGCTCCACACCTCTAACATGAATGTCAAACAAATGCACTTATTGAGAATATCAGTTTTCTTACCAGCCTCCTTTACACAACCATTTCCCAGTTTTAGACTCATAATGTGCACCTTCAGTTTTCTCATTTCTCTGATATATGTAAAAAGGTCTTGTTGTTTTCTTTCACACCCTCAGCTATCCTCAGTTCCATCTCTGTCTTTGCCTTCCTTATGAGTCTGCTTGCCTCATTCATCTTCATTAAGTATGACGCATTACTATCCTCAGACTAAACCTCCCTGTAGCTCTTGAATGCAGCCCTCTTCACCCCAACTGCTTCTTGCCTTTCCCTGGAAAACAGAGAGGCTTTATTGTGTGTTTTGCTCATAACCTTCAGCAGACTACTCTTGAGTTGCCACTTTTTCCTCCACCTCTCTATCACTTTAATCTCCTTCAGCTTGTCTCAAAGACTATTGCCATTCTCCCAAATCTGCCACCCTGATGTTTAAGACTATTGTCTCAGACTTAGTCCTCCTATCTTCTAGGGCCAAGATGAACCAAACCAAGCTGACATCCCTTGTCCTCATGGGTTCCCTTAGCATCATGTCTTCCACCCTGTCATGGTTCAACAAAACCTGGTCAAAGATGGCTTTTTTCCTCATGGGTTTATTCCATTAACTTTAAAGAGATGCCCCCTTGTAATAAATCTACAAGGTCCTGGCTCCTTGCAATCTAGATGATGATGTTGCCGAGTCCATATCATGGAGATAAATATCTCCCAAAAGTAACATGTTCCCTAAGGTAGTGGCATGTCTGAGCCACTCTCCTAGATCCCTATCACAGTCCTGGTACTGGATTAGTGGCCTGTGGGCCACTCCTTTTCTGAGGTTCTTCTCTTTTTCAACAACTAGGTGCGCCCACTCTTTTGTTCACTCCTCTACTCCCAGGTCCTTGACTTCCATCACCTTAAAATTCTCCCTACTGTTGAGTGCTCGACCCTGCCCATACCACTGTCCCTTCTCAGCATGGCATATTCTGTGACAGTGAGATCCCAGTAGAGTTCTGTGATGCCTATGTTTCCATGTCGACACCACCCCAATTGGGCTTCTGCCACCAGCGCCTCGGGGTCCTCCATTTTTTCCAAGGTTCCTAAAATTCGTTACATTAAAAACTGTCATCATGCCCCTCCTTAACTCCCTTCCATGTGTAGAATTGCTCAAGGCAGAGATACTGTTAATGTGTGTAAGAAGAGAGTCTGCGTGTATGTGTATGTGTGTGTGTGCGTGTGTATAATGTATATACAGTATGTCTCATTTAAGACCCGCCTGTTGATACTGCTCCTCTCCTTAGTTTAAATACTTGCTAGTTCCCACATCAGCCTTCTGACCAGTGCACTGGTCCCATCCATGCTCAGATGCCACTGGAAAAATTCCTGTTCACCACATTATCCCTTTGTCCATTTATTGAACTCCCTAATGTTCTCCAGCTGTCCTCACCCTCAGATAGCACAAGTAGAACTGCAGAATATGTTACCATCTCTGCTTCTACCCTCAATCTCCAGCTTAATTCTTGGAAACAGTTCTTTACCCTATCTATGCTGCTGCCTGTCAGATCATTGGTGTAGACATGCTGCCCATGGAGACAAGCCATTTGAGATGCAGTTTCTTTATAAAGCATCTCAATATCATGTGGGTCCTAGGGATAGCAGAATGAAACAGTTACAGAAAAATCCAAGTTGGAAAGGTGAATACATATGGGAATAATGAATACATAAAATATAGAGAATTTATAGGTAATATGTGCATTTTATAGCTAAACAATTAGTGGTAGAAAAGAAGAGGTTAATAAAAGTGATAGAAGGAAATTGACGTAAGGATCCATGATTGAAGCAACTGCAGCTTTATATGATAAGTAGGTTCCCTACCGGATGACATTTGAACTGGTTCATATCTGTGCTAGCAGGTAACAGGAAGGTTATTTCAGTGTTGGGTAGAAGACAGGTCATTTCAGTTTTTAAGTGTAAGGAAAGGAACTTGTAATTGTTTTATTTGAAACTGTATTGTGATTGATGTTTTGTACATTTATGTGTTAACATTTTTTGATTAGTAGTATCTTTCTCATCCCCCTTGAACATGGCCATTTATGTTCTTTGGTTCTTACCCTACCAACAATTATTAAATAAATACAAAATAAGAAATATGAGAAGGGACATTGGTTAATGTCACTTTTTTGCCTGGGGGATAATAATGAGGTGTGTATTAGTAGACCAAATATTTATTTCAAATTCTTGTCCAAGATAAGCACATGGAGCTAAGGCTCATTTTTAGGTGTGACCTGGGGGATACAGCAGGAGGGAGCGGTAAAGTGTATTACAATGCCATATTTTGGAAGTAACAAGTGCAGTCAGTCAGGAGTATACGCACAGTGTGAGTAAGTACAGTGAAAAACAATTCAAAAGGTAACACAAAGCTGTGTCCACCAGGATCAACGCAGTGGTAAAAATGCCATGGCAAAAGAGATTAACTGCCATTGAATTGCATTGTTTGCTGCAGAGTTCTACAAAATTCTGCAGAATTCTGCAGGATCGTGTTCTTGATTCTGGCGAACACAACTGTAAAATTATACAAAGGCAAACACATTATATACAAAAAGTCAGCCCAAAAAGAGCACAAGTGTGTAAAAAAGTCTATAAATAAATTCAAAAAGTCAGTGAGTACGAGCAACAGATACAGAAAAATGTCTGCAAATAGAAAAAAGGTATAAGGGTCTGAAGGACAAATAAAAAGGAAAGGCAGGGAAAAGTGGTAGGAAGAGAGGCAAGTGACCGAGAGAGCAGGAAAAGGATGGGGGGCACGTTGCTGGAGCAGGTGTGGGAGGAGAGCTCAGTGGGGATGACATTGAAGGAAAGAGAACAGGAAGATGAGGGGCGGGCTGAAGGGGAGGTTATTCCGGAGGGGACAGAGGCAAGAGGAGAAGGATGCTTTCCCACCAGAAGTTTTGGAATGAAGGACTGAGAGAATGTGGGAGTCAGCAGCGTGGAGTGAGCTGGAGAAAGGGAGAAAAGGGGAGAGGAGGTAGGAAAGGTGACGGTGGAGAGAACTAAAGAAGAATTTGGAAAGAAAGGAGGCACAATGGGAGAAGTGCCTGTCTTCAAGAGATGGGAGGCAGAGGCTCAAGTAGAAGGAACAGTGATGAGTGCAGAGGAACAGGTTAGGTCAAAAAGGCAGAAAAAATGAAAGCAGGGTTTCGATCTAGTGAAAGATGTTTTAGAAGCAGCACTTTATACCACATCTGCATAGTCAGTCATAAGGAGGATCATCTTGACACTGATCTGACAGCAGATTTGGAGTGGGATGCAGGATTTGTGCCAACATGGGGCTCTGAGTTTGTGGAGGAAATATGGTCATTTGTATAGACTGTAAATGGAGAACTACAAGGTAGATTGCTACTACAAGCCTAACCATTTGTAAAGGTAAAGGCGTAGTGGTTAGGAGCACTGAGCTGCAAACCTGGAGAAGTGGGTTTGAATCCCACAGCTACCATTAGTATACTGTCTGATCATGAACAAGATACTTAACTTCCCTGTACTCCCTGGATGTACTTGAAAAAAAGCTTTGGCTTAGTGTGTCTTTCCTGGCCAAAAATTGTAAAAAAAAAAAAGCAATTTAAAAGAATTTATACCAGTGATACACATGTTGGAGTTTGACTGTTTTAAGAGATTGCATGTGAAGAGAGGTACAGCATACTGTACACAAAGTTGCAGTCCATGTTTCAAAGCTGGGTCAGTATCTCGAGTGCAGTTTTTTCATCAGGGCGGTATACTTTGTCTCCATAATCAAGAAGAAGAACAATTAAAGGCATAGCAATGTTCTCTTCCTGAGACACTAGAGTACTTTCTGGAATGGTATAATTTACCAAGCCTTCAGATTGCTTTCTTGATGACAAAATCAATATGTTGCTTAAGAAATATTACGACCTTGCATGACCCCTGGGTATTTGAACATAGTAGTACAATATGATGCCACCCCATCCAAAAGCTTGATTGTGTTAATTTGCACTGAGGTTGTTTGTTTTCCCCTATCATATCAAGTAACACTGTTACATCTTTCTTATTTAGGACCAGATAATTGAAAATTAACCAATTCTAAAATGTACTAAACTCATTTCAGAGCATGTTAGTAATCGTGTGGGTGTGTGCTGCTGTATTGTATACTACAGAACTGAATCATTATCGGTACAGAGGTGGAGAGTAGAGGTCAGACTAACCTTTGGCAATTCATCATGAAGGCTGCAAGAATTGGGGGCCAATGATGGGCCTTTCATGTACCCTAGAACTACAGACTGGAATACCATATACCACCAAAACCAATGCATTGTCTGCCTGATTAGTAGGATTTCATCCACTGCACAGAAGCACTGGAGAAACCGGTCCTCTTTACCTTAATCAAGAGCAAGTAGTGGCCATGTCCATACCTTTGTGATATAAATTAAAACTGAAAACACCATGTAAACTCTGTCCATCTCTGTATATCATAGGGGAATTTGATTATAGCAGTCATTGTTGAGTGGTAAGACCTGAAGACAGAATGTGCTGGCAACTAGAGATTAAAACCAGATAAATCATTAGGAGTTTGGTTGTAAACTAGGTACAGGACTCTTGTGATGTTGCAGTCATCTTTATACACAAGGTACTGTACGTGTAGTATTAAGGACAAGTACAATTGTCAATGGAACCAGTATGAGCTTTAAATGCTGTTTTGAATGCTGCTGTATTTACCAACTCTATGACAGCAAGGGAGAGACTGTTCCAGGTTTGGGGGGGGCATATCATGTGCTCAGGGGTACATAGCATAGGTACTAACATAAAATGTTCTTGTGATTGTTTCAATAAGCTTTTGTTCAACTAAAAAGACAAGACAAATCTCTGAGTCAATTGCGGGAAATGCCAGTGGAAAGAAAATCCTGTAAGGTTATGTGAAGACCCATATATTTCTCAGAGCCAGTCAGTAAGAGAAGAGCACTTACTAAGAGGCAATCAATACTTCAGTTTAGCACACCAGAGATAATACAGTTTTGCCAGACTGGCCCTTTATATTATTATGGACTTTCAGGGTTGCTTATCTTGCATGGAATTAACTTTATATATATATATATATATATATATATATATACAGTATATGACCTAAAACTGTCCTTTTAAAAATAGCAGTAGATTATTATGGTGGGATACAAGCTCAGTCCTGGAGCACTGCAATGATCCTTTACAGTCTACTTACACAATGTCAAAAAAGCAGACAGCACCTCTTGTTTGCTTTCTATTTTACAGTTAATTGATTTTGAATAAGGGCATCTCTTAGTACAATCTGAATATCAGAAGTGCTAAAATGTGATGTTGGAAGGGATGTTACACAGAGGCAAGGTTAACTTTAGGAAGCCCAATGGAATAGCAGCTTTGCGATGCAGGACATCCCATAGTACTGCAGCAGCAGTAGATTTTATTTACATGGTATCTACTCCTGTAGTCCCGGGGCACCTTCTAGAAAATCATATACATAAGAGAGAGACAGCAACACATACTTTAAATGAGAACAGATAAGGCTTAGGACTAACCTCAGCTCACAGCAGGCTACACACTGTACTTTTTATATTAAGTTATTTTATGGATGATTTATTTACTGTACCTTTGTACCCGGGTCCCCCCTGAAAATGGGCATTCAATGCTCTAGGGTTCTTAACCAGTTAACAAGCCAAATAAATAAAATATTAATTGAGGTGATGGCCTTATACTCTGGGAAGCTGCTCATCCTCCTCATAGCCACCCTCTGACACTATACAGACGCTGATGTTGGTTTCTTGCCTTATTCTTCTATACAGAAGATTAATCTGACCCACTGTAGATAAAGTTTATGATATGGAGGAGTACTAGAGGACAAAGGGGTGGAAAGGGCCCAGAATGCATATCAAAATGGGAGAAGGAAACCCAGAGAAAATGGACACGACTCAATATAAATGTGGAATTTATTCATTATGTTGCATTTTATGCAGCATCAATTTCTCATTTGAAATCCTGGTGAATAACAAGGAACCAAGGCATTTCTGGGTGCATTACAGAGTAAAGACAACCCTGACATGGTATGGCAAAGCAACTAGATGCTCTGTTCAAAAACAAATGGGCAATTATACCCAGATGTAAAGCACGGGAGTATATTGAAAAGGTAGTCAACAGGCAGAAACACATTCATGTCATTTAAAATGCCATGTTCAAATATTTTGTAAGTCATAACAAAATTGCCCAGTTCATCAGTCCAACACTAGTCATGGCTTTCATCTGGAGAAATATGTGATGTGCAGAAGTGAACTCATCAGAAATAGATCCAGTAGAATCTGATGTCTTCTACAAACTCGAAACAAAAGCAAAATTATGTAACTTAACTTCAGACTTACAAAAATGACTTTCACATATACAGAAAGATAATAAAACTTACTTCTCCTTGTGAATTTGCCATCTTCTTGTCATCTACTTCTACGAAAAGGAAAAAATCAGAGAACAAATGCATGTTTATTAAATCATAAGAATATTTGCTAAACAGATTATTTGATTCAGTCAGTATGAGCAGAGGTGAGCAAAAATTTGTTTTCCAATTCCTCAGTAAATATTAATCACAGATGTTACTATTTACCTAAAATATTCATGGTCATGATGTTTTTTAGAGTTTACTACAAATATAAATAAAGATATGAATATTAGAAGTATTTTAAGTATTGTATACATTATATGATAAGTTTTGATTTACTTGTGTAACAAATAGATTGCTATAAAATGACTGAATTTTCATCACACACATAGCTGCCAACTTTACTCACTAAAAAACCTTCAACTAATCCTTAAAAATGATGTAGGATCTAGATTTCTGAAAATAGGCATGCACCCTTTCAGTCCTAAGATCTAAGTCCATGCCAATTTTCACAGCAATCTATCTACTAGTTTTGGCACCATGATGTGCACTAATTATGCAAAATGCCCCCAAATTAAGATTTTTTTGTGCTCAGATAATGGAAAAAATATATTAGCAATAACCCACAACAGGGTATGGGGTGACAAGCATTTAATCCACACCTGGGGTGCGTTGTGATGTATGAGGCCACAGGCTGAGTATCCTCATAGCACCCCAGGCATGGATTAGTAATGTATTAACCCATGCCAAAGCATGGGTTTACTGAGCATTAATTCATGCCTTGGGGAAGGGGGGGTGTGAGGCTTAAGGCTGAGTGACTTCAACCCAGACATGGATTAATGGTCAGTAAACCCATGCTCTGGAGTGGGTTAATCCACTTATAAAATGGGTAGCTTTATTTTAGAGGTTTACCTAAATAAATATTAAAAAAAAATACTGTTTACATGCATTTGTAATAAAATAGTTCTTCCACCTAATGTGTTTGTCCTTCTCAGGATGCCATAGTTGTAATTCTCCACTAGGTGGATTTGTCCTAATGAGAATGCCATTGTTCGATTTTCAATTCAATTAAATCAATTTTTATTTTACCAGGAGAAAACACCATTGAGGCAGCTCATTTTCAAGGTGGTCCTGGGAGGACGCAATAAGGGTTCAAAAATGCAATATAATAACAAATCATAAAAATACATTTTCAAAGATGACACTACAGAATGTAATACCAAAAACAGAACTGAATAAAATACATTTACAATGATAACAGTACAAGTTATGCAGAGAGTAAACCCAGCAAGGGAGATCTAGTTACGGGTTGACAATAACAGGTACAAGGGGAAGCTAAGATACAGATAGGTACTTAAAGAACAGGAGGGGAGATAGTGAAGGGGTGCTTGGGCAGGAAAGGGGCAGAAAAAAGGGGGATAGCTGAACGCAGACAAAGGTAGGACAAATAAAGAGTGGTATATGGTTAGTGGGAAGTGCTCAAGGAAGGGGTAAACATAAGGAGGGTAAAGTATATAAGTGCTGGGTGGTAAGGTGCAGGAGATCAATTTATATTGGAGGGTCAGGTTAGGAAAAGCATTGACAACCTTCCTTCTGTGTATGTTTTAGCAGGGATTTGAAGGAGTACATCCCAACAAATTGCATCAGTTTAATTGAGCTTTGGAGTGCATTCCATAAGGAAGGTAGGGCATAACTTAGGTACAAGATACCAAAGTGGGATCTTATCCTGGGGACACTGAGTGATATGTATGAGTAGCATCTTAATGGGTACACACAGCGTGTACATTTGAAAAGAACGGATATACTGTATAGGAGGGTAGTCTATTAGTGATCGCTCTACACACCCAGAGGGTGGCATTTCACCACCTCCTAGTAGAGAGGTCCAGCCTAAATGCGAATAAAGAGAACAGTGGTGAGTATTAAAAGGGGCATTTGTGATGAATCTTAGCATTCTATGGTACAATATGTCTAACTTTGCTAGAGCTGTTTTTGAGCAATGACTGTAAAGAAAGTCTACATAATCATAAGGGGGAGAAATGTCATCTGAACCAGTCTTAATTTAGCCTCGTAGGTGAGCAAGTACTTAATGCAGTAGAAGAGCCCTAGCCTTTGTCTTAATTTTATTGAGAGCTCTTCAATGTGTTAGAAACGACAGATTACAGTCAAGCCAAAAACCTAGATATTTAAATTTGTCCACAGTTTCAAGTGTTTCCCCCAGAATGATCTTAATCAGGAGCTTAGTGTTAGTGAGGCAGGTGGCTGTGGTTTTAGTTTGTGGGGAGAGTAATATGACTTCAGTTTTTTGGACATTGAGCAAAAGTTTCAAGTGGAACAGGTTTTGTTGTAAAAGATTGAATTCCTGCTGCAATTTTAAGCATGCAGACTCCAGGGTAGGTCAGGCAACATACAGAATGGTCTCGTCTACAAAGAAGTGAACGCTAGCAGAACATATATTGCGGTCAATACCATTGATATAAATTGCAAATAGTAGGAGTCCCAGGATTGATCCCTGAGGAATCCTTCACAGCAGAGTTTTTTGGGGGAATAGGTCGCCTTGGGCTTTCACCTGCTGTTGCCTACCTACAAGGTAGCAGTTAAACCATTTCAAGGCCAAGTCATCAACTCCTAAGTTGTGCAGCAGGAGCAGTAATAAGTCATGATCTACAGTATCAAATGCCTTACTTAGATCCAAGAAAAGTGCACAGATGTGGTTTTTAGCATCCAGTGAGACTTCTCAATCATTAGTGACCTTGGCCAGAGCAGATACTGTACTGTGCTTGGGCCTAAAGCCAAATTCCAGAGGACTGAGCAAGTTTGAAGTTTCCAGATGTTCTCTCAGTTGAGAATTAACTTTTTGAAGAGTTTAGACAGGACAGGTAACAAGGAGATAGATCTGTAATTATTAAGATCACTAGGGTATCCGGATTTAAAAAGTGGAATAATGTGAGCAATTTTCCACACAGCTAGAAGAACCCCTTGTGACAGGGACAGGTTGAAGAGGTGGGTGATGGGGTGATACAAGTAAATGGTAGCCTAGTTTTAAAAAGAAGGGTTCAATTTCATTGGCTCCTGTGGTTTTATTAGTATCCAGGGTAAGTAGGAGGTCTTCAAACTGAGAGTGATGGGGCTAAAACTGAATTTAGATGGGTAAGGTGATGCATAAAAAAGTGAGCGTGAGAGGTTGTTTGATGAATCAGAATACAGGATTTTCGGCACCCATTTTATAAATGCCTATAACCCCATGCTCTGGAGTGGGTCATTGAGCTTATAACATGGGTTATTCAACTTTCTTTCCAAACATACAGAAAACAGTTTTTTATCCCTGTTTAAATGGAAGAAATCTCAGTGTATCCTGTCACTGCTAAGTAGTCCACAGCAACAGATGCATATTTTATCAATTTTATGGAAACAGAAATGTCAGAAATACACTGCTAACATCATTTCTGAATTAGATTTTCATAAGATACTTTGAAACATGTACAAACAGGCATTACTCTCTCCGAGCAGGCCACAGCTAACAGACCACCCGACTGACCCCCGGACAGATTCAGACAGCCCATCTGTGGGCCTCCCAAGCTGCTCCTGTGGTCTTGGCTCTCTCTGAGCAGGCCACAGCTAACAGACCACCCGACTGACCCCCCGTACAGATTCAGACAGCCCATCTGCAGGCTTCCCAAGCTGCTCCTGTGGCCTTGGCTCTCTCTGAGCAGGCCACAGCTAACAGACCACCCGACTGACCCCCGGACAGATTCAGACAGCCCATCTGCTGGCTTCCCAAGCTGCTCCTGTGGCCTTGGCTCTCTCCGAGCAGGCCACAGCTAACAGACCACCCGACTGACCCCCAGACAGATTCAGATAGGCACTGGACCTCTGAAGCTCGTGGTTTTGAATGTCACTGTTTTGACTGGATGCCCAGTGGAGGAACCAGGCACTGATTGGCAGCTTTACTCCTTGACTGATTTTCCAATGCCTGGCACTTCCTGATCTCAGGGAAATCTCTTTCTGTGCTGTGTTCTGGACTGATTTTGTGTTAATGTAATCTACATATGTTATGCATCAATTGGTCTTACTTTACCTGCCAGCTTAGCTAGTCTATTACAAGCCACTAGTCTAGCCTCTCAGTGTTACTTAGTGCTTGACAAACTGTATTGTATAGTAGCCGATATCTGACTGCTTGACCTAGCTACTGAGCAAGACTGCTGCAGTTTTCCATTTCTGCCCTACTGACAAACTCTGCCCCTTCCCCACACTGGTCACTCTGTCAATTATTAATTTCTCTGCCCCACTTGTAATGCTGTCTCTCTAAACACCTTACCTTCTTCTCTGCCTTACCTACAAACCCTTTCCTTACACCCCCCCCTACTGCTGCTGTCCTCCTCAGATGTCCCAGTGCCAAAGCACAGACCCCCCCCCATTAACTCCTCTTCTAGCTCCAAATAATTGCCCTGCATTTACCACCTCTTTACCTCATGCTTTGTCCTTTCCCATTGCCTGCCCCCCACTGAGCTTGCTATTGTACTCTAGCTGTATTTAATCCTCTGTGTTTCCCTCCTTGTTCCACAGACAGCCCATCTGCGGGCTTCCCAAGCTGCTCCTGTGGCCTTGGCTCTCTCTGAGCAGGCCACAGCTAACAGACCACCTGACTGACCCCCAGACAGATTCAGGTACGCACCGGACCTCCGAAACTCGTGGTTTTGAATGCCACTGTTTTGACTGGATGCCCAGTGGAGGAACCAGGCACTGATTGGCAGCTTTACTCCCTGGCTGATTTTCCAACTCCTGGCGCTTCCTGATCTCAGGGAAATCTCTTTCTGTGCTGTGTTCTGGACTGAATTTTTTCACCCACACACCCTCCCCCTCCTCCTCCTCACAGTATTAAATAGTCCCTTACCCCGCCCCTTCCTCAGCCTAGCAGCAGATTGGTCACTCCACTGCTGCACATTTTCATGTTATTGTCCTCCCTGTCTTCAATACCTGACTTGACCCACTTTCTCACCGCCCCTTTTTAAAGCAGTCCCACCCACAGGATCACACATTTGCTCTCAACCTTTTCTCCAGCCACTCCATCTAACTCCTCTCAATTACTGCTCTACCTGCCCTATTGTTAGGGACCTCACCCTAATTCGACTATATACCCTTCCAACTATAAACCAGCTAGCAGTTAAGCAGGCCAGCAACACCAAACAAACTACCATGGGGTGCAACCACCTACTACTACTCCTCACTACCTCTTTTGGCATTGCTGGTACCATACACGTCCTTTTGTTCTGCAAATTTTGGAATCCCCGCTGTTCTGTCTGACCCTTTGTATGAATGCCCTTTATTGATCCTCGCTTTCCTTCTCTCCCTCAGCCGAGGAACTGCCACACAGGCTCCCAGCTCCTAAGCCACGGGATTCCCGGCTACCGGGTGGTTGGCACCCCTCTAGCCGACGCTCGAGCTTGCAGACATGGACCCAAGGTCCTACAAGGTACGGCAACTGCCGCAACCAACTGGATTGTGAGTGCCCTCTCAGACCACGCTGTGATTGGTCCCTGGCAAAAGTCAGCTTCTGCTCTTTGATTTTAAACCCCAAAAATGTTTATGTTGGGACAAATGTTAAAAAGCCGAAGTGTTAACCCAGTCTGTAATTGAAAGGACTTGAATTGTGGTTTGGGAAATAAATCTAGTGTTTACAGCCCTTTCCCTGCATACGGCACTGGGCCTAGACACTTTTGGGTGCCAAAGTAATACACGTCCTTTGTTCTGCAAATTTGGACTCCCACTGTTCTGTCTAACCTTTATGTGAATCCCTTTATTAACCCTCACTCTCCTTCTCTCCCTCAGCCGAGGAACTGTCGCCCAGGCTCCCAGCTCCTAAGCCCTGGGTTCCTGCATTCATGCTTGGCGCCTGCCCAGCCGACGCCGAGACTGCAGACACGGACCCAAGGCTCTACAAGGTACGGCAACTGCCGCAACTTTTTCGACCACCTCCCCTTCCCCACCTCTGCTGATTATTAAATGCAGTAGCTCCTGCCAAAATATTAGTCCACGTCCCCTGGCACAGTGCCCCACCAATAGAGACTTAACTCGTGATCCCCCTCTTCTCTGTCCAGCCTACGGGATCCAACTCTCAGGGCCTCACCTTACTAAAACACATAGGCTCTCCTTGGCTGTGCCTTCACCACTAAATATTTTTAAATGCTATCAAATTTGGGTCGACCTGGATCGGAAAGCAACTGATAGGCTGCATTAATCCAGCAACCCCACTGGCCCCTGGGCTAATTGAGTGGCTCCTTTTTTGAGGTACCATCATGTCGGGCCCTATATGGCTCCTTATACTGCCCCTTTTTCTGCTGATACCAGCTGCCCAGCATTGGACACCTGAACTACCATTATGTTTGGTCTACAATGGCACCTTGTGCTGTATACCACATGGCACTTATCTTTAATTGCCTCCGTGATTCCAAGTACCAATACCTCGAACCCTGCTCTTGGACCACACATACCAGTAGTACTTATAGCACTCCCCACCACAAGGCCCACCTCCCACCACGCAGACTTCTATCTCCTGCCTATTGTGGTAGGGGTACTAGCTCTTGCTACAACAGATCAGCTCTTCTATGGTGGCTACTTTCCAGTCCCTAAAACATCAGATCTACTAGACGGGAGAAAGGCAGGAATTACAAGCTTATAATTAGTGCTCTTAGAAAATCCTACTTATCCTCCTGCTATGTTCAGGCAACGTAGAACTCAACCCTGGCCCCCCAGAAGCTATTGCTTTGCCAGCAGAACTAGCAAATTTAAAAGGAATAAGCTTCTTGCATATTAACGTATGTAGCCTCCTTAAAAAGATAACCTTAATACAAACCTGGGTAAATCATACCTCTCCTGACATACTTGTGATTTCCAAAACTTGGCTTAGACCCAGCACCACTGGTAGAGAAGTAAACATACCCAACTATGCCTTGTTCAGAGCTGATAGGCATGCCAGAGGAGGAGACGTAGCTATCTACATTAAAGACAAATTTTCTGCCTTCTGCTCATCTTCGGCATCTGTCACCAGCAAATTCAAATGCCTAATTCTCAAAGTGGAAATTACACAGACTACTGCACTCTGAGTAATAGGATGCTACAGACCACTGTCTGCTGGCCTACAGCTTGTGTCATATCTAAGTGACAAGTTGGGACAGGGGCTGCCAGAAACTATTATTTTAGGAGACCTCAACTTTGACTGGCTCTCTAACACAGCTGTCCCCCCTTGCATCCTTCTGTGATGAACATGGGCTGACGCAACTTATTACTGAACCAACATGCCCAAACGTGAAGAACCCCAGTAAAAGTACACTTTTGGATGTGCTAATGGTGAGCAAACCTCATCTCTTCTCCCATACTGATGTCTTCTTCTCAGACACCAGCGACCATTATTTTATTGTGGGAGTAAGATCCACCAACAACCCAGCACCCATCAGCAAGTTCTCTGTGAAGAGATCCAGGCGTAACTTCAATGAACATGCCTACCTAAATGAGTTTAAGTACTCCCCTCAGTGGCAAGATTTCTACCTGGCCAAAACGATTACATCAGCTTACAATATCTTCCACAACATTCTATCAAGGGCCCTTAATAAGTATGCTCCCCTGATTAAAGTTTGAACTAGGACCAAAACCTGTAAATGGTTCACCCCTCAGATCAAGTCCTTGCTTCTAGAAAGAGATAAGCTCTGGAAAAAAGCGCACAGACTGAACACTGCAGAGGATTGGAACCAGTTCAGAAGACTACGAAATTTATGTACCAAAACAATCAGAGAATCGAAGGCCACCTTCTTCAAATCCGAACTCGACTCTGCCACAAAGAGTCCAATCAAGCTCTGGAACACAATCAATGATCTGCTAGGCCACTACCCAGGAAATTCACTCCCGACCAAGATTACCTCTGGCAACTTGACTATAACCAAAAAGATGGATCTACTTGACACATTCAATAACCACTTTGCTACTGCAGGCATGGCATTTGATAACTCCCCTGCAAACATACTTCGCTCCCAGACTGCCAGCCAACTGCCTGAAACTCCGATAGCTTCACTGCCTTTCTCGCTTCAACCTGCCTCACTGAAAGAGGTAGAGGACCTCTTGCTTCAGTTGGATGCTAGAAAAAGTGCTGGGGCCGACACCCTTGACCCTCACTTCCTAAAAATTGCCTACCACGTACTAGCAATACCCGACACCCACCTTTTTAACTTATCCCTGTCTCAGGGCACCTTACCACCTATATGGAAGACAGCACATGTCATACCATTGTTCAAATCAGGTGACCCTAGCGATCTCAATAACTACAGGCCAGTTTCTCTCCTTCCGGTCCTGTCCAAGCTCCTAGAGAAAATTGTAAATGCACAGCTGAGGACTCACCTTGAGTCTAGGGAACTGCTAAATCCTATGCAGTCCAGATTCAGAGCTAAACATAGCACTATCTCAGCCCTCGCCAAAGTTACTAACAACTGGCAGCGTAATCTTGACAGCAAAAACTTTATTTGTGCTGTTTTCCTTGATCTAAGCAAGGCTTTTGACACCGTCGACCATAGTCTGCTCCTCTCCTCCCTTCAAACCATAAGTGTGGACCCCTCCTCTGTGCATTGGTTTACTGACTATCTTACAGGGCGCCTTCAACAAGTTAAAGCCGAAGGAGGCCTGTCCCCTTAAAAGCTCTGCAAAGAGGGGTACCTCAAGGTTCTATATTAGGGCCCTTACTTTTTGCAATCTACATTAATAACATCGACTACTGTATAAAAGAAGCCAACATCCATCTGTTTGCAGATGATACAGTTCCCTATGTGAGTCGCACAACACCTGAAGCTGCCTGCAATGACCTACAGTCAGAATTCAACCTTTGCAAGCCAACTCCTCCAAAAAAGCTACTCCTTAATGCCAAAAACTAAAGTGATGGTTCTTTCCCTTTATCCGTACAGCTAACCCTGTGTCCAGTGGGACAGTTCCCCAAATACAGTTCTAGGTGAAAACTAGAATTTGTTACAAAATTCAAGTATCTGGGAGTTTGGATAGACCAAAGACTCTCCTTCATTGAACATATCGAGGACTTGCTAAAACGACTTCGGCAAAGGCTTGGACTGTTTTTTAGAATCAACCAATTTCTCACCAGAGATGCCAAGAAACAACTGGTCCAATCCATTTTCCTATCATTGGTTGATTACGCTGATTTCCTCTACAGCCAGTGCCCCAGCTCTTACATGGATAAACTGGACACACTCTACCATCGAGCACTGAGGTTTATAACGGGACTCCCCTTCGACACGCATCACTGCACCCTATATGCGGCAGTGGGGTGGACATCACTAAAGTTCAGGCACCACAGAAACTCCGCTCTCTGGACCTATGGAGCCATCTCTAATAAGTTGCCTTACTATATCTCCTGCTGTCTTCCCCTGAGTATAATTGGGAAATACGCAATAAGAAGTTACTCAGCTATTATACTTAAAGTACCCAAAGCAAAATCCCGCTTCGGCAAGGCAGCCATAAGCTTTGTGCTACCTACCTTATGGAACGATCTACAAAAAAACCTCAAATTAAGCACTCTAACCAGTATAAATGCCTTCAAGATGCTTTATTTCTGTACAATCCGAGAAGTATGTAATTGCTTCACCCACTCAGACCCAGTACCGGTGTCTGCACTGGCATATAGCCACGCCTAGACCCAATTTTAAGTACTGACCCCCCCAGCTTGTTCCTCACCAGCCTAATTGTTCTCTCTCTCTTATCCCCCTGTCTTATCAACACTAGGCCCGTCCATCCCCTTATTCTTCCTTTCCCAACCTCGGATAGGAACTCACTACCCTGGGTTGTGACATCCTACCATGCCCCGTACTTTATAGCATTCAATCCCGGGGCTCACACATACTCCTTTTCTCCATCCACCTTCTCTACATCCTGTTTTACCAACTCCTCTCTGTGCACCGTGCCCTCCTAGCCTTTCTCCTCCTACCTCCCTCCCTCCTCCCCCACCTTTGCCTCTACCTGGTGTATATTTTATTTTTTTTTCTTCCGTTACTTCCTCCTGCAACCTTAGATAACCTGCTTTATCTTCCTATAGACACTTCTATGTATGTAAATACCATGTAATCTGTACAATATCTGTATAATTCTATGTACATATGAACTTCTTTTTCTTCCTCTCTGTAAAGAGTATTATCTGTATTGTCTTGTAAATACCTGTGTTGACCTGTGTATACAATTGTTCATGCTCCACCCAGGTCCATCTTGCAAATGAGCTTCTGCTCAATGATGAACGCCTGGTTAAATAAAGACTTGATTGATTGATTGATTGACTGTGCCCCCACCCCCACCCCATCCCACACAACACACAGACACACGCTCCTCGGAGCCGATGCTTTGATGTTTCTCTCTCTGTCTGTCTCTTGCTTTGCTGTATGTCGCACATCTCTCCACCCTCAGGAACAGTACCCACATGCTGCTCATGGATGCACACACACTGCCAATGATCAGCAGTCTGATACTGGACAGAACATGATGTTTGTCTCTCTCCCCCCCCACATTGTCACGACACTCTGCACCATGTCATCACTCTCTCCTGATCACTGAGCTGATATCATTTATGGAGAACAGCTGGTGCTAACTAGTACTGCAGATAGGGTACTAACAGTTGTGCTGTCTATGGGGGGGATGCCAGGGGATCTTGGTGCGGGATATGTGTGTATCTCTCTCTCTCTCTCTCTGTCTTTTCAGGGGGGCTGCTGGGGAATCTACCTGCCACACACTCAGATGTGGATTGCTGGCTGAACAGTTTGCTGCAAGCAAATGACTTAGCTGTGGCATAATGGGACTGGAGCACCAATTACTGGGGGACTGTCTGTTCTGGGATATGCCACTGACTTTTTAACACATGGATTGCTAGACATGCTGGGTTTGTGAGGAACTGTTTCTTTTGGGAAGTGGGTGACAGTTAGTTTTCAAACATGGGTTGCCAGACTGCCAGACACACTGGGATAGCAGGGGACTGTCTGTTCTGTGATGTGGGCAGCACTGATTTTTAAAACATGGCTTGACAACTATGCAGGACAGCCACCTCTGGGCCATATCGCTCTCTCCCCATTTTAATGGCTGCTGCTCTGCTTTGCTATCTACAGCTCGTAAGGAGTCCTGACAGCAACCTCCTCCCCCAAGTCACTCTGCAAAACTGTGGATTAAATAGGGAATTTAATCCACTGCCATGCAGAGGGACTGGACCAACTGGGTTGCGTGTTTTTGCCAACCCTTGTTATAAACGATTTAAAACCCAAAACTTTCATATTCATTTAATATTGACCAAGAAAAGGGCTTTTTGTTGCTGAGCAAAAAGGTCAAATTCATGGCTCCCAATTCTACCGATTCCTGTATTTTACAGTGAAATTATGTAATCTGCAGGGAAATTGGTCTCATAGACTTGCATTGGTTATACACAAAAATGCAACAATTCTACTTTGAAAGGAAACAAGACAATCTACAGGAAAATGTAGGAAAATTGCCCTAAAGCTATAGAAAAATGGCAACGTAACCTGGTAGCACTGCAAATAAAAAATTTATAAGTGTTTAAAAACCACCAGAGTCACCGCATGAACAAATAAAAAAAGCCGGGAAATAAACATATGAAAAACATTTTTTTATTCAAGATTGACTTAACAAGTCAATCACAAATGAAAAAAATCATAGTCTCGCCCCCCCCCCCCCCAAAGCTGTCACCGGTACCCAGCTGCCAACTCAGACACTTCTGTTTTTTCCTTCATTATTGACTTCAAAGCCAATCATAAAGGGAACGAAAGCCTCTTGTTTAGCTTTTTTTTCTGACAACAGGTGGCCAACCCTGGTGCTAGGTTCATGTCATCTGTAAATATATATATATATATATATATATATATATATATATAGTTATGAGGTTACTGGGTGCCCCACCCTGGTGGTTCACTTAGTATACCAATCCCTTCCCCCACCCATTGTGCAGAAATACCCCCCCATTTTTCATATGCCCACTGTGCTGAAATCCTCCCTTTCTTCCACCCTCTTCCCCACTATCCAGCCAACTGTAGGGTATATATCAAATAGGGTCTTCATGCAGCAAATGATGACGATTTAAAAAAAAAACAGACTAGGCTGGGCCAGTGGCCCTTATCTGCCATCACATTCTATGTTTCTACATTTCTATGTAACTTCGTATGAAGAAACACCCCACTCTCACCAATCATCTGGCACCCATGCAACCTTCCTCCCATGATGAACCCAGTACAAACATTTGTGGCTCCATGGTGGGTAACATGTAAAGCCCTCCCTCCACCTTTGCCAGTTGTTGTCTTCTGCACCACTGTGTCTGCCACCACTCACTAAAAATGCAATGGAAAAAAAAACTTGGTCCTCAAAAAACAGTACTTTTCATGTGCAGGAACTTGGTGGGGAGGGTTGCAAAAAAAGGGTTGAATCTGGGACCCAATTCAACCCCCAAAATGATGTGGCACTGAGGGGACAGGTAAGCACCACAACTCTCAAATCTGGAAAAACAAACAGTTATAAAAATGATTCAGTACTAGATGAATAGTGTATGGTACTTGTCTTGTGTATACTTAACTTTGGCCTTTCTCCATTCCCACCTCAGTAGAGGAGCGATAGGGAATGGAAGGCCCAGCATTAAGGGTGAGAAAGAGTGCTGGAGGAGGTGGGGAGGATAGAGGGAGCTCGAAACATTCTGAGCGATCATTGCTGGGAGAGCTGGATATGCTGTATAGGGGTAGTGAGTGGAGTTTATTCCTCCACATTTAACCACGGGAAAAGCCCCCCAAAAAACTTTATGGGTGACCAATTCTCCCCCCCAACACAAAAAAAGTCCCTAAAACATGAGCTGTGCATGCAGGGGACTTAGGTTTGATTTCTGTTTTTTTTTTTTCTATCACCCATAACTTTAACATTTTAAGTAAAAATTCTGAGAGTGGCCTCTTTACCCCCCTCCCATGAGTAATGGCTCTAATGGCAACTTTTGACCTACTTGATGGGTCTTTCACTTCACATAGGGCCTGCAGCAGCTTGCACCTTGCCTCTTACATATCCAGCAAAGTTCCCTATGGTTCTGCTGCTTTGCCTAGAAATCATGAACAAGCCTTAGTTTCAACACTGTGCCAGAAAGGTCAGTTGGTTTGCACAGGGCCTCCAGGACCCTGTGGAAAACATGGCTACAGGTCTTCCCCCATGCCCAATAGCAAGGTACAGGACCAGCACTATGCCCAATTGGGTCTCCTGTGTCACACTGGGCCATGTGAGGAAATGCACTGAAGAAACCTATGTTAATGCATATGTTGTGGTTGAAGCACAAAACATAAAAAGTATGGGGGGGGAGTTAGGAGAAGAAGTCCCTAGAATCTTGTTGAATCTGTGGTGTGCTGCTCCTCTGGTTTTGAACAATCACACTACATAGCATTGGCGTTACCCTAATTTTGGCACTGACATGGCAGACAAAGTAAAATACTAACGTACAAATGCTTAAATAGCAGGTGACAAAATTACAGTAATGTCAACACTGTATTACATTATCATTCAAATCCCAATAACTCTCCACAAATTCTATAAGGCTATAGGGACTTTTTCCCTTAATATTTTATTCTCCTAGGCTTTGTGCTTCAACCCTAAAACATATATTAACATAAATGTTTGCAATATATCTATATATGTACTGCCAGTAGCCTTTTTTGCAATGAATTTTCTTTTTTTTTGTCAAGGTCTGAATAAAGAAGCAAATGGTTGAGGCCAAGGTTCCCCTTCCCCCAACAGCATGACTTTATGAGGGGCAGACTGTGCCAAACCAACTTGATCACCTTTTTGGGGGTTAAGTAAGTTTATTGTCGTTTAAAACCTTATGTTGTACCAACACATAACAACATTTTAGATAACTCATTATATTTACATTAAATATGTGTCTCAATATATATTCCAATATATAACAGTAGCTTTTGCATTTTCATAAAATACTTAAAAAGTTAAAACACTTTTACAGCAATGATCATTTGGAGTAAATTTTAAGATACGCAGTAATGAAAGAGCCTTAAACTATCTAAGTTTATTTAACTCGGTCAATTTACATTTAATATGTAGCCTATTCCCTTTTCAATTAACCAGTTTTCCTGGATTGTTTTATAGCTATCTGAAGCCATTAAATATGGTTTTAGAATATTTTGTTCTTATTTGATGCTGTCATGGGAAAGCATGTGATATTAATACTATTGTCTATTTATCATTGACTTGACAATTCTGCTTAATTGGATCAAACCATTTAGTTCAATAGTTATTATGAAATTTACAATAAAGCTAGTAATGAGTAACATTGTTCACTGATGTCCCACTGCAGTGCAGAATCTACCATCTTTTGCGATGCTATAGTATTTTCCCAACCAGCAACATGTGTGATGTGTTCTGAATTAATAAATCTGTATAAACTCTGCTAAGTTTATTTTTATTTGCTGACAAATAATTTCATTTTTTAAATGTTTTGTACCAGATGTGGTAGGCTGAGTCTTTGATAACACATAAGGTAGCTAGAATCTAGAACATCAAAGACAGATCATCT
The DNA here is from genome assembly GCA_016271365.2 of Neoceratodus forsteri. Classification (NCBI taxonomy): domain Eukaryota; kingdom Metazoa; phylum Chordata; order Ceratodontiformes; family Ceratodontidae; genus Neoceratodus; species Neoceratodus forsteri. Next base: position 657,765,668 of record CM028132.1, read on the forward strand.
GTCATGTACTATTGTTGTGCTACTGTACAGTAAAGTATATTCATCCCAGAAAATACTGTAACAGTACACGCCACTAAATTTGATCTGTTTGGTAATTACATCTTCCCAGTTATGGTAGGAGTATTTGTGATGTCTCTGCACAGTTCAACCCTTGCCGGTTTGAGAATTCTACCAGGATCCATGTTACTCAGACTTCTTACGAGAAGTCAAAATTCAGCATGTTTCCTTTTATGAGAGATCTTGCACCCCTACAACTGTCCTTGCTAGGGATTCTGTATCAGAGTGTGACAAATGAAGGGACTCCATGAAGAGTAAATACAATACGTGTGTACAGGCACAATGGAGATCAGGAATGAGGAGGATCCACTAGACTGCCAGAGACATTACTATCATTAGGGGCATAGGTACTGGGTAGGAAGGGTTTACCAGGCATGGGGTTTGTTGTGCAATTGCACCAGTGCTGCCAGCTGCAAGGGAGCACTTATTATAGAGGGATATCTTGATATGCATTCCAGGAGCAAAAGCATGCACCTCATGTTTTAATGAGGCCATAGTGGGATGCAAATGTTCTCCCCTAGCACCTTGTATGGGCCAGGAGGCCTTTTGCAGGGGGACATTCGACTGTAGTAACTCAGAGCCAAAGCACTAACAGATTTTGGAGGACCTCACTGCTTTTGCTCCTTGAAAGCCTCTATGTGCAGTATAAACACATACCTCTCTGTGGTTTACATGGAGTTATTCTTTGTGTCAAATGCACTTGTTAGTGTCTCAGTTAGAACTGTACTCTAGGGAGTTAAATTTTAACAGGTTTTGGGTACTCACACTGTGCTCTAAACTTGCTTGAATATAGCACATTTATGGCCAAGCACTAATTTGCACTCAGGATAGGGTCTTTGTAGGGGCAGAACAGAGACTTCTGAGGGTCCAGACCAAAGTGTCCTCAGTCAAGCTGGTAGACTAAACTCTTGTTCTTTGCATCTTGCAATATCAGCTTGTTAATTTTAACCACCAGATGGCACTCTACATTGTCTAAATACTGATGCTATATGCACTACATCAGAGACTAGGCTGTAACACTAAAAACAAGCCATTTGTCAATGCCGACTGTTTGCTTGCTGGCATTGGTATTGGTAGTGTAGGAGTTAGAGAGATGCATAATAGGAATGGCAGTGAAGCATTGAACTGAAGCCAACCCCAACACCACCCCCCTGCAGAGACTGACAGGCACTGGGGTGTGCTTTTGGGTCATCAGGCATAACGGCCATGCCATTTCACCACACCCTACCCTGCAGACACTGACAAGTGTCACAGTGTGCCTGGGAGTCTTTGGGCCTTATGCTCACCCCATTCCATAAGAAATATGGTGAGATGGGTGCAGTATAGCAGAATGGGGTGAACTTTAGGGCCAAATAGTCCAAGGCACACCTTGATGCCTGTCACTGGCTGCAAGGTGTGGGTGGGGGTGGAATGGCAGGAGTATTACAGGCGACAATCCCATGTCACACTCCTGATGCCTGTCAGTCTCTACAGGGTGGGGCGTTATGGTCGAAAACCCTAACGTCCCAGGCGTTCGTTGGTGTTTTCACTCCAAATTTTAAACATGGTTTTTTTGTGACCCCCACCTCATGAACAGTGGCAATATCAGTTCGTTAGCAGAAAGCTGATTTTGCACCGTGACTATGCCATTTGGCACCACTGGGGTGAAAACACATTTCAAATAGGATGTGAAAAATGACAGCTGTACTGTTCATGGGGAAGTATAAAAAATAGCAATGTTGAAAATCTGAAGTGAAAATATAAAAAAACTGGTGAAGTCATAAGCGTGCATAGAAACTGCGCAATGCACACCCATAATGTAATTAGTTTGGGGATTTTTAACAGCAGATTGTCAACACAGGCATTTTGGGACCTCTGCTCATGAACAGTGTCACTGTGATTTTCTTAATCTGTCCTGAACACTGATTTCCCACAGCGACCACGCATTTCTGTGCCAGAAGTGCGAAAACACATCTCGGCCAGGGTGTGAAAAATGACAGCTGTACTGTTCATAAGGAGGTGTTGAAAAATGCCAGTGTTGACAATCTGGGCTGAAAATATTACAAAGTTGTGAACTCACAAGGGTGTGTGGAAACTGAGCAATGCACACTCGAAACAGTCATTTTATGGACTTTTGTCACCAAATTTTCAACATAGCCATTTTAAGACCTCTACTCATGAACAGTGTCACTGTGATTTTCTTAATCTGTCCCAAACATTGATTTTGCACACCGACTATGCCTTTGTGTGCTACATGTATGAAAACACGTTTTGGGCAAGATATGAAAAATGACAGCTGTACTGCTCATAAGGAGGTGTGGTAAAATGGCAATGTTGAAAATCTGGAGTGAAAATATTACAAATTTGCAAAGTTACAGGCGTGCATGGTAACAGCGCAACGCACACTTGTAAAACAGTCATTTTTGGGAATTTTTTCACCAAATTTTCAGCACAGGGTTTTGGGGGGCCTACCACATGAACTGTGGCACTGTCCTTTTGTTACTGGGTCCCGAAAGCTGGTTCCACGCAGTGACTGCTAAATCACCTTTTGGGACTGAATAACAAAATGACAGTGACTGAGTTCATGAGGTGGGGCCCCAAGAACCCCATGTTGAAAATTTGGTGAAAAAATTCCCCAAATTGGCCGAGATATGCGCCAAAGTTGAAACAAAAACCTATTTATGCCATTATACAGCTTACCAGCATTTCTTCAGTTCAGGGTCGGCTTTGAAGAGTGCAGACGTGTTCCTGGTCCACCGAAGCTCATCGCGCTGGCCTCTGGAGGTAAGTATGGAGTCGGGGGGTGGGAAAGTGGATGCGCAGAGGGTGGTGCGGGTTGGGAGGGGGCAAGACAATCAACGATGGACCGTTTTGTTTTAGGTCTTTTCTCTTTTAGGGAGATGCCTTGGGACTTTTGCCATGCTGGGATGGGCTTCAGCATGGCAGCTGGAAGATTTTTAGGGGGCCAGTGGAGCTGATGGGATTGAAGCACCCCGTTAGCCATACAGAGGTTTGCCACGCTGTGGTGGGTTCCCAGCGTGGCACTTGGAAGTGTGTTGGGGGCAGCAGACAGACGTTTGCCATGCTGGGGTGGGCTCCCAGCATGGCACCTGGAAGTGTGTTGGGGGCACAGAGCTGATGGGGGATTGGGCACTCCCGTCACCCATACGCTGTATGGGAAGCACATGAGCACACTGGGGTGGGCTCCCAGCATGCAGATATGTGTTCATGGTGGGGAGGAGAACTGTCTATTTCAGACAGTTCAGATGCAATGCTGACCTAGGCAGTTTGCATACTGCTGATGGCAGTATGCAAATTGTCTGCGGTGTTTTCCTTTCAACTGTATGCCACTGTATCTGAACAGCTGTAATAGACAGCTTGGACATTCATTGGAGCGGTGCAGCCGCACCTGCAAAAGGGAGCAGGACATTGGAAGTGGGGGAGGCACACCTAGGAAAACTCATATGGTGGCACTATGTTTCTTGCACATGTGTGCAAGCAAACATAACAATGGCCCCTAAGTACGAATGGGCGCAGGTTATGTGCCAAAGGTGCGTAAACTGCCCGCTCAGCTCCACACCTGAGGGCAGGTGAGCACCCGGGGGTATGTACAACAATGCGCACTTGTTTGTGGCCCCACCCCTTAGCATGCAGGACTCCGTATGGTGGCCGGGTGGTGGAGTTGCGGATCCAGCCAGGTATCCAATCAGTTGCCTGAACTGGGTTGCTCAGTGGATCACCTACGCAGCAGGGTACACATTGGCCGTGCACCCTACAAATGTCCGATGGCCAGAGGTTGTGGGGGTGACAGGAGGATAATGCTGCCAGCCCTTCAGTGATGCGCAGAGAGGTGCACTTGGACAGGGTTGGGGGGGGCTTTTGGCGGTGCTGGAGGGGCACTGTACCCCACCATATGCCCAGAGGGGCGGTGGCGGAGGTGGGCTGGTGGTGCCGTTCAGAGCATGGGGGTAGCATCTGTTGGCTGGTGCCCCTATGTTGGAGTGTATTTGGTAGGTTGGGCACCTGGTAGGGGCCACACACCAGTGTGTGATATGCCAGGTGGCACCAGTGGTCCCAGAGGGTCGTCTAGCTGCCATGTCCTGGTGGGGACCCCATGTGTGCATGGGATGCATAGGGAGCTTACGGCGTGGTTCTCTCTAGCATACCCTACACCTCCTCTGCACACCTGTGGCCAGCACTATGCACCTTTGTGCATGGTGCATAGTGCTGGCACATCCTTAGACCACCCCGGTGCAGTGCAGTCCACAGACCAGAGGACTGGGTGCATTGGTCCTGCGTGCCCCCCCCCACTGCATCCTGTATGGGCATGGAGTGGCTACGCACCCCAGATACGTGCGCGTAGCCACTCCACGGGGATAGTGCATAGGGCCCATTAATATTAAATAGTACAAAGAGACCTGAATATAACAGATACATGCCAGCCCTACAAAAAAAAACAATATGGTGGTTCTGTTTTGGTAATAAAATTATTGCTGATCTTTTCATGCACTTGCCACTCTCACATTTAAACTAATTATCTCCCTTGGGGAGAGACACATCCATGCCTTCTGAGTTTTAAATAACAATATGTAATTTTTTTGTCAAAGTTGTAATGGGAAAAGCTCTTGGTCCAAAACAGATTAAACCACATTTTTGAAACTGCCCCCCACACACCACACACACACACACACAAAAACATAGACACACAAGAATATTAGGTTCAAAGTGAAAAATGAAATGAACTATTAGTAAAGGACTGGGTACTAACAGGGTTATAACATTTATGTTCACCAGCCCTGTGCGGCAGTGGAAACATATCATGCTGCCTCCTGGGAGACTTAGGTTTGCATGCAATCTGCAGAATCCCCCTGAGGGGCCAGCTGGGAGCCAAATGCTTCATGCCATTGAGGCCCTCATCTCATTGGAATGGAGGTCACAGAGTTCATGGAGCTGCATATCTCTTGCCAGCCAATCCAATCAGCGCTGCTTGTAAAAGTAGCATCTATTCACCCTCTGGGCTGGAGGAACAGTGCAGCCACAGAAAGTTGTGAACTAGGAGAAAATGGAGCAAAATTAACAAAAAGAAGAATCCTCATGTTACAGATTTTTGTACAACATGCTTATGAATCCCGACTTGTGTGGTGGTGTGGAGACTATAGAGTCCCATCTGTCCTTGAGTCTTTTCTGCCACTAAGCTACTACGTTGATTATTCCAAACATAATGCTGGTTAGGGATGTCATGGTATGAAATTTTGATGGTATGAGAACTATCACATGTAATACTAAGGTTATCATAATGCAATACTATATTGTTAAAGTAGTCATTTTTCTACAAAGGAAGAAGTCTACTCATATTCATGTCAGTGAGAGTTGGGGCAGGAGTGTAGTCATCCCCAAAAACGCAAATAATGACTTGAAAGGCTTGAAAGCCATGGTATACCATGAATAACAGTTATTACTGTATCACAAACTGACCAGCATTAATATTGCAATACAAAGTATCGCAGGACAAAATATCACAGTCAAAACATTGCAGAAAAAATAAAGTGTGGTTAAAACGTTGCAGGACAGAACAGTGCAGGGAGCAGGCAGTACAAGCTGCAAGGTGACAAAAGAGCACAGGACACTGGAGGGTTCATTGAGGGGGCCTAACTTCTCACAGCCACCCCTTGGCCACTTCGCTGTGCCACGCATCACAGTCCTGCACTGGGGGGGCTAACTTCACACCGTTTTTGCGAAGGTAGGCCCCCTCAATGCAGGACTATGATGCACAGCACAGCGAAGTGGCCGAGGGGCAGCTCTGTGACTAGACCCCTGAACACCTCCATTGTCTTGTGCTCTTTTGCCACCTTGCAGCTTGTACTGCCTGCTCCCTGCACTGTTCTGTCCTGCAATGCTTTAACAGTTTTTGCAATGTTTTGTCCTGTGATATTTTGTACCATGATATTAACACACGGAACCAGTATGAATAGCTTGACTCCTTATTCCATGGTATACCATGAAACTGTCATATTGTCATTTCTTACTAGTGGTCTTTTGTTCAGAAGTGCAAAAGTGTTAGTGACTCAGAATGTAGTATGCTTACTTCTGGGGTAGGATCCAGGCTCTAGTCCACTTCTGGACCTTGGGTTAATACCTAATACTGACACTGCAGTACAGAATGGGGGAGGTCCACTGTTGAGGTGCCATCTTTCAGATGAGATGTTAAACTAAGGTATTTTTCACCCATCTCTAGGGGCTGTCCAGGCTGAAGTTAAAGATCCTATGGTACTTATTGTAATAGTAAGAGATTTTCCCCAGTGTCCTTTCCAGCATTTCCCTGTTAATAAAAAAAGTCCATGTAACCCATCCACCACAGGACACCACTGGAAATGAGCTATCACAGTTTAGTGTATCTTTCCTAGTAAAAAAAATTACAAATAAATAAACTGAAAGTCGTTGATGATACAATGTGCTGGCACTGTGAGTCTCAAGACTTACATCTCCATGGCCTCAAAGTGCAACCATGGACCACCAGAATGTACCAGAGTTTCACTTTTTATTTTGCCATCCCAAAACACCAGATTTGAGCAGCCTCTTGTCACATACATATCACAATCTATTAAGTGTCTGTTGCCTTCTGCCATACAAATATTGTCTCATATGTTCTTGGTTCTTGCTTCTATTGCATTTCTAATTGAGGCTCTAAAGAGCTCTGTGACTACACAGAATTGAGATGGTAGTCACATGCAGCTACAGTGCCCTCATCTAAGAAACTCTGTGCCAGCAGATGGGTTTCACTGGTCTTTATAGTAGCATCATAAAATGGGTTTTATTTTTCTTCAGAATCCTAGCAACTTTATTGGTCTAAACACATCACCTGACCATTCATTAATCCCTGGTATACAAACGGTTTGTAACCTAACCTACCTAACAACAACCTAACTAAATGAAAATAAAACCTTTTTTTCATTAAAATAAAAACTTTTACACTTTTTAAAAATAAAGACAGGCAATAGGGCATCGGTAAACAGATAACAGGAGATTGGTTTCTTCAAAATAAGCACACTTCCTGGGTTCATTCAAACACACACATCCTTTGTTACTAAATTCACATATTCTACCTACTGTAGCAATAACCTAACAAAAGGAAAATAAAACTTTCTCCATTTTATAAATGTAGTATGGATTTCTTGAGAATTAATGCACTTCCTGGATGCACTGAAAGTCACTTGGCTATTGGCCTCCACCCACGGCATCCATTACTTCTCTAGAAATGCATGCCCTATTGTGAGTTATTGTTTGCTTATATTGCAAAGCTAGTCATTTGGCTGAAAGTCCAGGTACCTTCACATTAGTACTGGGGCCTTATTCACAAAGTGGGTCCTCTCATTTTGTGCTTATGGCACAGATATTTTTTCCAGTACTGCCATATGGTTAGTAGTTAATAACTATACACACTGTAAATGCAACATACAGTAACTGACCGTAACATGGATCTTTGGTATTTACACACCTTTATAGTGAAGCAGACATGACTACAAATTACAGCTGTGCATCAAAAGCAACTCAGTGGCTGAATGAATTTGGCCCTCTGCACCAAACATCTTACTGTATCATATCATATCTTATTTTATCTAACAATTGGTTTACCCAGGTTAGCTCAACTCAGATGCAACATCTTATTTCCAGTTTGGTCCTGCTGTTACCCATTTCCACAGATGAGTGGTCCGGAGCACTGTGAGGTTAAATGACTTGCTTAGGGTCACACAGTGACTATTTGGCTGTAGTAGGGTTTGCATAGGTGCCAGAACCAGGGGGGCGAAAGGGGGGGGGGGTAGCCACTCCACTTTTTATTTCTGTATGGCAAAAACTAGTGCAGAAAAAGTGCCCTTTGTGCCCTCATAAGTGCCCTTTTGATTCTCAGCCCCCTCAGCTTTTACCATCTTCCGGCACCCTTGAGGGTTTGAACCTGAAGTCTCCCAGTTCCCAAGTCCGTGCTCTAACCACTAGACCATGCTGTCTCCTATTGTCTCTGTTCAATGGATATTGTTTCACATCCCCCCACCCAGTTACAACATAGTCTCCTCCTCTCTGCAAACAACCTTAAATGCCTGTCTTATTGAGGGAGCTTTTAGAAACCTGTTTTCATGTTAGGTCCCAAGGGGCTAACCACAGTCCTAAGTCCTCACCTATTTCAGACAGCTGAGTTCAGTCACCCATCCATTACTTGTAATTTTATGGTTTCAACCCTGGGTACTCCTTCCTTGCATTGTCCCAGACCATTGTGTCCTGGGATGCACCTGCAGACTATAGCGTAATGTGTGCAGTAGCCACACTATGCTCTTAGCCAAACAAGCTAAGTGTAGCCTATCCTAGCGCTTGTTATGGGAGATCAGGTATAATTTAGCATAAAAGCATCAACAAAGGGATACTTTCATACTAAACTCTGTTTCACTGGTCTACAGCCAACTGTCGGTATAGCTGTGAAATGGGGTGCCTGGAGTTCAGGACCATGAAAAGGATAAAGGTTGTGGAATGGGTGGGTCAACTGGCTGAGATGAGTGGGGTGTGACTGACTATTGGTATACTGTATACTGACTGGCTAGTGCAAGGGGGGTTATGGTTTTCAAACTGAGTTTGTGCTGCACAAACTGAAATTTGCTTCTTCATGCTAGACCTATGGGAGCACTTGGTTTGCTATATTCTGAACCTTCTTTTGCAAGACATGAAGTAGCTTGCACAGCAATACAAAGTTACGGATTGTGCACATTCAAATAAGAAAATATTGTGACAGCACTATGGCGATTTTAGTGCTGCACAGATTACTACTTCCGAAAGGCATGTATTAACTTAGTGCTAAGTATGTGGGACACATTCAAAAGGACCAAAAATACTTTCTGAGGCTCAAAATGCATGGATATTCACAGACTAAGCTGATGTATAACAGTCCTTACTGCCAGCAGGAATTTTGGGTGGACAGTGGTTCAACATGTTTTTTGAGTGGTATGCTGTGAGTATTTTAAGGGGATGGTAAACAACAGAATCTATACATGCCACATTTAAATGTCAACATAAATAATGCAAAGGGATGAGCTGCACTCCAGCCACAGCGTAACAGTACCTGTGCTCTAGTGTTACTTAATACAGTGCTGTACTGCAGCTCCCAAAGGTCTCTTTGACATTGGGTTTGGATGGGTGTTTCGTAGTGAAGCACCCACCTTCCATGAAATTCCAGGAGTAATATCCTGTTCATGACATGTAGAATAACACATAATGAGCTGATAATGACTCCTTAGGGCCTTGAATCAGGAATTATTGAAAGCACATTATGACAAATTCAATTTCTGTTTTTATAATGATAATTAATTGTACATATTTTGTTTACTGTCTGTGATGTGTGTTGTATTTTAAATATCAAGTGTGACTGAAAAAAGGCTGTGCCCAGTTCACCTCCAGGTTAAAAATAAAAATGAAATTAGGTCATTTGCATGGAGATATTTGACCACAGAAACATTGGGCAAAAGTACACACACATTTAGAACAGCATATCTGATATTTTGCTCCTTGCCTTTCCTTTTGTGCATCCATAGACATACCAGTCTGTGGCCAGAAGGGGTTGTGTTGTGTGAAAGTACACATCTTTTAAAAAAGTGAGGCTCCTCCCAACTCCTCTTGGGCTGAATTGGTGACCAGCTCCCCTTTCAAATTGACAGAGCCTCCTAAAAAGAAACGGAAGGGGAAGAGCAAAAACGAATCGAACCTATAAATTATGCCTGGGCATGTGTATGTAATAGTACCTCTTGAGGTTAGTGCCTAATTTACCTCGGCTCTCTGATCACTATCAGAATTTGTCTGCCCTGCAACCATGCATCACATTCCTTGTGTGTGCATACTATCACACCCAGCTGGTTTGGAAAGCAATAAGCTGTGCATTGCAGTTACAGGCTTCTGGTTTAATAGCATGTCATATTATTTAGGCATCTCATTGTGACAGTCTTGGACTTTTCTATCTCAATGTAATGTCTGCTATATTATACATCCAGTTATTTCCGCATATATTACTCATAATGTCAGTTTTTGAGTAACCCTAATGTTGGGTATGTTCTTCTTTTAAAGGGACAGTTCTTATATAATGTTAGACTAATTCATATGTGCTCAATAATTTTCTATATTCAGTTAGAGATGTCTACCATCTTTTTTTATCAGTATGTCCTTCTCACATAACCATTAAGGGAGGTTGCCTGCTTAACTAATTTGTGATCCAGCATCACCCCACACATTTGTTACCCTATATAAATATTATAAATTTACAGTATCTTGGGGTTATATTAATGAGGTCCTCAACTAGTTATTCCCTTCATCCACTACTACATCCCAGACTAACATTTAACACTTTAATATTTTTCTCTAGTCTCCTTCCCACTCCAACCTGCCTTTGTCTTACTTTTAAATCCCCTTTTACTTAACCATGGTATACCAACTTCTTGTACTGTTTTATTTATCTATCACTTAGTCTTCAGTTTTACCCTACAATTAGGCGTTGCAGGCTATTTTCGAGGTGTCTCATCTTTATTATTTTACTCAGTGTGCTGCAATCAATAATAGACAGCACAGTCTAACTCAAAGCCCTTATGGTATGGCTTTTTAAGACTGTGTTGTAATCTTATAGCTGAGCTCGCTCGGCCCTCTCCAGGTCTTGAAATCTCACTATGTTAAAGCAACTCCTTCCCTAGGGGCGATATTTAGGTCTGTGCTACTATTAAATACCTAGTACTTATCAATAATATATGCAGTACCTCGAAGCCTGAACAAACTCAACTCTTATAAATGTCATATTGCCAGAATGACTACATATTACTGTTCAATACAAGACTTTCACCAGAAACCCCCATAAAATTTGGATCTTGTAATGCCGCGACACTCCATAAATCCTTATACTATTTGGACCCTACTCACTCCATTTTACCTGAAAACTACTCCTACATAAACACTTCTGTGTCTAAGCATTACGATTATGTGAGTAAGTACATAGTAGATGGCACAAGTACAGCTGCTCCTATAATTTTAGGACTTAGCCAACCATGATGGCATACTGTTTGTATTGCCGTAATAGTGTTTCAGCTCAGTTCTTTTTTCCCAGTCTAACTTACGTTCAAGATGTATTATTATGTCTGGGATTGCATATACTTTCTGTAATCCCCTTTTCATACATGGTAAGATGTCACAGTCCCCCCCTCCCAGGGAATTATTATGTTCACTTTAGTTCTAGTCACAGTTATAACTTGATAGAAATAATGGTTTACAGTTTGTATCTTGGGTTTAAGATCATTTTCTCCTAAGATTTACTTACTATTTACATGCTCCGTAGTATAGCGAGACAGTCTTGGTGATTTCACCGACTCATATATTTCTATATTACCTAAAGACTTCATAGTGTGTTAGTATAACATGCATAGATTTTGTTTAGTAACTATATATATATGTCTTCTATATTCTTTTTACTACCTCTCTTCCTTGTGAGACCCAATGGAAACATTCACCCAGGATTTAAGTACTTCCACAAACTAAATATCCTGCACACATCTGACTATGCTAGCCCTCTCCCTTCTGAGTCCGTAACATCCTCTAGCCCTTTCAATATGAGTCCCTTACTTCCTATTTGTGTTTTCATACTCATCTCCCCATTAACATGAGTGATCTAATTCTATATTCATAGAATGTTAAGGGACTCAACTCACCTTGTAAATGAAAGCAAATACTTTCTTACCTCAAAAAGCATAAAACTCATATTGCTTTCTTACAAGAAACAAAACTTTTAATAGAGGATGTCGACAGACTCAGAAGAGATTGGGTCTGTCAAGCGTATGCGTCCTCCTCTACTTCTAACAAACAGGGGGTTGCTATTCTATTACATAAATCCCTTAACTGGACCCTTATCAAATCCAACTCTGATTCAGATAGCAGATGGATTATAGCCCACTTAAATACCCCTGCAGGCCCCCTTATGTTAGTCAACATGCATGCCCCTAACTCTGATTCACCTGAATTCTTTCATAATATGGCCCAACAAATTATGAACAGTAACTTTAACAATTCTCCTATACTTGTAGGTGGGGATTTCAATTTAGCTTTGGAAGCACAGTTAGACAGAAGTAACTCTTCATGTGATTCCCACCTCAGAAGTATTTCTGCACTCTCAATGTTAATGAAAGACTTCGGTCTCACCGACATTTGGAGACTACACCATCCTAGACAGCGCGATTATACTTTTAACTCACCGCTTCATAAATCTTATAGCAGAATTGACTACTGGTTTTCTTCTCCATTCATCAATGAAAAAATTATCGACACAACTATCCTCCCGATTACATTATCAGACCATTCTCCTATAAAATTATATCTTATTTGGGGCCCGGCCCCATCTAAATCCCCCTCCTGGCATCTAGACCCACTCTTATTGAAAGACCCTGATTTCTTACCTTGGATTAGATCCCAAATGCAATAATTTCTTTCCTTTAACAACACTCCTGATGTATCTCAAGGTACCATCTGGGAAGCACTTAAAGCAACAGATAGAGGGAAAATTATAAGCTATGCAGCACACAAGAAAAAACTAAGGGAACAGCAATTGGCTGATTTAGAGAAATCTCTTAAAGAAAAACAAACCCAATATTATAAAACAAAAAATCCAGATAATAATTCAGAACTTCACCTTGAAATTCTTCAGCTTAGAATTAAAGTTAATGAATTAATATCCAGAAAAGCTGAACTCGCCCTCCTTAGACATAAACACCATTATTGGGAACAAGGGGATAAATGTGGGAAGCTGCTTGCTTATCAACTCATGAATCAACAGATGGAGAGACATAGTGCCAGTTTAAAAGATCCTTCAGGCAAAATCCATACAGATAATCCCTCAATTAACCATATTATGTAATCCTTCTACCAACAATTATACTCTCACCACACTCCCCCACAACCTGAATATATACAACAATTTCTGGACAATTTACAGTTACCACACCTCTTTCCCACCAAATATGGCTTTGCTAGATGAACCCTTTTCCCTAAAAGAGATACAAGCAGCGCTAAATTCCCTTAAATTTGGTAAAGCTCCTAGGAGTGATAGTGTTTCTGTAGACTTTTATAAACCCCTAGCTGACATCTTATGCCCCTTACTGTTTAAGGTCTTCAAAGAGGCATCTTCACAAGGTAAACTTCCCTATCCTATGACAGAAGCCATTATAACCATCCTACCAAAGAAAGATAAAGACCCTTCTCTCCCATCCAGTTACAGACTGATATCATTACTTAATACGGACTGGGAAATTTTTGCCAAAATATTAAATACTTGTTTAGAATTAATAATTTTGAAACTTGTCCACAACTCCCAAGCTGGATTTATCAAAAATAGAACTGGTTCTGATTGTCTCCACTCATTATTTAATTTAATCTACAAAGCTAAATCTTTTAAATCACCTGCCACAGCTATAGCCATCAACTTTGAAAAGGCATTTGATTCTCTCAACTGGACTTATTTGTATCGTGTTCTATCCCACTTTGGTGTCACTAATAGATTTTGTACATGGATTCAATTACTATGCACCCTCCCCTCTGCATGGGTTCTTACTAATTCTACTCTGTCCACATCTTTTCATCTGGCAAGAGGAACCAGGCAAGGGTGCCCCTTATCCCCCACTCTTTTATTCTAGCTTTGGAACCCCTATCAGCTGCTCTTCGTCAATCCTCCATGATCCAAGGTATCCCTATCGGTAATTCCTGTTATACTTCACTATCCTACACTGATGACCTCCTTACTCTACTCGAAAATCTTGAAATTTCAGGACCACCCTTAATTAAGTTACTTAGCAACTTTACTTCACTTTCTGGGCTCGCTCGGAATCTAAACAAATCAGAAACAATGCCACTGAACAATTTTTGTAACTCTTCTAGGAATACAATATTAGGTTTTCTCAGGAGTTCTGTACCATAGATGCAGAATTTTGGTTTGTATGAGTGAATTGCGATTATCCTTGAAAGATTTATGGCAAGATAGCCAACAGTTATGCCATTGTCACTTGGTTATGTTATAATTTAAAAGGGTACTCCATTTATTTTTGCAATGATAGATTGATCTGGAATTGTATTTCTGATATGTTTGTAAATTATACTACCTTGGAATATTACCTTGGAATTAGGTTTTTGTTGGGCCCTCAGGGTATCTCTTACCTTGGAATACAGATCACCTCTAAATTAGACAAGATATGGGACGTCAATTTTTGCCCGTTATTAGCAAATATTAAAAACACTCTCAACAGATGGAAACCACTTAACCTCTCTTTTAATGGGAAAATCTCTGCTATCAAGATGTCAATAGCTCCCAAAATACTGTATCTATTTTATAATATGTCTTTAACCCTCCCTACTGTTTTTTTTTTTGTCAGAATTGATGATATAATTGGCAATTTTTATGGGAAGGCAAAATTCCCGATTTAGTCGTAACAAACTGCGTTCCCACTGGTCCAAAGGGGACTTCAGACTCCCCTGGTTCCAAGCATATTTTTGGGCCTTCCGCACTGCCCAAACTGTAAAATGGTTTAATAAACCCAGCAATAAATCACCACTGTGGGTCAATATGGAAACATCTCTATGTCCGGGCAATGTCATCACTTCCTTCATTTATATCCCTCCACCCCCCAATTTAAAATCTCACCCTACTGTAGCATCATCCATATACTACTGGAAAATAATTCATAAATGCCTTAAATCCAACCTAGCCCCTTTCATATATGCCCCTGTTTGGGGGAACCACAACATCACTCTTGATAATCACCCAATTTTTTGTTGTAATTGGAAAAACAGGGGCATTTTTTTCTTGGAGGATATACTTATACCTCAGACTCTCAAATTAAAATCCTTTTCTGACCTGTGCAAACAATGGAATCTTCCCCAGCTTGATTTCTGGAAATATTTGCAGTTACACACGGCATGGAACCATTATCTTCCTACTATTCCTCATCTATCTATATATGATACTTTTATTTCTAAATGGATTAAAACAAACTCTAAATTAAATAGTATCATTTGCAAACATATCAGAAATACAATTCCAGATCAATCTATCATTGTAAAAATAAATGGAGTACCCTTTTAAATTATAACATAACCAAGTCACAATGGCATAACTGTTGGCTATCTTTCCATAAATCTTTCAAGGATAATTGCAGTTCACTCATACAAACCAAAATTCTGCATCTATGGTACAGAACTCCTGAGATTTTGCAAAAAATGGGCTTAATGAACAACAATAAATGCTGGTGCTGTAACTCCCCCAATGGCAATTTGCTACATATTTTATGGCATTGTCCTCCCATACACAATCTTTGGCGTCATATTAATTTCTTTGCAATGAAAGTGATTGGTCTATCCTTTGCATTAGATCCAAAACATTGCATACTTGGTATTTTCAATGCTCATGCATACAAAATATCCCATTCTCAGAATAGGTGGTTATCCCTACTATTCCTTCAAGTTAAACGCCTGATATTAATGCATTGGAGATCCAACATCATTCCCACCCTCCTGGATATTCTCAAACAACTATCTCAATATGCCATCCTTGATCACATGTCACACTTAGCCTCTGACCGACCTAATTTATATAATAAATGCTGGCAGGACTATTTTAAATATTTAAACATGTCTACACATATCACTTAATCCATGGGCTGTTATATGTTCACATTGGAATCTCACTTCTAGCTCTTTCATTCCTTTTTCATCTCCTCTCTTTCTATCCTTTTATCTCCTTTTCTTCTTCCCTTTCCCTCTTGGTTCTTGTTCACTTTCTTAGATATTTTTCTCTTTTTTATGTTCTTCCTTTATACAGTCTTACTCATACTTGTATTAAATTATAGCATAATAGAAGTATAATCACGACTGCTCATATTTCTTGTTTGTATCTACTCCTTTTACCCCTTGAAGCATAAATTGCCATATTTCTCTCTATCATACAGATTGTACTGCTACATATTGTTTTCTCAACATTTGTTTTCCCCTTTAATATCATTGTATAATACTTCAGACAACATGTTTTTTCCTTCTACTATTAAGAATTTATGTAAGTGTATATTGGAGAATGTGGTGTATTTGTATGTATAATCACAATAATTACAATAAAAAGATTAACTGTAAAAAAAAGAAAGTGAGGCTCCTGGAATGTTCTGGTGGCTGCACTTTGAGGCCATGAAGATGTAAAACACGAGACCCACAGTTCCAGCACATTCTGTTATCAACGGCTTTTAGATTATTTATTTGTAAGTTTTTTTACTAGGAAAGATACCCTAAACTGTGATAGCTCATTACCAGTGATGTCCTGTGGTAGCTGGGTTACATGGACCTATTTTGATAACAGATGGATGCAGACAAGGTACACTGGGGTAAATCCTTTACTTTTACTATAGAATACCACAGGATCTTTGGCTTCCACCCCGGAGAGCTACCAGAGATGGGTTGAAGAGACCTCAATTTAATGTCTCATATGACGATGGCACCTCAACAGTGGAACACCCTTCCCCCAGTTCTGTTAGTGCCTTGTTTAGCACTGCACTCTAGGAGGGTATATTGGTACATACTCTGTGTACTTACTGTGTGCTCTGCATTTGTCTGAATATACCATCTTTTGTGCACCATGCAATTTAACGTTAATGGAAGGAACTTTGTGCAGTACGAAGCTCCAATTTTGAATATGGGACCCAGGGCATAAAGCAGCTACAGCTTTAGTTAATTTAACTTCAGATTTGATGACCACTTTTCAGTTTTCCCTTTCTAAAAAGAGTATCATATAGACTTTTAATACAGCACTGAAATCCTCCATTATTGTTTTTTATACTTTTTGATAACTGAGTAAGGCCCACTAGGCATAAGGCCTGTTCACAGGGGTTACCTGGGAGCAGGAGGGAGGTTAAATGACCTGCTCAGGGTCACATAGTATGCAACTGAAGGTTGAAGGAATCAAACCATGGTCTGCTGGACATACCAAGCTTGTTCACACCTCATTGCTCTAACCTCTAAGCTATACTGCCAACCCTTCCTTTGAACTAATTTTAGTACTACTTTTTTTTTACTTCATTTTATTAAAATTTTCACAACATTACAGACATGAGAAAAATCACTCTCCATACATAGAATGTCAAAGAGAACATAAATCGAATAATGAGAATTCGGCACAGGTGACACCCATACTGAGATACCCCTGTCACCTGGTTATAAAGATAAATGTAAGACAATATTAAGTGGGTTCAACCTCCTTGAAGGAGTTGAGGAAATGGGTGGGGACATCCCCCTAAAAATTATAGTACTGTTAATGTAGTAATAATAAACATTACATACATGACCAAGAACATATGGACATATGAATGTACCAGCATAAACAGACCACCCGGTCCATCTAAGTCTGCTCAAGTGTGCAGCTAGCACCTCTAGTTTGTAGTTGCCCCACCCCTCCCCATTGTCATCCCACTGCCGCCCCCACCTCCCCCACCCTCACTCTCCCCTGTTCCCTGTCCCCTGTCCCATGTCCTTTTAAAGCTGTTCACAGATTTACATGATACCACCTATTCTGGTAGTGTGTTCCATTTTGCTATCACCCTCTCTGTGAAATAGTGTCTCCTCATTTCCCTCCTAAATCTTCCCCCTTCTATTCTTAGCCTGAGCCCCCTGATGTCCCTCCCCATCCTTAGCTTAAAGACCCCATCTGCCCCATCCTTATTGATTCCCCTCAGATACTTGAATGTCTCTATCACGTCCCCCCTGTCCCTCCATCCCCCTGGGTGTACATATTCAGGTCTCCCAGACTGCTCTCATACTATCTCCCCTCCATTCCACATATAATCTTTGCTGCCTTCCTCTGCACCCCCTCTAGTAGCCTGATATTATGCTTCAGGTATGGCCTCCAAAACTGCACACAATACTCCAAGTGCGGCCTTTCCAGTGACCTGTAGAGGGGCAAGATCACCTCTCTTCGCCTGGACAAAAAACCCCTTGCTATGCATCCCAGCATTTTGTTCACTTTTGCAGCTGCTTTCTTGCACTGGGCAGTGTTGTTCATGGTGCCTGTTACCATTATCCCTAGGTCCTTCTCATCCTCAGTGATCTCCAGCTTAACCCCCCCCCCAGCCAATATTCTGTCTTGGGTTCTTCTCCCCAAAGTGCATAACCTTACACTTCTTTGCATTGAACCCCAGCTGCCACCTCTCTGACCACTCCTCTAACTTTCTTAGGTCCCCCTGCAGCTGTTTCAATCCCTCCCCTCCATCCACCACTGCTCCCATTTTGGTGTCATCTGCAAACAGACTTACCTTGCTCACCACCCCATGTGCAATGTCTGATATGAAGCCCAAATAGTACTGGTCCTAGCACAGAGCCCTGTGGCACCCCGCTTGTCACTGGCTTTTGAGGTGAGCGCTCCCCTTCCACCACCACCACTACCTGTTGTAGCCTCCCACTCAGCCAGCTTGCAATCCAGTTCGGCATTTTTGCCCCTGCTACTATACCAGTTAGTTTCCCACCAAGCCACCCATGAGGCACTGAATCAAAGGCCTTGCTGAAGTCCAAGTAAAGAACAACTACCGCATGACCCTTATCCTGCTCACCTATCACCAGTCATAATATTATATCAGGTTAGTTTGACAAGACTTCCCTGAAATGAACCCATGCTGCCTTACATCCTGGAGGCTGTTGTCCTCCAGGTACGACACCAGTCTTCCCTTTAGTATCATCTCCATGAGTTTGCACACTATGGCGGTAAGACTTACTGGACGATAATTACCCGGTTTGTCCCTTGGTCCACTCTTGTGTAACAGCACTACATGTGCCATTCTCCAGTCCAGTGGCACACTTTCCGACTCCAGTGAGGCACTGTACAGATCTGCCAGCAGCTCCGCCAATACCTCCACCATCTCCATCAGCACCCTGGGGTGGATCCCATCGGGCCCTGGTGCCTTGTCTACCCTCAGTGCCCTCAGTCCCTCTAGGACTGTACCTCCCTCAATTCTTCCATCTGTCGATCCCTCTCCCCCCTGTCCCCACCCTCCCTGCTCATGGTGGTAGAGTTCTCCCTTTTCTTCTGTGAACACTTAGCAAAAGTATTCATTCAGTGCTTCCGTCTGTTCCTCCCCCTTTTCCATTGACTCCCCACCCTTTTTTATCCTCACTATTGTCTCCTTGCACTTCCTTTTCTCCTTGATGTATCTGAAAAAGTCTTTCCCCCCCATTAATTCCATGTACTAATCTCAGCTCCCTCTGACCCTTGGCTTCTCTCACTTTTCTGGTCACCTCCCTGGACCATCTTGCATACTCCTCCCTGTCCCCGTCCTTCCCCGTCCTCCTATACCTCTGATGTGCCTCTTGTTTTGCCCTCATCATCTCACTGTTCAACCAGCATGGTTTCCTTGCTCTGCTCCTCTTACTCTGTGTCTTGGTGCAAGCTTCCATTGCCTCTGTAATCCCCTGTTTAATAATATCCCATTTCTGCTCTGCATCCATCTCCTGCCTTATACCCAACAGTTTCCCTTTCAGTACTTCCCGCATCCTCCCAAAGTCTGCCCCCATGAAGTTTACCACCTGGGTTACTGATTTCTCTGGCTCCCCGCACATTGTGGTATTAAACCACACCATTTGGTGATCACTGTCAGCTAGTGGGTCCTCCATCCTTATGTCCCTTACTGCCTCCCCATTCGACAGTACCAGATCTAAAGTGTTCTTTAGCCTAGTAGATACACTGACCAATTGCATCAGGATACCCTCCTGGATCAGAACCTCATATAAGAGGGGGACAGTGTGAAGAAAGGCAGATCTGTTTGGAATCATGCAGCAAGCAGTCTCTGCATGCAGCTGCAGCCTTAATGCATCATCCCTAAATTTTGTACCTGGATGAATGGTGTTTGAGCAGCATAGGCATGCCAGCCTGCAAAATACAACAGCTGAAGATCAGTGCATTGCCCTTAGTGAAAGAGTAAAGACTTGGACATCAGCAACCTGAATGTAGCTACCACAGAGAGTGTCGGGTGTGGCCCAGAAGAAAATGTTTTTCACGCATATTGGTTCAAGCCAAGCCCAATGCAGAGTTCAGCCCTGGAGACCTGTCCTTGGTAACCATAGTAATAGTGGGCAGAGTTCTACTGGGTGTAACTGTGCAAGTGTTAACTGCTGGATTTTCAACTTGGTTTCAAGTTTACATTACCAATCCCCATGTTAAAAGGTGAGACAGCCATTTAAGCAATTGCATGGCCTTTAGGGTTTAAATAAGTACAGTTATTGTGTTTCAGGTTTAGTGCACCACACTGGTCAACCCACAGCAACATCTATGGATGCAGTATAGTGCAGTGAGTTAAGGCTCTGAGCTGCAAATATGGAGACCTGGGTTTGAATCCCACAGCTGCCTAGGTGCATACTGTGTGATCCTGAGCAAATCACGTAACTTCCTTGTGCTCCCAGGTCACATCTGGAAACAGGCTTCGGCTTAGTGTGCTACTCCTGGTTAAACAATATTCCCTTTCCCTTTCCCTATGGGCTGCAATAAATTAAGACTGCCATGGGGAGCTCCCACTTACTTTAATAGTGACAGTCTAGTACCATGGTGGGGGGTAGTGTCCTCTAGTACAGAGGGAGGCCATAATGGGATTGCTAGCTGTGAAGTCTGGTGATGGACAGAGCTGTGCCTGGTTGAGCCAAGATAAAGGCAGCTACAGATACACTATGACACCATGATCTTGAATGTGATCTGATTATACAGTGGTATATGCTGCTTATTTTCCCTGCCTACGCTGGGCATCTAATCAGGACTGGTTCGACAGAAGGGGTATGCTTAATGAGTTTCCTTTGTAGGGATTGCAACAGTAATAGAACAAAGTTTTTCCTGCAAATCTGGTATCATTATTTCCTGATCCAGCAGCAGATTTAGAAATGTTTCATGGGGTAGCAGTATTGTCTACGGGGTAGCACTTCCCTCAAAAGTAAAATGTTACCTTTTAAAACTCAGATTAGGTTAAAACAGCTAATTTTTGCTCACCCAAGGGGGTAGTGGGTGCAACCTCACTACATAGCTAGATCTGCTACTGTTCTGACCATTTGTTTGTACTGTATTGTGGGGGAGGGGTATCCTGTAGGGGAGATGGGTAGCTGCAGCTTTCCAGAGGGTTGTACCCCACTATGTGTTAACCCACTAAATTCTAATCTCTGGGTGGAGGCACTATTCATAAGAAAGTCATTCCTCAAGCCCAGGGACCCACCAAAGCTCAGTCAACTCTCAGGTGGTAGAGTGAGGTGAGACTGTATCCCCCAAAAAATGATACACAAATATTGTACAGTGAACATAAAATATATGTAGAGAATAATAAGCTATATACTAAACTATAAGCAGGAGTTCTAATTACATTCACATTTGGTAGCTGTTTATTTATTTGGATAGTGATAGCAAAATGTTCCCACCCCACCACACCACACCACTGCTGCTGGCATCCTCCCAGATGTCCTCAGTGATCATTGTTTTACCTACTGTGTAAGAAAAGTGGCTTCCCCCAAACAACCTTCAAATGCATTTGGTACCCTCTTCATACCCTGAACCCCCACTCTGTCCTTCATGACCTTTTTCCGTACCAATTGGTCCTCTATGTTGCAGGTCGCTAACATTGACTCAGCCCTCAGTGCCTTCACAAACATCTAACTTTGTGTCTGGAATATGCATGCCTCACTACAAAAAGCAAGAGTTACATGTCTCCACCATCCCTGGATTACCCCAGACCTCTTATCCCTCTGCAGATTTAGGGACAAACTTTGGGTACAACACAAAACTACCAAGTCTCCTGCTCTCCTACAACATTACAAATATTGCAGAAATGCCTGCATCAAGGCCATACGACAAGCCAAAGGTAATTACTTCAACTCTCACCTCCAAGCAAATGCAGGGTCCCCAGCTGCTTTCTGGAAGGTTATTCTCTAACTGGTGGCCCTCCCAGCTAATCAAGCCCCCCACCCCTCATCCTCAAGTTTGATGGTTCAACTGTCTCTGACCCCACCTCCATAGAGGACTCCCACAACAAATTCTTCATTACCTGTGCACTCCCCGACAACCCCCCCACCAACTTCAACAGGTCCCTTCCCAGCATAAAAATGGTTTGATGCGCTATGCAACTGAATGAGATAATATTAGATAATGCTCGTGTAACTTGAGTTTTCTTTGTGGCTTTCTGCCTCTCTGTCCATGGGATATACCACCCTGTAGGAGTACAATGCAAGGAACCCTAGAGGAGGGTTCCCCCACTACAGGTGCCGGGAATGAATGCATCGGCTAAAGGTAGGGTAGGAAGAAGCCCAGTGGAAAAGAGGCGATCCACTGGAGGAGGAAGGAGGATGGTGGGCAATGAAAAAGAATTCTGGCAAGCCCAGGATGTAGTGACCTTTTAAGCTTGATGGGGGAGTGACGTAGTTGCTCCACCCATCGAACCACAGGGTTAAAGCCTTCCCATTCGATGTGCTTATGCAACAGAATGATATAATATTAGATAATGCTTGTGTAACTTGAGTTTTCTTTGTGGCTTTCCGCCTCTCTATCCATGGGATATACCACCCTGTAGGAGAAACTGTAGAGCCACTGAGTTGGTAATTTGGCCTAGAAAAGATTACTGTGATGATGGGGAAGGGACCACATATCACTAGAGCAGGTATCTTTGGACAGGTGGTTGGGTGCACAGGGTGTGGTGCGGCCATGATACTGGAATGGGCTTGGAAGTTTGGAGGATGCCCGCTTTGCTACCAGCTGGCAAAGCTTAAGGAGGCAGTAGAGGGGATCCAAAGGCAGCTGGGGGTGCTGGGGGGTGAAGATTGGAGAGGTAGGAGAAAAGAATGGCCTTTGTTTTTTTGTAATTGATACCAGTTTGTTGTTGGAGAACCAGCTTTCTAGTGTCTTGAAGTTAATTGGAGGGTTGCGGGGAGGCTGTGAAGGTCAGTGTTTTTGGAACAGATGATTGAATCATCAGCATAGAGGAGTATATTTGCTATCTGACTAGTATTGGGCAGTTGATTTATGAAGAGGCCAAATAGGAGTGGACCCAATATGGAGCCCTGGGGGACACCAGTAGATACTCCCCTAGTGCTGGACAAAGATTAATCAATCTTCACTTGCTGGGAGCGATAGGTGAGATACAGTAGCTGAGGAACCAGTCAGCTGTGTTCTTTGACAAACTCAGGCCAAGGAGTTTAAGTAGAAGCTTATGATGACTGACTAGGTCAAAGGCTTTAGTAAGGTCAATATATATAGCTCTGATGAGGTCACCATTGTCAGGGCCTCATGCACATAGTTGGTGCCTTTTTGGCTAGCAACATAATATGGGGCTGGGGCGGAGGCTCAGAGGGGATGTGAAGAAGTACTACTTCATGGAAAGGGTGGTGAACATAAGGAACAGGCTCCCAGCAGATGTGGTCGGTGCCAAAAATGGCTGCAGGAATCAAGCATGCATGGGATAGGCACAAAAGTACCAGGGTTGGGTGGGGGAGACCGGAGACTGAGTAAGGTCTGCGGTAGCACCTTAGGTAGGGATTTTTAGGGCAGACTAGGTGGGCCAAGAGGTCCTTTTTTGCCAATAACTTCTATATTTCTATGCCGCTTTTCTCCTTTTCATGTACCTTCACCCTTTAAAAGACAAAGAACCTCTGTGCGCAAACACTGAGGCAAGGGTTACCCCAAAGGGCATTTGGCTGGGAAGCCAAGTTTCAAGAAAATACAAAATCACACATGCCCCCACAATGCAAAGCATCATGGGCTGCACATGCAAATCACCACAGAATGCCATGCTGGTCCAACTTAAAGCAGAATTGCATGGTGCCGAAAGGCCTCTCACACAGTTTGCAAAGGGTGCTAACAGAAGACATAGACACGTGTTTCGTCCTACCAGGACTCATCAGTATGCCTCATCTGTTTGACACCCCAGTGGAATGGACCAGCTACCCTTAAGGCAGTGTGCCTTGGATATATTGTGGTGAACCCATTAAAATAAAAAAACATTTAAAAGACAAAGAACCTCTGTGCGCAAACACTGAGGCAAGTGTTACCCCAAAGGGCATTTGGCTGGGATGCCAAGTTTCAAGAAAATACAAAATCACACATGCCCCCACAATGTAAAGCATCATGGGCTGTACATGCAAATCACCACAGAATGCCATGCTGGTCCAACTTAAAGCAGAATTGCATGGTGCCGAAAGGCCTCTCACACAGTTTGCAAATGGTGCTAACAGAAGACATAGACACGTGTTTCATCCTACCAGGACTCATCAGTATGCCTCATCTGTTTGGCACCCCAGTGGAATGGACCAGCTACCCTTAAGGCAGTGTGCCTTGGATATATTGTGGTGAACCCATTAAAATAAAAAAACATTTAAAAGACAAAGAACCTCTGTGCGCAAACACTGAGGCAAGGGTTACCCCAAAGGGCATTTGGCTGGGAAGCCAAGTTTCAAGAAAATACAAAATCTCACATGCCCCCTCAATGCAAAGCATCATGGGCTGCACATGCAAATCACCACAGAATGCCATGCTGGTCCAACTTAAAGCAGAATTGCATGGTGCCAAAAGGCCTCTCACACAGTTTGCAAAGGGTGCTAACAGAAGACATAGACACGTGTTTCGTCCTACCAGGACTCATCAGTATGCCTCATCTGTTTGACACCCCAGTCTATAGTGTATGAAGCCTGCACTGGAATGAATGTAGTCCTGAGTTTCTTGTGAACTTAGGGATGAGGAAGCTATGACCAGCCTGGGAGCATAGGAGGTAAGTGAGTATTGCGGCAGGTATAAACAAATCACTTAGATAATAAGGGAAGATTCCAGACTAGTATCTAAATGGCCAGCTGTTGGGATAATCTACAGTCAAGTGAATGCTAGCAAAGCTGTTCATTCATTGCACAGTTGTGAGTGTAAAGCAAGGCAGGTTAGCATAAAGTGACAGATGGCAATAAAAAGGGTGTCAAGCTGTGGAAGGTGAGACCTCAGGGTAATGGCATAAATTATCCCACCATGGTCGACAGGTGGCCATAGCATGTGATCAATGAGGTGCAATTTAAATCCTTGTGAAAGACAGTTTTTCTCACTCAGTACAGAGTCCTGAGTTTCTCTTACGCTTTTGGGGACAGGGAGTTTATATAATAGATGTAGAGAGAAATACCATAGAATAAAATTGATATTTCTTTACACACTTTGGAAAATATCATGATATTTTAGGTTATGTCACAACTGATGTCTATCAAAATTGGATACATCACAAAGGAATACTGTACTGTGTATACAACTCAGATGCTAATGACATTACAACAGTCAAGAGCAGCACTGAAGCCAACAATTGAAATCAAAGAAAAACAGTTAAATCTTCATACAAGCAAAATATTTAAAGATGTGGTGTGCCATATCATTTTCAAGTAAGTCTAGTACACTTTTTTATGGTGATATTTAGTCTGATAAAAGGTATTACCACAAATAAAGTGTACTACAATATTTAAAAACTATTATAGGTAAACTAGTATTATATAAATTGAATATGCAATAGGCTGACTCAACAATATGCAATTTACCATCACTTGTGAGGGGGCAGGACTTTTATAATTCACTTGTGTCTCGGCACTTAATAGTTATAGAAACACAGAAACATGGAATCTGTGAGCAGAAAAGGACTGGTAGGCCCATCTTGTCTCCCCTATTTCTCCTTGTCTGTTTCTATCCCTGGACCCTATTTGATTGCCAGTGTCCCTCCTCCCACCTTTCCAATACTAATTATGCCAATGTGGCTATCCTATGCCCACTTGAGACTCCCCACTGTCTGCACCCGCCACCACCTCTAGCAGGCAGTTCCCGGTGTTCACTACCTTATCAGTGAAGAAGTATTTCCTCACATCCCTCTTAAACTCCCCATCCAAGCTTCACTGCATGCCCCCATATTGTGGTTCTCCTCCTCCTCTGAAAGGGACTCCCCTCCTGCACCTTGTTTACCCCTGTGAGGTACTTATAGGTCTCAGTCATACCCCCCCTTGCTCTACTCCCCTCCTGGGAATATAAGTTGAGCTCCCACAGCCTCTCTTCATATAGTTTCTCGTGCAATCCCCCACCCCACCACCACCACCACCATTTTGGTAGCCCTCTTCTGGACCTTTTTTACCCTGTCAATGTCACTGTGAAGGTGCAGCCTGCAGAACTGGACACAGTGCTCCAGGTGAGGTCTCACCAATGAGCGATACAGTGGTTGCACCATCTCCTTTTTGTGCTAGAATTCCCCCTTCTTATGCACACCAGCATCCTACTAGCCTTGACTACCACTTTGTCACACTGCCCTGCCACCTTGAGATCATCAGATATGATTACCATAAGGTCTCTTTCTTGCTTGGTGACTGTAAGTGACCCTGTACCTATTCACAGACCCAGGGTTTCCTCACCCCAGGTGCATGACTTTGCACTTTTGGCATTGAAAACCAGCTGCCACACCCTAGATCACATCTCTAGTTTCCTCAGATCCATTCACATTGTCTCTACTCCTTCATGGGTATCCACCCTGTTGCAGATTTTTGTGTCATCCACAGAGACACACACATTCCCCTCCAGTTCTTCAGCAATGCCATTTATGAATACATTAAAGAGGACAGGCCCCAGTACTAATCCCTGTGGAACTTGGCTGGTCACTCTCCTGTCCCCCAAGTGACTACTGTTTTCCACCACCCTCTATCTCCTGTCCATAGACCAGCTTGAGGCCCAGCTTACCACCTTTTCCCCAACCCCCAGGTTGCTAAGTTGCTTTATTAGCCCCTGTGTGGCACAGTGTCAAAGGCCTTGCTGAAGTCCAGATAGGAGATGTCCACTGCCCTCTCCTGATCCACCTTCCAATCACCCAGTCAAAGAAAATCTATGAGATTTGTTTAACATGACCTCCCCCTATGAAACTGTGCTGCTGGTGGTCCTGCAGCCCATTAGCCTACAGGAATTCCATCAGCCTCTCCTTCAGTAGGGCTCCATTAGTTTCAGCATTATCTACCAGTTGTATTATTGCTACAAAACATTTATTGAAATGCAAAAAACATAACTATCATTAAAGTGCCACACAGGAAACCACAAACTGTTCAGAAAAAGGTCCAATCAGTTTTGTGCATGCACACTTCATGAGGGAAGCTGATGAAGTGCGCATGCATGAAATCTGTTGGGCCTTTTCTGAACAGCTGGTAGTCTTCTGTGTGGCACTTTGATGTAAGTTGTGTTTTTTTGCATTTCAATACTCCCTGATGAAGTGCGCATCCAAGAAACCAGTTGGGCCTTTTCTGAACAGCTGGTGGTCTGTGTAGTACTTTGATGTGAGTTGTGTTTTTTCCATTTCAATAAATGATTTGTAGTGATAATGCAATTGGTGGACGGTGCTGTCTTTTTGCTCAAGTACATGTTGTTCCTTTAGACATGACATATTGGCTCTGTTTAAGGCTCCCCTGCATCGCCTGTTTGTCCATTAATTTCCCCACCAGTGAGCCTTCTCCCTACTGCTGCTCTTGTGCGAAGGGATCACATCGACACTCCTCCAGTCCTCTGGAAGCACTCCTGTCTCCAATGAGGTGCTGAATAGTGCTACCAGATGGGTGACTAGCACCCTGCTCAGTTCTTTGAGAACCCATGGGTGAATCCTGTCAGGCCCCATTGCCTTGTTTGCCTTTAGGGATTCCAATCCCCTTCAGACTCTCTCTCTCCCAAAATGGCCTTGTGTCCACTTAGAAGAAAAACATTGATTCTCTCGAGAGAATGAAGAAATAGAGTGGCTGTTCAGTTACTCTTACCAACATTAGAATATGGTAGTGCAATATATCAATTTGCCTCCAAAACATTATTGAACTGTTTGGATAAAACATATTATAGAATGGCAAGATATATGGCGAAATGTCCTTTTTATACTCATCATTGCATTCTACTTCAAAATCTAGACTGGGACTCTCTTGCAACTTGTAGAAAAAAACGTGTAGGGTACAAAGCTTATATGGAGTCTGGGGGAAAGATAAGCATGGAATGAACTCTCTTGATGTCTCTACTCCCTATAAGTACAATCTGAGGCAACTGAAACATAAATGTTTAAAAGTCCCTCTAGAAATCAATATTTACAGTAGAATGCAAAGACGTTTCTATCTACCAAAAATATGGAATGAGATAGATTCAGAAATCAGGATTATTGATTGTTTAGGTAAATTTAAGCATGCTCTAGATTTAATCTGGAGAGATAGATGTACTTGTTATTGTGATATCAAGTGATACTGTCATTCATCTGTTTGCCTAGATTGTAGATTGTCTTCAAACTTTTCTCAGCTCTATTACAGTAGTCCTGGGTTGGGGTATTTGATAGTATTAGGGGATGATATTACTATTTTCTCTCCTCTCCTCTTCTTCTTTCGATGTCTCCTTTCCTAGACCTGAAATCCTAGAAAATTGTCTTGTATTAATTGTACGTATATACTGCCTTGTCCATTTTTAAATGGTTAAATCCAATCTCAAGTATAACATTTTCTACTTAGACTTACAGTATGGTATATTGTGTGTTTATGTCTTTGTATGTATTGCTTGGGAAATCAAGTGAGTGATGTTTTTAAGACTGCTCCTGTAATGTTTTATTACATGATGATCTGTATTTGTTGAAACTGTAATCTAAAACAGGACAACTTTGATAAACAGGGCCTGTTGGTCCTAAATGTTATTTATCTGTCAAAAAAATAAAAGTTTTTATCTATCATCTATCTATTCACCACTCCCCTGTACATGTTGGTCCACTCCCCCCCATTGAGAAAACTGAGCAGAAGTACTTGTTCTTGATCTTCTTCTGCACAGTCCCCCCTCCACTGCTCTCCTGATCCTAACTATCCCACCCCTTGCTTTCCCCCTTTCACTCACGTACCCGAAGGAAGTCTTATCTGCTTTTTTGACCTCCTTGGCAATCCTCTCCTTTCTTTGTGCCTTAGCTGTCCTCACACTCCTTCTGTCTTCATTTATTTATCCAGACTTAGGGTGGCCAACAGTCCCCCTATTTTAAGGGACAGTCCATAGTTTAATAAAAAATTGGCTGTCCCATATTAAATCAATTCAGAGCTCCTTTATCCCATATTTCTTGCTTGCTTGGCTACCGTGCCCATATAGTGCAATCACAGACTCAGTTTCCCACTTTTCCCAGTGGCTAACATTTGCCACATCACCTTATGCATGTCAGGATGACGCTGACCTTAGCTTGAAGCAGTGAATCTCAGCATCATCAAATCATCATGTGGAGCAGAGCGAGCTGAGTGTGCTGATGACAGTGCTGATTTGGGGTTCTCCCCTTTCACTGTGCACCACCTGGTCCCCACTGCAGGCAAGTTTGGAGGTGGGGGACTAGAGCAACAGAGTCGGCAGTCTGGTGGGTGACTTTCCCCACCACTCACCTGATGTGACTGCAAGCCACTCCATTCATGCAGCCAATAAGCTGCTCGATCTCTCTCCCACTCTTATATGGCTTTTTAGAACTGCTCAATCATGGCCCATCAGGAGTCCCAGGGGAGCTGAGGAGACCACTGAAGATATCGAGGGACACAGTGTGAACACCAGCAGGGAGAACTAAAGGCAGGAGGGCACAGGAACTGGAGGTAAGGCACCAGGGTGGGGATGGAGGGGAGGTTATATTAACACAAGATGGGCAGTTTTAAATTCTGTGAATGCTAGCACATGCAGGAGCATTCTGCTCCAATTGGGGAGATATAAGGATATGGGTACTATAGCTTTATGAGACAGAAGGAAGCCAGCAAGAGAGGAAAAAAAGAACTGTGCTGAAGGTCAGAATGATGCTGTACTAGTGAGAGAGGACATGACAGAAAGTGTTCAGCCCTGTAAGCTGTTATCTCTGTGGTGGAATGTGATCTACTGCTTCTTCTTCTTCCACCACCTCCACCAGCACCAGTGAAACTGCCTGGTGTTAACCTCTTCCAGGAAAATCTCGGGCTGGTAGGGTAAGGGTTTGGTGGGTAAGTGTCAAGTGAAAGCCCTGGTGGAAACTGTCATCACCATCCCCCATCTGTAGGGAGCAGGGAGAGAAAGACTGGCAGTACTACCTCCTCCAATCCAGTCTCACAGGGGAGGGGTCCCTTATTTTTGAAATGCAATGTTGGCAACCCTAATCCAGATATACCTCCCTATCCCTCTCCATCTGGGTCTCTTAGTACTTTCTGAAAACTGCTTTTTCCTCCTTCTCCACCTTAGCCACCTCCTTTGAGAACCATAGTGACCTCTTCCTCCCCCTAACATTGCTTACTTCCTTTATCCCCTCCTTGATCTTTTTCCATTGGACCTCCACTCACCACTCCTGGCCAAACCCCACCCTTCATGATAATCACTGAGGCAGTCTCCCATTTATTCAGAGTTTTCCCTTCCGATATCCAGGACCCTCGTCCTACTGTAGTTTTTCTTTTGTACAATCCATGTCCCAAACCACACTGTAAGGTGATTGCTTTTACTCAGGGGACTACCCACTGTGACATCTGAGATGCTGTCCCTGTTCATAAGTACCAGTTCCAGTACTGCCCCATCTCTAGTGGTTCCATAACCAGCTGTCTAAGAAATGCCTCCTGTTGGAAGTCGAGGATGGCCCTGCTTTCTGTTGTAGCTATGGCCAGAATGCTCCAGTCTGCATCCAGTAGATTAAAGCCCTCCATGATCAAGACCTCCCCTTTGCTTGCCATTCTGCCAATGGCCTCCCCCCAAACCCTGTCTAACTCATCTCCCTGTGCTGGTGGCATGTACACCACCTCATGCAGATGAGGGCCCAGGCCCTGTCTCTAAGCTGACCCAAAGAACCTCCAACCCTTCCTTATTCCACTGGTGTTCTTCTATCTTTGTGGCCTTTGTACCTTTCCTCACATGTAAAACAACCCCCTCCTTCCCTGTCCTCTCCTTCCTGAACATGATGTAAGCTGGAATGGACACTTCCCATCTGTGATTGTCAGGGCACCATGACTCTGTTATGGCCACCAGATCTAAATCTGCCTCCACAATGATTGCCTCAGGGTCAGAAATTGTATTTCCTAGGCTCCTTGCATTGGCACACATAGCCCTCCACTTCTTTTGCCCCTCCTTTGCCGTACTCTGCCCTCCCTTCCTGATTCCTTCCTTTGTCCTTTCTGTTCCCCCAGTAATATCCACCCCTTTTTCATTATCCCGCTTCCCACCCTCCTTAATTCTTCTCTCAGCCTTAGATCCAGCTTCCAACTTGTGCTTCCTTCCCTACCCCTCATTCTTCTGCCCCTGTACCCCTGAGGAATTTATTTCCCTGGGCTTCTCCTTCGGCTCCATTTTTGTTGGGGGGGGTATTGTCCTGTTTCCTCACTTGTGAAGATAAAGTGCATTATTTTAAGTCAGCCTATTGCATATCCCAAATTTATACACAATAAGAATTTAAGCTATTGGTCTAGCCAAATCCCAAGGTACGGCATTTGTATTTGGCTACAGTACATACTTTTATTTATTTTATTTGAAAATTGTTAACTGGGAAAGCACACTAAGCTGAGACTCATTTCCAGGTGCAACCCATGGGAGAGGGGAAGGAGAGAACAACATTACAAAATTACAGCAGGTTTATAAAATGCAGTTACAGTGACAGAGATAAAAAGTGCCAAAATAAAGTACGAAACAATCAAGTGATTAAAGGCATGACAAATTGTTGACAGAAATTAGCTAACAAGTCAGCTGTCAGTTTAGAAAAAGAGCAAAATAAAGTGCTTGTAGGAAATGGTGGCAACCAGTGTCAGGTGCTCTCACGTCAGTCAGCATTTTGAGTGAAACAGTCATGAATAGTCAAGGCCATTATTTTGCACTTGTTTGTCTTCTTGCATTTTGTCAGCTGACTACTAGAGCCAAGAGACTAAAAAGCTTGTGGAGACAGAAACATGTGCAGTACGGTTTCTGTACTATGCCATCTGCTAACCCTACAGCAACCCTGCAGCTGACAGTGTATAATGCAAGCATTTAGAAAGAGTGACACTAAGTGACACAAAAGCATTACAACTGTTTTTGATTAAGGCCATTGTGATAGCTGTGTTCAGATATCTTTAGTCATGACAGAACCTGATGCCGACCACTACTGTACTATAATACCATCAACAGGTTTGATATGCAGGCAGGATGAGTTTGTCAGACAGTTCTTGGTTACAAACAGCATGAGCATAGTCGTAGATGGCTATCATTTTAATGGTTGTTCTTGAACACATTTTGGAGATTGCCGAAATCAAATTGTAGAATATAATTTACTTCTTTTGGGGTGGAATCAGATACTAATTGGACAATACCATTAACATTTTGCCCAGCCTAACAGAGAGATGGGTAAAAGTGATATTTCCCACTCCAAATGATTGATGTCTACCTGCAAAGTAGGAACTGAACCAGGGAAGGAGGCCAGAAATAAAAAATACTAAAAGCATGAGAGAAGGAAGAGTAATCCACAGTATGGAAGATATGGGTCCAAGTCACAACAGGAAGCGAGAGGAAGGCCTTCCCCCAAGGGGAGAGGACAATAAATAAAAAGTGCAAGGGGGGAGGGGGAAGGGAAGGGAAAGGTAAACATGGTGGAGGAGGAATAGGAGGGAAGAGGAGAAAAAGATATGATGGGGGAATCTAGTATGGCAACCAGAGGAAGGAGGGGAGAGCAGGAAGGGGGGGGCAGGAAACATGGAATGTTGAGAGTGATATCTACCAATGTCAGGAGTCTGAGGAACAAAATGGGAAACCTCCAAGCCATGATGACAGAGGGCAAGCAGATCCAGTGGCAGTCACTGAAATTTTGGCAACTGTGAACCATGACTGGAATCTGTCTGTTCCTAGATACACCGTATATAGGAAGGACAGAACAAAGGGTAGGGGTGGAGGAGTGGCTATCTATGTTAGGGAGAGGTAAAGATCACAAAGGAAGACATAGGGCTAAAGAGATGCTATGGGTTGCAGCTGCAGTCAGGGGTGGGGAATAAAATAAGGGTTGGGGTAGTGTACTGACTGCCAAGTCATGACAAAACCACAGACAGAGAGTTGGTGGATGAGATAAGAAAGACTATGGAGAGGGGAAGAAGTGGTAATAATGGGAGATTTTAGCATGCCCATTGAGGATTGGCCAGCAGCAGTAGCCAAGCAATCCTACATGCATTCTAGGATAGTTTCCTGACAAGGGGGGGGGTGATGGCACTAACAAGGGATCGGACCATCCCAGACATAGTTCTGATGAACAGTAATTATGTCAAAAGGATCAGGTTTGCTGAGCCCCTGGGAGGGAGTGACCATCAGTCCGTGTGGTTTCAGGTGGACATGGGATATGAAGTGCTAAACATGAAAACACATGTTCTTTACTTCAAAAGGGCAGATGTTGTATGCATGGGGAAAATTATAGGGTAATGACCAAGGAAACTAAGGGATGATATGAGTGTGGAGGACAGTTCGGCAGTAATTAGGGAGAGGGTTTAGGCACGCACTACAACATGCCATATGCAGAAGGATAAAAGGAGATAGAGGAGGAGGAAGCTACTGTGGTTTACAGAGAAGGTGGGCAGAGCAGTGAGGAAGAAAAGGGCTTCTTATAGGTAATACAAAAGATCCAGAAGGATGAGGAGAGGGAAGAATATGCAGCACAACTAAAATCAACTTTTTTCTTATTATTATTCTTTTTTAACTGGGTAAGACCCACTAGACACAAGTGCCTGCTTTCAGGGGCAACTTGGGAGCAATGGGAAGGTTACATAATTTGCTCATAGTCACACCGTATGCAAGTGGAGATTGTGGGAATCAAACCCAGGTCTGCTAGATGTACCAAGCTCATTCACAGCTCATTATTCTAACTACTAGGCTATACTGCCAGTATTAACTTGCAAGGTGGTAAGGCAAGTCAAAGCGAAGATGGAACTAAGAATAGCTGAGGGAGTCTACAGGGTGACAAGACCTTCTTCTGATATATCTGTGAGAAAATAACAAAAGATGAAATAGTGAAACTGAGAAGGGGGATGTAGTGGGTGGAAGAAAACAAGGAAAAGGCAGAGGTACTGAATGAATCCTTCTGCTCTGTCTTCATTAAAGAGAAAGACGGACCACTACCACAGGGGAAAATAAGGATGGGGGGTAGTAGGGATGAGGGAGGAAGCAATATCAAAGGACAGAGTCCTTAAAGGGCTCAAGGCCCTCAGGGTGGACAAGTCCCCAGGGTCAGATGGCATGCAGCCAAGGATGCTGAGAGAGCTGGCAGCAGTTCTTGCAGTACCCCTGGCTGGGCTGTTTAACTGCTGTCTGGACAAAAGGGTGGTTCCTCATGAGTGGAAGACAGCCAGTGTGGTGCTCCTGCACAAGAATGGACCTAGGTCGAGCCAAGGCACTATAGACCAGTCAGCTTGACATTAATAGCTGGCAAGCTAATGGTAACCATCCCTAAAGGAAAAGTTGGGTGAGTTCCTTGAGGAAAACAGGCTCCAGGATAGCAGACAGTGTAGGTTTATGGCAGGGAGGTCATGCCAAACAAATTTGATGAGCTCTTTCAATTGGGTCACTAGGGCAGTAGATAAGGGCCAAGCAGTGGACATACTATACCTGGACTTTCACAAGAGGTTGATCATAAAACTGGCAGATATGGAGACAGGGGAAAAACTAACCAGACTGGTGGCAAACTGGCTAGGGGTGGAACACAGTGGGTAGTAGTAGGGAAAGCACTCGAGATGAGAGAAGTTTCATGTGGGGTCCCATGGGGATTAGTGCTAGGTCCAGTCCTGTTCAATGTGTTCATCAATGACATTGGGGAAGGCAACAAATTCAAGATGTGTTTTCATGGATCATACCAAGCTCTGTGAGAGGGTGGACACTGAGGAAGACGTAAGAGACCAAAGGGAGGAGCTACTAAGGTTGGAAAGGTAGTCTGGAATCTTACAATATTGGTTCAATGCATAAAAGTGCAAGGCAATGCACATAAGGCATAAAAAACAGATGACCAAGTACAGTCTCACGGGGCTGTGAAAGTCACAGTCTCAGAGGAGTAGAACAACCTGGGGATAGAAATTACCAGCAACCTGAAACTGTCAGTGCAGTGCAAAAAGGAGGTGGAAAGGATGCTTGATGAAATATCAAGGGATTTCTCCAGCAGGAGAAAAGAGATCATTCTGCCGCTGTATAGGTCCATGGTGCATCTGCATTTGGAGTACTACATGCAGTAGTGGAGCCCCTATATTAAGAAAGACATAAACCAGATAGAAGCAGTGCAGAGGAGGGCTACCAATAAAATTCTGGGGCAACAGGATATCCTGTATGAACAGAGGCAGTGCTCAAAGGGAACTGTGTGAAACTGAAGTATTCCAGCTTACTTGATAAGTACAGCTAGCGAGCCTTTTTTCCTAGGATTCTACAGTTGTACTGAATGGAGAATACAAGATGTACACTTCAGCTGCACTTGAAGCAATAATCAGTGTGCAAATTACTACTTCGTCCTGTAGGGGACAATTATCACAAAATTGATACATTACCATCTGTCTTACATGTGATGAGGTACCTTTGTAAATGAGCCTCTGGCTCAAAGGTTGTAAACCGATATATCAAATAAATGAATAAATAAAACAATGTTGACACAGAGAATCTTTTTTGCAAAAGTGAGAACAGAAACACCAG
This sequence comes from Neoceratodus forsteri, assembly GCA_016271365.2. NCBI lineage: Eukaryota > Metazoa > Chordata > Ceratodontiformes > Ceratodontidae > Neoceratodus > Neoceratodus forsteri. The sequence continues at coordinate 657,801,390 of CM028132.1, forward strand.
AGGACACAACTACAAATTAACGAGGGGGGGGAGTGTAGAGGAGGAAGGCCAGAAGGCAGTTCTTCACTAAAAGGATGGTGGCAGGATGGAATGCACTACCAGAGGGGGTAGTAAATTACAGCACAGTTAGGGGCTTAAATGAGGGTGGGACAGATTCAAATGAGAAGGTTAGAGTGACAGGGGAAGGGGCAAAGCAACATGTAGCATGCACACATGAGCTCTACATCGAGCAGAAGTGATAGACCTTTGGACCTTCTTCTGCTGGCCTTTCATATTTTCATATGTTTGTATGGAAGTCCATGAAAAAGGCTCTAGTGTAGTGGCCAAAACCCATGATAGAAAGACTAGAGCCAGTGAGCCTTAGCTGACAGGTAGTGGGGGAATGTCTTAAGTGGAACCAAGAATGAATAGGGGTACAGAAACCGGTCTTCTCATAAATGATGTTAAACTTATGGAATTTAGTATTACAGTGGATTGCTCTGGTCTTCCTGGTGGCATTGAAGATTTTGGAGCCTGTTGTAAGAAGGTCTGCTGGAAGGAAGCTAGGAATATTTGTGCTTGGCCTAAGCTCAGATAGAGCATTTCATGAAGGTTTGCACAAATTCAGGGAAAGTGGCTACTATACCTCTAACACTTGCCTGCTTAAAGGGCATGCAAGTTGTATATAGTGACAAGAACTGATTGTAAATGTGGCAAAGCCTTCTCTGTATTTAGGGACAGTTCATCTAGAGGCCAGCCAGTGCTAGGTCAAGGAGGAAATTTTCCAGGGTTGAATTACCAGAAAGATTTAGCTAGAATAAGCTGAGATGAGGGCTTTGAGGGTTCTAATTTTCCTGACATGCAAATATGTTACTGGAGAGACTTCCTTATCTTTTTGTCTGCCAGCCGATAAAATGTATGCCTCTAATATAACTATGATTATATCTAATTACCAAGAATTTGGTAGAGCTCTTTGAAACCCATAGTGCTCAAAGGGAACTGCGTGGAATTGAAGTATTCCAGCTTACTTGATAAGTGCAGCTAGCGAGCCTTTTTTTCTCGGATTCTACAGTTGTACTGAATGGAGAATACAAGATGTACACTTCAGCTGCACTTGAAGCCATAATCAGTGTGCAAATTACTACTTCGTCCTGTAGGGGACAATTATCACAAAATTGATACAAAAAGCCTTAATAAAACACAGGTACCAGGGTACAATCTGTCAGTCACAAGAGTCTGTTATGATTATGGATGGTGGATTCTAGACCACTACATGTGTACAATTCCCAGTGGTCTATAGTGTGATGTTCGGTTTATACAGTATAACTGGTGAAAAGTCATGATAATGCAACCATGATTTTGTCATTCATCTGATGGTGCCTTTCAGTTTTTACCTTTTGATTGTTGCATATCTTGCACCTAACCCTAAATCTTTACAACTGGACATGAAAAAATACAGCACTGCAGAAGCAGATCACATAGAAACATAGAAACTGAAGACAGATAAGGACCACTGGCCCACCTAGTCTGTCCATTTTCCTACCTGATGGATAAGCTGCAGATCCTAGTTAACCAACAGCCTACTTCCTCCTGCCTCCCCAGTAGAATTGCCTTATGTTTGGCCCATGCATTCTTGAATTCCCCCACTGTTCTTGACTCCACAACCTCCTCAGGAAGGCTGTTCCATGCAACCACAACCCTCTCCATGAAAAAATACTTCCTCACATTACATCTGAGCCATCCCCCCTCTATCTTCAAATTGTGCCCCCTTGTTCTTGAGCATCTCTTTTTCTGAAATATGCTACCCTCTTGGACTTTGTTGATTCCCTTGAGGTACTTGAAAGTTTCTATCATGTCCCTCTCCTCCTTTCCTCGAGGCTATACATATTAAGCTCCTTTAGTCTCTCTTCGTATGTCTTCTGGTGCAGACTCTGCACCATTTTGGTAGCTCTCCTCTGGACAGCCTCCATTCTGTCTATGTCTTTGTGGAGATGGGGTCTCCAAAACTGCACACAGTACTCCAGATAGGGTGTCACCAACTGTCTGTGCAGAGGGATAACAACTTCCTGTTTTCTACTGTTGATGCCCCTCCCTATGCATCCCATGACTACAAAACATCAATATGCTCTAGCCACATATAGAAAGAGTGATATTTCTAAATGTTTTCTAAATGCTGTATCTTCAGAAGCATAATGTGCACTAAATAGTTGTATGTGTTTAACATGTCAGTTATGGTTACAACTGAATTATGTTATTCAAATAGTAATGTCAATCCCTTATGTACATGTTGTGAAAAGTTGCATCTGGGTTTCTTTGTAAAATCTCAATGGTGTGAACTGTCATATCTCGGCCTTTGTAAACAGTATCAGTCTGGAATCCAGAGGGTAGGCAGACTGGGATAGGGAGGACTCCAAACACTACAATTTTGGTATAAATCAAGTAGTTTCAGTATTTATAAAGTCAATATACAAAAACAAAAGCTGGCCCGGTAGCTCTGAGGGTTGAGGTGCTGGATGCCACACCTCATGCCACACCGGTGACCCAGGTTTGGGAACAGACTCAGGTCATCAAGGGTTTGCTGGGGAGGGAGAGGACTAAGCATCCGGTGGATGGCTCTCCTTCCTGGGAGGGTTGCAGGCTTCACTCTGTTCTCTGTTGACCTCCGATGGAGATCGGGTGTTCCATGGGAACTGGCTTAATTAAGGGGGTGGAGCACAGCAGATGCCAGCAGTGTGCCTCTGTGGGCATCATTGCACATCCGTGCTGCATGGGGCAACTTCAAGGTGGAAAACCCCAGTGGCTTGGAAGGTGATGGCAGGGCTTGAGTGGCTGAGCCCACACGTCCAGTGCCAGCCCGGATACCGACTTGACTCTCCAAGGTCCTGCCTTTCCCATTCCGGATCACAGGAGGGGGGACCCAGCACATGATTCCTCAATTGGGGGAAGGGCATGATGGGCAGTAGAGGCAATAAGCCAAGTGAGCCCACGTCAGAAAGATGCCCAAGTCACTGGTGACAGGAGTGAAAAAGAGTTAAAAAGAAAAATAGTAAAATATCTCTATTTTTCAGTTTTAAATGTTTTCTAGTAATAGGATTTATTGAAAACAGCAAAGTTTTGATGGATAGTAGAAAATTCTGTGAGTAAATATTTTAACCAAGACCACCTTCTGTGTTATTAAACAAAAGGAAAAAATATATAAAACTGATGAGATACCATTTTTTTTAATAATCAGTTGTGCTCATGCATGCCCATTATTTCATAACCAATTTGCATATAACATGCAAATTTTGGTTTAAAATGATGTGCAGCAGTGATTTTAAAGTAGCACACAGTAATAGTTCTTCAGTAGCATGCAATGGAAATTTCAAAGCAGCATGTGACAGCTATTTTGGAAAAAATTATGATTTGGATGGCTGAAGCAGCATATAGCAGCATTTTGGAAGCAGCACATTAAAGCAGTTTTGAAGCTGGAAACTGACGTCCAGCCAGTGTACTAGATGTAGAATGGCAGACGTCTCCCTATATCCCATATTCTGGAACTGCGACAAGGCCAGGCCCTTTTGTATAATATAAAGAGTGGACTTCATCCGGTACTGGGGTTAGAAGATGCCTTTACACCAGAAACATGTGTTATATGTAAAGATCTGATGAGCGAACAGGCCACAGACATGGATACATGGCCCTGATTGCCGCTTCAGCCAAGTTGGTTCTTCTAAGTCACTGGTTTAACAATCAGGTCTCCTCCCAAATAGAAATGCATAATGAGATTTTGTTTGCCCTAAATGCTGAGAAGCAGACTGCAAGCTTACACCATTGTTTACAGTCTTTTCATAAAAAGTGGGACTTTTTACACACTCTGCTTCTCACAGCCTGTGATAGTCCTCCAATGTTGATTTTATATCATTGTTTTATTTAAGCAATGATGCCCAACAGGGTGTGTGTCATGCTGGAATAACATCACACCTTAGGTGGTTGGGCATGAGGCCACAGGCTGAGTGCATCCAACAACTGAGGCATGACATTATCCCAAACAACACACTCCCTGGAGGGTATTATTGCTATTATACAATGGCTCGTTGTTATATATAAAATAAAAAAATAATTTTAAACAATGTTTTTTAGTGTGGAAAAATATTTTTGTTTCTTAAGAGGAGATGCAAAAAAAGAGGTAATCTAGCTCATCATATAGCTCATCTACAGGTTCACAGTGAGGCTGAGACTAGGCCCATGATGTTGTACTGCGATAACATCACAGGTCCAGCCCAAGATTGACCAATCAGAGACCAGGAAATTTTCTTGCCATTGTATAATTAAGCAATAAGGGCACGACAGGGTGTGGTATATCATGGGATATCATCACGCCTCGGGTGGTTGGGCATGAGGCTGCAGGCTGAGTGCGTCCAACCATCCGAGAAGTGACGATATCCCATGATATACCACACCCTGGAGTGCCTTATTGCTATTATGAACTGGCTTAAATGTTTTAGTTTGTTTATAAAAAAAAAAAAAAAAAAAAGATTTTTTTAAATACTTTTTTATTACATTTCTGATTGATGGTGGAAGTATATCTTTTGAGAAAAAAATTCACAAATTCTGATTTCCCCAGCAGGTGGTGCTGTTGCCAAATGCTGACTGATCAGTCAGTGTGCCAAGCTGTGACTCTGCCACAGTGACTGCCGTCTTTGTTAGTGCCTTTGTGTTTGTCTGTCTCCCCCATCCCGCAATAACTAGAAACTGAAAAATTAAGCTGATGAGCTATATTTGGAAGCAGCGGGATTGAGAGGAGTAGTTCAGTAACTGTATGAAGCGCTGGTGTTTTGAATGTGCACGCACGGCCGCCTGTGAGAGATGCGAATGCTGGTATGGCAGGTGCAGCCAGCATGTTTTTTTTTTTTTTGGGGGGGGTGTGAAGCAGAGAATTCGAGTTCTGTTCGGTTATGTGGGAGATGCTGTTACTGGGGATTTGATCAGGCTTTTGTTTTGAGTTGCCCGCTTCTCTCAAAACCGGAAGTTCACCATTGCTGCCAGGTATGGAAATTTATAAGCGGAGAGCTGGTTGCTTTTGTGAGTGCTGCAGTGGGTTTTTTAAATGCCCATCTCAATGTGTGATGTGGGTTCTGGTGAGAGCGGGTGATGCCCTTTCTTGATTAATGTACTGTTGCTGACAGCAGTTCTAGGTGGGAAACATTGAGGTTGGAGGATTTTCTTCCCCGGGACGTGGCGGGAAACATTGAGGTCAGATGAACTTGGCTACAAGTGAGGAGGCTGGTGGTCAGAGGTTTTCTGAAGCCGTGATGATGTAGCCCGATATCATCAAGGCTTCAAAAACCTCTCGGCCAATCAGCTTCCTCCATTTACGATCTCCAGTTCATAAGGTACTTTTATTACTTGTATGTATATTAGGTGCTTATTCCATTTGTTCATTTAGTAATTGTCTGGACTGGGAGGGGGGAAGAGTCCTGAGGGAGTTTCTTCATTGTTTTTTTACTGTTTTGTTGTTTTTAGTTGTTGTTTGTAGTTTGTTGGTTATGTGTGTAAATTCTACAAAATACTCAATAAAGCATACTTAATGAGAAAAAAAGCAGTCTTGAAGCTGTTCTTAACAGAGATTTTAAACATTATGCTATATCTTTAAACAAGGCTTTGAATGACTATCATATAGACCCATGACACAATTGAATTGGCATATACTGCAGAAGATGTCGATCAACTGAATTGGCAGCGAGTCAGGGTTGGAGCGAGCGGAGCTTCTGTGGGGACTGCCAGAGAGGAGTGAGTGGTCCAATCAGCGCACAGGGTGCCAAGGTTTAAACTCATGGCTGGGCTACAAAAGGGCAGGCCCAGCCTCCTTCACTTGTCTTGGAGGAGCTGTAATTGTCTCCCACTCCCCCCCCCAGCCCCAACCGCTATTAAATAGATGGCTGGGGAGGAGTCAGGGGATAGGAGTGGACTGGACTTGTAGTTGGGCTTGTAGTTTTGGACCTTGGGAAATTCTGTTTTTGACTGGTGCCTTGTATGCTGTGTAGGGGATTGTTTATGTATAACTCCTTGTAGCTCTGGGCATTGGGAAACCCAGTTTTATCTGTTATTCTTGCTTGGTGGGTGGGGGTTTGTTTTTGTAAAATTCATCTTGCATGCTGTGTAGGGGACCATTTATGTATATGCCATTGTAGCTCTGGACTTGGGGAACCCAGTTTTATCTGTTATTCTTGCTTGGTTGGTGGGGAATTGTTTTGCATTGACTTGGGGGGCTTATTGTCCTAAAAATCTGCTATGATGGGGACAGAACCACATGCCACTAGAGCGGGCATCTTTGGTAGGGTGGTTGGGTGCACAGGTTGTAGGGTGGCCATGGTACTTGACTGGGCTTGGAAGTTCAGAGGTTGCCCAGTGTGCTGCCAGCTGGCACAACTTAGAGAGGAGGCTGAGAGGATTAGGAGGCAGCTGGGGGAGTTGGGGAGGAGATATGGAGGAGGTGGGAGATATAGGGGGCAAGGAGTCACCTACATAGCTGTGCCAGGTACTGAAGCCTCTGGCATAGGGAGAGGAGCGAAGGTGGGCACTCGGTGCACATGGGGACCCTGATGGAGGGGGCCCTAAAGGAGGAAACTTCCAAAAAAGCAGGCAGACATCTGAGGTTGTCCAGAGGGAACTGAGATGGGGGATGGGACAGGTGGGGGAGTTTTGGGGACTAGCATTAGGCTCAGCAACCATTTTGACCCTCTATGTCTGGTAGAAGAAGAGGGTAGCACTGGGGGGCAGGATGCAGCTAGGGCAGGGGCTGATAGGGAGGTGAGGGGAGAGGGGCAAGAGGAAAGGCCAGGAAATCAGAAGGAGTGGGGGGCAGGATGCAAGAAAGTGGGGATGGGGGCTCAGGACAGGCTGGGGGATGAGGTGGGGGCAGAGCAAGGAGGAGGATCAGGTGAACAAGGAGGAGGCTGCGGCACTTGGGGGGACTGAGGTTTGGGCCAGGGGGCATGGCAGTTAGGGGGCACTGAGCATGGGATGGCATGGAAGGGAGTAAGAGCCAGTCTAGGCCAACAGATAGGGCAGTAGGACCAGTCAAAGGCAGGTACAAAGGGGTTAGGGATGCAAAAAAGGATACTCAGGTGGGGGGGGTGCCCCGTACCAGACTAGAGGGAGTGGCCAGGGACAAGAGGGAGAGGGCTACATATGACACCCAGATTGTGGGGGTGCAAGAAGCCAGCTGGGGGGAGAGGCTGGAAAAAAGGATGAGGACAGGCATAGAAGGAGTAGAAACTTGGGGGGTAAACATGGAGGCAAGGAGGCGGTTACAGTGCTCCTGTTGGCGGATTTCATGATCAGGGGTATCCAGTGGGAGGGGCAGAGTGGGGTAAAACCTGTACAGTAAGAACCAAATGTAACCCTGGCCTGATGGTGCACAAGGTCAAGCACCAGTTATATTCACTGGCAAAGGAATGTGGAGGTTCCCCGGACATATTGGTGCACCTGTGCACAAACGACATAGAGGGGAATAGTGAATTAGAGATACAGTCAAGGTTTCGGGAGCTAGCCAGGGTTTGCCATACCATAGGATGCTTGATCTCCTTCTTGGAAATTCTGCCAGTGTCGAGGGCTAGTGGGGAGAACAAGCAAAAAATCAGAGTGGTGAATCAGTGGCTCAGGGAGTAGTGTGAGGCTAAGGGGTATGGGCTTGTGGGGAACTGGGGTACAGCCTGGGAGGATAAGGGGCTAGGGACAGGCTCCACCTCAATTTGGAAGGGAAGGAAATTCTAAAACTGAAAATAGCTGGAATCATCCGTGATAGGTGGAGTTTAAACTTGTAAAGGGGGAGGGATGGAAGAAGGGGCTGTTCCATGAGGTCCGATAAAAGAGGGACTCGTCTCCACTCCCCTAAGGGGATGGAAGGATATGGAAAATGGCCAACAGGTAGGGTGCAGTTGGGGGAGGACATGCGGCTACACAGGAGCATGAGGGTTGGAGATGGGAAGAGGGGAAAGGGGTGGAGGGTGGTCCTGATAAATGCCAGGAGCTTAGGAAATAAGATGCCTGAGCTCCAGGTGATGCTGGCTGAGGGGGTAGTGGATGTGGCAGCTGTCACTGAGACCTGGGCCACCCGAGGGCATGACTGGGACCTAAACCCTGAGGGCTACACTATATTCTAGAAGGACGGGGAGGAAGGGTAGCACTGATAGTCAAAAATGACATTGGTATAGGTCGGGTGGAGGAGACGGAGGAGGGCGTGGAGGCGATTTGGGTCACCCTGCAAATGCAGGGGGGATAAGAGAGTAAAACTAGGGGCGGTATACAGACCCTCCACAGTGGCAGAGGATCTGGAAGACAGTCTGGTGGCAAATGTTATGGGCCACTGTAGCCTGGGCAAGGAAAGGGTTTTGGTGATGGGGGACCTAAACATGACAGGGACAGACTGGGGGACTATGGCATCCCCAGTGGCCAAGGAGCAGAGGTTGCTGGATGTCTTCCAGGACACATTCCTAACCCAGCAGGTGCGGGAGCCAACTAGGAAGGCCCAGATCCTGGACTTGCCTGGTGGACAGTGACCAGATTAGGGGCTTGGAGGTGAAGGACCCGCTGGTGGGGAGTGATCATGCCACAGTCTGGTTTCTCCTGGACCTGGAGGAGCTAAAAGCCACACAAAGAAGGTGGTAATTGACTTTAGGCGTGCAGATTTCAGGGGTATGGAAAGGATTCTTAAGGGTTATTTGGACGAGATAAGGCCAGGCATGGATGCTGACGGTAGGTGAGAGATCATTGGGGGAGGGATACAGGAGGCTACCAAGTCCTGTGCAAGGGTGAGGCGCAAATTCAGTAGGGCCAGAAAACCATGTTGGTGGACTGGGTTCAGGAGGTGGTAAGGGAAAAGAAGGCTGCTTATAGGCGCTTCAAGCATTCAAGGAGCGAAAAGGATCGGGGGAGTATGAACTGATGTCCAGAAGGGTCACCAGGGTGGTGAGATCGGCTAAGGCGAAGAAGGAGCAGAACTTGGCCAGGGAAATCATGAAGGGGAACAAGGGGTTCTTTAGATATATTGGGGAAAAAAGGAAAATGAGGGGGCAGATAAGCAGGATTAGGACAGGGGAGAGATGGGCACAGGATGTGGGGGAGCAGGCCGAGGTACTAAATGAGTACTTTGCCTTGGTTTTTGCCAGGGAGGATGGGGGAACAGTGCCATTTGGGGGGAGAGATGGCGAACCTGCAGAGGTGGTGGGACCCTTAGAGACCAGGAGCCCTGCCTAGTCTAGAGAGGGGGGGTGTGCCAGCACTGTCAGGTGGGGGGAAAGCAGAACAGGAGGCAAAGGGGGGGACGGGGAGTTTGAATACTACTGGCTGATCCTGAAACAACATCCTTGAGTTCATTCAGCTGTGTTTCAATGTTCTGCATCTCAAAGTCCCAGGATATTGGTCACTTCTTAACAATTTTAAACTCTTCATCTAGGGTATCACCAGTGAGTTCAGAATCTCTTCTTTTTCTGACTAGCACCTTTTGGAGATGGAAGGGTGGCCACTACAGTTTTTGAAAACTTCAGGTTGGGCCACTTGGTCATAGACTTATGGCCATGCCATCAGCCAGCCTCTATGCATTAAGTGAACTGCTCAATAGACTGCCGCTGTTGCTGTTTGGCAAGTTTTTTGCAACACATTTCTCTGCTTTTGACATACTTTAAAAAATGTTGGAAACCTCCAGTTCAGTTATAGAAGAGTGTAATTCCTTTAGCATTGCAAACAAAGAAAAACCATCAATAGTAGCAGACAAGACTGTTCATAGCAAAGCTTTATCCACACACAGCCATCTTGCTCAAACCGCCACTCCCTCTGGATGACAGCCATCACCTCAATCTTGGAATTTAAATGGGCAAAGTTATATGTCTATTTGATGACATGTTACATTTATATTAACAGCTATGTATGATGTGCAGCTGGAATCCTCATCTGTAACTCCACCACCACCAACGCCAGGACTAGCATGCCATTTTCTTCCGATGCCCTGTCCCACAGAGGAGGATGCACTGCAAAAGGTCTGCCACCTCATGGTTTTCCTGCAACCAGTGGGGACTATAGTATCATACTGGTTTAAGTGAGAAAGGTGAGCCTTGGCTCTCAGTTTTAAACTGTGCAAGCTTCCTAGCCCCACCCTGGCCTGGGAAAACCATCTTAGCTCCTCCCAGAAAGGTAGGCTCTTATTGTTCAGTTTGATGCCTGACCCTTCTTGTGAAGGCCAGGGAAAGGGTAGGGGCACACCTATCTGTAGCAGTGAGGAGAGGGGAGGGGGGCCCCTACCAAAAATGCCTTCTACTGGAATAATTTGCTAAATGAGCAATGTCCCATACTCTACAGCTGATGATTGCACAGGAGCTGCTGTCATAATCCCAGACTTGTGACATCACAGTCAGTTCCTTAGCAACACATTATGATATCATAAACCAGGGAATATGACTTTATCTGAATAAGCCTTAGCTGTCAGTGAGCCATAAGAGACAAAGATCCAGCTTTCTTGTACTGTAGATATCTTTACAGTAATAATAAACAACAGAATGACTTGAAATTAAAATTTATCTGAAATGTGAAGTTTTACTGATGCCAAATATGTTTTTTGCTGGTGACTGTACTCACTGTTCAACTGCAGCCTTCCTGAATGTAATTTACAGAATGCCTATTAATTAAAACTCTTCTGATTGTACTCACGTCTTCTGTTTTAATATAAGTAAAAATATGTTTTAATCCATAAAGCACTGATTTAAATAATTGCTTACGTATATGCGATACAATGCTGTTTTATTCTTTGGTAACCAGGTAAGGCCCACTAGGTACAGGTGCCTGTTTCCAGGGGTGGCCGGGGGGCCTACGGGGAGAGGCTTGAAGAGCTCAGCATGTAAACTCTGGAGGAGAGGAGAGGCTGGGGGGACGTGATAGAGGTCTACAAGTACATAAAGGGGATTAATAAGGGAGTCTCAGTTGGGGTGTTCCAAAGGAAAGAGGGAGGGGCAACTAGAGGACGTGGGTGGAAGCTAGAGGGGGGAAGACTCGGGGGGGAGAGGAAGAGGTGTTACTTCACTGAGAGGTTGTGGAGCCATGGAATGTACTGCCCAAGGGATTGGTGGAGGCAGATACTATCGAGGGGTAATGATTTTGCTGGAACACATTTATTAATCATCAACTCTTGGAGATTTTGATGGACTCTGGCCTTAACCTACATTTACTTAAGGGGAGCAGAGGCTAAAGATACTTGCATTTACCTTACACCTGTTAGCATTACTCAGTGGGGGAATTCTTTCAACCAATAGTATTCTTAGTTATATTCATTAACTACAGAATTGTAGGAGTGTGACAAAATGCTAGCCACACCATCTCTCTTCGTAGTTGCTCTCTCCTAACATCTATGTCACAAAAAACATGGTTTGAAAGAATTACTTATTATGGTGGTCAGTAAAAACGAGTCTGCCTTTCTTTCCCTCAATACAGCAGTGTTGTCCTACCTGCACCGTAGGACTAAGAATTTAAATATAATATTAGCTTTTGACTTTGAAGAAAAGCCAACCTGCTGCATAATGTCATTTACCCTGCACAGTGAGCTCATAACTTCCCAGCAAAGGTGAACAAAAGATGTCACAGACCTCCAGTATGCAAGGGCATGTATCAAGAAGCATGGGGGTATAAAATCATATAACCTTGGTGTGGAAATCTATGTTTTGCCTATCTAATCCCTCTTAAGTGGTGCAGTGTTTTTCAGCATGAATTTTGGAGTCAGATGGTACTGAGAACTTGACTCATGACACAGATAATGTACAGTACATGCTAAGGTTTCAGAATGGAATGAAATCGAATTTCATTTTATGTACTGGAGCTCCATTTATACTCTTAATCAATAAGGCATAATGAGGCATAACAGGGCATTGGTTGTTGCAGGTTAATGCATACCCAGGTGCACAGTGAGGCACAAGGTGCTTGTAATGAATGGCTTTAACACCCAGACGTGCATTACTCAGACAACCAGTGACCTCATGTGCTTTATTATGCATATAAAATGGTTAAAGGGATATTGTCAACCTTTTTGCATCAGGTTATTTCAAGGTAAAACCCCACATTTTATGCTTGCCTATGTTCTCTGAAATTCATTTATGTTGTTAGTGGTTTTATTTGCTTCCTTTCTTAGTAGAACTGAAATGTATGATAATGCCATACTTACACCCAGCCTTGTTTTGTTCTACAGTATACCCTTGGTGTTCTCTTATTTCTTGCTTCCAGAACAATAGGAAAAAAAAAAAAAACAGTGCAATCACTAATGACTCAATAGGCTGCTCTCCTCCATATGCATCATGAGTGGCTACACTGTGTTGGGATGTTCCTAATTCCAGGAAAGATGCTGTGGGAGTTGATCTGGGGAATGTAAACAAACATGTTTTTGTGTGGTAACACCAGTATGGTGGGCAGTCTGTTTATCACTTTTTAAAACAAAAAAGGTTTCGTAATCAGACTACCATTTATATATAACATCTCTTCAGAATGTGGATCAGTCATAAAATGTGTTTTTTAAACTAGGGACATTTTGAGGCCTAAGGGGGTTGACCGTGTCCCTTTAAGCAAAAATAAATTAATAAATAATCCAACTTTTTTAATAAAAAGGTTTTGCCTGTGGTTTGATTTCTTGGGAGCAACCAGACACCACCTTTCCTGGACTATATAAACCAGATTTCTCCAGCCTTATTTGGAAGCTGTTTGTTTGTTGCAGCCAGAGAATCTGCACCCGCGCCTGTGTCTGCTGCTTTTCTTTTGTTTTTTAAGGAATTTCAGTTTGATTTTTGCCTTTAGCTTCTGTTTAGTCAATGTCATGTGTGGAGCTCCAGGTTAGTATTTGGTCTGTCTGCTTTGGCCGTAGCATTATGCTGCCTGCTTTTCTCTAGGTAAGTTATTCATGCTGCTCACCTGTCCTTGTTTAACTCCAGTGCTTATACTGTACCTGTAGTGTGATTTCAGTGTGTTAACTCAGTTCTATGTCCTGCCTCTGTCATGCTGCTCTATTTTACTTATCTTTACTCAGTCTGTTTCACGGCACCAGGGCCCCCATATTCAGAGCTGTCCAGATGAGTGGTGCAAAGAGAAGCGCTGTGCAAAAAAAATGGTCCAGCAGAACCTGATGGCATACCAAACAGAATGCACGATCGCAACAGATCATGAATACTGTTTGAATACCAGACCCTGGATGTACAGCACAAGGTGGGCAACTGCCATATTTGGTGCAGCATATCAAGGGTTCGGGGCTGAAGACTGCCAATGAGGGAATGAGCAGCGCATATGTGGATGCGCCGGTCCCCCCAAGGTCGATATTAAGCCAAAATATACTAATGAGCTCATTCAGCATGCATGGTGCAACCGGGTCCCATGAAGGCTCATTATGAGCTCATAGCATGTCCACACCCAGCTGAATACACTGGGCCAGTCCCCTCCCAGCCCCAAGTGAAAGGAAACATAAACAAACCCCTGGCAGCCCCTGTAGAGCGGTGGCTCCCCCCCTCCCATCCTCAATCCCTGACTGAATGTAAATATCACCCCAATCATTTGCCATAGTGTAGTGCTACCCCCCACTCTGGCCCCAATCCCCGATCGAACTGGAAACCAACACCAATCCCTTTCCATAGTGTAGTGTATCCCCTCCCATGCATAATCCCTGATCAAAATATAATCCCATCCGAATCCTTTTCCATAGTGCAGGATCCCCCCCCCCATGCCTGATGCATGATCAAAATAAAAATGTCCACTGAACACTTTTCCATAATGTAGTAGCCCCCCCATCCCAAGGACTGGACCCCTAACCCCCACCCCAACTGGAGCCGTGAATGGCTTAACCCTCTGCACACCACCACAGCCAGCCACCAACTGAACTGTCAATGAACACATACAATACAGGGTACATGCTCACTGGTTCAGCCAATGAGCACATACTCTGTACAGTACAGTGGCTGGCTGTGGTGATGTTTGGAGGGCTGAGCCAGTCACCAGCTCTGATTGGGTTGGGAGGAGCGGGGTTGGAGGGGTCTGGTCCTGATGGAGTGGGGGGCCACTACACTATGGAAAAGTGTTCGGTGGACATTATTATTTTGATCAGGGATGGGTTGGGGTTACCACTACACTACAGAAAAGGGACAGCGGCATAATTCTAATTCGATCAAGGATCAGGCATGGGAGGAGGGGAACCTGTACTATGGAAAAGGGGTCAGGGTTGATTGTTTTTTGAATGGGATCGGGCATGGGGGGGACACAACATGATGGAAAAGGGGTCAAGAATGATTGTTTTTCAAATGGAGATCGGGCATGGGAGGGGGACCCTCCACTATGGAAAAGGAGTCGGGATGATTGTTTTTTGAATGGGGATCAGGTATGAGAGGGAAGGACCCTGCACTATGGAAAAGGGATTGGGTGGATGATTGTTTTTAGAACAGGGATCAGGCATGAGAGGGGAGAGACCCTACACTATGGAAAAGGGGTCAGGGTTAATTGTTTTTTGAATGGGATTGGGCATGGGGGTACACCACATGATGGAAAAGGGGTTGAGAATGATTGTTTTTCAAATGGAGATTGGGCATGGTGGGGAACCTACACAATGGAAATGTGATTGGGGATGACTTTTATTGTGATCGGGACTAGAGGACAGGAGGGGTACCACTACACTATGGCACAGGGTTTCGGGATGACTTTCATTGCAATCAGGACTCAGGGATGGGCAGGGTTTACCACTAGACGGAACCAGTTTCTCTATATCAGAAACTCCCTGCACTATGGAAAAGGGGTAGGGGATGACTGTTTTTTGAATGGGGATCGGGCATGGGAGGGGGACCCTACACTATGGAAAAGGGGTCAGGGTGGATAATTGTTTTTCAAACAGAGATCGGTATGGGAGGGGGTGACCCTACACTATGGGAAAGGGGTCGGGGATGATTGTTTTTTGAATGGGGATCAGGTATGGCGGGCCACTACATTATGAGAAAGGGGTCAGGAATGATTTTTTTTCAAATGCTGATTGGGCATGGGGGGGATCCTACACAATGGAAATCGGATTGGGGATGATTTTGATTGTGATCGGGGCTCGAGGACGGGAAGGGGTACCACTACACTATGGCACGGGGTTCGTGGATGACTTTTATTGCGATCAGTACTCGGGGATGAGCAGGGGGTACCACTAGACAACCAGGGCTGGCAAGCTGCTGTGCACCTGACTGCACTTCCACAGCCTGCCTGTGGGTGGCTGGCTGATTTAGACATGCCTTTTCCATGCCTAACTCTGGGTGGCTCGTTTCTGGGTTACAGCGGCAGATGCACCACATGGTTTGGCTAAATATTGCTGTGAGCAGCATATTCATGTAACTTCCCCCTGTATTTGATCTACATGCATTAATTCTGCACAATGGCACATTCGGAGATGCGCATCTCCCATTCGAATATTGAGCATCAGTGCATTTTCTGGGATGCACCATGCATCTCCAATTTGGTCCAAGATGCACCGCGCATCTCCTTTGAAAATGTAGGTCCTGCAGTTCATAACCAAGCCACTTGCAATAATGTTGCTGTAGTTCTTTTATGCATGCATTTAAATAATTTCACCTGGCTCCAGCCAGTAACTGCAACTACTTGAACTCCACTCTTTTCATGCAGCATTTCTCAGTCATTTCAGCCATTACTCATTCAGTTTTTTTCAGTATCTTCATCACAGTCATGGTTGTAATGCATCTTCCTGCATTTCCTGCTCATTGCTGAGTGTTCACATGCATTTGGCATCCACTGGCAGAATGTTCTACCCTGCACGCATGTCAGAAGGCCTTAACTAGAGACAATGTTTAATGTTATCTGTGTCAAGGTAAGCAGCAGAGATTGCCCTGGTAAGCTGGCAACAGTAGGAAGGGGATTGTTCATGGTCACCCAGAAAATGCCAGGAATTAAAACTGTGAATAGTACTTTTTTAAAATTTGTTTAGGTGTGTAATTGAGATGATCACGAGAGAAAACAAAGCTTAATTATGTATTTATTATTATAAATGTATTATAAATGTAAGAGAGTTTTACTTTTTAGGACACTGTTGTAGGTTTTCTGTCAGTAAAGGTGGCAAGAATGTTCGTGACAAAAATCTATAATAATTGAAGTTCTTGAGTCTGTATGTGAGTTGCCCAAATTCAAAATCACACTGCCAGAACTTGTTCTAATCTGTGCATTTCTGGGGGATTAATATATGGCTCTCAGAACTCATTTAGCCAATTAGAAAGCAGGACATTTCCAACCCATTTTATAAACTGTGTTGTGAAGCATGTTACATGCAAATGTGTGACATACTGTTGGTGCAGGAGGCTGTATGCATGCGAACTAGGGATGTAGTTCAGGTTCAAATCCAACTTTCCTTCTATTCATCACCCACCACCACCCAGTTCCTCCAAGTCAAATTCTCAGGGATGCAAGTCACTCCAGATCTGAAACAGAGCATTGTCATTGAGGGGTCCACTGTACCCTAACATGTGACCTACAGTGGCGCCCCACAGGATGCAAAGTAGTAATGCCACAGTATATCACAAAATGCTGCAGTATGCTGCAGGGAACAGTGTAATTCAGTGGCAATTAAGTCTTTTTTTTTTTTTTACTGCAGTATTGTGTGACATATCATTTATTGCATGTTACTGCATTACATCCTGGCTGGCTCCGTTGTACCTTGTATTCACATCCAGGTTCCTTCTGTGTCAGGCTGTCTTGAAGTAGGCTACATTTTCCTGGTGATCCATGCTGCAATCCGAACCAGGTTGCAACTGCTTCACCCAACTCCAATTCAAACATGGCAGTTAGGAATTATTTTGCAAATTACTTACCTTTAACAGCTGAACTGAGATGCCCATTTTATTTTCAGTGGCGTCTACTTGTATAGAATCTTAAAGCTAAGGGAACTGAAGCAAAGGGAGGTCAAATAACTTGCTTCAGACCACACAGTGAAGCAATGATTGTGGGGAGTTTCAAACCTATGAATTCTTGTTTCAGATTGGTACTGAAGTAACTGAATAGTTTAATACCTTTGTTGGACAAACATACGACTTGTACAAAGATGATACAATGTACAAACTTTCTAGGTGAGACAGTTTGGTACTTTCACTAACAGACTACACTACCTTCCCATACTTTAAACAATTAGCATCCACCCGCAACCATATACAGTCCACCATCCCTGCCACTTCACCCCATTCCCCCAGGACTTACCTTCTGCAATACCGGAGTTCACCCTGGATTTACTCCCAGGGCAGGGCCATCAGGGAGCCCCCTGCACAGACTCCCCAAATGGTGCCATGTGTTGATCTGGTGGCAGAGTGCCTTGGTCAGCTGCATGGTGGTTGGTGGGGAAGGCAGACATCCTCCGTGCATCAGTTGGTCATTTTCCCCTATTATTGGGAGGTGTGGCATGCAATGACTTAAGGCGCAATGCACCGATGTCTCTCACACCTCCCAAAAGCTGCAAGCCTCGGCCATGACACCCCCGACCTCCACCACAGGTTGGTCTAGAACTGAGTGCTACCCACCCTCCCCTTCCCAGAGGAGGAGAGCAGTCTGTTGGATGCTCGATTCTCCTCCCCCCGGTTGGCCCTCTGATTCCTCGGGCTCGCATCTGAACCTGGGTTGTGGACATGGCATGCGGAAATTTAACTGCTGCACTGGTGGGTCAACCAACCATATGCAATTTCATTAGAGCCAGTTTCTTTTAGAGAAGGTGCTCGCCTAATCTTTTACTCTTTACTAAAAGTGCAGTGTAATCTTAACTTCCAACAGGACAACCACCAGAAGTGGGCAGAAAGGACCTCAGGTTAAAGATTCAGTAACACCAAAAGCAGCAGGCAGAAAGTCTTTATAATTTTTGAAATGCTGCCACACAGTTGTTACATTTTGTTTCAAAAGTATTTTTTTCCCCTTTTTCCTTTTGCTAGTTATGTTTTGTACCTGATAGTTTTAGGTGTGATGTGTAGATCACTACTTTACCTGGTGGCTGACATACTGTATCTTTCGCTATTTCCCATCATACAACATTAGTATTGTGACCTCATTCATTGCAACATCACTAGTAACCCACCTTGCAGAAAGTATGAGTCTTCTATTGGTTATGATGTCACTGCCAGTGAGTTTATACAGCAATGCTTATGAGGCATGAAGGGGAATGAAACTAGATATGTCAGCCTCCAGGTAATATGCAGGTGAGACTGGTGAGTAAGACTGGTGAGACAAATCAAGACAGTGCAGCCCATCTAGTTAATCTGTTATCCAAACAATAATAACCTGAAATATCTTTTCTCTAAAGGTAGCGAATCTATTGAGTCTAGTGGAAAACTGTAAACACCAACTGCACCTATCACCAGCTCTGAGACTCCGTTCTGCAATCCTATCACTTTCTGGATGAACAACAAGTTTCCATACGTCCCTTCAGTCTCCACCCATAGCTTGAGCTCATGCTCTCTAGGTCTGCTATTCTGAATTCTGCTGAACAGTCTACTGTGGTCTATTTTTATGCACTATTTCATGATTTGAATACCTCAATTAGTTCTCCCTTAGTCTCCTTTTCTATAGGGAGAACAAATTAAGTTGTTGCAGCATTTCATCAAAAATCATGTTTTCTAGCCCTCTAATAATGCTGTGTTTTCTCTATCTCCTTAATGTTTTTTCTGTGATGTGGGGCCCAGAACTGCACACAATACTCCAAATGGGGTTTAGCCAGTGCCCTACAAGGTGACATTCTAGCTTCCTTTTCTCTACTCATTATCCCCCTTTTCATGTAATGAACATTCTCTTGGCCTTGTTGGCTGCTACTGAGCCCTTTCGGGCATCGTCAAAGATAAGGCTATGTTATACTGAAAACGTTTTCCCTCAGTCTATCAGAATGTTGCGCTACTGTCCCATTATTCTGCCATAACTAGAAAGTAGACTCAGTAATAGGACTGCATGCTAATAATCCTTGCATCATTCTAATTGACTAACACCCACAAACTTCTCTTCACTGTCCACATCCCGTCACTGACATGTGCAGTGAAAAGGCACTAGGATGCTCATTTTGATTTCTCCAAACTATTTTTTCTAATTAATATTTTCTAATTAAAATGTATTTTTCTAGTCGGCCCATCGGCACAGCAGTTGGATTTCTGCTTGTGATGCCGGCAACGCAGGTTCGGTAGTGAGCTCGGGTTGCTGAAGGATCAGCTGGGGGAGAGGAATCGAGCACCCAATGGGATGCTCTCCCTCTCCATGGAGGGTGGGCTGCACTCCTAGCTGCAATACCACCACCTGGGTGACCACAGGTGGAGGTGCAGACGAGGCGGCAGAAACAGGGAGGGGTGGACGATAGCCAAGGGTCCAGAGTGGAGGCACGTCTCTTGTGCCCCATCTCCTTGGTCCCTCCTCATGTGCCAACATCCACAGGGGGGAGGTGGGACCAAAAAGCAGGAAAAAGACCTGCAGCAATGCCTGGAGACAGGCCCCGGCATCATGCAGACCAGGACCAGTGAGGAGCTGCATGAGTCTGTCCACACTTGGATGAAGGATGGAAGGTTTGGGGTAGGCCCCCCACCCCACTCAGAGTGTAATCCGAGGGCTGATGCCAGGGTGGACTCGTAAGGGGCTTACAGTTCCAGGGAGACCTGGCAGGTACAATGCCTTGGGAGTCCCCAAGGGAAAGTAGGCACTGCGGTGGAGAAGGGGGCATAAATAGAGGTAAAAAAAAATATTTATTTTCAGTATTATGGCTATAATAACAGTAGTAGTGGAAGCCTATCTTCGTAATAACTGTATCTGGGACTTCATAAACCGCCACCTCTATACTATTATCACTATAATAACCCCATGCCTCTTTCATGCTCCACTGCATCTAATAGTTTACAATTTCATTTGTAAACCAGTTTTCTGTTTCTGGACCAGAGTATTTTGCACTTCCCCACATTAAACTGCCTCTGTCATCTGTCTGAACAACAGCTTTGTTTGTCTAGGTTTCAAGTCCTACTGAAATTTCTCACACTCCTTCTCACTGCCAACCATTCTTGCTAGATGTGTAACACCTGCAAACTTAACCAAAAAGCTAATAGTCCTCAATTCCAAATCCTTAATAAACAAATTGAATAAAAGTGGCCCCAGAAATGAACTCTCTGGAACCCCACAACAGTAGTCTTGGCTGTGTAGAAAGCTTTAAAATCAGTGAAAGGGAAAAACAAATACCATACAAAAAGCAACAGCTATCTACTTTTAAAAGTTAATATTAATTCCAGGCAATGTTCTAAGTCTTTGATGTGTCATCTAAGTACACTACATTCTAACCATGCCACAACTCCTGTACAGCACTTCAGTATCAGCCCTAGGTTTGAGCTGAGTCACTAATTAATGACATGAACCCATGGCCTTGTGTGCCAGAGCCAAGAATGATACCAATGGAATCATACTGATACTAAGTTTAATATGTTCTGAAAACAGAAGTACTGTACCTATGGTATGAGACAATGAAAATGCCTTGTACTGATCACAACTCTAACCAAGTTCACCATCTGAGGTATGCAGGTTTTAATAACCTGACAGACCCTACGCTGTCCTATGACTTGCATATGCATATCTTTTAAATACCTGGTCCAGTGTGTGCACCTGAGAGAAAGAAGATGGGTGGGTGTTGCGGGAGCAGTTACCTTTAATCTGTGGCTTGCAGATTCCTTTTTGTCCCATAGAAACATACCATTTGAAAATGAAGGACTGCTAATTATATTATTTCACATTATTTTGGGGGGCTATAAATGTGTACCCTATAGGTATTGAGGGTGTGCAGATAGTGTATTGTCCTATTCACCAGGCTATTTGGAATCGGATACTGTGGTGCCTTTTCTATGGGCTAATTTTTCAAAAACTGTACTTGGTGAATAGATGGATGGTTGGACTGATGGGTGGTGTGTTAGGGTCTTTAAACTATTAATCAGTTTTTAAAAGGATTGAACTGCTATAGATGTCCATTTCTGCTTTCTCCACATTCTGACAGTCAGCTCTGCATTGCTTTTGACTAGCAAAGCAGGTTAATGTTCACTTTAAATTGATTTTCCCTGTGCATGCTGCAACTTAGTTGTACAGACAGTTCTGTAATTAATTGTATTAATGAACTCCTCAAAACAATTAGGAAAATTATTTTAAGTGTTAAACAGATGTACATAATGTTATAACGTAGGTAAACATATTTTTACAAAAATTAAATCCATAGATTTCGGTGTTTGTGTTTCTTTGTTTCTAAAATTTGGCAAATATTAACTATAGTTCTTTATCATTGCAAAAAATACTACATTTAGATATCACATTTGAAACACAAAGCCTCAAAAATAGGGAACTGCAATGTTAGGGTAAAAAGTATTATACATCAGATATATACATAAAGAGAGAGATACATAAATATATCTCAATAGACAGACAGACTGACAGACAGACATGGGGTACGTAATGAACAGCAGTAGAATGAACATACTTATTCTCACATATGTGGAGAGGGCCCATAAATCATGAGTGGCAAAGCCATGAGGGTTTTATGAAGATTTTACCCTCACTGGCTGGGGAAATAACCCATTTCAGACTATGTTACAGGAAATCCCATTCATTTTAAAGGGACTTCTAGTTTTACACTGCAATATATCACAACATATCTGGATATACTGTAACTTGTTAGTAGCTGGAATTGTAGCACCCAGATGTCCCTTTTTATTCAGACAATATATACTCATGAGTGAGGCTAGATAGATAGATAGATAGATAGATAGATAGATAGATAGATAGATAGATAGATAGATAGATAGATAGAGATAACATGGATCAAAATGGTTGTCACAAATACTGCACTCTGATTGGATTAACCAGTAATCTTCTGTGCCTATACCTATGAATACACTGTGCTGCATTT
The DNA here is from genome assembly GCA_016271365.2 of Neoceratodus forsteri. Taxonomy (NCBI): domain Eukaryota; kingdom Metazoa; phylum Chordata; order Ceratodontiformes; family Ceratodontidae; genus Neoceratodus; species Neoceratodus forsteri. The sequence goes on from CM028132.1 coordinate 657,823,288, forward strand.
TCTAAGACAAAAGTTTTGAAATCAGGGCATTTTATAAGTGCAATAACACGCTCTAGGGTGCTGAATTCATTGTGTGGTTTAGGTACTTCTACAGTGTAAGGTGTGGAGCACACAATCTATGGCCTCATCCCTCAGCACATGCACACGCAGCCACACGCACACACACACACACACACACACACACACACACACTGGAGGAGTGCCTATATCTCCCAATGAACACATGAATTGTGCTTGTAAGATCAGTAAAATGTAGATGCTGAAAACAGGCTTCCTTCTGTTTTAGATAGTTCATCAGCATGTATAGTATCTCCACTTTGGAGAGGCCAAAAAGGAATGTGTAATCAACTTGAAAGCAGTTAGTACAATGCCTGATGATATAACCGTAGCCTCTGCTGCATTCAAAATAAAGCAGTGAGCACAAACAAAAACAGTTAAATCATCATAAAAAGTAACTTCTTTAAAATGCTTACCATTTAAGATACATTGTGTAGCCAGCCCATCGGTGCAGTGGTAGTGTTGCTGCTCTCAACACTGATGACCAGGATACAGTGGTGAGCCCAAGTTATTGGGAGCCATCTAGGGGAGAAATATCAAGCATCCCAGAGGGAGGGGGGTCTGTGAGCTCTGCTGCAACACTGCCTCCTGGGTGAACAACAAGTGGCAGTGCAAACTGGGCCACGATGGGAGGGCAGGCATCTGCCAATGGAGGGTGTCGGCATACTTACCATACTTATATGTGAAGTCCACATCAGTACTGGCACATGAGGTGCCTGGAGGGGGAGAGACAGGAAAATTGAGCCCTCAACTGCAGGATGATGCCACCTCTCTTCTCATAGGCCCCGCACCACTCACTGGGCTGTTGACCAAACATCTGAGTTGAACTATTCCTGAGGAGCCAAGGAGACTGCCACAGGGGGGCAATCCATAGGGCACCATCATGTTGGAGGTAAGTACCAGGGACAATGGGCGACAGGGCTGTAGAAGGGAGTGGTTGATGGGAGCTGGTCGAGTATGGAAAATAAGGTACAGTTAATTAAAAAAATACGTGGTATAAATTTGGCATACAGTGGTCTCTCTGACAATATGCTGTTTGTCATCATTTGTGACAGGACATGAATTGTATATGGCATGAATGGCACCCCCCCATAGATACAGATTTAGATACACAAATAGAGATATACCGCAGATATAGATATTTACTTTAGAGAATATACATTGCCAGATTGACAGGTGATATTCCATAGGACATGTAGGAATAAGCTTGCTATTCACTCTGAAATGTTGCTAACAATGAATGGCAGAGTGACACTGTCTGTGCCATTCCTGGTGAATAACAAGCTTATTTCTGGATGCCTTATGGAATGTCTTATTTATGCCATGGACCCCAGAGGTGACTAACAAGGATGAATACCTAATTTGATTCAGCCCTGTTATTCACTCCTGCTATGATATAAATGCTTTTATTTAACATAGAAACATAGAAACATAGAATTTGACGGCAGATAAGGACCGCTTGGCCCACCCAGTCTGCCCATTTCCCTACCTACTGGATAAGCTGCAGATCCTAGTTAACCAGCAGCCTACTTCTTCTTACCCCCAACCCCAGAATTGCCTTATGACTGTCCCATGCATGCTTGAATTCCACCACTGATTTTGACTCCACAACCTCCTCCAGAAGGCCGTTCCATGCATCCACAACCCTCTCTGTGAAAAAATACTTCCTTAAATTACCTCTGAGCCGCTCCCCCATCTTCAAATTGTGCCCTCTTGTTCTTGCACACCTCTTTTTTTGAAAGATGCTACCCTCTTGGACTTTGTTGATTCCCTTGAGGTACTTGAAAGTTTCTATCATGTCCCCCCTCTCCCTCCTTTCCTCGAGGCTATACATATTAAGCTCCTTAAGTCTCTCTTCATATGTCTTCGGTGCAGACCCTGCACCATTTTAGTTGCCCTTCTCTGGACAGCTTCCATCCTGTCTATGTCTTTGCAGAGATTGGGTCTCCAGAACTGCACACAGTACTCCAGATGGGGTCTCACCAGCGGTCTGTACAGAGGGATAATAACTTCCTGTTTTCTACTGGTGATGCCTCTCCCTATGCATCCCAGTAAGCCCCCAGCCCTCCTTGCTGCCCTCCATTTATGATGCTCCTACAGGTGGCCTGGTGGTGCTGAGGGTTGAGGCACTGGATGCCACAGCTCGTGACACGCCGCCAACCCAGGTTCGGGAACAGACTTGGGCCACCGGGGGTCAGCAGGGAAGGGAGAGGACTGAGCATCCAGAGGACTGCACTCCTCTCCTGGGTTGGATTGCAGGTCTTCTTAGTGGCCTCCAATGGAGATTGGGGGTCCTACAGAAAATGGCGCTGTATGGGGTGGAGCGACAGTGAACATCTGCAGCATGCCTGCACAGATTGCATTGTACAGCCATGCTCCAGGGGGTAACTCAAGCTTGGAAAATGGCCCTGCCCCTTGGTAGGTGATGGTGGGTCCAGTGGCTGACCTCCACGCCCAGTGCCGGGTCCTTCAGCCTGCCTCCAGTACCCTGGTCACCTGTCTAAATTCCAGAAAGATTGTCAGAGGAGGCGGCGGTCCTGCCCCGGGGGGGCTTAGATCTGTGGGGGTGTGGATCAGAGGACCAAAGCAAGGACTCCCTTCACTGGAAGGTAAGGCTGGGACTTCAGGTGAGTGGGATAGGGTCATGCTGTGTGTCCACATCGGAGGAAGTCCGGGGGTCAGAAAAGGAGGAGGATAAAGAGAGTTAAAAAAATGTATGCGCCTGCAGTGGAAATATTTTTTTTTTTTTACTTCAAGAGCATAATAATAGATATTTTCACTCCAGGAGTATCATCAGATTCCAGGACATCTGTCAGAATTCCTAAATGGTGCAAGCCCTTACCAGGATCTATTTGGATTACTTGCAAGTTAGCAATAATGACCAACAGGGTGGATGGTATTGGAATATACCAGACCGCCAAATGGGGCATAATGAGGCCCGATGCCCCAAACAGAGGGCTCTATAGCCACTGGAAGGTCTGGCATATCCCAGTACCACCCACCCTGGAGGGTATTATTGCGCTTAGAAAATGGACTACATGTGGCATTTTTGTATAAGAAAAAATGCTAAGAAAATACAAACAAAATTGTACAAATAATTGTAAAGGGATTTTTTTTTGGGGGGGGGTAAAATAATCTCTCCACTGGTATATTTGCCAGTAGATGGCACTGTAATCTTTTACAGTTGCTTGTCTGCACAGAAGTCCCCCCCCATACACAGAGAGAGAGAGGGCTGTTGTTTCCCTGCTCAGACAATCCTGTCTCACACACACACACACACACACACACATATATACACACACACACACATGGGCTGTGGTCCATTTTTTCTCTGTCTGATAGATCTCAGTTACCCCCTCCCCCCCAGGTGCTTTGCATACTTCTCAACTGCCAGGGACTGTAGTGAGATCAGGAAGAGTGTCTGTGTGTGGTCAGGCAATGGAACTTGCAGAAGTAGCAGGTGACTTTTTTTCAATGTTGAGCTGTTTTTTTTTGTTTATTTGTTTGTTACGTCTTGTTTGTGTGCAGTGAGGAATTGCGGCAACTATGGTGGCAGTTTAAATTAAAAAAAGATTTGTGTATGCAGTGTGTTTGTGGTTTACTTAAAAAACTTGAAAAAAAAGTCTATCTGCATTTTTCAGTGACATCCTGTACATAGTGGGGCAGTTAGGGTTGCAGTTTCACTTTTACATGAATAGGGCCAAGGGTCATACAGTGAGAAATGCTTTGTGTGGCTGTTTCAAATTTTAGGATTCGGAAGGCACAGTGACTCAGGCTAGTGAAGCGGCCATTGCCACTGGGATTTAAAACTTGGTAGATTGCTAAGAAATAAATGTATGTCCAAAGACAGCTCTGGGCCAATCAGGATTCAGGATTTTCCAAGCCCATTTTCTAGTGCTACATTAATTTGACTTTGTTACTGTTTATTTATTTTTTTATGTCAAATTTTTGCACACTAAGATAGCCCCACTTGGGTGCAGCTCCTGTTTTACTAGAGGGTCCTGGGGAGTGGACATTGCAGCAGCAGATACGTTACATATTAGCTTATAAAGTTACATAGCTCATGTCTAATATAAATGAATACAATTGTAAACATGCTATACATATGTACATGCAAACGACAGATGATAATCAGTGTGGTAGGACATACTAAATAGCTGAAAATATGTAAAATGTGGTAGTGCAGAACAGATCGGGTTAGTGAAGCTTGAGGGATAAATCAGATCAGTAGATACAGGGAGTGAGAAGTGATTGTGCAGAGCCCAAGATGAAGGTGTTGCTACTCCTTAAGTCATTGATGGTGTCAGGCCATGAATTAAGGTTGGTTGGCATGGCAACTGCACAGGCCTTGTCTACAATGGATTTGTGTAACCTAGAGATAAGGAAGAGATGTTTGGAGAAAGATCTAGGCTCATATGTAGGAGTTGTCTTCATTAGTAGAATGCCGAGATATTCAGAATACAGTCAATGTATACACTTGTAGATTAGGGAGACCCGCTTGAGCACACTTGAGCTACTATTGGGTGGTAAAATGTTTACTCTTTCATACAGCACACAGTGATATGTTAGTCTGCCACAATCCAGGGCAAATCTGCATAAGCTGTTAAAGGCCATATCTATCTAAAGCAGGGCTATGGGGTTAGCTGACCTATAGACTTCACTTCTGCAGTCAAGAGTAGATAGGAGTAGCTGGCCCAGTGGCATGGAGGGCTGAGACATTGGTGCCTTACCTCCTGCCATGCCAGTGACCCATGCTCGTGGTGCAAGCAGGGCACCAGGGGTCAGCTGGGAAGGGAGAGGATTGAGAGTCCACAGCCCTCCTCTCCCGGGGAGGGATGGGGATAGAATCCGCGGCTTGCCTGGCTCTTAGCGGCAGCTGGGGGTTGGCACAGTGGACCCACAGACAGAGGGGGCAGACACAGAGCAGATCCTTGGCATGCAGCATGCAGAAGCACACGTGACTTGGTCATTGATGTCATTGCACGCTTCCGCCCCACACTCGGGGGAGAAAAGGAGAGAAAACAAAGGTCGACTGGCAGGAGGACACCGGTCCCTCAAAGGCTCCACACCCAGCTAGTTGGGCACCTCAGAGGAGGAAGAGAGAAAGGAGAGGTGAGTTTTGGCAGACACTGGGGTAATGGTGCTGGAGGGACCGATGGATGGGGGCCGGCCCACCAGGGGATAAATAAAGTAAAAAAAAAAAAAAAAACAAGAGTAGATAGGAGAGTCTGATAGAGTACCATCTTTCTGGTATTGTGGTATTCTGGCACTACAGTACTTCTGAGGAATAGGACTTAGAAGTCAAGTGACTCCCTTAAACAATCTAGCCAATGTAACAAGGCTTGCAGTAAGGCAACCTGGATGTTGCGGTATATTGGGAAGGTGCTTGATAGCAGGAGGTAAGAGGCATTGCCACTTCTCTATTGATCACTGGTGAAGCCACACCTGGAATACTGTGCCCAATTCTGGAGTCCTCATCTGAGGAAGGACAAGGACAGGCTGGAGACAGTGCAGTGTTGGGTAACCAAAATATTCCAGGCCAGCAGGGTAGATCCTACGAGGATTGGCTTAGGACATTGAATATGTACTTGTTAGGGACCAGAAGAGAGGGGTAATATGATTGAGACCTTGAAGTTCCTGAAAGGAATGAACAAGGCAAACATTGAGTGACTGCTAAAAAGGAATAGCTGATGTGGAACACATGAGGGAGAGCTTCAGGAAGGAAATTAAGTTTTATTTTACAGACAGAGTAACTGAGCCATGGAACAGTGTACTGGCCGAGGTGATAGGTGTGAAAACCATTAATGGCTACATGCATGGCTGGCACAGAATACAGAGTAAAGGACTAGTAGTCATGAGATAGCAGTAAGGTGGGGAACATGGGGTGGGTAGTGCAGACAAAAACTCCATACAGAAAAGGTCTCAGGGTAAGATACAGTAGGGTATCACAGGCAGACTGGATAGAACAATGGTCTTTTTGTGCCTTCATTGTCTATATTTCTTTATTAAAGTCAAGACAGTTACCTTTGTGGTACTGTAATCCAAGTTACTTATACAGACATAGCACAAACCCTGCAGTGTGGTCATGGAAAGATAGCTTCAGATCCAACCACAACACAAGTTATTTCTGAGGGGTCCGATTGCAGGAGTGATGTGTAAGGAACTGCCGTGTGCTCATTTGAATGTGCATTGCAACAGAGGATTGACCCATTACAAGAAGGTAAAAAAGAATGCCATTAGCTGGCTGAAACTGTTACATTTATTTTTATCTGCAGAGTATAATCTCAATAAATCTTGTTCATAGCTTCACCAATAAAGCCCAAACCTGCAGATAAAAATTAATACGATAGTTTTACCCAGACACCAGAACTACAGCAGACCAAACTGAGTTTGTCACCATATCCTCATGGTCAATATTTATTGAAGTTCATCATCAGTTTATCTGGGCACAATATAACAATCTCAACATTTTGCTAATTAATATTAGCATTTTCAAGGTAGGTGTTCCTTTGAATAAAAAATAATGTGCAGGAAGTGCACAGTAGGAGAATACCTGAGATTTTAATTGACTCAAATGTTGGTTTCCATTCCCCTAAATTAATTGATAGATAGGATGCCATCCCCTCAAAGTGCAGCATAGACTTTATGCTAGCAATAATACAAGCAACTTCAGAAGAAAGGAAGAAATTAGCATTAGATATTGAGACTGTAAAATGATCAGTTGAAATTACTTGTTTCATGGGAAGAACTGACAGCTGCATCAAATAAGATGCAAAGTGAACTGAAAATATTTGAAGCTGATCTTAAGGTGAAAAACTCAAAAAAGTACAGGTGGGATATTATTGATTATAGGGATGGCTGTACAATTGGATAACTATGAAGGGAAATGGGAGTAGACCTAAAAAAAGGTTTTTTTCCAGCACTGAAAGTTTTGAGGACAGTAATAAAGAACACATGCAGCATGTCTTGGGAAGAGAAGATTTTTTAGACAGAGGTTCAAGGAGGCCACATGTGGGAAGGGGCAGTTGATGGGGAGAGGGAGCAACAATCACAAACCAGAGGAGACTGTAGAATCAGATTCAGAGTCACAAACAGTGGGGTGTCAGCAGGGATCAGTAGGAGAGCACAATGTGTACAGAAGGAGGTGAAATTAAAATAGAAACAAAAAGATTTTAAAAAGGAAAAGAAGGGGACCAAATAGAAGAAGGAGACACAAACAAGGGGGTCTTCACATGCAGTGAGATATATAGTTGTTTCTTCAACTTCTTGATAAGGCAGTTGAAGGAATTAGAAACAAGGGTGTTGACTAAAGGATTTACCGCAACCTAGTGACTTTTCAAGTAAGATGGATTTATAGAGCTTTTTCAGACAATTGAGACTGATGGAATATTTTCTGGATAACGGATGAAAATGGGAAACTAGACTTAGTTCTTCGAAGTAAACTTAAATCTGATTTCCTCCCACCAGGCCCCATTCCAAAGAATATTGATGGTTTTATTAATTGTGCCAACACCAAAATTGAAAAGATGTTGAAATCCTGTAATCATAAAAAGTATAAAATTACTACAAAATGATAAACTTGAGCTGAAACCTTTGGAAACAGATTATAGTATTATCATTGAAAAAGCAGACAAAAGGGGGCAATATTGGATTACAACACTTATCAAGCAGAATGTCTTGGTTTTTTTCTGTTCGCTTAGTGAACCCCCCTACTCACAATACTCCACTCTCAAGCACTGACATTTTTTTCCTCACTTCTACCCCTCTTACAACAGCCAAGCCTGTTTTTTTTTTTTCAATGGACAAACCAGTTTTTTAGGCGTTTTTTGGGGGGGAGGGGCTCGGCTACAGAAACACTGATAACACTACACACTTGCGTTATTGCTTTTGACTGCTACTTGCCCATCAGTCCTTCACCATCTTCCACAACCCTGATGTCCACACTACCAAAATAGAAAGAACACAGTAAAACCCTTCTATTCATTTTCTAAAACAAAAAAAATATTTTGACAGACCACAAGACGCTGACCATAGCAATATTTCTGGGGTTGCATACTTACATTAGCGCTAGACAATCATGCTGCATTTCAAACCAGCAACACGCTTTCTGAAACACCTCTGTGGCTTACATAGGAAAAAGGACAGAAACTCCAGAATACAGAAGCAGACTCACAAAAATTGAGCACTTCTCAGTGTTCACTTTTAACCAGCAGCAGGTAGGGGGTGACATTGATCACGACTGGAACAAAAGGTAGAAAAAATTCAAAAGCAACAGCAAATGACAGCAGCACCATCTACTGGCAAGTGTACCAGTAGAGGAACTATTTTACACCAAAATGCAATATTTCTTCATTTTTTCCAAAATATTTTTATTTCTGAAATACAAAAATAACTTTTACATAGACTGAGTAAAGCACCATATCCGACCAGCATATGCAATCGAATAGGAAATTAAGTAAAAAGACAGTCATATAGTGCAATTCATCTATTCCCATTGAAGAAACCCATTATATAGAGTGAAATAAAGCACACCCCTCAACCCTAACAAATCCAGTCACGTGGGTATAATTAAATCACTAAAAGCAGAGGCAGCATATCCTTAATTTCATTCCATAATATATCTGATTGCATATACAAGTTATCAAAAGCATCCCATAGCTGCTCAAGTTGAATGGCTTCCTTCACCGTATATCACCACTTAAATTGGTCAAATTCTCCTATAGCTTCAGCATTCCAACCAGCCAAAATTAATCTTTTAGTAGCCATGGTGGCCAAATAGTAAATTGTCTTCTGTGACTCCTGTAATTCAAATTCATATAAGGCATTCAATATCATATGTCTGAGCAGCATTGGAAGATCAAGATTAAACAGTTTTGACACTAACTGGTTCATTTTTATCCACCATTTTTGTATGTATTTGCATCCCCATAGGCAATGATATAAATGTCCTAAACATCCACAATTGTGCCAGCATACTTTGATGCTATCCGCTTTTATATTACCTAATATCTGGGGAGTAAAATAAGCTATATCTAAATTTTTTTCTAAATTACTTTATTTTTTGCATATAAATAGTCTTTATTTTTATTCTTAGATTCCTCCATTGCTGTTTAAAGAAAAATAAATTCCCTTCCTAATTCCATTTACTATTAGTTATAGTCCAAGAATCTTCCATAGAGGTTACTATAATGGAAAAAATCTGCTGTGTTAATTTAGTCTTCCCTTTATCTGTTTTATTTTTATGTTCCTCTATTAAAGCTGAAAAGTTATGTTTTTTTTTCCCTGGAGTATCTGTTCCCTAAAAATTTTACTTAAGGACTGATAGAGCATAAAATTTAAATTCCCTGTGTGTGGAAATAAAGTACTACATTTCTCTAAAGACACAAAGACCCCATCTCCAAGTAGTTGTGACCAGGTTTGAATTTCTGATCATTTTGAGATTCTCATCTTTTTCCACAGTTTAAGTTTTCTAATATTAGAATTACCCCATGTATTCAGATAAATAGAGGGAAAAAGCTACAGTCTTTACTTCTAAAAGCTGTCTGAATTATTCCCTTCTGAATAGGAAGATAAACACTTGGGAACTTAGATCTAGATGATATTTCTTGAATAAAATTGCTTGAATCTGAAAAGATGGAATCTTCCCAAAAATAGACTCAAACAAAGTGTCTTTCTCTGGAAAAAAGGACCATGCCCATAATATTTTGGTTTGGAATGCTACTGCATAAGATATTGGGTTAGGACAGCTATAACCTCCTTGCTTTCTCAGGTAAATAATTTGTTTCCAAAGAATTCTGGGTTTTCCGTCTCTCCATAAAAATTTTACAAACTTCCTCTGGAGCGTACTAAATCATTTCTCTGTGGGAAACCCTACTATATTTTGTATAACAAATATCAAGTGGGGAAGTGCCATCATTTTGATGGTGTCCACTCTGCCCCATAATTAAAGTAACAGCTTTTCCCAACTATCCAGTAACATATTTCTTTTTCCCTTTGCTTTAGCATAGCTTACTTTGATAGTTTCAGGTTGATCTTTTGTTAATATTATTCCTAAATATTTACGTTGTTTGTTTACAGAGAACTCTTGTGTTATTACACTATCCAAAACATAATTAGGACCATAAATCTCAAGAATAATGGACTTAGTCTTATTTAGTGTATATCCAGATAGCAACCCATATATATTGATTTCTTCTAGGATTATAGGTACCGTCTCATTGATATCTTGAATGATTAATAAAATATTGTCCGCAAAGCCGTTCAATTTAATTTCAGTTCCATTCATAGTTACCCCCTTGATCTGTGGATTTTTTTTTTCTTATTACTGTTAGGAAGTGTTCTAGGGCAAACATAAAAAGTGCTGGGGACAGGAGACAACTTACCCCATTTGTCATACTAAAAGATTCACCCAGGTAAGAGTTGATCAGAAGCCTTACTGTAGCATTTCCATATAGCAAAGATATAACCTTTATAATATTAGCAGGGAGACCCCAGTACTTTAATGCCTGTAGTATAAAGTCCCTATTCATAAGATCAAAGGATTTTGAAGCACCTATCGCCAATGCATGGGACAATATTTTATTAGTCTGGGCATGGTAAAACAATGATTGTCTTCATTTTTTCCATTGTGAACTTTTTACTTTACTTTTAAATATTTTACTAAAATATCAACAAATTCCCATTTTCTAAGTGCAATAATGCCCATCAGGGTGAACAGTATGGGCTATACTCTCTCTTCCAGGTGCTATAAGGCCCTCCACCTGTGGTGTTGGGCCTTATTACATCCCCTGAGCAGGCGGGTATAGCCCAATACCATCCACCCTGTCTGGTATTATTGTTTGTATAATACATAGTTAGATGTTTTCTGAGAGATTATTGCAAATTAACAGAAAAAGACACTAATTATTGTTTTCAAGATGTGAAATGATTTAGTAAAATAGCATTAAGCATGAATAAAAAGATGAAGCAAATTAACTCAAAAACAAAGTCCCAGTCACACTAAGCAAATGCACATAAAACTGGAACTGGCACCTACCTCACTAAAGACAAATGTTATAAAAATTGTTTACGTACTTTCTGCAATAGATTTGCAAAACCCCACTACACTGGGTAGAGGCATGCAAAACTGGTCCCAGAACCCAACTTGCTAAAGAAAACAATTGGCTTTGAAAGATCCACTAACAATGAGTACATGAGAGCAAAACCTGGACTTGGCACCCACCTAACTTAGAATAAATGACTTGTAAAATAGTATAAATACTTTCTGCCTACATACACCACCACAAAAAAAAAGAACAATATGAAACACACTGCTTGCTTATTGGGCTATGATGACCCAAAACAATTTAAGGGTTACAAAGGCAATCACCAGCATCTAGTTTCAGAGGTGATGGTTCCAAAATCAGCTACCAGTCCTATAAGGCCAGCACCATGGCTTTGGCCTCCTTTCCTCACACTGACTCTGTTCAACCCAAGAGAACTCAAAAAGATGCATACCCTCAAAACACTCCAACAATGCCCTTCTTTGAGATTAACTTGTTGTCAAACACTTGTGTGTTTATCTTTTTCCTGAACGAATGAGATAAAGCTAAGGAATAGCCCTGCCTTATCCCTAATGATCCACTGTCCTCAGTGACTGATTGACGAGTGATTACAACATCATCAATTAGAATGAAACCTACTTGATGACATTGTGTTGTGGATATGAACATACGAACGTACGAAACTGCCAGCAGAAAAAGGCCCACAGGTCTATCAAGTCTGCCCGATTGTGCAGCTCTTAGTTTCATATCACTACAGCTGCACCACCCCACCCAAACCCTCCCTTCCTTCTCCTTTCTGGTCCTTCCCCCCTTTGTGTACTTGTCTGTATTAACCCTGCCCTTGACTCAATCCCAACCCCACTTAAAGCTATCCACTGTCCTTTGAGTGATTAACTCCTCTGGCAGTACCTTCCAACCAGCCACCACTCTCTCTGTGAAGTAGTGCCTCCTCATCTCCCTCCTCAACCTTTCCCCTTCCAATTTCAGAGTGTGCCCCCTAGTGACCCTTCCCCCCTTTAAGAGGAACACTCCTCCCTCCCTGACTTTGTTTATGCCTTTCAAGTACTTAAAAGTCTCTATCATGTCCCCTCTTTCCCTTCTCTCTTCCAGTGAGTACATGTTGAACTCCTTCAACCTTTCCTCATACGACAACTCCCCTAGTTCCATGATCATTTTTGTAGCCCTACGCTGCACCCCCTCCAATAATCTGTCATCCTTTTTTAGGTATGGTCACCAGTACTGTACACCATACTCCAAGTGTGGCTTCACCAGTGATCTCTATAATGGTAGGATTACCTCCTACTTTCTAGAGGTGATCCCTCAGGCAATGCTCCCCAGCATCCTATTTGCCCTTGCTGCCACCCTTCTACACTGTGCTGATACCTTCATGTCCCCTCTAACTATTACTATTTGCCCCAGGTTCCTTTCCTCTTCTGAAGCTGTTATCTGCACTCCCCCCAGCCAGAAGCTGTTCCTGGGATTTCTGACTCCAAGGAGCATGACCTTGCACTTCTTAGCATTAAGCCCCAACTGCCATTCCCTAGACCAGTGTTTGAGTTTAGCTAGATCTTCTCTGAGTGCCTGCCTCCCTTTTTTATTGTCCACTTTTGCATAAATATTAATGTCATCCATGAACAGGCTGATCTTACTCTTGACCCCCTCTGCAATGTCTCCAATAAAGACACTGAACAAAACAAGGCCCAACACTGAATCCTGCAGTACCCCTTGTCCCTCAGCTTGCTCATTACCCCTCCTGCATGGCACCGAGTCAAAAGCCTTGCTGAAATCCAGATACAGGACATCCACAGCTCGGCCTTCATTAACTGCCCAAGTGATCCAGTCAAAAAAGTCGATCAGGTTAGTTTGGCAAGTCCTTCCCGTGACAAACCCATGCTGTCTCTCATCCTGCAGACAATTGCTATCAAGAAAGGTTATAAATCTCTCCTTCAGAATGGTCTCCATCAGCTTCCCCACTATGGAAGTCAAGCTCACCTGTCTGTAGTTTCCCAATTGGTCCTTGGGTCCACTCTTGTGAAGAGGCACCACGTGAACCATTCTCCAGTCCCTGGGTACATTCTCTGTCTCCAAGGTGGTGTTGAACAGGTTCATCAAAGGGCCTGCCAACACCTCTGCCAGTTCCTACAGGACCCTTGGGTGTACACCTTCCGGTCCTGGTGCCTTGTCCACCCACAAGGCTTTAAGGCCCTTCAGAACTCTATCCTCTTGGATGACCCCATCTGTTATCTCTGCCACCTCCACCCTTGTCCCCTTTCCCCTTCAGTATTGGGCCATCCCTTTCTTTCATGAACACCGAGCAGAAATACTCATTGAGTGCCTCTGGCTGATCTTCCTCCTGTTCCACCCATCCCTCCTCTTGATTCTAACAACATCATCCCTACAACTCCTCTTCTCCCTTATGTATTTAAAGAACCCCTTTTCCCCCTCTCTGATCCCCTGAGCCAGCTTCAGCTCATTTGCTGCCTTGGCTGCCTTGACTAACCTGGTCACCTCCCTAGCTGCCTTTGTGAACATCTCTCTATCCTCCTCACACCCCGATTTTTTGAACTTAATGAATGCCAATCTTTTTTCCTCACCTTCTTTTCACTTCCTTGCTGAGCCAGCTAGTTTTTTTGACCTGGACTGCATACTCTGAGATTTGGCACACATGTTTGTGGCCTCATTCAGCCCCTTCCTAGTGATCGACCACTTCTGTTCAGCATCCATCCCTGGGTTAATTTTAGCAAATTACCGATCTAGGATGCTGCCCATTCTGGCAAAATCTGCCTTCCTGAAGTTCAACACTCTTGTCTTGGTCTTAGCCAATTCCCTCCCTACGTTGAGGAGGACCCACACTGAGCGGTGGTTGCTTCCTGTTAGAGGGTCTTGTACTACCACCTCCTGGACTTGATCCCCATTTGTTAGCACCAAGTCCAGTATGTTCCCCTCCCTAGTAGGATCCATTACCTCTTGCACTAAGTAGCTGGCTTGGATAGCCTCCAGCAGCACCTGTTCCCTGGCGTGTGCTGTAGTTACTGTCTGCCAGTCAACCCCAGGTAGGTTGAAGTCTTCTACTATAACTGTATTCCTTTTACCACTGATCTTCCTGATTTGCTCCCCCAGCTCTCTAGCCACCTCCTCGCTCTGTGAGGGTGGCCTGTACACCACCCCCATCCTGAGCTCCTTACCTTTAGGGTTTTGGCGCAATGCCCATATGGCTTCTGGCCTCCCCTCATCCCCTTCCTTCCTGGTACACTGTATCCCCTCCCTGACATAAATAGCCACCCCTCTCCCTTCCCCCTCCCAATCCCTGCAGAACACCTTATATCTTGGGATCATGAGATCCCAGTCATGGTATTGGGTGGCCCAGGTCTCTGAGAGGGCAGCAATATCTACCTCTCCCTCCACCATCATTGTCTGGAACTTTGTCACTTTGTTTGCTAATCTCCTTGCATTCAAAGATTCTACAGTCCACCTTGTGCCCCTCCCTCCCTCCTCTCCCATCTCTCCCCTTCCACTTTTGTCTTGTGCTTCCCTCATTCTCCTCCTCTCTCTGGGACGAGGGCCTTCAGACTCCTGGAAGGTGCCTCTTCCCTGCTATCCAACTCAGCCCTTCCACCTCCTCCATTTAAATCTATGTTGTTTTAAATATACTTCTCCAGCCCCTGTCCCAAAGCCCTTGTACCCTCGATGTTGAGATGCAGTCTATCATTGGATTGTGGTTTGGTAATCAAACTATAGTTTGAATCTCTTCCACTTTTATGATGTCATCTGGTTTGTGGGCTTTGGAAGGCAGAGAAGTGAAAAATATAATTTTAGACCAGAGTTTGATTTGGTCTCCGAGAAGTCATACCAGTCAAGTTCAACCTGTTATGTTCTTTTGTAGAACCAAACTTTTAGCTCATAAGTTTTCCTAACCCATGAAAAATTCACTAGGGACACAGAAAATACTTCTAACTGGATACCAAGCATGTATTTTGCTCTTCCCCAGGCCTCCTCCACATATTCATGTGCTGTTCCACATTCCCATGACACTAGATACAAAACAAGAATCCTACTGGGAAATTGGGCATAGAGAAAACTGAAGGAGTATTGCTCCAGGCCTGCAGCGAAGGGCGAGTATTGGAAAATGACCATGAAAGCTAGGCAAACCATGTATGTCAGTGAAATAACATTATACAATGTAATTTGTTTCTTTCCTGATAGAGTACAACCATTTGTGCTATTCTTTTAAACTCATATGTATTCAAACTAGTAACTCCTTCTTTAAAAATAATGAATAAATGCCAGAAAGTTTGATTGTATATGTGAGGGTTCACCCCTATCAGTGCAACAGTCATTTTGTCGACACCGATAGGAGAGCAGGCAATACAGCACCTAGCTTCAGAGCACCAGACATTGCAGCTTTCTGGACCCAGAATGCCAAAGCACCATGGACAAAAGATCACTGTTTTGTGGGGTGGAGGCATCGTGGGGCAGGGGCATCGTCTTGCTCATAAGTATTCCTAACCCATGAAAAATTCACTAGGGACACAGAAAAGGCTTCTAACTGGATAACAGCCCCCTGTACCCTCCCAAAGAAAATATAACTAACTCCAAGTCGGGCATGCCCCAGAAGAGAGAGAAACTGTTGGGGTGCAAAACACGAAGACAGTGCGGGGTGATCAAAAATCAAGATCACCCCAGTCACGCTCACCATTGTTGTGGCACTCTAATTGCAATGACAAAATTCAGTCACCATTCTAATGATATACCATATGGGAGTCAAGGATGAGTCAGTGGTTTAATTTGACTCTACAAGACAAAGCATAAGTCATAACATGGATGTTCATGTTGTCATCCCTCTTGAGTGATTACATTTTCTATATCTGCTAGGAAAAAACAGCTGTTATGAAGCACTTAGGACTCAATGGCTACATGCATTCTAGGAAGGGTACAGTTTAGCAAGCTCATGTTATTCCTGGATACCAAATCAGAGTCGATCGCTAAGCTGAACCCAAGCTCAGGACTCCCTTGGCTTGTATGCATGTTGTTAAAGCTGTGGTATTTGTTAGTCAGCAAACATTTGTAATTTATTTTTCCAAAATGCATTTCTTTTATCCTTAGATTCATAACCAGTTTCTTTTTGATTTCCTCAGATATTTAAAAATAGGCTTGTATAACTGTTTTTGTAATTAATGACCCAAGTCATTAAAGATGGCCACCTCTCACAATATTTAAAAATCTATTCTGTTGAATGTACCTTTCAATAGTAAATACTGGATTAATAGTGTGTATCTATCATGATGGGGATAGCATATGTTACTGATGATAAATAGCAACCTACCACAGGTTATTAAATGTTTTCATGGTGGGCATTGTGAGGTAGCAAGATCTTTTAAAGACTTCAAATAAAGTATTTCAGTTTAAGAATTAAAGAAAATTAAAAGAATAATTAATAAAGTGATGTTTTTGCCAGAAATACATGATTACAAAAGATATGATTAACCAATACTGCTGTTTTAATCATATAAATCCATATTAACTATTATAAGAATCAAGTTCATATAATTCATTAAAACATTAAAAGTAATACAGTATATTTTAGAAAAAGTAGGCTTTGAGTTACATACATGAACCACGGATGCACCACCATAACAAAGAAACCAAAGTACCAGTCTTGCTCTTTCACTTGTGCCCTCAATTATGAAGATGGCTAGCTAATGAAAGCTTACTCTTTTTTTGCATGTGTGTTTGGCAGTATCAATAGATGACCAGGAGACCATGATAATCAAATCCAGCAAGAATATTACAGACCCAAAAATATATACATCTGCTCTGAGTGAAAGATGCAGCAGAAAATATAATTTTAATTACTGAATGCCAGGTAGCTGCTGTTGCTATCCCTCCTAGGAGGCACAGGACAGCTGCTCCCTCAAAAAGAATTATGTTTACCTTTGTTCTTGTTTTGATTCAGAGGGGTAAACTAGATACTTCACCAAACTCTACCTTAACATTTTCTTATCTGTCCAGCTTTACTCTTCTAATGGATTTGGTTCATTTTATTTCATTAGACATTTTTAATATTATAAATTATATATCGTGTTCAGATTATATAAGGAATAGTTTACTTATAGTATAGTAACCTACCATAATGCATTGGAAATACAATTAGGTTTTAGAAGAAAATTATAAAACAAAGAACCTTAGTGCACAAGCACTGAGGTAAGGGTTACCCCAAAGGGCTTTTTCCAGGAAGCCAAGTTTCAGAGAAATACAAAATCACACATACCCCTATAATGCAAAGCATTATGGGCTGTATATGCAAATCACCACAAAATATTATGCCGGTTCAACTTTAAGTAGACTTGTATGGTGCCGAAAGGCCTCTCATACAGTCTGCAAAGGGTGCCAACAGAAGACACAGACATGTGTTTCATCCTACCAGTGCTCATCAGTATGCCTCATCTGTATGACACCCCAGTGGAATTAGACAGCTACCCTAAGTTGGTCTATCTGGGCTGGGTTGTGTTGAGCCCAATAAAAACAAAAAAACAAGCTAAAACACAAAGAACCTTAGTGTGCAAGCACTGAGAAGGAAATGATGTTGCCCAAAGAAACAGGAAACCAAGTTATTATAGGTAACATATAGTAACCAAGGCCCCCTGAATTCCAACCCAGTGCACTAGCAACTGTTCAACCATGACATGTGGTTAGCCTTAACTTTACAAACTAACCTCTTTCTGGTCTATCTGTACTGTTGTATTCAGTAGCTTCAAATAGTTTATAGATAAGGATTTTTATTTGCACTGTATTACCAGAATCATCACACAGCACTAGCAATGCAATTTGCTTTTGAGAAAATAACAATTTAATCCAACTAGGGATTGAGCCCAAGACCCCCACATTCTATTGACAGTAGCGTCTCTACCAGATGAGCTAATAGGGCATCTGGTTAGTCAAATTCAAGTAATAAATTTAGCCAATTGATGCAAATTGAAACAGGCTAAATACAAAAATCTACAATAGTTCTGCAGTGAATTTCAAATATGTTAGACACTCTTGGTGATTCAAACAAAAGTAGTCTCATATTTTTACTCACATTTTATTTTGCACTGTAATCTGCAATAGATGTGACCAAACACTGATGTAACTATTCAGCCTGCCATCATAAATCATTTTAAGTCATTTATTTATTTATGGAAAAGAAGATCATGCATAGTACACATTGTTTGTTTCATGTGAGTATAGAACAGATGAAGAAACGTTTTAGCTGCTCCTGTTTTTGTTTTTTTTTTTTACCTCGAAATCCTGTTTTCAGCTATGGGAATTATGCACCATTCCATGTGTCAGAGTATAATTTGAATGTCATCCAGTTTTATTATTAAACTATTTTACTATCCAGTAATATGTAGAGCATTTAAACTTTGTGGAGGAGCTGTTTACAGTACATTTGTTGTGTGCACAGTTCCCTTTATATCTTAAGTAATAAAACTGAAAATGCAGGCATTAAAGAGTAAAAAGAAAAGATGAGTACGGTAGAGGAATGTTACATAATAGGACAGGCAAGTGAGTGTTCAATTAATAATTTAGATCCCACATGTGAAATGTTTTAATTAAGTACACAATGCATAACAATACTTTAAGGACCAAATTAATTATCATACTTTTCTTGCAACCTTCTTTGAGGTAAATATTATTTCAACTGGTGAGTCATTGCAAAATCCTTCCATGAATAAATAAGGAGGCTGGTGAAATGAGTACAGTTGCTGACATTGACATTATCCTGGACTGAAGTCAGAGTGTAAACAAAGGTAAAGATAACCAATTAGGAACACAAGGGTAACAGCCTGATAAGCAAGTACACTGTGTTCAGCTAACTTGTTTAAATAAACTTCATTCTTGGAAATTATAAATAATTTACTGAATTTTGTTCTGCACCACAAGTAGGTCAGAAGATGTAGATCTCTAGGCTCCCTAGTCTGAAAGCATTTTGTCTGCTGTTCCATCTTCCTATGATGTATGTCAGATTCTTTTTAGTTTATGATTCATGATGCTGAGTTGTATTCTATTGTATATTTCCTTTTGTTCAATGATTAATACAGTATTTGTATTTCATACAGTAATAAAAGTAATTATAATTTTTGGAATGCATGTTGCAGAATACAACTGTATTCTCTATTTGTTCTGATACAGAAAATATTGTCCTCCTGTGCACTGCAAGTGCAATACTTAATTAACAGCACAAAACAGTGTTAAAACATCCAACTAGATTCAGTTGTGTGTGTGTGTGTGTGTGTGTGTGTGTGTGTCTGTACCAATATTTCTGCTCCAGTTTCTTCTATTACCAGAATTCCTTCCCACATCCATAAGGTTTGGTCCTTTGCTTTATCTGTATTCCATCCAGAGTATTTCAATTCTATATCTGTATTATTATAATTGGCAACAAGTATTTTCAATCCTAGCTTCTGCTTGCATTGCAAAAACTCCCTCCTCCTTTTCCTCATGCTGCTTTCTGTATAGAAGATGAAGGACTGTGAGTTTATATATTTATTGATTATTTATTTCAGTTCAGTTTTATTTTATTTGATATTATCAGTCTTTATCAGTTTTAAAATACAGAAATACTTGAAAGGACAATATGCAGTTAAAAATACAAAACAAATGAAGGCACTGTGGCATTGTGGCTCTTTAAATCAATTTGGGCATTAATCATATCTTCAGAGAGCAGCATCCTTTGTTATATTTGGTGGTGAGTGCTGGATTTTTTCTAGTATACTACAAAAACAAATGTATTTGTATATACAGTGGAGTCAGTTGGGATGAAGTGCAGTAACTTGCAGTAATGACATGTCACAAAATCCTGCATGACAAAAGGGCTTAATTGCCATTGACTTGCAATGACCTCTGCAGTAAACTGCAGCATTCTGTGATATTCTGCAGCATTTCTGTGTTGCATCCTGGCTGTCACATCTGTACTGTACCTTCAACTGCACGTAGTACCTAAAAATGCAAAACTGGAGTTTTGTACATAACTATAATTCCTCACCCTCAATGTACTCACTTGCAATCACAAAAGTTTCAAAACATCAGATCCATTATCTCTGCTTATTGAATTATAACTGCAACTGAACTTTGCTGCATTTAATAACATGATACAAGACTCCGTAGTAAGGAGAATTTGAATAACTTCCTTTCCATAATATTATGATAAACAGTACAGGTTGAAATGTAATTTTCTCTGATTTCTGTGTACCATTTACAATGAAATAAAACATGCATTAGATTCTCCACTTGTTTCTTTCTACATTCACATTGTATATGGTATGATGGGTTTTTACCGTATCTCAAATATGACAGATTATTTATTAGGATTTTTGTCCGGCTAAGGCACACTGAGCCAAGGCTCATTTGCCAGCAGGTGGCTACAGGGGAGACTGTAGGGTGACAGAGAATTAAAAAAAAATGTAAAATAATATAAGACTAACAGTAGCTGTAGGCAGTGTCAACGGCTATGGTAGATGACCCAAAATACAGTATGTATGGAAACATAGACTACGATATATTGAATTTTACTGTTATAAACCTAGCTAAATAATTAATAATCATAGAGTAGGGGAGAGTAAGAACTAGGACTTTGTGTTGGTATTAAGAGAAGGGGAATGTGGAAGGAAAGACAGGGGACAAAATACTGGGGGAAGATGAGGACTGAATGAGGTTAGATACAAGAGCAACTATGAGATGTTAGAGACAATAGCAAGAGCGAGAGAATAAATCTGGGAGAAGATACTATATTTGAGGGGGAGGAGTTGATGGCAAAGGGGTAGGTTGTTCCATGGGTTAGGGAGACAATAAGGTAAGGTCAATTGTCCAGCCAAGGTTTTGGATTGAGGGAAAGAGAGAGAAGGATCAACTGTCAGTACAGTAGAGAGAGTTGGAAAAGAGGGAAAGAGAGAAAATGGTGAAGGATAGATAGCAGAGAGAGCTGAGAAACAATCTGAAGAGAAAGAAGGCACAGTGGGAGAGGCATCTACCCTGAAGAGAAGGAAATGAGAATCTGGTCTAAAGACAGTAGTGCTGGTTGCAGTGAACACAGTTAAGGGCAAAGCAGAAGGCAGAATGGGAGAGAATGGAATAGGACATCTAGTCTAGCCAAAGCAGTTTTGAGATCTGCCCTGTATACCATACCAATATAGTCAAGTGCTGGGAAGATCATTTTAAGAATGATCTCATGGTGAACTGGGAGTGAGAGGCAGGACATGTTGCAGTACAGTGTACCATGCTTAGGAAAGAGATTTTGTTTTCTGGATGGGGTCATTTGTGAAGAGACATTGAGGCTTTGTTTCAGTAACACACTGAGGAATTTGAAGTTGGAAACTTCTTCAAAAGGGGTGTCTTCCAGAATCACAAAGATAGAGTAGTGTGATAAGTCACTTCATACTGCCATGAACACTTTTTGGGGAGGCGCTGAGTGAGATCCAGAACAGAACCAGTGGAGAAGACAGGAATGGAGAGGGGGAAAGAGCATTGGAAGTTAAGTACTAATTAAAGTTGGAGGCAATAGCAGAGTGGTCAGAAATTGGTGAGTCTTCAGACTTGAAGACTGAAAGGGTAGACTGGGAAAGGGGAATCAAAAACAGCGAATGATCTTCCAGAATTTTGAGAGGAAATTATTATTATTATTATGGGAGTTTCAGCTGAAATAATCTGTGTTTGCTTCTGTGGAAGCCTTGGTACAGTACTGGCATTGTAGAGTTGTTTCTACTGCAACAAGCCCACTGAAAAAATCAGAGACTTATGCTGGTACCACACAGAATCAAAAGCTTTCAAAGAAATGATTAGATCACAGTCTGAAACGCGTCAAGCATGCAACATGTGTACTTTGGAATAAACTTGGAGGTTTCTGATTTCTTGGAGCCTATGTGTTTCTAATTGGTTGGTGAGTGCCCATCTTTTTTGAACTGTATCTGTAATTGGAAAGGAGCACCACCATTCCTTGTGCAGCAATTTCTAAAAGTATATTTGTAGACATCCAGGGAAGGTGGGAATCACAGACATGTGACTTCTGTTGGGGAGGGGCATGTTTTTCCCAGATGATGGTAAATTGTTGGCTAAAAAGTGAGGACTACATCTATGTCAATGGACACAAAGATAGGGGGCCAGTAAATGGTCATAAGGTCATCCAGTTGGACAGCCTGACTATTTTGTCATCACTGAGTCTATCTGGGAGAATGCCAAATTACAGTATGCTATAAGGGTGTGTGTGGTGAGGGGCCTGTCTGTAACAGAGGGGCTGGGGAATTGTGGATTCAGGTGGATTGTTTCTGTGATAAGCTGAATGAGGTTAAGGTCTTGAATTTGGTGGGTGAGCTTTATGAAACAGGGGACAATTAAATTGTGTTAAGAACACCAAGGACCATGACCTCTTTGGAGGCGAGAGTGTTGAGAGAGATTAAAGGGAGGTTGACACAAGAGTTAGAGCAGGTACTAGGGATGTGGTAGATGCCAGTGATGAATTCCAGGAAGGAGGATGGGAAGGAGAGGTTACACAGGAGGAGTCTGTGTGAGATTTGTATCTATTCATTAAAGATTTTCACCAGCTTCAGCATACTGAGCTACAAGCACCTTGTTAAACAATGCATCCTGATGGAAGGGAACAAATGAGTAAAGCAAATAAGCAAGATACAAAATATGGTGCAGACATAAAACAACTAGTAATGCTAAAATACAAAAACTATTTACAAAGGTGAAGGACAGTGCATAATGAAAACTGTACAAAATGACATTACCCATGCAGGAGGCTGACTAAAAAAGGTATAAGTGGTAAATGGGGCAATTTGTAAAACAATAAATTAACAGCATAAATAATGGGCAACAATCAAATAGAATTAAATAGAAAAGACACTGCTTACACTAACAAATAAGAAAGTGGAGCAGGGTGAGAATGACAATATAATACATAACTAGGCCTTTTCTCCATAGAAAAACTGTTAACATCGCACTACAACTGACAACAATTAAAAATGCTTTTGACATTATTAATTACAATGCCCTACTAACTGGATCAAATTAAAGCTTTGTGACCCCATATTCAAAAAGTTGCATTGCACTAACATGAATATCACTGAATTAACGAGACGTTGCACATCAGCATGGGGTGAGGACATTTTCAAGGGGTCTCAGTGCAAGGCCCTGATCCCTGAGATAATGGGATTCACATCCCTGGCACTCATGTGCCCCCTGTATTTGATCCCTGAGTAAATTTAATAAGTTTCCTGGTAGTCCAATGGTACCCCCTCCTGCCTGATCCCTGAGTAAATAATGAAAGTTCTTTATTTACTAGGAGATTGGGCAGGGAGGGAAACTCTAAGATTGCCAGGGGGGTTGTTTGTCAGGGATCACATGAAGTTGGGGGCACCAACCAGTGCTCTATTCAGTGCCTCCATGCACAATTTATTTACCTATACTTGTTACAGATCTACTATGTACCGTGGTTTTACATGCACCTTGAGCCATAACTGTAATTTGTTGTTCAACAATATTGTTATATCACAGACTTGTAATCTATTTATTGTATCTTGTTTGAAAGCTCTGATCACCCCAGGTCATACCTGAAAAAAGATGCTTTGTTGCCTTTTGTACTTACCTGTTACCAAAAACTAAATAAATAAATGTGTGCATGGCGGCATTATACAGTGCTGCTACTGGCCACATAATGGCATGCAAATGCCTCTTTGCACCTTGCATGCCTCATGGGGTCATTAGCATGCCACTGAATATGGCTCCCAAGAGTAAAGGCACTACCCCAATTTGAACACTCTAACCCATTAGCTCCTGGTGCCTGTTACCAGTGGGAAGCTTGTGGTAGTGCTGCACATATGCACTTTGCACAGTGCTAGCACAACCCAGTATTTTCATTCAGACAGCACAAGCCAGATAGGGCATGCTGCATGTATGAACATGGCACCAAAAGGGCTGCAAGTTATTTTGTAGTGACATACACTTGTAAAATAATTTTATCTGCAAGATAAGCCAAGCTAATACGACCACTTGGATTTGGTCTAGTGATTTATTAACTCCTTTGATCCACCTAATATATTTTATTTGTACACTACTGTTTTTTTATCATTAAATCTATTTATAAACATTGGGAAGTATTAATCAAGTCCAAGGGAAGTGAGCATGGGGAGGAGAGTACAGAGAGGGAAGAAGGATCTCAGGTGTTGGCACAGACTTTAGAAGTATGATTCTGAGAAGGGATTTCAGAGCAATGTACTGTAAGAGAATGAGGAATGGATGGAGAGGGGAGGCTAGACCAAAGCAAGGGGACCTGACTACTTGAAAGATTTCCTGGTTCCATACCTCCTAGTCCGACCCCTCCAGTTCACTAATGAGGGTTTGCTCATTGTCCCCCTTTCCTGCCTGACACAGAACATTTGGAGTGGCAGCTCCAATGTTGTGGAACTTGCTTCCTGGGAGCAGTTGTGTGGCTCACATGGTAGAAGCCTTTAAAGCCTTTTACCAAAAATGTATTTAGTCAAAGAAGCATTCCCCAGCTAGTTAGTTTTAGCAAATCTGTATTTTACATACTATTATCTATTGGTTACTACATTTTATTTCTGGTGTTATGTCCTGTTTGCTTTTGTACATTATTTAATTTAGTACTATATAAACAGTTCCCTGAGCCATCAGGTAAGGGTACTTTATAAGTAAAGATTGCCTTGCATTGCCTTGCAATGGCTAGGAAGCATTCTGTATCATGATTGATTAAGATGACTGCAAAAGAGTGTGGTTCAGGAACAGGAACTGCACTGGTTCGCACTTCTTCTGGCAAACAAGACAGAATGCATTCATGTACCAATCTCACAACCAGAAAACTAAGGCTTCGGAGGCTTCAGGCATGCTTATGAATGGAGGACATCCAGGCTAGGGTATATATTCAATTATTTTATTGCCCATAGCATATTCAATGGTAAAACATACAACTTACAGGACAACAGCAGATCCACACCAGGATGCTGCTGTTCTGTAAGTTGTATGTTTTACTACTGAGTATGCTATATGCAATAAATAATTTAGTACACATAACATCTTGGCTGCCCTCCATTCATAGGTGTGCGTGCAGCCTTTCATTTGTGTTTGTGAGAGTGTACCAAGGTATTAGTGGCTCTTTTTTACTTGGTGCAGCTGTGTTTGATCTATATTTAGGTATCAGTGCCACCCAGAAACTTCTTTAAAATATTCTGGCAGCCATGTTGGTATGGTAAATCTATCTAATACACATACTTACCATTACTTCTACAAATAATAAATTACCTAAATTTTCATACCCCACCACAGTCCACAACCCCCCACACACTGATTAGTAAAAAGTAAGCATTAAAACTGATGTCTAGACTTTTAATTTTTTCCTCAAATTCTGAAAAGCCCCCTAATTACTAGTGTAGATTTTTTCCCACTACACAGCACATGCTCACCTTCCTGCCACTCAAGTTTATCTCTTGAAACTCTGTTTTAGCAAATTATAGTCAGAAAGAAATAATGTGACCTCGGTGTTAACAGCACTCTTGGTCACTCTCATTCAAATAACTTTAAAAAAAAAACTCAGTGAGGGCTGAGGTGCTTGTTGCCTTACCTCGTGCCGCATCGGTGACCTGGGTTCAGGAATGACCTCAGGTCATTGGGGTGCTGGCAAAGGGGGAGCTGGATCAAGCAGCTGATGGCAGCACTCCCCTCCTGGGGGTGGTTGTCCGGCCCCCCACCATAGTTCCGCTCCCATCGGGTGGAGGTCTGATGGGAAGCATAGGTGGGAGGGTGTGGCGGCAATTGCCAGGGGTGGGGCAGAAGGGGCTGAGCCAGTACCCAGTATGCATGTGCACCTCCACGTGCATGCATGTGTGTGTCTGCCGGGGACCTGGATCAGGGGAAAAAAGGGGAAAAAAGCTACAAATACTACATGTTAAAAACAAAAACAGTGACATTAAACATGAGGGATGTCCAAAACACAACAGGTATCTTTATTTACTAATCCTTGTTTGGAATGAGACATCAACCCAACCCATGGGCTCTCTCAGCCAAGCCACCACCGCGTTGAAATTTAGCTCCCTGAGACAGGGGCTTACATTAAGATAAAGCCACCACCACATTCAAATCTGGCTCCATTAGAAGGAATCATTGAAGAATACAGAAGCAGCAGTTTTAAATATTATAGCCCCGGCTCACAATTGGAGAATACAATTAAAATATTGAGTCACACAGTAGCAGAAGAGCACAGGTGGGTAAGAATTTATTAAAAGAGGAAGTGACCTCAGCAGGATCAGAAAGTTCACCCATGCCGCACATTTTGGCGACATCAATTATGGAGCAGGCAAAATGCCGTCTGGCATTACAACTCCAGGAATTGTGTCTCCTAGGAGTTAAAGCACCAATGCGCCCTCCCAAGAAACAATCAGCTTTTGTGGGGGGCATGCCCTGGAGGGGGTAGAAACTGTGGGGCCGCAAAGGCCAACATGAGTGAGGGGCGATCTAAAATCAAGATTGCCCCTTTCACTGTCACCCTTGTTGCAAGGCTGCAATTGTTGCAGCCAAATGTACTCAGCAACTTGATGGCATACAGGATCAGAGATGACAGACATCAATTTTGAGGACTGGAATGGCAGACTGGGCAAGGGGATTAAACAGAGAGTAAACTAGCTTCCTGAATTTAGAGGGGCTGTCAAGGTTGTTCTGCAGGATGAAATCTAATTCTTCCTCCTCAACAAGCCTGAAGCAGGAGGGCAAAGTTAAGCTCTAGCACATAAGATGATCTGTAGCAAAGAGAAAGAGAAAATGTGGGAAGAAGAGGGAGAGGCAAATGGGCGAGTAATATTTAAATGGAATAAAAGTTTAGTGCAGGGAGGTTAGGAGATTACTGATAGTATATAGTAAAGGATGGCTTAAGTAAGGAGAGGGAATGGTGGACTGGGCAACTGAGAGGTCAGGAAGAATGTTGGGGGAAGGGGTAGTGGAGAGGTGGAAGAGTTCAGAGAGGAGTATGAAAAATGGCTAAACAAGAGAAAGTAAGTTACAAAATACAGGAGATTAAAGAGGCTTGAGGAAGGAGGAATTAAAAAGAGAAGGGAATAGTAAGGTGACAAGGAGGTGGACGAATGGAGGAGACTGAAGTTCAGAGATGGGATGGGGTAAGTTGGAGGCAAGGGAAAAAACAAAGAGAAATTAGTCGTAGGCAGCAGTTACAGGGAACGTAGGAGTAGATGGAGTGGGATAAGAGGGGGCATCAGGAAGAGAGTAGCTCCCTTCGGCAGCTCTGCCTCCTCCAACCAGCCACCCAGAACAGATTTCAAGCCATAAGGTAATGGATTCACCAGCTCTGCTCCCCAGCCAGCTTGCTAAGTGGATTAAAATCATAGTGCATACTGCTGTGTAAGCCCTTGATTGGGCGCCGTGCTGCAGACTGCTCCCTTCGGCAGCTCTGCCTCCTCCAACCTGCCACCTAGCACAGATTTCCAGCGGCAAGATAATGGACTCACCAGCTCTGCTCCCCAGCCAGCTTGCTAAGTGGATCAAAATCATAGTGCATACTGTAAGCTACTCTAATAATTCAGGTAGATTAATTGTAAAGCTGTGCAAAATTAACTGTAAAGTGACTGCTAGTAAAACTGTTACTGCTGTAAAACTGCACTAAACTAAACTATAAGTGACTGTTAGTAAAATAATTTCTGCCCAGCTCTGACTACTCTCTCTACCTCTGTGAAGCCAGTTTTAAACTTGCCACCCTCTTCTCTGTTTGCTGTGCTAATTAATCCCTCCCTCTCTACTCCATCTGCAAGGCCAGTCTTAAACTTGGTGCTCTTTTCCTGTTGCTGTATTAATTAATCGAAGTGCATATATTTGCAAAACTAATGCATAATTGAATTGTTAAATTGCCTGCTTAATAAATTATTTTTTGCCCTGCCCTGACTTCATCCCTATCCCTCCCAGACACTGTCCATTTAGTTTAATCCCCTCATTATCTAAAGCCTCTTGTGTCAAACAAAGCTCCTGCATGCAAACTGTCTCTGTTTCTCCTCAGCCCATCCTCTCACCCCTTTCAATGATTACAACTCCTTTGTGAGCTTTGTCTAAAGTCTCTTTCTTTCAAACAAGCTCCCGCTGGCAACCTGTCTTTGTTTCCCCTCAGCCCACCCCCTGCTTTCAGCGGCTACAGTTCCTTTGTGAGCTTTCAGTTTAAATCTAACCTCTGTCCGCTCTTTCTCACCAGGCTGTGTAGCCCTTGATCAGGTGCCATGCTGCAGACCACTCCCTTCAGTGGCTCTGCCTCCTCCAACCTGCCACCCAGCACAGATTTTCAACCGCAAGGTAACTGACTCATCGGCTCCACTCCCCAGCCAGCCTGCCAAGTGGATCTTCTCCACCGGCACTGTGCGCTAGCTCCCCATCTGCACTCCTTATCTGGTTTTTCTCTTATATAGCAATCAACAGGCCACTTGGTTACTTCTGTAATTTACTAACAGTCCACTTCCCCATCTGCAACTTATACTCATTGCCCACTAGAGGCGCTTGTTCTATGCAATCTAGAGCATTCAGATTCCAATTGTTGATCGTCACAGATTACTCCCACCTTCCCCTTTTCAACTAAGCTAGCCCAAAATGTGTACTTCTATGGGTTCCCTCCCCCTCTACCTCCAACTCAAAACATCTCTCTTCTCTACTTCATACTTCTTTATATCCCTACCCCTCAAAAGACTTACACAGGTAACGCACCAGGAATTCCCCTGTAACTATTATAATACAAAACCTGAACACCTCCCCACTGTATGTAGTCACCTCCTCTCCTTACCACCTCAGTGTGACCCATTCATTAACAATACCCTGTGCCTCACTTACTTCTGTCCCCTCCTACTTTGCTACATTAGCCTCCCTAACTATTCCTGTCGCATGCACTTACCACCATACTATCCAACATACCTCCTCCTCCATGAAGCCCTGGTACAAAAATGCTAAGCTCCACTATATAACTATTGCTCTCCTCCTCTCAACTGTCAGGGACATAAACCCTAATCCAGGCCCCCCTCCTGCCACCCCTGCAACTTCAACTGTACCATGCTCCATTGCCGCAGCTCATTATATGCCTAGCCTTTCACACAGTCTCAAGATACTCGACCTCAACATTAGAAGCCTCCTGCTTAAACTTGCTCTACTACAACCCCTCATTCTTACCCTTGCCCTGGATCTCCTTATACTATCTGAATCATGGCTCAACAATATGATCCAAGATCCTTCAATCACCATACCATACCAGGTTATAATATCACCAGACAAGACCAAACTGGTAAGAGAGGAAGTGTACAATATACACTGCCTCCCATATCCAGTTCACCGCCATACTAAATACCTCAGTCCTTGCAGCTTATGAGGCTCTGGCCCTAAGACTCGCCCTCCCTCCCTCACACAATCCCTATATATGTGGCAGGAATGTACTGCCATCCAGGACTACAGTCCTCTATCACTACAAATCTCCTCACTGAACTAACTACACTCTCCTCTAAAGGGGAGTTGTGTATCCTAGGCAATTTTAACTTAAATTGGTCCAGCATCTCCCTAAGTGAATCACACAACACTATCTTTGCCAATAATCTAACACAGTTGAGTACCGAACCAACTCGCCTTAATCCGAAAACCGGTTATCACATGCCCATTGACTGAGCACTCGTCACCCACAAACACCGTCATTGATTATGGCCTCCTCCCAGACTCGCTAAGTGATCATCACATGATCTACTTGGTCCGTAAAATGCAGCATCCAAAAGTGCCTCACAAACTAATCGTAACCCACACATATAAGTCCCTCGACCTCTCCCACCTACGTCAGAATTTGAACCAAATAGACTGGTTCCCTCTATACTTATCACACTCAGTTAATGATGCCTTGGACTTCTTCCATGCTTGTTTTCTTGACACCTGGAATAAACATTTACTTTCAAATGCACCAGGGTATGCAGTAACCATTTCCCCTGGATCACACCAGAACTACTGGCATGTATACGAGCATGTGACTGTGCATGGCAGAAGCATAAGGCCTCACAATTCCAAGCCGACTGTGGCCATGTACCGGCCCTAAGAAACTCCTGCTCTAAAGCAACCAGCCTTGCTAAATTGGAAGACTTTTATTCTACTTTAAGCCAACTAAGCACCCCATCTAAATTTTGGAAAGTGGTTCATTCTTCTCTTCTCCCCCCCATCAAACCTCCAACCCCCAATCAATGTAAATAATGAACTAACTTATGACCACACCCTCATGGCAGCTGCTTTCAACTCATACTTTACCTCATGTACCTCCGCCCTCCTTACCTCTGTCCCTCCTACCCCTGCCCTTAATAATACCTCCACAAATCCCATATGCTCAAATCACTTCTCCTTTATCCCAGTCACCTACACTGACACTCTAAATGCTTTACTAAAATTCAACCCATCTAATGGCTCCTCCCCAGATAGCCTTGACTCAAAGCTCCTGTTTTTATCTGCTAATGCTATCGCCGTCCCTCTTTCAGCACTACTAAACCTCTCTTTCTCATCTGGTACGGTCCCACTCTCCTGGAAACATGCAGATGGTCTCCCCTTAGCTAAGGGTGGTGATCCCTTCTCTCTGGGGAACTACAGGCCCATATCACTTCTCCCAATACTGGCAAGCTTCAGGAACACATAGTTCTTTCCTAACTCTCCTCCTTCCTCTCTGACTGCCTTTTTCTACCCCTACCAATCTGGTTTCAGAAAAAAACACTCTACCACCACCTCCCTGCTTAGGCTCACCGACTCCATACTTACAGGTATGGATGACTGCCAAATAACCTCAGCCATGTTTGTCGACCTCGCTAAGGCCTTCGACACTGTCTCCCATCCCCTTCTGCTAAACAAGCTGGCCAAGGCAGGATTGTCTGACTCAGCCTGCAGATGGTTCCGTTCCAATCTAACATGTAGGAAACAATCAATCAGAATTGGTGATTCCACCTCCCCTTCCCTCCTGATAAAAACAGGTGTGCCTCAAGGTTCAGTCCTTAACTCCCTGCTATTCTCCATTTTCCTGAATGACCTCCTGTCAGTTTGTACCTCCTCCTTCCCTATTCACATGTATACTGACAATACAGTCCTTTTCTTGACTGGCACCTCTCCCTCTGATGTTGCTTCCAGTCTCTAGCTGGACTTTGAGAAAGTTCAGCTTTGGCTAAGCTCCCATCAGCTTTTCCTCAATGCCAAGAAAACAGTCTCCATGACCTTCAGCATTAGGCAGAGACTCTCTAGGCTACCAAAATTGCCCTTTTTCCCACATCCTAGATGGTACTATTCTAGAGGATGACACCTACTTTAGGTATCTTGGGGTCTGTCTAGACCAGTACCTCAACTTTTCTGGACACATAGACTCTATTCTGAAAAACTGCCCCAAATTAGGCACCCTATTCAGAAACCACAGCTGCCTACCCCTCTCGGCTAGGCATGAGCTTGTCCAGAAAATGATTCTACCCATCTTTGACTACTGCAATGTAGTATATAGTGCCACACCACCATCTTCTCTAACCAGATAGGATTCCCTCTTTAATGTCTTCTGTCGCTTCACCCTTGATGCCCCTCCACTCACTCACCACTGTTCTCTCTATCAATCACTTGGCTTGCCCTCTCTGACTGACAGGTGACTAACTCACTATATGAAATTCACCTCGAGATTCTAGTTTGCTTCCCTACCCCCCTACCTATCTGCTACTATGGCCCCTCAGCTACCTTTCTCCCGCTGATCTAGTGACTTATGCACCTTGGCTATCCCACGCCACTCCACTTCTATAGTCCAATCAGCCATCTCTCATAGATTCCCAAAGTTATGGAACTCTCTGCCTCATCAAATCATGCACTCCTCCTCCTTCCCTTGGTCCATCTTTGCCTCTCTCAAAAACTTCCTCTATCCTGCTTGCAGCTGCTCCTAGCCCTCCTCCCCCACAGCACACACTCTATCCTGTTCCTGTGCCATTCAGCTCTTAGCTCAAATCAAATGTAAGCTCCTAGATGTTCTATTGTACAGTATGCTGCATTTAGTTCATAAGTATATAAGTTGTACTGACAGTGATGTGCTTTCTTGTCAGTGCTTCTAGTCTTTGCTCCTTGCTAGCTCACTCAATATTGTACTCTAATTGTACTCCATGTACTCGTTATTTCACAATTCACTTTACTTGTATGTTGTAATTTGTCATTGTATTTTACAGAGACCAGTTGTGCTTATTTCAAATGTATTATGTATTCTACTGATGTATGTTGTTTAAGACTATTGTACACCCATTCCCCTTCTCCCCCAGGATGCTCCATGAAACAAACAATTTAATATCATTCAGTGTGCCTTTCCTGGTGAAATATTTCAATAAATAGATAAGGGCATGAAGAGGAAAACCAGAACACAGGAGAGAAGTAGTATAAAAGGGACGAGAGATGTAAAGGAGGAACAGAAATTATACAAGGTTCTGCAGAAACTTCAAGCATGTTCAGTGTAGTCCCAGGTGGAAGTAACCAAAGAAGCAGGAGGCACTGAACATTGCAAATCCAAAAACCATGAACCCAAATGCAGTGTAACCCCAGAAAATATTGCCCACTGTAGAAAAACATAGTACAAGCCAAAACATGCTCCAAAAAGCAGAATAACCCCTGACAATGTTAGTCAATAATACTGTCAGAATTAAATATTACTCATCAGCAGGCAACGGACTGGGAATATCTACTGTATCTAAGCTGAGACAACTAAGGATAGAGGAGCAATTTTAAAAGTCAGGGCACAATAACTGCATACTGTATTCAGTGCTAACGTAGAATGGATACATGTAACCTAATG
The DNA here is from genome assembly GCA_016271365.2 of Neoceratodus forsteri. Lineage (NCBI taxonomy): Eukaryota > Metazoa > Chordata > Ceratodontiformes > Ceratodontidae > Neoceratodus > Neoceratodus forsteri. The sequence continues at coordinate 657,856,228 of CM028132.1, forward strand.
AAAGCAGGCTGAACTGGAGTACTGTACAGTTTATATCAACTAAGATACTGTACATCCACTTAAATAAGACAGTTGCTGTGCACAGCATGGAGCAATAATCGCAGCATAAATAAGAGTTGGGGAAGAAACCTTCAGTGTAGCATCTTGCATAACATACTGTACAGCTATTGGCTGCTTCTTAAGACTGCAGTTATTTTGTTGTAGTGTCCCTCCATTATCTTTTGAGTGATTTGCTGTGCTCAACAAATGAGGCACTCAAAGGTGTGGAAAATATAAGTTTTGTCTTAGAATACTAGCTACTATCTTGCAATCAAGGGTAATATTCAAGGGGTTTAGAAACCCTATAATTTTAAGTTAGGTTTAGAAACATCTTGCTGGCAATCAAGAACCTAGCTTTCAGAGTTAGAGAACTTTCTTGTGTCACTAACTGCATGACTGATCTCTTTCCCCAAGGAGCAAGCCAAGTGTGGCTTCATATATAATATACAGCAACTACAAATTAAAAAAAATATAGCTTGAGTTCTAGTTTCCAAAGGAAAATCACAATATCCGTCTGACTTTTGTGGAAACACTGTGGCTCAGGCATGTCTGAAAGAAAGTTTCAAGGGATTAGTGCTTTCTTCGAGGTAGTTTAGTATTTTTTCCTATATACCTTGATTCCCAGAGATAATAAAAAAGAAGTGCAGAACAGATAATAACGTAACCATGCACTTTCCATCCATTGTTTCCAGTCAAACATACAGCTCAAAGTCGCAAGATATGCAAAACATTGTTACAGTTCTAGAGTAATGAGCTGAAACATGAAATGAGATGAGATTCAGCAGCTTAGACTAATAATATCCAAGCTTATCATTCTACAGAAGATGAAGTCACATAAAATCACTGCCAATAGCACTAAAAAACACACATGAGCACACTTGCTCATCAACGGGGTGCTACATAAGTCTATTTTCTGATACAGTTGCTCAGTCTGGTGTCCTTGTACCAACCAAAATAATGTAAATAGTATAATCAAACTAAATAAACCATGCAAGAAAGTTTCAGCCAACACACTTCCAGCATTTGTGAATCAAAATCTGGTGGAAAGAAAGATATTGAATTTTACTAATGCTGGAATTTTTATTTGTAATGGTCTGTTTGCTGCATTTTCAATTTAATTTAAAAATGAACTCTAAATGGATGAATCACATATTTGGCACTGGGCTTGGTTGCCATAAGAGTGAAGTAAGGGTGAGCAGATGCTGAAGTTAAATTTACTGGGCCTGCCAAAAACTAGTACTTTTGTAAGGGGGGGCTGAAGTTTCCTAGCTTTCTTTCGATCTTCAGTACTTTGAGAGCATGAGATACTGTTTTTTTACAGGGATCATACATCAAGCTCATGCGAACTACATAACCTGCAGCAGTCAATGTGTGATACTGATGATCATAATACCCTCATGCTGCATATGTCTCAGTACCATGTCTGTTTCCATTTCCATGAAAGGCAGTGTAGCCAAGCAGAGGCAGTGGTGTCTAGTGATGAGAACACCAGATTGATAAACAGGAGATCACAGGTTCAAACCCACTTTGAGTCAAATATTGTGTAACCCTAGCAAGTCACTTAACCTCCCAGTGCTCTAGTCTACCCAGCTGCAAAAAATGGGTAGCAGAGGAACCCTACTGGAGAGGGGATGTTGCATCTCAACAGACTGTAGTGGCTAAATAAAATAAATTGTAACAAAAAAAAAAACAGTTCTCTATCTCAGCAGAGAATGACATGTATGTGCACAGAGAGGCAGAGATCTTCAGTTCTAAGGAAAAGCAGTGCATTTTTGAAATAATCAGGCTCATTCATCATTGTTATTGTTTTGTAGTTACCCATAGTTTCTGTGCAGAGTGCGTGGCTGTGAAGAGAAGTGCACTCAGTGAGGACAATGTTACCTTCTCAGAGGTGCTGCCAGTCCGTGGCAGGGGTGAGGCTAGGGTACTACACACCATGCAGTTTAATAAATGGTTGCAAAACTGGTGCAGAGCACAGGGCTTTGGCTTCATAGGGGGACTGGGGGTACACCTGGAGAGATGAAGGTATATACTGGCATGATGGTCTGCATCTGTCCATGAAGGGAACCAAGATCCTAAATTACAGGTTTAAATGCTTCCTTGGCAAGCTTTTAAACTAGCCATGGGGGGAGGTGCTAATAAGAGGCAGGAAATTTCAAGCCTCCCCCCCACAAAACATGACTGGTAGTAAGGTAAACACTGAGGTACAGTGCTCAACAGAGGGCAGGACAGGGGTAAATGGAAAAATAGACAAGGGCAAAAAGAGCAGGCATGGGGGGAAAAGGATAAAGCCAACATTAAATGGAGGGCAATGAGTACCAATGCCTGTAGTCTGGGAAACAAGCTTCCTGAGCTAGTAGCCTTGATGGAAGATGAACACTTGGATATTGTGGTAGTCACAGAAACATGGTACATGGGGAACCATGACTGGGATGTCAACATATAGGTACACAGTCTACAGAAGGGACAGGGAGGGGAAAAGAGGAGGTGGAGTAGCTCTATACATAAGGGAAGGGATCAAAGCTACTGAACCAAAAAGTAAAGGGGAGAACAAGAGGCACTCTGGGTCACCTTGGAGACAGGGAATGGCATCACAATCCGCACAGGGGTTGTATACAGACCCCCATCTCTAGGGGAGGAAATGGACAAGAAAGTGATAGAGAACATTCTCAAAATGGCTGAAAAAGGTGAGATACTGTTAATGGGGGACCTGAATATGCCAGATGTTAACTGGATGACATGCACTGCAGCCACATCCAAGAGCAGGGTCATTCTTGATGCCCTGCACGGGCAGGCCTTAGACAGCTAGTGTTGGAAACCACTCGGGAGGAAGCAATACTAGACCTGGTACTCTCAAATGGAGAGAGGATCACAAATTTAGAAGTCGGCAGACATCTGGGAAGCAACCACTGCACAGTGTGCTTCACAATAGGCACAACCATGGAGACAAGCCATACAAAAACAAGCATACTGGACTTTAGAAGGGCTGACTTTGGCAAATGGGTGAATACTGAGGAATACACTGGCAAATGGGCAAAAGGAGGTGGAAGAACAATGGAGAAAAATCAAAACTGCCATCATAGAGGCAACAAGCCTTTGTGTAAAACAGATAAAGAAAACAAAGCGGAGTAAAAAACCACTATGGTTCTCAAAAGAGGTGGCAGGGAAGGTTAAGGAGAAAAAGGCTGCATTCAAAAAGTATAAGGCATCACAGAAGGAGCACGACAGGGAACTGTATCAATTAAAGCAGAAAGAAGTGGGGAAGGCAGTCAGAATAGCAAAAGCCCAAACTGAGGAAAAAATAGCCAAGTCAGTTAAGAAGGGGGATAAAACCTTTTATAAGTACATTAGGGAGCATAGAAAGGACAAGGGAGGAATATTGAAGATTAATAAAGGAGAGGGGAGGTGGGCAGAGGGAGACAGGGAAAAGGCAGAGATACTGAATGAATACTTTTGCTCAGTATTCACAAAAGAAGATGAGGAGGAGTTACCTAAACCAGACAATAGAAGCACTCTGCATAGGTGGGTTGACACCAGTCCATTTACAGAAGAAAGAGTCCTGAAAGAACTCCTAAAACTCAAGGTGGACAAAGCAATGGGGCCTGATGGGATTCACCCCAGAATCCTAAAAGAACTAAGGGAGGACCTAGTGACACCACTGACCACACTTTTTAACAAATCATGGGAGGATGGGATGGTACCTGAGGACTGGAGGAGGGCAGATGTGATTCCCCTTCACAAAAGTGGGAGCAAGACAGAAGCAGGAAACTACAGACCTGTAAGTTTGACCTCAGTGGTAGGGAAAATGATGGAATCACTTCTGAAAGAAAGAATTGTTGAATACCTAGAGGCCAGCAGGGCACAGAACCCAAAGCAGCATGGATTTACAGCAGGAAGGTCATGTCAGACGAATCTAATAGATTTCTTTGACTGGGTGACCAAAGTAATAGACCAGGGAGGGGCTGTGGATATGGCCTACGTAGACTTTAGCAAGGCATTTGACACAGTCCCATACAAAAGATTAATAATCAAGTTAGCCAGCTTGGTAGTGGGTCCCAGGGTGGTAGCCTGGGTTGCAAACTGGCTGCACAACAGGACACAGAAGGTAATAGTGAGTGGCACACATTCTGAAGAAAGGGGGTCACTAGTGGAGTACCTCAGGCTCAGTACTGGGTCCAGTCCTCTTTTACATCTTTATAGATGATATTGCAGAGGGTCTGGAGAGAAAGGTATGCCTCTTTGCAGATGATACAAAGATCTGTAACAGAGTTGATACACAAGGGGGAGTAGAAAGGTTGAGAAGGGACTTGGCAAGGTTGGAGGCATCGTCAGACATATGGCAACTTAGATTCAATGCAAAGAAGTGCAAAGTAATGCACCTGGGAAACAAAAACCCAGGAGAAGAGTACACAATAGCAGGGGAGGTACTAACAACAACAAAAATGGAACGGGACTTGGGGATAGTCATATTGGATGATCTAAAAGTGGGTAAGCAATGTAAGAAGTCAGTGAGGAGAGCCAGGAGGATACTGGGATGCATAGGAAGGGGCATCACAAGTAGAAAAAGGGAAGTGGTTATCCCTCTGTACAGACAGTTGGTGAGACCCCATCTAGAGTACAGTGTGCAGTTTTGGAGACCTCATCTAAGCAAAGACATAGACAGGATGGAAGCAGTCCAGAGGAGGGCAACTAAAATGGTGCAGGGTCTGCATCAGAAATCATATGAAGAGAGACTGAGAGAGCTTAATATGTATACCCTTGATGAAAGGAGGTATGGGGGGACATGATAGAAACTTTCAAGTACCTCAAGGGAATCAACAAAGTCCAGGAGGGTAGCATCTTTCAGAAAAAGAGATGTGTAAGAACAAGGGGACACAATTTAAAGATAGAGGCGGACGGCTCAGGGGTAATGAGGGAAACCTTTTTCACAGAGAAAGTGGTGGATGCAGGAACTGCCTTCCTGGGAGGCTGTTGGAGCTAAAACAGTGGGGGAATTCAAACATGCATGGGACAGACACAAGGCAATTGTAGTCGGGGGTGGCAGGAAATAGGCTGTTGGTTAACTAGAATCTGCAGCTAATCCAGTAGGTAGGGAAATGGGCAGACTGGGTGGGCCAAGTGGTCCTTATCTGCCGTTAAAGTCTATGTTTCTATGTTTCTAATGTGCTTGATGCAGCTGCAACCTGCAGCATAGCAAAGATTTAGGATCTGGCAGCAGAGAATAAGGACAGGGCAGAGGGATTTTTGCAGGTTTCATTTTGCAGGCAATATTAATTTTACTGTTTGCTGGTGGTGCAGAGCCCACAATCTAGCTTTTATTTAAGCAATAAGGCACAACAGGGTGTGTGTTATCATGTAATAACGTCACTCATGGGGTGGGTTGAAGCAGGAGGCAAAGTCAAGTGCTTCCACCACCCCAGGAGTGAAGTTATTACATGATAACACACATACCTGGAGTGCCTTATTGCAATTAGCAGTGTCAGTGGCTCAGTAGGTTGCACACTCACCTCTGAGGCTGGGAGATCAGAGGGATGTGGGTTCAGTTCCCACATCTGGCCCTTGGGTTAATATCTCAGTACTGAAACTGTAATGCAGCATGAGAGGGGTGCTGCACTTCTGAGGTGCCGTCTTTTGAATGAGATGTTAAATCGAGCTCCCATCTGCCTGGATTGGTGGTAGTTCAGGTGGATTTAAAAGATCCCATGGCACTTATCGAAAAGAGTAGGGGAATTTTATTGAGAAGAATGGGACTTCATTACAAAAATACATACAAAAAAAAAATACAAATACAATACACAGGCATAGAAACAGAGAAAACAATAATAAAACAGCAAGTCATTCCAAGTTCCAAAAGTCACAATTAAACCATAAATGACGAAATTGCATTCTTGAATTGTTTGAAAAGTCAGACTTTTTCACTGCAAGTGCTGCATTCCCAACATTTTTTACAATTTCCTGAGGTGATATCCACTTCTGATGCAAGACCAACAGGCACCTAGCCTGCCATAAAAAATATTGCATCAAAACAAAAACAATATACACAGTTTCAGCATTATATTTTTTGTTCAAGGCAAAATTAGTCCCGAACATAATTTCTACATATGTCAAATTAGAAAAGAGAGGTTCAGCCCAGGCAACAGCAATAGTGCTCCAAAAATCAAGTGCAAAGCTACACTCAAGGAATAAATGTTGTTGAGATTCAACAGTAGAAGCACATGACTCCCTAGGACAATATCTATCATTCAACATTTTATGTTTATGGTTTTCCTTAACACTGAGTCTTCCATAATTACTGAGCCACACCATGTCCCATACATATGGTGGTATTCTGGGGTTCAAAAGTTCCAGGCCTGTCGATCAGGAGGACAGAATGGGAATTCCACGGGATCCTGAGCTCCCTGCCTCTAGATCCCTTCATATAAGGCCTTCCTGCTTTTTATACAGAAATCATGAGGTGTAAAACCCCAAGACATAGCCAATTTCACAGCCTCCAAACCATAGGCTGGAAGACCGGGGACTTTGGTTAACAACCCCTTCTTTCCATGTTCCCAAAGGGTAAGACAGTGCAGAAGCCAAGAAAAAAGAAAAGGCTTCCAACCCTTATCACCAGGTTTTAAAGCCCAACCAAAATTACAATTCAAAAAAATACTGTAAAAGAAAGCCACAGGACTTAACATCCCTTACCCTCCCTTACCAAGAGGCCTATAAGTCAAATCTCGTTTAATAGGATTCAACTGAGATCCCCAAAATCCCTGAAAAAAACACTATACAATTTGGTATATAATTTCATGGGCGGGGGAAAGACATAACAGAGATACAAAAAAAATAGGGATCATCAAAGCTTTAAGCAAATAAACCTGTTTCTTTTTGCCAATCTGCTGTTGTCTCCATCCAGCTACGAGCCTATCAGCCCTCGCCAAGGCAGTATTCCAATTAAGAGATTGCATATCTCCAGATCCAAACAGAAGTCCAAGAATCTTAATGGGTTCAGGGGAAAACCTGATTCCAGCAAAGGACCCTGACTCAAGGACAGTAGGGTCCCCTAAGGGAAGTCCAGAACTTTTCTCAAAATTAATCTGGGATCCTGCTACTAAAGAATATTGTCGGAGAACATCAGCCAAGGCCTTCTCATCAGTTTCAATTGCCACAGTAAGGACCAAATCATCTGCATAAGCTTAAATTTTGATGAGAGCAGAATTATGTGTTCCTTGCGATCCAATTACCCCAGGGCATTGGAGGACAGCTCTAATTAAAATGTCTATTCCAAAATTGTATAAAAGGGGGGCTCAAGGGGCACCCCTGTCTGACCCCACATTTAACCAAAACTTGATTCCCCAGCCAACCATTAACATTGGGAAGAATAGCAGCCTCATGATAGAGGGCTCTAATCCACCCTATAAATTTAGTAGGGAGTCCAAATGCTACCAGAACAGAAAACAAGAACTTGTGGGAAACCTTATCAAAAGCTTTCTCCTGGTAAATTCCAAGTACCCACCCCTTAATGTGATCCAGGTCCCCCAAGGCAAATAATTCCTGCAACAAAATAAGGTTATCAGTTTGGCATCTACCTGGAATGCCACATGTCTGAGCAGGACTAACAAGTCTAGCTACCCGAACAAGTCTGGCTAACAACATTTTAGTGATAATCTTACTATCAACATTGAGGAGAGTCAAAGGTCTCCAATTATTAATGTCTGTCACAGAACCCTTTTTATGGATTAGAAATAAAATCACTTCCTTCATTGACTTAGAAAATTTAGCTTTGGATAACATCTCATTAAACAAAATAGTTAAAGCTGGGACCAATTCTTTTTGGAATGTAGAATAAAAACCTGCCATGAGTCCATCAGATCCAGGAGATGAGTTCAACTTTAAACCAACAATGGCTTGCACCACCTCCTTCTCAGAGATTTCTTTAGTCAGCATATCACACTCCTCAGGTTTGAGGTGGGACAAGGTTAGTGATGCTAAACAATCAGCAGCAGCATCACAGTTAGATTCGGACCCTAACATGTTCAAAACATGATGCTCATCTACCCTAACAACTCTGGGGAACTAACAAGATCCCCAGATGAAGATAACAAATGATAAATAACCCTGGACTCAACCCTGCCCTTACATTCTTTAAAAGGATCTAATCCACCCTTGGGTAACCTAGTCCCAAACCTAGCTTCTTGCCCCAATGATCTGGCCCTATCATACTGCAAATCCCTCATTTGATGACTGAGGACTGAAATCTGCTTGCTATAATCATGAGTAGAGCTATCTGAAATTGAAATTAGATTCTGCAGTTGCTGACGTAATGCCAAGTACTTCTTATATCTGCTAATATGGTCATCAGCAGCTTTTTTCTGTAGAACCCATCTCCACCGAACCTTAGTGTCTTCCCACCACTCCAAAATGTCCTCATAAAGATCGGCAACAGACAACCAAGCAGCCCATTCCCGCCTCCATCATTTTTGGACTTTGGGGTCCTGAAGCATAGAATCATTAAGTCTCCACCTATTCTTTTTACAACGGGGAACATTAGACCAAGAGATCATAAGCTGTAGGGCAGCATGATCTGAGAACTCACTTCCCACAGTTTTACAGTCAACTACATTAAGAGTATGAGAAAGGAATATAAAATCTATCCTGGTTCTACATTCACCCCTGAAATAAGTAAACCCACCGCTAGGGTGCTGAACCCTATAGGCATCCTGAAGATTAGCAGTGGAGATTACATTCTTAAAGGCAACGGAGTCGCTGAAAAGTTTAGAGGTTTGAAGCCCCCTATCTGCCTGATGCAATCCACAATTAAAATCCCCAACCCAAATAACCAGTCTAGAGGTATGTAAAAAGGGTTGTACCAATTTAAAAAGGGTAGCCCTCTGTGCCTTAGTCTGAGGAGCATATAATGCAATCAACCAAAATCTTTCAGAACGAAAGGATATATCAAGTAATAATGCTCTCCCGGGATGAATATCCACAAGTCTGGACACTTTAAGGGCAGAATTAGAAAACAAAATACCCACTCCATCATATTTGTCCACACCAGAGGACCAAAAGGAAGGTCCTTGGGGCCAAGCCTTAGAGGCTTGCTGGAGTTCCTGAATGGTCTTTAACCTGGTGTCAACCAAACAGGTAATGTTGCAATGCATATCCTGTAAAGACAGCATGACACCCCCAAGCTTCCTTTCTCCCTTAATGCTATTGATGTTTAAAGAGAAAACTGTCTAGGAATCCATAGGAAAAAACTAAGGTGACTTACTCCTTCGACACCGCCTAGTCCTTTCAGCTATTGGGTCCGTATCACCACCCCCTCCATGTCTGTATTAGAAATTATTGATGAAGTATTAGTTTCTTCAAATGCAGAATCCCTAACCGTAATATCAGAAGACAGTACAGCAAATTTTATTTCCAGATTTCCAAGTCCTAACTCCAGAAACCTTACCCCGTCCAGAAACAGCCAACCCCTTCCTGTTCCTTTTCTGCTGCAAAGTGATAAAGACAGACTGTTCTGTATCTGGTGGGGCCTGGTACAAAGGCGAGGGAGGGGGAGGCATTACACTAAGATCCTCAGATACAGCAGCAGTGTGGTCAGGGCCCTCAGTCTCCCCAGTGTCTACCTGCTCCTGCATGGTCACTACTTTTCCCCTGGGATAAATCGGCCTCCCTCACATCCCCTGTTCCAGAGGCCTCCTTCTGTTGGGGAGGATGTAAAGCCTCCACACCAACCCATAAATGATGTTCTGCAATTCTTTTAGCCTGCTGTTGCCGAGCAAGATTAATTAGGCCTTCATGAGAGGGACAATCATCCCTATTATGCGAGGCCCAAGGGCATCTACCATATGCATGACCTGTATAGGTTGCACTTGAATAGATTCAAACAAGAACTGGAATTATGACCAAACTCCAAACAGTGACTGCACTTAACAGTATCATAAGCAGAGCTGAAGTGTGCCTGGGAGCCGCACTTGAAGAAAGATCTAGGCTGACCAGCATAAAAAATCAGCTTCTTATCCTCCCAAGGTGAAAAAAAAACTGTGAAAGTGATTGGGGCCTGAGTTTGTGGAATACATCTTTACTGTAACCCTCCACCCACCATCCCAAATCTGCTCACTATCCAAAGTAGGAGTTGGCCTATTCAAAACCTCACAACGTTGCTTCAGCCAGAATAAAATATCTTCAATGTTCACCCCTTCATTTTTAAACATAATGGTTATGTGTTTTACAGTCGGGTTTGTCAAAGAAAGAACATGAAAAGGAGACCAAACGGGTGAATTTTTACAGGTGGCATACTGTGCCCAAAAGCGATCCAGACTGCACACATTTTTAAAGCTAACATCATAGTTAGCATTCCCCAAACTTATTAATGCAAAAATCTCAGATGAAAAAAAACACATTGAACCTTTAAGTAAGGTTTTTGCGATATGGACCCTATCGGGGGGGTTTCCAGCCCTCCTTTGTACAAGAAACGCACAGCATTGCGTCTAGGGGCAGGCTCGCCCTTGTTCTGAAATACATCAGTGAGCTTAAAGCCCACAGGCTTACCAGAATCAGTACCTGTCTCTTGTAGCAACATAGGGTCAGGAACCAAGCAGACTGGTACCACAGGAACAGTGTCTACTCCTACTGCCTGAGCTAGTAAGGCCAAAGAAGAAGCAGGACATGCCCGACTAGACTGAGTTGTAATCTTACCTACAGAATCCACATCAAAAACAGGCACAGATATACCTTCATCAACAGTACAAGTATTAACATTGGAGTCCATATCACATATATTAGAAACATTACCCCGGGGCAAGTTGGAGTTCTTGAGTGTAGAAGTCTCGGTGGCCACTGGTGCTGCTACATTCTTCAACATGTTGATATAGGAGGGGTCTTGTGAATCAGGGGACCAAGAACCACCATCCATCTGTTCCCAACCAGCATTTTTCAGAGCTATTTCAGGAGACCATGCTGACCCGCTCTGTAAAGTCAGCAAGTTCCAAACCTCGATCACTGACAGACAAGTCGTGAGGCGGCAAATCAGCAGAGAGCCTTCCCGACAGCTTACTCCACCCAGGACTCTGTGAGTGAGAGGCAAAAGAAAACACGTCTCCCGATTCTGGTACCATTGGCTTTAAATGAGTTACTTGGGCGCCAAAAAGACGCTTATTCCGGAAATTCAATCAAATCGGTAGGGGCTGTAGGCACACAGGATCAGGAACCGACAACTGCCAGCCCCAGAACCAAGAGGTAACGACGCTGTGGACAACGGAGTGATGGAATTCTGTGGCTCATCATCACTTACAGGTCCAGCCTCATCAATAGTCCAACTGGAAACAACAGAAGGAGAAACCGGAGCAACAAGCTCAGTGTCCACTGGGAGAGCTGCAAGCTCCCGACCAAGTAAGTCCATTTTCTGTAATAACTGAGACCTTTCAGCAAGCAAACGTGCCTTGTCACCACCAGGAAAGAGCACCGACTTGTGTTCTGAGCACGATGATACAGCAGGAACATTAGCGTTAATAATGCTGAGATCAATGATTTCAGCCACAGAATAAGCTTCCTCAATAGCCTCTTGCGCTGACAGCACAGGAGAAGAGGCCCACTCTCCTGCACCTTCTGCATCCATCTTCACCGACATCTCCTGCCAACTGGCCATCGCAATGCAGATGGCCAAGAGTCCCCCTACAGAAAGAGTAGGGGAATTTCCCCGGTGTCCTGGCCAAATTTCCCTCATTCACTAAAAATACCACCAACAGCTTAATCTTGCTCGAGGTCAGTTGGCATTCATCTTTATCTCCCCCCCCCCCAGGTTGTGCCTGAAAATAGACAGGATTTGTCTAGTGCACTTACCTGGTCAATAAAAACGAAATAAATAAAAAATTAATTATACAATGGCTCGATGTTATACAAAATAAAAATATCTAAAAAAAGTTTTAGTAGATTTTTAGTGTAGCAATATCTCTGTTTCTTAAAAGTAGCTCATAACAATCATCCAACAAATCAATACAGTGATGTTATAGTGTAATAACATCACTGACTCAGGCACACATTCACCAATCAGAGTCCAGGAAATGTTCTTGCCATTGTATAATTTTATTTTTTTTTGGTGTGTGAGCTAGCCAGTCTGTCAGTGAAGGGAACAGTGAGCAAAAGTTAAGTAGGCTGCTGCGTGAGATCAGAGAGTATGTTAGGTCTCTCAAGTCACAGGGCCAGATATTAGAAGGTTGAGATAGGCCTTACATCCAGCCCCGTGTCAAACCCTCACACCTCCACACAGCTTACCGATTACCATGTACCCAATTTTATAATTTCACACTCAGTTGCGGCAATCAACAAGATTTACTACAGCTTGTTTGAAATTCTGGGTGCAAGCTCCGTGAAAATAGTCCTGGGTATGGGTGCAAACTAGACCATAAAAACATAGTTTAATAGGCATCATTCAACACAAGGGATAGAAAATCCCTTTGGATTGCCTTAGGCCCGATGTGCCATATCTTTGGCACACCCAGGGCTTGCATACCTCTGGCACTACTAGTGCTTGCAGCAGTCTTAGGCATTGTAAAATCCTGCACACTGTCTTAAAGTGAGTCTGTCAGTTGGGGTCATGGGTGATCTCACTCTCACTTCATGTCTCCATTTCTTGTTTTGAATCACATCATGTGACTGTCATGTGGTTGTCTAAGCTTCAACATACACATTATTGTCATGATAGTTCGCACTGCATCCTCCTGCTGCATCATAGAGGTCATCTGATGTGCAAAACCATAAGGAAACAATCTTGCTCATTGCCTCCCTCTCACACCTCATAAATCACATCAAGTGCCTGTCATATGGTTGTCTAATCTACAACATAAACATTATTGTCGTCATCATTTGCATCACGTCCTGCTGCTGCATCGTAGTGTCATCTGTCATGTAGAACACATGGAGAAAAAAAGGAGAAAGAGACAGAGAGGAGGGAAGGTGCAGATAAAGGTCCGTGCATGCCCATTTCAAGTATAACTTCAGCAACAAGCGGTGGTGATGGTGGAGATGGCCATGGTGGAATGGGACTGGGAGCCATAGGGCTACGAGGATTAGGGCTGGAAGCATGATAGTATGGCCAAAGAAAACCTGGTTCAGTAATCCACAGAAGCCCACAGGATCCACTCCCACTCTTCTTAGCAGCCTCCCCAGGTCATCCAGTACATCTAATAACGATGACACCACCATGAACAAACCAGAAACACTCAGCGGTACCCTTCACCTCTACAAGTGCTACCAGTTCCAATTCAACTTTACCTAAATGAGAATGAGCTAGAAATAATCCATCCATAAATGTAAAATGTAAAACTAAGCATTTATTCTGTCTGTCTCATATAAACAATATGACAACAGCTGCCAAGCCAACTGTACCTGGGTGATGATAATTGCCAGTCCACCTAGAACCACTGTATGATGCACCCCATATCATGCAGTAACATCACTCAACCCAGTACTGCTCACTCACCTACTATGGAAACATAGAATTGGTTGGCAGAAAAGGACCAGTAGGCCCATCTAGTCTTCCCTATTTTTCCCTATCTATTTCAATACCCTGGACCCTATTTGGTCACCGGTGTCCTCCCCACCTCTGTTTCCTGTACTTATTTTGCCCATGTGCCTATCCCACATGTGCTTGAAGCTTCACACTGTCTTTGCCCCCGCACCACTTCTTCTGGCAAGCTGTTCCAGGCATCCACCACCCTTTATGTGAAGAAATATTTCCTCACATCATTCTTAAACTCCCCCATCTTCACTGCATGCCCTCATGTTCTGGTGCTCTTCCACCTCTAAAAGGGACTCCCCACCTGCACCTTGTTCAACCAGTGAGGTACTTATAAGTGTCAATCATGTACCCTTCTCTCTCGCCCCTCCTTCAGGGAGTATATGTTGAGATAGCACACCTTCTCCCCATATAGTTTCTCATGCAACCACTGCACCATTTTGGTAGCCCTGCTCTGGACCACTTCCACCCTATCAAGGTCTTTGTGGAGGTGCGGCTTCCAGAAGTGGACACAATACTCTAGTTTTGGTCTCACTAGTGAGTGAGACAGTGCCAACACCACCTCCCTTCTCCTGCTAGAAATCCTCCTCTTGATGCACCTCAACATCCCACTAGCCTTCCTTACTACCTTGTCATGTTGCCCTGCCACCTTAAGATCATTAGACATGATTGCCCCGAGGTCCCTTTCTTGATTGGTGAGACAATATGTACCTCTCCCATCTTATACACAGCTCCCTGGTTTCCCCTCCCCAGGTGCATGATTTTTCACTTGTTGGCATTGAAACCCAGGTGTCACACCCTAGATCACTCCTCTAGTTTCCTCAGATCCCTTTGCATTCTCTCCAGCCCTTCCTGAGTGTCCACCCTGTTGCAAATTTTTGTGTCATGCACAAAGATACACACACCTTCCCCTCCAGTTCTTCAGCAATGTTACTCATGAGGACATTGAAAAGAAACAGTCTTAGTACTGATCTTTGTGGCACCCCTCTGGCCACTCTCCCCTCCCCTGAGCGTCACCATTTACCATCATCTCATGCCTCCTATCTTTCAACCACTTTGATACCCAGCTTACCACCATCTCCCCAGCTCCCAGGCTGTTCAGTTTCTTTACTAGCCTCTTATGCAGCACAGTGTCAGAAATCTTACTAAAGTCCAGATAGGCCACACCCATTGACCTCCCTGATCCACCTCCCTAGTCACCCAGTCAATGAAATCTATGAGATTTGTTTGGCATGACCACTCCCACTGTGAAACCATGCTGCTTGTGGTCCTGCAGCCCAATTGTCTCCAAGTACTCCATTGGCCTCTCCTTCAGCAGGGTATCCATTTATTTCCCTACCACTGATGTGAGACTGACTGGCAATGGCCTTTAATTGCTAGCCTCTTCCTTGCTGTTGCTCTTGTGCAGATGGACCACATCAGCCCTCCTCCAGTCCTATGGAAAAACACCCCTCTCCAATAAGGTGCAGAATAGTGTTGCCAGAGGGGCAGCAAGCACTGTGCTCAGTTCTTTTGGTACCCCTGAGTGAACCCCATCTGATCCTATCGCTTTGTTTTCTTCTAGGGCTTCCAATCCCTTTGAACTCTCTCCACTGAAAATTGACTTGTGTCCACTCCTCCCGGTACCTGATGATACATGTTGGTCTGTTCCACGCCCTCTGCTGAAGACCAAGTAGAAGTACTCATCTAAAATTTTTAACTTTTTCTTGATCCTTTTCTGCACAGTCCAGCCTGCCTTCCTGATTTTCACTATCCCACCACTTGCTTTCCTCTTTTCACTCACATACCTAAAGAAAGTCTTAGCCCCTTTTTTGACCTCCTTGTCAATCCTCTCCTATGTTTGTGCCTTACCTGCCCTCAACCTCCTTCCTGCCTCCCTTTGTCTTTCCACAAATACCTCCCAATCCACCTCTGTCTGGGACTCCTTGTACTTCCTAAAAGCTGCTTTTCTCCCTTACCACCTCAGCCACCTCCTTTGAGGACCATAGTGGCCTCTTCCTCCTCCTCTCCTTGCTTACTTCCTTCAAACAGCATGCTGTTGCATTAGGTATTCCATCCTTGATTTTTTTTCCATTAGGACTCCGTTTCTCCTCCCCAGCTATCTCCTTCCATTTCTTTACAATCCACCCTCCTGAAATATAGGACTCTCATCTTAGTATGACTTTTCTCTTGCCCTATCTGTATGCCAAACCACACAGTACAGTGATCATTTGTACCAAGGGGACTACCCAATGTGATATCTGCAATGCTATCTCTGTTCATAAATACCAGCTCCAGCACTGCCCCATCTCTAGTGGGTTCCATAATTAGGTTGCCTGACAAATGCCCCCTGCAGAGAGTCAAGGATGGCCCTGCTTCTTCTTGTAGCTGCAGCCAGAATGCTTCACACTATAATTGGCAGATTAGTAGTCCCCCATAATCAGTTCCTTTCCTTTGCTTGCCATTTTGACAGTGGCCTCCCCCAAAACCTTGTCTAACTCCTCTCCCAGTGTTGGTTGCCCACACACCATCTCCATAGAGATAAAGGCCCCGGACCCTGTCTCTAAGCCTACCCAAAGAACCTCCAGCCCTGCTAAATCCTCCTGTGCCTCTGTATCTCCATGGCCTTCATACCTTCCTTCACATATAAAATAACCCCCCACCTTTTCCTCTCTGTCCTGTCCTTCTGGTCACTATGTGTGAGGAAGGTGACTCTGAGTCTGGTTCTTGCCTTGATACTATTGTAACCCCATCAGCAGAGGAAAAAAGTGTAGTTGTTTATGGGAGGCAGGCAAGGTGTACCAATACTGCTGTTCTACAAAACAAAGCAAGTTGTATCACCAAAGCAGCTTTGAAGGGACAGATCCTGTGAACTGCAAAGAATGGAAGTGGAGCTGATAGAGGGGCAGGAGACAGATGCAGAGGCAGAGAAGGAGGAAACACAAGAGGAGGAGGGGAAGGGGCAGAAGGAAGCACATCCCTCAGAGGGGAAAGAGAGGCAGGGGATGTAAAACATAAGGAAGAGAACCAGGGGAGATCAAGGGAGGAACAGGATGAGTAGTGGAAAGAAGAATGAGAAGAGGAGGGCATTGTGAAGCACATTCATGAGAGAAGGAGAAAGAACAAATAGAACTTGAAAGCATGTGTCAGCTACAATGAGTGTGACATTGAGGAGTGAAGCCCATTATGACAGTAAATGGAAAATTTTAAAAAATAGGAAAAGAGAAGGAAGAAAGGAAGTGTCTCAGCCAGTAAAATCTGATGTCAATTTCTTCCTCCTTCTCCTCATCTTTCTCTACAACCATTTATTGTGTTCAGTTATTCTAAAATGTGTGTGTGTGTGTGTGTGTGTGTGTGTGTGTGTGAAGTTCACACCAAAAATTATTTCAAAACATTGATATTGATGGATGTACAAATATTTTGAAGGGAATATAATGCCTAAAATGTAATGTGTTTTGTAGGTTTCTTGTTGCATTTTTTCTGGGTGGTATATGTAATTTGAAAATATTTAGGGCCGGGGGAGGGGGGGAGAGACTATTGTAATTGGCATGGAAGTAAATTGAAGTCTATGGGGGGTATAAGCCTTGAAGTCAGTAATTACTATTTATTACTTTAACTCAGTGGAGTGCATCACTGTGGCTTTAGGGGTTGCAGACTCCATCATACCCAGACAAACACAGCAATCCTTGGCAGTGGTGTGTCAATCCCAGCTGCCAAAGGTAATCTAAAGTAATAAATATCCATTGCTGACATCCAGGCTTATCTCCTGGTTGTAGTCTGCTTTCCCCATGTCAAGTATTGCATTTGGACCTGAAGAGTTAGCTTTACATTTTTTTTAATTTTTTAACTTCCCCAGGATAGTCCAACTGCAACGATGTCACAACTTGTTTTCAGTTAGGGCAGGCTAAAGAATGTTTGAGCTACAGTACAGTGGGCAAACTGAAGTACACGGAGGGTATGTAAGGTACTCAAGTAACATACATAATGTCTGCTGTAGGACTGGCACACATGCTCTACTGGCTCAGTGTTTTACATGTTGTATTTTAACGTTTCACATTAATTTTAGGTTTTCATCCTGGACATCTAATTAAGTTATAGAAAACTTTCTAATAACTGGCTTATAGTTTCAAGTACTTTTCCTATAAATTAGCATGACCATTCCTGTAAAAAGAATAGTATAATGCATGTATTGTGCAAACGTTTTAGTCCATAGTTCCTTGTAAAATCTGAATGCATGTGCTGACTAAAAGAAATGCCATGGTTGTGTGAGCTTTCAAAACCATGAAAGTGTGCATATTTAACATATTCAGTCCTAAATGTCACAAATAATTTTAAAACAATCAGGATTCAGGAAAATATTATAAAACAATATTCAGACATGCTTTATCTCATGTTCCATTACTTTTCTGTTCTTCATTCCCCTCAGTCTTTATCAATGAGAATATTTGTAAGAAAGTACAATCTTTGTGTCTCAGACTCCAACTCATCTTCAAGTATCTCCCCCTGAAGTTAAAATACTCTCTGACATCCTGATCTGTTGCAGTGGAAAGGACTATGATCTCACAAAGGATTATGACTTCAGAAGAGAAAAAAGCTTGAGGATGAAATGATGTTTAAGATACAAAGATCTAATTTCCATGCAAATACCCTCGGTGATAGAGAAGCAGAGGAACTACAATACATACAGAAAATGAATGGCATATTAGCTAAATTGTGTTTCAGTATTATATGTTCCCTGGATACAGGAAAATCACTGTAACAAAGAACTAGAAAGGGAAGCAAAATTATATTAAAAAAACAACACAAGAAAATAAAACAACTACAGCAAGAAAGCAAGAAAATAAAGCAAATGTGCAAGAAAATAAACCAATTACAGCAAAAAAATAAATAAATAAATAAAACAACTACAGCAACAAAGCAAGCATGTCAGTACAGGAACTACAGCAGGAAAATAAAACAACTACTGCAAGAAAATAAAATTAAGAAACTACAACAACTACAGCAAGAAAATAAAAGAGAGAAACTAAAAGATCTACAGCAAGACAATAAAGCAGCTGCAGAAGGAAAGAAAAATGACCACAATTGCAGCAATTGACATGGTCAGATATTTCTAGAAATGTCACAATATTTCAAAGAGATTCTCTCACAGCGAAAAAAATAAAACAGCAGCAGCAAGAAAATGAAACAACTACAGCAAGAAAATCTAAACAACTGCAAGACCATACAGCAGCTACAACAGGAAAATAAAACTACAGCAGGAAAATAAATCTAAATAAGAGATGGCTTCCCTGAGGGCTCAATTTGAAAATTTAGTCAAAGCTAAACTAAAAAAAAATATTTAATTTCTGAAGCAAAGATATAATGACTCACACAGTGCATGCAAATCATGTCCAAAAGATCATATTTTTTCCAAGACCTATTTTAATATTAGGATTTCCCAGAAGCAGTGCTATGGTGTATTGTATGGTATTTAATATACAGTGCTAGATTAAATGAAATTACCAATTTCCTGCTAGCAGAATAGATTGTCATCAATAAAGTATGACAATCACAATTAAGACTTGCTGAAAACTGAACATGCAGTAACTTTTTTAAATGTCTCCACTGGGCCCTAAACTGAGATGACATCCAATAGGCAGTTTAATGGCAATTTAAAATGTCATTTCTGTGCAACGGGCAAATTTCCAGATTTTAAGTCTCCTTTTTTTCTGCTTACATAGAGGTAAGAGCAACAAGCTGTGAACAAGCTTGGTATTATACATCCAGCAGATCTGGAGTTGATTCCCACATTCTTCGCTTACATACCATGTAACCCTGAGCAAGTCATTTAATGTACTCCCAAGTCACCCCTGTAAACGGATCTTGGGCCAGATTCAGAAAGGGTGCTGCAGGGCTCGCATCAAGCCTTGTATCAAATCTATTTGTTGGTGCAGCTACACCAACAACTTTGCTGCACACTGCACCAGATTCTGGAAGATCAGGAACATTTCCAACACTTTTTCCCCATTTTATGGCCGCTTGCAACAAATATTTGCAGAAGCCTTATAAAAGGGTACCCAGGATTGCTGCAAACTAGGCACAAAAAATCTGATCTAACTTACAGCAATTGGTGCACAGGATTGAGAATACCAGTCACTGACCAGGAGAATGCTCAAGTCCCTTGTGCCATATATTCAGCACACCTGGATCTTGTGGCATTTGCAGCCCTTCGTGAATCAGGTCTTTTGTCTCTGGTGGGTGGGCCTTTCTCAGTTGTCAAAAAATGAAAAACAAAACAAAACATTAGTATTACCCATAGGGAAAGTACAGCTGAGAAACGGTGGTGCTACATGTTGCTACCCACTACATAGTCAACAACATGGATCTGACAGAAAGACTTAGTCTACATCGGGAGGAAGTAACCATCTTCAGTTATGAAATGAATACTGAAATAATCCTGAATTCTGATATGCTGAGAGGTAGTTACAGCTGTGCTGTTATCCCAGCACCACAGAATGGCTTGAAACTAGTCCCAGCAAACAGGTTTATCATTCACCAGCTACCTTTCCTCTTGCCCAGCTACCCACAAAGAAGATGACTGACCTGGCCTCAACTTCCATTTCTGGGGCTTGAAACATACACATGCAAATTCCTTCTTCTCCCCCACCAACCCCAACAAAAAAATGCCACTCTGATTACAATAGCAGTGTGCTCCTGCACCTTCACCCTTTGCAAAAACATACAGCCCCAAACAAAGCCTCTTTAACAACAACTAGCTGGCATCTATAAAATGTACTGATGAAATCTTTGCAACTCCCACAAAGTGACCAATTTTGTAGGCCATACAGTAACTTGAGTACTGACCGTACCCTTCCAAGTCTTGGCAAGACTGCTGCCATTGAAATACCAGCATGAGGCTACCACAACTCCAATGGCCTCTAAAATAAAGAGAGTCCATCACATGTGCATCAGAACTACTGCCCTTTGTCCTCATGAGGCCGCCACCTCTCACACCCATTGCAGAATACTGCCTTGCTTCTGTGGTGTGAGACATCAGGTAGTCAAGGCCCTGATGGAACACCCCATGTACATCAATCAACAATACCAACTAAAGGTCATAGAGTCATAGATATGTGTCAGTAGAAAGGGACCTTACTTGTCCCATCAAGTCTGCCCATTCCCTTCTATTTACATGCACCCTTAGATTCCCCCCTCTGTGCACTGGACAGCCCCTTGTGGTTGTCCCAAGCCCTTTTGAATCCCTCCTGTGTTCCATCCTCCACCACCTCCACCAGCAGACTGTTTCAGGGTGCCTCCACCTCTCAGTAAAGTAATGTCCCCTCACGTTCCCCTTAAACATACCCCCTCCACCCTCAGTCCACACCCTCTTGTTTTAGCACCTACATTTCCTCTGAATAAGTTCCCCCCATTTTATTGATCCCCTTCACATAAAGGAGTAATCCACCGAGAATGTGCAAAAAACATATGTTGTATAGAGTGTTTTGATACGTTATGTTAAATCCTAGTGTGCCCTTCCCTCTCTCTGCTATTAGGAGTTTTTCCTAAGTTAGCTTTCTAGCTGTATGGTAGTTTTACGACACCTGGGGATCTCCATGATAAATAGTTTTATTGGCTTTCTTTCTCCTACCATGCCCCGTGTCTCATGTGATAGTGATGTAGCCATGCCCTTCGATTTAGTATGTGTACTGCTTTAAAATTAGTTTAGCAGCAGCAGAGCCTTGTAACCATTCTTATCCAGGGAGCATAAATGTCAACAGTTAGTTTAGCAGACACCAGAGAGCAAGCTAACTGGGGTTTCTGTAAGACAACAGCTACTAAACAGCTCTAATTCACTATTTTTGTTTTCTCTGTGCATCAGGTCTAGCTAGCAGGAGTGTTTTAACATCAAAAACACAAATAAATGAATTAGAGCTATTTAGCAGCTGTTTTCTTACAGAAACCCCAGTTAGATAGCTTTCAGGTATCTGCTAAACTAACTGTTGACATTTGTGCTCCCTGGATAAGAACAGTTACAAGGCTCTGTTGTTGATAAACTAATTTTAAAGCAGTACACATGCTAAATTTAAGGGCATGGCTACATCACTGTCACATGAGACAGGGGGCATTGTAGGAGAAAGAAAGCCAATAAAACTATTTATGGAGATCCCCATGGGTCGAAAAACTACTATACAGCTAGCAGGCAATTTAGGAAAAACTCCAAATAGCAGACAGAGGGAAAGACACACTAGGACTTAACATACATATCAAAACACTCTACGTAACATATGTCTTTTGCACATTCTGGGTGGACTACTACTTTAAATGTTTCTATCATCTTCCTTCTGATCTCCAGCAGGCAAAGACCCAACACCCTCGATCTCTCTTCGTATGGCTTCTCACTTAGCCCATGCACCAGCTTTGTGGCCCTTCTCTGTACTCTTTCTATAGCATCTATGTATTTGCATAGGTGAGATCTCCAGAACTGAACCCTGTTCTCCAGGTGAGGCCTCACCATGGAACTGTAAAGTGGCATCAGCACCACCCATTTTCTACTAGTTATCCCTCTCCCTATGCACGCCGGCATTCTGTTTGCTTTGCCTACCACCTTGCTGCATTGGGTTCCTACATTAAGGTTCTCTGTGATTATGATTGCTAGGACTTTTTCCTGCTCAGATGGCTTCATTACCTCCCCTCCCAGTGAGTATTTTGCATGTAAATTATTTCTCCCTATGTGTATCACTGTGCATTTCCTGGTGTTGAATTTTAGTTTTCATGTTTCCGACCACCCCTCCAGCAACCTTAGATCCTCCCTCATAGCCTCCACTCCCTCTGGGCTTTCCACCCTGTTGCAGAGCTGCGTGCCATCTGCAAAAAGACAGACGTTCCCCTGCAGTCCCTCCACTATGTCACTGATGTAGATATTGAACAAGATGGGCACCAGCACCGACCCCTAGGGGACCCCACTCATCACCCCATCTCCCCTAAGTACACCCCATTTACCAACACCCTCTGGCTCCTAGCCATCAGCCAGTTCTCCACCCACCTTGTTATTTTCTCTCCCACCCCCAAGCTCTCCAGTTTACCAGCCTTCTGTGAGGCACAGTGTCGAAAGCCTTCCCAAAGTCCAGATAGGCCATGTCCACTGCCCCCGCCCTAATCAACTAACCTCACCACCCCATCAAAGAACTCAATCAGGTTCATCTGACATGACCTCCCCCATGTGAAGCCATGTGGATGGTGTCCTGTAGCCTGCTATCCTCCAAGTAACTAACCACCCTTTCTTTCAAGATCACCTCCATCACCTTACCTACTTGCTCTGCTTCTTGACCAGGGACCTCTTCAAGGTTCCCAGAACCAGGCTGAGAACTTCAGGTGACAGGGCCTTTAGTGTCATTGTTTCAGTCCTGTGGAACACTCTACCTCCATCTCTTAGGGAGGCCCCCTCAGTTGAGGCTTTCAAAAGGGGTCTAAAGGCTCGCCTTTTTACACTGGCCTTCCCGAGTGAAGTAGTCTAATCAGTACTGTTTTAATATGCTATTTATTTAATCATTTTAAGTTGTTTATGATTCCACTGTATTATGTGATTTTATTTGCTTTTGTACCTGTATTGTCTCTTGTTTTAATGTGAAGCGCCAGAGCCTCCAGGATTAGGGTACTATACAAATTAAATTTGTATTGCCTTTCTTTGCCACCAATGATGTGAGGCTGACCAGGCAATAATTGGCAGCCTCTTCCTTGCTGCCACTTTTATGAAGTGGCACCACGTATGACCTCTTCCAGTACTCTGGAACCTTCACTGTATCTAAAGACAAGCTAAATAACCGTGCTAGTGGTGCTGCCAGCTCCTCCCCTAGCTCCTGGAGCACCCATGGATGCAGGGCATCCAGACCCATAGCCCTGTCAATCCTCAACTTACCCAATTCTTCCTTGACCCTGTCCTCACTGATTGGGCTAGGAGCCACCCCGACATCCCCCCTTCCCTTTCCCTCTAGGTCTGGTTCCCTGCCTTCAATATCTACTGTGAAGACCTAGCCAAAGTATCGATTTAGCACTTCTGCCTTCTTGAAGTCCTCTTCCATTTGCACTCCCCCTCCCCCCTCCCCTTACCTATCTCTTGCCTGGCTTTCCTTTTTTTCCCCCTATATACTGAAAGAAAGTCTTATCACTCCTTTTGGTCTGCCTAGTAATTCTCTCATCTGTTTCTGTTTTCGCTTTCCTAACCCTCTGCCCCACCACCCTTAGCTTCTCCCTGTAAATTCCCCTGTCCTCCTTACCCTGCATTCTCTTACATTCTCTGAACTCCCTTTTTCTCTCCCCTATTGCTCCCCTCACTTCCCAGTTGAACCAAAGCGGTCTCCTCCTTTTCCTGCTCTTCCTCACCTTTCTTATACAACTCTCTGTGGCCTTTAGTATCCCTCCCCCCTTGATCCTATTCCATAGTTCTTCAATCCCCCATCCCCTCAAAGAGTCATTCCAGCTGCCACTGATATGAAGAACATTAACATTCACTTCTTTTCATTCTTTTCTACTGCCACACTTGTGCTGCAAAAGTGGAGAAGGAAAACGGAGGGCTGCAAACAATACCAGGGTGCTATGAACTAATAAATTAACAAAATTATTAAAAAAAAAAAGTAAAATAATACATTAAAAGGTAAAACAATCAGCTGGCCCAGTGGTGTGGAGGGCTGAGGCTCTGGATATCTTACCTTCTCACCACCTCCCACACCGGCAACCTGGGTTTGGGAATGAACCTGAGTCACCGGAGGGGGGGCAAGGAGCTGAACTGAGTTGCTGCAAGGCAGCTCTCCTCTTTCAGGGAGGAACATGGGCTTCCCTGGCTCTTGGCTGACACCCAGTGGAGGCTAGGTGGCAGTATCAAGCCGTAAGGAGCCAGGCATTAGGCCAGGTGTGCGGAAGCGGCTGACACTGGAACCACAGCGTGCATGCACACCTCCACGCACATGCGCAACTGTGTGCTGGATCCCAGAATAAAGCAGAGGAGAAAACAGAAAATGAGGCACTGGGATAGGCTCAATGAAGTGCTGAGAAAAGGGCAGATTGAGATCCTCCATGGGAGGACAGCAGCATGCCTGCTCCAGAGCCCTGATGGTAAAAAGCTATATAGAAAAAAAAATAAAAGCTAAAACAATTAATTACGATTTTTAAGTTTTTTTTTTTTCTTTTTTTTTTTCATTTTTAACCCTTTCAGGACCGCGGACTGATACATCAGTCTAAAATTCCTATACATTATAATTCTGTCGGCAGCCTACGGGTCAAACACCAAACAAGGAAAAAATAATCCATTTAATAACTGAAATAATACGGATCCAGTTAAGCGTTGTTGCATGATGGCACTTCCTGAATGATTATAAACATCCAGCTGCATCTTGTGCCCCTTAATGCCCCCAAGATGTTCTGTTATCCCACTGCAAATACACCCCTTTCATGTCTTAGGACCAATCCACAGAAGGCTCCTGTCCCTTCCATGCATGCAGAGGGCCAGGAGAAGCCAAAAAGTGCCTCCTTCTCACATGATGTGCACCTGCAGAGCACTCCAGGGCATTCATGATTCATGTCAAGCACACCCTCTGCACCAGATCCTGAACTACATGTGTGGCTGAGTCAGGGATGAGGGCACCATGTGCCCTATTCACAAAGAAGTATCCAGACTGTGGAGGGCTGGCAAAGGGGTCAGAGACTATGCAGCTGTAAGGGCTACAGTCCTTACTATGCATCCCCCTCCACCCAGACACAACTATGATCAGCCCCTAGCCCTCAGAGCCCCCAAAAATGCTAGGGGCAGCACTGGGACCAGCCAACAATTGTAATTATTTTTAAGTAATGGCAGGGATATATTACTCATTTGAGGACTGGTGTATACCATCATCACATAATCCATATGGATACAAGGAGTCACCTGCAGCCCATAGTCTGAAACACCACACTCCCCACTTTCCCCTGCACTCATACGTAAATCCACACCACTGAAGTGCTGTGGGTGGAGGTTGTGGAAGCTGGCAGGTGGATTACCTCCCACATCTGCAGTACAATTCACCCCAGATATGCAAGATTTGAGCATATCTGGGGTGCTTTAGAGGATCATGTCCTTATTATTTAAAAATCTTGACATCTGGAACAACTATTCAATCTCATGTAATAAATATACTGTATGAGCAATCTAGTGAATATTTTGTGTCAAAAGGTTGGCTGGATTGCAAGGTGGCTCACATCTGCTTGACTTGTCAGTAATCTGGGTTCACATTCTGTGACTAGAACACCATTGAGGGCTGGCAGAGGAAAGGTTGAGCATCCCACATGATGGTCTCATTTTCATGATGGGGTGATCAGAAGCCACCACAGAAGAATTGCCTCCTGGTGACCTAGGGAGTGTAGAACTAGAGCAACTGGTGGTTATGGATTGGTGGGGACTTCAGGCTCCACCTTAGAAGTGAAAAAAACAGACAAAAATAAGAATGCTTGGAATGGCCTGAGACAAGCCTTCCACATCCCCACATCAGCTAGATCTGCTCGTGCAGTGTCGAGGGCCCTTTACTTCTTTCCTGTCAAATCCTGAGTCTCAGTCAAACCTCCTGACAAGCTTCTGAACTAAGTATACACATACAGTATGCATAAGGCATGTACAAGGTGCAAAGCTAACCAGCTTGGTCAGGAAGCAGAGAGAGAGAGAGAGAAAGAGGTAGCAGATAGATACTACAGTGATTGCAAGAGAGACAGTAAGTCCCAGTAGACCTAGATAGATCCACATACATCACAGGAAATTCCCATTCGTTTCAACTGCATTTCCTGAGGTATATAGTATGTACTGTAGATATATCTAGATATTTCTGGGGGCATACTGTATCTTTGGCTACCAATGTGCCCCAAATGGAGAGGAATGCACAGCAGTGCTGGAGCCACTTCTGTTCAACATGTTCAGAAATTACCTAGAAGCCAGGGTCTACAGCAGGCTGCTTACATTTGCTGATGATACTAATCTAGCCAGGGTGGTGACTCCCTTAAATATGGGGCCAAACCTCAGGAGCACCTGAATAAGCTAGGTAATCGGTCAGACTCCAAGTGCCTCAGATTTAATGCAGAAAAATGCAGGGTGCTGCATGGGGTGAGGGAGGGGCAGAGGGCTGACCTGCATGCTGTGTAAATTTTCTCTTGCTGCAGTGGAGGAAAAAAAATGTCTGTGGATAATAATAGACAAGAAGCTGATTAATGGCAAGCAGTGTGTAACCGCTGTGAAGATCACTGGCAGAATGGGGTGACCAGCAAAGCAGAGGATGTAATCCTTCCACGTTACAATAAATGGTCATGCCCCACTTCAAGTACTGGTTGCATATCTGGGCACCTCAATACAAAAAGGACAATTAAAGAGCTAGTGCACTGCCTGGAATTAATAGTAACATTCAGAAGTAGCCAGCTATCACTTCTTATATCTGAAGAGTTTTTTTCTTTTCTGTTTTGCTAATTAGAAGATTTTCTGCCAGACAGTACTAGTTGTGATGTGTGGAACAGCACTTTACCTGGAGGCCAGAGTCACACTGATCCTCCAGGATACCTGGAAATGTTCAGGTGGGCTCACCTCTGTTGGATACCTGGCCATCTTCTAAACCCTGAAAATCTTTGTATTTATCATCTATTTTCTAAGTAAATGGGGTAATTTAGGGCACTGCAAACCATGTAAGATGCAAACACACAGCTGATGTATCAGACTGAAGTGGAACATTGATATGATTGTGTCATCCTGGGCCCTCCCCTATTGATTTTCCAGGTGGGCCTCCTGTATCCCAATCTGACCCTGCTGGAGGCTAACATAGTCAGTTCTGCTCCTCCTTCTACATCATTAGCATTCTGACCTCACTGACTGTGAATCACAAGTAACCAAGAAAATGCAATCTTCTGCTGCTTAACTGGTAACTTGTGACACATTACCAATAAGGCATCAGGGTTTAAGTAAGGATCAACCCGCAACAGAGCGTGGATCTCTCTGGGATTAATGTATGGTGGGAGGGGGGGCTGGACGGCCGAGTGGGTGGTTCCAACCACCCAGCCATACATTAATCCCTGAGATACCCACGCTCTGAAGTGGGTTAATTCACTTGTAACATGGGGTAGAAAAAGGGTTCTGCTTACTTTCGAGAATGTTTTCTTCCTCATGTTACGGTTTTAATAGGTTATTTTGGCACTGTTACTTTGCACTTGTCAGTTTCCGATTTTTGGTTTCCTGCAGGAACATGAGTACATTTCTGATACCAAATTGTGCATTTTGCATGATAAATGTTCACAATTTAGATTCCTACCTTATGTTTTAGGATCGGATAATCCATGCTGCTAAAGTGTTGGGAGTGTATTGACTCTCCGATTTTTGTTTCAGTATTACTGTGCTGTGTCCCATTGTGACGAACATGCTGCAGTTCACAAATATGTAGTTTATCCCCCTATATGCCTTCCAATACCTGACTGTGATCTGCGTTGGGTCATGACCTCTGCTTAGGTGTCAGCATGGCTCAGTTGGTAGCACATCCGCCTCTGGACCAGAAGGTCGTGGGTTCTTGTCCCACACCGGGATTGGACTTGCACCTAAAAATTGCTGGCATCCAAGTGCAGTATTGTGGGGTGTTGTACTGCTGGGGGTGCCATCCTTCAGATGAGACATTAAACCAAGGTCCCTTCTGCCCATCATGGTGTTGTCCTGTGGGTGTCCAGGTGGAAGTAAAAGAACCCAGGGCACTCTTCGCAAAGATCAGGGGACATTCCTGGTGTCTTGGCCAACATTCCCCTTCCCATAAAACTGGTTCATGCAATTATCCAGACTGTGTGTGGGTGATGATGTGCAATATGGCTGCCACCACACATTCAGTCACTTCACTACCAGTCTAGCCTTGCTTGTAAAGCGCTTTGGGATACTGTGTATGAAAAGCACTATATAAATGCTGATTCTTCTTCTTCTCTCTCACTTATGACAGGACAGAACTTTTTTTACATTATTGCTAATATGTAACTCTGAGATTTGCATTTTACTTTCTCCATTTACCACACCAATATTTGCTGTGTTTCAATTACAGGTGCAGACTCTACTGCTCGAGTCTGCTCTGAAAGCATTCAGCACAATACCAGTCCGAAATCCATTCTGGTATATGGGAAGACCAATGTGAGTGTGATACTTTTTGGATTTTAAAAGATTGGTGGCTACTTTTATAAATGTGGGATTAATTATTGAGGGTTTTGAGTTTTGCAGCTTAGGGCTCCGGTGTCAGCTGGGTGGGCGGAAAGGAGAAGACAGCTATACAGATTCATAAAGCAAAGCAATTGGTGCATGGAGTACACGTACAGTTGAAAATTTTTTATTTTAGTGGTATTTAACAGTTATTAATACAGTAATACTACAGCAAAATGACTGAAAACCATAAGGTAAGAAACCAAATCTTGACAATGTGTGCATTGTATTTCTACTCATGTTCCTGCGGGAACATCTAGTGGTTACACTAACAAACTCTGGTCAGAGCCAACACGGCAGTATAAAGCCATTCACACCACTCATGGAGAGCATGGAGCTCATGTGGGAAAGCTGGAAACAGAAACATGGAAAACTGATGGCAGATAAGAACCACTAGTCCCATCTAGTCTTCCCTTTTTCCTTACCTGTAACAACAACTGGTGACACTATTTGGGCATCAGCTTAGCCTCTACTACCCACTGCTAGGGTTCCTTTATGTCTATCCCAAGCATGCTGGATTCCCTCTACTGTGCTTGCTCCCACCACCTCTTAGGGCAGGCCATTCCATGTATCCAGCACCCTGCCAGTGAAGAAGAATAACTTCCTCATATGTCCTTTATCCTTCCCCCATCCAGTCTCATGTTGTGCTCCCTTGTTATTGTACTCGTTCTATGCCTAAATATGTCACCCACTTGCATCTTATATATGCCTTTAAGATACTGTACTTGAAGGTCTCTATAATATCTTCACTTTGTCTTCACTCCTCCAGCGAATACATATTGCGGTCCCTCAATGTCTCTTCATATGTCTTGTGATGCAAGCCCTGTACCTTCTTAGTTGCCCATCTCTGAACCACATCCACCCTGTCTACACCTTTACAAAGATGTGGCTGCAGAACTGAACAAGGTATTCCAGATGAGACCTCACCAGCGTTCTGTACAGTGGTATCACCACCTCCCTTCCTCCGCTTGAGGTATCCGTCAGTGCAGCCCAGCATGCCACTGACTCTCCCTATATGGCCTTTGTGCATTGTTTGGTCACTGTTAGGTCATCCAAGAAGATAATCCCCAAGTATTTTTCTTTCCTAGTGACTGCCAGAAATCACCCCCATCCTGTACCTCTCTGCAGGGTTTCTGCACTCCAGGTGCATGACTTTGCACTTCTTCACACTGAATCTCAGTTGCCACACTTTGGACTATTTTTCCAGATTTTCGAGGTGCCTCCTCATTTTCTCCTGTCCATCTGGAGTGTCTACCCTATTGCAAATCTTGGTGTCATATACTAAGAGCCCTTTCCTTCCAGCCCTTCTGCAATGTCACTAATGAAGACATTGAAAAGGACTGGCCCCAGGACTGCTCACTGAGATACCACACTGGTCACCTCCCTTTCCTCGGACAGGATATCATTAACCACCACCCTCTGTTTCCTATCCGCAGCCAGTGCCTAACCCAGTTCCTGTGATGAAGTTCTCCTTGAAGATGGAGTCCATGGCAGAGAAGTGTGCCATGTCCAAGTTGTCCACTGGAGTTTGCATATCCGCACTGACTCGAGAGATCCATGGCAATCAGAATCATGAGGTGGCATAATACACTGTTTGTGAATAAAATTGTTCACCCTGTATTTTTATAGTGTATAGTATTTTTTTATTCATTTGTCAACCAGGTTGGTGCACTGGTCCAAACATCTTTTTCAGGCATGGCCTGGACCAGGGACTGGCACAATCCATGGTAAAATACAGTGAACAGCAGTAGTGAATCATACATAAGCAAGCACAGAATCCAGCACAGTCAGGCAACATACAGAGGTGGACAAATAATAATATAAGCACACAGTGCAAGATACAACAAACAAGATGGGCATTATACAACATAAATACATAAATATAGGCAAGGTATCAATGTCCTGTAACAACAGGTCATGTTACAGTTATGTGAAATGTGCAATGTTGCAGTTATGTGATATGTGCACACAGCAGTTCTTTGGCTTTCAGAATGAAACTGTTGAACGCAGTCTCTAGAGGTTCCATAATGCTGTTATACCACAGACGTGTACAATCACATTCAATGACCTTTGAAGTGTGGTGCAATAACATTTTGAAAGGGATGGAATTCTATACAGAGCAATTCTCTGTTATGCACTGTATATCAGTTCTTGGTAGATAAGGATGTCTTTTCCCACCTGGATAGCCTGTTTCCCCTACCTACTGTGATGCAACAGACCCTACCTATTTGCCAGCTTTATCATCATTTCCACTGCATCAATGTTCCATTATGCATATCTTATGCATTTGTGAATGCCAGCATCATTTCTGAACCTATCACCTCTGCTTTTGAGGATGTTCAGTGCATTCACTGCCCTATTAGAGAAGACAGACTCTTACACATTTTGCCTAGTTCTGCCCTCCCACAGCTTCATATCATGACCCCTTGTTCTTGGACACCTTTTAATCTGAGTATACTTCCCTCCTGAACCTTATTTATACCTGTGAGGTATTTGAAAGTACCACTTCTTTTCATAGCATACCGTATCGTATTCATAGTTACCTCTACAGTGTATATAAGACCCTTTAGTCTCTGGTCATAATTATTTTTATGATAACTGGTCAGCAATTTTTTATATAGGCTGACTGAGTTATAATTAGCCATTATAACCCACGGGTTATAATGGCAAGTACGTGCTAACTCCTTATCCCGCATATCGAGGAGCCGCCAGACCAATAGTCATCATCGGTTTCTTTTTTTTAACCAGCTCAACATCTACAAACAAAAAAAAAATCTATCTGGTTGATCCTATCATTCGGAACCCACAGTGGACAACAACTACCAGTGGGAACCGGGAACGGCTCAGAGGCTGAAGTGCCTGAGGTATGCCTGATTGCGACTGCAATCCAAATGCCCAGCTCTGAAAGTTAAAAAATAAATGCCAGATTAAATAGAAAAGCTTTACAAGAAAAAAAAAGTAACGGAGACAAAAACAGACTGTGTGTGTGTGTGTGTGTGTGTGTGCATGTGTGACTGACACATGAGCGAGACACAGCAATACAATAAAAGAAAGGGAAGTTTCGTACTCAAATGCAATGGTTGCTCTCGGTATGGGATGCTTTAATAACCCCTTCAGACTTCGCCCTCAGGGTTGATGTAGCATCCCACACCTCCGACAACCATTAAATTTTCATAATGCACACTTCTCCATCCATTATTCTGTGTGTTACAGTCACTGCACTATTTTTTAATCATAAAAGATTGTATAATGATTTTTCAACAATGGAACATACATGAAGCAGAGATGACTTGGCATCAAATGCAGTAGGTAACAGTTGTATACTTAACTTAGGCTTATAGGATACACTGTTTGCAAATATAGGCATGCACTGAAGGAATTTAACACTAAACAGAACTCTACATTGGGATGATTAGCCCCTTTCTATATTAACCATAATAAGTAAGAACATTAACCATTGCATGCTGAACCATACCCTCTAGCCCTGAGTCAATAAAGGAGTATGCAGCCTGCGTACACATCAGCCTGGAAGTGGTGTGGGCTCATCTTGTTGAACCTTTACAGAAGAGAACTGAGCAAAATCCTGAATATTACCAGCCATTGCTAACCCATCTGGTGGGGGGGCCCTGATCCTGTATTATTAAGAGTGCCCCTTTCTAAGACCTTTCATCCTATAAGGACTGAAGTGGGTTGCCAGGTGATGAGGTGGGGGAAGAGCATAGGTATGATCTGAGATAAAGGCACCATTTCTTGTTGTAAACCTGTGTGTGGTTGGCAGTGGTGTATGTCAACCACTCGAAATGTGCTAACTAAGCCACTGTTGTATGCCATGTAAGAAGAGGGGAAGGTAGAGTCTGGCACCACCTCATCAGGATAGCCATTTTGGCTTCAAGGAGCACCACAACGAGCCATTGTTTGGATTGGTTGGAACAGTTTGACACCTTTGAGGATTGCCCAAGAGGCTAAGGGTTGAAACAGCAGAGCCTTTTGTTTGCAGGATCTTGGAGCAGTCCAAAATCACTCCTGTCCAGAAGGGCACCAGTATGGGACACTGTCATAGAATGTGCAACAGATTGGCCTGTGGGGCCTGCCACCTCCAGCATGTGGAACGGGAGATGAGTACCATCTTTTGGAGAGTGTCTGAGGTACGATACCATCCCAGCAGTACCTTAAGGTGTATAAGCTGGCTCCTAGAGTCTCTGTAGACCAGACAGGCATCCATGAGGTATTGCCAGCCTTCAGTGTCTGTTATCTTTAATTAGGTCCTGCTCTGATTGCACCTTACACTTAATTGTGGTATTGGGTACAGAGTCTCTAAGCATATCCTACATCTTGCCTGCAATGCCCTTTACTTTGCCTTATTTATGCATGGTGGCCAGCTATTTCCACCCATCTCCCATAGGTGCTGTGGCTCTGAGGGTCTTGGATGCATTCCTGACCTGGACAAATCTCCAGAAGTCTGTTCTGGGTAGCAGATACTGTGCCTGCCTTTGCAGGAAGGACATCATGGCTTCAGAGTCCCATGCATAAAAATCTGCTATTGTACAGACACCTGCCTGCTGCCAAGAGTGCCAGTTGATAGTTTATCCCCCCCCCCCACTAGCACATCTGGGTTGCGCCATAAGGGGCTGTACTGTGCAGGTGGTGCCCATAAGGGGGCTGGACATTGAGTAAGATGTTTGCACCTGTGCCAGGCTTCTCTTGTCACTCGGATAACAGGAAGAAGGTGGCCCTTTTGGTGTCCCCCTTTGCTCAGTAGGTTCCCCAGCCATTTGGATTCTGATAGGTCCACTTTCAGATTCACCCATACAGGGGTATTTGTGGTTTTAGGGAGAAACCATCCGATTGCTTGTGCAGCCCTATATGCTAGTAAATATCCCTGCAGCCAGTGGAGATCCATTCCCCCCAGACCAGTGCACCTGTAAGCTAGTTTTTCCAAATCTTGGGACTTTGTCTTACCAGATGAACCCTGCTGTCACCGTGTTGATTTTCAGAAGTGTGTTTGGTTGTGTAGTGATTGATAGGCTGCACATGAGGTATGCTATCTTAGGCAGCACGAGCATGTATACAGAACATACTCTGCCTTTCAGGGATAGGTGTAGCTTAGTCCATCTTAGTGTTTCCGCTCTCATGGAGGCTGTGATGGGTGTATAGTCTGCCTCAACCAAGTTCCTCTATAGTGTGGTGATGTTTATCCCCAAGTATGTAAAACCTTGGTGTGCCCATACCACTGGAGTGCCCTGTAGGCATTCCCTCTTGCAGGGCAAGTTTAGTGGTGATAGCATGCCACTACACCATTTTAGTTGCCCTCCACTAGACTGCCTGTAACCTGTGCATGTCCATTCAGAGATATGTTCTCCAGAACTGGACACACTGTGCTAGTTGAGGATTCATCAATTACTTAATTTTACAGTGATAGCAACACCTCATACGTCTTGCTGGTGATACCTGTGCACAGCAACATCCCACAGGCTCTCCCATCTGCTTTGTCACACTGCTTGGCTTCTTTTAGGTCATCAGAAATTACAGTCCCCAGTTTTCTTTCCTCTTTTGTGTTCACCACTGCAGTACCCCTTCATGTACTCCCCCTGTTTTCTATGTACCAAGTACTTGATTTCTCATTTATTCACAATGAATGTATGGTGTATTGTAGAATGTTGTTCTGTATAGAATTCCATGCCTTTTAATATGCTGTTGTACCACAGTTCAAAGGTCATGAAGTGTGATTGCACCCTTTTGTGTTACAACATCATTCTGAAAGCTAAAGAGACTGCTCACATCAATTTCATTCTGAAAGCAACATAAGTGCCACATGCACATTTAACTCAGTACTATATACATTAAATAAACTACAGGATGTGCAACTTTATTCGCAACCAGTGTGTTCTGCAAACTCAGGGTTCTGATTGCCACTGACATCTTAAGCTTCACTTTCGAGGTCAAAGGGAATCAGATCCCATCTATGGCAGAACACACTGGTAGTGCATAGTTGCCCATCCATTATTCTCTATTTAATGACACACACTGGACCACTCCTCAAGCTTAAGCAGTTCAGACTTCATTGTTCCATTCCGTTTTCCACCCCTCCACCTCGGTAGTGTCTACTCTGTGGTAGATCTTTGCCTCAACCATTAAAAAAGCATATCTTACCTTCTAACCCCTCTTTATTATCACCAGTGATGTCAATAAAGAGTATAGGCCAATATACTGATCCCTGTGGTGCACCACTGGTCACTCCCCCAACATCAGGTGAATGCTGTTTCCAACCATCCACTGATGCCAACCCCCCAACAAATTCTCTGCCCAGTTTAACATTTTAGTACACACTCCCAGGCTGCACAGCTTCTTTACTATTCTGCTATGTAGAAAGGTTTTGCAAGCTATACAGAAATCCAGGTAAGCCACATCCACCACTCCACCCTGATTAATATCCTTCATCACCCCCTCAAAGAAAACTAACAGATTACTTTGATATCAACTACCCTGTACCCTCAAGTGAATCCATACAGCCACAGATACTGTAAGTCACAGGATTCAAAATATTCCACAATACTTTCCCTCAACAATGTCTCCATTACTTTCGCCTCCAACAAATCCAGGTTGATGGGCCTGTAGTTATTAGCTTACTGCCTGCTGCCAGCCTCCTCCCTGCTTCCACCTTTGTACAAAAGATCCCTTGGTGAGGGTACAGTTCTGCAATAGTGCTTGCTCACTTGTTACATGATGTTGCAAGCATTATGCAGGAAGGCAGTGGTGCAGAGCATTGCAGATGTGACGAAGAATGCACAATACAGGGTCCCTGACAATGGACCACTTTTGTCACATTCACTTGGCACAGTAACCTAGAATAGAATTCCCGGCTTTGAACATTTAGATTATTTTATGCTCTAACACAGTACCTCACAACAATATCTAATTGGTATTCCTGTACATACTGATTTAATGTGAAAATTGTTTTCCTAACTTGTTATAGATAGCAGTATGATATTGTTAGACCCCCCCAACAAAATCTGATCAAAAGTCCGAGCAGTGTAGCACACTTTCAATAAAAAAATACTTTCTATCACCACCCATTAGTTGCACACTTTCAGCATAATTGTAAGTCCTCTTTTGGTTGCGTGTCTACACACACACACACACACACAGTCTCTCAATCCTAACATAGTGCATGTATGACACTAATGTTTAACCTGGTGTTTCACTTTCCTGTTTGTAGCCAGCAGCAGATGTTTTGAAGGAGGAGACGCCAGTGTATTTATGAACTGGATATTTCCGACATATTTTTCATACATTACATAAGTTAATTTAAGTATGTCAATAAGAGATCACTAGTTTTTCTGTTGTAACACATAGCAAGATTCTGAGGCAGTAACACACGCTTGCTTGTAACTGTTCAAGCCAATCTTATTGTATATGCAAATGAGGCACTTGTAATACAGCCCCCTCATTCCTGGATAGCTTTTTTTACTCAGAAGCTCTGAAAGCATATGGTTTTCAGTGTTCGCTTGTCTATAATGTTTTCAATGCTTCCTATTTGTATTTTATGTTGTTTCAAAGGCTTAAAATAGTCCTGTCACACCACTCACACGGTGTGTAGTACTATTAGCCTTTATTTGTGCAAAGTGTTGCTCTAATCCAGCTCCAAGACTGGCTACTCTTCCCCTTCCCTTATTTTTCCTTCTCTTTGTAAATAACTTCTTGACTACTAGCTCTCTTCCTTCTCGAACCTTGTTGCTGACCATTCACTGTTGTTTTGCCAAATACCACCCCTGTCCTTCCTTCTGTCAATCTTTCTTGTTATGTTTGAACATTCCTCACTTTTCTCTCTATATAACCTTACTCTCGTATTAACCCTTTCACTCCACTAGGTCAGGTCCATGGTTTCTGCATTTATTATATATCTTACTGCCATTATTTGTATAATGCTTGCCATTATTGTTTGCTGTTTCTACTCATTGTATTTTTGTAGCACAGCTGTTCTGTTCCTCTATTTGTATTACTGTACCCATGTTGCTGTTTGTTCCACTGTTCTCTTTTTGTTGTACAATCCCGGGTCGTGCCTGAAAATAGCCATTTTATGTCTAGTGCACCTACCCGGTTAACAAAAACTAAATAAATAAATAAACCACAATTGCTGACTGGAAATACCATGCCAGGGAATGACTACTGCATGACATGGGAGGACTGAAGTAAGCAACCCCCCACACACACACACACACACATACTCCTTTGTAAATTAACCCATTCACCACTGACTTTAGATACATTCTTGAAGGACTTGACAGAGCAGCACAGAAGAGAACATGCAACACACACACACACAGGAAGCATAATCAATTGTAAACAAAGCTGAGCACAGGTCTGGGGAACAATATGGCAGACCTACAAATGTAAACAAAAACAAAGAAGAAACTGGAATCAAATGCTGCTCTGCACAACAGAATTTTAAGCAGCTGAATGCTCAACAGATCAGAAAAAAGACATCTACGTGGCAATGACTTTTTTTAATGTAGTACTGCTGCTTTAACAGGCAGAGAGTTGTGCTTCAGCACCAGTCGAAACACCAAGCATAGGACAACTACCTCACATTCCTGCACCACACTAATTTTTCTCTCCTACATCATGGCAATACGTCAGCATATCTCTGCCCATGCTGCCGTAAAAATTACACCATGCATTAATTCTAGCATGTGCATTCATTAATTGAGAATTAATGTATGGCCACGCTCACCACATGTGATGCTGTTTGTCCAATACCGCGTAACACTTCTTCTTCCCCATATTACAAAATGTAACAATGAGTGAGGTTACTTGCTGATGACGTAGCGGGATGAACAAAACTAGATAGGTCTGCTTCCAGATAAAGCAAAGCTTTTCACATGACACTCAATACTACCAGATAGAAAACCATTTAATGAGCACATCGAAAAAGAAACAAAACCAGGGCACTGCAGCACTCAGAACAGCAAAACAAAAAGATCAGGTCCAGGCAGTGAGTCACAAATTGAACTAGCTTATTCACCACATGTTGATTAAGTGCTAGTGCTCACAAAAAAGAACTGGTGCAGACGAGCTGCCTTGCCACTCGCCCTAGTGCTTCTGCTAACTCAGAATCTTCCTCAAGGGGCATGGCTACAAGAGGAACAGTGTCAGCAATTACCAGATTTTCATATCCATGACCTCACATCATTTTAACTGTTTGCCTTATAGATTAGCATCTTTAAGTACAGTTATATTCATACCAGACTCATTAGTTTCCACTTTTCTGTGCCCAATAAAAGTCAATTTTCTACTCATATGGCAGAATTATTCAGACAAGTGCCCTAATAGTTCTTCCCACATAAACCCTGTAGCAGGGGCACCAGAGGGCATACATCACAAATGTGGTGTCTCAAGTAATACATTCATATGTCAACTATAACAGAATTCTCTCTTGGGTGTTCGAAAATGTGGCCTGGTTTGGCATATCTACAGACATTACAATTATACTTGTAAAATCCCTTGAGTCTAGGAGGGAGCCACTGTATAGCAACTCATGGGGTACTCGCTGCCTCACTACATTTGTAGACTACATAATGTGAGGTCATCGATATGCAAGTAGGGTAATTGCTAGCACCAATATTTAGGCAGATAGCAGAAACTATCA
This sequence comes from Neoceratodus forsteri, assembly GCA_016271365.2. NCBI lineage: Eukaryota > Metazoa > Chordata > Ceratodontiformes > Ceratodontidae > Neoceratodus > Neoceratodus forsteri. The sequence continues at coordinate 657,894,595 of CM028132.1, forward strand.
TAGATTAAAGAATGAAAAATGCCTTACTGACACCTCTGCCCTGACCTCTGCCTCCAATACACGGTTGGGTATCCTCTACCAGCACAAAAAATGTCTTCCCGCAAACTCCCTTCGCTTGGCTGTCACCTCTTCGGTGCTCTCACTAGTTGACTACGGCCTTCCTGTATATGGCGCGACAGACCAGACAGCCCTTCACAAGGTACGTCTAATGCTTAACAAAGCATGTAGACTTATTACCAGTGCCCATAGACTCACCCATACCTGTCATCTTTACTCCATGTCCACGCTACTCAACCTCGATGAGCGCCTCCTGTTCCTAACTTGCCAAGTTACTTACAAAGCCCTCCATGGACTATCCCCACCAGGCCTTGCTAACTCTATTCACTGATCCAACCCCACGGTGCACACCCGCGCCTCCAGAAAAACTGCTCTGGTCATCCCAAGGGCACGGACCACCCAGGGCCAAAGGGCTTTCCCCTATAGAGCCCCCTCCTGGTACAATTCCCTCCCTGCTGGCATCACTGATGCCCCCTCACTTGCTAGCTTCAAACACTGCCTAAAAAATCACTTGCTCACTTCACACTCCTGCTACTGCCCCTGACGCCCCCCCATCCCCACCTCCGTGATGATGAGAAAAAAAAAATTGGGATTGCATTCCTAATTCGTTTAGCTGATAATGGTGTTATGACACTCATCACCTGTAACGTGACTGTGACTTATTGTTAAACTATGTTGCTGATTGTCTCGCTTTGCCTGCAACTTGCCTGTGCCTTATTGCTGTACTGTATTTCTGATTGTCTCATGTATGTATGTTCTGTCTTCCTTATGACGAGGTACCTTTGTAAATGAGCCTCTGGCTCAAAGGTTTTAAACTGATGTTAAAAAATAAATAAATAAATAAAAGTTGTATTCTTTTTAATTGATATATTAAAGAGCCCCTGATGCCGTTTTGACAACTTTGAAAAAAAATTATACTTACACACAATTTAGCTTATATCTAATCTGTTTTTTTCTGTAGTTCTCACCCTTACTTCTTTTTTACTATGGACATTTGCATATAAATAGGATTGCTGCCCTATCTCTTCTGGCTGCTTGCCTACACCTGACATAACAGTTCTGTTTATGACATAACAATCTGTTGCTGTGGAGATAATTATGATGACATAGACAGGGGATTATGATGTCAGATGTAGGCAAGCAGAAAGAGCGTTTAAAGTCTAAGGGACAGTAATCCTCTTTCATACAACCGCCTTCAGTAGTAAAAGAAAAAAGAAAAGAATTACAGAAAATATGTGAAATATAAACTGAGTTGTGTCTCAGTCTCATTTTTTTTTCAAGTTTTTCTAATGATGTGAGGGGCTCTTTAAAATTTGGGGTTTTAATGAATGCAGTGCACTTTCGCTGAATATTCATGTATGATGTATTTAAGCTGACACTGTTCCCCTTGTAGCCATGCCCCCTGAGGAAGATTCTGAGTGAGCAGAAGCTCCAGGGCAAGTGGCAAGACAGCTGATCTACACCAGTTCTGTTTTGTGAGCACTAGCACTTAATTAACATGTGGTGAATAAACTACTACAATTCATGACTCGCTTTCTGGGACTGTTTTTTTGTTCTCCCGTTCTGAGTGCCACGGTACCCTGGTTCTGCTGTTTATGTGTGGGGCAAGCAGCCACATCTGTGTGCACTGGCCGTGCACCATGCACAACACAGTTCCACAGGCTGTGTGTCTCCAAACAAGAAACAAAACTTTTCAAAATAAAAAGTAATGAAGGGCTACTTTTAAAAATGACGAACATCTTCTGCCTGCAATTTTTTGGCACCACTAGCTGTTTAAGGCAGTTAATAGAGAAGGTTAACAGAGAACATGCAGGGCCACAAAAAGGACCAGGGGTACAGAGGACAAATGTCATGAGGAGCAGCTGGAGGCCCTTAATATGTTCAATGTCATAAAAAAGGCCACTCCAAAAAACTTCGGTACCCCCAGTCACAGCTTCAAGTGCTGCATCAGGGAAGAAATAGGAGAACAAGGTGGGGCAGAAGAGACGCATAGGGCTACCAACAAGGCTATCAACATCAGAAAGGTAGAGAAAGAAAACAGAGATGTCTCTGTTACCATCAGAATGGCTAGAATCAATCGAGGGGCAGAGGGAAGATCAGGCAGTAAAACGTAATGTGATCAATATTTCCACTTCGCCAGTTTTACAGGGTACACAGAAATATCAGTGAACAAGATAACCCTGACATGAGTGTCAAGGACACAACACAGAGTTTTTTTAGAGAGGGTAACCCAGTCAAAGTTATAACCAAAGCCAGAAAATGTAGCCCAGAGTAAATCTAGGGAAGAATTATTAACAGTACTCCTAAAGGTCAGGAAAAAAACAGGATGAAGTTTTGAACCATGACAGCACCTAGAACATCCATTCAAGTGTTATTTCTAGTATTATAAAACTGGAATATTTTGGCAGCAGAGCTGGCATTAAGGTCTTTTTGCTCAAGTCCTGCCATGCATAGTTTGTAGGAGGGCTTTGAACCTTGGTAAACATTTGGTAAACAGTTACCAAAAAAACAAAAAAAAAGCAAACGAGTTTCCCATTCTGTGCAGTGATAACTTAGGCCATGACTTCTTCACACCACACTACAGGCAACCATTTCAAATCAAAGATTTCATAAATTGTAACATCACATCAGTGGTGCATATGGCAAAGTTTTCTACATTGAGAAAACCAAATGAAAATTCAAAATTAGAGTAGGTGAACATTTGGGGGATATTACTTAAAACAATAGACATAACGCTTTGGCAACACACATTGCCATCACTGGCTCAGGTCATAAGTTTTCTTTTGTGGGGTTTTATTTATTTATTTATTTATTTATTTATTTATCAAGTCTAGGATTACAAATACCTTTGAGCCATGACTCTTTTACAAAGGTTCCACGTCAGAGAAATACAAATGATGGGGAACATCAAGACAGGCATTACAACACTGTGGACATTGCAAACAGAGTACAGATTACTACAGTTCAAGGGTAGCATTGTAACAAGGCAGCCAGCGGCATTTGTCAGAGACATCAGGCTCAGTGTGGTCCACTGGACCACCAGGCATATTGGACAGGGGGGATTCCGGGACACAGATGCCCACCTTGAGGCATGGGGGGGTGCCGCCAGGTGCGGCAGGAACTCAGGTGGCCACCCACAGGTGGAAGCTGCTGTGTTGTGCCCTGCAATGTGGCAGCTCACCTGTGGGTGGCCATCAGTTGTTCCTTTTTTTTTTGGATTAACTTTGTGCAGGCGCAGGTAGGGGTTGTGCATGCATGACTCTGCACATCCCGGGCTAAATATCGGGCTGTGCAGGTTATGCATGGGCACGCCCCCCCACCTGTGCCTGCATACAGTACTGATGCGCTCCGGCGCATTGGGATTTGAGTGGTGCACTTTTCCTTTTTGAATATCATGCCAGGGCGCATCAGTGGGTTGCATATGGTGCAACACTGTTGCGCCATGCGCAACCCTTTTGAATATCTGGGCCTATGAATATTGTGACCAGGTTTGGGTGTATGTAGGGAACTTGATAGTGCTATTGGCACTTGATAGTAAAATTCCCAGATCGCTAGAAATGATAAGGTTGGAGTAATCAGTTAGAATATGCCCATAGGCTTTTACTATTAGCAGCCCACTACTTGCTACTTGCCACAGGGTGCTTTAATGTGCAGCCTCGCCTACTTTGTAGCTTATTATTTGAAAACTAAGTTACAGCTAAATAATAATAAAATTGTGCTTGCAGAGAGAGCCTAGTTATTTTACATTAATTGGCTAGAAGATTGGCAACAACTGGACTGGCTCAATAAATAACCCTTAAAAAAATCTGACAAAGCAGTAAAGATGGCTGGGCTCTGAACTCTTACTGAATTTCAATTAAATTTGTTGGTTTTTGTTGTCTTTTAAATTAATGAATTAACTAACTAAGTGTACATCTACATGGGCTCTGTGCAGAAGAGAAATTGGTGTTAACTGGTAAACATTCCAGGCTACTTAGGAAGCACTAGCAGCTGGAGGTGCCTCATATTTGGTAACAGGACATACATTTGCTTGCATCTCTCCTGTATCTCTCTTGCTCTATTCTGGCTTTCATTTTGTTCCATGTAGCTAAAATACATAAACTTACTTACAGCTACATTCAAAAATCTTGAAGTCTGCTGTTGTGTCCATTTCTGCACACAAAAGCAATCCCAGATGAAGCTCATAAAAGATGGTCAAGTGTATCCCAGCTTCTGTTAGTGGACGGCATAGTCCCTTTATTCAGCTTTCCTTTTTCCTACAAATGGGATGGGACATTTTGCCAGCATAACAAGGTGGACTTTACCTATTTAATTTTAAGCCATCATGGTAAGCGCTGTGCTTAAAATTTTACTACTTATCAATACTCAAAAAAAAAAAGTCTGAAACTTTGAACTTTTCAAAGCAAGAGAATGCACCCTGATACATAGTTACTTATACTTATCTTTATTTATTTATTTATTTAGTTAGTTAATCTACTTCTCAAGGATCAGAGCTTGACCTCTCCATCATCTCAGATTGAGCTGCTCAGAACAACGCAGTTCATTTTAGATTGCTACGGTTGACAAAACTCTCCCAGTAAGTCGATGTTCATAGTTCTATGATATAGCTGTGGCTGCATATTTTAAGAATATATTTGGCTACAGGGAAATAACTTTGCAATTATAGGATATTACTATTAATCTCTGTGTGGATATTGTGCAAATTGATGAAGCAGTGTGTATTTTGATTGCTCTATAGCTTTATAGCCCAGTTAAATTAGTATAAATCTTTTGGACTGTATTACTATAGGACACCAAGCTACACTGATTTCAGTGGTCTTATTTGATAAAATAACTCAAATTATAAATTGCTCCTACATAGCTATATTTTAAAAGGTTTTCTTTTAAATTTGTATAACTTGTTACAGATTAAAAAGCAAATCAGACTGGCAGTCTTTTTATTTGTATTTCCAAGTACTAACCCCCCCCCTCATATTTTTTGCCCCCAGCTTGCCTTAAAAGGCTTTTCTCAAAAGAAGTGGTGGGGAAGGTAAGGGAGAAAAAGATAGCATTCATGAAGTATAAAGAAACACAGAAGGAGCAGGACAGAACTGTACCAGTTAAAGCAGAAGGAAGGGGGGAAGGCAGTCAGAATAGCAAAGGCCCAAATCAAGGAAAAGATAGCCAACTCGGTTAAGAGGGAGAATAACACCTTTTTATAGGTACATTAGGGAGCAAAGAAAGACTAAGGCAGAGATACTGAGGCTAAATAAAGAGGAAGGTGGTTGGACAGAGAGCGACAGTGAAAATGCAAGGATACTAAACGAATACTTCTGCTCAGTATTCACAATGGAAAAGCAGGGGGAGATGCCTAATCCAGTCAATAGAAGTACTCTGGATAGGGGGGCTGATATTAGTCATTTCAGAAAAGAAAGGGTTCTGAAAGAACTCTTAAAACTGAAGTTGGATAAAGCAATGGGGCCTGATGGGATTCACCCCAGAATTCTAAAAGAACTAAGGGAAGAACTAGTAACATCACTGACTGCCCTTTTTAATAAATCATGGGAGGATGGTATGGTACCTGAGGACTGGAGGAGGAAGGATGTGAATCCCCTTCATGAAAGTGGGATCAAGACAAAGGCAGGAAACCATAGACCTGTCAGTTTGACCTCAGTGGTAGGGAAAATAATGGAATCACTTCTGAAGGAAAGAATTGTTGAGTACCTAGAGGTCAGTGAGGCACAGGACCCAAGGCAGCATGTATTCACAGCTGGAAGGTCATGTCAGACAAATCTAATTGATTTCTTTGACTGGGTGACCAAAGTAGTAGACCAGGGAGGGGCTGTGGACATGGCCTACCTAGACTTTAGCAAGGCATTTGACACAGTCCCACACAAAAAATTAATAAACAAATTAGTCAGCCTGGGAGTGGGTCCCAGGGTGGTAGTCTGGGTAAAACACTGACTGAACAACATGGCACAGCAGGTAATAGTAAATGGAGTCCACAGTGAAAAAAGGAGGGTTACTAGTGGGGTACTGCAGGGTTCAGTACTGGGGTCAGTCCTTTTTAATGTCTTTATAAGTGACATTGTAGAGGGACTGGAAGGGAAAGTATGTCTCTTTGCAGATGACGCAAAGATCTGCAACATGGTTGAGACACAAAATGGGATGGACAGGATGAAAAAGAACTTGGCAAGGTTGGAGGAATGGTCAAATGTATGGCAGCTTAGATTCAATGCAAAGAAGTGCAAAGTAATGCACCTGGGAAACAAAAACCCAGGGGAAGAGTACACAGTGGGGGGTGAGATACTGACAACAACAAAAATGGAAAGGAACCGAGGGTAGTCATATCAGATGACCTAAAGGTGGGCCAGCAATGTGAGAAGGCAATAAGGAGGGCTGGGGAGATACTGGGATGCATAGGGAGAGGAGTAGAAAACAGGAAGTTGTTGGCCATCTGTACAGACAGTTGCTAAGACCACATCTGGAGTACTGTGCACAGATCTGGAGAACCCATCTCCACAAAGACATAGACAGGGTAGAGGCTGTCCAGAGGAGGACAACCAAAATGGTGCGGGGTCTGCACCAGAAGACATATGAAGAAAGAGTAAAGGAGCTTAAGATGTATAGCCTTGAGGAAAGGAGGGATGGGGGCACATGATAGAAACTTTCAAATACCTCAAGGGAATCAACAAAGTCCGAGAGGGTAGCATCTTTCAGAAAAAGAGATGTGCAAGAACAAGGGGGCACAATCTGAAGATGAGGGGGACAGCTCAGAGGTAATGTGAGGAAGTATTTCTTCACAGAGAAGGTTGTGGATGCATGGAACAGCCTTCCTGAGGAGACTGTAGAGTCAAAAACTGTGGGGGAATTCAAGAATGCATGGGACATACATAAGGCAATTCTAGTGGGGGTAGGAGGAAGTAGACAGTTGGTTAACTAGGATCTGTAGCTTATCCATTAGGTAGGGACATGGGCAGACTAGGTGGGCCAAGCAGTCCTTATCTGCCATCAAATTCTACGTTTCTATGTTCGTACCCCCAGAAATCCATCGGAACATCCACTTCCTAGTGCAACCAAAGTGGATGGAAGAAGGAGATTTTAAGGCTGTTGGAAGAATTTGAGATGTGTGATCTGAAGGAGACTCACTTTTTCTCTGGAGAAAGAAGGATAAAAGGAAGACTGGCTCTGAATACATTTTCCAACCTTTCTGGGTGAGTATTGATGACCATTGAAAGACTCTATTGTACACAAATCATTAATTAACTTTTTGCATCTCTAACATTTTGTTTTGGAAATTGATAACTTCCATTACACATTTTTAAACCATTGTTAAGTACTTTAGTACTCCAGTACTTTATATATCCCATTATATTCTTTGGATTTTTATAACCTCTTGATATTGCCACGTTATCAAAGATCTAAGATAGTTAGCACTAGAAGTGCTAAAATGAGCACACCAGAAATTGAGTACAAAACAAAGGAAATAAAAACCAAAGCTAAAAACAAGATACAAAAAACAGTTAGAATTACAAGAGTTTGAAAGAATCTCAGTAACTGCACCACAGAAGCGAGTTATAGAAATGAATAAGGAACAAAATAGGAGTCATAGAAATTCTAAACTAAAAATGACAGGCTTTATACAGCAATCTACCTGCTCAAGCAGGTAGCATAAAGCCATGTTCCATGAATAAAGTTAAGGGCAAGGCAACTAGACACCCTGTAGTGACTCAGGGCTTAGAAGCCCTCTCCTTAGACTCTTATAGTATGAGCTTTTTTTAATGAAGAATGTTCTGCCACAATACAACAGACTAGGATTAATAATTCTCTGCTAAGATGCCTGGTAATTTGGTCCACACCCAGTGAAGAAAGTGATGAGGAAGAGCTGTTTCAGTGTATATCTAACAATATTTCACCCCAAAAATGAGAAACTCCCAAAGTCATTAAAACCATTATTGAACCTCAGGATTTGTCTGAAGTAGTTAAAGATCTGAATTATACAATTATAGGCCTTAAAAAACTAGCAAGTGAACAAAAAAAGGAGAGTCAAAGAATACACCTTAGACCCAGTGTCTCTCCACCTTTACTGTTTTCACCAGTTTCAACATACTTAAATACAGCAAATGACCTGAATTCAAATGGAAGAAATTGTCCCATGACCTAGGAAAGGCAGAGGAAGTTGCCAGATTTATAGCAGGTTCATCTTTGTCACAACTCCTAGAAACAGTTCAAAATCCTTATTTTGCACATGTTATCATTTTAAGAAACCTCTGGGTACTGAAGGATGAACTGACTAGTCTTAGAGCAGATGTATTTTATAATATGGCTAACCTCGATTATGTAAGACAGATATTGACAGAGAAAACCAAATATGGAAGTTAAAAATGAAAGCTCCAACAGAGGAATACAAGTTAATTTACCACAACCATTAGTAATAGGAAAAGAGAATTTATCCAACTCAGTCAACTGTGGTGCACTAAATAATAGGCATCAAAAGACAGAGATAAGTACGAGAAACAGTAAGAGTAAAAGAATTTAAAAGAAAACACAGAAAACAAAAAAAATTAATAAAAAACAAAACAAAAAAAAAGAATCAACCCCAAAAAACTATAATAGAAATCAATATTTCCAAAGATAAACTCAGAATAATGGGAAACAATGTAGAGGAAGATGGGAAAATAAAAATAGGAAACCAGGTACAACTACAAGATGGAGCCCCAACATCGCAAGACAAAATTAGTGTGGAAAACAGAAGGGATTACTTTCCTTCCCATCTATGGAGGAAAGCTTATCAAAAAGGAATGAGAAAGAGAGAGAGAGAGAGAGAGAGAGAGAGAGAGAGAGAGAGAGAGAGAGAGAGAGAGAGACTGAGGAAAGAAATGATGATACTGCACCTACAAACTCAAAACAAAACGCTCATTTTTTTAGACAAAAATAATCAGCTAGAAGATGAATATCTGATAGAGATGTATGGGATACAGCAACTTTATAGGGAGACTAAAAACAATGCAAGAGTGGTTAGGCAAACTATTACACATGCCATTTGAGGATAAAGAAATGTGTGTGTCCATCAATTTCAAATAAATCAGACTGTTTATTATTATACTGTACAACAAAGGAACTGTCAGAAAAAATCTGGCAAAAAGAAGCAGAATTGAGATTAAAAGGTATACATATATTACCTCCACAGACAGTTACCAAAATTGGAGACTGTAACCCAGACCCAAGGGTGCAAATGACTGCCACAGATAAAGTAACAAATTCAGAATATGAAACATTTCAACAAGCAGATTGGGAGAATAAAACTCTGATGATTTTTGGTTGGAATGTCCAAAACAGATACAGATACAACTATGGTCTTATAAAAAAGGAAATGGTGAACTTTTTCTGCCATATGTTAGGTAGACCACTGGGGAATAATGTGGTAGAATGGATTAAAGTACATGATGCATCGACCTCGTACCCACAGCTAGATGTTACTTTCAGAAACTCCCATGTAGCAGCTGCAGTACAGGAGATAGCACCAGTACTGGACAGTATAGGTGTTTATGTACTGTGACTTATGTCAAGTCAATTATCAAAAATTATAAAAATGGTGAAAAACAAATCAAATTTCAACAGAAAACAGATTTCATCCAATTTCACTAGACAATGAGAACTGACAACTAATAACAAATAAACAAAAATATTGAAAGAGATAACCCTGTCTATTTTATCTTGGAACATTTAAGAGTTGTGAATAAAGTTAATGGACCCTGAGTGTAAAGCTTTTTTAGAGACAGACACATAGTATTATTTGCTTGCAGGAAACAGGGTGCATAGAAGAAGACCCTCCTGTGATTCCAGGGTACTTAGGTTTTGCCCTACCAGCAGTTAAGTCAGTAAAAAGGGGAAGGAATTTGGCTGGTATAGCCACATACAGTATATCGCAACCTCTTTAAATATGAAAATAACTAAGCTGAATACCTCATTAAATACCATTCTTCCCCTTCTTTTAAAGACAAAGGAAATGAGAATAAACTAATTATAATTAATACATATATTCACCCTTTAACTTGTAAAAATAAACTAAGTCACAATTAGTTAGAATTTATGGAATATGTAGAATGCCTTATAGAAATATACAGAATGTGTTCCTTAGTGATACTGGGGAATTTTAATGCTAGAGTTTCATGGAACAATCTTAATGAAAGTCTCCAGTTTGAGAGTCTCGACTCCCTTTTACAGCTGAATACAAATATAACTGTTGAAGGAAAATCTAAAGATCAAAAAACTAACAAACAAGGGAGGTTACTTTTACATTACATGACATGATTGGGTTGTTACATTATGAATGGTAGAATAAATGGTGACTGTCAAAGTGAAATGACATTTAATGGCCCAACAGGATCCTCAGTAATCGATCAGGTATGGGCTAACTTTGAGGCAATTAAATCTATGCTGCCATTAACGATTAAGGAATGCCCAAAGTCAGCCCATTATCCTTTAGAACTTAAATTAAAAGCAACTCTACAAAATTCTTATAAATTAAGATCTCAGGACCAGTGGCAAATGGAAATAATAAATTTGCAAAGAATTAGATGGAATAACAATGTACACAGTAACTTAACTGATATATAGGTAGCCACCAAATCCTTGACATAAGAAGCAATAGTTTGGATAAATTGGAATGTTTCAAGGATACTCTTGATAACTGGCAAAGATAATAGATTATATTTGACCATTTTTGACACAAAATAAAACAGTCAAAACAAATAAGGACACATGGTTCAACTCTACCTGTTACAAAGAAAAAACAATTAAACAGCTTGGTAAGGAAACTAAAAGTAAACCCATCAGTGGATAACCATAAAACACGTAATAAAGCTAGGAAAGAATATAACATATTATAAGGGAAAAACATAATTGTCCAATAGAGCAATGGGAGAAATGTTGGCAAATGACTTGTCGCCGTTCGCGCTGGAGGGGAGGCGTGGGTGACCTGGTCCTGGAAGGTCCCCCCCACCTCGCGCACCAAATTGCTGCTAAGTCAGCCGAGTCTGAGGTGCCGTGGGCTTTGCAGCTCCGGCGGGCCTCCTTGGCAGTTGGATTGTGAAGTGAGAGGTTTTTTTCCTGTCCTGTCCCCTGCCACCGTTAGAGAGAGACCAGCCATCAGACAAACCAGCACCTCCTACCTCGCCTGCGCTCCTGCCGGGAAAACTGCCTGTGCTCCTCGCCTGCGGAGCTTCTCACTGGACCGAGTGAAATCGGGGACCCCACTGCCATTTTCCGCACTCCATGGACCTTCAATCAGCTGCCAGTTTGAATTTTTGGTGCCGAATCCACCGCAGCTCTCCATTGGTCCCTGGCTGTTGTGACGCTTTCTCTGCCCTCTACAAAGGGCGAGCTTGCCCCACCTAACACAGACTTGTCGCCGTTCGCGCTGGAAGGGAGGCGTGGGTGACCTGGTCCTGGAAGGTCCCCCCCCTCGCGCACCAAATTGCTGCTAAGTCAGCCGAGTCTGAGGTGCCATGGGCTTTGCAGCTCCGGCGGGCCTCCTCAGCAGTTGGATCGTGAAGCGAGAGTTTTTTTCAGTGTGAGCCGTCCCATCCACCCAAGATTGAATCGGAACTTATATGCCAGTTTTGGCCCTGCCTACCGCGAGGAACTTCACCCTATCAGCCTGAGGGAGCGGTCCAACCTTGTATTCCTGGTGGCTCTGATTGCATCCTCCCACTGTGCAGCTTCTTTCCACGATTAACCCTCTAGTCTGTGCTGATTTATGGACTTTTGCCTAAGTTGCTCTCTACTGCTTGTGCTCTGCCTATTTTTTACACGTACCATTGTCAAAGTTGTTCCCTATTGACTGAGCTTTGCTGATTTTTTGCCTTGCCTGTTGTTTTAGCTGTCCCAGGTCCCAAACTCATCTCCATCCACGGGGCCAAATAGGAGCCTGCCCTGATCACCATAGTGACTTATCCAGCTCTCCCTACAATCGCTCACAGTGTCCAGGGAAAGTGCCATCCTCCTGAAGCTCAGACCGGTCTCTCTCTGACCTCTAGCCCCCAAGTCCTGGCCACTTTGTCACCTACCTGGCCTGCACCAACTGCACCTGGCTCCAATTTTTTCCTACCCAGTTGTCAAGTCCCCGTCCCCTCTCTCAGTCTGAACCTCGATCTTGGCCCCATAAGGACCTTGTGCTTTCTCTCCTGTTGGACCTATGTCTCCAGCCCAGAAGTGGTCCAGGCTCTCCCGGCTCCAGCTCACGGGAGGTGGGTACCCCTCCTCGACATCGTACATGGGTGTGATGTCTGCCCCCTACAGGATGCCAGTCCCAGCTGGTCCTGCTCCAGGGCGCTCCCTGTTCCATACAGCCACTCCCCCCCCAATATCACTAGGGGTATACTGGGGGAGGTCCTCCTCCAGTGAGTTAAAAGATTTCTCCCTCCCAAACTTCCCTGGGATCTCCAAGCCCCAAATGCTGCCCAGTCCTCCTGAGTCCCATGCTCTCGGCCAAGACTCAATGCTCCCGGGCCTTAATTTCCCCAGCCGGCATACCCACCATGAAGTGGTATCTCCAATGGCTCCTTCTCTCAACACTGCTATTGGCGGGAGACATCGAAACTAACCCAGGTCCGTACAACCCTCAGAACACCCCCTCTGTATGGGGCGTGGGCAAGGGTTTAAAAGTAGCACACCTTAACATTTGGAGCCTGCTACACAACCGAGATGAACTGGTCATGTGGATGACATTCTATAAACCCGATATCCTCGGGCTGACCGAGACCTGGCTAAAACCCTCAATCCCCGACTCTGCCTGTAGCCTCCCTGGGTACGAGTTCACTCGTCTGGACAGAGCGGGGGTAAGAGGGGGGGAGGCATATTGATTTACCACAAGTGCCATCTCAAAGTCTCCCAGTCGCCCACCACCAACCCCTCATGTCCCAGTGCGAGGTACTCCATGTGCTACCCTACTTGGGAACACAAAGAAACTGCATCTAGTGTGTGCACATACAACCCACCCAAGGGTGGGTCCCTGATTGACCCACCTCCTAGACTCTGTTGGTCCCAGCATTGGGGACAATGAATTCCTTATCCTAGGGGACGTCAACCTCAACTGGGTCGGAGGTAGAGCGAAGCAATATGAGGCCCTACTTGCTAACTCTACTCTGACTCAACTTATCCAGGATACAACCAGACGGTCAGCGAACGGATCCTCCGGTACCCTACTGGACTGGATCATGTCCAACCGCCTGGATAGAATCTCCTCAGCTGGTACACTGCTGGACTCTATCTCTGACCACTCACCGGTCTACTGTGTTTGGAAAATCTCCCCCCCAAGATCCCCCACAAAATCCTGCACGTCAGGAACTACTCCAGGTTTAACCCCGGGGAGTTCCTGGAAGACCTACGGCTTACTGACTGGTCCGACGTGTTCGGGGCCACTGACCCCTCAGTAGCAACCTCCTCCTTCATCACTATCTTTGGGATCCTGCAAGATAAGCATGCCCCCAAGGTCACCCGCAGGGTGAGGGGGTCTGCCACTCACTGGCTACATGGGAATCTCCTGGCCCAAATGCGGGAGAGAGACAAGTGTTGGGCCCACTTCAAAAGTTCCAGTGATCCCACCTCATTCCAAAAATACAGACACCTGAGAAACACTTGTAAAAAGGCCATCAGGGCTGCGAAAAGTGACTTCTGCAAGTCTGCTCTACTTAGCTCTGCCAGCAACCCCAGGAGTTTCTGGAGGAACATAAAAACTTTTGTCAATGGATCCTCCCAATCAGGAGTATCCGACATGCTTATCAACGGGGTCTCCTGCACGAACCCCCACACCATTGCCAACTCCTTAAATTCCCATTTCACAGATCTCTCTGCCCTCATGGCTCCCCTCTCGTCCAACAAGAACTCGCCCCCCTCCCTTCCCCCCATGGCTTGGAGGGAGGGTCTCCCCCCTCGGTCAACGTTTAACCTCAGGGAAGTGTCTGTGCTGGACACCGAGAGGCACTTGGCTGGCCTCTCCCAGCACTCCAGTCCTGGCCCAGATAACCTTGAATCAAAGCTCCTCAAGCTTGGCGCTGTCCACCTTGCCCACCCAGTAGCCCACATCTTTAATCTATCCCTTGGAAGTGGTACCTTCCCCAATATCTGGAAAGAGGCCAGGATTGTTCCAGTACTGAAACAAGGCAATCCCAAACTACCGGATAACTATCGCCCGATTGTCATCCTCTCATCCCTCAGTAAGCTCCTAGAAAAGGTAGTGGCCAAACAGATTTCGGAGTACATCCAGTCCCAGGTGTTGCTGTCCCCGGCCCAGCACGGGTTTCGCAAGGGTCACAGCACCACCACTGCCCTGATCTCGGTCACATCCAGAATAAGATCAGCCATGGATCAGGGCAAACTCTCCGGAGCCATATTTATTGACCTGTCCAAAGCCTTTGATCTTGTTGACCACACGCTGCTTTGCTCACAACTGTGGTCACTCGGTCTCTCCCCACTCACCATGAATTGGCTTATGGGCTACCTGCATGGTAGAATGCAGCGGACCAGTTTCAATAAAGTCCTCTCAGAGTCCCTTCCAGTGACCTCTGGTGTCCCTCAGGGTTCGGTACTGGGCCCTCTCCTCTTTTCCCTCTTTATCAACCATCTACCCGTGGTGACCTCCACCTGCAGTACCACCCTCTATGCCGATGACCTGGTGATCCTGGCTCATGCCTGAGATGTCGCTACTCTCAACAAGGCCTTGTCCGAAGGCTTTAACAAAGTTCAAACCTGGATCACCGAGAACAAACTGGTCCTGAACCTGAAAAAAACTCAGGCCATGCTCTTTGGCTCAACAGCCAAACTCAAAACCTCGTCGGCCTTGTTAAAGATTTCCTGTCCCGACGGATCCCCCCTCCCCATAGTGAACTCTGCCAAATACCTAGGGGTCACCCTTGACCCCCAACTCGACATGGGTAGCCACATCCTAAACATCTGTAGGGCAGTTAACTGCAAGCTGGGCCTGGCCTACAGGGCCAAGTTCAACCTCACACCAGCGGCTAGACTAGCCCTCGCAAAAGGTGTTCTTCTTCCCTCTCTCAGCTATGGGCTGCACCTATTCGCTCACTCCCCCCAGACTCACCTTACTCGGTGGCACACGACATAGAACAACATCTGTCATTTTGCCCTTGCTGTCCCCCGCCTCACCCATCACTGTGAGTTATACGATAAACTTTGATGGCTCTCCCCAGCTAGGTACCTGGACTTCAGGGTGGGCTGCCTCACGGACAAAGTGGTCAGAACTGGCACCCCCCAGAGCTGGCTCTTCTTCTGCCGCTAACTGACACCACTATCTACCACCTTAGGTCCCAGGCCCCAGGGATGCTCAAGGTCCCCTCCACCTGCACCCTCATGGGTGACTGGGACTTCGCCGCATATGCGCCCAGGCTCTGGAACTCCCTTCCAGTGCATACCCGGTTGTCCTCCTCCCACCTGTGCTTCTGTAACTCCCTCTGGGGTTTCCTGAAACTTGCCTCAGCGTGTGACTGCCCTAAGCCTCCCTAAAGAATTTCTCTATACTGTTGCTCTTCCGGTTTCATAGTTTGCCTCCCTCAGATACTACCCGATAACTCCTGCTGTTTTCCTTGACTCTACCATTTTACCAGGGCACTTGACCCAGGGCATACTGCCCATGCCAAGGTTCCCTGGACATTGCCTTTCTAAATTGTCTCTAACGTGAAAAATGTGTATATGCTTTTTTGTTGTAATCTGTAGGTGACCTACTCACCCCGGGGGTACATTAACCTTAACAGTTATAAGTTGTATTATGACCGTCCACACCCCTGGACTATGTTACTATTTCCCACATGTTGTCACGCTGTACTTACTCTCTACTGTAAACAATGTCTGTATCCCTATGTTGTACTCTCCCAGGTCGTTCCTGAAAATAGGCATCATACTTGTCTAGTGTACTTACCCGGTCAACAAAAGCTAAAAATAAAATAAAAAATAAATAAAATTATACAAAATAAAGACACTAAACAGTTTTGGAAATTAGCGAGTCAGGGTTACTTACAATACTGTAATGCAGTTGAAACAATTATACCCTTAACTTTGAGAACAGCACTTTTCTGCTTTATGTTATAGGGAATCAGAAGAAGTATTAACAAATATGATTATTGATACAATGTATTCACCAAAACCATTCTATATTATGATATCAGAGATTGTTGAGAATTTAAAATGGATAAAAAATAACAAGGCCAGATACCGCAATCTTGAAAATTTACAAATATTTCCCTGAGTGGTAGGTACCTATTTTCCACATAATTTTTAATGGGATCATCCAAGGACTGGATGTACCAAATAGTTTGCATGGTAGTATTGTTTGTCCTATATATAAGAAACAATGAAATCAAGCAGATCCTCTTATGTATAGACCAATTAATCTACTAGATAACTCACAAAAACTTTTCTGCAAAATTTTGTTAAGCAGACTTCAATCATGGACAGAAGAGAACAAAATATTTAGTGAATTCCAAAATGAGTTTAGACCCAGATGATCAACACCACAGCATTGTTATGCTCTTACATATCTTATATGGAAATATGTAGTGGTCAAAAAGGGAAAACTGGACTACTTTTGTTGACCTGAAATTAGCTTTTGACACTATCAGCTGTTTGCTATTATGGGAAAATCAAAAAATATATAATTTAGACCCAACATTACTGGATACAATTATTAGATTACATTCAAACACTTGGTTAAGAGTTAAATTTAATCAACAAAGAGATCTTTCACCCCCAATAAAAAATAATATGGGAGTCACAGGGCTGCTTATTTGCACACATACTATTTAACTTGTACATAAATTCTATTAAAAAAAAATCATAGAGGCAGATAATTTTCACTCAGCTAAAGTTTTAAATGAGAGGGTACCAATTCTGGCTTATGCCGATGATTTGATATTGTTGTCTACCTAATTATTAGGTCTTCAAAGAAAGTTTACTCATTTTTCTAAAATGTGCAATAAGAATAACCTAACCACAAATTATCTTAAGACTAACATGGTATAATCTTTGGTGAAAAAAAGGCTGAAAAAATCATCTTTGTTTATTGGGGAAACCAAAATCCAAATACTCAAAACTTATGATTATCTCGAAGTGCGATTTCTCAAAATTTCATGTGGTCTAATCATGAAACTGAGGGCCAAAACAGCCTTCAATGCATTTAAAAGATTCTCATCATGTTTAGGGGATGGATCTATACATGCATTCCTCAAAGTCATAAATACTAAAATTAAATCAAGCATAATGTATGCAACAGAAATATGGGCACCAGATTATCCCAAAATATTACAAGTTCAATTAAACAAACTTCTGAGATATTTTCTTCATGTACCATAATCAGACCCTCCAGAAATTTTAAGATTAGAACTTGGGTAGTTAATTCTATCAGCAATAGTTAGTGAGAGAAAACTCACGTTTCTTCTAAAACTTTTCATTTTACCAGAAAATAGGCTACCAAGAATGTGTCTTGAAGAAGAGATAAACTATAACACTCAAGGATTCATATCCCCAGTGATGAAGATTATTATCATAACTTTGTACCCCATGTGTTTGGGACATCTCTTACACCAAATTTATCATAGACCGAATATAGATACAGTATTACAAATTAAACGGAGGATAAGAGATCTTTCTATTAATAAGGACTTTGAAACATTACAAACAAGAAAATTAAATAGATGGTACAAGATACTAAAAATGGAACATAAAGTAGAAACATATCTATATATTCTTTCTGATAAGAAAAAACATAGAATCATTATTAGATTCAAATTAGAATGATATTAAGCAAATTACACACATTTCATTCAAAAGTGTTCTAATAAGGAATTTTGTAAGTGTGAAATGAACTCACAGGATGATCTAAAACATGTCTTACTGTTATGCCCATTACAGTATATGAAAAAAGACGAAGATTTTGGTTAGGTAGGATCATGTCAGAACTCCGTCTCCCTCCTGACCAAATGCTTATTGAGTTATTTCAATCAAATAAATATGAATTGTTAAATAATTTTGCACCTTATCTTTTTTCACTTAAAATATGATTTTAGCACTGTTATTCAAAAACATAGCTGAAGGAAACTAAAAATTCACATTTTAAAGAACAATGTATATTATCACTGTGATAAGTATCAGAAATGGAAGACTGTATCTCGATTTTGTCTCGATTTTACTGCGTGAATATTGCATGATCATTGTATATTTCTTGTGATTTTTATATTTTTTTTTGTAAAGGCTCTGTGCCAAACAATAGACTCATTGATTTTGATCAGAACTTTACTTGTGCAAATTGTGACAACTGTGACAAGAAAGTAAATCATGTTATAAGATATCACAGCATCAGTGAGGGGGGGACATGTGGAGGCACCCAGTGGTGATGCCCTGCGAGTGAGCACACAGTGGATTGGGCCAGTTTTGGTGAGGTATGGATGAACTATCATGACCCAGACTCCAGGTGACAGCAACCCTGGCACCTGCACCATAGGATCCATATTCCCCTAAAGGCAGTGAGTGGCAGTGGGTGCCGGGTGTAATTGGTGGCTGGGGATGTGCCCCGGGCAGTGTGACATTCCCCACTTACACAGTCTCCTGTGTGGTGGCCAGTGAATGCCCAACTACTATGCTGGGCACTGTGGGTCTTGTGGGGCCAGTGCCAGGGCTGCTGTTCACTGTGGTCCAGATCATGATGGTTCAGCCAGGCCCTCCAGCCTGGCCTGATCCATTGTGTGCCAACTGGTAGGGCACCACTGTCAGGTGCCTCCACACATCCCCCCACTGCCCCTGTGCCCCCATCACCCCCTGTTGCACCACCAGAGCTACATCAGCCCGTGGTCCCCACCTTCTATGCATAGTTACCACCCAGCCTCTGTGGGTCATCTCAGCTTGCATCAGGTGGTGGGGTGACAGATCCCTCCATCAAAACCCACAGGTGCGCCCAATGTTTAGTGTAACTCTACAGCTGTGGCAACTCCTGGGTCTTCGGTGCAGGGACCCCTATTTTTACAAAATAAGGTGCAGGGTCCCTGATGCACCCTGCATTTGCCACAGCCCTAGATCACTAGAAATTGCAGCAATATAAGGGTTCTTTGAACATCGAGTCCAGAACATCTGGTGCAGGGTTTAAAATTAAAGTTATGAAACAGAATGTATACACACATGCACCCTGGCTGAGATTCAGTAAAGAGGAAGGTGTCTACCATTTCATTAAATGGTTCATTTTTTAAAATATTTTCAACTTTGTAAGAGACCAAAATGTTAGTATTCTGGTGTTGCTTCAGTTCTAATGGAGGCATGGGGGCTCTGCGATGCATGAGCCTACCATTAGCTTTCTTGGACACTAACTTTCTTTGTCTGTACTAACTTGAAAAGGTTTTAGCTACTGGATAATGTATGATGATGATGATGATGGATACCCTAGCTGTTGATCAAAGCTTAGCTAGACATATATATAGTAAACACATTTTCAAATTACAGTACTAATTTATTCCTGTTTTCCATATCCATCTCCTACCCACCAGTCTTACGAACAAAAGATCTGCAAATGGGCTGCATTTGCTTATACATTTCAAATCCAAGCTGAGTAAGTTTATCTAATAAAATCAAAACAGACATAATTTAATGAGGCTGTATAATCTCATTCTAAAGCACCTTCTGCTCATAGCAGAAGTGAGCAGAGGGCAAGAACCAACAGAAGCACTTAATTAAAAGCAAATACTGCACAGTACATAACCTAACTACTGGACCCATTGGGTTTACAGTCCTCATTTCCTCCCCCTTTCCCTGAATAACGCAGACTACACTTCTACATGATGTAAATTGCCACAGCCACACTCTTAGAAAGGAAGTGTTAAATCTGACTACAGATTAGTTAATTTTTAACACAGCAGTTAGAGCAGTTAGGAAAAACATAGTGTGTGTGTGTTAAATTTAACACATGCAGTGTGTTAAATAAATTTAGAAAATGGGCAAATCAGAAGCTGATCTCTGATTGGCTGAAACACCCTGGTATCGATGTTATTTTTTAATAACGCCCACCAATTAACAAGTGCCAGTTCAGGATGCCCCATAACCCGGCGTACCATTTGGTACCCCAAATGTTCAGATTCACCAGCCGACATTTTTTCTCTCACTTACCAAGAGAAACACCCACTCCACCACCACCACACACACACACAAAACCAAACAGAGCCACAATTACATTTTTTTAAGTATTCCCCAGAAGAAAATATCCTTTTGTTAAGTCAGTACCATACCTCCTACTGGAAACATTGAAAGCTGCCATAGAGACAGCTCCCCAGGTCCCACTCGCAGTACCTCTGCCCACTGCATTCCCGCACACATCTCCCAGCTATTCTTCCAAAGTGTGCCTGACCACCACCATCATCGATCTACTGTTAATTCCCCGAAGATCTTTTTTATTTTTTTTTACAGTCCAGCCCTCTAAAGGATTCATAAACTAAAAGGAAGTATTGTCCCTTCATGTAGAAGACATATTTTTCTTGGCTTCTCAGGTCGTTCGTCTGGCACCACTGCTCCTCGCCCACAACCCCAGATTACAAAAAAAAAACTGACCAAGCAGAAACAATAGATGAATCTCAAAAAATAATACATAAATAAAACAGTGAAAAAAAGTTGAATTGAAGTCCCATTAGTTGGGCGAGGGGGGAATACCATGACAACCAAGAAGGAACCAAAAGTAAAAACTACAGAGGCTCTACTAGGACAAAAGTCCCTAGTTTAAAAAAAGTACCAGTAAAATGCAGGAGGAGGAACTATTTCTTACAAAAAGAAATGAAAAAGCTCAGAGTTTAAACATTTAAAGAAAATTTTTGTTTCAAATATATAAAAACAGAGTTTCCCATTTTCTAAGTACAATAATACTCTCCAGGGTGGGTGCTATGGGCTATAACAGACCTTCCAGGGGCTATAAGGCCATCCGACTGTGGTATCAGGCCTCATTATGCCCCTGGGTGGTCCGTTATAGCCCCAATAATGCCCACTCTGGTGGGTATTATTGCTTACTTAACACAGTGGTAAACACAGTGGTCTGTAAATTGTTCAACACACAGATGTGTAGCTTTTATTAACACTGGTGTTTTGTATTTTTAACACATTAATGTATTAAACTGTCCAAACGGAATGTATTTCAGCACAGAAATGTATTGAAAATTGAAATGTATTAATCCCACTGAATGAAAAATACAATAGCTAGTTAAAAACATGCATGAATACTTAAAAAAAATAATTTTAGTGTCAACAAGCCCAGTAATATAATCAATACAGCCACTGCACAGCAAACTCACACAGGTGACATACCCTTATTAGAGCTCATCAATATACTATATTTGCTTCATGACTATATGCTTAGGAGCCAGCTACCCCTACTGTATGAGGGTTTTAATTTTTTATGCTATGGGGAGCCTGTAGTGGAAAAGATAATAACTACAAAATGTAAGAACCCCAGAGCAAATTCCCTTGGGCTAAGATTACCCTAGAAGGGTATTGGCCATGTAGCCAAATTTGAAAGAAAAACACAGTTGCACACACCCAATTAAGTAAAGCATCCTGGGAAGTATATGCAAATTGTCATGAAGGAATTTACACTGGCTCAACTCTAAAAAAGTACTGTATATACTTTAACATGTATAGAAAAATTGTTAAAGCTGTAAAATAAAAATCACAAAACTGCTTGGAAAAACATTTTAATTAATTAGTGTAGTATAGCATTATATAATTTCTGGATACAGCTGATCAACAAAATGAAGTGTTATTTTGTATACACTGTAATGGTGTAAATCACTGTTTTCATAAATGTTTGCTTGTTTGTTTGTTTATTTTCTTATATTTCAACAGGATAAGGTAATTAGACAAGCCAATTTACAATACCATCCTGTATAAGATGTGGAAACATAAAACATATCTTAAAATAAATATACAGACAATGCATACAAAATACATACAACATTTGACAGATTTGAAATTCAGTAATAACATGTACATCTGAATAAATAAAGATCTAGTGAAGTTGATTTAAAAGTTTGATATGTAGGCATATTGCATACACTAGGGGGAGTATATTCCATCTAACAGAAGCCATGTAATCAAATCATATTTTCCCATATTTGGTTTTTATAGTAGGAACTATGAACCCTCTCGCTCGAATATCTCATAAAGGGTAGTTGAAAACTTTTGGAAGAAGATTGGTTGTAAGATATTCAGGAACAAGCCCATTATGACATTTAAAAAGACAGTTATTAAACATTGGGGGTGGGATATTCAAAAGGGTTGCGCATGGCACAACAGGGGTGCACCATGTGCAACCCACTGATGTGCCCCGTCGTGACATTCAAACAGGGAAAGTGCCCGGCACATATCCAGATGTTCCTGGGTGCATCAGTAATGTATGCGGCACAAGTGGAGGGTGCCCATGCATACCCCGCACATCCCAATATTCAGCCCGGGATGTGCTGAGCCCATGCAGGCACAACCCCTACTTGCACCGCACACAGTTGTGCCAGAAAAAAAGAAGCAATAGCTGGCCACCCACAGGTGAACTGCCATATTACAGGGTGAAACACAGCAGCTGCCAGCTGTGGGTGGCCACCCGAGCTCCAGCAGCACTGTCTGTCACAATAGCACCCCCCCATGCCCAATCCCAGGCATAAGTATTACATATTATTCGTCCAATATCCCTGGTGGTCCAGTGGACTGCTGCCAGCCCGATCATGGGCAAAGGTAGTAAAATAAAGCCGTCCTATATCCCTGGTGGTCCAGCGGTACCACCCTCCTCACCTACACGCTGAGCCCCACCACCCCGCTCCCACCCCGGTCAGTGGCAGGTGGCAGCTCCCCACTCACAAGCCACCCGGCCGCCCGCCAACTGACTGTGTACAGTACGGCTGTACACCCATTGGCCCACAGTGTGGGCCAATGGGCATGCAGACCGTACTGTACTACACAGTCCAGATATGTGAATGGATCCAGAGGATCAGCGCGCCTGTATGCAAATGGGGCCATATTGACATATTGACATGCAAATGGCCCCATTTTTGCCTTGCATGCATTATGGCTCCATTTGCATGTCCACTGCTGAATATCATGGTTGCTGTGCCTAGTGCAACAGCACTTCCGCTAGCGCAGATCCCTGCTCCTCCCTGGCCACTTGCACTGGTGCAGTGCCACTGCGCCATGTGCAATGCTGGTGGCCACAGAGCGATATGCAATGGTGCTGAGCCATGGCACAGCACTGTTGAATATCACCCTGTCGATGCCCTGGCACATACCAGTTGCGCTGTGCCCAGGCTTGCGCCATAGCCTGGCACAGTCTGAATATCCCACCCTGGATCCCTTCTTGACACATTTGTGAGATAATATATGACACACAAGGCCAGATATTCAAAACTTTGCCCCGGGGCTAAATTAGCACTGCCCAGAATGCTAAATTAGCCCAGAACTAATAGCCCACTATATTCAAAAGGGATAGCCTCGGTGCTAAACCTGCGGAACATAGCATGTTAAGGAAGCCAAGCAAACTGGGCTGTAAGTGCAGTGCAAAAATAGCCCGGAAATAAGAGAGCTCTAAATATAGCAACCAGGAAGTGCAAACCACAATAGCAGTCCAGTGCACAGCGACATGAATGACGGTAAAGCTGAACTATGTGGCAAATGTGTGCGCTAGCAAAGAAGTAGAGTCATTAAAGCTGGAAGCACCAGTGCATGTGAAATACTGCAGAAATGTACCATGTTTCTGAAATGTTTGCATGGCGCAGACACATTTGAGCAGGTTTTGCACAGAGCTAAGACGTCTGTCTGGCATTATCATGTTTGTCCTGGGCAAAAATTTGCTATATTCAAAAGTGGCATGCAAATGAGCCTACTTAGGCAGTCCATGGGCAAACATCCAGATTAGCATCTCATTATGGCCTGATTTGCATGCAGTTTGCCCAGTGCTATTGCAGGATCCCACAGCTCCATCTGTAGGTCAGTCCGGAAGTACAGGGGCTGGTTGGGTCTGCCCACAGCTTCACCTGTAGGTCAGTCTGGAAGTGCATAGTGGTACATTTGTACAGAACCGCTTAGAATATTGTGCCCCAGGGGACTACACAGCACAGGCACAGGTGGTGGTGCTGCATGCAATAGTCAAACTTTAATTCCTGCTACAGTGCACAGCAGACACTACAGTAACAAGGAGGCCAGTAGTGTGAGGGACACAGCAATGCCTATGGTGTGTAGGGCATCAATGACTGCTACACTTTACACAGTGACAGGCCCATCTTGCAGGTGTTTACTGACAGTGAAGAGAACTGTTCTGCTGTTGCGCGACCCACGGACACTGCACCACTGGCATGGGATGCTCACAGTGACATATACATGGCTGGCTGTGTGTGCTGTGTTGTTTTTACAGATGTGCGGTATGTGGCTGGGGGGCAGGCACACTGGTGTTGGGGTATTCCCTACACTAGACCATTTGCACTATGTGGATTGTCCCAGCCTTGTGGCAGCACCCAGTATGTGGTGCAACCTGGCCACCTGTACATCCTCCCCTCAACACCCTCCATGCCCCAGTGCTGCATGTGTGTGCTGGATTCTGTTGGTGTCCACTGAAAGGTGATCTGCAGGTGTGTGCTGTATGGACACACTGCCATGGTATCCACTGGGCACTGGGTCACCAATTAATGCCTAGCATGGTTAGGACCAGTGGCAGATGATGGCAACATAAGAGGTGCTGTCCATGTGCAACATGTTTATACCCTGTCTGGTGCCTGTCTATGTTTATTTATACAATAGGAGTGAGTGATAAATGAGTATAATAAATCCTGTTATTTTCACTGGATGAGTGTGATGCATCCTGTTATTTATACCAGAGTGTGATAAATGTAAGAAATGACATTTATCACACCCGCATAAACCCACGCAAACCTGTGCAAATGGTAACGCTTTCAACAACAGGGGCTCCTGTTGTATAAATCAAATACATGATGTGTACTCGTGTAATATGGAAAATATTTTCACTCCTGCACAGTGACCTCTGGATACTCACGAGTGGTTTTGCCACTTGTGAGAATCCAGAGATCACTGTAAAGGGGTGAAAATATTTTCAATATCACAATCATGCCCATCATGTTTCCACTATTTTATCACCTTGTTGTCCTGGTAGGTACACTGGGCCGAGGCACAGTGCTAGACACCTCCCAGAGCCACAACATATGTGGCTGGGATGATACAGAGTACACTAAACACAGACCATTAACACAACACACAAGTCACACTGTGCAACATATTGTCACATTGCAAACCATTACTGCTGCAGGTGGTGTTTCAGTGTAGTTCTATCACTGATTGGCTGGTTGGCTTTTAAGCAATATAACTGCATTGTATTCCACAGTTTGGGTGCCTGTGCATATGGAGTGGCCTAAGGAGGCAGTCTGCCCTCACTGCCTCCTCATTGGCTGCAAACAGCCTTGTTCCCTGTTGCTGCTTTGTCCACACCCCCCCAACCTTGGTTTGTCTGGAGTTAATACTACCTTTTCCTGGACGGTACTTTGCACCATGCAGAGTGTAGCACTAAGCTGCACAAAAACACTTTACACAGCACTAATGCACTAAATATAGCATTGCGACTGCATTCTTGTGGACGCCCCCTCTTTTTGGCCCTTGCATACATTATACTTTTGCCTGGTGCTAGTGCAGTTTGCCCGCGCTATTTGGCCATCTGAATATACCAGGCCCATGCAAACCCAGTGCAAACCAAGTGCAAACGGTTTGTGCCCAGTGTAAACTTTTGAATATCTGGCCACACTGTATTAAACAGTGATTTATACACTGACAGCATAAAAAAATAACACCTATGAAGTGTCATTTTTTACACTGTAAGTGTGTAAATCAGTTTTCGTAAATGACACAATTGTGAGTTAATGTTACACACATTGTGTTAACCAGTGATTTACACACAGCGTAAAAAAAATAACACTTCATTTTTTATAGTGCATGTGTTTATTAATCACTGCATCTTATGACAATCTGTTCAGCATAATTTCTGCTGCTGGGAGTCTCTTCCTTGACTCCTCACTCCTCTGACCAAATGGACCAGCAGTATTCCAGGTAGCCCTACTCTACAAGGGAGTCCAGGTAATTACCAAAGGACCCTTTTTCCAACAAGAAGGGAGGGGTCACTTGGCCAATAGGAGAGCTGCTTGCCCCTGTCTGTCAAAGCTCTCCTTCATGTGGGCAATCCCAATACGGGGTTACAAAACCCATCTGGACTGGGTGTGGACATACCAACGATGCCCCCCATGCTGACTAAAAGGAATGTTTTCAGACTGGGCAAAGGTATCCCTGCCTTTCTGTTTCATTTTATCTTTCCAGAGACTCCAAAGCTACCACCAAACAACTGTTTGGACTACTCCAGGAAAGGAAAGAGGTAGCTCCTGGTCATGCAAACCCTTTTAACCCTTCCTCTTCCCCCTTCTAGACTGGACAAACCTGCCCTATCCCATGAGCAGCCTTCCCCCCCAGTTCTCCCTCCCCCACCAGACCATCTCTCTTACTGCCCTTTTGGGGGGAGTATCTCCTGGTTGGTTGCTATTGGTTTTTGCTTGGTTTTTAAGGTTTATTAGTTAATTTTAAGGGCAAATGTCTGCTCTAATTTTAATTTGTTTAATTATCAGTGTGTCTGTTAATCAAAAACATTAATCAAACTCATAGTGGTTTCAGCATAAAATTCTAGAGATGCCAAATACAAATGTTTAGGTAAATTTACTAACCCCTTTCCAATGAATTTCATCTGCCCAGTAACTTCCTCATTTGATAAAAGTGTTATTAAAGTGACCCATTTCCTTTTATTAAACACAAGTCTTGGTTTAATGAAATAGGTGAGAGTTACTACCTTAAAAAAGCAGCCAATTTTGGTGTAACAAGGAGCCAGATGTTAACGTGTTTAGACTAAGGAAACTTATTCTGTTGTTGTTGCTATTGTCAAGCAGTGTTCACCTCCACCCAGGCCCTTATGACTAGACCAGTACCCTTAATCAGGATCAATCAATCAATCATTTATTTTTAAAGTGCTGTTCCAAAGATCTTAACACTGTACAATGAATCATACAACAATCAGTTCAATAAAAACAATGAATCTAAAGTTTAAAACCTGAGTCCTAAAATAACAGTAATAATCAACTAATCAATACTTTCCTCTGGGAATGCTAAAGAAAATAAATATGTTTTCAGGGCTGATTTAAAACCCTCGATGGTCAGGCACTCTCTGCTCTGATGAGGTAGAGAATTCCACAGGGTAGGGGCCACAAAAGCAAATGAACGGGCCCCAAAGGTCTTCAGTCGAATCCTGGGAACTCTAGCAATCCCTCATTAAAGAAGCGGAGTAAGCAGAGGGGGTAATGGGGATGGAGAAGATCTCACAAGCATGTGGTCCCTGCCCATGTAGGGCTTTATAGGTCAGTAACCTGACCATGAAGGTGATCCACCAATAAACAGGCAGACCACGGAGCACAGGAGTGACATGGCTGGATCTTGATAAGCCAATCAACAACCTGGCCACTGTATTCTGCACTAGCTGTAATCCGAGAATAAAAAAAAAAACAGTAGCCCCAGGTATAGAGCACTGCAGTAATCAAGATGCAAGCTTACAAAGGCGTGGATCAATGTTGGTAGATCACCAGTTGGGACCAGGCAATGTTCTTCAGATGGTAAAAAGAGGTTTTAATCACAGCAGACACCTGAGATTTTAATGTCAGGCTGCTGTTGAACACAACACCCAGATTTCATGCCCGATCAGAGGTCAGCAGCTGGTCACCCCCAAGCCAAAGCCCAGAAAGAAGGCCTGCTGGCAACCCCACATCTTGGTGACCTGGATCCACCACCAGCACCTTGATTTTGCCCAGGTTCAACCTCAGCCAGTTGGCACTCAACCAACCCCGGATCTCAGAGAGGCAACTGTTAAAAATCAAGACCGCTTCACCCTGTTCGGGCATAAGGGACATGTAGAGCTGAGTATCATCTGCATAGCAGTGAAAACTCAGCCTATACCACCTTATAATGTCTCCCAACAGCAGCATATACACTGCAAACAACATGGGGGACAACACGGAGGCCCATGGAACCCCACATGATAGGAGGAGAGGAGCAGAGGAATAAATTCCTGATACTACTCTCTGAGTCCTGCCAGTGAGGAATGATCCAAACCATCTGAGCACTGTACCAAACAGTCCACAGAATATCCGCAGGCACTCCAGCAGTACCCCATGGTCAACAGTATTGAATGCTGCAGAGAGGTCAAGGAGAACCAAAATGGAACATCTCCCCCAGTCCTGCACCATCAGGAGATCATTAAGTACCCGAACCAAGGCAGTCTCAGTACTATGTCTCTTCCTAAACCCAGATTGGAGAGGATCATAGACATTATAAGATGTTAGATGGTCCTTCAGCTGTGCCGCAACCACCTTCTCAATAACCTTGCCTACAAAGGGCAGGTTAGAGACAGGTCTGCAGTTAGCTAAGCAGTCTGGGTCAGAGGAAGCTTTCTTCAGGAGGGGTATTACTACCGCCTCCTTTAGGGGGTCTGGAAACACCCCTGAATCCAATGAGCACTGGACTACCTCAGCAAGGACTGGGCCGATGACTTCAACGCACCCCACTATGAGGCGCATTGGGCCTGGGTCCAAACTACAGTATGTTGGGCTCATACCCTGGACGAACCGCACAATGTCCACATTTGACCACCAGCCAAAGTTAGACCAGGCAGGCTGAAGGCCTGCAATCTCTTGCCAATCTCTGCAATACCCATTTGAGGGTACTGAGTGAATCTCTGACCTGATAGTGACAATCTTATCGGCGAAGGATTGAGCAAACTCATCACACTTAGCATTTGAAAATGCTCCTCGCGGCTGAAGACAGGCTGGATTGTACAAACTGTCAACAGTCTGGAAGAGCTGAGCAGGTCTATTCCTCACCACAGCAATCTCTTTGGACAGGAATTCTGCCTTCTTACCAGAGATTGCTGATTGATAGTCATTGTAATGGGCTATCGATTTAAGTCTTTCAACAACCAGGCCAGATTTCTGCCAGCACCACTCCAACCCTCAAGCCCTACACTTCAACTCCTTCAAAGTCCCATCAAACCAGGGGAACTTCGGGCGAAGAGTAAGGGGTCAAAAATGGACAGGACCCATGGAGTCAAGGGCACCTGTCACTGCCTCATTATAGGCAAGTACCAGTTCCCCTGGTTCCTCACTTGCACTCGACATACCTGATAGGTCCAGCACCACCATAAGACCATCTGGGATAAAGCCCCTTAAAGGGCAGTACTGGACCATCTCCGTAGGGGCAGGTCTATGGGGGAGGCCTCAAATCTGAACCTTATAGTGTGATGGTCCTACCACCTGACTGGCTCCACCCCCAAGTTGGAGATCTCCATCCCCAGAAGGAAGACTAGGTCCAGTGAATGTCTGTGACTATGGGAAG
This sequence comes from Neoceratodus forsteri, assembly GCA_016271365.2. Lineage (NCBI taxonomy): Eukaryota > Metazoa > Chordata > Ceratodontiformes > Ceratodontidae > Neoceratodus > Neoceratodus forsteri. Next base: position 657,924,133 of record CM028132.1, read on the forward strand.
CAGAGGCAACTACCTGTGACAGGACAACTAACTCATCAGTTGGAGGAAATCTTGCCCAAAATGCGGGAGTTCATCATCAATCTAAGCACTGAAATCCCCCAGAATTATCCATCTAAGGGATTCAAACACCAAGTCAAAAATGAAGTCTGTGACTTCCTGCAGGAAGGATAAGGGACTGCAATCAACTCTGAAGGTAGCCCATTTGAATGTACAGAGTATTTTGGCTAATAAAGGACTGTTTGAGGCCTGGATGGTGGAGAACTTCTTTGATATTGTAAGAATTTCAGAATCCCAGCTACATGATGATGTACCAGGTGATTACATACAGATAGGTGATTACTCAATATCTAGGAAAAACAGAGTATGTAAGAGGGGTTGGGGTTGAATATTTTATGTAAGAGAGGGTTTAAAGGTGTTTGCATTGCCCACTCCCCACACATTAAATCCAAGTGTGATTTTTGTTTGTCTATTAATTTGTTACTGGGGAAATTAGGATCACCACTGTTAGCAGAGTTTGCATTCCTCCAGGATTACAGGATGATGGTATGGATGTTTTTCATGCTATATTTAAAATATTATACTCTACTAGGGAATAGTTGTTAGTGTGTGATTTTAATTCCAGCTGGTCAAGTGGGAGTTCAGATGAATTTTGTTTGTTGTATCAAGAGCCTGGTATTCACCAAGTAGTAAATTTAGTAACCCATTACAATAGTAAATCTGGAGTACACTCAGTTCTGGATAGGACTGTTGCTTCTCAATCCACAGAATATAGTTGATTGTGGCACTTTGCTGAACAACATCAGCGACCACTGTCCTATATATTGTCACTGGTCAGCAAAAATGCCTAAAGTAAAGCATATTACTGTTAGTTTTTGTAATCACTAGAGCCTTGACCCACACAAGTTCGATCAAGTACTGTCTGGACATGACTGATCATTCCTGGATACCATTGATAACATTGATTCAGCCCTTAATAGACATTCCTTAATGTTTAATGCAGTATGTGATTCCCTGATTCCTTTTAAGAAATTGAGAGTTAGGGGTAATAAATCAGATTAGATTACTTCCAAAATATTGAAAATGATCAGGGAAAAGAATAAGATATGGGTAAAATATATGAAAAAAAACATGGATGGCAAGAGGTTAGTCGAGTATGAACCATTGTGTAATAAGTGCAAATCATTAATTAGGAAAACTAAAATAGCCTATTGCAAAAAAAGCAACTCCAAAGTATGGGTCATCAATGTAATTTTTGGGAAACTTTCAAAGAGCTCTCAGGAAAAAAAATTTGGTTGTGAAGTATATACACTCGAACAGGGCCAAAAACTGATCACTGATCCAGAACAGATAGTCAGGTTATCTAACGGACAGTCTGGAGATCTTCATAAATTCAGAGGTTTGTTCCTGAAAATGACAGCAATACATTTATCAACATGACCTCCTCCAACCATTTGTAACCAAAATTGTTTTTTAAAATTTTAACATGTGTTGATGTAAAATTTTACACAGATAGGTGCAGTCCAAAGCCTTGTTCCAGTCTGGATGGCCTGGACTACAGGCAGCTTAAAATTGCAATAGACTCCATGGTCTTTCCTATCATCAAGTTGTTTAATTATTCTTTATGTCATGGTGTATTTCCACAAGCTTGGAAGTTGGCAACTATTCATCCTTGTCAGAAAAGTGGTCCAGTTATGGACTCTGGCAATGACAGGCCTATTTCATTACTGGCCCCCCCTGTCAAAGATCTTAGAAATAATTGTTTTTGATCAGCTGAATTATTTTTTTTTTAGTTGTTTAACCAGGAGTAGCACACTAAGCTGAAAGCTTTTTAACAGGTGCGACCTGTCAGTGATGATTGAGCAATGCTTAACTCAATACAGTTAGGCACTGCTTGATCGTCACTGATATCACAAAGTTCTAAGAATGGTTCTAATGTAGTGTTTATATTGCACAGACTCTGTCATCTATATCTCTGGACTGCTTCTAGCTACAGGTATACCCAATACCTCAACTGAAATAACTTATCATGGGCTTTCAAACTATGTCTGCCATGGTACATGAATGTGTCCCTTTAAGACACTGTCATGCCTAAATGTCTCAGGTGATGTGGTTGATTGGTTTGGTGAACATTTGACCAATAGAGCAGACAAGACTATGGTTATGGACTCATTTTCTGATTAAAGGAAAACTGATTGTGGAGTTTCACAGGGTTCTGTTCTTGGACCCTTGCTCTTCTCCCTTTTTCCTTAATAATGTACCCAGTGTTTCCTCTATCTTGGAGATGGTATTATATGCCAATGATGTGGTATTGTTCAGGAAGGGGAAGGAGCAGGAGGTCCTGAATACATTGATTCAAAAAGACTTTGATGACTTGCTGCACAGCTTTAATTCAAATAATATTATTTTAAACATAAATAAAAAACAAAAGCCTTGCTTTTTGATGCCCAACATAAGAGGGTAAACTTAGATTTTAAAATTAATCACTTGATAGTGACTTAATTGAAATGGTCAGAGACTTTAAGTATCTAGGCATGATAGTGGACAGTTCATTAACATATGGTCCACATATTATTAGGCTGGATAAGACAATTCATTAGAAGATTGGTATGCTTTTTAAGATTAGAAAATATTTGGTTAGGTAGCCTAGGAGGCTGTTGGTTACCAGTTTCCTATTCTCCACAATTGGCTGTGGACTGATTTTTATTCTTCAGCAGGGGTGGGATTGTTAATCAGAGTCAATTCATTATTTAATCAGGTCTGTTGGTTTGTAACTGGTCTTCCACTTTGAACTCATCACTGCACTCTTTATGAGAGCATGAGTTGGCTTTCTTTTGAAGATTACAAAAATACTAGATTGACTACATTTATATATAAGATGGCTCTGGGTAACTACCCACAATGCATAACCAGCCTTTTTGCTCCTTCTAAGAAGATTAGATATACCCATGCTACAGAATCTCAGTCATTCTCATTTGCTGTTCCATTCAGGAATACTCAACAGTGTCAGAGAGTTTTTTTTCATATAACGCAATCAAATTATACAATAATCTTCCAGCAACCATTACTCAGTGTAACACTGTTTCTGCTTTCAGATGAAGTCTCAGTGCTTGGTTTAGTTTGATGTTGTCGTGCCATTGTAATGACCAAATATGATATGTGTTGTACTTATATTGTTTTTATTGTCAATGTACATGCTGTTGAATGTTTAACTTATTCTGGTCACTAGCGAAAACAGGTGGTATTTTGCCTACTATGCTTACCAGTATAGTCAAAAAAACAAAAAGACAGGGAAGGAAGCTGCCTAGCCAACCAGTACAGTGATAACAGGCCTTCCACTAATACCCCTTCTGCTGCAATATTTGGCAAAAAAAGCTATTATTTTAGAAACTGGGCAGAAATATTCTAACAACCTCCCTGGCATGCCTCTCTCTCCTCAGTAATGAGCTACCAGTTATTTAAAAAACAGCACATATGACTCCCAGTTAAAACCAGGTGGCAGATTTCAACTCAATAATTATAGGCCCATTTCAAATATCTGTGTGGCTGGCCAACATGAAAAAGATATGTATAAATGTACAGCTCTACTCCAACCTAGATATAAATAACCTTATTACAAACTGAATTGGATTCAAACACAGAACATCTGCTTTAGTCAAAGTAACTGATGACGTCCTGATTGCCCCGATCACAAACTCAGCTGCAGGATTTGTTATTAGATCTCTGCAAGACTGTTTATACAATTGATAATATAGTGCTTTACAATAAATTAATGAAATTTGGAATCAGTCCCTGTGCATTACCCTGGTTCTCAAAGTACATAACTAACAGCATACAGCAAGTAAAAGATGAAGTTCTTGTCTCCTTAATGAGGGGTGGACATATGCAGCCCCTCACTATGGGCCAGCAGCTCACTCCTTCATCAGGGGTAGGCATATGCTGTTATCAACTGTGGGATGAGGAGATCACTCCTTCACAAGGGATAGGCATATGCTGCCATCATTGGGTTCCAGCGCGCTCACTTTCCCATGAAGGGAAGGCATAGGCTGCCATCACTGTGTGTCAAGGAGCTCACTCCGTCATGAGGGGTAGGTATATGTTGTTATGACTGTGGGAAGAGGAGTTCACTCCCTCATGAGGGATAGGCAAATATTGCCATCAATGTGTGCCGATGAGCTCACTGTCTCTTGAGAGAAGGCATAGGCTGCCATCATTGTGTGTCAAGGAGTTCATTCCCTCATGAGGGATAGGTGCATTCTGCCATCATCGGGCCAAGGAGCCCACTCCCTCATGAAGTAGAGACATATACCATCATCACTGTGGGCCAAGGAGCCCACTGTCTCATGAGGGAGAGGCATATATTGATATCACTATGGGTCAATTGCTTGCTCCCTAATAAGAGATAAGCATACTGTATGCTGCTCTCACTGTGGGCTGAGGAACTTGCTCTTTCATGAGGGGTAGGAATATGGCTGAAGAGCTCTCTCTGTCATGAGGAGTAGGCATCTGTAGCTATCACTGTATGCTGAAGTGCTCATTCCCTTCATGAAGAGCATGCAAATTCAACTATCATCTTGGGTCAAGGAATTAATTCCCTCATGAGGGGTTGTCATATGTTACTATAACTGTGGGCTGAGGATCTGACCCACTCATGAGGGGTAGTATATGCTGGCCTCCCTTTGAGCCATATGCTGCCCTTCCTTTGAGCCAAGGAGCTCACTCCCTCATAAGTAGACATATAATGCCCTTACGGTAGGCTGAGGAGCCAGCCCCATCATGATAGGTAGGTATATGCAGCCCTCACTGTGGGTTGAGGACCTGTCTCTGTCATGAGGTATAGGCAAATGCAGCCATTACTGTGAACAAAGGAGTTCACCCCCTCATGATGAAAAGCACATGCTGTCATCACTGTGGGCATAAAAGCTCACTCCCTCATGAGGGGTAGGTACTGTATATGCTGCAATCCCTTTTTATGGTTAATAATTTTTCTTTAAATAATAACACAGCAATACAACAATTACAGAGCTGATGCCATTACTTTGGACTAAGGAGCTTGCTCCTTCATGATGGGTTAGTAGATGCTGCAGTCACTGTGGGCTAAGAAACTCACTTTTCTTATGGAGTAGGCATATGCAGACATTACTGTATGCCAAGGAACTCATTCCCACATGTGGGGTAGGACAAATGTAGCCATCACCTTGGGCCAAGGAGCTTACCCCATCATGAGGGGTAGGCATATGCTGCCATCATTTTGGGTCAAGGATCTCACTCCCTCATGAGGGGTAGGTATATGCTTCCCTCCCTTTTGCTGAGGAATTGACTCCCTCATGAAGACTAGGCATGTGCTGCCCTCATGGTGGACTGAGGAACCAGCTCCATCATGAGTGGTAAGTATATGTGGCCATCACAGGGGGATGAGGACCTCTCTCTCCCTCATGAGGGGTAGGCATATGCTGCCATCACTTTGGGCTGAGGAGCTCACTCCCTCATGAGGGGTAGGCAGATGTTGCAATTACTGTGGGCCAAGGAGTTCATACTGGAGATTTTAAGACAGCCAGAAGGCAAAGCCCATGTAGGCTAACCCCACCATTTCAGTGGAGGCAACCTTGGTTGCCAACCATAATATACTGATCCAAACTTCTGTTGAATGTATTAAAGTTGACTGCCTCCACAACATTTGCCAGTAATGTGTTCCACAGCTTTATCACTCTACACTTAAAACTATACTTCCTTATATCTGTCCTGCATCGTTCTCCCTCCAACTGCTAACTGTGCCTTCTCAAATCATACTTACATTCTTTAAATACTAATCCTAAATCCCTCATTAAGTCTTCCTGTTTCAGTACTTTATACAACAACAAAAGATAACCCCTAGCACGTTTAATATCCAGGGACCATAATCCCAGCATTTTTAACCTATCTTCATATGATTTTTCCCTATACCCAGATATCATTTTTATAAATGATCTTTGTAGTTTTTCAACCATAATTATGTCCTTCATTAAATAAGGACTTCAGATGGTAGAGCAATAATCCAAGCATGGTGTTATTTACGATTTAAAGAGTGGAAGAAGCACCCCTTCATTTCTTGATTGAAACCGGTTCTATGTTAAAATCACAAAAGTAATATCGCAACTGGCAGAATAGCAAGGATATAACAGTGCTAGCATCAATAGCAAGTCAAAACAAGGGTGAATTGCAAAATAGCAATTTGTCAGGTATAGCTAAGTGAAAATTAAAAGGGGAACAATATAACTCACGGTCTCACTTCACGTATCTCCAATCTTTGTTTTTAGCTTTTTCACTTCCTGTTCCTGTCTTCATCCTGTTTCCTAGCAACCAGCCTAACCCAAACAGCCCATAGCATTCATACAGCATTCACTGCTCACTTTTACCTGTTGTTCTAAGTTCATGACCGGGTGATCTAGAAAATTCCTGTTTATCTTGCTGATCCAAGTGATTCTACTCTTGACTCAGGACTGTAGCAGCACCACAGTAATGGCATTAGAGTTCATAATGAGCCAGAAGGGTAAGCCGCTTGTTCTGTACAAGGGCTATTTGTACAGTAAAGATAAAGAAACACCATCTAAGGTTTATTGGCAGTGTGCAGAGGCACACAGGTTTAAGTGTTTGGCTAGGCTCCACACAACTGCAGACAGGGTGTCAGCACAGATAAAACCACATAATCATGTTCCTGATTCTGGGGACATTGTAGCCAGAAAAGTAACAGCTGAAATTCGGGACCATGCCAGGAGTACTGTTGAAAGTACCTCACAGGTCTTGGTAACATCTACCACTTCAATACCTGAAGCAGTAAGTGGCAGACTACCTGAACTAGGGCTCATGAAGCGAGCCATTCAGTGCATTCACCAGCATGAGCGTGGAGGTCCTGTAATGCCATCAAGTGTTAAGGATCTTATAATACCATCCAGATTTGCAGTACTGGGCTCTGGCGAGCAATTTCTAATGTTTGACAGTGGGAGCGAAAAGGACAGGATATTAATTTTCAGAACAGAGGCTAACATTAGATTTCTGAAGGACTGTCCTGACTGGATGCTTGATGGCACTTTTAAATCTTGTCCATCGCTATTCAGTCAACTTTAAAGCATACATGCAACAAAGTCTGGACAAGTGCTTACTGCAGTGTACATCTTGATGTGCTCCCGTAAATCTTCATCCTATGAGCATGTGTTCTCAAAGCTTAGGGCAATATATGGTGATGTCAGTCCTGCTAATGCAATCATGGACTTTGAGAGGGCAGTATGGAAGGGATTAGTAAGTGTTTACCCTACCACACATGTCCGGGGATGCTTTTTCCACTTTGCTCAGGCAATATGGAGAAAGATACAGACATGCCCTGAGGTGGAAAAGCAGTATTGTAGTGATCCCGACTTCGCCTTACAGTTACGTATGTTGCTTTCGTCGGCATTCATGCCACCAAGTAACATAGTAAGTGCTTTTGAGGAGCTATGAGAGATTAACTTCTTTGCTAACAACGAGGACATACTACAGCCTGTCCTCGATTATTTCGAAGACACATGGTTAGGCAGACCTAAAGGTCGCTCAGGCAGAATGCATACTATTTTTCCTGTGCCTCAATGAAACTGCCATGAAGCTACAATAATTGGTCTTGCAAGAACCAATAATGCTGTGTAGGGATGGCACTGAGGATTTAACTCAATGCTCAGCTCATGTCATCCCAGCATATGGAGACTGATTGAGTGCCTCAGGGAAGAACAGCATCTCACTGAGATGAAGCTTGAACAGTTAATTGCCAGATCATGTACTGTGGGGAAAAAATGAAAATACAAGGACCAGAATGAGAGAATTGTAAAATTCTGAATGATTATGGGAACTGGACAACCTACAAATATTTTCGAGGACTTGCATATAACTTTCAATTTAAAGTGTGAAATTGACAAGAGTTACAGAAGCCTGATTACTGAAATTGGAGACAGTCGTAGTGTAATAAAGGATTTAGCTGAAACAAAGGATTACTGGCATCTGCCAGTTTTTTTTTAAATTAAAAATTCACTATTTTGACATCTTGTTTATTACTGTTTGCAATGCGGCTGAAACTCATGTTAGTGAGTCTGTTGTCCAATTAATTTAATCATTTAGGAATCATTTTGGCTTATTGTCTCACGTTCTACAGTTTTCACTAGTTAATCACTATTTTGACACTTACAGCATTCACTATTTGTTGAAATAGCTATGTATATGTATGTATCTATATATATCTATATATATATATATATATATATATATATACACACGCTATTAATGTTTTCGCCATTTTAAAATCACTATTTTGACCTCGCAATTATTTATTCGCTATTTTCATGTAATACCATTGAAACACCCTTCTAATATAATTTACCAAATGCATTGCTTTGTTTGCAGAAAATTTACTGTGGGTCCCAATTTCATATATTTCCAGTATATATATATATATATATATATATATATATATATATATATATATATACACTCCTCATGAAGGTTAGGCATATACTGCCATCACTGTGAAATGAGGAGCTCACTCCCTCATGAAGGGTAAGGATATGCTGCCAACACTGTGTACCTAGGAGCCTACTTCCTCCAGAGGGAGAGGAATATACTGCCTTCACAGTGACCAAGGAACCAACTTCTCTCATGAGGGGTAGGCATAGGCTGCCATCACAGTGGGCCAAGAAACTCACACCCTTGAGAGGAGTAGGCATATCTGCCATCACTGTGGGATGAGGAGCTCACTCCTTCATGAGGAATAGGTATATGCAGCCATCACTGTGGGCTGACAAGTTCCCTTCCTCATGAAACATAGAAACATAGAATTTGTCATCAGAAGAGGACCACATGGCCCACCCAGTCTGCCTAGATGATCCCTGCATAGTCTGTCTCCACAGACCCTAACTGGTGTCTGGTGACCATCCCTCCTCCCTGCCTATTTACAAATGAGGGTTTGGCATAGGCTGTCATCACAGTGAGATGAGGAACAAACTCACTTATGAGGGATAGGCATATGCTGCCATAACAGTGGCTGAGGAACCAGTTCCTTCATGAGGGGTAGGTACATGCTGCCATCTCTGTGGGCCAAGGATATCACTCCCTCATGACAAGTAGGAATGTGATGCTTTCACTATGGGTTGAGGAGCTCACTCCCTCATGAGGAGTAGGCATATGCTGCCATTTCTTTAGGCCAAGGTGCTCATTCCCTCACAAGGGGTAGGCTCTTGCTGCCAACACTGTGAGCTAAGAAGCCCATTCCCTCCTGAGGGGGAGGCATATACTGCCATCGCTGTGGGCATATGAGCTCATTCCTTCATGAAGAGTAGGCATAATCTGCCCTTACACTGGACTGAGGAGCCAGCTCCATCATGAGGGATAGCCTTATGCTGCCTCACTGTAGGCCTCCAGCTCACTCTCTCATGAAGGTGAGGTGTATTCCATCATTTGGACAGACTAGCTGGACCTTGCAGTCCTCTTCTGCCATCACATTCTATGTTTCTATGTTTCTATCATCACTGCGGTCCAGTGTGCTTTCTCTCTAATAAGGGGTAGGCACACTGTATGCTGCTATCACTGTGGGTGAGAATCTTGCTGCCTCATGAGTTGTAGATTTATGCTGCCATTCCTTTGAGTTGAGAAGCTCGGTCCCTCATGAAGAGTAGGCATATGCTGCCTTCATAGTTGGCTGAGAAGCCAGCTTTATTATAAGGGGTAGTTATTTGCAACCCTCACAGTGGGCCAGGGAGCTCATTTCCTCATGTGTGGTAGGTATATGCTGTCCTCCCTTTCGGCCAAGAAGCTCACTCCCTCACACAGTCAAACACAGCCATCACTGTGGGCCACGGAGTTCACTCTCTCATGAAGGGTAGGCATGTTCTGCCATCATGGTGGGTAGAGAAGCTCACTCCTTTCATGAGGGGGATGATATATGCTGCCATCACTGTGGACTGAGGAGCTCACACCCCAATCATGGGTAGACATATGTTGACATCACTGTGTGATAAGAAGCTCACTCCATCATGAGAGGTAGGTGTATGCTGCTATCACTATTTGCTGAGGATCCCACTCCCCCATGAGTTGCAGACATATGCTACCCTAACAGTGGCTGAGGAACCAGCCCCTTCATGAGGGTTGGCACACACTGCCATTACTGTGGGCCAAGAAACTCATTCCCTCATGAGGGGTAGGCATATGTTGACATCACTGTGGGATGAGGAGCTCATTCCCTCATTAGGGGTAGTAGTATGCTGTCATCACTGTGTGTTGAGGAGCTCACTCCCTCATGGGGGTAGGCATGTGCTGCTCTCACAGTGGCCAAGAAACCAGCTCCCACATTGCAGACTGAAAGCTTGCTCCCTCATTAGAGGTAGGCATGTCCTGTCATCACTATGGGTTGAAGAGCTCACTCCCTCATGAAGTGTTGACATCATATGCTGTTATCACTGTGGGCCAAGGAGCCAACTTCCTCATGAGAAATCGGCATATGCTACCCTCACTGTGGGCCTAGAGCCCACTTTCTCACAAGGGGGAGGCAAGACCTTGGCCTAAAGATATGCCTGGCCCACTTCAGCCACTGTGTACTAATGACAACATTGATTATCCAACTGCTCTCTTCAACTGCTAGGACTTAGGCCTTGCATTAACTTCCTGATTGTACTACTCTGCCGTACTTAAGCGCACTACAAAACTATATAGCTACCAAATCTGTATAGGTCTAGCAGCACTACTCACTTGTACCTACTTAATCTGCCTATTTTCAACATGTAATGTATATATCCTGTTGTTTCTTCCTCCCCTCTACCCATATGTAACTATGTACAATGTTTTACCTCTTGCTATGTTTTGTATTTCTGACATGGAGCCTTTGGAAATGAGTCTTTGACTCAAAGGTTGTAATCTGATTTTTCAATAAATAAATAAATATATCGCCATTACTATGGACATGGATCTCGATCCCTCATAAGCTGTAGTTACTGTATATGCAGCCCTTCCTTTGAATTGAGGAGTTTGCTCCTTCATGAGGAGTGGGCATACTGTATGCTGTCCTCATAGTTGGCATAGGAGCTAGCTCCATCATAAGGGGTAGTTATATGCAGCACTCCCTGTGGGCCAAGGAACTCATTAGATTATGAGGGATAGGAATATGCTGCCCTCTCTTTGGGCTAATGAGCCTGCTTAGTCATGAGGAGTAGGCATATGCAGTCTTCACAGTGGGCCAAGAAGCCAGCTGCATCATATGGGGTAGGTATGGAACATGCAGCTCTCACTGTAGGCTGAGGAACTTTTTTTTTTTTTTTCACCCAGGAGAGGCACACTAAGCTGAAGCTTGTTTACAGGTGTGACCTGGGTGCACAAGGAAGTTAAGTGACTTGCTCAGTGTCACACAGTATGCAAGTGGGGGCTGTGGGATTCAAACCCAGGTCTCCAGGTTTGCAGCTCAGAGCCTTAAACCACTGTGCTATACTGCCTCATGAGAGGTAAATATATGCTGCTCTCCTTTTGGGCCAAGGATCTCACTCCCTCATGTAGTGTAGGAAAATGCAGCCATCACTGTGGGTCAAGGAGCCCATTCCCACATGAGGGGATAGGCATATGTTGCCCCAACAGTGGCAAAAGAACCAGCTCCCTCACGAGTGGTAGACATATGTTGCCATCTCTGTGGGACAAGGCGCTCATTCCCTCATAAGGGGCTAAACATATGATATCCACAGCTGTCTCCTGGGTACACCTGAATGTTCCTCTAGTAGTTGGATGCTATAACTGGCTCATCAAGTACACACACCAAAAGCAAATAATACATAGCCACTCCCTTGATAAATGTTCAAAAAGTTCTTTATTTCAAATTGCATTCAGTTCTGTTATTCCACCATTTGTTCAAATGTTTCACCATTCGGCTTCATCAGGAGTTGGTGGAATTTCTAAATATATATATATATATATATATATATATGCAATAGCAATATTTGTTATCACTCAAAAGGATATATCTGCTTTACACACCAAAAAGTGTTTCTTATTAGTTACAGAAAAAATGGCTTACTTGCACTTATTCACTTCTTTACTTAGCTGCTATTCAGTCTTCAAATCAGTATTAATATTATTAAAAAAATGTTCAAAAATAATACAATGTAAAATATCAGAAGAAAAGTGGGTAAGTTCCCAGGCACCATATTCCACTTAATTTCAAATCTAACACACAGTTGTTAACACCTCCAACAAAGGCTTTAAAGAGCACCTTTCCTGGTCTTTTTAACATTACCCCACAAGAACCATGAAGAACCCTTTTCTGCCCCAAAGTCAAATGGTGCCAAAATCAGTTTTTTTCTATGCCCATATTTTGAAAGTCACAGTCCCTTCCTCTGGTGTTCTGTAAAGGAATGGAATGTGATTTTGAAGGAAGAACTGGGAGAGCTGCTGCAGCTGTATGAACCATAGCTCAGTTGGCAGAGTTACTGGCATGGAATGGTAGAGGTCCTAGGTTCAATTCCTAGTGGTTCACATTTTCCCTTCTTAATGGTAATTCATGATTAAATTTGCCTTGCAGTGGCCTCTTTAAACAGCACTGAGAATAAGTTGATTGACTGTTGTTCTGATGTATTTCTGACATTGCAAAGTTATGCAACACCAGAGGAAGGGAATGTGACTTTGAAGGAAGATGTGGGAGAGCCGCTGCAACTGTAAGAAATATAGCTCAGTTGGTAGAGTTATTAGCACGGAATGCTAGAGATCCTAGGTTCAAATTCCTAGTGGTTCACCTTTTCCTTTTCTCATTGTAATTCATGATCATATTTTGAAAGGGAAGGGATCATATTTTGGTTCTGTGGAGCCGATCCACCAATCCCTTCCACTTCCTGATACTGTGATCTGCCAAGTTTTGTGATGTTGTCAAATAGACATGAATGGGGCCATTTTCTGACTCTGTTTTTTCATATTTTAAATGGCCATCATGAACTCATCCAGGGCACTGCTCAACTAACAAGAACTTTGTTAGTTGAGCAGTGCCATTTATTTGTTTGCGATAGTCATCTAAAATATGAAAAAACTGAGTTTAAAAAATGACCCCATTGATGGTTATTGAGCCTGCCCCCACACTCTCCATATGTAATATCATGAAACATGCTAGCGCAGGGCAAATCACAGTATCAGGAAGTGGAAATGGATTGGCAGATCGGCTCCACAGAGCCAACATATGATCCCTTTCCTTTTAAAATGGGGGCACAGAAAAAAATCTGATTTTGGCACCATTTAACTTCGGGGCAGATATGGGTTCTTAATAGTTTTGGTGTGAGCACCAGGAAAGATGCTGTTTAGATTCATTTAAAGTGTTAATGTAAATTTACCGCATATAATTCCCTTTGGTTCCTACACTTCATCACCACTGTAGTCAAATCTAAACAACTTCAATGGTTTAAATCCATGCCGGATCACAACCACAACAGTGTGTGCAGACACTTAAAATTTGTGCCTAGTTTCACCTTACAAGGTTGTAAAGGTTGTCCCTTTCAAGGGTGGTATTTCTGCTCTTTTTCTGGTGACAAAAGCAAAAGTTTCCTATAGTTTGTTAAACCACAATTAAGCATACTTCACTTAAATCTGAAGCAAAAAACTCTTTGAAGATATACTGTATCAAGGGAATGGAAATGTATTATTAACATTTGGTGTGTTTAGACATATCCTGCCATCACTGTGGATGGATGAACTCACTCCCTTCTGAGGGGTAGATATAGGCTGTCATCACTGTGGTCTGTGCAGTTCACTTCCTCATTAGGGGAAGGCATATGCAGCCATCACTGTGGGCTAAGGAGCTCACACCCCCATGAGGGGTGGGCGTATGCTGCCATCACTCTTTACCAAGATGCCCACTCCCTCATGAGGGGTAGACATATGCTGCCCTCACTGTGGTTGAGGAACCGGTTCCCACATGAAGGGTAGGTATACACTGCCATCACCGAGGGCCAAGAAGCTCACTCCCTCATAAGGGTAGACATATGCTACCATCACTGTGGACTGAGGAGTTTGCTCCCTCATTGGGATAGGCATATGCTTTTCATCATTGTCAGCTGAGAAGCTCAGTCCATCATGATGGGTAATCATATGCTGTCATCAGTGTGCTAAAAAGCTTACTCCCTTATGAGAGGAAGGCATACACTGTTATCACTGTTGTGACACTCATTCCCTTATGAGGAGTATGGATATGCTGCCTCACAGTGGTGGCGGACCAAGTTCCTTCATGACAGGTAGGCATATGCTGTCATCACTGTGGGTCAAGGAAAGTATGAAAGCATGGGATGAGGGAAAAATGGCACACACAGTTTTGAAGGGTTATGGGAAAGCTTTTCATCTCACAGATCATAATACTGTGATAAAAAAAATTGGAAGGGTGTAGGGTACCAAAATGTATTGTAAGATGGGTAATGGATTTTTTTGCAGGGGAGAACCCAGTGGATAGAATTAGAAGGAAAAAAAATCAATATTTGTTATGTGGAGGGGGTCCCTCGGAGTACCAAACTGGGGCCCTTGTTATTTTTGTTGATGATAAATGATTTAAAAACTATAGGTGAGTGTATCAAATATGTGGATGATATAACTGTGGTTGACATTTTTGAATGTGATGTGGATAGTAAAATGCAACAGGATTAAGGAGAAATACAAAAATGGTCCAAGGCAAATTTTATGGAAATAAATCCAGCAAAAACAAAGGAAATTTGGTTTGGGAGGAAAAAAAACAGGTGGAGATACTCATATTATTTGGGGGTGGACGTCGAGTTTGTAAATCAAGCACAGTCTTTGGGGCTGGTGATCCAGAGCAATTTTAAATGGGGAGAGCCAGTAAATAAAATAATTAAGAAGGATAATACAAGATTGTATTTTTTGACAGTGTTAAGAAGGGCTAGGCTGAGTCAGCAAGAGGTGACTTATTACTATAGTACTGTGATTAGGCCAGTGCTTGAATATAGAGTCCCTGTATGGCACTGTGGCTTAAGTATTAAAGAACATGATGACCTGGAGCATATTCAGAACAGGGCACTTTGAATTATTTTAGGAGGAGGTTGGGTATGAGGAGGCTTTGAGAGGGTTTAAAACTGAACCATTGAATAAAATGAGGGAAAGAATAAGTAAAGGTATGTTTCTGCAGATATGTAATGAAAATCACAAGTTACAGAAACTCCTGCCTCTGAGAGTTCAAGATACATTTTAAGGAATCTTATAAAATGGGCACCTAAAATAAAGAATTATGATTGGCTGAGACTCGTCACATGACCATGTGGCTATCTAGCTCACTTCACAGTCATCCTGGTACTCAGCCTTATCACAAATCAATATGCCACTGGTGCATTTTCAAAAAGTTTGGTAGAGATGTTTTCCTCGCTAATCACTCGCTGCACTTTTGTACCCAGTAACCACACATGTAATCCACATTCCCTCCTGTTATCAACCAAAACCAAACAAAAGTAAACATAAGTTTTGTAGAAGAACTGCTTTTTTTGTCTGAAATTAGTATCAGCAGCACTTCTTTTTTCATATTTCAAAGCTGTGTTTCGGTTGGGTTTTTAAGCTCTGTTTCAGCTGTGTTTTGCCTCACGCTGCTGCTCCCAGTTTTGACTTCTCTTTCTCTTGCAGGTCTCCCACCTTATATAACATGAATAAAAAAGAGTAGACTGTCAGTTTTACCTCCTATGCAACAATCATTTGTAGTGATAGAGCTGGGGGTGGTGGTGCCACAAATGCAGTATTTATTTTATTTATTGAAATTTCAGAATTACAATCCTTTGAGTCGAAGACTCCTTTGCAAAGGCTCCACGTCCATAAACAGAAACAACACATAGTGACAAATTGTACATTGCTAACCAGGCAGACAATACATTGAGGCAATATAGCATGGTTGAATCAGTACAGAGTAATTAGCTTGCTAGGTTAGTTTCTCACAGTTTCACTGGGGTTGTATAGGAACCAAGGGTCATTGCAGTGAGGGGGATTGGTTGCTAGTTTCAGATGCTAGCATTTGGCCGATGGGTTGAGCTTAAGGTACCCAGAGCTATGCTGGCCTGTTAGGGAGTTAAGGGAGGCACTGGATTCTGACTTCAGCCTAGTGTGGGAGGACAGATTGAAGCAGCCACAAGTCTCAGAGTCCCTAGAGAAATCTCTTGAGGCCTTTTTTATATAGGCTAAGGCTGGGAGCTTGGGAGATGGAGGAAGGGAGTTGATTAAGCCAGAGTGGTGCTCGATACCTGAAAGACCTTTGCCCTAGTGAAGTCCTACAGTGGGGGATTAGGAGTGTGGTGTTAGCCAGATTTCGAGGGGTGCTCCTACGAGGGGTTGGTTGGATGAGGGGGTGAAGACCTGAAGGTGAAAGTTTCATCAGGATCTTTTTTTGCTTGGAGGCAGGTGTGGTACATTAGTCTTCCTTCAAAGGTCATTAGTCTTCCTTCAAATGCACTGACTCTACAATGCCACTTCCGGTAATCTTCTCACTCACTCTCAGTCAATGTCTCTCCTGAATGTCTTACTCTCCCTGTCTTATTCACACTGTCTCCCATTCTCCAAGGAAAACACAACCAACAGCACCAAACTGCCAGCCCTAATTACAAAATGGCATTTGTCTTAGGTTGTGATGGAGGGAGAGCCTGCACTGGAAGGCAAAAAATAAAATTACAAGTACAGATAGAGAGTTGGGTCAAAATACTCAACTCAAAACTGTAAATGCAAAAAAGTTCCAGTAGGTGGAAGGACTATTTTAAGTTAGAAAACCCCAGTAATTCTAACTTTTAATATCTTAAAATATTTTTTTGTAAAAATGATACATGAACTGTAAAAGCCCACTTTATGAACACAAGAAAACACTCAAGAGAGTATGCACTATGCTACAGTGCTGCACTTCTCAGGTGGTTGAAGACACTCAGCTCTTGGCCTCATGCTCACAATGCACCCGGGGTATGCAGCAATCTAGCACAACACACACCCTGTCATGTGTTATTGCTAGCCTGTAAAATGGAATAATCCTAAAATAACAACAGGGATGTATGAGAAATTCTTCTTCATTTACTATATGGATGCCGTGCCCCACCTTCTTTTCTCCCCCCTCACCTTTTATAGGTTTATGATATGGCTCTTATAAAATATGTACTGGTAATATTGAAAAATTAAAACTTAGACAGGTTTGTGTACAATGACTGTATTTTCCCTGTGGAAAGTAATGTAATTTCTTCTGAATGTGAATCATTGCTTTGAATTTTGATCAATCTGGGGTGACAGTTCTTTTAAATTTGTATTAGATTAGAATTTGTAACGCTGTCATCTGATATATACTGTATGGGAAGCCCTTATTACCCACCAAAATCAAACTGTTTACAGTGTTGTTATTGTATCATTGTGATGTCAAGAGCAGTGTTGGAATTACAGGGGGGCATGCCAGGGCTCAGCTCCCCTTGCTCTGAAGTGAGCCCCGGTAGCTCACACATCACTGCCTTTGATTTATAATGGGAAGGAGGGCTCAATTTAAAGATAGGACCCTTATGGGCACCCCAGCTCCCAAAGCTCATATTGTGTAATTCCAACACTGGTTAAGAGGTTGTTAACCCCTCTTGACTACGTCACAACGATGCCATAACAACGGGACCCAATCTGAGGATGCATGGATCTGAAGTAGCAGCTCACAACAAGTGACCACGTGGTGAGAACTGGCCCTTAGGGAGAGTAGCGCTATGGGTATACAAGAAAAAGTAAGGACTATCATTGAGTTTTTGCCCATACACTATAAAAAATAATGAATACTTTTTGGTTAATAACCATGCAGAAATCACCTCTCATGGCTGCCAGGACAACAATAAACCTCTTGAGCTATGCTCTTGAGGTTTAATATGTTGTCCTGGCAACCACTCGAGGTGATCACAGTGAGGTTATTAACCAAAAAGTAGTCATTATCCTCTATGTTATGAATTTTGATCATTTAAAACTGTATGGGTTTTATCTTGTATCAAACTTCAGCTTACCTCTGATGCATTGCAGTGGTGTGTTTTAAACAAACTAAGCTAACTAAACTAAAGGAGCTCATTCCCACATGAGTGGTAAGTGCATGTGGCCATCACTGAGCACTTAGATGTTCACTCCCTCGTGAGGGAAGGCATATGGTGTCATCACTGTGGACACTGGACAGATGCGCTCACTCTCATATGAGGTATAAGTATATGCTGCCAGCACTGTGGGATGAGGAGTTTGTCCCATTATAAGGTGTAGGCATATGTAGCCATCACTGAGAGCTGAGGAACTTACACTCTCATGAGGCATAGGCATATGCTGCCCTCATGGTGGCTGAGGAACCAGCTCCCACATGAGAGGCATGCATATGCTGCCATCACTGTGCACTGAGGAGCTCACTCCCTCATGGTGGTAGGCATATGCAGTCATCACTGTGGGATGAGGTGCTCACTCCCTCATGAGACAGGCATATGTTGCCATCACTGTGTGCCAAGCAGTTCACTCGCTCATGAGGAGTAGGCATATGCTGCCCTCACAGTGGCTAAGGAACCAGCTCCCTCATGAGAGGTAGGCAGACATTGTCATCAGTGTTGGCCATGGAGCTCACTCCCTCATGAGGAGTAGGCATATGCTGCCATCACTGTGAATTGAGGGGCTTGCTCTCACATTAGGGGTAGGCATATGCTGTCATCGCTGTTGGCTGAGGAGCTCACTCCGATATGAGCAGTAGGCATATGTTGCCATCACTGTGGCCTGAGGAACTCACTCCCTCATGAGTGGTAGGCATATGCTGCCATCACCGGGGGATGAAGAGGTCACTTCCTCATGAGGATAGGCATATGCTGCCATCACCCTGTGCCAAGGAGCCCAATCCCTCTTGAGGAGAAGGCATATGCTGCAATCACTGTGTGTTGATGAGCTCACTTCTTCATGAGGAGTAGGCTAATGCTTCCATCACTGTGGGCCAAGGACTCCACTCCCTCATGTGGATGAGGCATATACTTCCATCACTGTGGGCCTAGGAGCTCATTCCCTCATGAGGAGTAGGTATATGCTACCCTCAAAGTGGGCCAAAGAGCCTGCTTTCACATGGGGGTAGGCATATGCTGCCATCACCAGGGGATGAAGAGCTCACTTCCTCATGAGGATAGGCATATGCTGCCATCACTCTGTGCCAAGGAGTCCAATCCCTCTTGAGGAGAAGGCATATGTTGCCATCACTGTGTGTTGATAAGCTTACTTCCTCATGAGGGGTAGGCTAATTCTTCCATCACTGTGGACCAAGAAACACACTCCCTCATGATGGGAGTCATATACCACCATCACTGTGGGCCTAGGAGCTCATTCCCTCATGATAGGTAGGCATATGCTATCTGCACAGTGGGCCAAGGAGCCTGCTCCCTCATGAGGTGGAGGCATATGCTGCCAACACTGTGGGCTCACTTCATAATAAGAGGTCAGCATACATGTATGCTGCCCTCACTGTGGGTGGAGAAGCTCACTCCTTTCTGAGGGGTGCTTATATGCTGCTATTACTGTGGCTTCAGGAGAGGTGGGTGGGTCCAAAAAAAGGGGAGATTAAAATACTTGCCTCAGTCAGGATAGTGACTGGGTACTCTTCAGCCTCAAGATCATACTTGCTCCTGATCAAGATGTGACACAGGGGCGAACCCCCTCCGAGCCCATTATGGGGGATAAGCAGTAGAGGGAGGAAGAAAGCTATGGGCTGGTGAGCAATGGTGCTAGAAGACTGTCATCAGGAAGGCAGGATAAGCAGCAAGGGCTGGGGAGAAAAAGCTGGATAAAAATAATATTCAAAATCTAAAAATCTTAATTTTTGACTTAAAAACATCATTAGCTTTTTCAATTACAAGCTACTAAACATATCACTAGTTTTTTTAGCAAGTTATTTTTACCAACATTTTTCATCAACAAATTTCTCCAAAGTACGCTGGTTTCAGAGTACTTGGTATGCTGCTGCAAAATGCTTCATATTAAAAGTAGAGTTCAGCTTAAAATATCTGGGGTCAAAAACAAATTACTGTTCAACCAGCTGTACTTAGCTCAACTCTTCTAATAGCCTTTAATGGAGCATTATTCAGGAAAATGCATTATAACTGTGGAGAAGACATCTGAGAGGTAAGACGGCATACATTTTTGTAAGAACATACTGCAGCAATTGACCACAATAGCTATTTAAAAAGGCTATGGTTAAATTGCAATTGGTTTAATGCCATGCTTGGCTGTTAAGATGAACCTTTTTTTGGGGGGTTTGTTTATTTACTAATGTAACCTTTATAGAGCAACAGGCAAATTCAGCTAAGGCAACTCTCCTTACAGTACAGTATGTTACATACTCACTGGATTTTAGAAAAAATTATTTAAAACATTTTTTTACAACTAATTAGTTCTTCATCTTTTTGTGATGTGGCATAACTCTGAAGTCCTACATGACTAGAGTTTTCTCCACTTTAGCCCCACCCCAGTTCTACAAATTCAGAATGAGGCTACACTATTTTCTATGCAGTAAAAGGTAGAATTGGTAGGATGCTAATTTCACTAAATTTAACTTTAATTATAATGAAAAATTGCAGAATAAATTACCTTCCCCAGCCATTTGATATGCCCCTGCTAGGGCTATCCTGCACTGTTCAAAACTTATACTGCATTACAGCATGCTTTTACTAGTATATTCCTATTACGATGCAATGTTCAGTTTAAAGATGCATACGTGAACTCTTACATTCATGAGCTGGCTTCCAGTGTCCTTATTATACTAAACAGCATTGCCAATCTCTGCCATTATTTCACAGCATCAATTAGTCAAATGACAGCACAGGAAGCCAGCTGGTGTGGGAAAGTCGGTCACTGTTGCATCTTTAGATTGGAAGAAGTTGTAGCACAATAGGAATGTATTATGAAAAAGCATATTGTAGGGTATTAAAATAATATAACTTATGTGGGAACACCCTAGTTGGGTACACTCCTAAAACCTGGTGAGAGTGATTCATTTTTGTGCAGTTTTTCTTTAATGAAATAATACAACCCACAAAAGTGACTGTTAGCCAACATACTTAGATAAACTTATTGTAAACAGACCCCCATTCTGCTTTTCCCTCCATTGAAAATGCTGTAGACCCATCGTGCACTTACAATCATTGTAATGCTGTTTTGGAGGTAAGGCTATAACGAGGAACTCTAGAGTGGTGCTGAGGCATCAGCATTATAGACAAGAACTGAAAAGAAGAAGAATGACTAAATTACTGGCAAAACAATATATCACTTTTTTTGTGAAGAAGTAGTATTAGCATTTATATAGCATTTTTCCTACACATTTGTATTCCAGGGCACTTTACAATCAATGAGAGACTGGTTGTGGCAGTCTTTTGGCTCATTACCAGCCACACACAGCCTTGGACAATTGTATGAACCAGTTTTATGGGTGCTGGCTAGGACGCTGTGGAAAATCCTATACTCTTGCGAAAAGTGCCTTGCATTCTTTTACTATTTATTTATTTATTTTAGTCTTCCGAAATACCTTTGAGCTTGGAGCTCTTTTACAAAGGTTCCACATTATTGAACAGGAAAACATTGACACTGGCTCAGATTACAGAGGCAGGATACAGGTATTGGAATACTATCAGGTCAAGATAGTATACTAAGGTAACAGGTAACAAGATGTAGATTCTAAGACAACAGCTGCCTTATTCACCAGGCTTTGTCAATTGAATTAGATCTCATTATAGTATTAATTTTTAGTTGCTAGTGGAGGTGTCAAAGCTGCCCATAGAGGTATCAGAGGCTGTCTCATCACCAGGCTTTGTCACTTGACATATTCTGATTGCTGTAAAGAAGGCTGACAGCAGGATCAGTCGAGAGGAGTGAGGAGGGGTTAGTAAAGCAGAAAATGGGAGAAGGAGTCAAGGGGAGGAATGTATTAGGTTTAGACGGGTAGGGAGGTGATAACCTTAGTGGGGGAGGAATAGTATAGGGTAGGAGCTGGGATTTGAGTCCCAGTGATCCCAGTGAGTTATGGGATCTTAGGGCATGTCGTGAGGGGGCCAGAAGGGGCCAAAGAGGTTCTAAGTGCTTGTTCATGAAGGGGATTTTATTCTTTGGTGAGGAGTTTACGGATCAGATTGGACCCCCGAGGCTTACTTAAGATGCCATTATATGCATGTTATGTGGAGGAAGTGCCAGTTCTGCGTCTATAAACACATGTTCTTGAGTTAGCTAGAAATTGCTTCAGATCCTGCTTGAAGGTTATGAAATTCTTTGCTTTGTTTACTTCGACTGGGAGCTCATTTAGCCAGAGGGGAGCCCTATAAGCAAATGAGCGCTGGCCAAGAAAAGTCGTCCTGAAGGGGATGTTGAGTGTGCCTCTAGCTGTACCCCTAGTGATATGCTGTGAGAGAGATGGTTGGCTGATTTGGTGGATACAGGGATGATGATAGGCCTAGATAGGCTTTTTTGCCAAGTAAGCAGGTTTGTAATCTGATCCTGTCTCTAAGATTAAGCCAGTTAGTTTGCTCATACAGTACGCATTTGTGAGTTGATCTGACCCTAGGACTAATCTGCAAGCTTTATTGAGTGCCATTTCCACCCATTTTAAGGCTGTCTCTGAAGCAGCACAATACACAACCAGACCATAGTCACTTATAGATAGTATTGAGCTGGATATGGAGAGGCGAAGAGCTGCAGGCGTAAGGTATTGTCGGTGTATGACTAGGATGCTGAGTCTAATCTTGACCGCATTAACTACCTGTTCAATATGCTTCATGAATGACAGGGTGTCATCTATTTGGACTCCAAGGTACTTAAAGCAGTCAACTTGTTCCAAAGGGACTGCTACATTGTTGATGATTGTGAGAAAAAAGTTTCTAATCTTGTCCTGGTGACTTGAGATGAGCATGGTTTTCGTCTTTTTGTAATTGAGGAGTAATTTATGTTTCAAGTTTGTGAAAGGTATTCTGGAGCTCTTGTTGGAGTTGATCTAGCTGTGTGTAGCAATTTATGATGACTGCATCGTCCCTATACAATATGATTTGTTAGGACAAGCTTCTGGGAGTGCATTCAAAAATAAGCTAAAGAGAAGCAGACCAAGTAAGGACCCTTGGGGGACTCCCAGTGTGACTTCTCTAGCGGTGAAGGCAGCAGCCCCAATTTTAATGCTCTGAGATTTATGGGTGAGATAGTCATGGAACCAGCCCACTGAGGTAGCTGGTAGGCCGAGAGACTGCAACTGGTGTGCGAGAAATGAGTGGTTGACTGTACTGAACATTTTTTGAGGTCAATAAAGACTGACCCTACAAGCTTGTCTCCATCCACAGCCTTGTGCACAAAGTTGGCGAATTCTACCAAAACTGTTGATGTGCTATGGCTCTTCCTAAAGCCATGCTGCTGGGGGCATTGCAGATTGGATTTTTGCAGGTAGTCAGAGACTTGGTCAGCCACTATTCTCTCCAGTGCTTTAGAGAGGAGGGAGAAGATCAAGATGGGCCTATATTTGGATGTGTTGGGTAGTTTCCCACTTTTGAGCATGGGGGTAACTAGTGCAAGTTTCCAAACTGAAGGGAATTTAGCCAGTGTGAGGGATTTATTAAATATTACTGTGGTGGGGGCAATCACTTCTTCCAATGTGAGAGCGAGCATTTTCATGTCTATTTTGTCGCTGCCCTGCCTGGTTTTGCTGAGTACCTTTTTTACTTATTTCCTGGCCTCCTTGATGGAGATGCACTTGAGGTAGAAGTTAGGGAGTTTGTTATCTTTGTTGGGAATGTGCTGAGGGGGTTCAGAGGCATTTAGATAGCCAGAGGAGAATACAGAGCTAAGGTCTGTAAAAGCTGTATTGAAGGAGTCGGCAATGGCGAGCAGGTCTTGGGTGTTATTTCCCTTTATATTGAGCATTGTAGGATGCTGTTTTACTTCTTCCTCAGTAGCTCCTTTATGTTCCCCCAACATTTCCTGCCAGTCCCCCAAGACATCTCTAGTTGGTCCTTGTAGAACTTTGCTTTAGCAAGCCTTATAAGGTTTGTACACTTGTTTCTAGCCACCCTATATTTCTGATAATCACAGTTCTTTCAAGTGTCCTTGGCCTTGCACCAAAGACTGTCCTGGTCTCTCATGTGTGCTAGCAGTTCCATAGTGATCCATCCAGAACAGGATCCCCAGATACTTTGCCTTCTAACTGGGGCAAATAAGTCACAAGTTGCATTGTACTTGTCTATGAAGAATTGCAAAGCAAGGTCTATATCCTGGAGGTAGTTAAACTGTGTCCAGTTGATTTAGACTAGCGCAGCCTTAAAGGAATTAAGCCAGCCTTTTGTGAGGACCCTACCTTCTACCAATGTAGGTGCAGCTTTCCTGGTTTTATTTGTCCAGAGGCAGGTGATAGGTGAATGGTCACTTAGGGAGTCAGAGTGAACAGTAATCCTCACTATCCTTGAAGGGCAACTGGCTAGGATCCAGTCTAGGAGTGTGCTTTTCCCATATTTGTAATTATGCCTGATAGATTCAGTTACCAGTGGTGAGAAGTACAAACTGGTAATTAGGTCCTTCTGTGCATCGGTTTCTCTGCTGAGCCAGTTAAGATTGAAGTCACTTGTTATGATGATTTCATTATTCAATCTAATCTTATTGATCACCTGAACAACTTTTTCAAGTCCTTTTTTAGCCCTCCTGGGTGGTAGGTAAACTGAGGCTAATGTGAGGGACTTATGCTGTGTGCCAAGTATGAGCCTTATAGCCATCAATTCATAATCCCCAGAGCTCCCTGTTAAGGGGTACAGGCACCCTTGGAGAGTGTTCCTAACATAAATGAAGCACCCCTCCCCCTTTTCCTGCCCTGACTTGCCTGAACACTGCAAACCTTGTAGAGAGATTGAGTTATCCTTAATTTTTTGAGTTAACCAGGTTTCAGAGGCAGATAATGTCTGGAGTATGCATATTAGTCCATGTTTGAAACTGTGCCCACTTTGCTATTAAGCTTCCAATGTTCATGGAGGTGATCTTAAGTCCCTCTTGTTTTAGTCCTACCTTAGACTATGAGTTAGATGGCCCTGGATTGGGATGTACGTTCCCTGAAAAGAATAGTAAAATTAATATTGCCTTTTTCATTGTGAAGCTGATATAAACTTTAATCTTGATCCATTTTCAGTACTGACTGAGCGATTTTGATTGCTGTGACTTAATAGACAGAGTCAGGGGTGTGGCAGTTGTAATTAGGCTGACCCCTTTTGCAGATTGCATTTCCTTTGTAGGGGGGAGTGGGCACACTGCATTTACCATAGATATTCTGGTTCATCCTTTTTGTAACCCTTAGTGCATCATTTTGAGTTGTAGTAGCAAGTATATCATTATGAGCTGTAGTAGTAGCCTGCGTGCCCTCTATGCCCTCAGTGTGCAGGTAATCCAATGGGGTAATACCTAATAGAAGCAAGAAGTGCACCACTATTAGTGAATTCACCATATTGCTGCCGGGTAAGGTGATGGACTGAAATGAAACCCTAAACCCTTGCTGGCAGCTTACTACAGTTACTGTGCAATTTCCTGGTTGTATGGTCACCTGACAAGTGTATGAGTGGTGGGTGATTGAGGGCACTCCTACTGAGAGAAGCTGTCTAATAAATAATACTCAAAAATCAGCTTCAAACTGGCAGCATTAAGTCTGAGTGGAGTTGCCTATTTTAGTTGCACTTTAAATTGGCTGAGGAGAGAGTGTGTTTCCCTGTCTGTGAACCACATAGAATTTGTTTCAACTTACCAGATTAACAGGCTTGTCTACGTTTATACTGCAGAATAAACCAGGTGTCCTCTATGGGAGAACTCCTATAAGCTGCAGTCAGGAAAGTGGGGACTTAGTTACATAGCTGTCACTATCTATATAGCAAAGTCAGCAAAGAGTGGGGTGGTGGGGGCAGGCGGGAGAGGAAATCAGTCAGCTAGCACTAATACATAACTTGTTTAGCTCTAAAGCTAAATCTACAGCTGGTTGACTACAGAGGGGTGCATCCGCAGACCAAAAATAGGTGCCAAGATTCAAACTCTTGAAACTGGAGCCAAATAAATGGTCAGTGTACCTGCAGCTTTCAGTGGCTCCACAGGGGGTGCAAATTGGGCTGGTGACCCCAAAGCTCAGGACAGCCCTGCTTAGGGGCTTTTGATGTTGCTTCAGGAGTCTGCAGCTTTTAGCAACTCCACATGGGGTGCAAATTGGGCTGGTAAGCCCACGGCTCGTGACAGCCCTGCTCAGGGGCTTCCGATGCTACTCCAGGAGCCCAAGGGAAGAGAAAGGAGTAGAGAGAGAAAGGTCAATGGAAGCAGGGGAATTAAAGCTGTGAGGTCAGCCAGTGAATTAAAATGGGGAGAGCTAGGAATTTAACATACAAATAATCATGCTCTAGTGTGGTCTGGTGGGAAGAGAGCAATCCAGGGAACAGCTTGACAACCCCCAGGACAACACCACAGACAGGTAGAAGTGAACTTTTTTTTTTTATCTTCTATTTCTGCTCTCCCTACCTCCAGACTCTCTCCAGAGTGGACATCTTGGTCATTGGTAACTCCCATCCTGCCTGAAGCATGGTTCACATGATTCCGGTCGGGAGGCTATCCCCCATCATCCGCTCGGCATACCCAAGCCCCCCGGGTCTATGTCCTCTGGGGAAAGACCGCCATCTTCTTCAGTGCCCTATCTATAGGATTGGTGGAGCAGCCTGCAGGGGGGAGCCAGAATGTGCATCCTTACACCAGGTGGGGGACGTGGGGCCGATGCTACTGGCCCTGCCTTCACCTACTGGAGGGAGAGGGATTTTTCTACTTTAGTTTCCCCCCCAACGAGGGCAGTGCAATGTCGCCCAGCCCATTACATGCGCACTCCCGCACACGTCCAGAGGGTGGCCGCCCAATGTTGTAACCCTTTCATTTTGGTCCTGTGGCTGTAGTACACCCCTCACTATGTGCGTGGGACAGTCCCCTTACCCCTCCCCAGAAGAGGAGAGCAGTCTGCGGATGCTCAATCCTCTCCTCCCCCCGACCCCCAATGACCCAGGCTCGTTCCCAAACCCAGGTCGCCGGTGTGGCCCGAGATGTGGCATCCAGCACCTCAACCTTCAGCACCACCAGGCCAGCTGGCAGAAGTGAACTTGATTTAGCATCTTATCTGGGGGGATGGCACAGACTAACATTACAGCATCCAAGTAGTACTGCACTCAGTTGCCAACATTTATGGTAGGAACGCAATTCCAGAGTGGGATTACACCCACAACCTTCTCACCCAGAGGCAGATGTGCTACCAACTGAGCCACGCTGACACCTGCAGTAGTGCCTGGGGACGACAGCACCATGTAGTGCCTTTCCAGCCTCAGGCCAAAAATTGTGTCAGCATCTCTTTAAAAATAACTGACATCTCCAGGAAAAGCCTGAAAACATTCTTTATAAACTATTGTGTTTATATATTTTCTGTAGATGTCTTCCATCATTATTTTTCCTTAAGAACATTAATAGGAAACCAGATATTTGCCCCATAGATTTAATCTGCTCCTGCTGCATATTTCCCACCTGATGTCTTTATTAGATAAATCACATGCTGGTCTACTGGGTTAATATCAGCACACCTGCTTCCAGTGCCAATGACCCACATTTGCTATCTAAGCTTAGAGGGTTGGAGGGCTAGTGAGGGAGGGAAACTGAGCTCACTGTAGCACCACCACTGCTGCCATCTGGTGAGGGGGGGGAGGAAAACTGAGCTCACTGTAACACCACCACTGCTGCCATCTGATGGAGGAGGAAAACTGAGCTCACTGTAACAACACCACCACTGCTGCCATCTGGTGAGGGGGGAGGAAAACTGAGCTCACTGTAACAACACCACCACTGCTGCCATCTGGTGAGGGGGGAGGAAAACTGAGCTCTCTGTAACACCAGCACTGCTGCCATCTGGTGGGGGGAGGACTGAGCTCACTGTAGCATCACCACTGCTGCCATCAGGTGAGGGAGGAAAACTGAGCTCACTGTAACACCACCATTGCTGCCATCTGGGTGACCATGGCTGACAGTGCAGTGAGCATGCTCAACAAGAAAAGATGGTGATGGGATGGCATGGCAGCATCAGAATCCTCAGGGCACTGGGCAGAAGAAAGGGGGAAAAGGAAAATCCCTGAAGCACTGCACAACTGGACAAAACTAGGGCACTCTCAGGCTCTATTAGGCCAACTACTTTCTCTGCAAATGATACCCTTCACCATGAGGCTCCACTATGGTTGTAGGGGGTAGGTTGAGTTTAGAAGTTGCTGGGTGGATATGGGAGGTAACCCATGTACAGACTAGAAGGTAAAAAGAACACATTTAAAAAAGGAACATGAAATAATACTTGGTTAGTGGACACCTATCAGCATGTTCAAATGCTTGCGCTAGATATGGTTTACCATATTTTGGGGTGGTTGGTGACTGGGTAAGCCCACTGGAACATGATGCTCCTTTTTCAGGGGTGAACCAGAATTAGTTACATCTCTTCTGCATGCTCCTTTCCTCACACCTTGGGCACCTGAGCCAGCCCCTACTCTGCTTTCGTCACCCCCATTGCTTCTCCAAGATTGCTTGGTGCACTCAGTAAGTTTTATATTTATTGAATTCATCTGTTTTAGATTTTGCTTAATTTTTATTTTTTTCTGCCCACTCTTTTAAGGGGTCATGTTTTGTATTAACTTATTCTGCTGTTTTGGGATTGCCCTACTACTACCAGTAGTAAGCCTCACTTCTTACTTTTTTTTGTAAAACATGTACTTTATTAAGTTAATGTAAATGACAAGATACCCACTAATAAGCATATCTGAGTACAGCAATATTGTGGTGACACAGCTAATTATCGTTACATCTTACTACTAAGATATAGAGAATAATGGATGGTTTAGAATGCATTACCGGTCAGTAATACCATCGAGAGGTTCAGGATATATAAGAACCTCGAGAGCGAAGCTCGAGAGGTTTCTATATGTTCTGAAACTCGAGATGGTATTGTGACTGGTAATACTTTCTACACTATCCATTGTTTTTTTTAATATATGGATCCAGGTTTGCGATTCTTACCTTTAGTTGCTGATAGTTCATCTGGTGGTTACGGTGGGTCTGGTGATGCCATGTTGAAAGTATCATGAACACTACAAAGCAGTAAGTAACATACAAACTACTACATTATGTAACCTAAGTGTATCTACGTTAAATGTTCCTTTTACTGCACTTGTAATGTTATCCTCTGTTTTAATCTGCACTGTAATAACTGTCTTGATGTCTGCCCCCCCCCGCGATGAGGTGCCTTTGTAAATGAGTCTCTGACTCAAAGGTTGTAAACCCGATTTGTAATGAATAAAAAAAATGAATGAAATGAACTGTCCAAATGTGGATAATGAGGTGCTTTCCATTTTTACTTTTTAAGCCAATGATTTGTGGCAACCGCTTCAGCGCCAATGATTGCGGCAACATAAAGTTGTTTTTTTGGTAATGCTATCTATTCTGTGTCACTGTCCAAGTAGATAACATAGCGGCATTTCTTGAGTGGCTGTGGTGAGTGCCATATGTTGATAGAGATGTCACCAAAAAAAGAGCAATGACTTCTAAATATGTTTCCGGAGGTTGCAGAGATTTGGGAACTTGTAGGGTTGTATGTGTTGTGTGATGTAATTTGCTGGTGCTCCACAGAAGAAGTCGTAGCTTTTTCTTGAAGTTTGGGAAGAATGCTGTGTGTAGAAGCTGCAGTTTGTGGAGTGTCAGTGTACAGTTCTGCCTCTGTTTGCTGTTGATCCCGAGAGGTGGATGGATGCTGGGGGTCGCAAGACAGGATGGAGCACATTCATTTCTGCTTCTGCTCCGATAAGGTGCTGTATGCATTTATACTCTGGATGTTCTTGTGGCCAGAGAGCTGTGCAACGTCTGTTGGGGGGATATTTGAGTCTACCAACATTTGTATGGCGGTTTTCCTCGTGAAGTGGTTCGTGATTCATTTTTCAGCTGGTATTTCAGCTGACTTTTGGAGGAGCTTCATATTGGATCTAATTTTGTTTTCTCCTATTGTCATGCACCAATACCAGTAACTGGTTGGGTTTAGTCTGGTGTCTGATGCTAATTAAAATGGGAATCTGCTTGCAGCATTTCAGGTGGTCTGTGACTGGCATACTTTTTGTATGCTGTGATGGGGTCTCTGTCTGGGTTTTGGTCATTGGCATACATTTGTGGAGCTACTGGCCATATATCCCTGACATTGACCCCAGTTCTCATTTTAGTTTGACATTCATGGTACTCTAAGTATTCTTTGCCTTCAGAATCAGTCCCTGGAATTATGTCTCCCCATCTTAACTGATACTGTTCGTTGGTTCTTAAAGCAAAGTGTACTCCAATGTTAAAAAACATCATGTGCAGCAAGGAACTAAGGGATTGGGAGCCCAGTGTGCTTGTGCTGTAAAGAAGGTTTATGTCAGCCTCTGACAGGGGTTGCACTTGTCTGGGTTGGTTTCCCAGTCCCATTATTTTTAAATACTTTTGTTTGGCTAGTAAAATCTCTTGAGTTTGTTTAAAAGTCCCTGCAGGACCTTGGAATATTAATGCTCCGTAGTTATGTTTCATTAAGTGCCTATCTACACTTGAAAGTACTCCTCCAATTGTTGTTGGCTCATACTCTGAGCCATCCTGTTTTTCCAATTGAAATACAAAGTTGCCAAAATAGGGTCTAGTTCAGAAACCGTTATATTTTCAATTTGTCTAGACTCACCGGTTCTGTTGAGGTAGGCGTTGAGGAGACAGAGATCGAAATGTGTTTTTTTTACAGTATTAATATTCTGCTGTTCTTGGACAAATCAAAGCCTGTCTTCTGATGTGTTTATTGGTTTAGATAGTGACATTTTTTTTAACAGGGAAGCAAAGAAATGCTGATTGTGGTTTTATAGAACCATTGCGGTTGTTTGAATTGTTCTCTGTGGCACGGTTTCAGTTCGGGATGTCTGGCGCTGCACAGCTACCAATATTGAAGTGCGTTCACTGTGTGGTTTTTGTGATAATACTATCGTTCAACTGTGAACAATATAGTATTATCACTTTAGAACTGTGGTGTTACCAGTTGCTGTCCGGTGCTATTACCAGGATTTTTTTGTGTGCTTTTCTATACTATTAAATCACATATCCATATATTAAACCACAGTTATATATGTATCAAAAGGTTTGAGATAATTGATAATACATTCATAGAAACATAGAAACATAGACATTGATGGCAGAAGGAGAATGCCAGGTTCATCTAGTCTGACCATTTGTTTTAGACCTAGTTGACACTCTAGTTGCCCTTTGTAGTCAGGGCTCCTCTGTGTACATTCCATACTCTTTCATATTGTATATCCCTCTCGACTGCCTTGCAGTAATTACTTTTGACTGTCTGTGGAATCATGTTTGCTCCCATGCTATTTACTGTGTTACTGTTCTCTCCTGTTTACCTTATCCCTGGTCATGCCTGGAAATGAGTCTCAGCTCAGTGCACCTTTTCTGGTCCCCAATTTTCAAATAACAATTAATAAATAAACATCATTACAAGATCAAAATGTTAAGTACAGCAGTCATTCTATCATATGTCTCATACTAAGACTGACATGACAAACAAGTGAGACAATATCCAGAGTATTAGTAACAAGATAGTCAAATATAAGATACAAAAATTACAATAGGATTCAGGGGCAGGAAAACACAATGCACAAGAGTACCAGCAATAGCAGTAGTAGAAGTAGATGATGGAAGGTTTAATACGTTTTGTTGGACCAAGTGTCTTAAACAAAGACAGAAATATACACAAGCTTTTGGGGCTTCACAGGTCCCTTATTCAGGTGAATAGCAAAACTGAGCAACATAAGCGGTATTTATAGCCACTGTGGAGCAATTTATTTAAAAAAAATTGCAGAAAGTGAAGTAAGAAAGTGATAAAAGGGGACTAGAGATAAAAGTCTATATAAGTAGCAAAAGTAAAAAAAATGTGTGGGAAGAAATGGGGGGTACTAAATAGGAAAAGGTCAGTAGAAGATAAAAGGAAGCTAGAAAGGGTAAAAAAGGACCAGACAGGAACACAGATAAGAAAGATATGAAATTAAAGGAACAGAAGGTAAGATGAAAGGGTAGAATAGACAGGAGATGCCTAAGAAATGCATGAAAGCTAGGAAATTAGAAGAAACAAAATAACAAAGGCCCAGATAAATAGAGTGTGAGGTAATATAAACAGTGAGGTGTAAAAACAATCAGGGAGTGGGCAGGACTGGTTGAAGAGTTTGAAGGAGAGTCAGGGAGGAAGTAAGGAACAGGCAATAAAAACAGAGCAGGCAGGAACTCAGAAAAAAAAGAATAACAAGAGAATTAGAGTTTACCATAATGTGTCATAAATCCAATGTCCTGATTCAGTCAACAATAACAAGAGAATTACAGTTTACCATAGTGTGTCATAAATCCAATGTCCTGATTCAGTCCACAAATGTTAGATTTAAATTGTTTTATATATTTCAATTTCCATGTCCTTCTGTCCTGTGTGTTTTAGAAGTTGCCTCTTAGTATCAATACAGATAAATCCAAGAGAGAGAGAGTGATCTGTTTGTGAAAATTGGTTTCCTACTGGTGTGATGCTAACCTGATTTACTCTTGTGTCAGTGGTGATTCATCCTGGTTTTCAGTGGTTTCCTAGTTTGCCCAAGATAGCATCTATTTGTGCACTTCTTGCACCAAATTAGGTAAACCACATTGCTGGATTGACATGTGTAGGATCCATTGATTTTTATTATGTTTTTCTGGCTTGTCTTGATAGTGGTCTGTGTGTGTATATGTGGGTGTAGGTCTTACATCTTGCTATGTTGCATGGTGTTGTCCCTCTTGTTTCTCAGTTATTATCTGCTGGAGTCTGTTATGAATTGTTAAGTTTGAGAGGCTGGGGGGCCACTTGTAGGCAATGACTGGTGGCTCAGGGAAGATGTCCTTTACAGTAGTAGCAGGAAAACTTTTTATTTTTATGTAGGATTTTGGTCTGTTGGGGCAAGCACTGTTTTCAAAGTTGTCCTAATAAAATAGTTACAAAATAATGAAACAACATACTAGCAGTACAGAAACACATCAAGATGTCCTAAGCAGAAGCAGAACCCCACTGGAAATTAGATGTGGCAACTCAGCCATGCTATCCTGTATAACTGCGTTGCGTGTAAAGCACTTTGGAATGCAGTGCATAACCAGTGCAATATAAATGTCAATTCTATATTTTCAGTTCAGACGCTATCAGTAGTTAATTAAAGTACCAGTGATACTGAAATGTGCCAAAGGCAATGTCACTATGCCGACCACATCATAGGCTGGACTTCTGTACTAAAATTTAATGGTATTCTACAAAAATGCATTATCTTTTCTCCCACTAAAATGTGCAAGAATTCACATCTTCAGCTTCAAAATGGAGTGAAACTTGGCAACGGTATAAGCAGCTCCTAATTACAGCCGACATCTGGGAATCCAGGGTCAGACTTTTATGAGAAGTTCACCACAATTGCCAGCAATTCTCATTCACCACAAGATGAGTTCCAGGGGAATGAGCAGATACTGTTTCTTCAGCTGCCTCTAGCAGATAAATTTGAACTCTTTACTTTTTATTACGGTAATGAATAAAACAGATAATTGAATGCTGATAAGACAGAAGAACAATATATAAGATGCAAAAATAATACAAGAAGGCCAATACATTCCAATTTGTGCAGTTTCTGTAACCACACATACAATCAAAAGCTTCAAACCCAGCACAAAATAGCATGGGTATGCAAATCCATGGGTGTTGGGGGAGGGTAAGCTGACAAGAAAATGATTCAACTGGTTCTCTGTTCTGTTTGATGCTGCTACTCAGACATCACTACAGTCAATTCACACACACTAAACGTAACAATAATCTTTAAAATCTGCACAAGAGTACACATGATGACAATAAGTGGAACCTGTCACTTGCGGCTTGCAACCTAAAAGATTTGTCGTAACACATAAAGTTGTCTACGGGGGTGTGCGAACCAGGTTGCTGTCCAGACCCTGAAGGAGGTCTAATGAGAAAAATGTAGGCAAATGAGTCTGCTTCTGGAGGCACTAGTGAGTGCTATTCATTAAATGGTGAGGAAGACTCAGTACTGAGTCTTCCTCACCATTTAAAGAATTGTACATTATACACAAAGACAGTACTCTCATCTTCTTCAGGAAATGTGTGCATAAAACATTTACTTTCAAATTATACTTACACAGTTTGTCTGCAGTTCATGTTTTAATGCTGCACTTCAAGCCTTTTGGTGTTAATGAAAAACATAAACTTACTGGTAGTGAATTCCAAGACTGATACACAATACTGAAATATTAACTCTCCATATCTTGTCCAGATACTTGATATTAGAAAACCCTTGCTTTGAATTTTCTTTAATCCATATTTGTAGTGTAGTTCAATTAATTTTTTGCTGAAATGTGCAGACTTGTTTCTTTTGAGTAAGTTAAATATGATTACAAGCCATTGTTCATCCTCCATACATATAATGCATCCCAGTTCAGTTTCTGACTCATAACTGCACAACAAAACACAGCTTACCTGTTTACTGTAAATTACAATGATCTTTTGTAACAATTTGTTTATCAGCATGGTAGCATGTCAGTGGCTCAGCAGGTTACACGCTTTCTAGAAAATCAGAAGGGTGTGGGTTCTAGCCCCACACCAGGAACTTGGGATAAAATCCTAATTCTGATACTGTAGTGCAGCATGAGGGAGGTGCTTCACTCCTGAAATGCTGTCTTTTGGATGAGATGTTAAACTAAGATCCCATCTGCCTATTCTAGTGGTTGTTCAAGTGGACACTAAAGATCCCATGACAGTTCTCAAAAAGAGTAGGGAAATTTCCCTGGGGTCCTGGTCAAATTTCCCCCATTCACTAAAATACCTCCAACAGCTTAACCTGGTTCAATTTCAGTTGGTTTCTATTTGTATCCCCACCCACCCACCTCGGATGAGGCTAAAAATATGCAGAACTGCCATGCCTTCCTTTCCTGGTCAACAAAATCTAAGTAAATAGTGGGCTGCTGTAATCAACTGTCAGTAGCTGTGATCAACATACATGGTGATGTAAATTAATTTAGTATGTGGCAAAGGCCCAAAATAGAGCCAAAGCACCAGTAAATAATATCTTAGAATTTCATGAGAAGTGATAAAGGCAGCATTGATATCTATTAAGCTCAAGGTGATATTTGTTATTCCACTTTGTTTGGCATGATCTGAGTGAATATGGATGAAATTTCCACAACATTTGGGCTATAAATACAAGCAAAGGAACACTGTCCAGTTGAGCTTTTCATGCAGGGTCTTATAACTGAGCTACTGGATGGAGACCACAGGTTACACTGGGGATGCTGCTTCATCAGGATGATAGCCAAGCTAGGAGGGAAACTAAGTATTAACCTCTTGAAGGTCAGGTACTACAGTAAATACTAGAGCTGGCCTGCAGTTGTAGGCCATTTGAGTTCAGCAAACATACAACAGTGATGGTCTGTGCTATGGTTGCAGAGGGCAATGCATCCTGTTCTGCTATATGGGACCCTCACTCTCTCTCCTCTCTCTGGATACCAAGACTAGCTGTCTCACAAATGTGCCACAGAGCTTGGCCACATGACCAAGGACCTACTGACATGGGTTCCACCCTTGGAGATACTGAAGGAATGTATGTCTATATCTACAAGGAACATACTGTAGCAAGATAGAGAACCCACAGTGAAGATGGGCAGACAGGAGGTGTAAAAATACCCAACAGTGTTGAAGGCATTGCCAAAGTCCAAATAAATTATGTCCTTCTCCCTGGTTACCCCCTAAAGAATGTGCTCAGGTTGGTTTAGTATAATTTGCCCTTTATAAAGCCTTGCTGAGAAGGGCTGAGTACCTTGGCCTCAGCCATGTGATCTATTATTCTGGCCTTCATAATAAATTCTAGGATCTTGTCCAGCACTGATGTCAGGCTGGCTGCCTTTAATTTCCCATGTCTACCTTGCCCTCTTCTTGAACGTGTAATCACATGGGCCACTTTCCAGTCCTCTGGCCCCATACCTCTGCTGACAGCCTCATGAAAGTTTACCACAAAAGGCCCTGCCAATTCTTCCTTTAACTCCACTATGATATTAGTGTGTATCACAACCGCCCCTTGAAATGTACCTGGCTTGATCTTTGTGGGTAGTCAGCTAACAAGTGGGCATGATGTCTGCAGGTTGCATCATGATTACTATTGAAGCCAAGAGCCTTCCCAATAAGCACCCTCACCCCCTTGAGGCCCTTTGGCATAGACCAAACAGAAGTATTCCTTCAACATCTCAGTTATTGCCCCTGACTCATGTACAGGTTCCTGTACTTCCCAGGGCCCAATCACTTCCCTCACCTTCCTCTTACATTTATGTACTGGAGGAAAGTGTTGATGTTACTTGCAGCTCCTCTGTTAACCTGGTTTTCAGAGCCTCTTTGGCTTCCCTAAATCTGTTTTTGCATTCCCTCAGTGCTGCTCGATACTCATTTGCTTGAAGACAGCATGTCTCTAGCCAGCACTTATAGACCCTCTTTTTGGGTAGGATTAATTGCCTTAGGTCTCTGTGAAGCTAGGGGAACCATTTTGTGGCCCTTTTTCCCTTATTAATTATCGAGATGCAGACAACTGCAACTGCTTCAGGCCTCTTCAACAAACCCACATGTGCTTTGCATTACTATCTTTATGCAGAATCTTCAGACCCTTGGCCGCCAGATCCCTGATCTTGGCTAAATCTGCCTTTCTGAAGTTCTAGGTCCTGGTGGGTGAGGCCCAGATAGTCTTCCCTGTCACCAATGAGAGGGTTATCCTATTGTAGTCACCACCTCCCACTGGTGCCTTGATGTTCACACTAGAGATATGTCTAACCCCGTAGCTGAGAATGAGGATATGGAGCTTAGAGCTTTTACTCCTCCATGGGCACTCAGTAAATCTATCTAAATCCTCCATTTTAAACATGTACTTCCTGGCACAGATTGCAAAACTCAAAGATTCAAATCTGAAAGTGAAAAGCACCCAAGTCAAAAGCTGCAGAAGATGCTTGAAAAAGATAAAAGGCAGGTGGAAACAGAAAGTGATGGGGAGCTTTGCCAATGCCTTCATGCGGGGGGTGAACAGACAGTGATGTTAGAAATCCAACCTGATCTTGTCACCGCCACCCAGCAAACAGCAAAATCAGTAGCCAGGGCTGAGAAAATGGTGTCTGGAATTAAAATAGACCTCTGTAAAATAAAAAAATGGGCTGAAGAGCTGGAGGCATTGGTTGGTGAAGTGGCAGACTCCACACAGCAGCATAACTGGCTCATCTTATACCTTTTGACCATAGAATGAGAGCTCACAAACAAGGTGGATGATTTAAAGGGGTAGGATGCCACAACAACATCCCAGTATATGGTGTGCCAGAAGGAGTTGAGTATAGAGTAGTATCAATTATCAGGTTCTTGTGATCCTTACTGAATGATGTGCTCTTTCTCCCCCTTAAAAGAGATAATCCAGCCCAGCCAACCTCAGTATAAAAAGAAAAAATAAACTTATCATGGAGTAGCTTCTTATCAATAAAGGGCAGTATCAGAACAAAACAATTGGCAATAACGGAGCCCACTCACCCAATTAATCATATAAATGATTTATTTGAATTCAGTCTCTTTCTTATCTTTTTCTGGAAGCTTTAAGTAAATACAGTGTCATCAAATGTTTCGGACCTAGTCCTTCATCAGTGAAATTACACTGTTACATTAAAACTCCATCATTATATTGAGTTCTATATCTTGAAACCAGTTAATTTTCCATATTCTGCACTTTTTTTCTCAAAATATTCACACTCTAAGTTTCTAGTGCCCACGCTTCAAGTCTTGTACACAAATTCTCCTAATAGTCACACAGGGTAAAGTCTCCCTTTTAAAAGTTAGAAGTTACTTGGGGCATCGGGTGACTCGCAGTACCTGCTCCTAATGGACTAGATCCGAAACGTTTGATGGTACTGTATTTACTTAAAGCTTCAAGAAAAGGATAAAAAAGAGATTTAATTCAAATAAATCATTTATATGATTAATTGAGTGAGTGGGCTCCCTTATTATAAATTATTTTGTTCTTTCTCCCCCTAAGCCCGAACTTAGGTATAGACAAGATCAAGTTCAAAGTTTATGCAAAATTCATTGCAATGTATAAAAATTAATAAAGAATAATCACACAAGACACCATATTAGCCAATATTAACATATCAGTTTAAAACTCTTTTAGTTCCTTTCAAAATGCTAAAATGTTTTTCAAAACATCTTTATCTTTATCTGGGTAACACATTAGCCTTTTAAGCATTTTCAATTTTGACTCCTGTAGATCATCCAGAAAGAGCGCATGTAGAAATTGTTTATCACAGATACCTTGGGCAAACCATAACCACGTGGTATAAATTATTTTCTGTTTGTATACCACAATTGCACAAAGATGAGGAGGTTAATTTATCATCACACCTATAGTTTAGAAAGTTGCTTTCATACAGTTTGACTGTCAAAATAGTAAAGATTCTTCTATCTGCAGGTCTGACAAGTAGCTCCACATTAGTTTCCATTTTATGTTTCTTATTTGTAGGAAACATTTGGATAATATTTGTTGTTTCAATGTCCACTTTCAATGTTTCAACTGTTACTCCTGCATTTATTTTTTTCAATATTATATCCAAATGGTTCCAAAAGTGGAAATGGTAAACCAAATAGCCAAATCCCAACAAATTTAACTTACTGCTGTACCACAATATCTAGTTACTGTGTTCTTAAACCTCTATTTCTATTTTCATAGAGTTACAACAAGCACATTTTAACATAATCTGAATTAGGCAACCCATTACATTTTAGCCAGACTTTAAGATTCTTTCATCCAGCTTTGTTTGTAAACTTAACACACCAAACTCAGCCCTTACCAGTATTGTTGGGGTTGAGCAAGGGACCTCTAAAATCCTCCTGAGTATCTCATTAACAGTTTTTTCAAGGTGAGTCATGTTGCCCACTTCCCATATTTCGCATCCATACAACAGTTTATTTGTTATTTTTGCTTCTGTAGTTTTAAGAACTGTTTCCACATTATTTCCTCCATAGTTCCAGTTAAATATATGAACAGTGCTAAGATTTACATGAATTATATTCTCTGGCCAATTCAAATGTTGATCCATGTTTCTTTATTTGAACATTTGATACCCAAATAATAGTAAAATATCACCCAATCTAATATGTTATTTAAAGATAATGGCATTGTCTTCTTTCCATTCACTATAATCATAGCTTTGGATTTAGATACATTAATCTCCATTTACACATTTCATGAAATGTGTCTACCTTTCTTTGTAAGCCCAGTCTAGAGGAGGACAACAAAATAACATCACCCACATAAGCTAATGCACCACAATTCTCCTCGTTTACATTTTGGTTAGGAAAGCCTCTATTATTCATTTGCTCCTGTGCATCATTAATATAATATTAAATAGTACAGGAGCTAAAAGACAGCCTTGTTTACCCCTGAGTTTGTTTCAAATGTATTAGTAAGTTCTCCATTCATTGTGTAGTGAAACTTTGTCCATGTCTTGGAACACAAACCTATAACAACACTTAGTAATTCACATGGCGACCCAATTTATGTACATTTTAGTCCACAAAATATTTCAGTCTGACCTGTCAAATGCTTTGCTAAAATCTGTAAAAGCAGCAACTAGTGACTATTAGATATGAACAGAGCCCATAGGATGCAGGGCTCAAAACCAACAGACCCATTGTGACACGTGGACAGCCAGTTCTGAGTACACTATAATTTTTTGTAATATAAAAATGTGTTATGGACTGTCTCTCATGACAGATGCTGAGACAGCATGTGACCTGACACACACACACACACAGATTTTAGATACAAGGTGTTACCTGGAAGGCCAGAAGCTAATTATAGACTAGAACAGGCCTTAATGAAGAATCTCCTGTTTTTCTAAGTTAATTATAGCTTTAACTGCTAAGAGGGAAATCGGTATCCATTTTATGATATTAGATGAGGAAACCAGGTTATGGCATACTGGTGTGAAATCATAAATGCTTTGATGTCTGTGTGAGAGAGGATACTGCTTATAGAGGAAAGGGAATTTACGGACTTGACCGGGGAGGTCACATGGGGAAAGGAGTTTCTGCTGATGTAACCTTAATTATCTTACCTTCTAATATGATAAAATATCCTGGGTGTATGATTTTTCATAAACAGAGGAGGAGCTAGGTGACCTCACACAAAGGGGTTGGTAAAGACAGTTTTTTAAACAGATTCTGTTTTCCTTCAGAAACTCTTATCTACACTCTGACAAAGAAACATCTTTGAGCACTTTAAGCAAGTATACAGGTAGAGAGAGACAAAATCTAAGTTATGTAGTAGGAATTGCACTGTTAAAACCTTGTTCTTTTAAAAGATTGTATGGTTCTTGTGATATAATGGTTCTGTATTTTATGCTTTACATACTTTTATCTATTTTAGTCCAACTCTATTTTTAGAGCCTACTTGGTCCGTCTTGGAATTTCTTTTCTTTAACAAGTGAAGTATATATGGTTAAAGCAGACACTGTGCATAAGCTTGAATGGTGATACCAAACTGGAAAAAAGGTAAGAGTAATCTGATGTCTTTATTAGAGTTTTTAAGGGTTCATTTCTGCACACCTGGTTAGGTGCCCATAGGCAAAGATATATGGCCCCCCAAAGACAGAATTATCTGTGCATTGGGTATGCTAGCAAGAGGTTCACAGTTTGAATCACTCCAGGACTGAGACCAAAGGTTGATTCAAACCCACAAAACAGACAGGAGGGTGACTCTGTTTCTGTTAACTGTTCACAAGACTGCGCTTGGAGGCTGGCACTTTGGTAGTAGAGGGCCTGACCTGCTGAGTGGGTTAGTGACAGATTGGTGGCAGCAGTGGGATATATTTTGGTATTACAAGCTTGTATTGTTCAGTGTGTCAGCCTGAGACCACCAGCTCACTTACAAAGAAAGAAAAAGGCAGTGATTTATTTTTTAAAAAAGGAGACAGAACTATATCACTTGGCGTACAGTCAAGTTCCTACCCGTTTTATTTTTTATCCTAAAGTGCAAGTCAGAGTAGCAGTAGTTAGGGAAGATGGCTTCCAACTACAGCAGGTACACTGTAGACTACTTAAAGCAGTTGTGTGGGGACAGAGGAATCTCATTTTAGGTGAAAGCCAACAAACAGAACCTAGTGGATGCCCTGTTGGTAGTAGATACCCAGAGCACCGAGTCACAGACCGTGACTGAAAAGGATCAAACCTCAAGTGTGGCAGGGCTAGTGGCCAGTGCAGTGTCCAGATTTAATGAGGAGGGCAACAGGGCCACTGTCAGTGAAGGGCCACAGCAGTAGGGGAAGGTTACCAGTATCCTGGATCCAAAAGTACTCAGGCTGCAAATTGAGTTGTACAGGATGGAGCTGGAGTTCCAGGAGAAGAGAGAATGAGAGAGACGAGAGGCAGAGCAGGAACAGTGGGAGGCAGACCATGAGGAGCGTTGAACGCCAGCAAGTTGCAGAGGAGAAGAGAGAGTGAGAACGCCATGAGGCGAAGCGAGAATGCCAAGAGTCAGAGTGAGAACAGAGAGATGCTGACCATGAGGAGCAGGAGTGCCAGAGGCAACATGAACTGAAGAAGCTACGACTCCAACCAGCAGCACCAGAGCAGGTAAGTGGCTTGGGTTTAACTAGGACTGCAGGACTGGGTTACAAATTGAACTCAAACCTGATAGCTGAATTTAAAGAGGGGGAGGATATGGATGCCTTTTTAAATTCTTTTGGAAAAGTTTGTATTCAGGCTAAAATTCCTAGAGAGACCTGGAGCTTCCAGCTATCCCCGCTACTTACCAGGAAAGCTTGGGATGCATTGGGTCAAATGGACAATGAATACAGTGATGATTACAGCAAATTTAAAACTACACTGTTAAAAAAATTTGAATTAATGACTGAATCATACAGAGCTAAATTCCGTAAGCTCAGGAGAAGCCCTGACATGAGCAATGAGGAGCTTGCCACAAAACAATGTCAGTTTTTAAAATGTTGGTGGGAAGGAATTGAGGCAAACTCTGTTGATAAAATTGAAAACGTGATGTTGTTAGAACAGTTTTATTGGGCATGCCCAGCAGAGCTAAAAACCTGGCTGGAGGACCAAGATCCCAAAACAGTGCAAGAGGCTGCTGAACTCTCTGACCGCTATACCAAGAGCAAACCTGCTCTGAAAGTGAATGGGGTGGTGTGGCAGTGCAGAAAGGGAAAAGTGTGCCTTCAGGGCAGTTAAAACCCTCACTGCCTCCACCAAAACCAGTTAGCCCCAGGTTTCAGAGAAAATATTTCTCTGAAAAGAGAAGTGAATGTTGGTCATGTAAAGAAACTGGGCATATTGCCAGACAGTGTCCCAAAAGAATGAGCAATAATATGCAGAATGGTACTAGAAAAGAAGTGGGTTATTTGTATGTCCCTGGAAGCATGCCTGTGAACATGAGGGAGCACATGCACCCAGTCATGGTGAATGGTGCACAGACGCAAGGGTTAAGGGACACAGAGGCAGCCTTGACCTTGGTAAAAGGGGATCTAGTAGAGCCAGGTCAGCTTATACCCAATAAATACATCACTGTACAGGACTTTACTGGTGAGGCGAAAACATTGTCCCTGGCTAGTGTTCTCCTGGACTGGGGTGAAATGGGGGGAACTGAGCAACAGGTGGCTGTAGCCAAAACCGTAGCAGTGAATGTGATCTTGGGCAACAATCTAAAACAGGGGATGATGTGTGCAGTTACCCATAGACAAGCGGCAAGGGAAAATTGTAGTTCCCTGAACCCCACAGAAACCACTGTGGAAACCACTGAGAGGCTGGTTCCCCAGCCTGTGTCTCCAGATGGGGAGACTAACGAAAAGGGGTAGAAATTTCCCCAGTAACAAGTAACCACACAGCTACAGAGGGTTACTCCAAAGAGGGAGGGAGGGGTGACCCATTGTCAGAGGGTTGGGATTGGCAGTGATCCTGAGTGCCCTGATGCTAGTGCTAGGGACCCTAGTTTAGCGACTGAAGGGGACCTGTCCCATGCCTTGGGAATGTGTGAGGGTTTCACAGCTGCTCAGAGAAGTGACCCTAGTTTAGAGAAGCTGAGGGCTTGGGCAGCCTCGGATGGTGCACAGGGAGGTGATGGCAGACATAAGGTTTATTGGGAAAATGGACTTATGTATACTCATGTAGTACAGACAGAGGGAGGAGTGCTAGGCAGGCAGCTTGTCATTCCCCAGGGATATTGGGAGCAGCTGCTCAAGACTGCACATGGTATTTCCTTGTCTGGTCATCTGGGAATCATGCGCACTATGCAGCGGTTGGCCCAGAATTTCTATTGGCCTAACTTCACCCAGCAGGTGAAGGAGTATTGCAGGACTTGTCACCAGTGCCGAGAAATAGGGAAGGCGGGCAAGAAAACACAAGCCACCCTGATTCTATTGTCCATAGTAGAGGAGCCATTCCAGAGGGTGGGAATGGATATTGTGGGACCTTTAAATACCCCCCAGCTCCTCAGGGAAGAGATTCATCCTGACTGTGGTGGATTATGCCATCTGGTACCCAGAGGCACTTGCCCTATCCTCACTGAGGACAGACAAAGTGGCAGATGCCTTACTTGGGATTTTCTCCCATGTTGGGTTTCTGCAGCAGGTTATCACCAATTGAGGGGGTTCCTTCATGTTGGACCTGATGAAATGTTTATGGGAGAAGTGTGGGGTGGTGCAGAGATGCACAACACCATATCACCCACAAGCCAATGGGCTTGTGGAAAGATTCAATGGTACACTGAAGTCAATGCTCTGGGCATTTGTTGAACAGCATGGGAGGGACTGGGAGAAATACCTTCCCCACCTGTTGTTTGCCTACAGGGAGGTGCCCCAAGAGTTGACAGGATTTTCCCTCTTCAAACTCTTATATGGACGCCAAGTATGTGGACCCCTAGACTTGATCCGGGAGGACTGGGAAGGCAAGCATACCACCCAGGGAACTCTGATTGTGGATTATGTCCTTAAGTGTAGAGAAAGGCTGAAGGAGCTTATAGGGACAGCCCAGAACAACCTGGCAGCTGCCCAACAGTAACAAAAAGTATGGTACGATCGCACAGCCAGAGCTCACTCATACATGGTGGGTCAGGAGGTCAAGGTCTTTATTCCAGTCTAGAAAGACAAGCTGAAAGCTGAGTGGGCAGGACTGTACAAAATGGTTAGGAAGATAAATGACGTGAACTACATTGTGGAGTTACCTGACCGAAGACAGACAGAAAGGATGTACCATGTCAACATGATGAAGCCATATGCAAATAGGCCTGACATGGTGTTTGCAGTGTGTAGTCATGGGGAGGGGACGGATGAAGGAGACCCCCTTCTGGATTTGCTGGAAGAAAGTAAGTGGGAGTCCTCTGCGGAGGCAGTAAAATTGTCTCCCCAGCTGGCCGCTGACCAGATCCAGAATGTAAGGGAGGTTTTAGCAGACTTTGCCCCATTGTTTAGCACCAAGCC
Organism: Neoceratodus forsteri; assembly: GCA_016271365.2. NCBI lineage: Eukaryota > Metazoa > Chordata > Ceratodontiformes > Ceratodontidae > Neoceratodus > Neoceratodus forsteri. The sequence continues at coordinate 657,968,743 of CM028132.1, forward strand.
TGGACTAACCCCCTTAGTGACGCATGATGTGGAGACAGAGACACAGACGCCCATATGGTGGACAGCATATCTGGTGTCAGAGGCTGTCCAAAAGGACATTAGGAGGGACGTGCAGGAGATGCTGTATTTAGGGGTAATCCAGAGATCCCACAGCCTCTGGGCCTCACCTGTAGTCCTTGTGCCTAAGCCAGATGGCTCTACTCATTTCTGTGTGGACTACCATGGACTGAATGCAGTCACAAAGTCAGACACCCACCTGATGCTCCGGACGGATGAACTCCTGGACAAGTAGGAAGGGGTGACCTACTTTACGACCACTGACCTGACCAAGGGGTATTGACAAGTAGAGTTCACAGACAGAGCTAGAGAGAGGTCGGCCTTCATCATGCTGATAAGCTTACTTGAATTTAAAGCAATGCCTTTCAGAATGAAGAACGCCCCAGCCACTTTCCAAAGGTTGGCGAACCAGGTGTTAAATGGTGCTGAGGAGTACGCTGTGGTGTACCTGGATGGCATTGCCATCTTTAGTACCAGCTGGGAGGAACACCTTTCCCACCTTAGGGAAGTGCTGGGCAAGATACAGAGGGCCAGGCTCACTGTCAAAGCCGAGAAGTGCCAGGTAGCCATGGGAGAGGTGGCATACCTCAGGCATGTGGTAGGCCGGGAACAGCTCCATCCTAACCAAATAAAGATAGAGGTAATCCAGGCATGGCCCAAACCAGAAATGCAGAAGCAGGTCAGGAGTTTTCTAGGGACAGCAGGGTACTACAGAAAATTTGTACCCAATTACACTGCCCTGGCTGCTCCCCTATCTGACCTGACAAAGAAAAGGATGCCCAAGAAAATTACCTGGGGCCCTGCCTGTGAAGAAGCCTTTTCCAAACTAAAGGAGGCACTGTGCAGTGCTCCTGTTTTGACAAGTCCTGACTATAGCAAACCCTTTATAGTTCAGACTGATGCCTCAGACGTGGGTATTGGGGCAGTACTGAGTCAGACATCCAGCCAAGGGGGCAGATCATCCAGTAGTGTACCTGAGTAGGAAGTTACTTCCCAGAGAGCAAGCATACTCGACTGTGGAAAAAGTGTCTTGCCATAGTGTGGGCCCTAAACAAATTAGAGCCATACTTATATGGGCAGCATTTTGTGGTGCAGACTGACCACAACCCCCTGGTTTGGCTGACGCAGATGGGAAAGAACAATGGTAGATTGCTAAGATGGAGTCTTGCTTTGCAAGGGTATGATATGACAATCGTACACAGAGCTGGAGCCAGAAACCAGAACTAAGAAGGTCTGTCTCACATGTATGAGGAGTGAACTGATTTGGGAACCCCATCCCATGCTGGGGATAGACCCCCCAAATTCAGTCTAGGTGGGGAGGATTGTGACACGAGGACAGCCAGTTCTGAGCACACTATGATTTTTTGTAATATAAAAATGTGTTATGGACCGTCTCTCATGGGAGATGCTAAGACAGCATGCGAGTTGACACGCACACACCCAGATTTTAGATACAAGGTGTTACCTGGAAGGCCAGAAGCTAATTACAGACTAGAACAGGCCTTAATCAAGAATCTCCTGTTTTACTAAGTTAAATATAGCTTTAACTGCTAAGAGGGAAATCAGTATCCATTTTATGATGTTAGAGGAGGCAACCAGGTTATGGCACACTGGTGCGAAATCACAAATACTTTGATGTCTGTGTGAGAGAGGATACTGCTTATAGATGAAAGGAAATTTACAGACTTGATTGGGGAAGTCACATGGGGATAGGAGTTTCTGCTGATGTAACCTTAATTATCTTACCTTCTAATACGATAAAATATCTGGGTGTATGATTTTTCATAAACAGAGGAGGAGCTAGGTGACCTCACACAAAGGGGTTGGCAAAGACAGTTTTTTAAACAGATTCTGTTTTTCTTCAGAGACTCTTTACTCTACACTCTGACAAAGAAACATCTTTGAGCACTTTAAGCAAGTATACAGGTAGAGAGAGACAAAATCTAAGTACTATAGTAGAACTGCGCTGTTAAAACCTTGTTCTTTTAAAAGATTGTATGGTTCTTATGATATAATGGTTCTGTATTTTATGTTTTACATACTTTTATCTATTTTATTAAAGCTCTATTTTTAGAGCCTACTTGGTCTGTCTTGGAATTTCTTTTCTTTAACAAATGAAATGTATATGGTTAAAGCAGACTGTGCATAAGCTTGAAAGGTGATACCAAACTGGAAAAAAGTTAAGAGTAATCTGAGGTCTGTATTATAGTTTTTTAAGGGTTCATTTCTGTACACCTGGTTAGGTGCCCATAGGCAAAGATATCTGCCCCAAGACAGAATTATCTGAGCCTGTGTATTGGGTATGCCAGCAAGAGGTTCACAGTTTGAATTCCTCCAGAACTGAGACCAAAGGTTGATTCGAACCCACAAAATAGACAGGAGGGTTACCCTGTTCCTGTTAACTGTTCACAAGACTGTGCTCGGATGTTGGCAGTTTGGGAGTAGAGGGCCTGACCTGCTGAGTGGGTTTGTGACACCCATGTGCAAAGCCAACATCCACAGTGGTGAGGTTTGTTTACTTCTCAAACTAAAGACTTGATTATGATAGAGGCACAGCAAAAAAGGAGGTTACACACTGTATGCTGAACAGCTACTGAGTTTTGATCATGACTATAACATGCTAACGGTGATGCAGAATCAGAAAGCCATGTGGGAAATTGTAAAACAGCTAAGTGACAAGCAAGTAAAGGCCAGTCTAAGCTTCCCTGCTGAACTATGAATGAAGTAAGATAATAGAAAAAAGATCCTTGATTAAGTGACGGAGGCCACACTGACCCTTAGAAAACTGCAGAGCTCCCACATCTACAGTGATTCCTGCATTTTACAGGGATTTGGAGCCATCTACATGGGAATTCTTCCCATAGACTTGCATTGGTTATATAGGAAAATACAGCAATTGGACTTCCATAGGAAATAATGTAATCTACATAAAAACAGGAAAATTGAGCTGGAGTTACAGGGAAAATGTCAAAATCAATCTGGGAGCACTGAAATTGGAAAAACCTGTCCGTCTTCCAAAAAGAAAAAGCTGGCATAAGAGCTGCTTCAGTCTGCTTGGTTGGTGGTGCAAGACAATAAAAGGTTTAAAGGGCTACAACCAACAGCTTGGTGCTAAGACACAAGCCACAGGCATCGGGGCAAATACCAGTCAGAGTGAGGCAGCTACTGACAGTGCACAAGCAATACAAAAGCTGGGAGGAAAGAGCTAGGATCTGGCAATGCTGCTTGAAGAGACACTGAATGTTGCAGTTATATAGATCTGAGGACTGAGACAGTGTGAAGAGAATCTCTTTATCTACTGTTTTTACTGTTCAAAGACTGAGGTTTACATAAGCTATTTGGAGGTGGGGGTGGTTAATGCTGCAGTATGTAGTCTGAATGATGAGGAAAGGAGTGTGTCTTGTTTTGGCCAGCCATCACTCCAGAGGGTGGGTACTGGGTAGGGCAAGTTTGGGTAGAGGGAAGCAGGGTATCCCATCAGTATAAATCCGTTTGGTCCTGATTTATCCCTTTGAGGCATCTGAGAACATTTATGATATGGGGGGAAGTGGCTGCTTTCATTACAGGAAAGGACTGCAAGAAAGGGTATCTTCAAATATAGAATCTGGCGTGGGGGCTGCTGCCAAAGAGGTGCACCTCTGGTACGACCATATTCATTGTTTAAAGCCTCTCAGTTGAAAATGATTGTGGATGCTACTGAGGAGCTTCACCTGAGTGTTAACAGGGCTCCAGAAGTCTGCACAAGACATTCCAGTTAGTATATTGAATTTTGCACTGAAAAGGAGTTGTAGGTTTCTCCTCTGATTTCTCAACAATGGATATGCATAGAGATGCCGGGGGCCATATTCAGTGTAGGTAGCCAGGATGCAATGCAAAGTCTCAGTTTACTGCATAACAAAAGGGGTTAACTGCCATTGACATTGCCTTCTTTCCTGCTGTTACTCTGTTGCAGAATGCTTTAGTGTTGTGTTGCATCCCAGTGGGCTCCTCTGTATGGCTGATACTCAAGAAAAATCATAGTCCATAGTTTCTCAAGGTACTAGCTATACTATTGCTATTTCTGTTGCATGATGCACAGCTTAGATGGATAAATTGTGGGGTGATCTGGGCATGTATTTGGAGGCACCTCTAAGGTAGTCTCACCATGGACAAGAATTGTTTGTACTCAGGCAGAAATGTGGGAGGGGTGTCTAGGATCTGGATTTTGCGTGAGTACCAGGACTTGGCCAGGTCAGTTCATGGGATCCCCCTCCATTTGTTCATACCTGGAAAAAGGACTACAACCAGGGGATGGGTTAGGGATGGCACAGAGAAACAGGCATTGCTGAACCAACTAAAATTGTTGAATTTATTTCACCAGTGTGAGAGCCCCTAGTGCCACAGTAAAATGCCTTCGGGTGGGGGGGGCGTTGCTTGAACCAGACATGCTCAGGGGGATGTGGATTCTATCTGGGTGCCCCCTCTAAATGTTTTGGAGGCAGTATAGTGCAGTGGGTTAAGGCTCTGAGCTGCAGCTCTGGAGACCTGGGTTTGAATCTCACAACCACCTAGGTGCATACTGTGTGATCCTGAGCAAGTCACTTAACTTTCTTGTGCTCCCAGATCACATCTGGAAACAAGCTTCAGCTTAGTGTGCTACTCCTGGTTAAACAATGTTCCCTTTCCCTTAAAGAACGGAGATCAAACATAGGCACTTTTAAGAGAGTTAGGCCCAGTCTAAATGCTCAGAGCACTTTGTCAAAGTGACCCTCTCATCACTGCAGGGTTTTATCTATGAGAGTATGAAGGGAGTCATCTAACTGACTGGCACATGTGTGGCGAGTGAAGAGTAGTCAAGTACAGGAGGATCCTACTTTCCTAAACCTGCATTACAATGTAGGTCAAGTGGTCATACAGAGGATAATGAAAAGCCTCTGGAGGCGACTTTCTCAAGAATGGGTGGTTCATGTAGATCATTAAGTTCATAGCATGCTCAACACTGGCTAATTCATGGAGTTTAACCACTTTTCATACATGTTTCATAAATTTTGTAGTAGTGCTACTGGTGTGTGGCCTACATTAGAATCAGACAGTTATAGTACAAGTGTACCTGACCCCAAATGCTGCTTTATGGAGCCGGTAAATCATGAAAAGTTTTTCCTGTTTCTAACTCACTTTCTGTCTTCATTCCATCATTTTAAAGTGGGATCTTGGTCTCATTATTTGGCCAAATCATGGTTAGCCTCACCACCAACAGGAAAGTGACATCCTCACTGGTCAGGTATCTACACCCTCAATTTTAACATACCAATGTGAGTTGAGATCCCACTACTTTCTCTATTTGTCTTGTTGGTGCTCAGACTAATTATGATTTGACTGAATGATGAGATCAAGAATCCATGGTATCCAGTATCCATCACTGGTTGAGTCTGGATTCAAAAAGCCCTAACATCGCATTTTCTTACTTTTGTCACTTTATGAAGAAGCTCTAACTTGTACGTTAACATCCTTTTGTGTAATGAGTAGATAGACTGTATAAGTACATACACAGAACTAATGATAGGTAAGTGTTGTTTATGGGGAAATATAACATTAATGGGGGCTAATTAGTGAAGCTCATGAATACATGAACTCAAAGGTTGAGTGAAATTATTAACAGATTAGCCCACATGATCATAGAGTTCCCTACTTCCCATTTAGGTTCCATATTGTACCTCTCAGGGATTTTTTTTTCTTAACAGACCATTTAACTGGTCCGAAACGACAACAGAGTGCAGCTGTAGCATGATCGTGGGTTGCTACCAGTCCAGGGTGGGTTGTGATTGATGGATGGGCAGAGGGGGCATTTGGGGTGCCACTGGAGGACAGTGATAAACATGAATTTAACAATAACTGACACTTGAGATTGAGGGGACCACTGAATGCCAGGGATAAAAGCATTATTTATTTAGTTATTATTTATTTATTTATTTATGAGTTTTACCAGGAAAGCATACTGAGCTAAAAGCTCAATTCCAGATGCAACCTGGGGGCCGAGACCCATAAATTACAATACAAGGATATGTACAATAAACAGAACATATTGGGAAGTCAAGGCTTCCTACAGACATTTGTATAATATTAACAGACAGGGGTTCAGAAAATACATTGTACAGAGTGACATGGTCATATACATTTCATACACCTTTATAGTACATCAAGCAGGAGTAGAAGAATTAGTTATAACAGGAGCAGCTGGAAGAGAAATGGGCTGTAAGTAGAGGGTTGCGTTGGTAATTGTTCTGTGCATGTCTTATAGTGGCCGGCAGAGCATTCCAAATCTGTGGGATACGGAAACTAAAGGCGGCCTGGCCTTTGGAAGTATGCATAAATGAGACATGCAGCAGTCTGGGATCTATATTCCTGAGTGAGTACACAGGAGGGGATTGTTTGGAGAGGGTAGAGGCCAGATGGGGGGAGGGAATGGGACCAGAATTTGGCAACGAACCTAGCGCAGTTTATTTGTCTGCGATCGTGGAGGGACGGCAGGTTAGTAGAGTTGTATGGGCTGCAATGGTGAGTAGATAGCGGACAATCTAAAATGAACCGGCAGAAAGAATGGAACATGGTATCTAGGCTAGCCAGGGCGGACACGGAAGCAGTGGAGTAGACTATGTCGCCATAATCGAAAACAGGGAGAATCATTTTTTGGACAATGGCGATCCTGGTTTGTGTAGGGAGGCATTTTTTGTTGCGGAATAGAGCACCTAATTTGGGGAGAAGTTTCTTATGTAGCGAGTCGATATGAGATGTAAAGTCTAGGTGCTGGTCTAGCCAGACGCCTAGGTATCTGAAGGAAGTACAGCTGTCCAACAGGGTCCCATCCAAGGTTTTGAAAGGGGGCAGGGGGTTTGGCAGGAAAGTCTTTGTTGGGATCCAAATGTTTGTGGTACTGTTTTTTTTAATTTAGTAATAGCTGGTTAGTCCTCAACCAGCCCTGGATAGCATAGAAATCCTCTTGGAGTAGTGTTGCTACACTTTGAGCGTTAGGGCCGGAGGCATACAGGACCGTGTCATCCGCATACATTTGGATGGATGAGTGGGTACATGCTGATGGGAGGTCATTTAGAAAAATAGAAAAAAGTAGAGGCCCTAGGACAGATCCTTGTGGGACACCGGTAGTGACTGGCAGGGGGTTAGAAGTGTGAGAAGCTAGTGTGACTGATTGCTTCCTGTTCGCTAGATAGTCATGGAACCAGCCAATGGCCTGCTCAGAGAGCCCAGTGTTGGAGAGTTTTGAGAGAAGTAGGGAATCAGAGACAGTATCAAAAGCTTTGGCTAGATCTATAAAAATGGCCAAGGTGATGTGACCTTTGTCCATGCCGGAGAGAATGTCACCAGTGACACGTAGCAGGGAGGTGATGGTGGAGTGGGATTTACGGAATCCCGATTGGAACAGAGTGAAGAAGGAGGTGGCTTCCAGGAAAGGGGTGAGCTGGGACATGACTAGCCATTCCTGTAATTTGGCCAGGATTGGGAGCAGGGAGATGGGTTTGTAGTTTTCTGGGGAGGAGGGGTCACCACCCTTTGGTAGAGGTATGACTGTAGCCATCTTCCAGTCTGTGGGTACCTTTCCCAGAGAGAAAGAGAGGTTGAAAAGGGCAGTGAGAGGGGCAACTATGGCTGGGGCAGACAGGAAGATCATCTTTGCATCTAGGGACGTAGGGCACTTGCCTTTGTTTGGGTTCAGGGCCCCTAGAGAGCGTGAGTACTCGCATGGGTTACTGGGCAGAAAGAGAAAGGCAGGACTTCGGGGGCAGGCTTTGGGGACATGAGCTGAGGAGGGGACCGGGGGGGTTTATTCGGGAGGGAGGATAAGAGTTTGGCAGCGCAGCAGGAGAAATGAGTATTAAAGGCTTCCGCTACACAGATGGGGTCGGAGATGTGGGAGCCCTGGACAGATAGTGTAGGAGGTGGGGGTGTAGTGGGGGGGGAGCAGGGATTTAAGTGATTTCCAGAAATCAGTCGGGTGGTTTATGTTCTTGTTAAAAGCCGATAGAAAGTATGTCTTCTTTGCTTGCCTGATGGAGTTTTTGCATGCATTGACGAGCTTTCTGTATGTGGAGAGGGTTTCCTGTGTACCTGTTCTCTTGTAAGTTTTCCAGGCATGGTCTCTGGTGTGGCAATTCCTAATTATGTCGGCAGAGATCCAGGAAAGATGAGCACCTCTAACTCTCTTTGTCCGTAGGGGGGCATGTCTGTCCCATATTTTTAGGAAGCAGGTTTTGAAACCTGCAAAGGCTGCATCAATGGAGGGAGACTTAGGTATGAAAGACCAATTTTCATGTCCCAAGTCTGATAGAAGAGATGCTAAGGTGAGTGAGTTGTAGGACCTGGTGCACAGTGTCTTTGGGGGGGGGGGCTGGGGGCTATGCACCTTCCTAATCAGGAAGATCATGTGATGATCACTTATAGAGTCGGGTAATAGGCCTTCTCTTAGGATCCTGTGGGGGTGAGAGGTGAGAGCCCAATCTAGTAGTGAGTGGTTCTGTGACTTGTGGTTTAGTCTTGTGGGGTCCATGATGAGTTGTGTTAGGTTCAGAGTCTTTATTTTGGTCTTCAAATGGGCTTTATCTGTGCCTAACCAGTTTGAGTTAAAATCACCGGTGGCATGTAGCTCGCCCCCGGCAGCTAGGGATTGTAGGGAGCTTAGGTGGGAGAGTATGTCCTCGGGAGATGTGCGTGCGGGGGGGCAATATGAGCCTGCCATGTAGACAGGGGATGAGTAGGGAAGAGACAGTTTGATGAGAATAGAGTTTATGTTTGCAGGGGTTGTGGGGATGTCCACTATCGTGAAATGGTGGCTGTTTGCGATATACATTGCCGTGCCGCCTCCATGTTTTTTACCTAGCCAGTCATGTCTGATTAAAGTGTAGCCTGGTATGGAAACTTCCACATCAGAATGATGGGGTTTTAACCAGGTTTCTGAGATGACCAGGATGTCAGGGCGCTGTGTTAGTGCAATAGGTTGTAGTAGAGAGATTTTGGATAAAAGGCTGCAGGTGTTTAGGTGTAGGATGCGGAGGCCTTTGGGAAAGGAGAAAGGGGATTGGGAATTTGTGTGGTTTGGACCAGGATTTACCTCTATATCCCCAGACAGGAGTAGAAGAATGGAGAGGAGGTGGATTATTTTTGTCCGAGAGAGGTATGGGCGGGATGCGGAGGACTGGGTGTTAGAGATAGATTGGGGGCAGCGACGAGTTTGGATGTGCAAGACCACATGCCCCCTGGTGAAAAGATGGTGGAATGATGCTGGCACTAATAATTGTGTAGTGGATTTGGGCCAGGGCTTGGGCAGGTGCGAGCGAGGACTCAGAGTGGCAGGGCTGGATGGTAACCCGAGGGGGTTGGGGCAGTGGGGGTGCTTTGTTTGGGAGGATGGCGGGGGCAGGGAGGAGAGAGTAGCCAGAGAGAGAAAAAATAGGGATGTAAACAGCAGCATCCTTGACTAATTCCTATGGGAGAAACTGTAGTGTTTTGAGTTGAGCCCTCTGGTGGTGGCAGCTGATAAGCTGCAAATGAAGAAATGGACAAACCATGTGACAGCACCGGCAGGGCAGAAGCTCACAGTGCCAGAGAAACACAGTTGTGCAGCCTAATTCAGCAGTAGCAGATTGTGGGGAAATTCAAAAATGGTGCCTGAATCACGGCGTTCTAAGTTGCCTTCTGAATTACCTTGTGCTTCGGGGGGTTGGGGTCGGTGACCAGGAGCATCCAGGGGGAGGGCTGGCAACCCTCACGACTCCGATTCAAGTGCCCAGCTGCCTGTCTGCAGAGAGAGAGAGATAAAGAAGACCTTTATAGCCAGGTAGGTGGGGGTGGGGAGTGTAGCAAATCTCGCTGTGTTTGCTTGTTTGAATGCAGCCGTTTGCTTGTTTGAATGCAGCCTGGAAGAAAGACTCCGAGCACAAGTACAAGTGTAAAATACCTACTCTAGACAGCCTGGGAGTAACATAGAAACATAGAAACATAGAAGTTGATGGCAGATAAGGACCGCAAGGCCCATCCAGCCTGCCCATTTCTTTTTCTACCTTATAAATGTGCCATCGGCTTTTGCTCTGTCAGTGGCCTATCTATTCATAGTCATTTGTATTGCTCCCTTATGCCTATCCTATGCCTGTTTGAAGCCCTGCACTGTTTTCATAGCCACCACTTCTTGTGGTAAGCCATTCCATGCATCCACCACCCTTTCTGTGAAAAAGAATTTCCTCACATTCCCCCTTAATCGGCCCCCCTCTAATCTCATGCTGTGTCCTCTTGTCTTGCTATTTTTCTTGTATTTAAATATGTTAGACTCTTTCACCTTGTTAATGCCCTTAAGGTGTTTGAATGCCTCAATCATATCACCTCTCTCCCTCATTTGCTCAAGGGTATACATATTGAGCTCTGTTAATCTGTCCTCATATGTCTTCTGATGCAGTCCCTGCACCATTTTGGTTGCCCTTCTCTGGACTGCCTCAATTTGGTTAATGTCCTTGTGAAGGTGTGGCCTCCAATACTACACTAGTACTCCAGATGGGGCTCAACCAGTGTCTTGTAAAGAGGGATTATTACCTCCCTCTTACGACTTGTGATACCCCTACTAATACACCCTAACACCCCCTAGCCTTACCTACTGCTTTAGAGGTCTGCTTGATGATTTCAGGTCATCAGTGATGATGATGCCCAAGTCCCTTCTTCCTTTGTGACTGCTAGCAACTCCTCCCAGCCTATAGGTGGCTTCAGGGTTTCTCTTCCCTATGTGCATGATTTTGCACTTTTTGCATTAAATCCCAGTTGCCACTCTTCTGACCATTTTGCTAGTTTATCCAGATCTCTTCTCATTCTGCCCACCCCATCTGGATCATCTACTCTGTTGCAGATCTTGGTGTCATCTGCAAAAAGATAAGCCTTACCCTCTAGTCCATCTGCAAGGTCACTAATGAAGGTGTTGAAGAGGACTGGCCCCAGAACTGATCCCTGAGGTACCCCACTTGTGACTTGCATCTCTTCTGACTGTATACCATTTATCACCACTTTCTCTTTTCTGCCCGACAACCAGTTTGCCACCCAGTTGACCAACTTCTGACCCACCCCAAGCCTACCCAGCTTATTTATCAATCTTCTATGTGGAACAGTGTCAAAAGCTTTGCTGAAGTCAAGGTAGGTGACATCAACTGCTCCCCTTGGTCCACCACTCTGTTACCCAGTCAAAGAAATCTATGAGATTAGTTTGACAGGACCTTCTTTGTAAACCCATGCTGTCTTGGATCCTGTGCCCCTATGGATTCCAGGTGTTGCACTATCCTTTCCTTAAGGAGTGCCTCCATAATCTTGCCCACTACTGAGGTAAGACTGACTGGTCTGTAGTTCCCCACCTCCTCCCTGCTACCACTCTTGTGGAGCGGGATCACATGAGCCCTTCTCCAGTCTTCTGGGACCTCTCCTGTGCTCAGAGACTCACTAAACAGTTCTGCTAATGACTCTGCTAGTTCTACCTTTAGCTCCTGAAGTACCCTGGGATGTATGCCATCAGGTCCTATTGCCTTATCCACCCTGAGCTTAGCAAGCTCTTGTAGGACCCTTTCTTTTGTGAAGGGAGTAGTGCTCACCTCCCTCCCCCACTGTGTCCATGATGCTGAGCTGTGGGCCCCACTTCTACCTTCTCTTCAGTAAATACTGAGCAAAAGTATCTATTTATGATAGATGCCTTTACAGGGTCCTCCTCCTCACATGCCTCCCTTTTCTCCATTAAGCTTAGCAATACCCCTCTGGACTTTCTCCTTTCACTAATGTATCTATAGAAAGTCTTGTCACCTTTACTGTTCGTGCTAGTGTTTCCTCAGTTTGGGACTTTGCCTGCCTTACTGCCTTCCCTGTTTCCTTAGGGCAGTTTGGTATGCCTCCCTATCTTCATCCCACTGTGTTCCCTTATATTTCCTGAAGGCCAGCCTTTTGGCTCTGACCTTTTCTGCTACTGTATTTGAGAACCAAAGTGGTTTCCTTCTTCTTTTGCACTTCCTTTTCTGTCTAACACAATGGGATGTTACTTCAAGTATTGCATCCTTAATGCTTGCCCACTTTTCCTGTACCCCCTCACCTGTGTAAATTCCCTACGTGGAGGGAAATGGCTAATTTTTTGGCTTCCCAGGGTTTTAAACATGCAGGGCCAGCTGCAAAGTGAGAGTATCTGCTATTTGCAGGCTAAAGGGAGTGCAGGTAGTGCCTTTCAGCTCCAACAAGGATTTAATTAAAGGCAGGAGCAGTTTTTAAAAGTCAGACGATTTCAAGTAGTGCAGAGAGAAAATTTACATACAGTGGCTGTAAAATGGCGTTTACTACCACTTTCAGCATAAGCGAGGGGCACACCCGAAAATTACTTGTTACTTGGTGTGTATCGGGCTCAGTTGCATTCTTCCCAGGTCCAAATTTAACTTTGTAGGACGCTATTAGGCAGTGAGATGAAAGAAGTTCTTTTAAGGCACACTTACGATTATTTCATTTTTTTACAATAGGCATATAAAGGCTAACAGGCAAGTTCCTCAGTGTTATTATTTGGCTGCTTTAAAAGCTTGAAACCAGTTCAATGAAGGTTACAAAATGATAATGGCAATTCAAACAAATAGACTGCATTTCTACTTATATCTACTTAAGGCACTTGTGCTGTGGGCAAGAAATACAGGGCAATCCAAAAATGTCTCAATGAATAAACAGTCTCCATTCATGTGCCGACAGAAAACAGCTCACAGCGCCAGAGAAACACAGTTGTGCAGCCTAATTCAGTGGTAGCAGATTGTGGGGAAATTCAAAAATGGTGCCTGAATCACGGCGTTCTTAGTTGCCTTCTGAATTACCTTGTGCTTCGGGGGGTGGGGGTCGGCGATCCAGGGCGTCAGGGGTTAACTTTCATTACTCGTTCGTGGCTAGCGTTTGTTTGTGTTTAGGGGTGGGGTTAGGGATCAGGAGTATCTAGGGGAGGGGGTTGGTACCCTTGCTGTCCTGTAATTAGTGTAGTAACTGGAGGATTACTGGATGCAAGGGATTTTATTTATTTATTTCAATCTTGGATTAACATCTATGAGCTAAGAGCTCTTTTACAAAGGTTCCACGTCATGACACATGGACAGAATACAGGACAAAAGTACAACAGGAACACAGATGAGTATCAATACAAATGCAGTATAGCTAAAAAAACATGATCAATAAACTGACAGGCAAATGTACAATGTATACCTGGGCTAAGGTCTAATATAAAGCTAGACTAAAAAAAAAGAGATTTACTTGTATTAAAGCAACAAACTATTATTGTACATAAAGGTATAGCAGCCCAGGGGCCTTGTCCAGGAAACAGGGAGAGATAAGGGTAGCAAGAGTTGGGTGGGAGAGGGAGTGCATAGGGAGTGGCTGGGTGGGGAGGAGGAATTAAGAGTTAACGGATTGGGAATCAGAGTAGGAGTTTGAGTGAGGAAGCAAGTATGAGTGGGAGAGAGAAAAGGGACAGGGAAAGTTGGGGGGGTAGGTAGATTGTATTGGCGTAGTGTACCAATAGGCAGGGGTAGGTAAAGGAAAGAGGGGGGTGGATGTGGGAGCTATGATGAGAGGGAGGGTGAGGGGAGAAAATTAGGTGAAGGGATGGAGGCTGAGGGGGAGGAGGCCTGCACCAGCTTTAATTGAAGCAGATACAAGTGGCGTTTTCCACAAGGTGTTGCTGAAGCTTACATTTGAAGGAGAGTAGCACGGCAGTGTTAGAGACATCACTGTGAAGTGAGTTAAACTTGATGGGGCTCTGACAGCAAATGATTACTGACCTTGCAAAGTACGACATCGGGGCACTTGGAAGGTGAGGTTTTCAGAGTTTCTTGTCCATTGTGGAATGCAGTATGGACTCAGGATCTTCTGAACCCCACGGGGTACAAGACCAAGGGTGAATTTCTTAGCTAACAAGCAGGTTTGATAAGTGACTTTGCCCTTTAGCTGCAGCCAGTTCGCTTGTGCATAGTTCTCACAGGTATGTGATAGGTGCGCTGCTCCAGTAAGGAGTTGGCAGGCATTATTTAGTGCAATAGAAATTCGAGACAGAGCTGTGTCAGTAGCAGATCAATAGATCATGAGCCCATAGTCAATGATGGATACTACAGAGTTATGGATTGCCAGATTGAGAGCTTCAGTTGTTCATGCTTGTGTCTGTACAGCAGGCCTATGCAACTGCTTACGGTTTTGGGCGACATTGTCTATGTGATGGGTACAGGACAGAATGCTGTCTAAGGTCACCCTGAGGTATCTGTATTGTTTTATCTGTTCCAGAGCGGTGCCTGAGCTATTTCTGACTGTTTGTTGGTGTTATTTATGTTTGCTGTGTGTGCTATTGAATAGCATTGCTTTTGTTTTTTTTATAGGTTAGAATGAGCTTATGTTTATAGAACTAGGCCTCATTCACGAAGCTGCTCTGTAGCTGGTTCTCAAGAAGTAGGGGGTTAGGGCTGCTGGTATAGATGACAGCATCATCCAAGTAGAGAAGGATTTGGTTGTGGCAAGAGTCAGGGAGCTTGTTTAGAAAGATGCTAAATAGGAGGGGGACCAAGGATGGATCCTTGTGGGACACCTGAATGGACAGATTGCCTGTTTAAGAGGACATCTACAAACTTCACTTGTCGAGAATGGTCACAGAGGTAGCTTTTGAACCAGTCTGTGGTGTCCTTTGATAGTCCTATGTTGGTTTGCTGATCAACCAGCAGTGAGTGGTTGACCGTATCAAAGACTTTGGTAAGGTTGATGTAAACTACACCAACAATTTGGCCTTGCTCAAGTGCACTGTGGATGTAGCTTGTAAATTTTAGCTGTGCAGTGGTGGTACTGTGTCCTTTCCTGAATCCATGTTGCTGGGGACATTGCAACTGGTATTTATCCAGATATGCTACCAGTTGGTCAGCCACAATTCATTCTAGGGCTTTGGAGCGAGGAAGAAGGATGGTGATTGGCCTGTAGTTACAGTGATGCACCCGGTCACTGCTTTTATGGACTGTGGTAACTAACGCTGATTTTCACCTTTGAGGGAATTGTGATAGCATGAGGGAACGGTTAAGAATCTTGGTCAGGGGAGACAGAACTTCATCCAGAGTTAGGGCAATGAGTTTAAGATCAAGTGTATCTCCTCTGGATCTGGTTTTCCCAAGCACATTGAGTATGTATTTTTTGGCTACATCTTCAGTTATTGTTTTAAAGTAGAAAGGCAAATGAGCCTGTTGCTGTGCCTGTGATGCCTTGTAATCAGTATCTGAAGGGGCATCAAAGAAGTTGGGGGGGGGAGTACATGACTAAGGTCTGTGCAGGCAGAATTAAATGTATTAGCGATGGTTAAGGGGTCTAGTGTAGAGGTGCCATCAATGTTAAGCATAGAAGGTGCCACTTTGGGGTCCTTCCCTGTAATTTCCTTGAGGTTACTCCAGAATCCCCTGCCATTATTCCAAGTGTTGGCTAGGGCGTCTCTGTAGTACTGTTTTTTTTTTTTCAGAACAGAGTGCACTGTTACAGGCATTCCTAGCTCTTTTGTAGGTCTGAATATCTGCTTGTCTACCAGTGACTTGTGCCCGGTACCATAGATGATTTTAGGATTTAATGAGTTCCAAGAGGCCAGGTGTAATCCAAGGATTACTGGAGCCCCTGATTCTACTTTTTATGTAGGGGTCATGGACGTTGCAAGCTGCATTGAAGATAGAAATGAAGTAGTCCAGCACAGTGTCCATGTCAGCAGCAGTATCAATTTGCAACCAATCATGTTGATGCAGGAGTGCTTTTAGGGGCTTGAGGTGTCCATGGATCAGCACTCTACTAGTAATTGTTTTAGCCAGGAGTTTGATGAATTTATTAGACCAATTGCACAGGATGGGAAACTCATCACTAACAGTGTCAGGGACGACTTTTGTATTTGAGATATGTTCAGGATGGTTAGTAAGCACCCAGTCCAATAGCGTACAAGTACCTGTTCTATAATTCATCCTAGTTGTGGACTCAACTAGCTGTGTGAAATTGATAGCAGTCAAGGCATCCTTGTAGGTGCATGCATCAGGGGAGAGCCAGTTCAGAATGAAATCACCTTAACATTACAATTTCTGAGTTATGTCCCAGGATGCAAATGCAGTCAAAGAGAGAGTTTAGTCCTGAGGCAGTCTGCTTGGGCAGGATATAAACCGAAGTCACGGTGAGCACTTGTGGGCTCCCAGCAATATCTTGATGGCAAGCACCTGTGTGTCGATCCCAGTACTGGGTAAGGACAGGGCATGCCCCATGAAAGGTTCTTTTAGGTACAGAGCACAACCACCACCTTTTCTTGATAACCTATCATGTCTAAACACAGTGTAGCCTGGTATTGTAATGGCAGTCTCAGGGATCTTGAATGAGAGCCATGTCTCGAGCACTGATAGGACATTCAGGTTGTGCTGGTGACCCATGTGTTAAGGGCATCAAATTTTGAGAGAAGGATGCAGATATTGATGCTTGCCAGAGAGAGTAGCCCAGACCTCTTTCCGCCATTGGGACTATGTTGAGGAGAGCCCGGGTTAGGGTGAATGTTGCCAGAGATAAATACCAGCAGTAGTAAGAGTCTTCTAATTATTTCTTTTAGGTGCTTGGTTCAGAGTAAGCGTACCCTTCTATGGGAGGGTTGTTTGTTGAGTATTCGCTGTATTTTGGAGAACGCTGGTAGGAAAAACAGTGTGCAGAACAATGTAGGGATACTAGCTAACCTTGAGGTTTAAAGCCAGTGTTGTTCAGGGCTTGGACTGTGGTGATAGTTCCATAAATACAGAAAGGGAACATATCTAATGTTTGTACAGAAGGGGATAATGTGCATAAGGGAGGAGGGGGAGGAAGGCGGAACAGAGGCCCTGTGGATGCAGCTTCTAGGCTCAAATCGTAGGACATTGTGGATGGGGGTGGTGTACAGGCCACCAGCCCAAGGGTAGGATCTGGATAGGGAGTTAGTTGAACAAATCAGAAGGGTCTGTAGGAAAGGGAACACTGTGCTGGTGGGGGGGCTTCAACCTACTGGGAGTGGAGTGGAGCACCCCAACCACCAAGAGTGCAAGGGAGCAGGTTTTAGTACAGGCATCTCAGGACAGCTTCCTGGTGCAGTTGGTCAGTGAGCCAACTAGACTGAATAGGACTCTGGACCTGGTCCTATCAAATGGGGAGGCCGTAAGGGATCTGGAGGTGGAAAACCCTCTGGCTGGGAGTGACCACCACATGGTGTGGTTCACTCTCAGCATGGAGAGGAAAGCAGGAGGTATGGGTACCAAAGTGATAGACTTTAAGGGGGCAGACTTTAAAAAGATGGGGGAAATTTGGGGCAAGCATCTGGCAGAAATTCATCCATGCATGGATGCTAGCCAAACATGAGATATTATTAAGAAATGGCTGGTGGAGGTGACTAGGACATGTACAAGAACAAGGAGTGATAAGGGACGGGCAAAAAAACCCAGCTGGCTGACACAGGAGGCCATAGTTGGGGTGAGGGCCTAAAAAAGGCATTTCGGAGACTCAAGAAACAGGGGGGGGAGATAACAGGGAGGTGTATGTGAAGAAGTCCAGGGAGGTTACCAGGCTGGCCAAAGCAGCAAGGCTTCCAGGAAACTGAGACTGACACAGGGCATAAAAGATGGAGAAAAGGACTTCTTCAGATACATCAGTGAAAGATGGAAAAACAAAGATCAGATTGTGAGGATTAGGAAAGGCGGGGGCTGAGTGGAGAAGGGGGAGGACCAGGCGGAAGCACTGAATGAGCACGTCTGTTCCATGTTCACGAGGAAGAAAGAGGGGCATATACCATCTGGGAGGGGAGGAGTGGGGGGGTGACTGATATTGGGATTACAGAGGATAGGGTGCTGAAGGGATTGAGGGCTCTGAGTTGGGATAAGGCACTGGGTCCAGATGACATTCACCCTAGGGTACTTAGGGAACTGGCAGAGGTCCTGGCAGGACCACTGGCTGATCTGTTCAATACATCCTTGGACACTGGATGTATACCACAGGACTGGAGGATGGCCCATGTGGTACCCATTCATAAAAGTGGACCTAAGGATGAACCAGGGAACTACAGAAAGTAAGCCCCACATCAATTGTTGGCAAACTCATGGAGATGATCCAAAAGGGGAGGCTGGTGACCTTTTTGGAGATCAGTGGTCTCCAAGATGGTCAGCAGCATCGGTTTGTCTCAAGAAGATCCTGCCTGACAAATCTGATTGAGTACTACAACTGGGTGACAAAGAAACTGTACAAAGGTCATGCAGTGGATGCCCTGTATTTGAACTTCAGCAAGGCCTTTGATTCCGTGACACATGGGAGGCTGAGGAGAAGCTGGAATATATGGGGGTAAGAATAAAGATGGTAAGCTGGATCACCAATTGGCTGAAGGGAAGACAGCAAAGGGCGGTGGGGAGGGAGCTCTCAACACTGAGGGATGTGACAAGTGGGGTGCCACAGGGATCAGTAATGGGACCGGTGTTGTTCGGGATAGTCATAGCTGACATCTCCCATGGGGTCCGGAGTAAGATCAGTTTCTTCAGAGATGACACAAAGATGGGTGCCGTGGTTGATGACATCAAAAGGTGGAGGGGGCTGCAGGAGGACCTAACCAAACTACCTAAGTGGGCGGATGCAAGGCAGATGGGGTTTAACACCAGAAAGTGCAAGGTCTTTCACTTCAGGGCTAACAACCAGGAGAGGAGCTATCAGCTGGGGGGTGTACAGCTAGAATGCACCGAGGAGGAAAAAGATCTAGGGGTGCTTATAACAGGGAGCATGAACAACTCTGCTCAGTGCAGGAAGGCGGCAGCAAAAGCCAACAAGATGCTAGGGTGTACAGTGAGGGGAATCTCCTCCAGAAATAGGAAGGTGATCCTGCCCCTCTACAGGTCACTGGTCAGGCCGCACCTGGAATACTGTATGCAGTACTGGCACCCATTCCTAAAGAAGGACATCAAATTGTTGGAAGGTGTACAGTGAAGGGCAACAAAGATGATCCAGGGATTAGCGGGACACTTCTGTGAGGAGAGGCTGGGTGAGCAGAACATGTATTCCCTGGAGGAGAGGAGGGACAGGAGGGACATAATCAAAAACTTTAAATATTTAAAGGGGGTTAACAAGGCTAGCAAATAAGGGATTTTCCAGATTAGAAGGGGAAGGGTCATGAGCGGGCACCATATGAGATTGGAAGGGGGAAGATTCAGTAGAGAAGTCAGGAGACATTATTCCACTGAGAGGGTGGTGGATAAGTGGAATACTCTGCCAGAGAAGGTGCTAGCCTGTAGCATGGTAGACAGTTTTAAGAGGGAATGGGACAGAGTGAGGGGTATTTGGGAGGAGGAGGGAGGGTGGGGCAAGTTGAGAGGCTAGCTGAACAATCAAGCAGACTCCATAGACCGTGAGGCCTGTTTCTGCTGGCATTTTTGTATGTTCATATGGTCATATCTATATGATATATGGCAGAGCAGGCAGACCACTCTCCAACAATGTCTGTCAAGGTAGTCAAAGTGAGCAGGAAGAGTAGACAGGGCACTAGGTATGTTGATGCCATTGCATTCTTATGGGAACTAGGTCCTTAGTTGTGCTAGAGAGTGCAGCTAAGTGATATTTAGCTATGTGAGGAGTACTTCTCTAGTGGTTAATCAGTAGAATTTCAAATGGAAAACTCATCACTTAAAAATGTTAGCACCTGGGCACATGATTTAGGGAGGCTATATAACTAACTGTCCAGATAGGGGGTTGGGTGGGGAGCCGGTGCAAAGCACCAGTGGGAACTAAGCTGGGAGGCTTACAGAAGTAGGCTGAAGAGCGGGCAGCATGGCTGCCGAGTCAGGAAAGCCACACCAAGCAACTACCTGAAGTGCCCATTCAGAGCAGGGAGGTATCTGAGGGGAGCAAGGAGAGACAGAGTTTGGTAATAAGTTTAGAATCAGGGGGCGGGAAAGCAGGGCCTAGTGGCAGACAGCAGTTTAATGGGTCAAAAGAGTTGAGTGTGGGACTGGAGCCAGAGCCAATTAGCAGACAATGACAGAGGCTAGAGGGGGAGAACAGAGCCGCAGTGGGAAGTCACATGAAGTAGGCCTGAAACTAGGTGGAGAGAGAGGGGTCGAGACAGAGAGGGAAGACAGTCAGGTATTAGATGTAGAGAGACAGTTTAAAATATGATAAACAGTTTAAAAACATTTTACAATGCAATTGACTGTAAACTTAGGCATACAAAATCTAAACATAGGCATGCAAAATCAGGGTAAAATCCACAGAGCTGAAAATAAAGATGCCAGGGATAACTGCATTATTTAAACATAACTGCCACTGGGAATTGGGTGGACACTGAACTCCAGGGACACACCTTTCATTTTAGCATAAATGGCACTGGGAATTAGGGATGGGAGAAACAAAGGATACTAGAGGAACAGTCCTGCATGCAATCCAATGAGCAAATGCTTGTGCCTCACTAGGTAATGAAACTATAATGAAGTGCAAAGGATCTCTTAGCACCCTCTATGGGCAAAGAGGTCATTTGCATAGCAAGTTTCCAATATAGAGTTTTGTGTGTCAGGAGCAAACAGTTTTGCACCATGCAAACAGATTGTTTGCTCCTGTGTATGTATGGAATGCCTGTTCACTGACCCAGCTGTGTCCCCTTCATAAGTCTGTAGTTTGTGCCTTCATTGCATTGCCCATCCAAAGGAGTCTTTTTAAATATCATGTGCACAAGCAAACATTGCTCTTCACATATTCGAATATACCACCCAGAGCAGATTGGGCTAATTTACACACAGGTTGGGGACATCTCCAGGAACTTTACTCAGTCTTCAAATATGCTGCCAATTGTCTTTAGCAACTTGCATCTTTTTCAGTGTTTGGGGTTTATACCTCCTATTATAACTCCAGTTTTAAATCATGAATCCCATTTGTTTGCCTTTAATCATTCATATTTTGCCTCTACATACCCACACTGCTTAGTCCAACTATTACTTACAAAGACTATACAAAAGGGGTTCTGACAGACAGAGGCACAAAGGACCACATGGCCTCCAACTATGTTACACTTTCAGGGATTCGATAAAATACTTTGCAGCTCTGTGGATTTCTTCACTTATGTTGATGAGGGTATAATGAACTCCCAGACTTATACAAAGGGCATAAAAGGCACCCTAACTTAATAAAGATATTTCACATGACATGCTGCAGATATGATGTACAAGTCCAGAGTAATTTATTGCAAGGCTATATCTTATATATAAAGTAGTGGCACATGTGTCAGACACCTCTGAATCTGCAGTTTCATATTACAATCCAATCTAACTTGTACATTGCCTCATAATGCATTATTTATGTTTCTGAGTCATCCATCAGTGTTCTAATAATAGTGGCAAAATAACTGACAAAACTGAAACTGCAAGATTCCAAAAAAGGTAGTCTTGCATTTTTAGTAGCAATGGTTGGTATTCATTCTTCTAGTCTCTTCTCTGTTGCCTTATGGCAGTGAGCAAAACTATAAACTTCAACTGCCTCCATGCTGATAGCATTTACAATACATGCCTTTGAATGTTTTCATAATGAATTATTACTATTAACCCTTCATGACTGAGTAAATGTCTGCCAACTAGGATTCCCTAATATTCAGGGACAACATATTACTCTACAGCAAGCATGGGAACACTGTCTGAGATAAAGGCTAGCAAATTTGCTACATGGTAACTTCTTCCTCAGAAAAATGAAAATCTTCTCTTTAAAAAGCTAGGCAAGGCTGAAACAGCTGCTGTTAATGGATCCAAGGGGGTGGCAAGCATTATCTTACTAACTACATGTAGCCAGATCTGATGATGGCACTCAGTTGTTCACAAGTCATTAAAGAGTGGTTGCCCTTAGTGGAGTAACATCCAGTGGTTCTAGGAAAGAGCTGTGACCCAGGATCTCCATGGTTAAATTCCATCAAAGGCACTGACTCATGACTATAACCTTGAACAAGTCCCTTTAACTTCCTTTCTATCAGCCTTCCCAGATGTACCACTGAAAAAGTGAATCTTATCCACCCAATTCTGGCACAAAATAGTTTATTAAACTAAAAAAACAGGCTACTAATGCCTCCCTACAATCTTCATATAAAGTAACTGAGCATTGTTAGAAAAATGCTATATGCTACACACTGCATAAATGCAGTACTATATGTAACAGTAGACACTCATGCTTTTTAATAGACAGCAGGAGCACCAGTTCACATTGTGTATTGGCCCAGTTAAAATGTGGGAGATGAGACTGAATAGAAAATCACAAAATATACAGTCCTTTTTAATAGTCCAACCTGGAATGATTAAAACGCTTTGATAACACAAATAGGCACAATAACCCATGTACTCCTTCACGGAGTGAGTGGTGGATGCTTGGTACAGACTTCCAGCAGAGGTGGTGGGGGCAAAAACAGTGGTGTGATTCAAGACTGCATGTGATAGGCATAAGGAAATCTTAGTGGAAAACAGGGGAAGAGCTGGAGATCAGGTAGGATATGCAGTGGCATTATAGGCAAGAGAAACAAATGGGCAGACTGGGTGGGCCAAGTGGTCCTTATTTGCCGTCAAATCCTATGTTGCTATGTTTCTATTTACAACTAAGTAAATTTCTATTATAGGACATCAACACATTGTTATAGAATGGAACTGTTAGATATTGTGATGTCTTCTACTGGATCAACATATATATTGTACGTAAAAGACAGAGAATCTCTGTGCACAAACACTGAGGCAATGGTTACCCCAAAGGGCATTTGGCTGGGAAGCCAAGTTTCAAGGAAATACAAAATCACACATGCCCAAACAATGCATGTGTATGTTGTACATGTTTATAAAATGGGTACGGAATTTGCAGTTTCCTGACTAGCCAAAATGGTTCAGAACCCAGTGCCTTACAGGGTGACAACCACTGGTTCAGGAACCCTACTGGCAACAAGGAGACCATGCACCTAGATATCCATGGCAGCCACAAATTTTGTAAAAAAAGGTAAAAGACCTTAGGAGCCCCACCTTGCTATAAGAAATGCATCTTAACATATTTTTAAAAGGTCCGCACCCAGCAGTAAACTTACATACCCTAAGCATGTGAAAATAAAATATTTATCCCATCCTCTTACTTTTGTTTGTATCTTGTCACAATTTCTTTTTAAAAGGCCTGTGATCTTCAATACTGATTCCAATCCAGACTGTATGCTTCATCCCCGACCCCAGATCAACATATCAACCAAGGGCTGCTCATGGACTCAGTCACCCAGAAGCTGTCCTGACTGATAAGTAATTTTTTTACTAAAGGCAGCTAAAATGAACCTGAAGTGCTGTCTCTGAACACAGAATGTGTCTGTGCAGTACACGCTTTCCAGTCTCTCTCTCGCTAACACACAATGACACTTTCCCACTGTCTATCAACGACCAGTTCCACAGTGCTCTGCTCACACTCATAACAGCTGGCTGCACAGAGCTGTCTTCCTGTATTTCTCTGTGTTACCTTAACATTATATAAATAAACCTACAAACAAAAGTAAAAAGAAGTGATCCCCCTCTCGTTAATCATCTAATGCCTTCAAATTGACATCCCATTTGACCCTCGTGACTGAAATTTCAGTGGGACTGCTCAACAAACCAGCACTCACTTACCATGTAAACACCACTGAGTGGGATGATCTTAGGATTTCTTGCAGTGGAAGGGAAAGAAACATGTATTTTCTCGGAAGGCTTACTAGTGTGAAGAAAACACTAGCTATCCTTTTTCTTATCCTCCCTCACTTGAACCACATCATGTTATCTAACTCTCTTTGTCTCTCTGTCTCTCTCTCTCTCTCTCTCTCTCAGGTGTTCAAGAAGAGGACAGAAAAAAAGGAAGCTTCAGTTTGTGATGATCAGTGTAAACAAAGCATTTTAAATCAAACAATCATACCACAAGAAGCTGTTAAAAAGGAGATGGGGCACATTGCTTACAAAAGCACCAAGTAGTGGGTACAAGCTGCAGCAGTAACAACTGGACAAGCTGCAGAAAGGAAAAATTTTCATTGAAAAAACAGTTTTAATTTTTTTTTGTTCTCTTTAAATGAACTGTTTTTTGATCTTTTTTTTTTTACTGGAGATCCATTTTATAAACATAATAAGACATTCCTGATGGTGGTTTTCATAGATTAATGCACTTCCAGGTGCAAGAAACACTCAACGGAGGCACCTCATGCCTCACTGCACACCTGAGTGTGCATTAACCCATGACAACCGCCACCCTATCATGTCTTATTCTTTACATATAGAGATAGTGTAACCTATTGAGGGCTGCCAGAGTCCTAAACTACCTTTCTATTTTTAATTGCCCACTTGTAACTATCCCACTGGATTTTGAATGCTTACATAGTACTACCATTACTCATATTACAGAATGGTCAGTCACACCTATCCTCCACCCTCTTTATTACAACATATTTCCTTTAGTTCTTCTGAAGCATCCCTCCTGTTAGTTTGAGGTTGTGTCCCCTGGAGGTCGTGTTACTCTTTAGTTTACATCAATCTTTGGTGTCAGCTCTGTCATGTCCCTGCATGTATTTGTAGGTTTTCCTCATGTCCCCCTCTCGTTTCCGTTCTCTTATCAAGTACATTTATTTATTTATTTAGCTTTTGTTAACCAGGTAAGTACTCTAGACAAGACAATTGCCTATTTTCAGGTACGACTTGGGAAAGTACAGGAATAACAGATTTAAAGGGTACCTAAACAAGCAGTTTTTTAAAACTGCAAACTCCAAAATCTGGCTTCATAACACGGTAAAGTAAAGGCTGCTGTTTACATTTATGCTAAAACTGCGTTTATGTAAATAACATAAATGCAGTTTCATAGCTTTTGAAAAATGTAAACATCAGCCTTTCACTTTCAAAAAAACAGCCTTGGTTTCTCCCTAAGATGTTTGCCAAGTGTGTTAAGTGATGAGTCATGATGACATCATCAGAGCCAGAGACAGAGACCCACATATATTTCTATAGTGCTAACTAATTCTTTTTTCTCTCCTTGTTTTGAATTGTTGTACCAGAATGATCAACACCATGTAGTAACTCGTGGATTATTTTGATCAGTACGCATGTTAGGCTATGATTTTGTTCATTTTGTTTACTTTAACTTGTGGAAAATGTTTTGCAATCCAGCTGACTTTTTCTTTGGCAAACTGCGTTACAGTACAACACTTCAAATACCCGATGATCTAGTGGTTATATGATGCACTGAATTTAGTTTTTTGTTAACCAGGAGAGACACACTAAGCTGAAATCTTGTTTACAGGTGTGGCCTGGGTGCACAAGGAAGTTTAGTGACTTGCACAGGGTCACACAGCAAAGTACCAGTCTGGTTCAGTTCCAAAGCTCATGCTGTCTTGCTCATCCACAAATAAGGCTTTCTTTTTCCATGTGAACCCCCTACACCTAGCCTGCCTTCTGTTGAACACCCCACCATTCATACCTTGTCCTCAGTACTGCCTGGGGCTGCATATGTGCTAACGGTCTCATGAAGAGAATTTTCACACCTCAGATTGTAATCGTGTACCTCAGAGAGTTGTGCACACCTATACTGATATGCATCATCAGCTGGCACTGTTAAAAAATGCTTCCCAAATCATTCCCCAGTCCACATTCTCAATGTTTGACTTCTGCTCACACAGTAAACATTGAGTGAATCACCACCCTTCTGCACAGTGAAGGTAGTATGTACAGTTCCCCTGTTGTGTTTTTTCCCGCCTCATTAACCTACAACTAGGTCTTCCTGGAGAGCCAAGCAATAAGCATCATGACCCACTAGAAAAACTGCTGTTCATGCCCTCATAAGGGCTGCACTTACAATGGATAACAATATTATTAGCAGAAGAGGCATACTAATACCTTGAGTGAATCCACCAAACTTCCAGTGTCAGTCTACTCCTTTACCTGTGATCTGCAGAACCCCACAGGACAGTTTGCATCAATTCTTCTCTAGTACTTTTCTGTGCTCTACTCCACAATGCGAGTTGGCTGGCTACCACCCTTCCAAATCTTGAATGAGCTATACACAACTCCCTCAATCCTGCCCTAACAAACGTCAATACCCCCACCCAAGGGTAATCTCCCACACTGAATTCAGGTAACAGTTTAGGTGCAGCCTTGCCACTCTCAGTATTTGTCATTGCTGGCTACTCTCATCCACAGTCGGGTAGTGATCACGATGCTGGCAGCCCCACATTTTAGATCTCACAGTGATCTGGTCAACATCCTCCTTCATGTTTTCAGCTAACCTGAATATAGCTGTACCCTGCTGAAATGGCCTCTTTAGTCCCTCTCTGCATTTATTCTTCTCGCCTGCTCCCCATGCCAAAAACTGGTGAGTTCACTACCCTTCCGCAACATGAATGTGGTTAGTACAGTCTCCCATGTTATTTTTACATATTCATAATAAACATGATCTTCTGGTAAGCCAGACTGATAGCTGCATGGCCCAAGTGGAAAAATAGGCTTTCCTACCCATATAAGATCTAAGCCACCTATGATTAGGCATTATTAAATTACATGCATAATGATGTGTACACCCATTATTTAGTAGTGCTTAATCAAAGATAGCCTAGATCTTTTAAGGATAGGAAAGCCCATCATTCCCCTTGTTCTCTGCTGCTATCAGCCTGACTTACTGGAAAGATATGTTTATATTTGATATGTCAAAATAAAATGGGGACTATACTACTTGCATTAATGATGCACAAGGGTGATGAGCTCATCAGTTTATGGTGTGAGGAGGAATACTGAAGAATGAATGCCAGGGGGGGACTGAGAAGGCCACTCTTGCAAGGTACTGCTATATTCAGGGAAGGGGGAAGACAGAAGGGGAGAAATATGAGCAGATTATTGTAAGAAATAAGATGTGGACTGTCAGCACCTTGATCACTACCTAACCCTGTTGTCCTGGCCAACATTCCCCTTCCCATAAAACCAGTTCATGCAATTGTCCAAGGCTGTATGTGGATATTAATGTATGAAATGACTGCCACTACACATTCAGTCACTTCACTACCAGTCTAGTATTGCTTGTAAAACACTTTGGGATACAATGTGTATGAAAACCACTATATAAATGCTTATTATTATTATTATTATTATTATAATTATTTCCCATGGAAAAAGAAGACAAAACAAGCATATATTTGAGTTTTGAGAAAGTATGAACTCTAACACTGGACTGCACAAGAAGTTTGCAACAAAAAAGTAGTGACTCTAGGGAGTGGTGAAGGGTGTGACAGCAACCCCCCCACACACACAAGTAACGTACTTGCTTGCTTCTGCTGCATTTCACTTTGTTGAAGAAGTCTAATTTATTGATTGTACAAATGTTTACATTCAAACTATGGATTACATTTGTAGGTTCTGTCAAAAATGTACTTGGAGCCAGTATGCGCAGTGGTTTAAGGCTCTGAGCTGGCAAATCAGGAGACTTGGGCTTGAATCCCACAGACCCCCATTTGCATACTGTGCAACCCTGAGCAAGTCATTTAACTTCCCTGTGCTCCCAGGTTGCAGCTGTAAACAAGCTTTCAGCTTAGTACGTCTCACCTGATTAAACAATTGGAAAAAAAAATAATAGCAGAAAATGTAAAGGTTTAATAAAAATGTTAAAAAGTGCATATTAAGCATGCACACACCACCCCAGCAACCCCACTGTAGCATCCTGGATCCACCATAACCACTAGACCACCAGGTTATTCAAGATTTGTACTGCACTGTGGTTTGCCAGAGAGAAAGTCAGCTGGATTAAATCACAATTTTAGCATGTTAAAGTAAACAAAATGAACAGAACCATAGCCTAACGTGTATTATACAAAATAATGCACATGGTTTTGACCATTTGGGTGAAACAATTCTATACAAAGGGAACAAAAGAACTAGTCAGCATTACAGAGAGCCATATATCTCTCTCAGACTTTGGCTCCAATGATGTCATCACATAACACATTTGGCAGCCATTTTAGGAAGCAGGAAATGCATTTTGTTTTTAAATTAGAAGGCTGATTTTACAATTTTCAAATGCTCTGGAACCACCTTTAGGTAAATATATAAATGTATTTTTAGCATTAATGAATACAGCAGCCTTTCCTTTAGTCACCTACGGAGTCAGATTTTTGAATAGTTTGTTGTCAAAATGCTATTTAGGTATCCTTTAAGTACATAAAATGACATTGTACAAATTAGACAAGTTACAGTTCATGTGAGGACAGAAGATTACAGATTCAACACAGCATACGAATCGTGGTAAGGCATAGATTATACAGTATGAACATAACAAAATAAACACCTTGTGGAAGCTAAGAGCAGTACCAGGGGTACAGTATTGAGATCCTTCAGATATGATACTAAATACAGCTTGGTGACCTCATGGAGTCAGGTCTTTTGCCCAGGAGGACCTCCAGGGCAGAAGAGTGCTGTGATGGATCAATTTACAGGGGTTTGGGACAGCCACAAGCCGAGGGCAGTTTAAGGTGGTTCCATAGGGTGGAGCGAAGACACACCTATGAGTGCGAGGCACTTGTACGATTATATGTTTAGGCTGTGTAGTCTTTCCTGGAACATCCTAGCTTGTTGTCCCTAAATCATTTTTGTTGGCTTCTGCTGAATTGTTTCTAGCCTCTCCTTATAAATTTTTCAAATGAGGGTTGCAAATGTAGTAGTCCATGTGTGGCTTAACCAATGACCTGCATAGTCATACTATAATCTCTTTGTTCTGACTTATGTAACCTCTTCTGATACAGCAGCAGCCTGTCTGCATTCACATATACCACCCTGAAGTAAGGAGAGCATTTCAACCTGCTGTGCATTATAAAACCTAAGACCCTTTCTTCTTTTGAATGCTCATGACTCCACTGATACTGGATTTATACACAGATTTTTTTCTGCCAATATGCAATTACAGTACCTTGAATTATTGGCATTCAAGTTTAACTCAAACTACACAGACCGGCACCAGTCCACCTTATAATGACTCAAAAAATATGATGTTTATTGTGCATAATAGATCTTTTAAGTGCAAGTTCAGTAGTTAAATAAGTATACACTCATGGGGAAGGAGACGCAGTCACTAGACACCACTAAACCCCAACCGGTTTTACACTCTTGTGCTTCCTCAACACCAGAAGAGCACAACAAATGGTACATTTAAAAAAACAGTGACTATATAAATATGATCATGCTAAGCAGACAATTACATTTAAACCAAACATATTTTAGAGCACATTGCAGGTCTGCACAGTTACTACACTGCAACCAATTAATCAGTCTAAGGCTGTAATAAATCCTTCTATAGATTGGAATACTTACTGCCATGATTAACTAGAAATAGAAGCATAATTACTGAGGCTATATAACCACTCAAAACTTAATATCAGTTCATTAGATGCAAATATCTTCTAATCACTTCCAAGAAATTGAAAAAGTAAAATAAAATCAAAAAAGAAAGTTTGTGTTGTTCATTGTTTGACCTGGCATGACATTCTCCTAAATGCTTTTCTTTGTCATTAAATTTTAAGGACATGTTTTTGACCACTGCTCCAGACTTTCTGCATCTCTATTCTTGTCATTAATCTTGCCCACCCTCCAAGAGGGTTTGTGTTGTCTGTGAACAGACTTACTTTACCCTGTAATCCCACACGAGTGTCATTGATATACATATTGGAAAGCTCTAGTCCCATGTCCAAACCATGAGGCACTCCACTTGTGACCTTCTTGACATCCGAGAATTGACCATTCAGGACCACTCTCTGGATCCTGCATAACAAACAGCTGCCAATATACCTAGGCAGACCTTTCCTTAGCTCTAATATCTATAGTTTCTTGATCAGTCTCATGAGGTATTGAATTAAAGACCCTGTTGAAGTCCAAGTACAAGATGTCAGCTTCCTGGTTCAGATCCATCATTTGCATTGCTGAGAAAAAGTAGTCAGTCAAGTTCATTTGACACAACCTTCCCCTGTTAAAACCATCTCTGTAATCCTATTTTCTTACAGGATGTCTACTGTCTGCTCTTCGATAACTGAGTCTAACAGTTTTGCCAATATCAATATCAAGCTTACAGTCTATATACAGTAATACATTTGTACACTTCAGTCCTCAGGCACCTTTTCTGTAGCCACTGATTCAGTAAATGGGTTTACCAGGGGAAGGGCTGTTGGTACTGGCTTGGCTCCTTCAGTACCCTACGTTGCAGTCCTATGTGGCTATGAGGACTTGGTCACATTAAGTTTTTGCAGACCTTTCAGAACCCTTTCACTAGTAGCACACCCAGGCAAGGATTTTCCAACTGGAACAGTTCACCTGTATTTTCAAAGCACACTTCTGTCTACTGATAGAGTATCTATTACATGGTCTGGGAGTTTGGATGCAAAATGTGGAGCTGCATCACTAAAATGATGTGTGCACCTTTTTATGAATCATGCACCATTTTTGATGCATGCACCATTTTTTTTAAGACAATTCTTTTTTTCTTTTTCCATTTATGGTGTAGATACAGGTCTTTCTGCTTTTGGCATAATGATTCTGTCCTGTTTTTCTGGTGTCCCTTTGGCCTGTGTGTGATGGGGCATGCCAGCTGGGGAGTAGCAAGGCCATAGCCTGAAGGCCTAGGCCTTCATTGGATCCAAAATGTTTTCCCAAATCTGTCTGAACTCAGCTGGCCATGAATACCAAATTCTCCTATTCAGCATGAATCAATGCTTGAGCATTCAATTTTTGAAGTCCTGTTGACTCCCCTGACCAGCACGGCTCTTGGCATGTGTTTGTGTGTGATCCGGCATCCTTTCCTTTTGCCCTGTCCACCCCCTTTTCTGGTGCAAAATCTGACTTGCTATAACTCCCAACTTCTACTCCAAAGTGCTGGTGCTCCACTGGCTAAAATGTAAGACATCCTTAGCAAACAGCAGGCTGTTTTTGCCTGAAGGTTCCCTAGTTCCCAAAGAAGTGGTACCCCTCTTCCTCACACCAAACATTTAGCACCTGTTAAAATCCATTATTTTCCTTTTTCTGCTCTGTCCTGCATTTGGCAGTGGCAGCTGCTCAGAAAAGGCAACTGTGTCTGCCCTGGACATCAACTTTCTGCCTAACTCTCTGACCCTATCTTTAACTTCACCTACACTGTGGTATTCCAGGTCATTAGTACCCACCTGGATTCTCCCACTCCCTACTTAGTAGCCTCTCCATCTGAGGTGTGACTTTTTCTGCAGACATTGCTGGGAGGTAAAGAACAGATCTATCCATCTAGCCTGAGTGGCATACTAAACACCATGTGCCACATTTTCAAAGGCCAGGGAATCACAGAGTGCTTGTGTCAAACAGAAATGACACAAGGGGTATGCAGCAACAGACTGTGAATCATTCCTGATTTATAATGCTGCCTGCATTTAAAGTGGGGCCACCTGCCCCAGGCTGGCACATGCCAGGCTTGCAGCACACAGCAGGCTGTGCCATGGTGGACGTTGGGTTTGCAACACAAAACCACCACACCATCCCCTTATGTGGTATTCTCAAAAGCAGCAGGTTCTGCCCATGCTTAGACCAGCCAGAGCTGGTCTGAGGACCCTATCGCTGACACCGAATCCCACAGCAGGCAGGCACACTGAACTACTGGACCCCATCCAGCATGCTGCTGCACATGGGCACTGTTGTGCACACAGTCATGCTGTCACCTGTCCCAGGCATGGCATCACTGGCTGCCAGGGTCATGCATGTACAGTACATGTCAGAACTGTACTGTACCCATTATGCCTCGGCTGGAGGGGGTATAGGTGGTAGCAGGGTGGCTCTTGGATAACCCCTTCCCTGCAGGACTAGTTTGGGGCACTATGGGGGCATACATGCCAGTGCCCATGGCATGTCATCCTCTGTGGCCCTTGTTGCAGCTTCCACCAAACCCATCCAGTGCATCCTGTGATTAACACAGTGGACTGCCAGCACCAGCTTTGGAGATTTTGCCACCAGAACCAGTGGTGTTGCAAAATCTTGCACAAGTGTACTCACTGCAGAGTTTCCAGACCCCTGCCCTCTTGTGTCATAAATCTAGCTTCATGCGTAAGTCTCAATAAATGGTACTTACACTTATGGCACTTAAATGGGTGGTACAACTTGCCCTGCATGACTTGCCTCTGCTTATAGAGAGTTTTCCTTTTATACTTACCACATGCCAGTTATTTGGAAGAGTTCCCTCTTCCTTCTGGTAAAAGTGCACCTATAAATGTTCCCCTCTTCCTAGATCTCCATTTGAACCATGAGCACCCATCATCAAGTAAGTAGATCCTTAAGTATGGATATAGTTCAGAACAGCAGGAAGAGCTGGGCTGGCTGGGTAGTGTAGCAGTAACATTATCTCACACTACACTGGTGACCCGGGTTCAGGGGCAAATTCGAGCCATTGGGGGTCAGCCATGGCATGGGAGGAGCAGGCATACAAGGGACTGTTTTTTGTCACAAGTGGGAAGGGACACATTTTCTACAGTATGCCAGATACCAAGCAGTGGTCAGATGAGACAGCAGTCAGGAGGCCAAGCAAGGGTGTGACATTGACAGATGCATTGCATCATTGTACATTGTATGTCTCAAAGAAGAAAACCAGGAGACAAAGCTCCTTGCTGGGCAGAACGACGGACTGCTCCCCACAGGCCTGACACCACCAACTAGACACACCATACTGAGCTGCAGGAACACAGACAACATGGGTTCCTCAGGAGGAGGTCTTTCCTGACAAATCTGGTCAACTTCTTTGACTGGGTGACCAGAGCAGCAGATAGGGAACAGGCAGTGATGTAATATACTTGTATTTTAGCAAGGCCTTTGAGTCCCCTGCAAGAGACTAGTCAAAAAGATAAGGGACTAAGAGGTGGAGGACAAAATGGCAACTTGGGTGGAGAACTATCTGAAGGGAAAAACACAAAGGGTGTTAGTTAATGGGGAGTTTTCATATGAAAGGGAAGAACAAATATCATGGGTCAGTGCTGGGCTGGTTCATTTATATAAATATATATATATATATATATATATATATATATATAACACAGGGAAAGCATCAAAGGCAAGATCTGCTTCTTCACAGACAACACAAAGCTGTGCACATGGGTGGACAAGAAAGAAGAGATAGGGCAATTCAGGGAGGATCCGGGCAGTTTGGAGAGCTGGCCAAAGATCTCCCAGCTGGGCTTCAGTGCTAAAGAATATAGAGAGATGCAAATTCGGAAAAGGAACCCAAGAGTTCAATATATAATGGGGGTGGTACTGGATAGCACTTGGAGGAAAAGGACTTAAAGGCTCATGATATTTGAGAGCTTAAAACAACAGCACACTGTAACAGAGCTGTAGGTAAGACAAACAGGATGCTGGAGTGTATAGAGAGGGTGATAAGCATAAGAATCTATGAGGAAATCCTCCCATTCTACAGTATACTGGTGTGGCCACACCTGGAATACTACGCAAGGTACTGGAGTCCACACCTGAGGAAAAACCACAACATGGTGGAAGCAGTACAGTGCAGGACAACAAAGATGGTCAACAGGCTAGGGGCAAGGCTTACAAGGAGAGGCTGTGGGACTTGAAGATGTACACTCATGAAAGAAGAAGGGAAACAGGATTACATGTTTGAGACGTATACCTGCATGGGATAAAAAGGGTAGATACCAAGGGACTTTTCTCCTTGATTTCAAATACAGAGATAAGAGGGAATAACTCACTCAAACTTACATGGCAAGATTCAAAAGGGACATCTGTAAGCACTTTTTCACAGAAAGTGTGGTGGACAAATGGAATAAGCTGCCAGAGGAAGTGGAACAGGTTGAATCAGAGAGCAGCTTCATGCAGAGCTGGGACATGCATATGGGGTTAGTTAGAAAGGGAGGAGGCAGAAACAATGAGGAGGGATGACCACTAGGGCCAGTGCAAAGTAATTAGGAAGGGTGAGCAGACTGGATGCACTGCTGGGCTTTTGTCTGCTGTCACTGTTTATGTATCTACTGTATGTATCTACAAGTGTGAATGACCAAGGCATCCATGTATAACAGTCCAACAACTTAGTCATGCAACTAGCCTCCTGACTATAAACAATGATGCACAAGCGTAACTCCTCACTTTGGTTGCATATGCCTTTACCTATAGACCACCTTGGCTTATGGAATCTAGTTCTCAGCACACCCTCGCAATGCCATACATTCCCAAATGAGTTCATAAACTTACAAGCCTACAATTAGCTTTGTAACCGTGGGCCCCACTGAAAAATTGCTGCCCTGCTCTGAGTGTTACAGTACACAAGTTCTTAGATAAAAATTGCACAGTCTTCAAAAAATCCTGTTTTCAAAGGTTTAACACACCTACAAATATTATGTCCTACTGAAAGGCATCCTAAGAGAAAACATATAGGGGGAGGTGAACATGAAGGACCTAGAGTCCCTTCTGACCTTAAATTACTATGCTACTACAGTGCTCCCTCTTTTATCCTCCAGCCTCTGTACATCCTAAATTTTGGTGGATAAAATAGGATGGTGGATAATAGAGGGTAATGGTTAAAAGGGGAGATAATATTGCTGGAAACGGGGCAGGAGCTCACACTCGCAGTAAGCAAGAGTAGAGGATAAAGGGGGTGGGTAAATGAGGAAGCAATGACTGTTTGTGTGTCACATCTAACTAACTGATTTTGATATTTTGGTAACACAAATACTGTACAATTTTGTTGGTGTCCAGATGTTAACAGTTTCAAACAATTGGCATAAAGAATTACTTGTGATGAAGTGTTAACGGATTATAAAAAAAATGTATGCCAGTTATATCAACAAATCTGTGACGAACCATGCTGGCAGTTAACGTGAATGACCCTTTAAGTGAAGAAGTCCAATACTGAAAAAGAAATACAGCTACAGTTTTAGTATTGAATAATTAATGCATTTAGTACTTCAAGCATTCTAAGTGTGACACATAGATTCAGTTAAAAAGCACAGAGTACATTTTAGATACGGAAACAGCCCATTAGGCTTGGCAAGCCTACCTCTTGTTTTCTTTTCTCCATTTTCTTGCATTCTCCCCAAACTCCTCTTCAGCTTTAATCAGGTAATAGAATGACTGTTGTTTTTTTCTCAGGAACACAAGCCTAACTCCCTTAGCCGCCCTTCATAAGTAAACTCATTAAACCTTGATATGGTACCCACAATCCACCTTTCCAAGGAAAATTAAACCCTACTTTACACTGCAAACATTGTAGATATTTCTCTGGGTGGTGCTTAGCCAGTGGCTTATATTGTAATTTTTAATAATATATTATTATATTAGCCTCCTTTCCCCAGGGTGTCTGCCTGTTACATGGAAGAGAGGCTTAGGGGACTGAAGTCTGGAAAATCTCTGGACATAGCAGCAGAGGTGACAGCATCAGGAGGGCTAGCATGTAACCAGGTTTCAAACTCAAACTCTAAAGTAATAAATGTTTATCAAAACTGAAATTGTAGTCATCAGCCGTGCTTCAAGTTTATATAATTAGTACAAAAGGTTCTATGTCATAATGGTGATTGCCAAAAGGCCACCGTCATTATGGCAAGGATACATCGCCAAAAATCAGTTTCAGTGATGTACATCCCTGGTGCACAGGAAAATGGTGCTAGGGACTTAGAATTTCAATGTTAATGCAGAGGGCTGTACCCCCTGCACCCCTGCTACTAAAGGATCTTAACTCCTGGGGGTACATGTCGGGGGTGCAAATCTGGGAAAAAAAATCTAAGGCCAGGTGTACAAAACTTTAGGCCGCCTCGACCCAAATCTGGAACACTCACAGCTTTAGGCTGCCACCCACCCACCACACTACAGGGCTAGCTTGGCAGTCCCAAGCCAACCACACCAGGCCAACCCTCCCTCCCTCCCTTCCGTCATGCTCGCTCCCAGTATACATACATAAGCCGCATCCTGTAAGCTATCTGCGCCGACCTCCCCCACCTTGTCACCTTCCTCACACCCTCGCCCTGCCATCCTGCACTGCAAATGGGTTACTGTTTTGGTAAGTGCCCACTTGTGGCAAGCCCACATCACAGGATACCAGTACGGAACATAGTGTTGCATATTACATAATAAATACAATCCAGGAAATTCAGTATACACTCCATACAAAAACAGTAACAGGTACTGTATTTGGTACAGCAGTTGCGATGCACTTAGTAGTCAAAAACAAAGCAGAATCCCAAGTATTAGGCAGCCAAAGAACAAAGTAGATGTAACTGGTACAGGAGCAACCAGATGTATGCCTAAGCACAGGCTGTTTAACTTACAATAGGCAGTGTTGAAGTAACATTGATTTAAATGCCAGTGGGAATTAGAGCATCTGGCCTAATGATGGAGACTATTCCAGCAGCTAGGGGCTGAATAAGAAAAAGCTGCTTGGTCCATTCTGCTGAAGCACCTATGCTCTTGACATGAAATGTCATCACTAGAGCAAGGGTTATAGAATGTTGCAGGGGACTGTAGAAATGTGGACAGGCAGATGGGGGTGCTGCACATAATCAATTTGTCTAGGATTGAGCCCATAATGCAGGAAGATTTGAATGAGGGGGAACTCAGAACAGGGAAGAATAAAGAGTCACGTGGGGAGTGGGATGAGCAGCACCCATAACAAAGCAGCAAATTCTTTTATACATCTTATCCCATCCAGTCAAGGTAGACTTTAGAGGAGCTGAAACAGACTGAGACACGAAAGTAAATGCAGGACAATAGGACACCACTGGCTAAATAAGCAATAATCCATGACAGGGTGTGGGTTATACTGGGATTTACCTACCCCTAGTGTTGTTTGGTCATGAGGCCGCAGGCCAAGTGACCAAATCCATACCAGAAGTGGGTAAATCCCAGCATAACCCACACTCTGGAGTGGATTATTGTGAGTTGTACAATGTCCCTTTTTAAAGAATAAAGAAAAAAATGTAAAATACTAAATTTTTAGTTTTTGTATTGATTTTTGTTAAAATACGCTTCTTCCCTAGCTTATAATAGTCCACACAGCAGCCACCTGAAGAACAGGAAAGATTTGTTTGTGCTGTGCCATGCCCCCTTCCCAGTTATACTTTTTCTTTATTGTCATTATTTAAATGATTTTTTTGCATGTCAGTGCCTGTTAGGATGACACAGAGGAAGAGATGATCAGGAAACAGAGAAGAATGCCCTTTAGTTTGTGTCCGCAGACTGGGCTTGGAAACGGAAGAGTGAGCAGCATATTTTTTTTTCTTATCACTTGGAGTTACAGAGCAAGAGGCGGCAAACACCAAAACAATGTTATTTCTTTAGTAGGGAAAACGGGCTGGGAAAGCAAGAGACAGCCAGGGCAAAAACACTGTTTTTTCTCTACTGCCAAGCACTAGCTGTGAGACAGCACAAGAGACAGCAAATGCAGAAACAGTGTTTTGCACTGTATGGGAAATGGGCTGTGAGAAAGAGAGAGAGAGAGTGCACGCAAGCGCAAAACAGTCTTTTCCTGAACGTGCTCTCTTTCTCTCCTGCTTGCAAAAAAAAAATAGAAAAAACAATAAGGTACAGACTGTTGTGGTTCGTTAGGTTACAAACTGCAGTGCTTGTTCACTCCCGCTTTCACGTCACTTTAGCAGGGAATTAAATATGGTGGTGATTTGTTTTGAATTTCAGGGGTCAGATTGATTTATTGACAGATACGGCTGTCTGGGTCCTTATCCATGAGTTATGCTGGTGTAACCCCCCTGTTACCCGGGGTTACTAGAATCCCAGTAAGACCTAATGGTAGGCAGGGAAGACAGCTTGTGAAACTCCAGTTAAATGCATTTCACACTGTCTCACTCTGTTCTCAGTCTCAGCTGAGACTGAGGGTTGACATCATTTAGAATGGTCGCAGCTGCATGAGCCACACTGGAATGTTGCAGTTGGAGGTTAGAGTAGAACATTGGGGAATTTGAAGTCAGTCAGTAGAGTTCTGTGCAGTCTGGAGTAGAAGAGGTGCTCTGCTGTAAGCAGGCCCTCAGAGCTCTAAGCTCTGTCAAAGAGTTATTTTTGTTGTATAGGTGTGTGTTCTCACCTGAAGAGGAACACAAGAAGAGCACATTGAAGTGGTGGAGACTGCTTTCAGTGGTTCAGGGCCCCATCCCTGCGGGAAAGAAATCAGCCTGCTTTCAGGGGCAATCCCCCCGGTCCGGCTAGGGAAAAGAAGCTGCCTGATTTAAGTTCGTGCTGAGGCACCAGATGCTCTGGACGAGAGTTCTTTGAGAAGAAAATGCCTGTGGGGCACCTGTAAGCAAGGGGTGAGTTCGCTCTGCTGAAGGGCCATGTGTTTTCACCTGAATCAAGATGAAACCAAAGGGACTGTTACTGTGGGGTGAGGAAAAGACAGCCAAGTACAGTTTGGAAGATGTGGGGATTAGACTGCTTAACTCTGTGGGGGGTCTAGAGTAATGGACACAGCCACTTATTAAGTATGTTCAAGTTCAGCACAAATGAGATGTAAAGACAGTAGATTGAATGTGAATACATTTAAAAAGAATCTACATAGCAAAGTGTTTTAAAGGATGAGGTGTTACAGTCCAGAGAAATGGCCGGGTATGAATTATGGGAGCGAGAGGTGGGAGACCCCCCATCAGTAGTAACCAAATTCACCTCTACGGATTTGCTCTGGGACACCTGTTGCTTTCTCTCAGGTACTCGGCCAGTGCCTGAGGAAAGTACCCAGATGTGGGATTTATGATTATGATTCCCTGATGGAGCAGAATTGCTCATAGGTGGTTTAGGGAGCCACCAGTAAATGTTTCCATCCTATAAGGAAAGTGTCCAAGTTGCTGGCAAGGGAGCCGAGCCAGGAAAACCCAGAGTAGTGTACAAGTTCAGGCTGTGTGCCCAGTGTGTTTCAGAGCCTGAGGGCTAAAGTGATGAGGATGTGTTCTGGTCTCCTTAAATCTGCATTACCAGGAGTGTAGCCCAGTGGGGGTCCATCTATGCTTTGTTTATTCTGTTGGATGTGAATAAAAGCCACACTTTAGAATCCCACTTCTGGTACTGGACATTACAGTTATTGCTTCCTTTGTCCGGAGTTGCTGGGGTGCCCCTGTTGCAGAGTAGCCAATCCTAGCCAATTTCCCAAGTGACATATTCCTCCCCGAACCCAGCCCACCAGGTAGAGCTGTCAGATAGAAATGGCATACCTGGGTGGGGGTTACACTGGAATTTACTTATGTATAAAAGACACTGTCATCCAATCAAGTTTCTAGATTTAAAAGTCCCATTGTATAGTACCAAATAGGCTTTAGGAGTGTGGCCGAATCCCATCTTATAAGCAAGGTCTAGTGGAGCATTTACTGAATTGCAGGTGGACGAGACATGTACAGAAAATCTAGGGAATGGTCCAAAGTAACTCCAAGGTACTTAAAGGAAAATACTTCTTCAAGAAGGGATCCATCATGGCCCGCTAGCACAGTGGTACAGCTATCATTTGTGGCACCAATGACCCAAGTTCAGGAATAAGCTCAAGATGTCAGAGGGTCAGCCAGGGAGAGAGGATTGTGTCCATTGGAATGCTCCCCTCTCTTTGGTAGAGGGGTCCACTGCTCCACTTTTTGATCACTACCAAGTGGAGGTTTGGCGGTGGCACAGTGTGAGAAATGCCAGAAAGAATAGCTGCTGCCCAGTATATAGCAGATAAATGCCTTCACGTGCATGCAACTACATCCTTGTATGGTATGCAGCAGGGGGAAGGAGAAAATAGGGTGGAAAATTTCTTGATGGCAGTATGACAGCCCAGCTCACCACAGGCTTTCAACCCAGAAACTGGGTACTCTACCTCAATCTGGATTGTGCTCTGGGGGCTTTTTCACCCACCCCAGCCCCACTACAAGGGGTAATTGGTGGGGGGGGTGGCCCTCGGAGGAAGGTACATCCCAGCGATAGCAGGTGATAGGACCAGGCAGGCTGAGGCTGCATGGAGGTCAGGCAGACATACAAGTATGCAATCTTGATTAAAAAAAAAGAAGGGATCCATCAAGGCAGAAGGCACAGAGACAACATGGGGCATGAGCAGAATTTGTTTCAAGCCAAAGAGCATAGATTTAGTTTCTGAGAGTTCAAAACAAGCCTATTCTGACTCATCCAGCTCTGGATGTTGACAGTGTCCCCATTAATGTATTGAAAGAGGGTGGCTAGATTGATGGTGCTGTGGGATAATTATCAAGTCATCCACATAGAGGAGACAAAGAACCTCTGTGCACAAACACTGAGGCAAGGGTTACCCCAAAGGGCATTTGGCTGGGAAGCCTAGTTTCAAGAAAATACAAAATCACACATGTCCCCACAATGCAAAGCATCATGGGCTGCATATGCAAATCACCACAGAATGCATATGCAAATCACCACAGAATGCATATGAATCACAACATTCTGTGGTGATTTGCATATGCAGCTCATGATGCTTGAACAGGGGGCATGTGATTTTTGTACGTTATGAGGAGGCTGTTGCAGTAAACCTTGGACTTTGGGTGGTCATTAATGAAAAAGAAGAACAGCAGATAGACTTAGAACTGAACCTTGAATAACACCAACAGAGTTACGTGTCAAACTTGAAACAGAATTCCTGATCTTCACTTACTCACAATGACCATTAAGGTGATTAGAAAACCATTTCAGAGAGGTATAAGAAAGCTCCTAAGTTGAGAGTTTCTAATGTCTCTGTGAAGGGCCCTAAGACAGAAAGCTTTTGAATAAGGAAATAGTGATTTACAAGTTCAAAGGTTTTTGCTAGATCCGCAAATACTGCACTATACCTTTACTGTTATAATTCAATAGTTTTAGAAGGGCAGTAGTTGTCCTATGTTCTTTCCTAAAGCAATGATGAAAATCAGTTAGATGGGAGTATTTTGTTAAAAATATGTGCAATGGTTATAAACCACTTTTTGTAGACATTAATTTAGAGTAGTTTTGATATTGGGTGATAACTGTCTACACAGCTTTGGTCACCAGATTGGAACACTGGGGCTATGTGGACAATTTTCCATGTGTCAGGAAAAGTACCAGATAAGAGAGACACATTAAAAATTCTAGCTTGTGCTGCAGCAACAGCACAGGACAAGTTTCAAAATGTCCGCTGGGTGAACCATACAAAAGTAAGAAGGATGCCAATACATTAGTAATGTTTGGGTGTGCGGTATATAGTGGAGCACTGATACACTAGAATCCATAGAGGTATAAGCCGGCAGAACTGAAAACACAGAGTTAAAAGTATTAGCAATTTTGTGTGTACTGTATCTCTGCAGTTAGCACCATCTATTACAATATAAGACCAACAGTGTGACCATTTGTTTCAACTCCATAAAATCTTTTACCTTTTCCCAGCAAGACACTTCAGGGGTTTACAAAAAAAATAGTTAAATAGGTTCTATAACAGGTACTTTTGTTTGCTCTGACTGTCTTTTTGCAGATGCTTCTCCATTTTCTATATTCTCTATTGACTCTTGTCTAGATTAAAGTCTAAGCATAGCATTGAGACTGCACTGGTTAAAGTGCAAAATGACCTCCCCAGGGCAAGGGATAGAGGAAAGCTGTCAATTTTCATTCTCCTTGATCTCTTCTCAGTGTTTGACACTGTAGACCATAGGCTGTTGCTGTATCAGCTGAGGGAATATGTAGGGCTCATTTGCAAAGTCATCTGCTTATATGAGTCCTACCTCAGGGACAGGACACAGAGGGTGGTGTTAGAGAATTTCTCCTCATCTCCAGTACTGCTGCCTTGTGATGTTCCCCAGTGCTTGGTCCTCTTGCCCATGCTGTTTGCAATGTACATTGTGCTCCTGAGAGTGATTATTAGATGGTACAGGCTGGGGTTCTTCTGCAATGCAGATGATACGCAGCTGTACTTACTGTATCTTCTGCACCCTGGAAACTGGGTACAGTGGATGTGCTTAGTAAGTGCTTGGCTGAGATCCAGGACTGGATATCATTGAGCTGTTTAAGACTAAACCCTGATAAGATGGAGGTACTAGTAATCAATCTGGGATCATATGGAGAGAGTGACAGCTGCTGAGAAGGAGATTGGACTTTGACCCAGCTTGTCCAAGCATCTGGCTGCCACAAAGGTGAAAAATCTGGGGGTCATTTTGGATGATGGACTGACACTTGAAGCTCAGGTGTTGGTTGTAGTCTGGAGTGGTTTTTACCATCTAAGAAACATCATCCAGATTAAATCTCTTATCCCCCTGGTGAGCTGGAAAGCCTAGTGCACGCATTTGTGATGTCTCAGCTTGACTGCTACAATGCTCTATACCTCTGGGTCAGTGGAAGTACATTACAATGCCTGCAGCTGGTGCAAAAAAGCAGCAGTGAGACTACTGACTGGCATTTTGAGAATGTGTCATGTATCCCCGGTGCTGCGTGAACTGCATTGGCTGCCGGTAAAGTGGCATATCTCCTTCAAATTGGGGTTACTAACTTATAAGACACAGCACAGATTGGGTCCTGGCTACATGGTAGATCTCCTGCATCCTTACATGCTCTCTCTCTCTCTCTTTCTCCTTCTCTCTCTCTCTCTCTCTCTAAAGTGGGCCTCCTGACTGTAGCAAAAGCTAGGCTTAAAATGTCGGGAGACTGGGCCTTCAAGGTAGCTGGCCCAGCATTACAGAATTCCCTCCCAGTAGACAACAGAGAGGCCCCCTCAGTGGAGGCCTTTAAGAAGGGTAAAAGGACATATCTATTCTATCAAGCATATGGGGACTGATGGTTCCCTGTATTGATTTTTCCCAG
Source organism: Neoceratodus forsteri (assembly GCA_016271365.2). Classification (NCBI taxonomy): domain Eukaryota; kingdom Metazoa; phylum Chordata; order Ceratodontiformes; family Ceratodontidae; genus Neoceratodus; species Neoceratodus forsteri. The sequence goes on from CM028132.1 coordinate 658,011,582, forward strand.
CTGAGTTTTATTTTGCAGTTTTATGGTTTATTGTTTATTTATTCTTCTGAGATATGCTATGTTTCTGTGTATATTTATTTATGTTGACTATTCTGCCCCAATGGTAAAGCACCCTGGATTCCCGGGAAAGGGTGCTGTTACAAATAAACTTTTACTAACTGTACTTGCTTACTATACTAAGTCCTATCAAAGTGAAGGTTATATAGGTAGGACTAGTCAGCATAAGACAGGTGAAGAATAAAATTATTAGGGCTGACAATAGAAAAATCTTTAAAATGGCCAGTTCTAGGGGGCGTTTTGGGTAAGACAGGCCCCCTAGACACAAAACATGGAATAGTAGGCACTAACAGAGTTAGGAAAGGTGCCTGCACAATCTTATCAAGTCTATTAAAGAGTACCCAGTCTATGACAGAATGATGAAAAGCAGCAGCAGTTAACCTGGTAGTGGGAATAATACACTGGACAAGATTCAATGTGCCAAAGAGAGACTCATAAGACATTCTGTTGCCACTGGCCAAGTCTAGATTGAAATCACCCACTAAATTAGTTTCTTTGTGTAAGATTAGAGGGGATAAAGGATCAAGCAGTGAAGTGAACCTAGCTAGGCTTCCACAAGGAGGATTATGGCACATGCAATACATAGCTTCTTAGACTGTCCCAAAAGCAATGTAGAGGGAATAAAATAACAGTGAGAGTTTAAGAGGATGCCACTAGATGACAAAGAAAGAGTATGGTAATCATAGTAGATTAATATCACTACTTATTTGTTTGCAGGAGGAGAATCTCTTAGTGTGCCAGAAAATGTGACCCAGCAATGAGTGGGCTGAGTTAAGTACAGAAAGTTGAGCCGAGTCTCAGTAACACTGAGAATGTCAGCATTATAGAGCGAAAGAGTGAGCTCAGACTTACTTGCCATTAAGCTGCAGGCATTAATATGAGAAATTTTAATACCCTTTGGTTAGTTCCATATAGGAGGTATAGCAAAATTGTTAGGAGTGGGCTAGAGAGGGTATGGCCTTTTACCTCCTGATGGAGGAAGTATGAATGTGATGTAGAAGAAGAGAGGGAAACTAATATAACCCCAGAAGAAGATATGTGAGCTAGCCAGGCAGCACAGACAGAGTTTCATTTTCATTGTTTATTTTTAACCAATAAGTGAACTGGGCACAGCCCTTTTTCAGTCACACCTGACATGAAACAGTTAACAACAAAGATACACAATAGTAAGTACAAAATTCAGATATTTAAACAATTAACATAAGCATTTAACATTATCGCTACACAATATCTTTAAAAGATATTTAAAGTGCGTAACATTTCATGCAGATGCAACCAGTTCTGACAAAACATACCTATGGAACTTCCTCAAAACCACCTCTGCCTGTCTATGTACTATATAGACCCAGAGTAGTCTCTCCCTCACCTCCAACTCACTATGGAAGTCTGTGGCTGATACACCAGCCTTGGTTAATCTATGCTGATAACCAGCATAAGGCACCTTCCGCCCTTCTGTTGGAGAGGCGCCCTTGTCATATCAGTACCCGCTTCTAGCTACACTATTTTGATGCGCATTCTCTCTCATGATAGGCGCTCATGTGTTGCAAATACATGCCTGTACTTTCATGTAATTTTGATGTATTCTCTGTCATGATGTTACCTGTTGTTATTCTGCCTCTCAATGCTGTTCTGTATCTTGTTGACATACTGCCAATTTTACCATCTAAAGCCAGTTGTATCATTTGCTGTTCCACCCACTTGTTCATGGGCCTGTATGTTACCTTGACTCTGTATTATGTTTCTTACATGTACTCTGTAACCTCCCGGGTCACACCTGAAAATAGGCACTTGTTGTCTAGTGTGCTTGCCTGGTTAACAAAAGCAAATAAAATAAATAAATATTTCGATGTTCGGAAAGATGTAACAGAAGTTTTTGAAAAGAGAAGGGAGAGGTACAGTAGTAGAAAGGTGAGGAGGGGTAGTAAGGAAGTGAATTGGGCACAGCCCTTTTTTAGTCACACCTGACATGAAACAGTTAACAACAAAGATATACAACAGCAAGTACAAAATTCAGATATTTAAAAAATTAACATAAGCATTTAACATTATCGCTACACAACATCTTTAAAATATATTTAAAGTGCGTAACATTTCATGCAGATGTAACCAGTTCTGACAAATCATTCGGTGTTCCAAAAGATGTAACAGAAGTTTATGAGAAGAGAGGGGAGAGGCACAGTAGTAGAAAGGTGAGGAGGGGTAGTAATTAAGGAGTCTGAGAAAGAGAAATCAGATGAGAAGGCACAGCAGGACAGCTTGGAATCAGAAGTCAGAGGAATGGCATTGTAAAGAAGTCAGATATCAGACAGAATTGTCCCAACAAGTAGTAAGATGGTCACCGAGTCTGAGGTGAGGGAAAGAATAAATATAGGAGCTATAGGATCTTAGTAGAGTGTGCACAGGCTAAAAATACAACAATACCCATCAGGGCAGAGAGGCAAGTTAGAGAATCTGTGGTTACAGCAAGTGGAAAATCATAGACTCAGTCGTATTGCTGGGAAGCAGAAGAAACGATACCTAGAGAAACAGGTAGGTTAAAAGTAGGGAGACAAACTAGTAGAAATTAATTAGACAATCAGCTCTGAGCTGACAATAATTCACAATAAGGCTAGTGATGCAAAACAAAACCAGCTGTAGTGAGAGAAGACTGAAGCAAATTAACAGGCTGAGAGTTAGTAACATTGCTATTCACAGGGTGCAACTCAGCAGCTGTAACGAGTTATAATAGGCAGATTATAGGTAGCAGTACAAATCTTAGCAACTTTAGTTAATACATATAGAATAAATAATGGGTAAGAGTGGTATATGAGGATGCGGGCAAGTGGCTTTACTGCCCTAATTAGCCCCATTGATGGATATACTTCCAAGTGTTCCACCGTTACCCATCGTTTATTGAATATAATACATTAGGACGGTTACTATATAGTGGAGTTTGCATTAGTGATCACATTATGGCACCTGAAAGTCTCTTGCAGCAAGGAGGGAATGGTGTGTAGTAAGTGCAGGTAGGAGTCTGTGAGATTTCTGGGTTTGGGAGAGTTTTGTATCAGTGTCTTTTTTCCAGTTTATTTTGTAGCTAGTTAATTGGTTTGGCTAGCTTCCTAATGCTTTGTTAATTGTGTTATTAGTGGTATCCCATAGGGTTTAATGTAGTGCAGCCGTGTGCTTTTATTAGTGCGGGTATATACTTTCAATTGTTTGATTAGTGCAGGTATATAGCTGTAATTGGTTGACTAGTGCAGGTATATACCGTAGCTTTGATTGACTGATTAGTCACAGGTATACAGGGAAATAAATGCTGGCCTTTTCTAAGGGGACAAGATCCAATCCATGTAATATATAAGCATTAATCACCAACAGAAGAGGGCTCTACCGGTGGATTAATGCCTGGAATGGGGGGGGGCTGGTGCATGAGGCTGCAGGCTGAGTGCTTTCAACCACCCACGGGGCATTAATCCACCGGTAGAGTCCGACGCTGGAGGTAATTAATGCACTTGTAACATGGGCACAACAGAACAGTATTCAAATTATGTTACAGGTGTGTGGTTATCATACAGGTACAGATCAATCGCGGGATTCAGTAATGTACACGGACAGCTTTGGTTGGTAAACAAACATTTATTTACCTAACGGTTATTTCACTGCTACAAACACAACTTGGTACAGTTTAATAGCACACTGAATGATTTGTGTGCTACTCACATGAACGATTCAATCGAAGCATACGTTATTTTACATTTCTATTTACAGTTCCACTGAGTCGCGAGATGTGCTCTCACTTCTCCTCGCCCCATGCGTCATTTGCATGATGTGCTTCCTCTTCTGTCGTGGATGTCACTCTACTTCTGCACCATGATGTCCACACAGCTTGGACCCTGGGGGCTGTGGCTTTCTACCTGTTGTTCTCCATGGTTGCAGAATGTCACTGGGCCATTAATTGTGACATTCTGGAAGTTGAACAGCTGCATTCGGGTCTTGTCAGCTGCAAGCACTCAACCGCCTACGCCGTTGTCTCTGTTCTGTATTTCAGTGCTTCCACCACTCGAGCCAGCGCCACTGTGCATCTCCCTCGCTGCTTCACCTCCCTCCCTCCTCTCCTGTCTGTGGCCGCTGCTGTTCCTCGCCCCTCTTGGTCTGCGTTGCTGGAGGTCCTGCGTTCAACACTTCCATAGCCTGAACTTCTGTACTACTCTCAGTGACTGCACTTGGGAGGACGATTGGTGTGATCCTCCCACTTTCTTCACTGGGTTCTGCTTTCTGTTTGTTTACTCTTTTTATACTATCAGGACATGACAGGATAGTGGACCACCTTTTCCTCTCTCCTGTGGATGGACAACAGTAGCTTCTCAGGCTGGTCTCACATCAATGTCCAGTGATGGACATGATCTCCCTCGATTCAAGACCAGTCTGAGCTAGCATATTGACAGAAGTGCTACGAATACTATGATTGGTGTAGCGGGAACTGAGCTCTGCATCTGCACAGATCTGCGGCATTAGATTCCCCAGGTAATTCCTGCCCATGGGTTGCCTGCTATACCAGCAGCTTCAATGTGCAGCAGACGCTGGATCCAGTTTCAAGGGGTGCAAATACAATGTCAGAACATTAGCCGAACATCTCTGGATGTACTCTTTGTACATCGAGACCACACAGTCTTTGCTCCTGGTCTACTATATACTACTCCTCGGAGCGTCTGTCTATTGCATTCGTTTACCTGGCCATGATTTTTCGTTTTCTTGTTAAACGCTATTGCCAAGTACTCTTGCCCTTCCTCATCTACTTCCACCATGAACGAGTTCTGTTTCAGCTGCCGATGACCCTCTCTTCCCCTTTGAGCGAGTCCCAGCTGGATCTTGAACCAGAGTCTTCTAATGAGCCCATAGGGAGACTCTGGACTGAGTTTCTCGCATGTCCTGCTCTTTTCTAGGTCTCTGTCACTGATCTTGGGGTGATGGGTAGCAATATCTTGCCCACTTCTTCTCTATTCTTTCAGAATGGCAACAAAGATGTTATTGGCTGGTACAAATTCTGGGTCACATGATATTTATCGCCCTCTTTACATCAACCCCACTAATGTGCCTGTGTAATCCCGCTCGCAGACCAATATATGAGCTCACACTGTAGTGCTGTTTCTGTTCCGTCCAGACAGACCCATAAAAGTGCCTCAGAACTGTTGCGAGCTGCATAGGCAGCATGGTACTTAGATCTATCGCTATGTCATTAGCTGCCAACCAATCATTTAAAACATTACACGCGCACACTGTATCTTTGTGCGTGTTGGCCGCTACCTTTTTCCTCTCCAATTTATCCAGGTCCTCCTCACTAAGCAATAGGTGATGTCTGCTGTGGTCTGTGTCCTCTTCTATACCCTTGTCTGTCTGCTTGGTGCCAGCCGTTCTTTTCTCCATATCTCCTTCTACCGCCTTTGTTTCTAACTCTGTCTTATCCTCTTGTGGCACACATTCCTGACTCTCCTCTACTGATAGGTCCTTCCTCTCTCTCTCAGTACTCTTCTGTTCTATTCCTCGACCGTTCCCCTTCGCTATCCGTGAATCACTCTCACCACTCTCACTATGTTGTGCATTTGGACCATACTCATCGTCTACCCACCTAACTATCCCTTTGACTCCACAAAGCGCAAATGTCGCTATATAATTATCCATCTCTCAACTACTCCACGATGTTACTGTACTGCACACTGTCACAGATAGGTGCCTGACTGCCATATCTCACTCTTTTATACTTCAGCACAGTGCTTTCTGTGGCCCTTCTGTATATCTCATTTCTGGGGCTTCATCATACCCGCTTAGCACTTCACATTGTGGCCACTTCTGGTAGTGCAGGAGCGGGCTCTATGTAAGCATTAATCACTGGTCGTTTTTCGTCAGGTGATATGTTTACACCAATCTCATCTCTCCATTTCACTGCTACCTTTACGCCCATGTTACAAAACACAATAAATGACTGAACACAGATATCACCAGAGACATTGAAGCAGTGTAGACCTTACTACACTGATGAAGTAAGATGCAGTACCAGTTAATGGGTGGATAGGGAAGGTGAGTAGTGCCAGCTAAGTTGAAGTACACAAGGCACTTAACAATTGGAGGCCAGCATCTACTGCTGAACTGCTGCCCCCTATTGATACCCTTGGTGTGATGCCCTTTAGCTCTTGCCCTTGTGGTCTGGCATGCTACACGAAGGCCTGCTTACCACAGTGAGATTTAGAAGGCAGAGGGGTTGGAATCTTGGTCCAGGTAGCAGCCCTGACTGACAACTCCCAAGTACTGGATTGGCGCTTTACATTTCTTTCTCCCTTTATCTTGCTAGAAACTTGCAGTATCACATAAATCAGTACTCTTTATTTAGAGGCCCAACACATGCTCCCCTTTTAACATGCTGTGATCACATACTTCTCTCTCAGCACGTTGCACTAATAAACAGAGTGAGCTTTCGATCTGACAGATAACACTACTCCTTAATGCTATTCTGAGTAATTAGGGATGTCATAATCAGTTGTTCTCAGGGGGCCTTGAATTGCAGGAGTCCTTCCTTTCAGCATACCTTCAGAGGTATCGCTCTGCAGAATTATACTTTTACACTTCAATGTTACATTTCAGCCTTTTCTCCCCAATGTTAAACAAGCCCTTTACTTTCAGATGTTGCACATTTCTCTAATTACCTCCAATACTGGCAGACTCCACCTTTAAACTAACTTACATGATCCCAAAGAGGATCATATTCCTGCTTCTCATTTCTTGAACTGTAATCCCTTATTAATTGCAGGGCAACTGACACTTTGGCTTCCTAGCCGGAAGCCAGACAGTGCAGGCAACGATTAGTGAGCCCAAGCCTTAACCACTGAATGAATAGTCAGGCTTTGCTCCTACATACTGCTGGTTATTAATTTTATTCCACTCTAGATTACTTTAATGGGCACCTCTTGGATGCCAGGCAAGGCAACACCTAGATGGACTTGTCTGTACCTCTTTAACACAATTCATGCACTCATAACTCTCCAACTGGTAGGGGGTTCTACCCCACCCAAAGATGCCATCCTTCTAGTACTGATGATCTGATGCTCCTTCAACACTGAGTCACTGATCCATTGTCTACCCACCCCTAGCTGTCCTGAACTACCATACATGACCCAAGATCAGATTCTTTGGGATTTGGGATTGCCCAACAGCTTTTATTTACCATTACTACAATCAGTTTCTTTATTTACAGTATTTATAGTTTCTGCTTTGAATGAATGACATCAGTCTAGCATTAATACATCTCCCTAGTAATTCCCTGGCTGACATTGCCTAGAATCATGAAAAGAGAAGTAACCAGCTGGGGTGAGGAGGAAAGCCAAAACCAAAGAATGCTCCAATGCAAACCAGAGCAGCACATTACAGCAGGACCCTATGTGAATCAGGCATCCTCTACCACCCCTCAATGCAAACCAAGGCTTGTCATTACCTGGGCATTAATCAGCATTGGTCTTTGGACTTCCATTTGCAACTGGCTAGGCTTTCTGAAATGGCCACCAAATGATCTGCCCAAGTCAGCTGCTGAGCACATGCTCATGGCTCCCTGCAGTCCCAACTGGTCCCACATTCTCCTTCTCCTAAGGCCACTAGCCAACATCCAGCTCTAGTGATAAAAGGTTGTCTTCCCCCAAGCACCACTCTAGATTCTAGAATGTCCTTCAAACCAACAGGAATAAATTTAGGCCCACATCTGATAGGTGAACCCCATCTGACTGACTAAGCCCCAACCAGGTTCTGTAGTGAGATCGGAATGCTGTATCACCCCCCACACACACACACAAATCCACACACACATGCACATTGCTTTGAAGGTCATCTGTACCCCGTGGTTAAACCACTTCTGAGACTTGCCCACTGTTTTTTTTTTTTAAAAGGCATGGTGCCACACTTTCCTAGGGACTATTTCTGACCACACCAAGAAAGTGTGTGGCCACCTGCTTCTGATGCTCATCAGATCGTCTTGCAACTGGAACCACAATCCCTGCCAGGGCCAAGTTGTCAAATCATTCCCCTTGAGGTGGAGGAGTAAAATGTCTATTGCTTTCTTTCTCTTCTGCTATGCCCATAAGGTGGCAGGAGTTGGGACAACCTCATACCCTTTGCTGCTATTCACACCACCCTTGCCGCCACTGGTGGGAGTAAATGCCTAGATGTCTCTCACATGGGTGCATTGCAGCTCTGATCCCTGCCCAATGCAAGAAGGAATGCCTACAAACCCAGATCAAATTCTGCCATCCAAAAGTTGGGGAAATAAACAAGATGGCAGTGTGTTGGTCAACTGCTAAGGTACCTGATGTAGGTTCTGTAACAGGCAGACTGCCAACTACCAACTCCTTTTACACTGAGCTGTCCTAAGCCTGCCATCATCACCTTCAAGTTGGCACCAATTTTGAAGGAATAGGAGTAAAACCAGGCAGAGCCCTCACCCAAGAATTTGATCAGCCTCCTGGTAACAACTGTCACCTGATACCGTGTCAGTGGCCTACCATCCTTTTGCATGAGTAGTGGGCCTACACCAAATGGTCAGGATGCAAGAAAGGCCTCCACTCCTCTGACCAGGCAGAAGAGTTCCTCCCCCCTCCAATTTGAACCTTGCAGCTAAAACCCAGTCTGGTTGGTTTTGGACTGCTGAAGGTGGATGGTCAGGTCTTCTGGGCCCACACTCCTATCTCCCAGCCCCATGACCCCCCCCAGACTTATACAAGATGTTGGATTCCACTGCCACATCCCCAACCCTGAATGCACCATAAAAAAGCAACAAGACTGTCACCTTGAAGAGGGTCTTAATGAACCAAAAGTTATATGCTGCCTAGGCAGCCCACCGTTCACCCCAGTAGTGGGACAGTGATGTGAAAGCAGGTGTTGGGAGCCCTGCCCCCTTTTGGGCCCAGCCTTGCATGATCCTTTTGACTATCAAGCACTGGCCTGGGTCAGGGATGCCTTTTAATCACTCAGGAGTGCAATGGTCCAGAGGTGGCTTCCCTCCTAAGCACCGCTCCATGTATTGGAAAAATACATTGATAGTAACTCTGAAATAAATTACTGCCATTGAAATATGTGGGGTGCAATACCTATAGACTATCAGTCTTTTCCTGCTTTTGCAAACCTTCATATGAAAATGAGTGTTCCACACCTGTGGCATGGGCCGCACCTTCTCCCATCCATTTGGACAATAAATCTTAGCAAATTGTCCACTGGTACTGGCCACTTTACAGACCAGCCACAGCTATCCATAAAACTGTAAAACTCCTTCATGGAAGCTGCCTTGGTTTTCATGGGGTTATCAGACCACCCTCCCCTAAAGAGAGCAACAGCTCTCGCCACCCAGCCTCAAATAGGTGGCATGGTACTGGGGTCCATTCTGCATTTGTACAAAGAGCCAACTTTGAGTATCTGGATAGCTGCAAATAAGAGAGCATCAGCAATGTAATTTTTATAAGCTTTGATATGCCTTGCCCTAAATGAGAGGTTACGCTGTTGACACCACAGAACCAACATCTGCAGCAGGTGGGTTACCACTTGTCATAGCAATCTGCCTTTTGCTAACCTCTATCACACCTTTGTTGTCTGACCAGAATTTAATTTCCCTGTGTACCCCCCCAAATAGGGGGCTTACCTTGGGTGTCTCCCAGGGCTCTGCTGATGCCCACTGCCAGGCAGATATCCTGCAGAGATGACAAAGCCATGGTTGTTGGTGTCCTTCCTTTGATTTGCCTTAGAGTGCCATGATATGTTTCTGCACTATCCCTTTAAGTGCCACAGCCAGTGTGTATACTGTAAATGGCCTGGGCTGGGTCCGAGTGTTCTGGAGCTTGCAACCAGCCAAGCACTTCCCTAATCTGCCTCACTCTGTTGTCGCTAATAAAGCAGAGGGAGCCCTACATTGTACTGTAAATATTTACTTTTAATTTGTTGCTGTATTTAAAACAGAGACTCTTGTCTAACCTGCCTTCTTTGCAGCATGAATTTCCCAATGGGGGCTGCCATGTTTTAGTCTGGAACTTCACAGTTTGGGCCAAATGGGACACAGGGGACCTCGAGGTGTCCTTAGCTCAGGTGCCTTGTGGTAGAAACTGTGAACTCTAGTGTTTGGCACCTAAAGGAATCAATGGGAACTTAAGACTGTGATTGACAGCTCCCTTAGCAAAACGGATTGCAGGAAAAAACAGACAAGTCTGGGAACTGTTTTCAAACCGGAGCCAGTGCAGCTCGAGCTCTCAAATTGAGAGGAACTTCCGTGTGAGGTAAGAAAACAGTAAGGAAAGGGGCCTGTCTTGCCTTCCCTGCTGGCTGGATAAAGATACACTGACTAAACTCAGAGAAGAAGCAATCCTGAAGCAAGTTGTGGGGAGTATAGCTCGAGCATTCGAACAGAGAGGAGCGTCTAAGCTCTGTGAGGACCTATGTAGTATAGACCTACAATTGTCTCCTGAGATATTTCTTGATCCCAAGAGGGGATCAAGGTCAAGAATACTGCATTTCTGCAGACTAGGAGGGTAGCTCAGCTTGGCGACTGAGATTGCAACCGGGCAGAGAACCAAAGGAGAAGAAAATAGAGTCTAGAGTTTCTTCAGTTAAATGTGCTGAGGTCTGCTGTGTTAGAAGAGACTGTAACCCAGGGACTCCTGATTACCAAAAAGGAGCAGTCCTACACAGTAATCGACTGTCCTACCAGCTGGAGGGTTCACCAGCAAGAGAACTGCACCATTCTAGAGGCATTTTCTGCCTGTGTGCCCATGCCATTTCAGCTCATGCTGTTCGTACCTATACCAGAGACAGCTTTTCCAGTAAAAGACCAGCTTTGGGGATCTAGCCCCTGCACAGCAAACCATCGCAGGTTGCTGCCACCTACAGGGAAATGCCATGAAGTGGAGGTGAATCGTGTCAGCCCAGTTTCCCCATGTGCAGCAACTTCAAGCCACAGGTCTTCATTTCACCAGGCCTTCATCCATTTTCTTATACAGTGAGTAATTCCAGGGTAGCTCCCTGCAACAAGTATTTCAATTGTTTTGTGGTATCATCTGATTAGCTTCAGTAAATTACAAAGGTTTCAGTGGACTAGGCCAGCCGGCCATGGATACAACCAGCCCAAAGTCTTTGCTTGCCTATGTTTAATTATTCTCTTTTCTTCAAGGGCCCCAACAATAGCTGCAACTCCAGCAACCCCGGGCGCTTGATTCTGGCCAGCCAGCATTACATTCGGGGTACCCAGAAATTGCATGACTGTTTAACAAAGGGACTAAATTGATTGCATGCAAAGTAACCTGGTACAAACTAGAACAGTAATCATTTGCTTAAATTCACACACCCTCCTTGTTCACGTCCCCTTAATAAACCAGATTTGCTGTTTACTGTTGGGCTGGCTCCTGAGCATATCATTGTTTGGTTTAAATTTACTGTGACCTGGGTAAAGGCATTGAAAAGTGTATTCTTGCATTTAATATTGTTTTACAGGGGGTGCCAGGGTGTTTTGTCAGAAGAGTAAACCTTGGTGGTAAGTGCAAGGTCTGTGAGCACATTTTTAATGCCTATTGTAAACTTAAGCAATAAAGCCCGACAGGGTGTGTGTCGTGCTGGGATAACATCATGCCTCAGGTGGGTGGGCACAAGGCCACAGGCTGAGTGCGTCCAACGACTGAGGCGTGACGTTATCCCAAACGACACACACCCTGGAGGACATTATTGCTATTATACAATGGCTCATTGTTATACAGAATAAGAAAATAATTTTAAAGATGTTTTTGTGTGGAAAAATATTTTTGTTTTTTAAGAGAAGATGAAACAATCAAGCAGAAACAAATCAAGCAAACAATCATCTCCAGGTTCACAGTGAGACTGAGACTAGACCCGTGATGTTGAACTGGGATAACATCACGGATCCAGCCCAAGACTGACCAATCAGAGTCCAGGATTTTTTCTTGCCATTGTATAATGTCCATTGAATGCTGTTAATGGTCATCGTCAATTCACAGATAGTCGGTCGCTAGGTGGGACTATGGATGGTTATAGCTTCCCAGAGGGCTGTATCAGTCTAGATAGATACCCATGCAAACCGTACTCTGGGTGGAGGCACCAATCCATTGTGTTTACTGAGGGTAGAGGTACACCGGTACTTGCTAATTTGGAACCCAGGACCCTTAACCTGTTGCTAGGAAAACAGGCAGGGGCAGTAGCTCTTGGAATAGTGCTGCCTAGGGGTTACATCTGTTCAAGAGATCCTCCTCCCACACCCAAACAACAACCATAATTGGGAACAACTCCAGCAGGGTGATGTCTTTGCAGAGACCCAGGGCTACGCACACAGGCAGCCAGGTTTCAGACACCCACTTCCAGTAAAGGAATGCCCCACAGTCATGGCCCCCTGCCACATTCATGAAGAGCTGACGTTCACATGAGTAGGTCCACTCCTCTTTCCACATGGACACCCCATTGACTCTTGACAGGATGCATTCCCAAACTGAGAGGCCCCTTTACAACCGAGACTACCTGCAAACAACGGTGGGTATGCTGGACCCCAGTGATGGCCTTGGCTAGTGCCTATGTAAAGGCCATCACTGGGGCTATAGCCCAGAAATCAAAGTTAAGCAGGCCCAGCAATTTCTGCACCTAGCTCAACTGCATGCTGGGGGCCTCCAATGCTTGGGCCAACAAGGGCCGGAGCTTCCTGTTCTTATCCTCAGGGAGATAGGATTGCATTGCAACAGAAAATCCCTAGGAAGGTTAGAGTGGTGAATGGCCCTTCTGTTTCCCTGGGGCAAGCAGGATATCCAACTTCATGCAGATGAATGAAAAATCATCCTGGTAATGCACCAAGGAACTTGCTTCTGACGTCTGACAAAAAAATTCCAGAAATGTGCATAACTGCTCAAACAACATGCTGGTCACAGAGCTACCCAGGGGCATTGTTTTATCATAATAATAGTCCCCATTGAACTTAGAACCTAACAGGTCCCAGGCATCAGAGTGGATGGGGAGGAGGAAAAATGCTGATCTGATATCACGTTCCCCAACCAGGCCCCATGTCCTTTCTCCCTTACCTCAGAAATGGTTTGGTCCAGAGTGACAAATGCCACTGAGCATCATTTCGGGGGTAATATAATTACCCAACTGGCCCACTGGATATGATAAGTGATGTATTAGCCTGGAAGCCCCAGGATCCTTCATGGGCACCAGTCCTAAAAGAGACACCTGTAGGTTCTATACAACAAGGCAATTTTATTTATATGACACCCCATTCCCAGAGGCTATGGGCATCTGACAATAAGTACCAATAAGTAAAACATGATAAACAATAAAATACTAAGTTAAAACATTAAGTCACAAGATGGGACAAGATATTAAGTTAAAACATTATGTCACAAAAGGGGGAAAACAAAAAGAGCCCACAACCCACCCTGCCTCCACCTCCTTGCAGATCTTTTACTGTGCGGCCTCCAGATTACCCAGTACTGGCCGAAGGTTGTCCACTTCTTGAGAGACCTGTAGGTCTTGACACCATAGTTGAAAACCCTGAGTAAAGCCTTAATGTAAATATGTGGCCACTGTTATCTGGTTATCTGTCCAGCCCAAGCTTCAGTAATACTTATTGGAGAGAGTGCCTGCCAGGCTCTACTACCAACCACCCCCCAGCAAGGAATCACCTCCTCCCTGCTGACTTCCTCCCACTTCCTCAAAAGAGTCAGCTGCCTTCTTTCCCCCAGAGAGGATCTGTATGGCACTGCCTGGTGAGTGGTCACTACAATTGGAGCAAACATGCTTGTAGCTACACTGGAATCTGCTCCAGCATCCTGTTATAATCCTAGAAAGCATTCCTAATCTTGTAGGTGTAAGCCCCCCTACTTATCTGTAACCCTCCCCCCCAACTGCTTGGGGTCATGGTCTCCAGTCAATAATCTGTGTGGCCCACTTCCCACCAGACATCCCCATGAGTGACCATTTGCCAACTGAATTTTTCTCCATACATAAGCCATGCTGTGCCTCCATGTGCTATCTGAGCATTTCTTATGATGAGCATGTAAGCCAGTGTGGAAATGGCCTGTAAGCCTGCTTTTTCCAGGACCACTGTCATGTACTGGGTAAAGCCAGTAACTCGCTCATCAGTATACTCCCTTTATCCATCCATCCCCCATTTTTCACCTTAATAGGAGTAAAGCCGCAGTTATCTCCAACTTTTTAATGCGGTTCTCCTCCTCTGACCTCTTAACCAACTTTTTGTCTGGGGGGAATACATCCACATACCCCCTTCCCATCCAGAGTTGTTTTTTTTTTTTTTGTGGCTAGGCCAGTATGTTCCCTTAGCAGCTCCATTGGTATGCCCCCTCCCAGGGTGTCAGGGGAAGGGAGGTTCTGCCCTGCTTTTGGCCCCAAGGAACTGAGATCTACTACACAGAGATGGCAAGGGACCCAGCCCCAAGGGCTTATGGCCAATTTCCTTTCTCCTGCTGCTAGTTTAAGGAATGACTAAAATAGGAATTATTGATCCACTGGGATTGCTGCCCCCCCCCCATTTGTCTGACCCAGAGCTACATGCAAACAATCATTTATAGCAGCATGGACCATGGGGAATCCCTGCACCCTTATCAGGTTCCACTGTGTTTGTGGTTATCTGAACCTGGTCTGGAATCACTGTCAGCTCCTCTGTTCCCCCCAGTTCTTGGACCTTTTTTTGCATCATCATCTTTTTGTACTGCAGCTGCTGTGTGGGTTTCTCATGTGGCTCCTTTGTCTGCTGTTGTTCCACTTCATAAGCCATGGCTCGAAGCTGTTGGATCATTTCTGCTGCCTCCTCTAGAGTGCCTTCTGGCTTCAGCACTGCTCCAGCTATGCTTTTCTTCTCCTTCACCTTTACCCTTCTCTCTTTGTTTGGCATTTTTGTCCTGACCTGGTGTGGGATTGTGCTGACACACTGGCCTGTGCTGATCATGCAAGCTGCTGCCTACCTGTGGCTTGGAAGTAGTAATAGTGAATTATTTTTCCCTGCTTGCTCAGACTGGCTTCTAAAGATCTGCATCTGAGGCCTTCTTTGTTCCTGCTGCTCTTTTTCTGAATCTTTCTTTGTTCCCAATGAACCTGGATTCTCAATCCTTTGTTCTCCAAAGCTTCTTCCCAGGTGGATGCGGTAATGAAAAAGAGTCTATCTCTGGGATGGTACCTACCTATATAGAAGTCCAACTCCTCCCCCCAAAAAATAGGCCACCACCAGAGCTATGAACCTCCTGCACAGCTCAGCTACTGGGTAGAGGGCTAATTTAGTGCCTCTAAGCTTCATCCCCAGCTGCCCAGCCAATTGGGTGTTGAGTGATGTTGATGATGTTAGGCGCCAATGTCCCTGCTGTGCAGAGCAATCCCATCATCCCCAATTGTTGTGGAAGGGGCTAGAGCCTGCCAGACGTTTTCTCTCTCTGTGAGGAGTGCAGCCCAGTGACAATAGGTGGGAGGGGAGAGCCCACTATGTTAAACACAGCAGCTGCTGGCCTTTCTGGCTTGCTTGACTCATGCTCGCCCACACCCAGACCTGGGTAGCTGTGGAGGGACCATCAATGTGATACTGCCTTAAGTGCCTGCAGAACAGATTTAGCCAGCAGAACCATGATTCACACATCTTTCTTCCTTCCTCCTTATCATGACCAAGACCACACCAGTGAGCTGGCAACAGGATCTACACGAATCCCTAGGGGACACCCACTAAAGGGTAAGCCCCTGTCACCTCCTCCTGCATAGTTCATGGTTATCCTAACCTCCACTCCACACTGACTTAAAATGGATGGGTTTCAACCATGGGTGTGATAAACATAGAAGAATATTAGAAAATAGGCAGGGATGGGGTATGGTCGCCGGAGACCAGTTAGGGTCTGTGGACACAGATTAGGCAGGGAACATCTGGGCAGACTGCGTGGGCCAAACAGTCCTTTTCTGCTAACACATTCTATGTTTCTATTCCCCCTTTATACTCTGGGCAAACAGATATACAGGCACCTTCACGGTACAACTGACAGAGGGAGAAAGAGCAGCTCTAGTAGTCCCCTACTGGAAAGGTGGCTGCACCTATATAACTATCATCATTATAAATAATATGCTAATACAGTAAAACATTTGTGTTAAAAGGCTTAATTAACTACAAAATAAATAATACCCTATACAGAACCTATGAAACAAATAAACACAATTGGAAACTCACTGAAATTAATGTATACTGAATCTAGATAGTAAGACAAATATTAAATGCTTTGAAATAAAAATAAAACTCACTAAAAAGATGTATGAATAATGTATAGATTGCAATGCCAAATGTGAATGTTTACCAAAGAAGGGCTTTGATGATATCTAAGAATTGAACAACATGTTTTAGTCATTGGATATGTTAATGTAATCACTAACAGGGAAAACATGGACATGCTACAAGATATACAATCAATACATAATCAACAAAAACAATAGCAGAAGAATGATGAAGACTTGTGAGGTAACTCAAGATATCAGTCCATATCTGCATGACTGAAAATGCACTTACCAAAGCCAGCTACTCACTACCACTTGATGGAAAAAATGCAATCCAAAGGCATAAAGTTTATTGCAGCACTGTTGAAAAATGTTATAGAATATCTATAACAGAAGCTGTGCCAGCAGTGAAAAAAGAAGCGAAAATAAGATAAACAAAAGCCATATAAATCCACTAAACAATGGAATGGTAGATCAATTAAACCAGTAAATCAAAACCCATTGGAGTAATAAAAATAGAATAATGGATAGCTTACTGTGCATGACTAGGGAGTAATTCCATCGAGAGGTTCTGGAGACATAGGAACCTCGAGAGCGAAGCTCAAGAGGTTCCCATGTCCCTAGAATCTTGAGATGGAATTACCCCTTGTCATGCACAGTAGGCTATCTGTTTTTTTGTTTTTTTTTTTTGTTTTGTTTTTTTAATATATAGATGTGATTTTTAGGGTTTTTTTGTCATTTTGTGATGGGCAGTTGGCCACTTCAGTGAATGACTCTCAGTCCTGGCCGACCCACCACACTGTCTTGCTGCTGCTCTCTCCCCGCTGTGCTCCACCCCGCTCACTTTCACTCTCGGCCCTGCCATAAGCAACTTGAAGAACAATTGGTAGGTAGTCCTACCTTTTACTTTTTTGAGCACTGCATCACAGGGTCACCCAAATAATTCCTTTTTTCTGAGACCCGAGAAAACCAAAAAAATGAAGAAACGTGGAGAGGCAGTATGATCTCGTTAAATGGAAGAGTGAGCTGCCTTGTTTTTAAAATTGTTCTGCCTGCCCACACATGAAAAGCGGCCAATCGGGAGGCACACTTAGGACAACGTGGTGGGCAGCATCTTTGTGGGTGCCTGCGCGGTTTGGTGGTGGTGATAATATTATCATTCTGGAGTAGAATGATAGTATTACCAGTGTTGAACTGTGGTATTACCAGAGAGGGTGTGATGGTATTACTGAGATTTTTTTTGATGTTTACAGTAGTATTCATTTTAAGATCCATATATTAAATGGATTTTTCTTTTTAATTTTTACCCAGCATTGCATTGACAAGATACAGCATCTCGTTTCCCCTGGTCCCTTACCTAAGGCTACACAATGAGTATTTCTCTCTGTTGGAGCTGGAACCTGTGACCTCCTGGCTGCTAATTTTAGACCCAGGTATTGATAGCTCTGTACTGTTTCTATAGTATTTATACCAAAATGCCACTTTTTTTGTTCGGCAGGTTTCCTTGTAAATACCACTGTTTTTGACTTTACGATGGGCCAGATTTTCAGAGGGTGGCATAGGGCTAGTGTTAAGCCCTGCACCACCACACTTAGTTTCTGGCAGTGTGCCAACTGGGTTTGCTTTAAGGCAAGGCAAAGTTTATGTTTCAAGGCACCCAATCCCAGAGGCTCTGGGCACCGTACAAATAAATAGAAACTAATTATAAAATTACAACTAGTAGATCTAGTAAATCAGACAAAGTTGTGACAGTTTCCCTAATTTATGGCAGCTTGCATCAAATACTTGGTGCAAGCACCATAAGAAGGGTCCCCATGATTGACGCAAGCTAGACCACAAAAAGCTGGTCTAACTTGTAGAAATTGCCGCATGGGATGTAAAATCCCATTAGATTGCCACAAGCCCGATGCACCATATCTTTGCTTGCCCATTAGAAAATCCGGCCCAGTGTTTCTTTCATAATTCATTGGGGCTGGCAGTGTAACCTAAAGGTTAGTGTAATGAGCTATGATTGAGCTTGGTATGTCCAGCAGACCTGGGGTTGATTCTGAGCAAGTTACTTAACCTCCCCAGTGCTCCCGGGTTGCCCCTGAAATCAGACACTTGTGCTTAGTGAGCCCTACCTGATTACCAAAGAATATAATAAAACAATCATATATAGAAAAAAAAAAAAAACAATACTTCACATTCAGTAATTTCTTGGTCTTATTTCACTTTCTCTGAAGTCCTAATTTAGTTTAAGGAATTAATACTATGTCATCTACATATGTCAGGAAAAGGCTTTCTCCATCTTTAACATAAGGGAAATAAAATGAATCTAAAACCAAACCTTTCAGTAAATAAAAAGAGGATTCCCACACAATTAAGAAGGTTTGGGTACCTACCTACTGTAATTTGTGCACTTTATTCACCAGAAAAGACCTTGTAAATGAATAAAAGGCTGAGGATAAGTTAATAAATGACGCATAAAACCTGCTTCTCTTACATCTGTGACATTTGTCAGTTAAATAGTGAAGTATACTGAATTAATCAGTACAATGCATATTCATTCCTGAGTCCTGCTTGTTCTTTCTGCAGGACTTTTTGTTCCATCTCCCATTGTATTTACCTGCTCAGGATAATTTTCCCATAGATGTTTACTGAATTATGTAAGAAGCAAACTGATCTTTATTATTCAGTGTCAGCCTTCTCACTTTTCTTATCAGTACTGTATATCGGATATATCCTTTCCCTTTCCAATTGTTAGCCATTTCCTGTGGATTCAAAACTATTCTAAAAACCTTATAGGATATAGAGTTTCACCAGTCGCAGTTGCCTTATATATTATTGCTGGAATCATATCAACCCAGGCTATAATCTTATTGCTGGAATCACATCAGCCCAGGCTATAATCTCTTTCATTCCTTTCTCATTGACCATCATCACCATTCATTCATTTTCCTAGGACTGGTATGCAGATTTTCTCAATATCTACTCTTTCCTGTACACAAACTTTCCCTCTATAAAAATAATTCCATTTTCTGGAAGAGATATCAAGAGGCAACTGGTACACCAGGTCTTTTGTCCCATGTTATCAAATGCCAGAATTTCATGTAATCTTTTTAATGATTGCCTCCTCTAGCTCTTCCAAACCATGTTTGTATACTCTTAACTTTTTTCATATATAATGTCCAGTATTCCTTCCTGGCCTTAAACAACATCAGCAGTGATGCGGTGTAATTCAGCCTTCTATTCCTTCTTAGTATTTTGACTATTTTTTCTGTTTAGTACAGTAACTATCAAGCCATCTTTTCAGATGTTTCATATTTTTTTTACTCGGATATTATTATTTTTTTAATATATAGCATTCATCTCAGCTTTGCAACCAGCTCTGGGAAAGGGGTCTCAAGTCTAATAGTGAATGCTGGCAGCAGAGAAGGGAACTGCTCTCACACCACCAGGCTGGCTTTTAAGCCAAACTCTGTAACATATACCTTCACATTTCCTTAATGAGATCAAAAGTCTGCCAACAAACAATATACAGGGAGGGACTGGTAAGTCCCAAAACAAAAAATCCCTTATAAATATTTTTTTCTTAACCTACAATTGTTTTGTTTCCAGTATAGCTTTTGATATGTGGGGCCAATCCCTTTTAGCATCCTTCTGATACTGCTTATGCTAGTATCTTGACTGCAAAGTCCCTTCCTACAGTAAGAATGTCTGTCACCAGGACCCTTCCCACAGCAGTCTGGTATCTCCCCAGATTATGCTTCTTGGGGTAGGGCCCCATACCATCTCAGCAACTTTGGCAGGCATGTCCTCCTACCTTATCTGACCTTCAACTGCCCAAGAAGGCAGGACCCACATTCGCCATGGTAGGCAAGTAGACATTTGCCTGCCCAAATGGTAGTCAGCCCTGTTACCTGTTTTTCCCACAGATTTCCCATCGGAGTAAACAGGAGGACTGCACATGGTGCTGGCACGACACATTGATGTCCATGTGCTCTTCTCACCCAGGTGTGTATGGAGTACACAGTTACCCCATTACCTCTGGTCAGAAAGGTGATGATGTAACATTAAGATGCACTGCCCTCCACACCCTGATGAGGAGATCATTTTGTGTGTTACTCAGTCCCCCTTGCCAACCCTCCAACAAACTGAGCTCGGGATGTGTTCATGGGTCACCTGCATGGCAAGCCACAGAGCTGCTGCTGTGTCCATGGGCAGGGCCTCCTTATAACTGTTGTTAAATATACTGTATTCTCATTTGGTTGATCCTGCAAACCCCCCCCACCACCACCACCACCACCAACCATGCCAGTGTTCAGATGATCTTATGTGCCCCCATGGCTTACATCAGTGATGAAATTACAGTAGATGCAAGGACCTTTCACTGGCCTGGGATTAGGAGACTGCAGCAGTTAACTCTGCTGACAGTGGTACCACTCTCTCCCCCCTACCCCCCCACATCAGTTAACCACAGCAGTATCCCCATCTTATGCGGGTTATTATTGAAGTGCCCATTGGCTTGGTTATGTCAGCTGCAGGAACTTGAAAGACTGATTACACAATGGAATGGCAGGTAGCAGCGCCAAAGGATCTACTACATAAGAATGCATTTGACAACAGTTGGACATTAGAAAAGTAAATTATTTTCTGGTGAATTTGTTTTGGTCCTGTTGGTCCACATTGATTGCTTGGGGGTAGAGTTTTGTTCCCCTTTTATTACAATTCTGTCTTCTTTACTGCTCATATTACTATCATTGAAACTCCCAGCTGAGAATAGAAGAAACTGAATTACTTGGTAGCTCTCATTTGTTAATGATCTACACTGAGGGTAACCCAGAATCCTCATCTATATCATATGTGTATACATTTTTGTATCTGCCTGCTTTGTGCGGTTTGTTACATAGTTCATTTGGTTTGATCCTCATTTTATACTCCATAGGAACTGAACTTCACTTCTGAATGACAGATCAATGCTGGAATAATATTTCTGTCTTCACAGATTTGTTTAGCACTATACTGTATGTCAAATATTAAATATATTGCTTTACCCACAGGGTTTGCAAATTCATGAGTAATATGTTTATTTTTAAATGAAGCATCAGTAATTAAATCCATCAGATCCCCTAACTGATCACTGACATTTGAATTAACTAGCATTAGCCATGATAACCCAGCATGGTGTATTCCAAAATGGACAGAGTGTGGATTTTATTCAGACCAGTTTTCCCAGCAGAGCTTAATTGTGTCTCACTATAATTCAAGTAATAAAAGTGTCAAATTGTCAACAAGCTAGCAAGGAGAGGCCTGCTGTATCACACGGATAACCCCTGCAACATAAAAAAAACCTGCAACTCATCATCCATCAGTCTCACTGAATAGCAAAAAATTCCCACTGCAATCATTTTCACAAAGGTAATTAAACCTCACAAAACTGCTAAGTATGCAGCTCTCAAAAGGGATTTGTTCAGCATACTGTGACATACAGTATTTTGCAGTACTTTGCAACACAGAAACACGGAATTTAATGGCAGATAAGGACACGGTCTGCCCATTTTTCCCTACCTACATCATCATTGCAGACCCTACTCGATATACAGCTGTTTCTCCCTCCCCACCTTCCTGTCCACTATGATTCTCTTGTGACTATCCCATGCATTCTTGAACCTCACCACTGTTTTCAACCCCACCACCTCTGCTGGAAGACTGTTCCAGTCATCCACCACTCTCTGTGAAGAAGTACTTCCTCACATCTCTCTTGAATCTACCCTCTTCAGCTTCATTGCTTGTTGCCTTGCTCTAGAACATCTTTTTTCTGAAAAATACTTCCCTCCTTTATCAAATTTACTCCTGTGAGATATTTAAAGGTCTCTAACATATCCTCCTTTCACTCCTCTCTTCCGGGTGTACATGTTGAGGTCCTTTAGTCTCTCCTTGTAGGGCTTTTGATGCAGACCCTGCACCATTTTAGTTGTCCTTCTATGGACTGTCTCCACTCTATGTCCTTCTGGAGATGTGGTTTCTAGAGCTGGACACAATACTCTAAGTGGGTTCTTACCAGTGATCTATACAGAGGCGACACCACCTCCCCTTTCTGCTGATGATACCATTCCCTATGCACTCCAGCATCCCACTAGCCCTCCCGACTGCATTGTCATACTGCCTGGACACCTTTAGGTCATCAGATATGATTAACCCCAGGTCTCTTTGCTGCTCAATAGTCATCAATACCACTCCATCCATTTTGTATTCTACCCCTGGGTTTCTGTGCCATAAGTGCATTATTTTATACTTTTTCACATTGAAACCCAGCTGCTTCACCCTTGACCTCTCCTATAGTTTTTCTGGGGTCTTCCCATCCAGTCTACCCCCCACCACTCCCCCCCCAGAGTATCTACACCTGTTGCAGAGTTTGGTGTCATCTGCAAATAGACAGACCTTCCCTTCCAGCTCCTCTAAAGTGTTACTTATAAAGACATTAAAGAGGACTGGTCACAGCACTGGTACCTAAAGCAACTTGCTGGTCACCCTCCCTTCCTCAGAGTGAACTCCGTTTACCACCACCCTCTGTCACTTATCCCCTAATCAATCTCTTATCCAGGCTACCACCTTTGGACCCACTCCTAAGCTACCCAGCTTGCTTACTAGTGTCCTATGTGGAACAGTGTCAAAAGCCTTACTGAAATCTAGGTAGGCCAGCCACATCCATGACTCCACCGTGATCTAATTCCTTTGTCACCCAGTCTAAAAATCTATTAGATTCATTTGACATGACCTCCCCCGTGAACCCATGCTGCCTCGTGTCTTGTAACCCATTTGATTAAAGATATTCCACCATCCTTTCTTTCAGCAGTGATTTCATTAACTTCCCTGTAATCAATGTCAGGTTGACTGGCCTATAATTGCTAGCCTCCACCCTGCTGCCACGTTTGTGAAGTGGAACTACACCTGCCCTCCTCCAGTGCTCTGGGACCACTTCTGTTTCCAGTGAGCTGTCAAATAGGGTTGTCAGAGGTGCAGCCAGTACCTTCCTGCACTCCCTCATTGTCCTTGGTTGCACCCTCTCTGATCCCATTGCTTTGTCCACCTTCAGATTAGCAAGTCCCTTTAGGACTCTCTCCTCCAAAAAAGGGTTAATGTCCACCTTCTTACCTCCAAAGCTTCTGTTACTTTTTTGTGGCCCCTTCCCTACTCCTTCCTCTGTAATCATTGAACAAGAGTATTTATTCAGGATGTCTGCCTTTTTCTAGTCCCCCTCTGCACAGTCCCACCTTCCCTTTTTAAACTTACAATCCCACCCCTGGTCTTCCTCTTTTCACTCACATACCTAAAAAGTATCTTGTCCTCTTTCATTAAATCCTTGGCTACTCTCTCTTCATTTTGCAACTTTTTGCTCCTTACTGCTTTTCTTGCTTCCCTCTGTTTTCCCTGATGCACCTCCCTATCCTCCTCCCTCTGCATCTCCTTATACCTTCTGCATGCTACCCTTTTAGCCTTTACCTTTTCAGCCACCCCTTTTCAAGAACCATAGTGGTCTCTTTTTCCTCTTCCTTTTGCTCACTTGTTTGACACAGAGGTTTGTTGCCTTTACTATGCTCCCTTTTAGCTTTTCCTGCAGTTCCCCCACTCCACCCAGGTCATCCTCCCTGCCAGGTCATCCCTGAGGCATTCACCCATCTTTATAAAATCTGCCTTCCTGAACTCTAGAACCCTTGCCCTTGTGAGGTTCGATTCCACGACCATCCTTATATTAAACCACACCATACAGTGATTACTGGCCTCCATGTGGCCTCCCACCTTGGCATCTGTATCACTGTCCCTGTTAGCAAGTACCAGGTCCAGTATTGCCCTCTCACGAGCGGGTTCACTAACTGGTTGCTTGAGGAACACCCCTGCTCCTACAGGAATCCACTGCTGGGAGGATCCAGTCTACCTTTAACATGTTTAAGTCCCCCATCAGCAGCACCTCACCCTTTTATGCCATCTTTTCTGCCATCTTGCCAATGGCTTCCACCAGTACCTTATCTAATTCCTCCCTCCTCTGCTGAAAGCCTGTAGATCACTGCAGTGTAAATAGTGGCTCCATTTCCTGTCTCAAAGGTGACCCACAGTACCTTTGCCTCTCTCTGTATTCCTGTATCTCTATTGCGTTTATGCTTTCCCTCACATAAACATCACTCTCCCTCCTTTCCTGCCCACCTTGTCCTTCCTGAACTGAGTATAGCTTGGTATGACCATGTCTCAGTCATGGTTTTCATTGCATCATGACTCAGTAATGGCCACAATATCCAGGATGGCCTCTGCCATGATGGTCTCATTTGCACACATGGCCTTACAGATTTTGTTTCCACTCTGCTTGTTACCCCCTTTTTACCTTTTTGGCCTCCCTCCTTCTACACTCTCTTTTTAATGCACCTATTCTTTTCCCCAAAATCTCTCCCACCCTGCTTTCTTTAGTAATTTTCACCCTGGAAGATTTCTATCCACTTAGATTTTCCCTGTTCTCTACTTCAGCCTGTGGGGGAGCAGTTTCTGCCTCCCAATTCCTTCCACCACACCCCCATGGCTACTTTAAATGTTCATCAAAGTAACATATAAACTGTCCCCTGAGAACTGCGGTTCCCCTCCCAGATGGATGCAGGCCATAGGCCCTTATCCTCCCAGGTGGGTCCCCAGTCCCTAATGTAGCCTCACCCATCCTCGCTGCACCATTCCTTCAGAAATGTGTTAAAGCTAGGGCAATGGGTTGGGAGCCAAGCTAAGAAGCTCCTTCAGTTGTTTATTTCAACTAACTTTTGTCAACTCTAGCATGAGAAAATCGGTGCCAGTACGTTTGTCTAAACAAACAAAGGAATTTCTAAGAACAGAGCAGCAGAAGAGGAAGAAAGATTCCTTCTCTTCAGATTTAGAGATGTCAACCCAAAAAGGAAATCTTGATCACTTTATTTCCAGTGCTGCTAGCTCCGGGGAAGCACAAGTGCCGACAGGTGTTAGGAGCTCACCTGTAGCTTCAGGTAGCACTGACCTGGAGACAAAGGAGGATTCTTGCTCCATAGTCCCTATAATACATGAGCCACCAAATGGGAAAGAGTTATCAAAACAAACTGAATCAGTAACAGTAGCTGCAATCTTACTGGAATGCCAACAATCCACTGACTTCGAACTTGGAACACCTTTCATGAGTATGTCAGTCAGTGCCAAGGTAGGCATGACTCCAAAATGTCTTGGACTGAATCTGGAGGACTCTTTTGCTTCAGCGAATTTGCAGCAAACTTCATCTGTAATGCACTCGATTTCCCTGCATGGACCGACTATGACACTTCCAGCTAAAGTTGAATTCAAAAATGTAAAAGAAGCATCTTCTTTTTCTGATCTGTTTACCTTTCTGATCTCTTTTGATAAGAAGCTTGACTTGCTAATTACTCAATCAGACACGCTGGATGAGGAGCTTAAAACAATCAGGACGGAAGTGGAAAAAGTGCAGGAAACCGAAAAATCTTTACAAAAAGACATAGTGGTTGTTCAGCAAAAAGCGCTAACAAACGAAGCTTTATCAACCACTAACTTAAAGGCAATCCTTGCATTACAAAGAAAAACTAAAATAATGGAAAATGCTATGCGTTACAAAAATCTAAGACTAGTGGGGGGTTCCTAACTCTTATGACACAGCATTCGTGTCTCTGAGAGAGCTTTTGAATTATTTCTTTGTTACAGTGCTCAAATTACCTGAGACCAACTAACCCTCTTCACTAAGACATTCCATATTCCTATGAGGAAATCATTTTCAAGTATCCAGCACAAAACCACTCAGCAAACTACTCAACAAAACGTAAGTTTTGATTTACTTTCTCCTGATTCTGCTGCTGTTTTTAATTAAGGTCAGAATGCTGCTAATTCTTTTAAATATACTTCCGGTCCTAAGAATACTATTATTTTTTTTACATGCTTTTGACACTGACCAAGACTTAGTGCTTAATACCGCCAGGAAAATGGGAGCTTTACATTATAAAGAGATAATCTGTTCCGCAACACTTCTACAATTGAAACAATTCTTACAATATAAAGACGAATTGAAAGAAATCAGAGCTAATTTCAAGGTTTTGTTTCCTGCTGGATGTGTGCTTACATGTGGTGAAGATACCAAGATATTTTTTGAACCTGAGCAATTAAGCAGCACTTCGTGGAGAAAAAAATACAAAAATACTAGGAGAAACAACAAAGAAATGAGAATATGGAAGAAGAGATGCCTCTCTTAGAGGCTGAAATGAAGGATGCCTGTCTTTTTCTATGATTCACGATATCCCAAGCTACTGTATTTCATGTGGGAGGGCTCATGTTTAGGAACGAAGGACAATGAATTTCTATTTTGGTAGTAGTACAAATGATCAATTACTGTTAAAGATTAGAGGGCTCTGCCAATAAGACTTTTTTATAAGTTCAGTTTCTTTTTGATCTCTTCACGTTAAATTGGCAAGAAGCCCGGCTATGCATCATGGATTCTCCCCAGATTGTGGACTTTGTAATAAGCATTGTCTATCTGTGTTTATATATCCCAGAAGTGAGCTGCACCTGTACAGAAATGTTTCTATGTAACTGCAATGCAATTTTTCTTCTAAATGTTGTTATTCTATGTAACTAATTCTGGGTCACCCCAGAAAAGGGACCTTCAGGGCTCAGATTGTCTACCCGGTTATCAAAATTGAAATAAATAAAATAATAAATATCTGTTCTGATATAGTTATGGCTAGTTTATTATTTTGGATTATTGATTAGGATGTATATTAATTTTGGGAGACACTATTAAGTAAGTTCAAATAAGTGTTCTAAATAATGGATGACAACCAATAAAATAATAATAAAAAAAAAAGAAATAAGTTGACGCTCCTGGTGCAGAGATCCCTCTCTGCCCCCTTTCATATACAGGCAGCACCTCAGTGAAAGCCACTGAGCATGGTATCTGTCTAAGACCCCATCCCAGCTCTTGAAACTCCCCCTGCACTATCCCTGCCCCATTGCTAGTCAGGTCATTGGGCCCTAGGTAGGTAAAGACATCCAGCACTCCCTCAATCCTGCTGCCCTAGCAATCCTTTGCATCTGATTCCCATCCCTCTGGACTGTGGTGCTGTGTAGATACCTAACCTGTCCGCTCTTCCTATTCCCAAATCTATCCCACTCACAATGGAGTCTCACCAGAAGTTGTTTCCTCCTCCTCCTCTGGGGTCCTCCAACACCCTCCTTTGGATCTATGGAGTACCCACACATCCTCCATGGTCACAACTGCAGGTGCCTCCTTCTGGCAGTCCCACCTTGCCAGATCAGTATAAGAATTTTGCAGTGGCAGTGGTTGAGGAATGTGTCTCTGTCCCTCCACCTCCAATCTTCTACAGCCCACCATAGTCCACATTTTCCTCCTCCCTGGCATCTTCTGAGTAACAATGCCAGACTTGGTGGCTCCTGGGTGGGGGAAGAGATCCCTCAACTCCTAGCCAACTCAGTCTGGAGTCTAGTGACCTCCTCCCTCAACCCAGAGGGATAAGGACAGATAGGGCAGCACCCCAGTCTCCAGAGGGTTGCTCTGAAAACTGTTGCCACACAGCCACTGCATTGCTCAACTCCCAGCATTCCCAATGTCTATTCTCCCTGAGTTACCTGTAAATGACTTTGCACCCTTACCTCAGATAGGGTGTTTCTATTTTTCACCTTTTTGTTTGTTTCTATTTGTGTTCCTCCGGTACCTTGTTTAAATCTCCTTTTATACCTACCCTAGATAGGGTGTTTCTTCCTATTCCCAGTTTTGGCCTGCCTTTTCACTTCCACCTCTCCTAGTAGTGATTGTTACACAGTAGTTAACAGGTGTCTTGCCTTAGTCGACAAGCAGAGTCCCCTGCTTTTCTTGCTTCCTTCAGCTGATGCCTGCCAATGCCTAATATACCATTTATCTGTTCCACTCCTTTGCTGTTCCACACACTCACTGGGACACAAATGAATAATAAGGCTAGGGTCACCTTTTTCTAGCACTAATATGAACTGGTTCTACTGGAACCCAAAAAGATGGCTGTCCATGGAAGCTCACAGGCAGCCATGCTGCTCTCTATAGTGATGATACAGGTTCACTCATAAAGCTCAGTTAGTCAGGAGCAGAGCAGCAGAAGCAAGGAGAGGCTTAACTTAGATTACTCCTCCCTTGGGGGGCTGCAACCTTCCATGTACAGCTGCCCCCTACTGGCTCAGGGGAAAACACCATGCAGAAGGGATTACATGCAGAGACATGCAAAGGCATCTATCTTCGCTTTGCAAAGTGGCTATGCAAAGTTCCCCAACTTTGTGAAGCTGCTTTGTGATGCAATGCCCAACTTCTCAAAGTTCTTGGACTTTAGAAAATTGCGATGTCAAAAACTTTACTTGAGAAGTTAGTAAATCTGCAGGTGCTGCTGCATCATGGAGGACTCGTACCATGTGATCTGGAGAAGCTGCAGAACTCCAGGTCACATGGTATGCCTAACAGCCTGTAGACCATATTGAGCCTCTCACTTTCACACAGCCCTAGCTGGTGTTTCAGGGAGACTGGACCTGTCCTCTGTTGTCTCAGGTAGTTTAGATAAAAAAAATTAATTTGCTGCTAGAAGCCTAAAACTGATTTCTAAATCAGCTTCATTTGAGTTTCCACCACCTGGTGTGGCTATTTCTGAGTTTTTTTAGAAATATAAAAACATAGGATTTGATGGAGGAAGGAGATCAAAGTTCCATTAAATCTGCCCTTACACCGGCTCTGTGGTGCCAAGCGATGGGTGTTCACTTGGCATGCTGGCGACCCGGGTTCTCTCACTGAGCCCGGTCATGAAGAGTGGAGTCTGGTAGGGAGGGAGGGAGTTATAAGTGTTGTACAGATGCTTCCCTCCCAGGGGGGGATAAGACGGTCCCAGACCACTTGTTAGGCAGATCCTGGTGGTGCCATGTGGCTGGTGTTCCTGGAAACATGAAGCCTCAAAAAGTCACAGAACACCTGTCCCACAGTTGGAACAATATGTGGGGGTGGGGTGGGGAGAAAAGTAGGAAAAAACACAGCCGCTCAGCCAGCTGGATGACTGTGGCCAGTCCACGCTCACCAAGAAGCCCAGAAGTATCCACGCTGACCCCACGCTGTGTGTCCAGCATAGAAGAAAGCCTTCAGGCAAGTCTCCTCTCCTGGTTTTCCCTGCTCTGGGAGGGGCCCCCTCCGGTGAAGGGATATGTTGGGTCAACCGGGCTGCAGCAAATAATGTGGGCAGTGAGTTGGTGACCGGGACTGGCGGCGGAGCCCTAGGCCACCCAAAGGAGTGGTCGGTTGGGGGCTTGTGGGAGCATAAAGAAATAACACAAAAGAAAATCTGCCCTTATTATACTTCCTCACCCTACTGACCTAGTGGGCTGTATCCCTCCCACCACTACCCCACCCCACGAACCCTTGCTGTCCATCTTGGGGACTATGAGTCCTCTTACCCTGTCCCAACCATGTTAAAACCATAACTGCCCCCACCATTTCAGACAGCAGTCTTTCCTATGGTTCCAACACCCTCTCAGTGATGTAGAACTTCCTCAAGTTCTCCTGAATTTGCCCGCCCCCCCCCCAACCAACCTCCAGTCATGCGCCCTACTGTCTGCATCCTTATTCCTTACAAATATGTCCTTACTGTTTACCTTGTTTATGCCCCTGAGAAACCTATACATGTCAATCAAGTCATTATGCTCCCTCCCAGCCTCCAGTGAATACATGTTCGTTGGAGTTGTGATAGTTCAATTTGCGGTTTCATTTTGGACAGTTTCTGTGACTGGCATGTGTGGGGTTGGGCAAGACTGGAACTTGTCAGTTGATTTCGCCCTTTTGATACTTTTATTTTAGTTTTATAATTTGTTTGGAGATTTTTTTACTTTGATACTATATATATATGTGTGTGGGTTTGAATTTATGATACTGTGTGACCTATATCTAACTCTGAAAAACATGAATAGTAGTAGCTAGCACTAGCAGCAGTAAGTAATCATCTTGAGTGGAGTTAAACATGTTTCCGTGTGAAAGGCAGAAGTGGTCAGGAGGCAGCAGCCACATCTAATCATGGTGCAACTAAGTTAGGGGGAAGGGGGTCAAGAAAAGAAAGTGATATGGATTAGTCACAAAGATTAAATCTAAAATAATTGTGGCCTCAGAGTTTTTTAAACTTATTCCAATAGATTCATTAATAAGCTGGGTTAAATCCAAGTTATCAGCTAAATTAGTTAAATAAGATGCCACCAGTTCAGATTTCCAGTTTCAGTGAAAATCTCCCAATATAAACATAGCTCCTGAGAGCCTTTAAAAGTAGACATAACCAGTTTCAGGCCCTTAAGTACATAAACAGAAGACAGATGGTAAAGGAGGGGAATGAGAAAGGTGCTGGAAAGAGAGAACCTGGGAAAATGGCTGGGATTTCTGTGGTGCTGAATGAATAATTGTCTTTGATGTTCACCAATGGGTCCCTGGGAGAGGGAAGGTGCTCATTGGCAGGGCCCATGGCATCACTAATAGCCACAATGCAGCCTGTAGACATTACACTGTGCACAACGGCCTGATAGTTGACTACCTGGTGGAGATCAAACCAGGTACTGTATATCCCAAGAGGCAGATAAGTTACACCACAGGATTATTGTGGAGCTAAAGGACAAACTGGTAGGGCTGGTGGCAGTAATCTTTCTTGAGTCTGTGTGGTGCCAGAGAACTGGATAGTGGCTATTGTTTTGCTTTGTCATGGAGGCAAGATCAAACATGGGCAACTACCGGCCAGTCAATCTAATATCAGTGCAGGGCAAGGCTCAGAACCCAGAGGCCATTATCAAAAACAGAATAATAGAACACTTAGTTGAACTCAAGGTTATTGCCTCTTGTCAACATAGCTTTTGGAGATACAGAGCATACAAAACCAATCTAATCACCTTGTTTAAGGGGGTCACTAATTAGGTGGACCGGGTCAAGGCTGTAGATGCAGTCCTTCTGGAATATACTGTAGCAAGGCCTTTGACATGGTGGCTCATGGCAAGTTTCCAGGCAAGGTACACCAGTACGGTGTACACAAGGTGGATTGCCCACTATCTTGTAGGTAGGATGCAAAGGGCTGTTCTGGAGGGGTACTACTCTGAGCAGAAAAAGGTATTTTGTGGTATACCTCAAGGATCAGTGCTGGAGCTACTGTTGTTCAATATTTTCTTCCACAGTCTGGAAGCTGGGGCCTCTAGTAGGCTGCTTAAGTTTGCTGATGATATTAAGCTGGCCAGGATGGTGGACTCCCTTGAGGATAGGGACAAACTTCAGGAGCACCTGAATAAACTGGGTAATTGATCAGACAACTGGAGTCTCAGATTCATTTGTAGTCTAATACAAGGTGCTACACTTGAGGAGAAAAAACAAAGGTAGGATCTACACACTGTGTATAGCTCATTTTGCTGCAGTAGACAAGAAAAAGGACCTAGGGTTATAATAGACAAGGAGCTAAAGCACAGCAAGCAGTGCATGGATGCTGTCAAGAGGGCTGGAAGAATGCCAGGGTGCATCAAAAGGCAGTGATCAGCAGGGCTAGGAAAGTAATCTTGCCACTTTACAAGGCCTTGGTCAAGATTAACCTGAAGTACTGTGTGCAGTTCTGGGCTTCTTAATACAAAAAGGACATTGAGGCAGTCAAGAGGATGCAATGCAGGGGCACCAAAACAATCAGTGGTTTGGAGGACAGAACTTCTGAGCAGATGCTGTTCACCTTGTAGAGAAGAATGCTGAGATGGGATGTGCTCTCAGTTTTCCACATACTGAAGGGTGTTAATAATACTGAATAATTGGGATGTTTGATCTTGTGTCCTTTAGCAGGACCTGGTAAATGCTCTGGTGACCAGAGGTGGAAAAATCAGGGTATTGTTAGGAGGCATGACTTTTCACAAAGGGTAATGGACCTATGGAACAGTCTACCAAGCGAGACAGTGGACATGAAGACAGTTCAGACTTTCAAGATAAGAATGAACAAGTTTCTGCATACCAAGGGAATCACATGGTACCATGGGTAGAGTGGGTGGAAATTCCTATACATTAAATAAAAGTTTGTACTGGCTGGGTCCCATATAAACACCTTTCAGAACTACTTACAGACAAGGATACTGCCAAATGACTGGAAAATTGCCAGTGTTATTCCGTTTTTCAAGATAGTGGTGAGGGCAGACCTAGTTAACTGCAAACCTATGCACCTTTTCTTGATTCTTGGAAAAGTGTTTGAGTCAATCATATAAGAAAATGCTGGTGTAACACATAAGAGTATGGACTGTTTCTAGCACAATATATGACTTCACAAAAGGAAGATCCACCCAATCCAGCAAGACTTCCTTCCTCAAGAAAGTAACAAGGGAGGTGTACGACAGTGAAATGGTGGATACAGTCTATGTGAACTTCAGCAAGGTCATTGACATTGTACTACATGGAAAACTCTTAGAGAAAGTATTGCAATATGGAGTCCACAAGTGTAATGGAAATGGCTAGTCAACTGACTGACAGGTACTGTAGTGAGCAAGGAGCAGCGACAGATGGTCACTTTTCAGAATGAAAGGATGTTGAGAGTGGAGCACTCTATTGGTCTGTTCTTGGTCAATTGCTTTTTCACTTATTTGTACAGTAGATGATCTTGAGAAAAGGGTCATTAGCAGGCTGCTGAAGTTTGCTGATGACACTTCAGGCACTTTTACACAGAGCTTACTTGTAGCATTCGTTTTGCAACCCGTTCTGCTCCGCTCCCAGTCTTTCTCTCCCAGTCCTGTTTTACACACGCTGCCTTGCATCGGTGTCTCTGCCCTTCCGGGGTGTTAAGTGGTTGGGGATTAACAGTAAAGCAAAGGAGTGTGGTGCAATGAGAGGCAGGATGTGATTACACTTTATGGCAGAACAAAAGAGATGACCATGAACCCAGAAAAGTAGGGAACGTGGTTTCGGCAAACACTCACTTTGATTTTGGAGCGGATTGCCTATACACGACAGGCAGGGTACCATTTCAGTAGGTCTATATCGGACATTCCAATACAGACCGCTGTGTGTAAAAGTGCCTTTTTTTGCAATAAACAGTGGATCCAGTGGAAGGGAGATGTAATTCAGGGTGAACAGCAATAGTTAAAGGTGTGAACTGAGAAACAGTAGTTTCAATTTAGCATTGGGAATTGTAAAGTACTACATCAAGTGTTGAAGAATCTGAGTCATACTGTATAGCCTGCAGATGGCAATTGTGGACAGTAAGTTGAAGTTAAGCAAGCAGGCAATACACTACAACAGTCAAGAGAGCAAACATAGTTATGAGATGCTGTAGAAGGTGGGGATAAGGAGAATATGATGGGAGATTATCTTCTCCCTCCACATGGCTTTGGTTGGATCATAACTAGAGTACTGCATCCAGTTCAGACCAATGCAGTATAGAAAGGACATCAAAGGGATTGAGTCCAGCACAGGGCCACCAAGCTTATTAGTCGTGTAGAGGCCAAGGGATAAGAGAAGAGATTGGACATAAATTTCTAGGTGGTGATGGCTACACCTTTATCACATCTACTTTCTAAGTGAATTTAAGATTGCATTGTTTTCTTGTAAACTTGACATCCTCAGCTAACACCTTACTGTATATAATATAAAGCAGATCTGTTTGTTTCCTTATTGTACTTTTTCTTACAATATGACATAAACCCTCTTGCTGTCTTTGATATCTTTTACTATCATTTTGTTCTGTATTAAGATTTGCTCACCCAGCTATAGCCCATTGAGGACTGAGGGCCTCAGGAGGGTGGAAGGTTCAGAAGGGAGATGAAAATACACTTTTTTACAGAGAGGGTGGTGGCAGAGTGGAACGCGCTACCAGTGAAGGTGGTAGCCTGTAGAACAGTGGGCTGCTTCAAGAGTGACTGGGACAGGGCGAGAGGGAGGATTAAGGGAAGGGGTAGTAAGGAGGGAAGGGCAGCTGCAGAATAGGGCTGTCAGGTGCAAAATCGAGCAGACTCAATAGACCAATAGGGCTTTTTCTGATGGCAGCTTTCATATGTTCGTATTGATATGCAATATCTTGTTTACAAGGGGGTACTGGGTAGAGTAACAGAAACAAGAGTATGGGTGAGAGTGCTTAGAAGGCACAGCACATTGTTTTGATGAAAAGCAATGAATTTTACATATACCATAGAGTGTCACAGGCTAATTATATAGTGTGAGCAAGTGCACATTTGTTGTGTTAGTTATGTGAATAAGAGTTTATATTAAAAATAGTTTTTTAACAGTAAATATTTAGGGAGCTGGTCATATTTAAAGAGGACAAGGGTATCACGTTGGTTCATTGTACTCACTAGACTAGCCAAACAGACCATAGAATGAGTTTAACATATTTATATTAGTGTTCACATATACCAGCAAGTCATCTCTATCAGTTAACAGAAAATCTAATATACTCACCTTTATAGCGTCATTCTTAATATGCTCCTCAGGAACGTCTCCCATCATCTTCTTTTTCCCTGGCATACAACCCACATTCCGAGCCTTAAAGTCAGTATTTCTTGATCAACCAATAACTTTCCAAGTTGTTTTGGCACTGGTTAATAGTTCTCCACCATGTTTTCCTTATACCAAAAATGTCTTCTAAGAACTAGAAAAGCAGCTCAAAGGGAATATTGGAGCTCATGGGCAAAAATCAAGAATACTTATTGTACAACAGCCGTAACTCAAAAAAAAAGCCATTATTAAGCTATAGTCCACACTTAACTGTAGTACAAATTATTTTTATTATATAAGCTAGATAAAAATAGTGGCATAATACAGTGGAAAAAACCTAAGCGTTTCACAACAATGAAGTGCTTTGCCAAGACAGTGCACTTTATTGTTGTGAAACATTGAGGTTTTCCCCACTGTATTTTGTCACTATTTTTATCTGGCTTATATAATAAAAGTAATTTGTACTACTTCAGTGTGGACCGTAGTTTAATTATGATTTTTTTGCGAGCTAGGGATGTTGTACAATAAATACCAAAAATGTCACATTATGTATCTATACCAGATAACTTTTATAACTCCCAGCTTTGTTGCAAGGCTCTTTATAGAAACGCAGAAACAGAGAATTTATTGGCAGAAAAGGACCACTTGGTTCACCCAGTCGGCCCAGATGTTCACTGTCTAGTCTGCTCCACAGACATTAACTGGTCTCTGGTGACCCTGTCTCCCCCCTGCCTACTTAGTAATATAACCCTATGTTTATCCCATGCATGCTTGATGCCCTCCACTGTTTTTGCCTCTGCCACTTCCACTGGCAGTCTGTTCCAGGCAACTACCCCCCTTTCAGTGCAGAAGTATTGCCTCATATCTCTGTAACCCCCCACACACACACACACACACACACACACACACTTCACTGCATGTCCCCTGGTCCTGGTGTTCATTTGAAAGAGACTCTGCTTCTGCACCCAGCTGACCCATGTAAGGTACTTGTAGGTCTCTATCATGTCAACTTTTGCTCTTCTCTCTTCCAGGGTGTACATGTTGAAATCCCTCAGTTTCTCCTCATGTGACTTCTTATGCAACTCCTGCACCATTTTAGTTGCCCTACTCTGAACTACCTCCACCCTGCCTATGTCTTTTCTGAAGTGTGACCTCCAAAACTGTACACAGTACTCCAGGTGAGGTCTCACCGGGAAGTGATACAGTGGAAACACCACCTTCCACTTCCTGCTGGAGATACCCCTCCCTATGCATCCCAGCATCCCACTAGCCCTAACCACCACTTTGTCACACTCTCCTGCCACTTTGAGGTTATCAGATAGATTAACCCCATGGTCACTTTCCTGTTTAGTGACTTTCGGTACCTGCTTCCTCATCCTATACTCAGCTCCTAGGTGCATGATTTTGCCCTTGTTGGCATTGAACCTCAACTGCCATACTCTTGACCACTCCTATAGATTTCCAAGATCCCTGCACATTCTTTCCACCCCCTCCTGAGTGTCCACCCCACTGTAGATTTTGGTATCATCTGCAAAAAGGCATACCTTCCATTCCAATTCTTCTGCAACGTCACTTATGAAGACATCAGAGAAGACCGTTCCCAGTAGTAAGCCCTGTGGCACCCTAGTGGCTACTCTCCCATCATTAGAGTAAATACCATTAACCAATACCTTCTGTCACCTATCTGTTACCCAGCTTCTAACCCAGTTCACTACTTTGGATCCCACCCTTAGGCTGCTCAGTTTCTTTATCAGCCTCCTGTGTGGCACAGTGTTGAAAGGCCATG
This sequence comes from Neoceratodus forsteri, assembly GCA_016271365.2. NCBI lineage: Eukaryota > Metazoa > Chordata > Ceratodontiformes > Ceratodontidae > Neoceratodus > Neoceratodus forsteri. Next base: position 658,048,163 of record CM028132.1, read on the forward strand.
CCGGTTGGCGTGAGGTGTCAATCTGTTGCTGTGAATATGTAATGGAAAATAAAATATCCAAGTAATCCTACAACCTAGCATCAGTCTCATTTGTTACTGTGCTGGCAAGCTGTTGCTGGAGCCTAACTTGTGAGACAGAGACTATAATTGACTATGCTGTGGCTCCAGCAAACTGGATCTCATGAGCAGCCTAATTTGCCTTGTAGAATTCTTTCAGAACCCTTGGGCGTATCTCATACAGTCCCATACCCTTGTCCACCTTCAGAGTTGCAAGTCCCTTTAGGACTCTTTCTTCTGAAAATTGACTCATGTCCACCTTCCCTTCCCCATTACTGCTACTCCCTGGTGGTCCATCCCCACTCCCTCTACTGTGAAGAGTGAGCAGACGTACCTGTTCAGGATGGCACCTTTTCTTGATCCTCTTCTGAGCAGTCCCTCCTTTTTGCCCTTCTAATCCTCATTATCCCTCCCCTTGCTTTCCTCTTTACACTATGTGCCTAAAGAAAGTTTTATCTACTTTAGCGACCCCTTTGGCTATACTTATGTAAGCCACCCCTTAGGGCTTATGAGTGTCAAAAAGGTTTACTCCAGCCCATCTGGGGACCACCCACAGGTGGGCAGCCTGGTTACGGTGGGAGGTATAAATTGGAGAGATTTGGTGCAAAAGAGGGAGAGGTATTTGGTAGCCTGGTCCGGGGGCAGGACCATGGCTAGGGGGTTGGGTGGGGCAGCCCAAGCCCACAGCTATCAGCAGAAGAGCCATGTCGGGGACAGGCATGGGAGCATTCCATGAAGGTAGAATGGCTGGATGGAAGACGTTTACTGGTAGAATGTTCATCCATGAAACAAGAAATATATGAGAATGAACTCCACTCAAAACCAAGTCTCTTTCAAGCAAAAACACTTTTTTATTTTCTTCAGATCCGCACTAGATCATCAGGGTGACAGTTTCGTAGCTGATGCCACTTCATCAGGCCCAAACAGTGCTGGTTCTAAATAAATTGAAAATATCACAAATCATTTTCCTTTTCATGTAAACATTCTTCTCTTTACCCAAAACTAAGACCTTTCCCCTTCACCACAGTGCTAACAGGTATCCCATTACTCCAGATCTAGTTGTTTAACTCTGTCATTTATTTACATAATTAACTCAATGAATATATATATATATATATATATATATATATATGCAATCTAACATTTTATAGTGCCTTTAAAATTGAGACAAGAGCCTAAGTGAGCTCAATCCTTAAATCCCTTATTTGTATATTCTTCATTTTATCATACCTCTTGCGCTATATGTTTCTTATTAATCTCAGTTCATGTTGTTTGTTAAGCCCTAGCAACGCTGCCTGCAAATTGAAATAATAAAACTGTTTCAAACTCTTGCTAATTCAGGTATTGTATTTAAAACATATTATACCTTTAAGACAGAATCCTTACATAGAGTTCCAAGACTCTTCCTCCCATTAGCACTCGAACAGTTCAATTGCCTATAATTATTATCCTGCTTTGAAACAAAAATGAAAAACACTTTTTTTGAAACCTCTGACATTTTTACTGTTTCAAACTGGTGGATGTACTCCATGTTTAATCTCACCTTAGTTATGTGGACAATGGACTTATTAAATTGCATTGGGATTAATCTTGTACTACCCTTTTTGCTGCAGCGCCTGTGGCGTTGCCACCCCGGAGAAGATTAGTGAGCATGGTAAACACAGCTGTTATGGTTTAGTGTCTGCTGCTGTGGTCATCCCACTCCCCATGGATATTCCATTATACCCCTAGAGCTTGGGGAGGGAGGACTACACTTACCAATGTCTATGCCTTTGCTCCCCTTACCACCTTTGCTGATTTCCTCTGTTTTAATTGGTATATTTCCCTGTCCTCTTCCCTCTGTTTGCTTGTATACTTCCTGAATGCCATCCTTCTTTCCTTCACCACCTTTTACCAAAACATATCTTTTTCCTTCTCCTTTTACTCACTTTCTTCACACAGAGGTTGACTGCTTTAATTATGCCCGGCCTTATCCCCCCGTGCCTCTACCCTTCCCTTGCAACCCCCCTCCCCCATGAAGCAACTTCTGAGGCAGTCTCCCACGTCTTTAAAATCCACCATCCTAAAGTCCAGGACTCTTGTCCTCATGTGGTTTGCTTCTGTACCTGTCTTTATGTTAAACCACACAGTATGGTGATCACAGGTCCTCAGGGGACTGCCCACTGTGACATCTGCAATGCTGTCCCTGTTTGTAAGCACCAGGTCCAGCACTGCCCCCTCTCTAGTGGATTATTTTACTAACTTCCTGAGAAAAGCCCCATGTAGGGAGTCACAGATGGCCCTGCTCCTTGTCAAGGCCCCCATTGCCAGGTTTCACTCTATGTCTGTCAGATTGAAGTCACCAACTAGCAGCTCCTTCCTCTTACTTGCCATTCTGATTATGGCATCCCCAAGTGCCTTATACAACTTGACTCCCTGTGCTGGAGGTCTGTACACTACCAGGTATGGATAGTCTCCCCAGACCCTGTCTCCAGGATAACAACACAGAACCTCATCCTTTCCTTTTCCTCTGGATGCCGCTATACCTCCATGGCCTTGATTCCCTTCCTCACATATAAAAAAAACCCTCCTCTTGTCCTCCCTGCCCTGTCTCACCTGAATAGAGAGTAACCCAGTATGGGCATGTCCCAGTTGTGGTGCTCAGTGCACCACAACTCTGTTATGGCCACTAAATCAGGTCAATCTGCCATGATTTCTTCCAGATCTCCTCCATGAATCTCCTTAGCCTCCCCCTGAGCACGTTAGACCCCTCCTCATTTAGGTGTAGCCTGTCCTTCATGTATAGTCCCTCATTCACCAATGTGTCCCCCCATTCCCCAATACATTTGAACCCCTCCATCTCACACCAATCCCTTAGCCAATTGTTAAATTCCACTATCCTCCCCTTTCTCACAGTACTGGCTCTGTGAACTGGCAATACCTTGGAGAACATCGGTGAGCTCGCTGAGCCCCTGCAGAACCCAGCTAGATCCTTAAACCTCTGCCGCATTACCCTGCCCTCATTTCCTGCCAGGTCATTCATGCCTAGGTGAATGATCATGTGAGGTTTGCCCCCAACTCCTCTAACCTCTTCCCTGATTCTAGGCCCCACCCTCCCTGCTTCCATCCCTGGCATACAGATAAGCAACCTTCTTTTGTCTCTGGTCCCTTCCTACCCCTTGATGACAGAGTCCCCTACAACCATCACAATTTCTGCCTCCTCCTCTTTTGCTATTATCACCCCGCCTGGCCCTGATGATCCATCCTCCTTCCCCCCTTTATCTCTGTGTCCTTTCTGCTTGCCCTCCTATCAGCACTCTTACCTCTCTCTCCCATTTTTCCCCTTTCCTCTTCTAGTCCACTGTCCTCCAGCTGCCCCCTGCAATCAACCACAGTACTCCTCACACACACACACACACACACACACACACACTTTAGCCCTCTCTCTGCTGCCATGCTTCCCAGTTTGTGTCCCTTCCAGCCTGTGTGTCCTTTCTTTCTCCCCTCCCTTAACTATGCCTTCCTCACCTATGCATTTGAAAGCCTCAATCTCTCTCTGTGCCCCTTGGTATTTTCCTCCCATCACTCTTCCCTTTATTTTGTCCTCCTTACCTGTGCCAACTTTAGCCTCTATATTCCTCCTTGCCCTGGCCCATGAGCCCCTCCAGAACTGTATAACCATTTGATACCATCCCTCCAACAGCCTCCGGCACCCCTGTGCCACCATACTTCACTGTAGTGCCAACTACTTGCTCAGCTTTCCTACCCTCCCTTTCCTTTCTTCTTGCTTCCTGCCACTCACCAGTCCTAGTGTCCATTTGTCTATGTGCTGACTCTGTCCTCTTGTCCCCTTGCCGCCCCCAGTATCTCTGTTGCTTTCACCACCCATCTATCCTGCTCTTTTCCCCATTTTCCCTCCCCATCCCTCTACCCTCCTGTCCATGTCCCTTCTTAGCCAGGTGATCTCTTCCCTTAACTGTCCCAGGTACCTGCATATCTGACAGCCCCCTGCTCTCCACATTACGTCAAGGAATACTACTGCCCCACATCCATTACAGTTTACTACCTTCCCCTTCTCTTCTGCCCCCCTGTACCTTCTCTCTTGATCCCCTCTGCCCCACCCCGCCCTTCTATCCCTCATACAGTGCCCTCTGCCTGGTTCCCACATCCTCTTTGGATCTCTGAATCTGGTTCCTTTTAACCCTCTGGCTCTACTATCTGCTGGTCTGCCCAGAAACAATCACCCTTCCAGTTAGCTTGTCCCCCCACTCTCCCTTTCTCAGTGGCACTAGATTTCTATTCCTCTTACTGTGTCACTAGTTTTGTAGGGCTCCACTAGCCCCTTGGTGTGCCCCTGACCTGCTCCGGCACAATGGTAGTCTGCAGTCAAACGCTTGCTGCCTAGCTTCTTTAGGACTAAAGAGTTAACTTTGGTGCCCTTTCTGCCTTATCCTTTTGGATGCCTGCAGCGCACATCATCAAGCTGCCGCTCCTGGAACACCAGTAATCATTTGAGGAAAATGTAGACACTAAATAAAAGCAAACTCAAGTAAAATGCTAAAACTAGAACAGAAAACGAAGCCCAAACCACACTTTTTTTGCCCTGTTAAGAAAAAGCTCACTTCAGTTTAGAACACTGTCCTCTAGCTATCTGCTGGCCTGCGCTCATTTACGATCTGCCGCTGCTTGCTTCTGGGTTCCTGTACCTATAATCAACTTTCAAGTTAAGGAACAAAAAAAACACCAGCTGTTTCACAAAAGAAAAATCAGATGTTTATCCAGGGGTTCAGTTAATTTATTTTCAATGGAAGTCTAAAACTTCCAGGAGTTCAAATCTGGAAGTCATTCCAATTTTTGGGAAGTCAAAATACTTCCACAATCCCACTTCTGGAAGTCAGTATTCTTGGATGGACAAATTTATGGATGTTAACATAATAAATTTGTGGTAAATCACAATTTCTTTCAGAAAAATCCATAATTTCGGATGTCCATGTCTGCAATTTTTGAAGTCATGACATTTTTGTGTGTGTGTGTTCATTTTATTTGTTCAATCATTATCAAAGATCATTACAAAGATAAATACAGAAAAAAGACAACATACATATTAAAATACAGAGCATAAATACATAGCATGTAATATACAACAAAAGCACGATATTTATAATTGGTCAAATCTGTATGGTATTAACTTTTTTTCTCCTTATTTTTCGTATGTTACACAGATAAAGTCCAGTCCTTTTAATAATATATTCATCTTCAGAAGTGAATAAGATTTTCAAGATAATATCATTAGTACAATATATTAAAGATGTTAGAATCAGCCCTAACTATCTACATCTTGCTGAATGATACCACGGGCATCTTATCATCACATTCTCAAGATCTTCATTTTCACTTGCCCCACAAAAACACCAGGCAAACATAGGATCCTTGTTTTTTTTTTTCAAATCTACACTTAAGTATGTTAGATTCAAAAAAGCCAATTTTAAACTTTGCATATGTTCTTTGCATAATCTGACATTCAAGAATTTCAAGGTAGTAGCGATAATGATGGAAGCAGTCTTTGTAAGAATACCAACTCACAAATTTAGAACCCATGATATATCGCAAATCGTTATGTTTTACTTTCTTATAAATAGATTTTTGATATGAATCTTATAAAGTTCAGAAATTAAGATACTCCATGAGGTGAGATGAAATAATGAAAGGAGACCCACTGATCTTAAGATTGTTTTCAAAGACTGTAACCAACTAGATTTTTACAGCCAATGGTGTCCCAAAACATTCTTTCTTTAAGACATTGTTTGCAAGTTGATGATCAGACATCTTATTAAGTCGAATCCAAAAATTAACTGTACGTGATTCAGCTAAAGCAAGTATATTTGATAGACCTAATTATGCTCTAACAAAACAAGCCGGAGTTGAACTAGAAAAGTCAATGGCCCTTCTTAAAACATGAATAGCTGTTTTTTCCAAATTAATGGCATATTTGTGATCCCAAATTTCAAAGCCATATAAGGTTTGGGCATTAAATTTATCATCTATTGCTCTTAAAAGGGGATAAAGAGAACCCCCCACCATATCTGAAATTAAATCTTCTTAATGCTAGAATAGTTCTTGTAGCTTTTTTTCTGAATTGCCTCACAGTGGGTTTTTTTTCCATTTAAATGAACCATATAAAGTAAGTCCTAAATATTGATAGTCCTTTGTACAATCCATTTTTACATTTTTACAAACATAAGAACATACGAATCTGCCAGCAGAAACAGACCACCCAGTCTATCAATGTCTGCCTGAGTGTGCAGCTAGCCCCCTAGATTACAGCTGCCCCAACCCTCTCCCCGTCTGTCATTCCCATGATGGCCTCAGCCCCCTCCACCCAGAACTGCCCTCATACTCTGTCCCACGCCCTCTTAAAACTGCCTACTGTCTTACATGATAACACCCCCTCTGGTACAACATTCCATTTAGACACCACCCTCTCTGTGAAGTAATGCCTCTTCATCTACCTCCTAAATCTTCTGCCCTCCAGTCTTATTCCGTGCCCTCTTGTGTCCCTACCCTTCCTCAGTTTAAACACCCCGTCAGTGCTAGCTTTGTTCATCCTCCTCAAATACTTGAACATTTCAATCATATCCCCCATTCCTCCTCTCCTCCAGCATGTACATATTCAGCTCATTCCGCCTGTCCTTGTAGGCCTTGCCCTATATCCCCTGTAACATTTTTGTTGCCCTCCATTGTACACCTTCCAGTAAATGAATATCCCTCTTCAGATATGGCCCACCAGTACTACACATAGTACTCCAAGTGCAGCCTGACCAAAGATCTGTAGAGTGGCAGGATCACCTCCCTATGCCTGGATGAGAAACCCCTTGCTATACAGCCCAGTATCCTGTTCACCTTAGCTGATACTTTCCTGCATTGGGCAGAGTTGTTCATGCTCCCTGTTACCAACATCCCTAGGTCCTTCTCTTCCTCAGTGATCCCCAGTCTCACCCCTCCCAACCAATAGTCCCTTCTTGGGTTCTTTACCCCGGAGTGCATAACCTTGCACTTTTTTTGCATTGAATCCCAGCTGCCACTTCTCCGACTATACCTCCAGTTTGGTTAGGTCCACTTGTAGTTGTTTTCATCCATCTTCTTCGTCCACCACTGCCCCCATTTTGGTATCATATGCAAACAGACTATCCCTGCTCCCAACTCCATGTGTAATATCCGAGATAAAGAGCCCAAACAGCACTGGGCCCAGCACCAAGCCCTGCAGCACACCACTTGTCACCAGTCTAAGTGTCAAGAGCTCCATCCCACTACCACCCATTGCAGCCTCCCCTGCAGCCAGCTCCTTATCTAGTTTGTCAGCTTCATCCCCACCCCCACAACAGTCAGCTCCCCCTTAGCCTCCCATGAGGCACTGAATTGAAGGCCTTGTTGAAGTCCAAGTACAGGACATCTACAGCATGACCCATATCCAGCTCTCTTGTTACCCAGTTGTAATATTCTATTAGATTGGTCTGACAAGACCTCCCCAAGATGAACCCATGATGTCACCCATCCTGGAGGTCATTACCCTCAAGGAACTACACCAGCCTGTCCTTCAGTATCATCTCCATAAGTTTACCCACTATGGAAGTGAGACTGACAGGCTGATAATTTCCTGGGTCATCCCTAGGGCCACTTTTGTGTATGGGCACCACATGGGCCACCCTCCAGTCCTGAGGCACCCATCCCATGTCCAGGGAGGTGCTGAATTGATCCATCAGTGGCTCAGCCAACACCTCCACCATCTTCCTCAGCACCCTGGGGTGGATGCCATCAGGACCTGGTGCCTTGTCCACCCTTAATGCCCTCAGACCCTGTAGTACTCTACTCCCATTGATCATTCCATCTGTCATCTCCTCCCCTCCCACCTCCACCCTCGCAGTCCATGGTAGTAGTGGACCATCCTTCTCCTTTGTGAAGATGGAGCAAAAGTATTCATTTAGTACTTCTGCTTGTTCCTTTTCCTTTTCAACTCAGTCCCCTCCCCACTTTTAATGTGATAATTAAATTTTGTAATTCTCCCACCTAATATCATAATTTTAGATTTGTCCATATTAGTTCTTAAACAATTCTTTTCAGCAAAATCCACCAGAACATCCCATTTTAATTGTAAACCTGTAGGGGTAAGTGATATTAGAAGCAGATCATCTGCATAGGCAAGTATTCCACAAGTCTCAGGTCCTATCTTTGGAGAGCCAGAAGGAAGGTTCATGATATTTTCTAGTAAGTTATTAATATAAATCGAAAAAAGAGTAGGGGTAAAGATGCAACCCTGTCTCAGCCCACAATCTGTATTGAAACATTCTGATAAATCACCATTATTATTTTTTCTAATTTGAGCCCATGTATGCATATAAAGTAACTTTATAGCATTCATTAATGATTGATTTATTCCCCAAATTCTTATAGCATTCCACAATATCTCTCTGTTGATAGTATCAAATGTGGATGAAAAATCAATGAGTGCCAAATAGAGTTTCTGTCTGCGTAACTTAATATATTTTTCATAAAAATGTTGCAGTATAAAAATATTATCCAGTGTTGAAAATGATTGATAAAATCCAGCTTGAGCCAGAGAAAAATCATCAAGAGACTGAATATTTTCCAATAATCTATGAAGGATTATGCTTGAGAAAAATGTTTCCATTATGCTATAAGAGAAATTGGATGGTAATTAACTGGATTAGATCGGTCACCTTTTTCAAAAATTGGAATGATTGTTGCCCCATGCCAAGAATCTGGAATATAATTTTTCTGAATACAAGAATTTAAATAGTCCACAAGTACCTCTGCCCAGTCTTGATCTAAGCATTTAAATATTTCACTTGGGATTAAATCTGAACCAGGAGCTTTATTTGTTTTTAATATTTGAATAGTACTAAGAACTTCAGTGTTTGTAATATCCGGAAACTTCATTTCAGTATCCAATATTGGCACAATAGGGGTATAATTATAATTTTGGTGCATTGTTTGTGAGAAATATTTTACCCAAGCATCATTACCAATATAAGTTTCTATGAAGTTTACTGATTGTTTACAACCTGAGGCCACTAACTGCCAAAATGTTTTATCGTCTTTGTTTATGATTACATCATTCATATGTTGCCACAAATGTAGATAGTAATCTTTTTTGTGTAATAAAAATTGTTTGTATTTTTTCTTTCCCATCTCAAAGTGTCTACATTTTCTCTAATTTGTGATTTCTGATATCTTCTTAATACCAATGATAATTTAGGTTTCTATGTTAAACATTCATTACCAAACCAACCCCTATTGGGACTGTTCTCATTATTCACCAAATGATACATTAATTTCTGTATGGTTATAAGTGTCTCATGTAATAACTGGTCTTTAAAAGTAATATCTAAATTAAGATTTTTATTCTACTTCTCAAAAAATGTTTTTTAACTGCAACAATACTGATTGTTCCACCTCAGTAGACCAAATAATCCTTTTCCTATTTCTGATTTCCACATTGTCATTAACATTAATTGAAGCAAGATTATGACCATATTTTATAGGGCTATTCCATTGTGCAATGAGACAGATAGGATAGTGATCACTTTCAATTCTTTCTACAACTTCAAATTTATTTATTTTATTTATTTGTTTTTGTTAACCAGGTAGGCACACTAGACAACAAATGCCTATTTTCAGGTGTGACCCGGGAGGTTACAATACAGAAAACGAGGTACAGAGTCAAGGCAGCAAACATGCGCAATACAGAAAACATGGTACATAGACATGGTAGAAAACAAGCCCATTAAACAGGCGAGCCAGCGAAATATTACAATACAGAGAACATGGTACACTGTCAAGGTGGCATGCAAGCCCTCATGCAGGGAGGGGCTGAGGTACAGAATAAAGACTTGAGTACAACAACAACTTGACTGAAAAAAAGTAGAGAGTATATGGCAACTGGTGCATCTAGTCCATGCGAGTGGGAAGGTGGGAGTCCACAGATGAGAGCAGGAGGAGATTGACAGGTAGACAGAGAAGGGGGCAGGCAGAGCAGGGTCGAGGTGGTGGTCAGGAGAGTAGGTGAGGGGGGAGAGTAGGTAGGGAGGTAGGTCAACAAGGGAGCTGGTGAGTACAGGGAGGGGAAGGGATGGCAGGAGGACCACCACGATATGATTGGTTAGGCCTGCAGGGAGAGAGCAGCCCAACAGTTGTGGACCCCAGAGGGCTGGGCAAGGGAGTAGAAGGTTCGTTAAGTGCCACAAGGGAGGGAGCTAATGGGTAAGTCAGGTGATGGGGCTCCTCACAGAGGGTAGAGGTTGAGGGTTAGTCTAAGTGCTGCAGGGGAGAGAATAAAAGGGGTAAATTGGGTGCAAGGCAGTGGAGGGGGCTAAAGGGTGAATAGGGCAAGGGGCGCCTAGCGGAGGAGGAGGGGAGGTGATAAGGGGGAGGAGGTCAGAGGCCGAAGTTCAGTATGTGGGAGGAGTGTGGGGGGGAGTCACCCAGCAACTAGTGGGCACAAAGACAGTCACCCAGCAACTAGTGGGCACAAAGACAGGTGGAGGCAGCCTTGAGGAACTTCCAGAGGGACGTTTTGAAGCCGAGATGGGAGGGGGCTGCCCAGACTAAGGCGGGAAAGGAGTTCCAGAGTCTCAGAGTGTAGGCAGAGAAGGCCCGATCACCGGTTAGGGAGCGGGTCCTTGGGATCGGGCAGACCTGAGCCGAACTGGATCTAAGCTGATAGATTGAGGAGCAATGCTTGAAGGGAAGGGCAAGAGCAGGGGGGCAGGCAGTACAGACAATGTTGTCAATCATATTGCCGAGGACAAAGGCATGGTGTTTCTCGGGGGGAAGCCACCCCAGTTGGGCATAGAGGTCACACCAATGCATAAGATGGGGTGCAGCGAGTGCGAACCGACATATGTTGTTATAGGCCATATCCCATTTTGCAAGGTGGCCACTCGGAACCGGTGCGAAGGCAACCAGCCCATAGCAGAGCATGGGTAGGAGGATCCCCTAGCAATGGCGAGCCGGGCAGCCAGAGTGAGGCAGTCCTTGGCCCTGTAGGCTAAGCCAAGCTTGCTGTTAGATGATTTGCAAATGTTCCGGAGATGCTCCGTAAGATCAAGCTGAGGATCAAGGGTTACCCCAAGGTACCTGGTGGATTTTAAGACAGGCAGGAGGGAGCCATTTCCCCCGAGGATGGCAAGGGGGGAGGGGCATGACGCAGTTTTGGCCACCGACCCAAATAACATGGCATGGATCTTGTTTAGGTTTACCGTGAGCTTGTGACTCATGAGCCAGTTTTGGACACGCCCAAAGTCAGAGTTGAGTTGGGCGTTAATGGTTGAGATGTCCTGCGAGCTAGACAGGAGTACCAAGTCATCCGCATAGAGTGTGGTGGACCCTGAGGTAGCAATGCAGAGGAGTTCATTGATGTAGAGGGAGAACAGTATCGGACCAAGGACGGAACCTTGAGGGACACCGCAACTGACAGGTGAAAGGTCCGATAGGGCACGGTTGTAGCAGGTGTATTGTAGTCTACCCCCAAGGTAGCTGGAGAACCAGGCAAGGGCTCGGGGGGAGAAGCCATGTGAGAGCAGAGTGGTTTGAAGGAGGCTGTGGTCAACGTGATTGAAGGCCTCACAGAGGTCAACGAAGATGGCTCCAGTCAGTTTGCCAAGGTCGGTAGCAGATCTGATCTCTGAGGTGACAACAGCGATAGCAGTGGCCGAACTGTGCCCCTTCCTGAACCCATGCTGCGTGGGGGAGAGAACCACATGCTCCTGAAGGTAATGGGAGATTTGAGAGGTTATAGCCTTTTCTAGTAGCTTGCTGGTGGCAGAGAGTATGGCAATGGGGCAGTAGTTGTTTATCTCCTTAGGATCACCATGCTTAAACACCGGGACCACCTTGGCCACCTTCCACACGTCAGGTAAGATCCCCGAAGTGAGAGAAGAGTTAAAGATGTGGGTAATCAGCAGGGCAAGGAGGGGCGCCCCCAGACAGAGGAGCTTTGGCTCTAGATTATCGTAACCCGCCCCAGTGTGGTGTGAGAGACCAACGAGCAGAGCTTGAGTCTCCCTAACAGAGATTTGCTTTAGGTAAAATGGGGGCCAAGTGGAGGGGGTGCCCAGAGTTTCAGGGGTGGAGAGTAGAAGGGGGGGTGGCTGGCAAAGCAGAGAACAGGCCATTGAACGCTGAGGCTATGGTCAGGGGGTTATTGCAGCTGGCCCCCTCAACAATCATATCAGTGCCAGAGTTAGAGGCGGACCCTCCAACCATGTTCTTAATGTTTTGCCAGAAGCATCGGGGGTTTTAGGCCGAATTGAGCATGGCAGATTTGCAGAACTCGCTCTTGGTGACCCAAATGGTGGCCTTGCAGGAGTTTCTGAGCCGACGATATTCAAGGAGGTCATGAGTGTCGCTGGTATTTTTGAGCTTGAACCAGCACTTGTCCCTCTGCTTCATGAGAGCTAGAAGACCACCATGGAGCCACTTTGTGGCCGTGCCCCGTACCCTCCTCTTCGTGAGGGGAGCATGTCTGTCTTGCAGAGGGGTGAGAATCTCCAGGAAGTTGTCCAAAGCTATAGCAGGGTCATTAGAGCTAAGTACCCTGGACCAGTTGGCTCGGCAGAGGTCATCCAGGAAGTCGTGAAGTCGAAATGATAACCAGAAGTCTAGGGGAACCCTCCAAAGAGCCAAATCTAAAACAGATTCTGCAATAGGGGAGTGATAGGTGTAGTCTCCTTCAAGATCAGCAGAAACATGGCCGTTAAGTGGAAATATTCCATTCATTTTCAGAACATTAATACATTTTTTTCCATTAATGTTTGTACGTTTATCTTTTGAGGATCGTTTATGCATCCCAGCAGAGGAATAGATATTATTTAGTATGGTATCATCAGTACAGCCATCATATAAACCAATTCTAGCATTCAGCTCTCCAATTAATAGAAAATGGTCCTCTGGATAATCAGAACCTACTTTAAAAATATGATCCTCTAGAACCCCCAAATGGATGGATCATAAAATGTTGATATCTTGGAGGGAATATAAACATTACACAGAATAAGGGAATACTCCTCACAATGTAATCTTAATGTATTAAAATAGCTCTTGCTATTAATGTCAGCTACACTTTTAAAGGTATTAACTTTAATGTAAGTAATCAGAGCACCTGCTCTTCTCCCAAGTTTTAAGATATTTTCCCTGATGACTGGAAAATGTGAAAACCATTAAGATGTAAATCATCTTCCACACAGTGCCAGGTTTCTTGTAGACATATTATTGTAAAACCAAGTAGATATTCAATAAATTCCTTATCTGATAACTTAGTTTTATATCCAGCAATGTTCCACGACAGTACTGATACACTTAAATTATATTTATTTGTATCCAGATTTGCTTTTAATAAGGAGTTTTCATGGAATTCATCTAATACAACTGGTTGTTGTCATGGATATGCTCCCGCACAATTTTTCTGACTATTACCTAAAGCAGTTCCAGAATTTTGTATAACTATTTGCTGAAAAGCCCCTGTATTTGTGTGTACAATATGTGTGTGTAAATTTTGTGATTTAGTAAACAAAACATCCTGCATCTTATAATCTTTACAATCATCTTGTTCTAATATTGCAGAATCAACCACATATATACCCATTTTGTCTAAAATGAAATTTTTGGTTTTACAGCTGGAAGTTGATGACTTCCTCCCTCTTTATTTTGGAAGTTTTTGCCTTATTTTTGGAAGTTTAATGCTCCTAACTGAAGTTAACTGAAGCCCTGTGTTTAACCACTTGTTTTGTCTGTTAAACAGCTATCAAGTTAAGTCACCTAAAATCAACCTTCAAGTTAAAGTAAAAAAACATCAACTGCTTCACAAAAGTATGGACTAACAGGATAAGGTACCTACAATCAACCTTCAGGTTAAGTAAAACAAAACACCAACTGTTTCATGAAAGAGGCATTGGATGCTTAACAACTTGTTTTGTATGTAAAACTACTACTACCTAGTTAAGGACACAATCAACCCCAAAACAATTACCCTTCCAGTTAGCTTGTCCCCCGCTCTCCCTTTCTCAATGGCACTATATTTGTGTTCCTCTTACTGTGTCACTAGTTTTGTAGGGCTCCACTAGCCTCTTTGGTGTGCCCCCAACCTGCTCCATCACAATAGCACTTTACCTTCCTCTGAATGCACACCATTTACTGCCACCTTCTGATACCTGTTCTGTAGCCAGTTTTCTACCCATCTAACTAATTTAGGGCTCGCTCCAAGACTGCTCTATAGCTACAAGCTGCAGCTGTAGCTACCTGATTCCTAGCTTGCTGTCACAGTATGCTGTAAGCAGATAATATGTTACCTTTGACCTTAATATGGTGCCTCACCTACAGAGTCTCCTGTGGACTGCAAACTCCCTGTGGAGACTTTATGTTTGTATACCCACATTTCAAAAGCCCTGCTCTCTTCTGCTTATTACTTGCTTCCCATTCCATTTTCATTTCCCTATTATCTTTTATGTTGCATCCCTTTCCCTAATTCAACCACTAATTTGTTTCTAGTTTTATCACTACACAATATGTCTCGCTCCCTATTTCCATCTCTTGAGTAAAAACTGTTGTAGGTATGTTGAGATAAAATCCAAGAACATGAAATTAAACTTGGCCCTAGTTACTCATATTCAACAGTATTTAATAAACATACTACAGCAACTTTGCCCTTAGTTATGTGTAGTGCACTACATTTTGTAGCTGGGAAAATAAAAAAAGGAAACCAGGGGGCCAATTCTTAGTTGCAAGAGACTAACTGAAAATCTCTGCAAACCAATTTTGCAATGCTCCCTTGGCTGTGACCCCCTCTAGCTATGCTCATAGTGGTTCCCAGGAGCCTTTCAGGCCAGCACACATAAAAGTGCACTTATGTATGGGGCGGGTATGGTATTCACAGTGCCAATTTACCATGGCACACTTGTCACAGCACTTTTGTGATGGCCTCTAATTTCTGCCTATAAAGACTGGTTGTAGGGGAGAGCTGCATGGGTGTGTACAGATACTTACAGGACCAAGATCACCATGGGACAATATAAAAAAAATAGCCCCATGTGTGAGAATGGGGCAAAGGAGAGGGTACCACTGGACTACCTGGACAAGAGGACTCTGGGGTTTGTATTGGGGACACACTGGACTACCAGGGAAATATGCAAGAGATAGAATGATGAAGGATTTCACCAGGCAAGCAAGGGGGCCTAAGGTATGGATATGGGGGCGTAGGGATGTGAACTCTCAATAGACCATCCCATGCATGTATTTTGCACCACTACTATACACAAACCATGTTTGCCCACAGAAACATCTGGGTGCCCTAATTTCAATATTAGGATATGTAGCAGGAAGTCTCCACTCCCCAGTAGAGATCTTTACCTCTCAGTAGTGCATGTGTACCATTTTTCTGCCCCAAAAATGTACATCTGAGAACTGGGCCCAAGAATGCTACTATAGCACCACTAAGTTTTTAAGAGTGCTTCTGAAGGCAAGGAATACGTAAAATAATTTTACAACATTTGGAAAGCAGTATGGTTTAGTGACTAGAAGCTTGAAAGTAGAAGACCCAGGTTCAGATACCAGGGTAAGATGGAATGGGAGAGGAGAGGAGAGGAGAGGAAAGGAAAGGAGAGGAGAGGATACAAATGCATATGTCGTACATACCCTTCCCAAATCCAGAGCACTGTACAATACAATAAATATACAGCAATATAAAAAGATATATAAATAGTTATAAAATCACAGAATAAAAGTTTTTTTGAGTAAAGCAGCGATAAGGCAACATGCATGATTTTTGTTAAACAGGAATGCAGTCTGGATAGGTAGAGAAGAAAAGCCACTCCATCTTAAACTGGCCCAAGCTTTGAATGATAGAGATGGACGGCAAGAGTGAATTCTATAAAATTGGGGCCACAAACAAAAATGCTCTGTCCCCTGCTGATTTTAATCTTCAAGGGGGTTAGTGTACCATATGCATGCCCTGAATCCTGGATTGTAGGACTCTCCCCAGGCAGTGGGTGGTCAGCAGCTCATGAAGGTAGGTGAGACCCAAACAATTTAGGGACTTGAAAGTCAAAATAATTATCTGTAGTCAATCTTTTGCTCAAAAGGCAGCCTGCACTGACCATGTTATGTTCTTCTATAATTATGTTTATTAATATTTGATAGATTTTGTGCAATACATGATAACAGCATTGTCAATATAGTTTCCAGATTGCATCAGGCCAACATTAAATAATTCCATATATATGACAGTTTCAGACACAGTACATGGTAGGGGCCACCTCTTAGGTACAGAGAGGATTCATAGGATGTAACGGGCTCAGGAGGCAAGATGCCCTTGTAGAGCTCGCCACCAGTATGGTGGGTTGGAGTTATATCAGAGGTAAGATATTTTTCTGCTGCCCATATAAATATCTAATTGTCTTTTAAATAGATCCATAGTATTACTCTCGACTATTTCTCTTGGTAAAGCATTCCACTGAGACACCACCCGTTGGGTGAACCAGTGGCATCTTTTGTGGGTTTTACAGTTATCTCTTCTTAATTTAAGGTTATGTGTTCTAGTATTAGTACTAGAACTGTTTCTTACTAAGCCCAGTGTTTCAAAAAGAAGCGGATCATAAATTGCTTTATATGTCAAGCAGAGATCACCACGTAATTGTCTATACTCTGTAGAGCAGAGATCCAATGCTTTTAGCCTTGCCTCATATTCTACGTTGTTCATATCCTTAATTCATTTTGTTACTTTCCTTTTTACTCCCTCTACTAGTTTTTTTTTCCCTTTATTTGTAGCCGGAGCGCACAAGGGAGATCAGTAGTCTAAATGTGGTCTAACTTGGCTTGTATAAAGTGGAAGAATTACCCTGGAATTCCTACTTTTTATATGTTCAAAGGTGAACTCTTTTATGTAATTCTGACTAAATCCTAGTCACCCAGCATTACTGGGTGACAACATTCAATAGTTTGGGCCCAGGATGTTGGGAGTGTGGTACAGTGGGGTGGGGAGGGAGGAGGCCAGGTTGTGGAGCCAATCTATAACAACTTTTGTTCCACAGATTGGGGGGTGGCTAAGACCAGTGTGCATGCCAGAATTTATAGCGAGTACTGCATCCCTGTGGTAGTCCTCCCCTGTGGGGCTTATGGCACAACACCAGGGTCTTTGCTCATGGAATAAATGAGCCAGATATTCCACCGAGAGGAGCAGACCTCAGTCTGTTCATTAAGGAAGTGAGTAATTTTTTCCAGTACACATATCTGACTGACAGTTTGTTTCCAGGAAGTTACTTCTGGTAGTCATGGGGTAAGCTGCAGTTTTGTGATAGTTTCTTTAGCAACGTTATCGAGATTTGCAGCAAATAATGAGTTCTGGGCTCTCCAAAGCCCTTGGGATATTGCACAAAGTGGCAAAGTTTTGAGAACAGTGGGACCAGTTTACCGAAGAACTCTTCCAGTTCCACATCGAATGACTTGGAAGTAGGGCCTTAGTAAGGAGCAGCTCTATATTACGTGCATTGTCTGGACTTCCCTACAACCTCACCAACAATGCAGGATATGTGTTGGAAGGTAGTGGAAAGTAACTACTGGGGTTCAGAAAAAAAAACGGGTGAGATGATTCCATGCATACTGTCTCCACTGGTGGGAGTTAGTCAATTTTGAGGTTGGTTTCCAGGCAAGTGTTCAAGTGTCAAAATCCAAGGAGATTCACATCTCCTCCTCCCATCTCAGGGCACCCCCAGTATCCTGCTCCACTGAGGCCTGCAAGGCTTTATAGATTTGTGAAATCATATGGGGCTGTATCCTGTCTTAAGGAAGGAGAGGTAGTAAGTAATAATGGCCATGTGCAAATCAGTGTGTGGAGCCCTTAAGGTATCATAGAGTATGAAATGCCATATCTGAAGATAATGGTAAAGTCCAGATCTACATAGACCATATTGTGTTTGTAAATCCAAAAAAGATTGCAAGGATCTGCCTGCCATAATTTGGTAGTGGTATTGAATGGAGTACATTCCCAAGATCAGTAACTGGGGTCTAGCTTAAGTGGAGCAAAGTCCTCTAGTTATGCAATTGGGCATAGAAGAGAGACAGAAGGCAGTTAAATGGAGTGTCTTTCGTATGAGTTGCTGGGTTTAGTGCCTGAATCATTTTGGGGTGGGTAGCCCAATGATACATCACCTGTACAAAGTGGGTGTTCAGGAAAAGTTCCTGTTCATATTCAACCAAGCTCCATGTATTCCCCCTAGATGCCTGTACACTATAAAGTGGAGGTGCACTGCCCAGTAGTATAGGTGTAGGTTGGACAGAGCTGATTCCCCAGACTACTGAGGCAGAAATAACTGTTGAAATTTTATGCAGAATCTCTTCCTGCTGTCTTTGTCCTTTGAGAAAGGAATTTGTTATTCCGAAACACGTCAGGAGATGTGTGGAGTTTTTACAGCACTTGCACTTTAATTAAAATGCAGCACGATTTGGAAACTTCTGTGATCAGCTTCATTTATTCTGGGTGGTGAGTGTGGGACTTTGTGTATCTGTGAATGTGGATTTATCCTGGCACCCCAGCCCTGTGCAGACTCTGCCTTGATATTGTCTCTGTCCTGCCCAGACAAATCCGGAAACCTCCCTGTTCCAGGTCCTCCGTGTGGTTTCCTGTAGCATCACTGGAACATTTTTGAATACACAATGCGCTCTGGGGAGGGTGACCATCTGGATAACCTCTATCCTGCACAATAGGCTTTGTGGGAATGGTCCTCTTTTCCAATAATCCTGTATCATCTGTTGGGTAAAGGGCAAGTAGTTGTCCCTTAGAGCTGAGTCAGGGGTGTGAGCCCCATAAATAACCAAATAAATCAGTTTCAGTAGGTTCCATTGAAATGGGAGCTCCTATTTAAGAGCTTGGGTAGATGAAAAATGAAACTGCAATGTTTTAGTTTTGGATGTGTTCAAGCAGTAGCCCAACACCTCTCCAAAGTGCTTCAGCAATGCAAATGCCTCCGGTAAGAGTACTGCAGGGTCAGCTAAGCAAAGCAGGATATCGTCTGCATATAAAGCGATATAATGTTCCCTCCCCTCTATATAAATACCCTTGAAATTTGTGGCCTCCTGAATGGCCTGAGCCAATGGCTCGACATAGACTGTGAATATCAGGGGTGACAATGGGCAGCCCCTTGCCTGGTACCCCACAATAGGGTGAAGTCCAGCGAGTGTTGTTCGTTAACCTTTACACAGGCTCAGGGAGTGGCATAAATCTACTGGAGTAGCAGGATATAGGGGACTGGAAATCCCAGCAACCTCAGCACCAAGAACAGGAACAGACAGGACACCCAGTCAAAGGTCTTTTCCTCATCAAGGTTTAATAGGAGTGAGGGGGATGCTGATTGCTGCATTTGGTGAAGCACATGGAGGGTAAAACGGATGTTGTCCATCATTGGGCAGGATCAAACAAAGCCAGTATGGTCTCAGCTGATGAGAGAAGGGAGGAGTTTGTCAAGACATTTCACCTTAATGGACATAGAATATTTATCATCAGTGCTGAGCACTGGAATGAGACAGCATGAATGACAAAAAAAGCAGGTTCTTTCCTGGTTTAGGTATAGCTGATATAGCTGCATGTGACTAGGTAGATGGAGACACCTCCTTTTTAGAATCTCACTGAAGGTGGCCAACAGGCATTGCAGAACAGATTCTCTAGTGATTTTATAAGTAGCCATCCAGGCTCGGTGCTTTCATGGTTTTAGAGAGTCGTAAAATGGTGTCCAGCTCCTCAGAGATTACCAGAGGTATCAGTTCCTCCCCCAGTTCTGAAGAAAGGGTAGGAAGATGCAAAAGATGTAAGAAATTGTCTATCTGAGCTTGGGTAGGTACAACCTCTGTGGTGCAGAGGGTCTCATAATGCTGCATAAATGCTTGTACTTTGTCTTGATAGTGAGTGAATCAGACTCCTGTGGTGGGCTGGGGCAGCTCAGTTACAGTGGCCATGTTGAATGGGCTCCCACTTCATTAAAATGCTGCCTAAGAAAAGTGAGAGAAATTTCAGTTTGCTTGAGGTATAATTTGTCTAGATCAGCTTTTACCTTTTGTATCTGGGGTGAGACTGAGAGATCCCCTTGCTGATGGGCATTTTGTGAAAAATGGACTGTGTCTTCCAGGGTTTACCTACGTTCCTGTCTCTGTCTTTGTTGTTGAGATGCATATTGAATCAGATAGCCCCTCAGGACTGTCTTCAGTGTGTCCCATCTTATAGAGTGGGACATCTCACCCTCAGGGTTGTCATGGAGGATCTCCTCCAGTTTCTCCCCCACATATGCACTGCACAACAAGGACATAGGAAGATACTGTAGGTATTTAGCCACCATCTGGCAACCCATTGTTGCATGCCAAAGTCCCAGTATGAGCTGACCGAGGTATGTCTGACAGGTAAATATCCCCCAGGCAGCACCGGTCCACCCATGATTGATATTCCACGAGTGTATAACAGTGGTCCATCCAGGAAGGTAAGTAGTGTACTTGCAAATGGTGAGTATACTTGTGGGTTCTAAGGTGCAGGGCTTACCAGATGTTTGTCCACCTGACCTCACACACAAACTTTTTAAAAAACTCGTGTGAGGCCTGTTGTCTTGGGGAGTTCTGGTTGTAAGAGTCCCACTAAGGTTGTGATACTATATTAAAGTCTTTTTCTATGAGGAGGACCCCCCTTCCCTTTGCCAGAGAGACAATTTTGTCCAGCAAAGGTTTGATAATAGGGGTTGAGGCTCCTGGTGGAAGGTTAACATTTGCAAGCATGATCTCTTGGCCATGCAATGACATTGGACCACCGCCAACCCACCCTAAGAGTCCGTTTAGGTCAGGTGTGCCTGAAATGGTGTATGATCAAGAGCCATGTGGTGCCTAGAACCATCCTGGAGCCCTAGTGCCCCCCCAGCCACCCGCACCAACCCATCTCCCACCCCACATTCTTTCACTCAGCTTACCAAAAATGGATTTTAGTGCTATCATGAGCAAGGAATTCTTAAGACAGTGTCACAGACCACCCAAGCACACACACCCATCCAGCAGATGCACGCAGATAAAGGAAATATATAGAAAGCTGCAGAGTTTAATGTAGCTAGGACAGCACCTAGTAATGAGGAGTTTAGTGGAGGGCTGCACATGTGGCTGTGGTGTAGTTGCCCTGAACTTCGGCCAATTTGTTCAGGCAGTGTGCCTCAGTGGACAGGTCACAGATGATTCCAGTAGTCAGGTGTCTAATCGGTGCTATGCGTCTGGATTACTGATGGCTGGCTGGGCTTAGCTGAAGCTTTACCTGGAATTGTTTTGGAGCTTTAAACACACCCAGTGGCCCAGGGTCACTGAGAAGGTGTGAGGCACTACCAGATCAAGGAAATTATATCGCATTACTAAAGTTTTGGTAAGTGTATTTTGGCAGATGCAGTAGAGGGGAGCGGGGGATGGGGAGGAGGGAGCCAGCAGGGGACAAATTGTGGAAGCATCAGCAGTTTACCATGAGCCTACCTTAAAGCATATAACTTGTCCATTAGGAAATTTATTTGTGGTGGAGCTAGTCATAACACATAGCAATAACAGGGTCTCGTGTTGTGGACTGGAGGTGCTGTATCACATCCTGAATCACATACAGTGTCTGTTGCTTGTGTGGGACTTGCCAGTTTTTCTTTGCTTGCTTGTGCCATGCTTTCTGGGAGAGTTTCAAGGTGAGGGAATGCTGTGGGTGCTGGCGTTGCAGCGGGGGGTCTGCATCCCATGCTTAGTGAGTTCAACAGTAGCATCCTCTGCAGAGTTGAATGTATTGCCCGAGGAACACAGTGAGCCAGGCAGGGTAAGGGGTCTGAAAGTGTATTTTCTTTTGTCTTCGTGCCTTCATGAGTGGTATGTAGGCTAGACAATTCAACATCACATTCATGGGATGATCATTGCCCACACAAATCCCCACTCCTGATACTCCACCACCTTCTTTTGCCAGGCCAAATGTAAAACAGATTCTTCTCTGGAGGAGGAAGAGTACCACTGAGTGAGGTCTGGCCCCAGGGTCAGTTGATTTCGGCTTCAGTGCCCTGTGGACTTGCGCGAGTTCAAGAGTGATTTCAGGCAGGATAGGGAAGGCTGATCCCAGCATTGTCATGATGCTGGGACCTTCCACCCCCTCAGAGAGACTGTAGATTCTTGAGTTATTTCAGTAGGCTCTCCACTCGGCATCATCCACTCATTCCTGGAGAGTCTGAATGGAGAAGTGTAGCTGGTGGAGGGCCCATTCGAGACATCAAGCTGGCTATCTTGCTTGGTGAATTGCTCATCGATTCCCAAAAGTCAGTTTTCAATTACGCTAATGTCTGTACGCAAGGCTGCAGTAGTTAGTTTCATTTTCTTGCAGAAACCTTTTAAGTTCATATAGCAAAATGTCTAGCTCTTTCTGCAGGGTACAAGCATTTGGGGTAGTGACCTCCTTCTTGGTTAGACAGGTATTGCATGTTGGCAGCAAGGATTCACTGTCAGAGCCACTGCAGCTAAATTTCTCACCGTCCTCTGACTTGGATGGGGATAGAGCCCTGCTGAAGTGGTTCATCATTAGTAGGAGGCTCTTGAAGTGAGTTAGATGAGAATTTGTTTTGGAGGGCTTTTTGGCAGTTCTGATCAGAGCTGTGCAGCTAAGCTGCTTATCACTGCATGACATCACTGAAAGTCCAACCACGCAGTTTTAAAGTGATATGATTTGACCTCCTCAAAGATCACTGCT
The DNA here is from genome assembly GCA_016271365.2 of Neoceratodus forsteri. Taxonomy (NCBI): domain Eukaryota; kingdom Metazoa; phylum Chordata; order Ceratodontiformes; family Ceratodontidae; genus Neoceratodus; species Neoceratodus forsteri. Next base: position 658,070,985 of record CM028132.1, read on the forward strand.
GGCAAGCTGTAGCATTCTGCTCTAGCTGCAGGTGCCAGTTCTGGCTAGCTGATATGCCTTTATGAAGCACACTAAAGTAATCAATAAACAACAAGAGAAAGCTAGCATTAGTATTTTCAGATTAGCAGATTCTAGAAAGGGTACAACCTGGGGGATATTCCTGAGATGATAGAAGCAGCTCTCAATTGCAGCTGACACCTATGAATTCTGGGTCAGCCTGTCATCAAGAATTATTCAAAAGTTGTGAACTGTTCTTTCAGCAACAAGCTGAACCCCATCAAAGATCGCTAGCATGAGGCTGCTTTTAAAAACAGAGACCTGATGATCCAAACCCACCAAGAACAATTGCATCTTACCAAGATTTAGGGACGCAGCACTGGGTGATCACCCTGACCCTACTGAGGTGCAAAGAAAGAGGCACAGCTGGATATCATCGGGGATTTGTATTTTAATTGTTTATTTATGTGCTTACCACTGTAAGGCACCCTGAGCCTTTGAATAGGGTGATGAAGAAATAAAATTGCCTTGCCTTGAATAGCAGTGCTACTCTTACACTATACTTCCTGATAATCTTGCCCCCAGGGGCAGCATGAACACAGCAAGCAGAACAGGAGGGACCCTACAATCAAGGGCAATTTACTGTGACATATACAAGCCCACAGCCACAGGCTGCTGCTGATCAGCCAGGAATGACCAAATCCACACAAGCACAGCTCCAGAAAAAAAAGCATACTCCTGGTGTCTGTCGACCAAAACCCAATGGTCTGCCATGTTAAAAGCCCAGGAGACACCAAGAAGGATCCCCACTGATACCTTTACAATCCTCCACCAAGAAGAGATACAGGTATTTCATACTCTGAACAAGACAGTCTCCATGCTGCGGGGCTGACAAAAATTAGATTGGAAGGGCCTGAAGATGTGTTTTTTGCAAATGATCACCTAACTGCGCAGCCACCACCTTTTCAATAGCCTTTGCCAGAACTGGCAGGTTGGAAATACTGTAGGCTGGTAGTTAACAAGGATAGCCAGATTTAAAGACTTCTTCTTGAGGAAGATTACAGACCCTTATTTGCTGTGACCTAAACAAAGCCACATGACCTCCCTGTGCTGTAGTCCTCCCAGCAGTAAGATTGTTTAGGAAAATGACCATGTTGAAAACATGTTGCATTTCATGTGGGCTATCCTGGGTAAATAAATTATAATACACATAGTACTGCATGTTTAAAACATGTCAGAAAGGGTTTCTCCTACTAATGTTTGGATTAATATAAGCACTTCCTTGCCTTTACAGTTGGAAGTATAACACCAAGGGTTTGTTTTTCCAAAAGTGATTTCTGACTTGTGTACATGCAGCAATTTAGTCTCCTAAAGTTAATCATTTGCATCACACTGTTTTGTTTTGTTTTTAAATGACCTCCATAAGGCTGCAGAGGACGTTTAATTAAAATCCTAAAACTTCTCTAGGCTTTTTAAATAATCATGCTATTTCCTTTGATGACATTTCACCAATCGTGCTTCTCAAAGTAATACGTAAGGGTGGACTGACTTATTTTAATAAGTCTAAAAGGGAGGCATATTGTATGCAAGTGTAACAAAATCCACTTTGTTCCTTTTGCATCCCACACATTGATGCTGTGCCTCCATACTTTGTTCCAAGGCAAATACAATTTATTTTAATTGAGTGCCATTCATTCCATGCAGTCCCACAACAAAGCACATTTAAATACAGAGTATGCAACTGTAAAAAATGCTTTCAGTTAAATCATAAAAAAAGACTTTTATTTTTATTAAGAGAGAGAGGATATTATCCAGAAGCCAAGGTTCAAAGAGCTAAATACTTTTTCATGATTTATTCACCCAGGATAGCCCAGCTAAGAAGAAAAACAACTTGTTTACAGTGGGTTCTGTTTCTACCCATTTTTATACTGTACTTGGGAAAAATGAAACTTAGAAACATAGAATGTTTTGGCAGAAAGGGACCAGTGGGCCCATCTAGTCTTCCCTATTTTCCCAGCTTAACACTACACCCTAGACTTTATCTAGTCACAGGTGTCCCTCCATCCTCCCTTTCCTCTGTTTATTACACCCATGTGTCTATCCAAATGTTTGAAGCTCCCCAGTGTCTTCACCTCTTAACACCTCTTCTGGCAGGCTGTCCCAGGCATCCACCACCATTTATGTGAAGACATACAGTATTTCCTCACGTAACCCCCTTGTTCCCAGGGTTTACTAGAATCCCAGTTAGAACCAGTGGCAGGTAGGAAAAGGCAACTAGTGAAATGTCAGTTAAATGGATTTCACACTGTCAGGCTCTAGTGTCAGTCTCAGCTGAGCTAGAGGGTGATGTAATCTTAGAACTCTCACAGCGGCATAAGCCACATTTGTGCTAGCTCTAGGGATGTTAGTTTTAGAATGTTCAGTCATTCCTGAGTAGGAGTTCCAGGAGGAGGCTGCAGCTTACTATGCAGCTCCTCAGACAGTTGTGACAGACAGCTACCACTGTGTTCGGGTAGTTTGTTCTCACCCTAGAACAAGAACATAGAAGACAGTGATTGAAATGGTGGAGACCTTGCCTAGTGGGTTTTCCTTTGCCCTATCCCAGGAGGGATGGGGGCAATCTTCAGGGTTCAGGGGCAATCCCCTCACCCAGTCTATCTAGTGAAGCTGCCTGTGACAACTTCAGAAACTGAGTACTATTGTGTCAGCCCAGGAGGGGCACCTGCATTCCTTATGATAAATTTTCTCTGTCAAACTGAACCTGTCACCTAGACTGTGTCTGTTTTCTGTATAAAAGTGTCTGCCTACGATGGAGTCTAGAGAGAGAGACTGTCCAAGTACAGAACTTTTAGTCATGTAGTATGTTAAGTGTGAAAAACATTTCAAGATAGCATCTACAAGTTTTCTGTGAGGGTGTTATTAACCATATGAATTGCCGAGTATATACTTGGAAGTAAAAGGTGGGAGACCTCCCATCAGGAGTAACCAGTTTACCTCTCCAGGTTCAGTTTGGGTGCCAGTTCAATTTTCAGTCAGTGCATTTGGCCAGTGCCTGATGGAAATAGTTACCCAGACATGGGTTTTGGATTCTCTGTGAGCCTGTATGTGCTCTTTGGTGGTCATGTGTGCCACCAGTATTCCTCACGAAATATGGGAAAGTGTCTAGTACTGGCCGTGTGTGCCTAGTTGATGGGAAAGTGTCCTAGTACTGGCCATGTGTGCCTAGTCGAGAGGAAATGTACCAGTAACTGTGCCAATCTCCATTTCAGAACCTGAGAGTTTGCTGTGTGTGTTCAGTATGCCTATGTTAAATGGGAAGTTCAGGAATGTCTGCACCTCAGTAATCTGCATTGCCAATATGAGTAACCCTGTGGGGGTTAATCTTCACTTTGTGATCATTCTCTGTGTATGTGAATAAAAGGCACACTCTAGAATCCCAACCTGGCTTGGACAGTACTGTTATTGCTTCCACTGTGTCTGGATTTACTTGGGTGCCCCTGTCCAGAAGTACAAACCTAGCACAATTATGAGCAAACCTTTTCTCCCAATGACCTGGGTTGCTGGCCATGGTAAATGGTCCCACCAGGTGTGTGCCAGGTAGTTGCCATGCTTGGATTACCTGTCTGTGATAGCAGGCTCAGAAAGTTGTGTAAATAAACTGTTCTGTAAACCCCCACCCCTCTCTTTTACCCCTAGATGCTATGTGATGAGAGGAACAGCCCTGCTAGTTAAACAAGGGGGGGGCAGTGGTGGGGTTACACTCACATCCCTCTAAACTCCCCCCCCCAAGCTTCATAGCATGCCCCCATATTCTGGTGCTCCTCCTCCTGTGACAGAGACTCCCCTCTTGTTCACCTCTGTGAGGTACTTATACGTCTCAATCATGTCCCCTATCCTCCAGGGAGTAAATGTTGAACTCCCAGAGCCTCTCCTTGTATGTTTTCTCATGCAACACCCCTCTCCCATGTTAGTAGCCCTCCACTGGACCACTTCCACCACGTTGATATCCTTGTGAAGGTGCTGCCTCTAGAACTGGACACAGTACTCCAGGTGGGATCTAACAAGTGAGCAATAGAGGCAACACCACCTTCCTTCTCCTGCTTGAAATCCCCCTCCCTGTGCACCCCAGAATCCCATTAGCCTTGCCAACTGCCTTGTCACACTGCCCTGCCACCTTGAGATAATCAGATATGATCACCTTGAGGTCCCTTTCTTGCTTGCTAACTGTAAGTACCTCCCCCCCCATCTTATATACAGCCCCTTGGTTTCTCACCCTAGGTGCATGACTTTGCACTTTTTGGCACTGAAACCCAACTGCCGCTCCCAAGACCACTCCTTTAGTTTCTGCAGATCCCTTTGCATTCACTCCACCACCTCTTGGATGTCCACCCTGTTGCAGATTTTTGTGTCATCTGCAAAGAGACACAACTTCCTCTCCAGTTCTTCAGCAATGTCACTTATGAAGATACTGAAGAGGACAGGACCAATTACCAATCCCTGTGACACTCCACTGGTCAGTCTCTCATCCTCCAAGTGACTGCCATTTACCATCACTTTCTACCTCCTATCTTTCAACCAGTTAGATATGCAGCTCACCACCTGCTGCTCCACTACCAGGCTGCTAAGTTTCTTTATCAGCCTCATGTGTGGTACACTGTCAAAGGCCATACTGAAGTCCTGATAGGTCACATCCACTGCCTTCCCCTGAGCCATCTCCATAGTCACCCAGTCAAACAAATCTATGAACTGTTTGACATGACCTTCTGCTGTGAAGCCATTCTGCTGGTTGTTCTGCAGCCCTTGTGTCTCCAGGTACGTCATCAGTCTCTCCTTCAGGAGGGACTCCATTAGCTTTCCCACCACTGATGTGAGACTGACCAGTCTGTAATTGCTAGCCTCCTCCCTGCTGCTGCCACTCTTGTGCAGAGGAACCATCCAGTCCTCTAGAACCACCCCATCTCCAATGATGTGCTGTATAGTGTTCCCAAAGGAGTGGCTAGCATGGTGCTCATTTCCTTTAGTACCCTTGGGTGGGTTCCGTTCAGCCCATCTGCTTGTTTTCCTTTAGGACCTCCAGTCCCCAGTGGACTATGTCTTCCGTGAATGGACTTGTATCCACTCCCCCTCCCCCCCGGTGCCTGTTAATGCATGTCAATCTGTCCTGTCCACTTCCACTTAGAAGACTGGACAGAAGTATTTATTTAAAATGTTAGCTTTTTCTTGATCTTCTTCCACACAGTCTCTTCCTCCCCCCACCCTGGTCTCCTAATCCTCACTATCCAACCCCTTGCCTTCCTCTTTTCACTCACATACCTAAGAGAGTCTTATCCTGTTTTTGACCTCCTAGGTGATCCTATCCTTAGTTTGAGCCTTCACTGTCCTTACCCTGCTTCCTGCCTCCCTTTGTTTATTGAGATATACTTCCCTGTGTGCCTCCTTTTGGATCTCCTTGTATTTCCTGAAAGCTGTTTTTTTCTCCCTTACTGCCTTTGCTACCTCCTTTGAGAACCACAGTGGCCTCTTTCTCCTCTTACCCTTGCTTAGTGCCTTTAAACAACTTGTTGCTACCTTAGTTATTCCCTCCTTTATTCATTTCCATTGTGCCTCCACTCTCCCCAGCTAGCCCCTTAAAGTTATTTCTTATGGCAGTGTCCCATTTTTTTTTTAAATCTGCTATCCTAACCCTTTTGGAATGAGATGGGACAACAATATGGCCCTATGACAGGGATAGCAGGAATACTGGGGTTTGAACATTTGATACTATGTAAGCTGCCCAGTGGCAAATTGTTCAATCAACAGAAAGCCTTTCTAGGAATTCTTCTGTCAGTAGCAGGCAAAGCTGTCACTAAGAGATGGCTTTCTCCTTCCTGCTCCAGGCTAGGGGACTGGGTATCTATTATTAAAACTATATATAGAATGGAAAAAATCACAGCAGCTCTCTTTCTGCAGATTGATAAAATGGTGGGGGTATGACTGCCCTTCAAGCATTTGATTGAAGAGCTAGAAGGCAGATCAGTCTTGTCCCAGCAAGTTGAAGGGTACTGACAACCATTAGTGATAACTTATAAGTTCCTAGACCTAATACTATACTAGTACATACTGAATAGTTTAGCTTCATCCTATCTGTTTACCTGTTTTGTCACATTTTTGGGTAAACACCCACTTATCACACTTTATAGGGATTGGTTTTCTTTTCAAAATGTTCTGGTAGTAACAGTGTACTGTTTATAATATCATCATAGATTGTAGGTGGATACAGTCTCAGATGGATATACCGCACAAGAGACTTAGGATATAACAGGGCTATTATCTGTTATACATAGGTTAATTTATAGCATTTTCCACAGAACATTAATAACATTTCATCGTCTGACACGGAAATGATAGAGCCACTGTCTTGGTATTAGTACGATCATGTTGTTACTCTGGCAATGAACATTCATGTGCTGTATTTCTGCCACTGTATTGAATCCCAACTGGCTGTTGAAATAAAGAAGTTTTAAAACAAAATCTGCTCTCCTGAAGTCCAGGACCTTTGTGCTACTGTGGTTTTTCTCCCCTCCAATCCGTATGCTAAACCACACTGTACAATGATCGCTTGTACCCGGCAGGAGGCTATCCACTGTGACATCTGTGATGCTGTCCCTGTTCATAAGTACTGTACCAGATCCAGCACTGCCCCATCTCTAGTGGGATCTGTAACCAGCTGCCTGAGAAATTCTGTTACAGGGAGTCTAGGATGACCCTCCTCCTAATTCTAGCTGTGGCCAGGATGTTCCACTCTACACTGGCAGATTAAAGTCCCCCATAATTATAACTTCCCCTTTGTACTTTGTACTTTATAAATTTAGGACACAATTAGGCATGAGCCCATCTTCTTCATCACCCCACTCTAGTGGGGCACAGCTTTAAAAACCAAAACATTTGTCAGGAGCTTTTTTTTTTACTTATTTGGTTCTTGTATACCAACTACAGTACTTGGCAATCTATTCCAAAATGCAATTGTACGCATGGTAAAACAAATTTTGTCTTATTTTTGTATTTGTCATTGGCAATTCAAATTGATTATTATGTGATCTCAAATTTGTATTTCTGTTGTTATGAATTATACCACATTCATTCCTTAGTATTAAATCATTGATGATATTATGGAAGAGGAGACAATCACATCTTTTCCTCCTAACCTCCAAAGGCATGAGCTTAAGTTCTTTTGCTTGCCATTTTATCTTAGACCTCCCCCACAACCCTGTCCAATTCCTCTACCTGTGTTGGTGGCCTGTACACCTTTCCCCCATCCAGATAAAGGTCCAAGACCCTATCTCTAACCCAACCCAAAGAACCTCAGGCCTCTCCCTTTCCCTGACCCTCTTTTTCCCTGCTGTGTCTGTGTATTTCTGTGGCCTTTAGAGATGTTGAAGCAACAATGCAGGTTATGGTGAAAATGTTTACCTATAGTTTTTTTCACCATTAATGTATTCTCCTTGCTCCACCACCAGCCCCCATTGGGATCCAACCCCCATACCTGTCACTTACCTTCACTGGTAACAATATGAACTACTATGTAGTAGTTTCCTCAGGCAGTAGTGCAGGGTCTGTGTGGTTGTACTGTCATCTTGCAGTTAGGGTGATTTTCCACCAGTTTTTTGTTCCCTGTGTTTCCCCCGAGGGCCAAGTCATCTGCATTGACAGGTGTCCACGTCATCACCCTGCTACTGTGCGCTTGCTTGTCATACCACCTAACCTCTGCTAGGTGGTAGTGATGCAGCGAGTCACACTGTCCTCCTCATTTTTATTCTATTTTAGATTCCCCTTACCACCTGTCTTGTATAATACCCTTTTGTCCCCATATTGAGTCTGCTTTAGTTAGCACTTTCTTACATTTGAAATCATATCATCAATGCTCCTTTTAATATGGCAGGTGCTAGGCTTCAATCAGTGTTCATAGTCTTTTTTTGTACAACTGTTGTCTTATACTGTCAGGGAGCACAATCTGCTGCATGCTAGTTCATTTTAGTCACAAAAATTGGTGTTAAATCATGAGTGTTCAAAAACAACTAAGAATACCTTCAGTTAAGCTCCTTGGTCAGCCCAGACCAGGAAGGTACTTCCTTCAGTTGCTAGGGCATATGGCCTCCATCACGGCAGTGGTTCCAGGAGCAAGATTTCATATAATGGACATTTCAATACTACCTGCGGGCCCAATACTCTCAAAAGTGGGAACCCCTCTTCAAGCTGGAGCCACTGACTGAAGAGCAACAGGTTCCAGGATAGTAAACAGCACAGTTTCATGTCAGGAAGATCTTGTCAGACTGAATTTATAGTTTTCTTTGACCGAGTGACAAAGGAATTAGAACATTTTTTTTTTACTTTATTTATTTTTTTTTTAGTTGTATTGTATAGGTCTTAACCACTTAGGTAATATGTTGATAGCTCTGCCCTATTTTATCTACCAAATGTATAGGCATTAACCCATGCTCGTTGTATTTATACTCTGTATGATTGCTCACCCATATTTATTCTATGTATGTACTCTAAGAATGTCTATTTTATTCTGATGTGGAGCCTTTGGAAACAAGTCTATGACTCAAAGGGTTGTAATTCCGATTTCCTAAATAAATAAAAATAAATAAATAACCATGCTGTGGATCTGCTCTACTTTGACTTCAGCAAGGTTTTTGACTCAGGACCTCACAAATGATTGCTCACGAAGGTGGAAGACCTGGGTGCAGCTAAACCCATAGTGAACTGGGTGGGTAACTGGCTAGAGGGGAGGCAGCAGAGGGTGGTGGTCAATGGGGTTAAATCAGAGAAGAGGGAAGTTATGAGCGAGGTTCTCAGGGATCAGTCTTGGGTCCAGTCTTCTTCAACATGTTCATTAGTGACATTGGAGAAGGAAACCAGGGCAAATGACACAAAACTATGTGGGATGGTGGATAGTGATGAGGGACTGAGGGAAATACAGAGAGATCTGCAAAAGCTAGAGGGGTGGTCAAAGGTCTGCCAGTTAAAATTCAATGCTAGAAAGTGCAAGGTAATGCACCTAGGGATAAAGAACCCCAAGACAGAGTACTGGATGGGAGAAGAGAGACTTAGTACTACAGCTGAGGAATGGGATCTAGGAGTTATCATTAACAACTCACAGGCAATCGAGTCAGTGCAACAAGGCCTATAACAAGGCTTACAGGATGTTGGGATATATCGGGAGGGGTATTGATAGCAGAAGAAAAGAGGTAATATTTCCTCTTTACAGATCCCTGGTGAGGCCTCACCTAGAGTACTGCATTAGTTCTGGAGTTCTCACCTCAGAAAGGATAAGGATAGGCTGGAGACAGTGTAGCGCAGAGTAACAAAAATGATTCAGGACCAGCAGGGCAGATCCTATGAGGAGTGCCTCAAGGCACTAAATATGTACTCACTGGAGACCAGAAGGGAGAGGGGAGATATGATAGAGACCTTCAAGTTCCTTAAAGGAATTAAAGTGAACTGTGGTGAACTATTTAGCCTGAATACCAATTCGCAGTCATGTGGACATGAATGGAAATTAACAGGAGGTAGGTTCCGGAGAGATAGAAACATAGAAACATAGAATTTGACGGCAGATAAGGACCGCTTGGCCCACCCGGTCTGCCCATTTCCCTACCTACTGGATAAGCTGCAGATCCTAGTTAACCAGCAGCCTACTTCTTCCTACCCCCACCCCCCAGAATTGCCTTATGACTATCCCATGCATGCTTGAATTCCACCACTGATTTTGACTCCACAACCTCCTCTGGAAGGCCATTCCATGCATCCACAACCCTCTCTGTGAAAAATACTTCCTTAAATTACCTCTGAGCCGCCCATCTTCAAATTGTGCCTCTTGTTCTTGCACACCTCTTTTTGAAAGATGCTACCCTCTTGGACTTTGTTGATTCTTTGAGGTACTTGAAAATTTCTATCATGTCCTCCCTCTCCCTCCTTTCCTCGAGGCTATACATATTAAGCTCCTTAAGTCTCTCTTCATATGTCCTCCGGTGCAGACCCTGCACCATTTTAGGTGCCCTCCTCTGGACAGCTTCCATCCTGTCTATGTCTTTGCGGAGATTGGGTCTCCAGAACTGCACACAGTACTCCAGATGAGGCCTCACCAGCTGTCTGTACAGAGGGATAATAACTTCCTGTTTTCTACTGGTGATGCCTCTCCCTATGCATCCCAGTATCCCCCCAGCCCTCCTTGCTGCCTTCTCACATTGCTTGCCCACCTTTAGGTCATCTGATATGACTACCCCAGGTCCCTTTCCATTTTGTTGTTGTTAGTATCTCACCCCATTGTGTACTCTTCCCTGGGTTTTGTTTCCAGGTGCATTACCTTGCACTTCTTAGCATTGAATCTAAGCTGCCATACATTTGACCATTCCTCTAACCTTGCCAAGTCCCTTCTCATCCTTTCCACCCCACCCTGTTCATCAACTCTGTTGCAGATCTTAGTGTCATCTGCAAAGAGACATACTTTTCCTTCCAGTCCTTCTGCAATGTCACATAAAGACATTGAAGAGGACTGGTCCTAATCTGAACCCTCGGTGCACCCGCTAGTAACCCTCCTTTCTTCTGAGTGGACTCCATTTACTATTACCTCTGTGTCCTATTCTCCAGCCAATTCTTTACCCAGGCTGTCATCTTGGGACCCACTCCCAGGCTGGCTAACTTATATAGTAATCTTTTGTGTGGGACTATGTCAAATGCCTTGCTAAAGTCTAGGTAGGCCATGTCCACAGCCCCTCCCTGATCTACTACTTTGGTCACCCAGTCAAAGAAATCTATCAGATTCGTCTGGCATGACCTTCCCACTGTGAATCCATGCTGCCTAGGGTCCTGTGCCCCTCTGGCAGCTAGATACTCGACAATTCTTTCCTTTAGAAGTGATTCCATCATTTTCCCTATCACTGAGGTTAAACTAACAGGTCTATAGTTTCCTGCTTCTGCCTTGCTCCCACTTTTGTGAAGGGGAATCACATCTGCCCTCCTCCAGTCCTCGGGTACCACCCCATCCTCCCATGATTTGTTAAAAAGGGTAGTCAGTGGTGTCACTAGTTCTACCCTTAGTTCTTTTAGAATTCTGGGATGAATCCCATCAGGCCCCATTGCTTTGTCCACCTTCAGTTTTAAGAGTTCTTTCAGAACCCTTTCTTCTGTAAATGGTCTGGTATCAACTTCTGTATCCAGAGTGCTACTACTGTTTGTTTTATGTACCTCCCCCTCTTCCTTTGTAAATACTGAGCAAAAATATTTGTTTAGTATCTCTGCCTTTTCACAGTCTCCCTCTGCCCACCCTCCCTCCCTTTATTAAGCCTCACTATCCCTCCCTTGGTCTTCCTTTGCTCCTGATGTACCTATAAAAGGTTTTATCCCTTCTTAACTGAGTTGGCTATCTTTTCCTCGGTTTGGGCCTTTGCTGTTCTGACTGCCTTCCCAGCCTCCTTTTGCTTTAACTGATACAGTTCTCTGTCCTGCTCCTCTGCATATTCCTTGTACTTCCTGAATGCTTTCTTTTCTCTTGAACCTTCACTGCCACTTCCTTTGAGAACCATAGTGGTTTCTTACATCGTCTTGTTTTGTTTATTTGCTTCACACAAGGCTCGTTACCTCTGTGATGGCAGTTTTATTATTCCCCATTGTTCTTCCACCTCCTTCCGCCCATTTGCTAGTGCATTCCTTAGGCACTCACCCATTTTGGCAAAGTCAGCCCTCCTAAAGTCCAGTACTTTTGTCTTTGTATGGCTTGACTCTATTGCTGTGTTTATTGTGAACCATACTGTTCGATGGTCGCTAGTTCCCAGATGGCTACCCACTTCTACATCTGTGATCCTCTCTCCATCTCCATTTGAGAGTATCAAGTCTAATATTGCTCCCTCTCGAGTGGGCTCCAGTACTAGTTGTCTAAGGCATGCCCCCTGTAGGGCATCTAGAATAACTGCACTCTTCGAAGTGGCAGCTGCAACTGCACTCCAGTTAACATCTGGCATATTCAGATCACCCATCAGCAATATCTCCCCTTTTTCTGCCATTCTAAGTATACTTTCTATCATTTCTTGTCCATTTCCTCCTCTGAGAAGGGTCTGTATACAAACCCTGTGTGGATTGTGGTGCCATTGCCTGCCTCCAAATTTACCCACAGTGCTTCTTCTCCTCCTGTTTACCCTTTTGTTCTGTTGCTTTTATTCCTTCCCTTATGTAAGAACTACTCCTCCCCTCTTTTACCTCCCTGTCCCTCCTGTAGATAGTGTATCCTGGTATGTTTACGTCCCAGTCATGGTTTTGTGTGTACCATGTTTCTGTGACTGCCACGATATCCAGATGTTCCTCCTCCATCAAGGCCACTAATTCAGGAAGCTTGTTACCTAGACTACGGTCATTGGTACTCATTGCTCTCCATTTTTTGATGGCCTTACCTTCTGTTGCAGCATCCTCCACTGACCGTTCTACCTTGGTCTTTTTCTCATTTAGTACCCTGTTTTGTAGGGAGAGGCTGGGATTTTTCTGCTGCTTGTCAGTGCCTCCTATTGACTAGTTTAAAAGCTTGCCAATGAAGCATTTAAACCCGATTGCTCAAAAGACTTGTTCCTTCCTGGACAGATGCAGACCATCCTGCCAGTATAGGCTGGTGTCCCTCCAGGTGGAACCCCAGTCCCCAATGAAGCTAAACCCCTGTGCTCCGCACCATTTTTCAACCATTCATTAAACTGCATGGTGCCAATTACCTCGCCTCCCCATGCCTTGACAGGCAGCACCTCTGAGTAGGATACTGTGTGTGCTACTTGTCTTAGGCCCCTCCCCAACTCTGCAATGTCCTCCTGCACTGCTCTAACCTCATGATGAGCCAAGTCATTTGTCCCTAGGTGGACAATTACGTCCAGCTCAGAATCCCTTGCAGCTGTTGTCGTGATCCTGAGGATGCGCTTCCTGTCCCTCCAAGCTGTGTGAGATGTGAGGAAGTACTATTTGCAGAAAGGGTGGCAGAACCTTGGAATAGTCTGTTGGTTAAAGTGGTGGGTGCAAAAACAGTCAAGGGATTCAAGCAGGGCTGGGACATAATGAAGGGAATAGTGGTTACCAGAGGCGATAGAATCAAGGAGGAGATAGAGAGAGAGAGAGAGAGAGGATGGGGAGGGTTAGTGCCCTGGAGGAACAGTAGGTTTCAGGGATTATAGGGAACTTGGGCAGACTGGATGGACTTTTTTTTTTTCTGTCATCATTGTTTATATTTCTTTGTTTCTGTCAATACTGATGAAAACCTGGACTGAGCCATATTAAAAAGAGTATACCTTTTATTATTTTAAATGTCAAAAAGTGCTAAAGCAGACTCAGAAAGGAAGAACATGGGTATCATGCAAGATAGGCAAGATGATCTCAGAGGTAATCTAAAATAGAACAAAAAAGCATACGTCACAGTTTTCACTGTTGACATGTTGCACTGCTGCTTTATGTGACTTGCTTAGGGCCAAAGAGTGAGGACATGGACGGGGAATGAGAACTTGGGAACTTCTGGCTAACAAACCTGTGTTCTAACACTTTACTGTAATATCTGTCCCTTGCCCTCACTCCCTAACCCAGTAATCCAGAGTAGCCCTGAAACAGAGGAACTGAAAGTGGTAGTTGAGTTATAGAAGCCAGTAGGGACCAGATGTTCAAAACTGAAAAAATATTGTCCACAAATTTCACACAAAATGTTGTGCAAGGGAAGGAACACCAGCACAACCACAATTCTTTCCACATCAGCAATTTTCGGAAAGTTTGCTTTTATGTGATATTTTCCTCATTTGACAAAAGCTTGAGCAAATTTTTGGCATGGTATTTGTGCACCTGTAAAAAAAAAATGAAAATGTTTCCCTTGTACAAAAAGTTATGGAAATAGCATTTTCATTGGTGGGAGGATGTTTCCCAACACCAGCAAGTTACGTATGGGGACTTAGTCACTGGACAATACCAGGCCCTTTAAAAATGGGGCACTTGGTCAGTAAGGTTAGTTAGTCAGAGGATGTACAAGGCTTTACATATAAAAAAGTACAGTTTTACACCCTCTGTGTTGCCAGACTTTTAACCAGCCCAAAGGATTGCAGAACTGGGCAGATATGGATGGTGGATTTTCCATGGGTGGCACCTCTTGAAGCAGCACTCATTAAACAAACAATTAAGAAAGCACACCAAAAAGGAACTACATAAACTACAACAAGTGATCATAGAGTTACCATGCCCATGAGGGATGAGGCTGGATGATTGGATACAGTGTGTTCTGCAGGCTTTTTCATTGCCGCTATGAAATCAAAAGTAAAATGGAGGTCCACAATGACACCCAGTTTCTATATTCTACAGTAGAAGAGGAAATATTCATCCATTAAATGGTGTGGAACAAACTGTCAGGGATGGATAATAATACAGACAACATTATTTATTAAAGTAGCAATGCTAGTCAACAAAAATTTTAATTATACAGTTAGCAGTAAGAACAAACAAAAACATAAATTTATAGAACACCAGTGGTGATAACTGTTCCCAATGTGTTTATCACGCCATCTAACCTCCAGATAAACATTTAATTAGAGGTTAGATTTGTCACAGTCACTTTCCTTGGCCTTTGCACAGAACAGAACCAATCAGAGAGCAGACATCACAACGCTGATGACAGCATAATAGAGGCTTATGCAGCACCGAAGCCAGCAGTTGAAATCGTAGAAAAATAGTAACATTTTTGCACTTAAAGCTGATTTTATGGATTCTACACACTATTCATTTTGCAAACTGCCTCTTCAGTGTGCTGCCCCAGAGTGCACTAAATTCTTGGGTTTACTTGGAATTTGCAGAAGAAGACAAAAAAACGCAGGTGAAACAGTCACATACCACATCACACCTAATTAATCCACATAACCTACATGCAGTGTAGTTGTTTTTAAACTTTACCACTACAGGAGAGGAATGGGGTCTAGGAGTTATCATCAGTAACTCCCTTAACAAACAAGCCAGTACAACAAGGCCTATAGCAAGGCTAACAGGATGCTGGGATGTATCGAGAAGGATACTGATAGCAGAAGAAAGCAGGTAATACTTCCCCTATGTAGATCCCTGGTGAGGCCTCACCTGGAGTACTGCATCCAGTTCTGAGCCCTTACCTCAGAAAAGACAGGGATAGGATGGAAACAGTGCAACGCAGATTAACAAAAAATTATTCAGGGCCAGCGGGGCAGATCCTATGAGGAGCGCCTCAAGGCACTAAATATGTACTCACTGGAAACCAGAAGGGAGAGGGGAGATATGATAGAGACCTTCAAGTTCTTTAAATAAATTAACAAGATGAACTGCAGGGAATTATTTAACTTGAATACCAACTTGAGGTCACATGGTCGAGCATGGAAATTAACAGGAGGAGGGCTCAGGAGGGATATGAGGAAGTACTTCTTTAAGGAAAGGGTGGTAAAACCTTGGAAGAGTCTGTCGGCCGAGGAGGTGGGTGCAGACACAGTCGGGGAATTCAAGCAGGCATGGGATAGAATGAAGGGAATAGTGGTCACACAAGGCGACAAGACCGAGGAGAATGGGGATAGGATGGGGAGGGTTAGTAACGTGGAGGAACAATAGGTTCCCGGAAAAGTTCCAGGGATTATAGAGAGCATAGACTGACTGGATGGTCCTCTGATCTTTTTCTGCCATCATGGCCTATGTTTCTATGGCTTTTTTTACAGCACAAAATGGAAATGTTCTGCAGTATACAAATGGAACAATGAGGTAAAAGTATCACAGATGAGAGGACTTAACTTAGGAAGGTGAGCGTCACAGACCAAAATGGAGGGAGGGCAGAGAGGGAAGGCATGGCAGGAGAAAATTGGGTACAAAAAATCCTGAACAAATGTGATCATGGAGATGGAGCTTCAGGGCAGAGGGGGAGGAGTGCAGGGATAGAGGTTACAGCACAAGTGGAGGAGGCCCAAGAGAGCCTGACAGATTTGTCCTGTTGTCCCATTTCAAAATCACCGGCCCTGTGGCACTGAGGGTTGAGGCACTGGACACCACACCTCATGCCACACCGGCGACCCGGGTTTCGGAACAGACTCGGGCTGCTGGGAGTTGGCAGGGGAGAGGGAAGATTGCACGTCCCATGATTGCTCTCCTTCCTCTGGGGCAGGTGGGAGAACTGCATCACTCTGCAGCAGCAACTGGTAGAGGCCAGATGCACTACAGTTTGCATGCACAATCAAGGGGTGGAGCACAGCAGGCACCTGCATGGCTGTGCACTGACACCATTGCACATTCAGCTCCTAGGGGAGATAATGGTGGAAAACTGTGGGGCAATTGTGGCGGCTGATGGCTGTGCCCTGCACCCCCGGACACGAGACATGCGCCCCCTGGGTGTCTGAGCTCCAGGTCCCCATAGCGGGAGGGGATCTTGTCTACTTGCCGGCCTGTGTGGGAGAGCGTGTTGTTGGCCAGACCTGGTCCGGGGGTGTGGGTGCCGGCAGCCGGACGACACACCATTACTGGTCCGCAATGGAGGAGAAAAAGCATTCTACGATTAAAAAAAGGATCAAAATCTAAATGAGCCAAGGAATCCCCAGCCTGTAACTCTGGACAACCTGCAACAGAAATGTGGGGACTGTTCATGAGCAGAGTGTACTGAGTCTAATGGATGAAAAAGAGAAAGCTGGACTGGGGACAGGAAAGTCTGTGGAAGAACACTGCCTGCCCAGCAGAGGTTCAGGAGAACAGGATGGAAGACAAGTGAGATGATGGAGCCCAGCACAAAACCTTGGAGGACACCTGGCCTAAAAATCAAAAACATATTTATGTCGCCAGCCCAGTGGTGCTGAGGGCTGAGGTGCTGGTCACCTTACCTCGTTCCACGCTAGCAACCCATGTTCGGAAATGAGCATGGGCCACCGGAGGTTGGTGGGCAGGAGAAGGATTCGAACATCCAAGGGACTGCTCTCCTTCTCTGGGGAGGGGGGACTTCAGTGATCGGTCCCTGACTGGCCCATAGCAGAGGCTGGGGGGCAGCGAGATGAAGCTGCAGAAAGAGGGGCAGAGATGGGGCAGATGCCTGGAGGTAGAGGGTGCATACACATGCACACTCCCTCCATCAGAATCATTGCACGCCTCATCTCCAGGGGGATGAAAAAGTGAAAAATGGCTCCGGTTGGGCAGCATGAGCTTCCGACCTCCGTGGCCCGACCCCGAATGGCACCTCCTCGTCTGGATCTGTTCCGGTGAGTAGAGCTACGGGGGGAGGCTCCTCACTACCCCGCCACAGCGGGTAAGCCGTGGGGGAATTGAGGAAGTGGCCTGATATCGGGTGTGTGGGCTGGGAGGTCAGTCGGGATGTTCCAGATGACCAGAGCCAAGGGATGAGAAAGAATAAGCTAAAAAAGGAAAAACATATTTATGTCAAAAATATTTTTATCTCCTGCAAAGAGTACATTTAAGTGCTAGTAAGAAGAAGAGAAAAAAAGGTAGGTAACTATGTTGGAACTCATCAACAGGGTTGCAGATATACAGTAGTAACAACTAGTTTATATGGATCATATTTTGAAAAGTGGATAGATATAGTCAAAAATGTAACAGTGAATCACAAGTCAGAACATACACATGATTAAGTGGTCATAACCAACAACTGAAGTGCCCTGAAGGAATATAATTAACAATTATGCCTAGGCAACATTTGAACACAATCCAGCAAGTGATTGTAAAGATACGGCCGCAATGAAACAATACTAAGTACAATTCCTGCATAACTAGGTCACCATGCCTGAGTCTCTCATACTCTCAAGAAGTGTTATTAATGAATGAATGTCTTACATTGATTACAAATGAATAGGTGGTTCTCAAGTATGCCACAACGTAACAGCAAATCAAAAACCAGAACTCATATACATTTAAGTCACCACAGCTGGGATTATGATATCCTCAAGATGCGTTCTTAATAATAGTATATACCAAGTTTGATCACATTGCAGTATGTTGTTCTCAAAATACAAGCAGAACTGAAACAGTGATTCAGAAACCTGAACTCAAGCGCCATTAGGTCATTATAGTCAAGTTTATAATACAACTCAGTGTTAACAAGGATCTGTACTATTGTTAACCACAATTGGATGATAACATGTGATTAACAGCTGATATTATTTCTGTATTTATCCATGTACCTTATACCAATGTAATCTGTTAGTATTTTTTTGTCTTGGTATGTACAATTGCACCTTGTGTTATGTTTGCTATTTTAATGATGAATATGATGGGGTTTTTTTGTTTTTGTTTTTTGTAACTCTGTTTGCTCCCTCTCCCCCAGGATGCACCTTGAAATGAATTTCATCTCAGTGTACCTTTCCCAGTCACCAAATTTTAAATAAATGTATGTATTTATTTATTTAGCTTTTGTTTACCAAGTAAGCATGCTAGACAGTCAAGTGCCTATTTTCAGGTGCGACCCAGGAGAATTACTAGGTACAGGGAACAACAATTGAGAGACAAGGTACAGCAATCAACAAGGTACAGGCAGTAACAAACAAAATGGCAAGTACAGAGTCAAGGCATGGCAACAACAGGAGGCAGTCAAGGAAGCAAACGTATATCAGCAAGACAGATTCAAGGGATACACTATAAATATGTATAACAAGCATATTACATGTGAAGTAGATATACAGTATAACACGTGTAGCAACTTTGGACTTCTTGTTTCCTGCTCTTTCTGCACCCCTCAGTTTTGGAAATAGAAAAAAATTAACAGTGGGAACCAGCCACCTTTGATGTAGGATCAAACTGAGTCAGACTTTTAATTTCACTCCTAGAACTGAGTTCCCCCAGGTTCCCCTTGTTTCCATAACTGGTACTCACTATGAACTTTGATGCCCCATAAATGCACATGCATCTTGTTTCCATCTCTCATTGCACCATCCCTTCTAGCCCTGGCCCCCACTTTGTTTCCAGCTACAGTATATAACACTGCTTCCTGCTGTCGTCTCCCACCCAACTAATTTTCTGCACTCCACATTTACATTTCTCCTCCGACTCACCCACCATGATTTTAGCTCACCCTTTATTTCTATTCAAGCACTCATCTTTCCTGCCTAACACCCTCCCCCCAGGAAATCATGCCCAACATCTCCCCACCTCCCCACTCAGTGGCACAAAACCTGACTATACTCCACTCAACCTCCACCACGCTAAATTATGTGACACAAGGTCTTATGCTGAGAGCCTGGGGCATTTTAAAAATCAGAGTAGGCAGTAAGAAGTGGAACCTGATCCTAATTGGGGTTGGCAGTATAGCAGTATAGCTTAGAGGTTAGAGTAATGAGTTGTGAATGAGCTTGGTACATCCTGCAGACCTGGGTTTGATTTCCACAACCTCCACTTGTGTACTCTGTGACTCCGACCAAGTCATTTAGCCACCCAGAGCTCCCAGGTCGCCCCAGAAAACAGGCACTTGTGCCTAGTGGGCCTTAACCGGTTACCAAAAGACTAAGATAATAAAAAAAATTGAAGCAGGTTTCTCAGTGGCACAATGCTTTCGACTGGCATGTAGGGGAGAGGGGGTGGCTTTTATATTTAAAACGAGGATGAGGATGGAGGCTTGCCCTTTTGAGGGACGAGTCTTTTGAGAGTGTGGCTATCTCATGGTGTGCTGATTTTAAATGTAAAGTGTTATTAATTTACCCCCCTCTGGGAAGGTGCTGAGAATTTTTAGAAGAATTGCTGGAGTCAGTGTCTACCCTGGCAGTGGAGTCTCTGAAATTGTTTGTCCTAGGAGACTTCAGTGTGTGTGTGTGGGAGGACACAGAATCAAATAAATTGGCCCAGGGCCTTCCCCAGGAAATGGATGCCCTCTGTTTTGATCAGTTAATTAATTCAGTGACCCACATTGTGGCCCATGTCTTCAATTTTGTTTTCTGCTTGTGGATAATGAGTAACCAGCTACAAATACATCTTAAAATCTGGCTGTAGCCTTATATAATTTCCTTAAACCAGTTAGCCCCCAACAGGTTTTTGGTCCTTGTGAAAGTTGTCCATTATTGTCCGTGGCATAATCTGACCCCTGGGCTTTTTGGGAGATGGTGGACACTTCTAACAGTATTGCCACCTATGCCAGAGGTGTCAGCACAGCAGTAGAGGCCTACAATCAGAAGCCCCTTGCTGTTGTTGACTCTGCTAACAGTCTGTTTCCACCCGGAGTGTTCACAAGGGTTACCATCATTTAATAGTGACCTATGCCAATTGAAGGTGCAAGGAAAGAGGTTAGGATGCTGGTGGAGGAGGTCCTAAGTGAGCCCGACAAATTTGCCCTATTGTCCCATTTAAAAGGATCAAAATTTGAATCAGCCAAGAAATTCCCAGGCTATAACTTGAGACAAGCTGCTACACAAGTGAAGGAATGTTCATGGGTAGAGTGTACTGAGTCAACAGATAAAGAGCAGTCATCTACCACATCACCAATTCTACATAGAAACATAGAAGTTGATGGCAGATAAGGACTGCAAGGCCCATCCAGTCTGCCCATTTCTTTTCCTACCTTATAAATGTGCCATCGGCCTTTGCTCTGTCAGTGGCCTATCTATTCATACTCATCTGTATTGCTCCCTTATGCCTATCCCATGCCTGTTTGAAGCCCTGCACTGTATTCATAGCCATCACTTCCTGAGGTAGGCCATTCCATGCATCCACCACCCTTTCTGTGAAAAAGAATTTCCTCACATTCCCCCTTAATCGGCCTCCCTCTAATCTCATGCTGTGTCCTCTTGTCCTGCTATTTTTCTTATATTTAAACATGTTATACTCTTTCACCTTGTTAATGCCCTTAAGGTGTTTGAATGTTACGATCATATCACCTCTCTCCCTCCTTTGCTCAAGGGTATACATATTGAGCTCTATTAATCTGTCCTCACATGTCTTCTGATGCAGTCCCTGCACCATTTTGGTTGCCCTTCTCTGGTCTGCCTCAATTTGGTTAATGTCCTTGTGAAGGTGTGGCCTCCAGTACTACACACATTACTCCAGATGGGGCCTAACCAGTGTCTTGTAAAGAGGGATTATTACCTCCCTCTTACGACCTGTGATACCCCTACTAATATACCCTAACATCTCCCTAGCCGTACCTACTGCTTTAGAGGTCTGCTTGGATGATTTCTGGTAACTGGTGATGATGATGCCCAAGTTTCTTTCTTCCTTTGTGACTGCCAGCAACTCCCCTCCCAGCCTATAGGTGACTTCAGGGTTTCTCTTCCCTATGTGCATGATCTTGCACTTCTTTGCATTAAATCCCAGTTGCCACTCTTCTGACCATTTTGCTAGTTTATCCAGATCTCTTCTCATTCTGCCCACCCCATCTGGATCATCTACTCTGTTGCAGATCTTGGTGTCATCAGCAAACAGACAAGCTTTACCCTCTAGTCCATCTGCAATGTCACTAATGAAGATATTGAAGAGGACTGGCCCCAGAACTGATCCCTGAGGTACCCCACTTGTGACGTGCATCTCTTCTGACTGCATACCATTTACCACCACTCTCTGTTTTCTACCTGTCAACCAGTTTGCCACCCAGTTGACCAACTTCTGACCCACTCCGAGCCTGCCCAGCTTATATATCAATCTTCTATGTGGAACAGTGTTGAAAGCTTTGCTGAAGTCAAGGTAGGTGACATCAACTGCTCCCCCTTGGTCCACCACTCTGGTTAGCCAGTCAAAGAAATCTATGAGATTAGTTTGACAGGACCTTCATTTTGTTAACAAATGCTGTCTTGGATCCTGTGCCCCTATGGATTCTAGGTGTCGCACTATCCTTTCGTTAAGGAGTGCCTCCATAATCTTGTCCACTACTGAGGTAAGACTGACTGGTCTGTAGTTCCCTGCCTTCTCCCTGCTACCACTCTTGTGGATTGGGATCATATGAGCCCTTCTCCAGTCTTCTGAGACCTCTCCTGTGCTCAGAGAATCACTAAACAGTTCTGCTAATGGCTCTGCTAGTTCCGCCATTAGCTCCTTAAGTACCTTGGGATGTATGCCATCAGGTCCCATTGTCTTGTCCACCCTGAGCTTAGTGAGCTCTTGTAGGACCCTTTCTTTTGTGAAGGAAGTAGTGCTCACCTCCCTCACTCCAGTGTCCATGGTGCTGAGCTGTGTGCCCTGCCCTACCTTCTCTTCAGTAAATACTGAGCAAAAGTATCTATTTAGGATAGATGCTTTTACAGGGTCCTCCTCCTCACATGCCCCCTTTTCTCCTTTGAGCTTAGTAATACCCCCTCTGGACTTTCTCCTTTCACTAATGTATCTATAGAAATCGTGTTACCTTCTTTTACTGTTCGTGCCAGTGTTTCCTCAGTTTGGGACTTTGTCTGCCTTACTGCCTTCCCTGCTTCCCTTAGGGCAGTTTGGTATGCCTCCCTATCTTCATCCCGCTCTGTTCCTTTATATTTCCTGAAGGCCAGCCTTTTGGCTCTAACCTTTTCTGCTACTGTATTTGAGAACCAAAGTGGTTTCCTTCTTCTTTTGCACTTCCTTTTCTGTCTAACACAATGGGATCTTGCTTCAAGTATTGCATCCTTAATGCTTGCCCACTTTGCTTGTACCCACTCACCTGTGTTTCTTTTTGCCAGGGCTAGCTTAACTCTGTTGGCCATCTTATCAAAGTCAGCTCCTCTGAAATCCCATATTTTTGCCTTGGAATGGGATGATTTAGACGTAGTGGCCAAATTGAACCATACCATGTGATGGTCACTGGCTCCCAGGTGACCTTCTACCTGGAGATCTGTGATCCCTTCCCTGTTAGTCAGTACTAGAGCTAGGATAGCCCTGTCTCTTGTGGGTTGTTGTACCAGTTGTTTGAGGCCCTCCCCCTGCAGGGAATCCACCATGTGTCTAGTTCTGGCAGATGTTCCTGCTAGAATTGACCAATCTATATCCAGCATGTTGAAGTCTCCCATTATCAGAACCTCCCCTTTAGCTGTCATGTTTTGTATATCTTCTAACAGTAATGTGTCTATGTCCTTCCCCTGGTCTGGGAGCCTGTAGACAACCCCAGTTCTTATGGCTGTCCCATTTCCTGTTTCCAGGGTGACCCACAGTTCTTCTGGCTCCTTATGTGTATTCTGAATTTTTGTAGCTTTGATAATTTCATTGACATACAGGGCCACTCCACCCCCTTTTGCACCTTGGTCTCTTCTAAAGAGTACATAGCCAGGTACTGAAGTCTCCCAAGTGTGCTTACTGGTAAACCACGACTCATTAATTGCTACTATGTCCAGTTTAGCCTCTGATATTATTGCCTGCAGGTCTGAGATCTTATTTCCCGGGCTGTGAGCATTTGTGTACATGATTTTCCATTGGTCAGATTTTGGTGTGTTAGTTGTTGGGTGAGGTTTGGCATTTTCCCAGTGTGTCGTATGGGGAGACGGACCTTTTTTCTTACCTGGTGATACAAATGAACTGCAAACATGCTGAATCCCTGTTTGACCACTAGCTGAGGGGGGAGAGGTGTTCTTCCCATTCGATGTATGGGGTGCTGCACCCCTCTCCCCATCTGCTAGTTTAAATATTCTGCAACGATGTCAGACTTCTGCCCCAATGCACTGACTCCTTCTTAGTCAGATACAGTCCATCAAATGTAAAGAACTTTTGCTCCCAGAACTGTTGCCAGTTCCCTACAAATCTGTGTCCTTTTTCCTGGCACCACCCCTTGTGCCACATGTTTAGCTCCCCTATCTCCCCTTCTCTGACCTTCTGTCCATCTGCCCCCCTCTCTCAGACTGGCAGGATCTCAGAGAAGGAGATGTAGGACGAAATGGATGATAGTTTGTCACCCAGCCTGGTCAGGTGTTCCTTGGTCTCCACAACTGACCGGCTGGTGAGATCATTAGTCCCTATGTGTACCAGAATGTCAATATTTTCTCCTGCTTTGTGAACAATTTTAGCAAAGTGGTCAGTGTCTCTATCAACGCTGATGTACCTGGGAGACATCTGACCATTACACCTGGCTGGAGATGGGTATCAACTCCCCGAATCATGGAGTCTCCTATGATCAGAAGTTTTTTGGATTTTCTTTTTGCTTTTTTTTGTTTGGGTTCCTGATTTGGGCGAGTTTTGTTGTGCTAGCTCCTGTGCTGCAGTGTCCTGCTCTGCAGTGTCCTCTGCCCCTTTGTTTGATTTCAAAGATAGAAGCAGATACCCATTTGTAGTGTTTAAATGGTTTTCTATAATTTATTTGTATACAGTCTTTATTTATTTCATCTTGTCATCTTCATCCAAAGTTTCACTCAAAGGGCTTCATCTGAGGATCAGTGTTCCTTTTGATATGTCGCTATATGTGGTAACACTGTGTCTTGTTGTTTCAATGTCAGGCTATACAGCCAGCAAATTATTTCAGGCCCTCAAACTCTTTTTTTTGATATTTCACACACCTCAGTTTTCCTTCTTTTAGTCTACATTAGCATATCCTTGCTTCTTCATAATAGAAGAGAGGGGAGAAAGCAGGAACATGTTAGAGACTTACAAGTAACTCATGGGGGTATAAAAGATGCAGGAACAGAGTCTCTTTCACCAGATCATGTCAGTGCTACATGACCTGCACTGGCTGTCTATTCGGTACATCATCGTCAAGATTTGCTTGTTCACATACAAGGCCCTGCATGGTTTGGGCCACTTCTACATGAAAGACCTTCAGTCTCCATATGCCCTGTCTGACCTCTTTGTTCCAGTTAGGCTGGCTTGATGGCAGTCCCCTCTGGATGCTCAAATTCATAGAATCATAGAAGTTTGTCAGCAGAAAAGGACCCCATTGGCCCATCTAGTTTGCCCTTTTTCCCTCCCCATAGCTAGCCCTGACACTACCACCCTACACACCACTTACGTGTTCTGTCCCCCCCCCCGTAGATTCCTGACCCCTTTCTCCCATCAGAGTATCTATCCCTCCCTCTTTTGTTTGAACCCATGTAGTTATCCTATGCACTCTTGAATCCCCCCACTGGTAATGTCTTAAAGAGCAGGTTTTGATTAAGTATAATCCCCCCCCAAAAAAAAAACTAATATAGTGTTGCTTACCCTCCGATTTAGAGAATATTCCCAAAATGAAATTTTTTCTCTGGCTGTATTTTTAAAAAAATCCCTCATAAACCACCTCCATGGAGCTGCTTACGAAAATGCTCCCTCTTCCTTACTCTGAAATATGCCCCAGCTTTCACATTTTGTGGTGTCAGTACCAGAGCAGTGAGGCATGCTACTGAACTTCAAAGGCACACTTTCTACACATTTTTTAAATGCTTTTAAGTGCCAATTTTGTAAAGGAAGGCCACCACTCAGCTAACAGTCCTTCCTTTCACAAATTGGCACTTAAAAGTATACAAAAAACCTTGTAAAAAGTGCCGTCACGCCTTTCTGGTACTGATATCACAAAATGTGAAAGAGTGGGGGTGCAGGTCTGAGTAAGGAAGTGGGAGCATTTTCTTTAGCAGCTCCACAGAACTGTTTTACAAGGAATGTTTTGAAAAATACAGCTACAGAAAAAAATTTTGTTTTGGGAATGTTCTTTAAACAGGAGGGTAAGCAACACTATATGTTGGAGAGGAGAGAACTGTGCTTAATTGAAACCTGCTCTTTAACCACCCTCTCCAGTAGCCTGTTCCAGGGGCCCACCACCCTCTCAGTGAAGTAGTGCCCTCTCTTATTACCTCTGAATTGACTACCCTCCAGTTTCAAGCTGTGCTCCCTAGTTTTGGGATTGTTTTTCATCTTAAATATATGCTGCCTTCCCTCACCTTATTATTTCCCTTTAGGTATTTAAAAGTTTCAATCATATCCCCCCCTCCTGGTTTCCAGAGGATATAGTTCAAGCTCCTCCAACATCTCCTCATATGTTCTCTGATGCATGCCATGCACCATTCTGGTTGCCCTCCTTTGGACTCTCTCCACCCTGTCAATATCCCTCTGTAGGTGAGGTCTCCAGAACTGTACCCTATATTTTAAGTGGATACAGACCATTGACTTGTATTGGGGCATTATCACCTCCTTTCTCCTGCTTGAGATACCCCTCCTTTTGCATGCCAGCATACCACTTGCCTTTCCAACCACTTTGTTGCACTGGTTTGCCACCTTAAGGTTATCCAAAATAACAGTCCAATCCCAAGCAAAACAAAGTGCACGAAATGCAGACCCTAATGTTATGTCACGATAGAGAATAGTGTAATTCTATCCTAGACACAATCCATAAACTGGACAACCAAAGACCATACCTTTTCTTCATTAAAAAGTACCTCTTTTAATTAAGTTCCTGATTCCAATAAAATCATGACAACTTCAAAAAACAACGTGCAGCAAAGTAGGAAAAAAAGTGCAAACATACAGAGAGACCTTACTTATTGAAACAGCACAGCATAGCTGAAGCACCCCTGCTTCAAGCTATTGGGACCTTACGTTTCACTCTGTCTGTGCAGAGTTTCATCAGAACAGACAGAGTGAAATGCAATCAGGATCAGAAAAGGACACAGGAAAAAAATTAAAGCAGGACTTAGGATCATTATTCTAAAGTTATCTTTAAATGTTTTTTTTCTGTGCTGAAAGCATAATTATTTATTCCAGCATGAACTTTGTTAAGTTGCAACACTGAACTCCGATAAATCAAACAGAAGAGCATGTATTCTCTTCATATCCAGTCTATTAATTAAAAAATCTAGAGTTTCTTACTTTTCCAACTGTTGCTATATTCTTATTTGCACAAGTTGAACAAACCCAGACATTGCTTGGTTCACTGTGACAGTTAAAACTTGCTTTCAGTAAAATACTTTTAATCTACCTTCTTTGTGTTTACCTATGCATTTTTTGTTGTCGTTGTAAATAATTCACACCAGTAATTATAAAAAATAAAGCATAAGTAGATGTGTGTTGATGTTTTTTTATGCACCTTTGGTGAGCGATGGGCTCATAAACCTCTTGATCTTTGCTCTCAAGGTTTATGGCTCATCACTCACCTCGGGTGTGTAAAAAAAATCATCACACACACCTGCCTATGCATTATTCTCTATACAGTATGCATTACCTGTTTTTATTATACATTTAATTGTTTCTTTGTATGGTGCCCTGAACCCATGGGTTAGAGTGCCTTATGATTAAAATTGCCTTGCCTTAGGTAGCCAAACAAAATTTGGACAGCAGATGACACAGGGCACCCTGGTGATGGAGGGTAACACTACATTTGCTGATTCTTTGTCTATTCACTTGGAATCCTATTTCTGTGGTGTCTTGTCTTGTCTTGTCTACTTAGATTCCCCTTGCAGAATGTTGTTATGCCCTGCTAATTTCTAGGCTGCGCTGTGGTCCAGTAATAGTGCATGTCATTATCATGAAGGCAACCTGGGTTTGGGAATCAGCACCAGAACCTGCATAACAGTGGCAGCCAAGTCAAAGAGTGCCACTGGAGGCATGCCTATTTTGTTCTGATTGCAATTTAGCACACAGTAATAAAGGAATAATGCAAGACAGGGTGGGTGTTATGATGGGATAACATCCTACCTCGGGCGATTGGGCCCGAAGCCACAGGCTGAGGACATCTAACACCAAGAAGGGATGTTATCCTAGCATAACACCCACCTTGGAGTACATTATTCCTATTATACAAAGGCTCAAATTTAAAAAGAACAGAGAGCCTGCCACCCGGCGCAGAGGCAGGGCACCCATCTGCAATGCTGATGATCCGAGTTCGGGAACGGACTCAGGACATCGGATGGCCAGCTGGGGAAAGAAGGACTAAGAATCCTAGGGACCACTCTCCTTCTCCGGGGGGGAGGGGGGGTTAGAGTGTCTGGCATACCAAGGACCTCTGACAAAGGCTAAGGGAATCACCATGCCAGAACCATTATTTGTGGTGGGCTGGGCAGACATGAGACATCATTGCACATCCCCACCCCCAAGGATAAGCATGGAAATCTCTGCAGCAATTTGTGCAGTTTAAGCACTAGAAGGCTGTTTAAAATTTAAAAACAGGTATGACATCTTTGCCTAGGGGGAATATGGAGAATGTGCTGCCTGTTTGTGTCAACGGTATTATGCTCAGAAGAGCATCTTTTTTCTCTTTTCACCCAGGTAATGCTGTTCTGTTTCTCAGTGATTTCTATAAAGACCATTTACTGGTGTTTTGGAGGAAAAAAAACTGCAAAAAAATATTTTGTTTGGATGGCAAAGAATGGTTGGAACATGTGGCTTTTTTGTCTGTAATTGGTGGCTTACTTGAAGTGTGGCACAGGTAACTGCCTCAGTTGCTTTCAGAAGTGCTTTATTTATTAATGGTTGCTGGATCATACAGCAAATACAGTATTAGAGTCAGTTTTCTACGTGTGTTGAAACTGTATGTGTTATAGCTCTTGTGGTTTGAAATATGATATTCGCTGGTTACCTGCAAATTGAAACTAGCCTTGAAGTTATAAAGGGCTATTTGATTAATTGAAATAGATTCATAGAAGTTGGGGGCTGATCATGTGTGTGTGTGTGTGTGTGTGTGTGTGTGTGTGTGTGGGAAGTGCTACCCATCTGTGTGGGCGGGGAGGAGGGGCTGGTTTTGTTTGTGTGTGTGTGTGTGTGTGTGTGCGCAAAGTGGGGCTGTCCATGGTGATGGTGAGCACTGTCCCCCCACCCCTGGCTAGTTAAAGAAGTCGCAGTGCAGCTGAGCTCCCTTGCAGTAACCACCCCCAGCTATGAATTTTGTAAGCAATCAGCCATGAGGGTGTGTGGGTTATCGGAGGATTTGCCATGGCCAGAGTGGTTTGCCCACAAGGCACAGCCGAGTGGGTAAGTCATATCCAGCTGTGGTTAATAGCCCGATAACCCACATCCTCCAAGTGGCTTATTGCGATTATACCAAGGTCAATTTCTTTACTATAATAAAATACAACTTTTAAAGAAGTTTATTTATTTTAATTTTTTTTTTTTATTGTATTTATATCTGTGCCGCAATGATTAAGGATACCAGCCAGTGATTATCATAGGATTTACACTGGTGGTAAACTGCCAGTCTGACCATTTCATTGGTTGTTCACATATGTCCATGATATAATCTTTTATAACAGCCATGAGTGTGACCAGCTGTATAACAGCCTCCCTGATGTTGCCGTTGCTCTAGAGCCCCTCAAGGAAACTGTATTTGCTGCCGAAGCAGGTAGGTGGAGGGAGGCAATCCTATACTAGCCTCATTCCCCCTTCCGACGACCTGCTGTCCCTCACTCTCCTGCCTGAATGGAGCAGGCCACAGACCGCGCTCCATATGGGCTGAGAGTAGAGTGCACCTGACCCACTGACGTTCACTTTAGCATGGTCGATCATGCTACTTGCTGCAGCTGCCCAGCTCTTTCTCGTCACACTCCACACTCATGCTGGCTGCTGCCAAACAAAATAGTTATCGGGACCCAAGAAACCCACCACCACTAGACCCAGGGAAAAAGATTCTTTGTAGTTTAAATACATTGGGCACTGGCCACACAGTGAAGTAGCCCACTTGGGGTATTACAGAAATCCCTCGCATACCTGTGCCAGCACTAGCCCCCACCCCCACCCCACCACTGTGAAATTATTTTAATAATGTTGGCCATTATCTCCAAAGAATCCAAACCTGACCACCTGGGCTACTAGTTGTTTTTACTACCCACTAGGCCATCTAGGGGGTGATAAATGGTTTGCTGTCCCCCACACACCATTTTATAGTCTCTTTTGTTATGTGTATATTAATGTTGTTTATTTCTCCATCTTTCTCTGAAACTTTCTCTTCTTCCTGTGCCCCCGACTGTAACTTTTTATCTAACACACCCTTTTTACTCTTATGCCGTCCTATATACATGTCATATCTATCTGCTCTCTGCTGTCACTACTGTATTTTCTGCATACTAACCTATTTTTCTTTTAACAGATCTCAGAGGATGTTCACCCCTTCTCTATCAGATAAGTATTTCTCTACATCTAACTTCTCCTGTCCTTTCTATTTAATCCCTAACAATTACAGATCCTTTATGAGATCTTTCCTATATTTTATTCTACAGGTCCGATGTATGTTTCCCTCTTTAAGGCTGCTTGCTCTGGCTCCCTAGTTCCCAGGCAAGGGAGGTAAGGGTCATTCTCCACCAACCCAGTGAGTCACTTCCAGAATTGGGTCACTAGTTTAGTTGGTGGCATGGGATATGAGATAAGCAGCCAGGGTTTCATGAAGACAATTTTAAGTTTTCTTAGGTCCCCTGCTGTGGTGGTACATAAGCATGCATGCAAGGATGTGCACAACTGCTACAGAATAACTGTCCCTCTCTTTTATGTTGCTTAGGCTTCCGGCACCACCCACAGAGCTCCACCTGGGCCAGTCAAGGGCTGAATCAGCATGCCTCCCCACCCTGAGAGAGAGGAGCTGTCCGCTGATGGATGGTTAGTGCCGTGCCCCCCGCAACCATGCTAGCTCCCAAACCCAGGTCGTAGGCATGACTGGAGGTAAGACACACAGAACTTCAGCCTCCATGCCTTCTGGCCAGCCTTGTACTGTAGCAATTTTTTTTTATTGAGTGAAAGTTTGCTGTTAGATGGAATGTATGCTATGCTTACCTGCTGCCAAAGGGATTGTGTGTGTATGTAAATATAGGTGGTTTTGTGTGTGTGTGTATATATATATATATATATATATATATATAGAGAGAGAGAGAGAGAGAGAGAGATAGGCAGTTTTGTGCATATCTGTAGATGCAGGTGTGTGTGTGTTACATAGTATACAAGGATTTCTAAATAGCCAATACCTTTCTGATGGTGATGGGAGGTTGCTGTTGTCAATACCTGCCATGGAGGGCTCCTTCTTTGTGTAGTGTTTGTTTGTACTGTAGGATGTACATACTACAGCATTTATATTGTACTTGAACTGCTGTTTTGAAAGGTGGACAGTACTATGGGTAATAGCTGGCTGTATGTGTGTATCAGAATCCACAGCATTTTGTCGAAAGTCCAGACTTTGTGGGTGTATGGAGGGGGTGCATAGAATGGTGCATATGATACTATCAAAACTTGACTGTATATGTATATGGGTGGCAAAGTTGTATCACTTCGTTAATATCCAACCATTTCATGGCTGGTACAGGGGGTGTTATGTGCTATGATCAAGATATGGATTATTGTGTGTGTTGGTAGAGTACTGTACTATAGTCAATATAGGGATTCTTGTGTGTCACAATTTATTTCCTTGTTTCTCCCTTGCAACCAGCACCTGTCTCTCCCTTCACTGCCACTTCTGCCGCCTGGCTCCCAATTGTCCCTACATCTTGGAGGGTTCAGCTTTCCCCCTGCTGGGTGGCTGCTCTACACAGGTGAATGAAGGGGAGTAACATTCCTGGAGGAGTCTGTCTGCAAGGTGTGCAGGGTTGGGGGAGCAGGAGTGGTACTCTAGGGGGATATGTGGCATGGGAGGAGCTAGGCACTCATCTGGCAGGCCAAGATGAGTGACTTTTCCATTGTCTGGGTCCCATCTCACCAGCATAGATGAAGGCAATGCCCTGGAGGCAGAGCTAGTTGATGTGTGGGCACCCATGTCGGCAAGGATGGGGACCATGTGAGACATCATGCTGTTTTGCTACTATTGTTCCTCAGAGGATGCCAAGAAGTAAGACTGCTTGGACTATAGTGGGCTCCAGTAGGGTGGGGGTTATGGGATAGGAATTCATTCCTCAGCCACTACACAACTCGTTTGACACTCTGGCAAGATGAGACTGCCAAGAGGGAGGCACCTGTCATAGTGGTAAGAGAGGATGTGAGGATCCTTCATGTGGGAGGCCCCAATGTGGGTAGGGGTGGCAGAAAACCTCAGCAAGTATCAGTGCTTGGGAAATTAATTGAGGCTGTGCTGAAGGAGAGGCTAATGGACTATATGGAGTCAAATAAGCTGCATGGTTTTACCGGTGTGGGTGTGGTGTGGGGGGCTCATTTCAAACCCTCATACATTTCTTTGACTGAGTGACTACGGAGGAAGATCAGATGAAGGCAATGGATGTGGCCTCTCTGGACATCAGTAATGCCTTTGTCACCGTGACACACAGGCAATAAAGAAACTTACAAGCTAGGGCTGTGGAGAAGGTAGCAAGCTGGGTATCAAACTGGTTAAAGCATAGGAGACAGAAGGTGGTGGTAAACAGAAGCCACCCAGGAGATGACAGACTGACCAGTGGAATACCACAGGGATTAGTACTGAGTTCTGTCCTCTTCAGTATCTTCAGAAGTGACATTGATGTGGAACCAGAGGTGGAGTGTCTTTTTGCAGATGACACAGAAATCTGCAATAGGGTGAACGCCCATAAGGAGTGGACAGATTACTCTGGGACCTGCAGAAACTAGAGGAGTAGTCTAGAGGGTGGTAGCTGGGCTTCAAAACCAAAAAGGGCAACGTCACGCACCATGGGCAGAGAAACCAAGAAGCTGTATATAAGACGAGTGTTACTTACAGTCAACAATCAATGAAGAACAATGGGGAACTCATGTCTGACAATCTCAAGGTGGCAGGGCACTGCAACAGGGCAGTTGATAAAGCTATTGAGATGCTAGGTTGCATAGTTATGGTGTTTTCATCCAGGAGACGGAAGGCTATGTGTCCTCTGTATCTTCCCTACATTAGAAAAGGTCCCCAACCTGCACCTTCTTTATACCGTATACTTGAAAGTTTCAATCATGTCCCCGCGCTGTCTTCTCTCCTCCAGTAAATACACTGCCATTCCTATTCTGCATCTGTCTAACTCTTGCATTCCCAATGCTAATACCAGCAAGCAAACATTCGGCATTGACAAATGTTTGTTTCATTTAGGGAGTCACACAGTCATCTGCCAACAAATCCCCACTTGTTCGTTGAAGCAGCATTTTGTTTGTGGTTCTCCTGTTACAGTTTTGTGTTTTACATGTTACTGGGAAATAAAAGTAACACACACATGCTCAGCGTGTTTACGGTGAGCGGGGAGCACCGACAGTGAGCAGGGCAGGAAGCCCAGATTTCAAGCATGGTGGGGACCGGTGAAGCTGCTTGCAGGGACAGGATGCTGTGGAGTGATCTTAGAAACATAGAAACATAGAATTTGATGGCAGATAAGGACCGCTTGGCCCACCTAGTCTGCCCATTTTCCTACCTAACAGATAAGCTGCAGATCCTAGTTAACCAACAGCTTACTTCCTCCTACCCCCTACTAGGACTGCCTTATGTCTGTCCCATGCATTCTTGAAGTCCCCCACTGTTCTTGACTCCACGACCTCCTCAGGGAGGCTGTTCCATGCATCCACAACCCTCTCAGTGAAAAAATACTTCCTCACATTACCTCTGAGCCGTCCCCCCTCTATCTTCAAATTGTGCCCCCTTGTTCTTGCACATCTCTTTTTCTGGAAGATGCTACCCTCTTAGACTTTGTTAATTCCCTTGAGGTACTTGAAAGTTTCTATCATGTCCCCTCTCTCCCTTCTTTCCTCAAGGGTATACATATTAAGCTCCTTTAGTCTTTCTTCATATGTCTTCTGGTGCAGACCCTGCACCATTTTGGTTGCCCTCCTCTGGACAGCTCCACTCTGTCTATGTCTTTGTGGAGATGGGGTCTCCAGAACTGCACACAGTACTCCAGATGGGGTCTCACCAACTGTCTGTACAGAGGGATAACAACTTCCTGTTTTCTACTATTGATGCCTCTTCCTATGCATCCCAGTATCCCCCCAGCCTTCCTTACTGCCTTCTCACATTGCTTGCCTACCTTTAGGTCATCTGATATAATTACCCCCAGGTCCCTTTCTATTTTTACTGTTGTCAGTATCTCACCCCCCATTGTGTATGTTTCCCATGGGTTTTTGTTTCCCATGTGCATTACCTTGCACTTCTTTGCATTGAATCTGAGCTGCCACACATTTGACCATTCCTCCAACCTTGCCAAGTCCCTTCTCATCCTTTCCACTCCGTCTTGTGTATCAACCCTGTTGCAGATCTTTGTGTCATCTGCAAAGAAACATACTTTTCCTTCCAGTTCTTCTGCAATGTCACTTATAAAGAAATTAAAAAGGACTGGTCCCAGTACTGAACCTCTGGCACCCTCACTAGTAATCCTCCTTTCTTCACTGTGTACTCATTTACTACTACCCTTTGGTCCTGTTGTCTAGCCAATTTTTATCCAGGCTACCACCTTGAGACCCACTCCAAGGCTGGCTATCTTGTGAATTAATCTTTGTGTGGGACTGTATCAAATGCCTTGCTAAAATCTAGGTAGGCCATGTCCACAGCCCCTCCCTGGTCTACTACTTTGGTCACCCAGTCAAAGAAATCTATTAGATTCGTCTGACACGACCTTCACATCATGAATCCATGCTGCCTTGGGTCCTGTGCCCCACTGGCTTCTAGGTACTCAACAATTCTTTCCTTCAGAAGTGATTCCATCATTTTCCCTACCACTAAGGTCAAACTAACTGGTCTGTAGTTTCTTGCCTCTGTCCTGCTCCCACTTTTGTGAAGAGGAATCAGATCTGCCCTCCTCCATTCCTCGGTACCACCCCATCCTCCATGATTTGTTAAAGAGAGTAGTCAGCGGTGTCACTAGTTCTACCTTAGTTCTTTTAGAATTCTTGGTGAATCCATCAGGCCCCATTGCTTTGTCCACCTTCAATTTTATTAGTTCTTTCAGAATCATTTCTTCTGTAAATGGACTGGTATCACCCCGTCTTCCGAGTGTTTCTCTTGTTTGGTTTAGATAACTCCCCTCCTCTTCCTTTGAATACTGAGCAGAAATATTCATTCAGTATTCCTGCTTTTCACTGTCACCTCTACCCACATTCCTCCCCTTTATTAAGCTTCAGTATCCCTTCTTTGGTCTTTTCTTCACTCCTAATGTACCTATTAAGGTCTTATCCCCTTCTTAACAGAACTGGCTATCCTTTCTCGGTTTTGGGCCTTTGCTATTCTGACTGCCTTCCCAGCCTCTTTCTGCTTTAACTGATAAAGTTCTCTGTCCTGCTCCTTCTGTGTTTCCTTATATTTCCTGAATGCTGTCCTTTTCCTTAACCTTTCCTGCCACCTCTTTTGAGAACCATAGCGTTTTTCTTCGTTGTGTTTATTGATTTGCTTTACACAAAGGCTTGTTGCTCTGTGATGGCTGTTTGATCACTCCCATTGTTCCTCCACCCCTCCTTCTTGCCTGTTTGCTAGTGCTTTTCTGAGCACCTCTCTCATTTCCCAAAGTCGGCCTTCTAAAATCCAGTACTCTTACTTTTTGTATGGCTTGATTGTATAGCTGTGTTTATAAGTGAACCACACACTGTTTGGTGGTCGCTTGTTCCCCAGATAGCTACCCACTTCTAAATCTGAGATTCTTTCTCCATCCCATTTGAGAGTAACAGGTCTAAGATTGCCCTTCCGAGTGGGTTCCAATACTAGCTGTCTGAGGGATGCCCCTGTAAGGCATCAAGAATGACCCTGCTCTTGGATGTGCCTGCAGCAAAGGTGCTCCAGTTAACATCTGGCATATTCAGGTCCCCATCAACAATATCTCCCTTTTTCTGCCATTCTAAGAAGCTTCTATCATTTCCTTGTCCATTCCTCCCCTGAGATGGGGTCTGTATACAACCCTCATGCATTGTAGGTGCCATTTCTGTCTCCATGGTGACCCAAAGTGCCTCATCTGTCTCTGTTTACTCTTTAGTTCTGTTGCTTTGATCCTTCCTTTACATAGAGAGCTACTCCTCCTCCTCTTTTACCCTCCTTGTCCCTCCTGTAGATTGTGTATCCTGGTATGTTGACATCCCAGTCATGGTTCTCTGTGTACCATGTTTCTGTGACTGCCACAATATCCAGGCAACCCTCTTCCATCAAGGCCACTAGTTCAGGAGCTTGTTTACACAGACTATAGCATTGGTACTCATCACCCTCAACTTTTGATAGCCTTACCCCTTTAGCCCCATTCCTGTCCTTACTGCCTTTGCCTTTTTACATTTAAATCTGTTCTGCTCCTAATAACTTCTGTACCTTGGTGTTTACATCACTAATCACCATGTTTTGTGGGGAGGCTCGGATTCCTGCTCCTTTCAGTGCCTCCCCTTGGCTGGTTTAAATGCTTGCCAATGAAGCATTTAAACCTCTCACCTAGGATTCTGGTTCCTCCCCTGGAGTGCAGACCATCGCACCAGTATGGGTCTGTCCCTCCAGGTGCTCCCCAGTCCCCTGAAGGCCAAACCCTGAGCTCCACACCAGTTTTTCAACCTCTAATTGAATTCCCTGGTGAGAAGTGCCCTAGCATTTCCCTTGCCATAGACAGGCAGCACCTCCGAGAAGGTTACCGTGTCGCTGCTTGTCTAGGGCCCTTCAACTCTACAAACTCCTCTTGCACTGCTCTGATCCCATTCCTAGCCAGGTCATTTGTCCTTAGGTGGACAATGATATCCAGCTCCTCCCTGTACAGCTCCTCCCACGTCCTGAGGTTCTTCCCTGTCCCTCCAAGCCGTGGCCAGGAAGGCACCTTACCTCCCTCCCTTCCTCCACCATTTCTACCTCTTTATGATTAGGTCCCCACCAGGAGTTGTTTCCTTTCCTTTCCCTGTGGAGTCCCATGCCACCCTCCTGTGGGTCTCTTTTGTGAAGGTTCCCAGCATCCTCCTTGGTCTCCACTGCAGGTGCCTCCATAGAGGAACCACTATCGACCAGAAGAGTGAATGAATTGTGGAGAGGTTCAGCTGGAGGGATGCAACTCTGTTCCACCACCCTCTCCCTCCTTGATCCCACCCTGGTTCAGCCTCTCCTCTTTCTTGGCAACCTCTGAGATAGTGGCATTGGCCCTGGTGGTCCCTGGGTGGGGGAGGAGGTTTCACGAATCCTAGCCAGGTCAGCCTGGAGACGGGCAACCTCCTCTCTCAGACCAAGAGGTGCCTGCAAATAGGGCAGCATCACAGCCTCCAGAATGTCTCCCGGAACACTGCCGCCCACAGCCATTGCACTGCACCACTCCTATCATGTCTTATTGTGTCCTCTCTACTGTTTCTCTGGATGCTTATTCTCTCCTCTCCCTACAACTCTCACCCTTCCTGTTCTGGGACAGCAACTTCCTATCTTCTTCAGTAGCCTCCTTCTTCCTTGCTCAATATCAGACCACCAGCAGCTAGGGAGAGTGAGCCATTTTTTCCTTTAGGTTGACAAAACCAATGTTTCTCTATGATCCTTTTCCTTCTTACTGCCAAACAGGAAGTTCCTGTTGACAGTCAAATCCAGTGGCTATAAAAGTAGAACTGGCTTTGGGTGGGGGTGGGATGGAGGGCAATTAGTAAAAAAGGCTAGCAACAGGAAATTGTAATTTGACTCACCTGCTTTTATAGTGTCTAAACCACACCCCCAGGTAAGCTCTCTTTCCTCCTACTGGTTTAGCAAAGTCAGCTGACACAGTACCCTTCCTTGCTCAGAACACACACTGACTTTCTTTCTTTCTTTTCTTTCTTTTCTTTTCTAACCCTAAATAAGACCCCTTCTACTTCTAATAAAGTTATCTGTCTACTTAATCTTAACAGACACTGACTCCTGCTGAGATACAAGTTTTAAATTAATAAGAAAATGTAGCTTCTTTTAGTTAGCTGCTTTCTGCTCTACAAGCAAGGCTAGCAACAGGAAGTTGTAATTTGACCCACCTGCTTTCATAGTGTCTAAATCACACCCCCAGGTAAGCTCTCTTTCCTCCTACTGGTTTAGCAAAGTCAGCTGATACAGTACCCTTCCCTGCACAGAACACACACTGACTTTCTTTCTTTCTTTTTTTAACCCTGAATAAGACCCCTTCTACTTCTAATAAAGTTATCTGTCTACTTAATCTTAACAGACACTGACTCCTGCTGAGATATAAGTTTTAAATTAATAAGAAAATGTAGCTTCTTTTAGTTAGCTGCTTTCTGCTCTACAAGCAAGGCTAGCAACAGGAAGTTGTAATTTGACTCAACTGCTTTTATAGCATCTAAACCACAACCCCAGGTAAGCTCTCTTTCCTCCTACTGGTTTAGCAAAGTCAGCTGATACAGTACCCTTCCCTGCACAGAACACACACTGACTTTCTTTCTTTCTTTTCTTTCTTTTTTTTAACCCTAAGTAAGACCCCTTCTACTTCTAATAAAGTTATCTGTCTACTTAATCTTAACAGACACTGACTCCTGCTGAGATGTGAGTTTTAAATTAATAAGAAAATGTAGCTTCTTTTAGTTAGCTGCTTTGTGCTCTACAAGCATCTTTTTAAACTTTTCATGTGGTTTAAGTGTGCTAAGACTAGACGCGGGATGTTATGCTGGGTTGACATTCCGAGTCTAGCCCAAGACTGACCAATCAGAGGCCAGCATTCTTTCTTGCCATTGTAGAATGTAATATATACAGTACTCTATGGAAAATGTTGCTGCAGACTTTACTGTCTTGTGTATCTTTCTGAACTACGCTGTATATACAGTGCATATTATTGTTTATACAGATGGGGTGGGTATAAACAGAGGCAAATAAGTACTATTCTCTAGATCTGATGATAGACATACATGAAAATAAACATTTATTTACATGTGCATCCATAAAAATGAATGCTTATTTCTTGAGGTATTCATGAAAGTAAATCTGATTATACAATTAGAGTAAGAGTAATAATCCCTATAGTTATGTGTCTGTCTGTGCGTCTTTATGTTTGTCTGTCTGTCTATCATCTATCTATCTATCTATCCATCTATCTATCTCTCTATGTAATCAATATAAAAATAACTTGTGAGAAATTTTTTCAATGGGCTCATCCAGATATTATTCACCATAATAACCAGCCGGTTATTATGGCAAATGTGCACTTGAATTAACAGTCTGAGCATAAGCCCTGTTCTCACAGCTGCACAGCTACTGACACTAAATCATTTGCACTGCCACTGGGAGAACCTTTGCGCTGAGTGAGTCAGTGAAAGCAACAACAATTTTGAAGTTGCTACAGTGTCTATTTTAACCAAAAGCAACAAAGTGGACTTGCCACTTCTGTGAGGTCAGCACTTTAAGCTGCTTATAATAATGGCAAATACTCCAGTATAGCCATATAGAAAAAACTTTTATTACAAGCAAGAGAAAGCAACAAATAAAATGCCAAGGAGAAAACTTCTCTCTCACCCACAGCTCTTATCAGGCCATCCCAATGCGCTTCAGTGTAAGGTGTTATGTAGTGCTGGTAATGTGCTTGTTGCAGTGCTGGTGCTGAGACAAGGAACGGGTCTTTCACTTCCCTCGGTGCAAAAACGCAAAAGCTAAAGTGCCATAACACGACTTGGTCAAAGCGCACTTGAATGACATGCACATCACTTCTAAAGCAGGTACTAGGAAAACAGAAATTGGACACAGCCCACACCAAATAGCAGCATGCAAAACGCCAAGATGGCCTGAAGCTCTGAAGATGGCCTAATACAGTTGATATGTAAGCACACATCCTGTTTGATAGCTTCAGGCCATCTTAGCATTTTGCATGCCGCTATTTGGTGTGGATTCTGTCCAATTTCAGCACTACATAGTACCTTACACTGGAGTGCCTCGGGACAGCCTGATAAGAGTTGTGGGTGAGAAAGAAGTTTTCTCCTTGGCATTTTATTTGTTGCTTTCTCTTGCTTGTAATAAAAGTTTTTTCTATATGGCTATACTGGAGTGTTTGCCATTATTACAAGCAGCTGAAAGTGCTGACCTCACAGAACTGGCAAGTCCACTTCTTTGCTTTTGGATACAGTATTTTGTCTCTGAGGTATTAGTGTACTGGCTCTGTGATTTTTACTTTGAAGTAGCCCCCCACCTCCCTAGTTTAGGGGAGTTCTTGTAGCAGTTTCCTCACTGTCTGTTTTAACTTTGATAGGTGAAATCTAAATATTGGAAGCACACTGCATACATATCACTGTGCTTTTGAAACGTTAGTTCAAAGTTGTTTGAAAAAACATTGTTTGTGAGTGTTCTTTTTCCAATTTCAGCACTGTTCCCAGTTTTGCTGGTTCTGTATTACTGTCTACATCTCTGAATTTTTTTTCTTCCACTGCTACAAAAAAGGTATTTATTTAATAAATGTGTATGAACTTTACCCTATAACTCATTTGTTTTTTGAATAGGGCAACAGTTCCTTTATGCCAGCCTGTCTCACTCTGATATAATCCGCTATAGCATGGTAGGAAATACTGCTGCGCAAGAAATTATAAAAAAAATAATGAGAAGGTGGTGTGTAACTTGAATTTAATACCTTTGGTGTGTGATGCTAATATAAACATGTGGAGCTTCGTTCTCGGGGTTTATGTAGCATCACACACCTTGAGTGTGTATTGAATTCTCGTAATACACTCCACCACAAGCATTATTCTCAATATAACTTTTCCAGAGGTTACTTTCAAGATGCATGAAAGCCTGTGCTTTATTTCTATCCCCCCTAATGCTTCACATAGGATACATCAATAAACCAGCTGTTTTTGTAGCTCTGTATGCCTTCCTGGTGAAATAATTTTAAACAATTACAGTATATAAATAAGGACTTCAGTTCTAAGTATAGTATATTGCTGAAACAAAGAATCACAGATTAATGTTCTTTCTACCATTAAGGTTAAAAAAATAGATGTATACCTTAAAGGGGAACACTCAGCACAAAGGGCCTCTACATTCATGTCTGGGGCTGGTCTCAATGTTCACTTTCTGTTAAAAAATATTTTAGTTTACTTACTGTTTACTGTAGTATAGTAGATTGTATCAGACTAATTTTGCTTAGTTCTAGGCTGACATCTTCCAGTATTACAAATCCTAGAATCCACTGCAGCTGACATCAGAGCAGTAGACAGCAATGGGTGAGTCATTAGCCTGCAGTGCATGTTAAAGCTTTTATAATATCCTGTCAAGTGTTTTCTGGTTCTGCTTTTCTCTAGGGGCTAAGTACAGTATTCTAATTGAGTCGGTTGGGGGAGAGGACTTGATGTGCCACTGTAATAGTAAATTGGAGGTAGTGAAACACTTTGCATTTCTAGGGCTTCAGTTTTTTAATTCTCTTAAAAGGAATAATCATGTTAAGTCTATGTATATTCATGGTAAGCAATCATCAGCAGGTACCCAGAAATGTAATGTAAAATATGGTTCAACCAAGCCAGTTCGACAACAAAGTTGTCATCATCCCCCACAGTGACAAGAATTTGCCGACATCGACCATGTCAACTGGCAAATCCATCAACAGACCACCACTGTGTCCCAAGCACCAGGGCTTGTCTACATTGTTTGTGGGGGGCTTCACCCCACACAAACCCCATGCAGGGAACTCTGCCCCCCGCACCCCCCCGGACTTATAGATAATCAACTCTTGGGGGGGAATGATTACTGGGGAGAGCAGCTAACGAGAGTCACTGTATTGGCACAGTGCTCTGACAACCTGTTCGACACAGTGAATGTCAAATGGGTTGTGTTGCTGTAATGGTTTCACTGTCAGGGGTTTGTGCTCCTAATGGTATACCATTTTTAATACATATTTTGGTTAGTGCCCCTATGCAGTATGTCAGTGTGCCATTATTTTTGTGAAATGAGCTTTAAAGGGGACAGGAAATTTGTGCTACTTGGCAGCTGTTTATAAAGTCCTTATTCTCAGAAATTATATGCATTTCCTTAAATTATCCATATTTAGCTGTGCCTGAATAAAAAGTTATATGAAAAACTGTATTTTACATTGTTTTGTTTTATGGGCAGCATTCTGTCACAGTTCTCTTTATGGAAGTAGTAATTTAGAGTTTTTACTATGTCACAGTTTGTGTACAGAATGCTAATAATGAGCTGTTGACCTATCAGAACTATGCTTAGAGTTCTGTGCTCAAACTGTGACTTAGTTAAAACTCCAAATCACTGGTTTCATGAAGAAAACTATAACAGAATGCTGCCCATGAAAATAAAACAATGTAAAATGCAGTTTTCCATATCACTTTTGGTTCAGTTACAGTTAAATATGGATAATTTAGGGGAATGAATATCATTTCTGAGAATAAAAACTTTATAAACAACTGGCAGTTAAAAATGATTCCCTGTCCTCTTTAAAATTCCTATATTTTGAAAATTCAGCTCGCTATCAGTGCAGTATTACCACACCAGCAGCAGAGCTTTGTTAACACTTTCAAGTTTATTTACCTGCTGCATGTATGCTATGTCTGTGTGCACGGTTCCGATGTCCTCTTACTCAGCGCTGTCAGGACGTGGCACTTTCACTGACTGGCATCCACTTTCACTTGGTCAAGGCTGTACAAACCTTATTTCCGAAACTCTACCTCTGAAACCTTGTGGCATTATTTATTTTATGTATTTTTGTTTAGCCGCTATTTTGCCATTTTGAAACAGTTGTCCTTGCTTTTTTTCTGTTGAACACCTTTCAAGAAATGCTGTGATATTGAGAATGTATAATATGTAAGCACAGACATAGCTTGATTGCAGACTATTAGTAGTTATTAATTCTGGGATGTATTGTTAGCACGTGACTATCTTAGACTGTGAATAGAAGTACTTATGGAATTGTTATACTGCACTGTATTTATCTGTATAGATTTTCACATCTATAACCAGGTACTTATTTTAAGATCCTTCAGGAACACTTTGTAAATACAGTAGGACCTTGGTCCTAAAGTTCACCCTGTACAAAAATAAACTTTTCACTACTACTTTTTATTACAAGCTATGCAGATAAAAATCAGGATGATTAGGAGCTGTTCAATGGCTCAGCAGGTAGCACAGCACACTTCCATGCTGGCAACCTGCATTCAGAAGCAAGATCAGGAAGCTGGCTGGGCTGCCCCAGTGCTGTGAAGGTGTTGTAGTTCAGCAGTGCTCCGAGCCTGGGGAGGGCAGATGCCGGATTCTGACATTCTGGTGACCCCTGCAGTGGGCCAAGGAGTTTGCTCCTCCACAGAGGGTGTTAGCGACATGTCGAGGCCTGCAGGAGTTGTGGCCAACATCTAGAAGGTGGGCGGGGACAGAAAATGGAAAACAGCAAGTAGTGCAGGCTCTGTGAAGTCCTACCTGCTTGCCTCCTGTCCACCCCACCACCCAGACCACCTGCCAGGTCTGGATTGTTCTCTGGGGGTGGAGGACAGCCCCTTCCCCACAGCCCCATCACAGGGGGAGGGATTCCATGGAGGATACTATGGCAGGTAGGTCCAGAGGAGGTGGAGGCTGTTCTTGGATTATGTTGGGCTCTTCTTACTATGTACATGTAATAAGTGTCTATTATTTATATTGAATACATGTTTTTATCAATTTATCTGAAGTTTTTATGATGTGCAAAAGCATGAATGAATTTGAACTGAACTAACATGCAGGTGGTCACCTTTTTTCCTGAATGTGTACATCTGCATGTTCATAAAATAAAAAAAAAGTGCAAGAATTAGAAATGGAAAGGTAAGCTGATCTTTTTCTCTGGTTGCAATACTTTACACAGTCACATGGGAAACCCAGGTCTGAGTGTGAACTCAGGTTCCCTGCTCTGGCAGCAGAAAGGTGTTACATCATGGAGATGAGATATTCAGCTGGACAGGGAAGATACGGGTTACCTGACAGTTATGACCCCTAACAGCAGCCAGCCATGGAACATTACTGTAGCATGGCTGGTCAAGGTGTGGCTGTGGTAAGCCCCACTATTAAAGTTGAGAGCAAGAGAAACATCTATAAAAAAGGGGAACTAGGCACATAAAAAAATAGAAATAGGTGTGCAATCTCAATAGTAGGGAAATGTGTGCTAATGCACCCCCCAATATTTTTATAATCAGCTCCACAGGGGGTGGAACTTGGGGTTGGGGAGAAAGTTGGGGGGATCGGAGTCAGGCATTAAAAAAGAAACATTTTGGGGGACTCAAACCACAAGTTTCAGGAGACATGGAACAGAACCCAGGTCTCCAGAGTTGTACCATCCAAGCTGCTTCTGCCTTTGTCCTCACCACCACGGGAGCAGCTCAGACAACCCCCACACTTTCTTCCCACTTCTCCACTTCCTCCCACTTCCTCCCTTGCCTTGACAGTGACAGGAGTAGCTATCAAGGCATACACTATTTTGGAAGTGCTGTTTTGACAGCGCTATTCTGGAAATGCTATTCTGTCCAGTTACCAACTAACAAGACTTTGTTTTCACTGGTTTTCAGTTCTCTGGCTGTGATCCAGCCATTGGTGAGGTCTGGGGGTGAGAATTACCAGAATCAGTAAGCAGGAGGAGATGTCGAAACAAATCAGGGCTCTTTGGTGGGGATTTTAGGGCAGTAAGATTACACTGTGAAACTAACCTGCATTTTTTGTTTACAGTTCCAGTTCTCTAGCTTTGTTTGGAGGACAATTAGGGCAGAGTCCAGTAGGCAGCGGTCACATGATCAGCAAAGACTAATCACCAACTAATAGGAAATGAGTAGTGGACTATAAATTAGCCACGCCTAATGTGTGTCCCAGCACTTTCATGTCCTAGCGAGTGAGAGAAATAGTGAAGAAGTGGAACAATTTTAAGACTGAAGTCTTGGGTGTTTGCAGGCATCTTCAGGAAGAATTTATTATTATTTATTTAGTTTTTGTTGACCGGGTAAGTGCACTAGACAAATCCTGCCTATTTTCAGGCATGACCCGGGGGAAGGGGATACAGATGAATGCCAACTGACCTTGAACCAGATGAAACTGTTGGTGGTATTTTTAGTGAATGAGGGAAAGTTGGCCAGGACACTGGGGAAATTTCCCTACTCTTTTCGATAAGTGCCATGGGATCTTTAACATCTACCTGAACTACCACCAATCCAGGCAGATGGGACCTCAGTTTAACGTGTCATTCAAAAAACGGCACCTCAAAAGTGCAGCACCCCTCTCATGCTGCACTACAGTGTCAGTACTGGGATATTAACCCAAGTGCCAGATGTGGGAACTGAACCCACAGCCCTCTGATCTCCCAGCCTCAGAGGTGAGTGTGCTACCTACTGAGCCACTGACACTGAAGCAGGGAAGCAAGGGCTCTGCTGGTCAACTAAGGTAAGGTACCTGTT
This sequence comes from Neoceratodus forsteri, assembly GCA_016271365.2. NCBI lineage: Eukaryota > Metazoa > Chordata > Ceratodontiformes > Ceratodontidae > Neoceratodus > Neoceratodus forsteri. Next base: position 658,115,982 of record CM028132.1, read on the forward strand.
CACTTCTGTTGTAACACTCACTGGAGGGAAGGGTGGAGGGTCAAAGGTAAGCCCAAACTGGTAATAGGTGCAACACCCTATCTAGGGTAGGAGTATAAAGGGATTTAAACAGGGTATAGGGGAATAGTAATAGCAGCCTACGTAGAGTCACGTAGCAAAGGGTTAGTGGAAGGTGAAAGTGCTGCTACCTCAGCAGGAAAAAGTAGGGAAAGGTAAGGTGGTGAAGGAAGGAAATTCTTTGTACAAGACGGAACTACTTGTTGAGAGGGGTAGAAGGAAAAACCCTCTCTAAGGTATGGGTACAAAGGAGCAAAGCAAGAAAAAAATGCAAAAACTAGAAAAGTCTCATCAGGTGACAAAGGGTGAATAGGAATTGGGAATGCTGGGAGTGGTGCAGTGCAGTGGTTGTGGTGCAGCAGTTTTTCAGACAGATCTTCTGGAAATTGTCATTCTGTCCCATATGCACGCATTTCTCTGGGTTGAGAGAAGAGGTCACTCAACCCAAGGTAGAGTTGGCTAGGATTTTGGGGCCTCTTCCTCCGCCCTGGGTCCACCACCTCTGCTGCTATTACCTCAGAAGGTGCCAAGGAGGAGGAATGACTGGACTATGGTGGGCACTGAAAGAGTGGGGCTAGTAAGTCAGAGGCAAATTCCTAAACCGGTACCACCTTGTGATTCCTACACCACTCTGGTGGGGCAGGACTTCCAGGAGGAGGTACACATAGTAGTGGTCAGAAAAGATGTGGGAATCCTCCATAGTGAAGACCCCAAGGAGGGTGGTAAAGAACCCCAGAGGAGGAGGAAGCAACTTCTAGTGAGTGGACACAGTTGGGAATAGGAAGAGAGGGGGAGAGAGAGTTTAGGTGCTTATGTGGTGCCAAGGCCCAGAGGGATGGGAGGCAGGTCCTGAGGACCACTAGGGCAGGAGGGAGAGCTAAATGTCATTTTCCACCTGGTGACTGACAACCTAGATAAGTACAGGGCTGCGATAGAGCAGGGGGAATTTACAGAGTTTGGGAGGGGTCTTAGGTAGCACACTCAGTGGCTATCTCTGAGGTGCTGCCTGTCTACTACTGGGGGAGGAGAGGATTCTTTGCACCAGAAGCTTCAATTCATGGTTCAAGGAATGATGCAGAGAGGAGGGGTTCAGATACACTGGGGACAGAGGACCCACCTGAAGGGATAAGGGTCTATATACATATGATGGCCTGCATCCAGTCAGGAGGGGAAACACAGTCCCCAGTGAACTGTTTAAATGTTACTTTGATGAACATTTAAACTACTAGCTGAGGGAGGCAAAAGGACGAGAGTATAAACTGCCCCCACTCACAGACTGGAGTAGAGAGTAAGGAGGATCCAAGGGGAGATGAATACTAAGGGTACAAATTAATAAAAGAAGCAGGGTGCCAAAAATGAAGGGGGATAAGAATGAGAGCAGCACAAAGAGAGGGGGGAAGAAGGGAGGGGAAAAAGGAGGATTAGCAAGCAAAATGGTAACAACATCTAGGAAGCCATGTGTACAAATGTTAGAAGTCTAGGGAATAAAACTCTGGACCTAGAGGCTATCATGGCAGCGGCTAACCTGGATACTGTGGCCATTACTGAGTTATTGTGCACTGAAAACCATGACTGGGACATGGCCATACCAGGCTATACTCTGTTCAGGAAGGACAGTGTCGGAAGAAATGGAGGGGGGGTGTGGTACTTTATATGAAGGAAGTCATAAACGTGACAAAGATAAAGGGGGTGGAGGAACTGTGGATCACCCTGGTGATGAGGAACTGAGACATTATCTGCGCTGGCATGATCTACAGACCTCCAGCACAGAGGGAGGATTTAGATAAGGTACTGGTGGAAACTATTGTGCCAGCTGTAGACTGGAGCTTTCAAGCTGCGGCTTCAGCTAGAAGCAAGGACATCATGGACTCCCTGTAGGGGGCATTCCTCAGGCAACTGGTCAAGGGACCCACTAGTGATGGGGCAATACTGGACCTAGTACTCACTAACAGGGACAGTGTGGCAGACATCATGGTGGGAAGCTACCTCAGGACCAGTGATCCCCATACAGTGTGGTTCAACATAAGGACAGCTGCAGAATCAAACCACAAAAGGGAGAGACTCCTGGACTTCAGAAGGGCAGATTTTAAAAAGATTGGTGAATGCCTCTGGGGTGGCTGGTGGGGGGGATGACCTGGGTGGGGTGGAGGAACAGTGGGTAAAAAGAAGGCATAATGAAGGCAACAAACCGCTGCATCAAGCAAGGGAGCAAAAGCAAGAAGAATACAAGACTGCTATGCATCTCAAAAGAAGCAGCTGAAAAGGTAAATGTTAAAAGGGTAGCATTCAGAAGGTATAACAAGATGCAGAGGGAGAAGGATAGGGAGGGCTATCACGGGAAACAGAATAAAGCAAGGAAAGCAGTAAGGAGTGTGAAGGCGCAAACTGAGGAGAGATTAGCCTAGGTGGTAATGAAAGGGGACAATACATTTTTCAGGTATATAAGTGAAAAGAGGAAAACCAGTGAAGGGATTATAAAGTTAAGAAGGGAAGGGGGGACTGTAGAGGGGGAACAGGAAAAGGCAGACATCCTGAACAAATATTTTGTTCAGTGTTCAAAGAGAAAGGAGAAGGGGTTGGGCCACAAAAAAGTAACAGGAGCTTTGGATGGAGGGAGATGGACACTAGTCCTTTTTAGAAGGAGAGACTCGATGGGGCTAGATGGGATGCATCCAAGGGTATAGAGCAGCTCAGTGAGCTATTGTGGGTGCACCTCTGCCAGTCCTATTTAACAACTCACTGGAAACAGGAGAGGTTCTGGAAGACTGGAGGAGGGCAGATGTAGTCCCACTTCATAAAAGTGGTAGCAAGGAGGAGGGTGGCAACTATAGGTCTGGCAGGTTGATATCAGGGTGGGAAAGTTAATGGAATCAATACTGAAGGAAAGGATTGTGGAATATCTTGAATCCATTGGGTTACAGCACATGAGGCAACATGGATTCATTGGTGGGAGGTAGGGCATGTCAAACAAATCTGATCGATTTCTTTGAATGGGTGCCCAGGAAATTAGACAAGGGTGGAACAGTAGATATGGCCTACCTAGATTTTAGTAAGGCTTTCAACACTGCTCCACATAGGAGGCTCGTAAGGAAGCCGGACAACTTAGAGGTTAGTCCAAAGGTGGTAAAGTAGGGTTGAAATTGGTTAGGGGCTAGATGATAGAGGGTGGTGATAAATGGAGTTCACTCCAGAGAAGGGAGGCTGACCAGTGGAGTGGATAAGGGATCAGTACCAGGACCAGTCCTCTTTAATGTCTTTATAAGTAATATTGCAGAGGAACTGGAAGGGAAGGTCTGCCTATTTGTGGATGACACCAAAATCTGCAATAGGGTGCACACTCTGGGGTGTGTGTGGAAAGAATGAGTAGAGACCTGAGAAAACTTGAGGAGTGGTCAAGGGTATGGCAGCTGGATTTCATGTTAAAAAAGTGCAAAATTATGCAGTTAAGACACAGAAACCCAGGATGGAGTACAAACTAGGTGGAGAGGTATTAACGGCCACCAAACTGGAAAGAGACGTGGGTGTTATCATATATGATGATATAAAGATGGCTAAGCAATGGGATAAGGCATTTGGGAGGGCTGGTGGGATGCTGGCATGGATAGGAAGGGGTATCACTGCCAGAAAAATGGAGATGGTCTTGTCTCTGTATAGATCACTGGAAAGACCCCACCTATTGTATTGTGTTCAGTTCCTGAGGCCACATCTCTGGAAGGCCATAGAGTGGAGGCTATATAGAAGAGGGAAACTAAAATGGTGCTGGGTCTGCATCAGAAGCCCTACAAGGAGAGACTAAAGGACCTCAATATGTACTGTACATCCTGGAAGAAAAGAAGGAGAGGTGGGATATGATAGAGACCTTTAAAAATCTCATAGGAGCAAATTAGATACAGGATGGAAGTATTTTTAAGAAAAAAAGATGCTCAAGAACAAGGGGACAAGCAATGAAGTTGGAGGGGGGAAGATTCGGGAGAGATGTGAGGAAGTACTTCTTCACAGAAGAGTGGTGGTGACTGGAATAGTCTTCCAACAGAGGTGGTGAGGGCAAAAACAATGTGGGATTCAAATATGCATGGGATAGACATAAGGGAATCTAAGTGGAAAGGAAGAGGGGGGAAAAAGAGCTAGAGATCAAGTAGGGTCTGCGGTGACACTGTAGGTAGGGAGAAACGGGCAGACTAGGTGGGTCAAGTGGTCCTTATCTGCCGTCAAATTCTATGTTCATATGTTTACAGGTGTGTAAAAATACCTTATGAAAAAGCACTGGAAAAATTCTGTGCAATTTTAGAAAATGTTACTTTTAAGTAATTACCATTCATTGAAAGTTTCAGGTTTCGACACTACTATTTTTAGATTTTGGCGAGCAAAAACGTGTCTTAAAATTGATAACTTTCATATTTTTGAACCCACTTCCACATCTGCTGATTAAAATGTTATCAGATTTTAGGGAAAGGGGTTGTGATCTTACCATGAAGGATATGTATGCCAATATGTAGTTTCCTAGGTTAAAAGATGTTTCACTAGCTAAAAATTGTGATTTAAAATAAAATGTCTACTCAGCCCTAATTATAATCTTTGGTGACATCACCACAGCTCTAAGCTACCTACTGTACATGCTTAAAAGGAACTCAAACAGAAATTAAGTCATTGTAAAAATGTAAAAGTTGCATCTTTTTTAAAACATAATATGGTTGAAATGGTACATGTAATTTGCAGCACTGGGACAAACAGATTTATTTTCACACGTGAGACTAAGACCAAACCCACCAGTCACAAAAAGCATGGACTACAAATAGGTCAAAATGGTTATTTAAGAGGCACAGTGAATACAGAAAATAAAATTTGTGTTTTGACCTTGAGGTACTCTTCAGGAGTATCTATAAATATAAAAATATAAAGAGTAATCATATTTAGTCTAGCAATGCATACTTTTACATTGGGACATTCTTGCAAATAAGACCTAGGTCACTATGCAGCTGTCCTTTATTTTAAGCTCTTAATAAAATAAATAATAATAAATATTTTTTTCATAATTTTCTCTTGAAGAATAAAGCATGGTCAATGCATTGATCATAACATTTTATTCAGCATGCATTTAGTATATCCTTTTTGTTAGCCACACAGACACAAAGCAGTATTCTGAAAGAACAGAAATAAGTTCTAGAGAATGGAAATATATTGATTCCAAGTCTGTTAAAGTGACTTTAAAAGCACTATTGATGTGGAATGTTATGGATAAAGAGAGTGTGTAAGTGTGCCCGCAGTATACTGTGTATCTAAAATCACATCTGTCAATGATATGGGAAACATCCATGTTGTTATCATGCAAGCAGCAGTACTAGCAATCCTCTTTTAAGGTCTGTAAACACCATGAAGAGATAATAAATGGTATATGTTCTAGTGGCCTCAGCTGGTAAATAAGCAGCTAGGAATGTGTAGTGTAATCCATACTCAAAGACAGATGCATTAGTAGTCTCATGAGACTAGTTCTGAAATTCTTGTTCTATAGTAAATTGCAGCAGGAATATAAAAGACACAAGACTTTCTCTTTTGCAGATCCCGTTAAGCCCCATTACTGGGAAATATTTTTTTTCCAAGAGATTTTCTTGTTTCCATTTCATTTATATAAGAATGGTTTGAAATAATTTTAAAGATACAGCATACAGTATTAGAACAATTTCACAAACTAAAAGCTACTCTCACTAATGCTAACATGCTCTTGCCTGACACTGAACAGTACCGTACGAACACATCTGCAGAACAGTACCTTGTCCCTGAAGTAAATGTTATTTTCATACCTCACATTTGTAAAACGACCTACTGCTACAGTACAGGTGCACCATTACCTGAATTTTAACCTTGACCAGAGTTCACATCTGCTCAAACCCAACTAATGTCTTCATAACTTTCTTCCTGGGCTACTGAAGAATGATGATGAAACTCCCTAACTCCTTCCTGTTCTTTTTCCAATGAGCTCCAGATTCTGCTACCCAATTACTCAGCCCGCAAAAAAATCAAACTCAACCACATTGCCTCCTTCTTAAAGACTTCTGCTGACACCATTGCACAAAGACACCATTTCAAGGTTTGCTGCCTCATATTCAAAATTATTTAGCCTAAGCCTGTTTCCTCCAATACTACCTAATGCCCATGTGACTAGTTCTATTAGCCTTGACCTGGTCTCTTCCCCCAATCCTGCTTTGCTTGATCAGTGGAATAGTCTTGAGTCCTTATTCCCTTTTCCTCATGAGGAGCATTGTGGAGGTGTTGTGGGATAACAGATGGACCAGACACAGAACTTCAGGTTCAACACTCAGTTTCTGTGTGATGTTTATTTCAAACACAGGAGATAACCTTAAGCAATGGCATATCCCTTCTTCAATACATCAGTTTGCAGCAACAGACTATGCATGTCCTTCCTGTGCACTTGGTCAGCACCTACTAACCCACTGATCTACTGATCTATCTCTTTAGTGAAAGTTATGTCATTCCCTATGTTGGTCTTGTGTGTTTGGGTGATGGGGATCTCAAAAAAGAAAACCCGAAAAACAAGCTAAAGACAAAGAACCTCAGTACAGAAGCACTGAAGCAAGGATTATCCCAAAGGGCATTGGCAATAAAGCCAGGCTTCAATGAAATGCAGCATCACACATACCCCCATAATGCAAAGCATCATGGGATGTATATGCAAATCACTGTGGCAGTTTAGGCTGGTTCAGTTTAAAGCAGGAATGCATGGTGCCAAAGTGCCTCTCAAACAATCTGTAATTTACATATATTTTAAATAATACAACGAGGGGGGTTCTGATTTCTCTACCCCGGTAATTTAATTTTTATAATACAGTCCACTAGTAACTTTTTACCTTTATCAAAAACATTTAGTGCCATGGTATTTTCAATATTTACAGGTTTCACACACATAAGGCATACACATCAAGGTATTTTATGACATAGTGCTATTGCATACTAAATCCAGCAATGAGGAACACATCCTGTTGATTTACATCACTTTGGAAGGCACCACAATGACTTCCTTGTACGAGGATCTAAGAGGGAAAAGGAAAAATAAGGCTGGACATTACAGATTAGTCAAGAAAGGGGGAAGGGGCACCCATAGGTGGCCAACCTTATGGATTAGAAATTGTAAAGGATAGATTAGGTTAAGAAATAGAACTGTTGCAACAGATTTAAGAAAAAAGAGACGGTCCTTCAGAATAAGAGGTTTTCCCTGTCACAAGCATTTACACCCATCTTTGATCTGCCATATCTTTCTACCTTTTTAAATAGCAATTTTAAACATACCTTTTTCCCTAATAGTTTCCCATTCCTACAGTAATCATTACAGCCGTGTACTCTACCGTAGGCTACCACTTTTTAAAGCTTTGCCTAGTTACTTTGTTTCAAGCCCCACACTTCTTTATTTGCCTCTTACTTCTCTCTTAAGGAGGCCAAGTTGTTTAGAGTGTTTAAAGTGAAGAGCTGTGAACCTTAGAGATCAGGTTTGAATCCCACAAGCACCACTTAATTTGTTTGACCCGCAAGTAAATAATGTAATTTCCCTCTGTTAAATCACTCTGTAATATCTCTCTCTCTCTCTCTCTCTCTCTCTCTCACTCCCTCCCTCATAGAAACATAGACTTTGATGGCAGATAAGGACCGCTTGACCCATCTAGTCTGCCCATTTCCCTACCTACAGGATAGGCCGCAGATCCTAGTTAACCAACTGCCTATTTCTTCCTACCCCCCACAAGAATTGCCTATGTCTGTCCCATGCATTCTTGAATTCTCCCACAGTTTTAGACCCTAACCTCCTCAGGAAGGCTGTTCCATGCATCCACTACCCTCTCTGTGAAATAATACTTCCTCACATTGCCCTGAACCCTTCCCTTCTATCTTTTAAATTGTGTCCCTTGTTCTTGCACATCTCTTTTCTGAAATATGCTACCCTCTTGGACTTTGTTGATTCCACAGAGGTACTTAAAAGTTTCTATCATGTCCCCCTCTCCTTCTTTCCTCAAGGGTATACATATTAAGCTCCTTTAGTCTCTCCTCATACGGTTTCTCTTGCAGACCCTGCACCATTTTAGTTGCCTCCTCTGGACTGCCTCTATCCTGTCTATGCCCTTATGGAGATGGGGTCTAGAACTGGACGCAGTACTCAGATGGGGTCTCACCAACTGTCTGTACAGAGGGATAACAACTTCCTGTTTTCTGCTGCTTATGCCTCCCTATACATCCCAGTATACCCCAGCCCTCTCTACTGCCTTCTCACAATGCTTGCTAACCTTAAGGTCATCTGATATGATTACCCCCAGGTCCTTTTCCTTTTTGTTGTTGTTACTACCTCCCCACCCATTGTGTATTCTACCCTGGGTTCTTGTTTCCCAGGTGCATAATTTGCACTTCTTTGCAATGAATCCTAGCTGCCATACTCTGACCATTTCTCCAACCTTGCCAAGTCCCTTTCATCCTTTCCATGCCTCCTTGTGTATCAACCCTGTTGTAGATCTTTGTGTCATCTACAAAAGGCATACTTTTCCTTCGAGTCCCTCTGCAATGTCACTGATGAAGACATTAAAGGACTGGACCCAATACTGAACCCTCACGGTACCCCACTAGTAACCCTCTCTTTCTTCAGAGTGGACTCCATTTACAATTACCTTCTGTGTCGTAGTTGTGCAGCCAATGTTTTACCAGGCTACCACCCTGGGACCCACTCCAGGCTGGTTAATTTGACTATTAATCTTTTGTGTGGGACTGTGTCAAATGCCTTCCTAAAGTCTAGGTAGGCCATGTCCACAGCCCCTTCCTGGTCTACTACTTTGGTCACCCAGTCAAAGAAATCTATTAGATTCATCTGACATGACCTTCCCGCTGTGAACCCATGCTGCGTTGGGTCCTGTGCCCCACTAGCCTCTAGGTACTCAACTATTCTTTCCTTCAGAAGTGACTCCATCACTTTCTGTACCACAGAGGTCAGACTGACAGGTCTGTAGTTTCCTGCCTCTGTCTTGGTCCCACTTTTGTGAAGGGGAATCACATCAGCCCTCCTCCAGTCCTCGAGTACCACACCATCCTCCCATGATTTGTTTAAAAGAGTAGCCAGTGGTTTCACTAGTTCCTCCCTTAATTCTTTTAGAATTCTGGGGTGAATTCCATCAGGACCCATTGCTTTGTCCACCTTCTGTTTTAGGAGTTCTTGCGAACCTTTCTTCTGTGAAAGGACTGGTATCGACCTCTATCAAGAGTGCTTCTGTTAATTGGATTAGCACTCTCCTCCTCTTTTGTAATACTGAGCAGAAATATTCGCTCAGTATCCCTGCTTTTTCACTGTCCCCTCTGCCCACCCACCATTCATTCTGTTCAGCCTCACTATCCCTCCCTTTGTCTTCCTACGCTCGCTGATGTACCTATAAAAGGTTTTATCTCCCTTCTTAACTGAGTTGGCTATCTTTTCCTCAGTTTGGGCCTTTGCTATTCTGATTTCCCTCCCTGCTTCCTTCTGCCTTAACTGGTACAGCTCTCTGTCCTGCTTCTTCTGTGTTTCCTTATACTTCTGGAATGCTATCTTTTTCTTCCTGACTTTCACAGCCACCTCTTCTGAGAACCATAGTGGCTTTTTCTTTCATTTTGATTTGTTTATTTGCTTCACACAAAGGCTTGTTGCCTCTGTGATGGCAGTTTTGATGATTCCCCATTGTTGCTCCACACCTCCTTCTAGCCTGTTTGCTAGTGGTTTTCTGAGGCACTCTCCCATCTTACCAAAGTCAGTCCTCCCAAAGTTCAGTACCCTCACTTTGTATGGCTTGACTCTGTAGCTGAGTTTAACGTGAACCACACTGTTTGATGGTCACTTGTCCCCAGATGGCAACCCACTTCTAGATCTGAGATCCTCTCACTGCCCCCATTTGAGAGTATGAGGTCTAAGATTGCTCCCTCATGAGTGGGTTCTGAAACTAGCTGTCTGAGGCCCGCCACCTGTAGGGCATCAAGAATGGCCCTGCTCTTGGATGTGGCTGCAGCAAATGTGCTCCAGTTAACATCTGGCATATTCAGGTCTCCCATCAACAGTATCTCCCCTTTCTCTGCCATTCTAAGAATGCCTTCTATCATATCCTTGTCCATTCCCTCCCCCTGACATGGGGGTCTGTACACAACCCCTGTGCGGATTTTGGTGCCCTTTCCAGTCTCCAAGGTGACCCACACTGCCTCCTCTCCTCCCTGTTTACTCTTTTGTTCAGTTGCTTTTATACCTTCCTTTACATAGAGAGCTACTCCTCCCCCTCTTCTCCCCTGCCTGTCTCTCCTGTAGGTTATGTACCCTGGTATGTTAACATCTCAGTCATGGTTCTCTGTGTACCATGTTTCTGTGACTGCTACGATATCCAGGCATCCCTCTTCCATCAAGGCCACCAGCTCAGGGAGCTTTTTGCCCAGACTATGGGCATTGGTACTCATTACCCTCCATTTCCTGATGGCCTTACTCCCTATCAACACCTCTATGTTGGTGTTTGCTGCACTTACTACCGTGATTTTTTGGGGCTAGGATTTCCCTGCTCCTTTCCAGTGCCTCCTCCCTTGGCTAGTTTAAATGCTTGCCAATGAAGCATTTAAACCTATCACCTAGGATCCTGGTTCCCCTCCCGGACAGATGCAGCCCATCATGCCAGTATAGGCTTGCATCACTCCAGGTTGACCCCCAGTCCCCAATGAAGCCAAATCCCTGAGCTCCACACCAGTTTTTCAACCACTGATTGAATCCCATGGTGTGAAACACCCTAGCCTCTCCTATGCCACAGATGGGCAGCACCTCCGAGAAGGTTACCGTGCGTGCTACTTGGTAAGGCCCTCCCCAATTCCACAAACTCTTCCTGCACTTCTTTAATCCTTTCTAACCAGGTCATTTGTCCCTAGGGTGGACAATGACATCCAGCTCCCTCCCTGTGCAGCTGCTCCGCAATCCTGAGGATTCGCCCCTGTCCCTCCAAGACATGGTGCCAGGCAGGCACCTACCTCCCTCTCCCTTCCTCCCCAGTTCTACCTTCCTAACAATGGAGTCCCCACCAGGAGTTGTTTCCTTCCCTGCAGGGTCCCTGCCACCCTCCTGTGGGTCTCCTTTGTGGAGGTTCCCAGCATCCTCCTTGGTCTCCACTGCGGGTGCCTCCATAGAGGATCCACACTTTGCCAGAATGGCATAGAAATTGCGGAGAGGTACAACTGGAGGGATGCACCTCTGTTCCACCACCCTCACCCTCCCTGAGCCCACTGTGGTTCAACCGCTCCTCTTTCTTGGCAATCTCTGAGGTAACAGCAGTGGCACTGGTGGTCCCTGGATGGAAGAGGAGGTCCCACAAATCCTGGCCAACTCAGCCTGGAGATGAGCAACCTTCTCCCTCAGCCCAGAGAGGTGCCTACAGATGGGACAACACCGCATCCTCCAGAACGCTTCCCAGAAGACTGCTGCTCCACAGCCACTGCACTGCACCACTCCAATCATGTCTTATTTCTGGCCCCTTAACTGTTTGCAATCCTTACTCTTTCCTCTGCTTTTTTTTCTCTCTCCTTACTTTCTGCCTGTGTGCCCTTTAAGCTCCTGATTGTCCTGTTCTGAGACAAGAATGTCCTATATTTCTCAGTAGACCCCTTACTTGCTCAGAGGCAGACCTCCAGTAGCTAGAGGGGGTCGGAGGGGTACTCTTGCCCTTCTAGGATGGTGGGTCCTTGGTGGCTCTGTGATCACTCACTTCCTGCTCCCAAACAGGAAGTTCCTGTTGTCAGTCAACTCCTGTGCCTATAAAAGTAGAACTAGCTTTGGGTGGGGGGGGTGGCAATATAGTCCCAGTAGAGAAGTCCAGTCACACAGCAGTCCTTTCTCCTGGTGTCTTCCGCCAAGCTATTAGCAGAATCTTTCAAAAGCAGTCTTTAAATGTAGCTTCCTTCTAGCTAAGCCGCTTCCCCTACTTACTAGATCTTTCTACAAGTAATTTAAACCTCACAGCTATTAAGTCCTTTCAATCATCTGAGATTTACACCTAGATAACTGTTCAGATAACCATTCAGTTCAGTTAACTCAGACAAACACACACTTTTTTTTTTTGTTTGTTAGTTTTTTTTTACCCTAAATTAAAGGTCCAAGTACAAAAGTTCTTCTTCTTTAGTCCCAGCAGAGAAGTCCAGTCACACAGCAGTCCTTTCTCCTGGTGTCTTCCTTCCCTCCCTCCCTCCCTCTCTCTCTCTCACTCTCCCTGTCTCTCTCTCTCTCTCTGTAAACACCATAAAGAGGCAAAAGAAAAACCCAGTATAAAAAAGCTTGAAGTATGGCCTGCATCCTTGCTGACCTATTTGTGTGGCTGGATGTAAGCTACAGCCAGGAAGGAGGGTGTGGTGCGGTTTGGCAGCGTACACTACTGAGAGCTGTTCCTTATCATCCCCTTATGGATACACTGTTCATTATGAGGTAAAATGTTAGTCGTTTTGTCTTCATTTGTGAGCATTGTGGCAAACTTTTTTAAAAGCTGCAAGCTTTATTCAAGCCTGGACATTAAGTTTATTTTTGCTGAAAACCGGAGAAGTGAGTTGCACCTAACACTCGAGGTTTCCTTGAGTCACAAGGAACCCAGCCCTGCACAAGCAGCTCTGAAACCAGAAAGTTGAACTGTTTGGCTTAATGATTCATCAACTTCCAGGTAGCTGGCCACTAGAGCTGTGGATGAGAGAGTCTGTGAGTGAGGTTCCCTGGCCCTGGAGCAGATGTGCCACTAACCCAAAGAAAAAAGGCTGGGATTAGGACCAGCTCTAGAAGACATGATCCTTGGTACAGACAGTTGCTGCTGGAGTAATCATGCTAGTGAGAGGTATTACTTCCACAGTCTTTGACTCTTTTTCTTCAGAAAGTTTGAATTTTAGCTTTATTGACTTGTCTGACCTGAGTTACAGGCCTTTTAGATTTCATACCATTCAGAAAAAACAGTTTGTGAAAACAGGACCCTTAAACAGCAGCTGATGCCTTCAGGAGAACTTTAACAAAAAGTAATATTTAGATATCGTTCAACTTGTATTTCACATAGTTCTGTATTTCTCTTTACCATTATTGATTACTGAGGTCATTGCATCAAAACAAGATCTTTGCTCCTGAAGAGTTCATTTATTCTTTTTCCTTCTCCCTACCTGAAGTCATAATGCACTGCTTGTGACATCACATTTACTCCCATAGCAATGGACTGTGATAACACAACAGAGGATCATGACTTGAAGTAGGGAGTGAGCTACAAAGGCAGATGAACTCTTAGGGATAAAGATCACGTAATCACGCAAATTCCTGCAGAAATGAATAATGGTAAGCAGACATCTATAGAATATAAATGGAATGCAAGCTGAATTGTACCTAATTATTATGTTTTCAAAGTTTTTTCTAAGGTGGCAGCAACTCTTTAATACTACCATTGGGGTCATACGGACAATCAGTTGAGTCTGTTCAAGCATATCTTCTTATTCAATTACCACATGTACTAGCTTATACTTTATTCTTTTCATTGTTTTAGTAGTTGCTGTTTTTGTCTCATTCACAAAGATGTTATGTCTACATTATTGTTTCATCTTTTATGAATCTGCCCTTTCCTCTCAACTCTCATCTTCTGTGGAATAACCTCCTTCCTGCCCTCTGCTTCTCTTCTTGTATCTCCTTCGGAGCTCTTCTATATGACTTCTTCTCATACACTTTCTCCTGAAGCTAGCCCTCCTTCTTAATTTCCCCCTTCCTACTTTTAGCCTCAGTTCCTTTCTCCTCTCTTCTTTTCTCCCTCACCTCTCACCATGTTTTAAGTCTTTGTTCCTCTCCCATCTTATTCCTATAAATGATGCTACAGCTTGTCCTAAGTGACAGTTGTAGTATATTGGAAATAAAACACACCCTATCTATTCTCATACTATACTGTATATTATTGTACTTTCCTTCTTCTGTACTACACTGTACATCCTTTTAATGTTTCTGTATTGGTGTCCAGCTCCAAACCAAACATTCTCTATGGTACTGAATCCCAGAGAGATGCACTGACCACAATATTTTTAGGCAATGTTTTTTGCGTGATGTCAAAACACAGAAACATAGTATCTAATGGCAGATAAGGACCTCTTGGCCCAACAAGTCTACCCTGTTTTCTTCTTTTCCCTACCTATACTGACACAGCAGACCCTACTTGATCTCCTGCTCACTCTCCCCTTGCTTTCCATTGAAATTCCCTTAATCCTATCCCATGCATTCTTGAATCCCACTACTGCTTTCACCCCCACCACCTCCACTGAATATTGTTTCAAGCATCCACCACTCTTTCAGTGAAGAAGTACTTACTCACAACATTCTTGAATTTACTACCTTGCAATCAGTTTGTAGGTTAGGACCGCAGCCTGGGAAAAGCAATGCCAGAGTCAAAATATCATTAAAGCAGTAGTACTGGGAAACAGCACCTGCTGAAAGTTGCAAGTCATAAAACAACTTGCATAGCTCCAAATAAGATGGAACAGAGAACTTGAATATTTTCTTCAGTACAAAATCAATTTTATTTCCATGAAGTGCCAACACTTCCTCCTTTCACTTATGTACCTAAAAATGCCTTGTCCCTTTAGTCACCCCTTGGGCTGTTCTTTCCTCAGTTTGCAACTTTAAGCTCCTTACCACATTTCCTGGCTCCCTCTGCTTCTCCTGATACACCCCTCATCCTCTTCCCACTGCAACTCTTTATACTTCCTTAATGCTACCCTTTTTGCCTCTACCTTTTCCTTTTCAACCACTTCCACTGAGAACCATAGTGATCTCTTTTCTCTAGTTTTTGATCACTTCCTTTGTGCTGAGGTCTGTTGCCTTCACTATGCCTTCACTGTTCCGCCACCCTACCCAGGACACCCCCCTCACTAGGTTGTGTCTAAGACATTCAAAAAATCTGCTTTTGCAAAGTCCAGGACAGGGCCGGATTAAGGCATAGGCAACATAGGCACAGGCCTAGGACCCCTGCCTGCTAGGGGGCCCCAACAATTCCCAACATATATTTTCAGTATATCTGTTTCTTCCTGCCTGAGCTGCATTTTTTTGTAAAGGACCACGCCATTAAGTAATTTGAACAAGGTAGGGGCTGAATTGTGATATGACTCTCACCTCCCTGATTAGGTGTTAAGTGCAGCTGATAGCTCAGGGGGCCCTGGCCAGGCTGACCAATAAAGTGTGAACAGGCCCATTTCCTTTGCTTTGTCTACCACCCCCACTTAGAATCTTCATTTAGAATCAAGTCTTACTCTTAAATATAAAAGATTAACAGTACAGTTTAATGTGTAGGCTTTATATTTAATCACACTTCTAAACTTAAGAAAACTACAATGCATTTCAATGGTACAATTAAAAATCACACTCTATTTTTTTAATTCCCTTATCTCACTCATATTGAAGTTCTGATCTAGATATAGCTTCATTTTCATGGTGAACGAATGAATGTATTTCCAGATTCCCATCAGTAAACCTTGCCATTTCTTGATCTTGACTTTATTTATTTATTTCATTTTTGTTGACCAGGTAAGTGCACTAGATAAAACACTGCCTGTTTTCAAGTACGATTCGGTAGGTTACAGAACTGTAGAACAACAGTCAGTAGAAAAAAATACAGTTTCAGGCAGGATTTGTTACAAAGCATAACGTTTTGAGCATTGTCTGGGTCAATGAGTACAGATAACTCTGGTACAGAAGACTAGTGAATATATTCACACAGCCAGGAGAATTTAGAGACAGGTGGACACTTACTATTTATCAATCACAGAAATGTTTGCTCCCGGGAATGATTTCTTCCAACAATCACTTGCTTTGCGATGTAATCTCTAAAGTTCATGACTCCTCTAGTAATCCACAGATTTATCTCTTACACCTGGCAGGACCTAGCCTCTTTTAAAGATGGGTCCTTACCCTACCCAACAAAACTCTCACATCTTGGTTCATACCACCTGATAGGACAAAATGATAATACCCACACTGCAAGCACACATGTGAGTGTTTGCGGGGAGGGGACTTTGGAGAAATGCAACTCATGACATTTCACACTCAAAAATTATTTCTACCAGGTCAATTAGTAATTATTTTCTCTAAATGATCAAAACTCAGACTACTGTTATTTTTCCATACTGATACTAGTTTCATTGATTCTGAAGCATTTTAGTTAGGTTATTTATGTTTTATGTAACTTTTTAGGGACAGTAAGTTATATTTTTTTCAGGTTTTAGTAACTGATATGCAATGGCCAACTTGGGTGTGGTCACAGCGGAGGGGCACAGTCATGATAAAGGGTGTGGTTGCGGTGAGGGGGCCCCCAGATTTCTTGGGCCTAGGGCCCCAGGGTGCCTTAATCTGGCCCTGGTCCAGGACCTTCATCCTTGTGTGGTTCACTTCCACCACCATCTTTACATTAAACCACACTGTACAATGATCAATGGTCCCCAGATGGCCTCCCACCTTGACATCTGCAACTCTATCCCTGTTGGCAAGCACCAGGTCCAGTATTGCCCCATCACAAGTGGACTCCCTAACTAGCTACCTGATAAACACGCCCTGCAGTGAGTCCAAAATGTTCTTGCTTCTAGCTGAAGCTGGGAGGCTCCAATCTACATCCACCAGACTGAAGTCCCCCTCCAGCAGCAGCACCTCCCCATTTTCTTCCATCATGCTAATGGCTTCCAACAGTGCCCTATCTAGTTTCTCCTGCTGTTTTGGAGGTCTGTAGATCATGACAGTGCAAATAGTGGCTCCATTTCCCATCTCCAGGGTGACCCACAGTATCTCCAACCCTCCACTCCACCCTGGATTCCCAGTGCATCTGCCACTTGGTATCCAGTGAGTATAGTGACTGAATATGAGTGACCATCAAAACAGCAACTCATATTCAGCGCTATCCCCATGGGCAACCCTGCAAGGGTAGTGACCCTGAATGAAAGCAAGCATAGGAAAGGGCAACCAGAAGAGGGGGGATAATGAAGGGAAGGGGAGGGATAGGGAAGGGGGTTGTAGGTGAGTGGTGAGTCTGCTATAGCTGAGCTAGCAGTGTGGTATGGTGGTGAAGATGGCTAGCTCTGGTGCAGCAGGTACTGGGTTCGGGGCTGGGGACCAGGATACACTATTTTGCCGCTGCCTGTGGCTGCCTTAATTTTTTGCGCTGCAATGGGAGTGTAGCCCCCTCCCTAACATGCACCCCCCTGTAGTTAGGAATCTATAGTCAAGGGGTGCTCCCCCCCCATAAAAACACTTAGTGTTGTTGCCAGATGTCTTCTTGCAGGCATGTGTATGTCGCCGATTTGCTTTTTGGCGATATACACTTGCCATAATAGCAATCGCTATTTTGCGATCACTGTTATGACATGGAACCCTGCCACTTTGATGCCACCCCTTACATACAGCACCACTTCTCCTCCCTTCCTTCCCACCCAGTCTTTCCTGAACTGAGTATAACCTTGTAATGCCATGTCCCAGTTATGTTTTCCTGTGCACCATGATTCAGTAATTTATTTTACTTAGTTTTTGTTTACCAGGTAAGGTACAATAGACAAGTAAATGCCTATTTTTAGGAATGACCCGGGAGAGTACAACAGGGAACAATATCATAAAAAGAAAATATAATACAAGTAACAGCCAATGAGAGCTAACTAATGACAAATAATGGACATGGACTAAAGTACAGAGATATTTGTACAACCAAAATAGAAACAAAATAGGAATGGCCATAATATCCAGGTCTGCTTCCGCCATGATAGTCTCTAGGTCTGGAATTTCATTTCCCTGACTTCTTGTGTTTGCACACATGACCTTCCGCACTTTTATTAACACCCTGCCTACTACCACACACACACACCTTTTTTCCCTTTTTGCCCTGACTTCTTTTCCCCTGTCTTTTTACAACTCTTGTTACTTTCCCTTCTATTTCTACCACTCTGCTGTTTTGTTTATTTTGCATCCTGGGGAAATTACCTGCCTCGAATCCTCCCTTCTGTCTGCTTCAGTCTGTTGAGGGGGGCAGCAGTCTATGCCTCCCTGATTTCTTCTGCCACTCCCGTCAGCTACTTTAAATGTTCATCAAAGTAACATTTAAACTGTATACTGAGGACTGCAGTTCCCTTGTCAGATGGTTGCAGGTCATCACCCTTGAATCCCAAAAATGCATGCAGACAGTAAAAAGTAAAATGAAAAAAAGATTTATTTACAGGGACTGTACATTTCAAACTGAGAAATAGTTCATCTTTAGGTACACAGTTACCTCGAGACAGCAGTGGGATGGATAGACAGCAAGGGTGTAGACAGGCATACTCACTGTTCACATTTATGTACAGTTTTGTTGTGTGCTTGTCACAAACCATATGCCTTTCTGTTAACATTTTCATTCTAATCTGTAATATTTAGGTTGGTGTATGCCACTGAGGAGTGTCTCTGTTCAAACTCTCGTTGTTTAGGAGATAGATACATGTATAACCGCTTTAGAGATTAGAGGAATCATCTGACAACAATCTGACTTGTTTGGAAGGGGATGCCATTTGGAAAGGATGTGTACATTTTTATGTTGCTTGCACGCATGCACAATATACATAGTGCCATCATCGGAGATTTTGGAGGTGTGTCACCTCCTCCTCCAATTCAGTCAGTGAGCTGGCAGGCACGGCCACTGTAAGCCAATGCATTTTGGAGCTGTCTATGACACGCTCCAAAATGCAGTGGCATACAGTTGAAAGGGGGAGCTACGCTTCAGTGAGCAGAGATAAGAAGCCCACTGAAGCATAGCTCCCCCACATGCAGGCATGTGCGTTCCTCGCATACTTTCTGTGAGCCGACGGGTGCCTAATCCCCGCCGGCTGAGAGCTGCGCCTCCCCTAGTTAGGTGCCACGCTGGGAGCCCACCCCAGCGTGGCAATGAGTCATTTGGCCGATGGAGTGCCTAATCCTCACCGGCTGAACGCCTCAATATCTGTGCCACACTGGGAGCCCACCCAGCGTGGCAAATGGTCCCACGACATCTTTTTTTTTTACCTGAAAACAAAGCGGTCCTGCTGAGCGCCTCTCCCCGGCCCCACAACCCGCACCACCCACCGCGCACCCAGCCTCCCCACACCCTCCCTCACCCCATACTGACCTCCAGACCGGTATGATGATCTTCGTGGACCGGGAACACGCCTGCACTCTTCAAAGCCGACCGCGAACTGAGGAAATGCTGGTAAGCTGTATAATGGCCTAGATGGGGGTTCAACTTTGTTGCATATCTCAGGCATTTTGGGATTTTTGAACCAAATTTCTCAACATGGGTTTTTGGGACCTTCTTCATGATACGCCAAGTCATGGTAAGGCCTGGGGCCGGTAGATTTTGCGCAGTGACTGTGCAGTGACTGCAAAATCACCCTTTGGGCCTGAATACCACCATGACAGTGACATCATTCATGAGAAGGGGTCCCAAAAACCCCATGTTGAAAATTTGGTGCCAAAATTCCATAAAATGACTGTTTTACAAGCGTGCATTGCGCAGTTCCTACCGCAGGCTCGTAAGTTCGCGAAATTTCAATATTTTTACTCCAGATTTTCAACATTGTCATTTTACCACACCTTCTTATGAGTAGTACAGCTGTCATTTTCATATCTCACCCAAAATGTGTTTCCTCTATGTAGCGCAGAATGGCTAGTCGGTATGTGGAAATCAATGTACGGGACAAATTAAGAAAATCACAGTGACACTGTTCATGAGAAGAGGTCTTAAAATGGCTATGTTGAAAATTTGGTGAAAAATTCCTAAAATGACTGTTTCTGGCGTGCATTGTGCAGTTCCTACGCCGAGCTCGTAAGTTATAATGTTCAATATTTTCACTCCAGATTTTCAACATTGCCATTTTACCACACCTCCTTATGAGCAGTATAGCTGTCATTTTTCACATCCTGCCCAAAATGTGTTTCCGCCATGTAGCGCACAATGGCGCAGTCGGTGTGCAAACTCAATGTATGGGACACATTAACAAAATCACAGTGACACTGCTCATGAGCAGAGGTCTTAAAATGGCTATGTTGAAAATTTGGTGAAAAAATTCCTAAAAATGACTGTTTTATGAGCATGCGTTGAGCAGTTCCACGCACACTCGTAAGTTCGCAAATTTTCAATATTTGCACTCCAATGACTTCCAAATACCTAAACAGCACATAGAAGCAAGCAACATTCGGCATTGACAAATGCTTGTTTAATGGGGGGTTGTAACCATTGGAGATTTCTGGCTACACCCCTGATAGACAGTGGAAGGGTGAAAACAGTGAATACAAAGAGAGGTGAGAAAGGGAAGTGTTGGGAGGGGGGAAGAAATGTGAGCCAGAAGAAATTAAGTGCATATTAAGCTTCTAAGAGTCTCTTAGGTATCTTGCTAATCTAACACATTTAATCCCTTGGGGTTATGCTGTAAAACTGGTTATTTTCAATTAAAGTTATTTCGGCACAAACGCAAATGCAACTGTAATTGCATAAATGTAATTTAGCACTAAGTCACTATCACCACGTTCACTATTATGGCAAAAATGCACAATTTTTTTTTCATGCTTATTAGTGCTTCAGCAAAAATAACAATTTCACACCGAAAATGTCAAGTTTTACAGTAAGTGAACTGATGTGTCCAATATTTTTTCTGCATTTAAAAGTTAAACTGAGATTTGGTCATTTTGAACGGCTGTGAGAACAAAATCCTCTAGTTTGCAATGGCCAGGCTCACTAAAGGCTCATTCACATTGCACCCTGCCCCAGCAGCTCCTTTTGTAATCGTTCAAAATAATTTTAATAAACGTTCCAGAGCCGGGTTCACACGGCATAGTATTTGCTGCTGCCCTTTTTCTTTCCGGCGATTTGACTGTTGTTCCAGTCACTGTAGGTTTGGTGGGGAATGTTTAGTGGTGCAGGTGGTTTGGCTGTTCAGACAGCACAGGAAACCACCTACACCACTTCACAAACCCAGGGAAAGAGGGAACATGGAGGCAACACCACGCAATGGAAAAGTGTCCAAACAGTAGCATTCATATGTGGGCAGGAGCACCAATCTGGCCGTGTCAGCCACTGACAACGGCTCACAGTCAGCCGTGTGAACGAGCCATAAAATGCAAAGCTAAAGATGTGGCCAGGGTGTAGGTAATTACAGTATTTATTGTATGGCTGCTGAATCTTGTTCTCAGGCTGTTTTTTGTTTGCCCCATATATTGGTTTTGCACCGTTTATAGGTAATTAGGTAAATCACTTGCTACAGGTGAGGTGTCCTTTGATCCTGCAAAGGACTCCAGTTCAATGGCTTTAAAAGGTGTCACCAGCCCATCAGGTATTACTACTAAGATAGACATCACTCACCATTCATTTGGATTCAGACACTGAAGTGCAAAGGTGTTCACTCTGCCATGGGACGGTTTTGTTTGTTACACGATTAGAAGTGACATTTGAAATTGGGGTTTGGGGGCTTTGAGGTGGGGAAGAGAGTATTTATTCAAAAGAAGGCAGAAATCAAGGAGGTTTATGTGAATGATGAACAGAGGCGAGGAGGAGGAGGAGGAATGTGGGAACTTGACTTAGCATGTGGGGGAGGGCATAAAGATACCAGAAATTTTAGACAGATACAGTCAGACAGATAGGTAGACAGAGATGGGGAGGGAGAGAGAGAGAGAGAGAGAGAGAGAGAGAGAGAGAGAGAGAGAGAGAGATAGATAGATAGATAGATAGATAGATAGATAGATAGATAGATAGACGGCGGACAGACAGACAGACACAGACAGACAGTTTAACTGATGTGTGTCATGAACCCACTCCTAGGGGCCGGGTCCACTGGGCTCACAGTGCCTTCCTCTAAGTGCAATCCATGACAGGGGAGTCAGGAAATATTCTCCTCATGTCCTTTTAGAGTGCTCGCTGATTTCACAACTGAACACTACCCATGAGGGCCCAGGGATTCCTCTCTATCTGGGTACAGGTAAAATACCGTCTCGAGTCTGTAACCAGGTGAGAACCCTCCTTGGTTGCTGCACTGGGGAAGAACCCAGGCATTATGAGCTCTTCAGGGCTGCCTGGGTAACCCTGCTTGTGTCTTATCCCACAGGGGTGCAGGAACCTGGTTCAAACCCCACAGACCCCTCCAGCGACCTTGAGTACTTTCCCTACTTTAGGCCCCCTGATTTCCTTCCAGGATCCTAGTTTCAGCAGCGTGTGACACCTCAGCGTTAATAGGCATGTAACAGATTTAATAAACCTTCACACACAACAAACCACTCCCAGGTAGATACTTTAAAATAAAAGCAAGTGCTTTTGCTAGTTACTTAAATAATTACCATATAAACATACAGACAAATGATTTAGATATTTGGTTACAGGATAACTATAAACAAAAGTTGGAAAACACATTCAGAAACAAACAAATGAATTAACTGGGTACTTTCTACCTTTTCTGTAGAGAAAAGCAGAGTCCAGAAAATGAATGAGTTTTGCAAAAGGCTCTCTTTCTCTCTGCTGTATTTCAGAGTACAAGTTTTCTTGCAGTGTCTTCAGTTGTGCCTGACACTAGTCTTGCACTGTGTCAGGAACTTTGGCTTAAGGCCAGAGTTTGTGTTTTGGAGGGCCTATATAGTCATTTCTGCAGCCTGCAATACTGGCCTGGGATTGGCTAGGCCTTAATATTTTCAGGTCCAACTGTTAATCTCTAGGCAAGCAGGGGTCTCTTTCGCTCTTTCCAAGTTGCAAGTGAAACAAATTTATCAGTATTTTTATTTTCTCACCACCCCAGTTTCTTTGCTGGCCGTTAATCTATGCTATCCTTCCTGACTCTATAAAAAGTGAAAATAGCCTGTGGCAGTTCCTAGAACTTAACAGTAGGGTTTCTAGACTGGGAGTCTGCATAACCCTGCTATAAAACCATTTCTCTTTGGAATTCAGAGTTTTAACATACAGGAGATGCCACCCCCCCCTCCCATCTCTTGCCATTTTATGAAATCATCCTGTATGATAAGCTGCCAGGAAACTCCAATCCGTTGTTTACATTTCAACTCCTGCTTACACCTTTTGTCCCAGGAAAGGGAAATGTCAGATATTGGAATACACATCAGCTTTTCCCATGTACCTTTTCGGAAAAGTGGCCTCTTTTCTGAAAAATCTTAATGTACTGGCCTTTTGGGAAATTAAACACAAAGAGATTGTAGAGAAAGTATGACAGCCGTATGACTGAAGTGGTCAAATCACACATCCCTCCCTCCTAAGACTGAATCTGTGGGAACACCCCCGCTATTGTTTGGCAGGGTTTTCCACAATTGTTCTAACTGATGAGATGGGCCATCTCCATTCACGTTGACAGATCCTGCTCTGTGCATAATGATCATGTCATAGGCCTGTAGGGCAATACTCCATCCGAGGAACTGTCCATTTGTTTTGCCCATCTGATTTAACCACACCAGAGGGTTGTAGTCAGTCTGCACCTCAAAGCATCTCCCGTAGAGGTACATCTCTAATTTCTTTAGGGCCCATGCCAGCACAAGGCATTCCTTGTCTACTGTGGAGTATGCCTACTCTAGGAGAACTAGCTTCTTGCTCGGGTACACTATCAGGTGATTTCTTCCCTGATTTGATGTCTGGTTGAGGACTGCTACAACCCCCACATTCAAGGCATCCATCTGTACCACAAACTGCCTAGTGTAATCTGGACTGGCCAGCACAGGGGCACTGCACAGTGTTGCTTTTAGCTGTGTGAAGGCCCATTCACAGGCTAGCTCCCAGTTTACCTTTTTGGGCTTTTTTTTTTTTTAGCAAGCTAGATAGGGAGCTGCCAGGGTACTGTAATTGGGCACAAACCTTTGGTAGTACCCCGCAGTCCCAAGGAAGCTCCTAACTTGCTTTTGGGTTTCAAGCATGGGCCACACCTCTATTGCCTCAATCTTTGCTTGGTTAGGATGGAGCTGCCCCCGCCCCACTACATGGCTTAGGTATGCCACCTCCGCCATAGCCACCTGGTACTTTTTGGCCTTTACAGTGAGCCCTGCCACCTGTATCCTGCCCAACATTTCCTTCAGATGGGACAGGTGTTCTTTCCAGCTGGTACTGAAGATGGCAATATCATCCAGATAAGCCACTGCATACTCTTCAGTACCTCGTAACACCTGATTGGCCAACCTTTGGAAAGTGGCAGGGGCGTTCTTCATTCCAAAAAGCATTACCTAGAATTCCAATAATCCTATTGGAGTGATGAAGGCTGACCATTCTCTAGCCATGGAAGTTAGCTTCACCTGCCAATACCCTTTTGTTAAGTCAATTGTGGTAAGATATGGCACCCCTCCCAACTTGTCTAGTAGCTCATCCATCCATGGCATTGGGTGGGCATCAGACTTTGTGACTGCATTGAGTCCACGATAGTCCACACAGAAGCAAGTAGATCCATCCAGCTTGGGGACAAGGACTATGGGCGAGACACAGTGACTGTGGGTTTTCTGGATTACCCCTAAGTAAAGCATTTCCACCACCTCCTCCCTCCTAATGTCCTTTAGGATGGCCTCAGAGACCTGGTAGGCTGTCCGTTGGATGGGCGCTTGCATCCCCATGTCTATGTCATGGGTTGCTAAGGGGGTTTGTCTAGGCTTGGCCATAAATAAAGTGGCAACATCCTCTAAAACTCCCTCACTTCCTGGGTCTGTTTCAGGGTCAAGTTGGGGTGACAGCTTGATTGTCTCCACAGATGACTCCTGCTTGCTTTTCTCTAGCAAGTCCAGGAGGGGGGACTTCTTCATCCATCTCCTCCCCAGGACTACACACTGCAAACACCATGTCTGCCCTATTTACATATTGCTTCATCATATTGGCATGGTACATCCTATGGGTATGTCTCCTGTCAGGCAGTTCCACAATATAGTTCACGTCACTGACCTGTCAGACTACCTTGTACGGTCCCATCCACTTGGCCTGCAGTTTGTCCTTCTGGATTGGAATTAGGACCATTACTTCCTGGCCTGCACTGTACAAGTGAGCTCTGGCTCCACAATCATACCAGACCTTTTGATTCTGCTGGGAAGCTGGCAGGTTGCATTGGGTCACCCCTTAAGCTCTTTTAAATTCTCCCTAAACTTAAGGATATACTCCACTATGGGAGTTTCCTGGATGGTGTGCTTTCCTTCTCAGTCTTCCCAGATCAAGTCTAGGGGCCCACACACCCTGCATCCATATAAGAGTTCAAAGGGGGAGAACCCTGTTGACTCTTGGGGCACCTCCCTGTATGCCCTCAACAGGTGGGGAAGATATTTCTTCCAGTCCCTCCCATCCTGTTCAGCAAATGTTTGGAGCATCATTTTTAGGGTACCATTAAAACATTCCATAAGCCCATTGGCTTGTGGGTGATAAGGTGTTGGGCATCTCTGCATCACCCCACACTTCTCCCACAAATGCTTCATCAGCTCCGACATGAAGTTACCTCCTTGATCAGAGATAACATCCTGTAGAAATACAACATGGGAGAAAATCCTTAGCAAGGCATCTGCCACTTTGTCTGCCTTAACCGAGGAGAGCGCTACCGCCTTTGGGTATGAGGTGGTGAAATTGACCACCATCAGAATAAAATTTTTCCCAGAGGAGCTTGGGGTATTCAAGGGTCCCATAATATCCATTCCTACCTTCTGGAATTGCTCCTTCACAATGGGCAGGGGAATTACGGCAGCTTTTGCTTTACAACCTGCCTTCCCTATCTACTGGCACTGGTGACAAGGCCTATACTATTCCTTCACCTGCTGGGTGAAGTTGGGCCAATAGAAATTTTGGGCTAATCATAGTGTGGTGCGAGCGATGCCCAGATGTCCAGACATGGGGATATCAAGAGCGATCTTGAGCAACCACTAACAATACCCCTGGGGAATGACAAGCTGTCAGTCCATCACCCCCCCATCCTCACATTCTGTGTATACATCAGTCTGTTGTCCCAAAATACCCTATGTCTCATGTCACCTCCCTGTGTCCTGTCAGATTCTGCACAAGCCCTCAGGCTCTTCAAACTAGGGTCAGTTCTCTGAGCAGCTCAAAATTTTCACATTTTTCCCAAAGGCGTGAGACATGTCCCCCTCAGTTCCTAAACTGGGTTCCATAGCTCTAGCATCAGGGCATTCAGAGTCACTGGCATCATCATCTTTCTGACCATTTGTTACCCTTCCCTCTTTAGAGTGACCTTCTGTAGCTCTTTGGTGATTAGCTACTTGGGGAAGTCCTATCTCCCTTTCACTATTCTCCCTTTTAGGAGCCACAAGCTGGGGAACCAACCTCCTATTCTTTTCCACAGGGGCTTCTATGGGGTTCAGAGAATTACAACTGACCTTAGCTGACTGACTGCTGGTAACTGCACACACCACCCCCTGCTGAAGATTGTTCCCTATAATCACCTCTATGATGAGGTTGTCTGCCACTGCCACTTTTTGCACCCTCTCTCCTGTCTCACCCCAGTCCAGGAGAGTACTAGCTATTAGCAGGGTTTTCTCCTCCCCAGTGAATCCTCTCACAGTTACAAACTGATTAGGTATAAATTGTTCAGGCCCAAGCAAATCCCCTTTTACCAGGGTAAGAGATGCCCCAGGGTCCCTTAACTCTTGGGTCTGTACCCCATTTACAGTAACTAGGTGTATGTGCTCCCTCATGTTTACAGGCATACTCTCAGGGATACACAATGCACCCATCTCCTTTTGAGGGACACTTTGTTTACTCTGTGCCTTTTTAGGACTCTGTCTGGCCACATGCCCTGGCTGCTTACAAAACCAACATTCATCACATTTTCTTATCCAAGAAATCCCTTTTTGGTAACTAGTGGTTCCCCCTTCTGCAGAGGCAGTGAGGGTTTTAGCTGCCCAGAAGGCATGCTTTTCCCTTTTGGCCCTGCAGGACATGCTCCCCCACTTCCTTTCAGAGCAGGCCTGCTCCTGGCATAGTGATCTGAGAGCTTAGCAGCTTGCAGTGCTGTTTTAGTATCCCGGTCCTCCAGCCAGGCTTTCAGCTCTGCTGGGCAAGCCCAAAAGAACTGTTCCAATAACACAATCTCCTCGATTTTCCCCACAGAGTTTGCTTCCACCCCCTCCCTCCAACATTTCAAAAACTGCTGTTGCTTTGTGGTGAATTCCTCAAAGATCATTTTAGAGCTTTTGTGGAGCTTCCAAAATTTAGCCCTGTAGGCCTCAGGAGTTAGTTCATTCTTTTTCAGTAAAGTAGTTTTCAGTTTTACATAGTCTTTACTGTCCTCATTGTCCATTTGGCCTAGTGCCTCATATCCCTTGCCAGTAAGCAGCGGGGGATAGCTTAAAGCTCCAGGCCTCCTTGGGTATCTTGGCCTGGATACAGACCTTTTCAAACAAATTAAAAAATGCATCCATATCCTCCCCCTCTTTAAATTGGGTTATTAATTTGGAATTTAATTTATACCCCAGCTCTGAAGTTTCAGGTTCACCCCTGCCACTTACCTGCCCTGGTGGTTGAAGCTTCAGCCTCTTCAGTTTGAACTCTTTTTGACGCTGCTTGTCCTCCATCTCAGCCTTTCATTGGCACCATTTGTACTCCATCTCCATTTCAAGTCTTTTCTGCTTGAGTTCCCTCTGCTTCTGGGTTTTTGCTCTGTTGCTGGGATTGTAGAGCAAGCTGTCTGTCCTGTATGGCAAGATGTACTCTTTGCAGCTCCAACTGAAGCTTCAGCTTCTCCAGATCCCCATCTGTGGTGGACTTCACCTGGTGCCATGGCTCTGGGTTCCTCCTGGTCTCACTGTCTTCCTCCCTGGGACTGGACACTGCGATGTCCCTTGGTACTCCCATGCCCTAGCTCTGGTCCTTTCCAGTCACTGGCTGTGACTCAAGGTCCTGGGCAACCGCTTGCTCATCAGCTGCCACAAGAACCTCTATGAGGTTATTTTTGCTTCACCCCTCATAATATACACCTTTTTCCTGACACAACTGCCTGAGCTGGTCTGTAGTGCAGTCGCTGTACTTGGAAGTCATTGTGATGCCCTGCCTCCTACTTATAATTACCTGTATGATATTTGCATTATAAATAAATGGTCTGTGATTGTCTCACACAAGTCAGCAGTCAGTGAGAGACTTGACCTTTGACCCCAAAAGGTTTCAGTGGTGCTGAAAGCTGCAGGATGTGTTAAACTGACCAGTGAAGAGAACTCCTAATTAAAAGTTTCCTGTTCTGTCTTAATTAAAGCCTTCTGACCATCTGCCAGGAGATAGCACCTCATAACATTTTATGATTACTGCAGGAAGAGACCCTTTCATTACAGACTTGTGAGAAAACCATAAAAAACCTGAGATCATGCTAGCAAAACAGGAAATCAGCAGGGAGGCAATAAAGAGGATGTTTTGATGAAAGACTCATATTTTAAAAATCGCTGACTGTTGATTTCCCCAGTAGAAATAAATTCTATGGGAGGATCTAACCGTGACCTCACCAAAAGGGGTGGGGAGATGGAGTTTGAAATGAGCATGCATCTGGGGAAAACTGAGCTTATTATTTTGGACCCAAGAGAGAGACACAATTCCTCTGGACTTAAGAAAGCACTTAATGGTAACATCTGGATAGGCAAGAACTTTTAAGTATTTGGGATAGGCATATTTGTGTTCTGTAACTTCCCATTTATTTTATGTGACTGTAAGTTAGTGATATAATTGTTCTGTGTTTGATTTTACCTGTTTTACAATTTTTAGTAAACTGTATTTTCTTTAAAATACTGTCTGTGCTTTCTCTCAGTTCTTTTACATGTGATTGCTGAACCTGTGTTTAAGTCTGACAGCTGTTAAGGGCTTGAATGTGTTACTAAGCTTGACTAAAAGGTAAGAATATGCCTAGGTCTTGTATTGAGTTGTAAGGTCCATTTTTGGAAACCTGACTGGGTGCCTCTGGGCGAAAGATTGTACTGCATCCCCCGAAGAGGGTACATAACTGAGCCTGTTAACTGGGTAAGCTATCATAAGGTTCACATTTTGACCCCCAGGACTTGAGGCTGGTAGGTGATTCAGACCCAAAACAGACAGAAGGGTTACCCTGTCTGTCCCCTGTTCACACTATTGCACTTTGAGGTTGGCACTGTGGGAGAAGAGGGCCTGACCTGCAGAGTGTGTTTGTGACAGTCTTCTTCCCTAACTACATCTACACTAGCACACAAAAAAAAAAAAACAATAGGGTCGGGAACTTTATGCTGTAACCAAATTGTTTTTTCCAAATCCCTGCCCTGTTTTTGTGTGGGTTGTTTACAATTTACCAATCTGATACACTGGCCTTGAATCTGACCGCTATGCTACCAATATCTGTTATGAATCCACTCGGGGGGGGGGCTGGATCCACTGAGCTCACAGTACCCTCTCCTAAGTGCAATCTATGACAGGGGAGTCAGGAAATATCCTCCTTGTGTCCTTTTAGAGTGCTCACTAATTTCACAACTGAACACTCACCACAAGGGCCCAGAGCTTCCTCTCTATCTGGGTATGGGTAAAATACAGTCTTGGGACTGTAGCCAGGTGAGAACCCTCCTTGGTTGCTGCACTGGGGAAGAACCCAGGTGTTATGAGCTCTTCAGAGCTGTCTTCATAACCTTGCTTGTGTCATATCTCACAGGGGTGCAAGAACCTGGTTCAAACCCCACAGACCCCTCCAGGGACCTTGCATAGTTTCCCTACTTCAGGCCCCCTGATTCCCTTCAGGGATCCTAGTTTCAGCAGCGTGTGATACCTTAGTGCTAACAGGCGTGTTACGATTTAATAAACCTTCCCAAAACCTTCACACACAACAAACCACTCCCAGGCAGATACTTTAGAATAAAAGCAAGTGCTTTTACTGATTACTTAAATAATTACCATATGAACACACAGACAAATGATGTAGATATTCGGTTACAGGATAACTACAAAACAAGTTGGAAAATACATACAAAAACAAACTAATGAATCAACTGAATATGTTTGACCTTTTCTGTAGAGAAAATCAGAGTCCATAAAATAAGTGAGTTTTGCAAAAGTCTCTCTTTCTCTCTGCTGTATCTCAAAGTCCAAGTTTTCTTGCAGTGTCTTCAATGGTGCCTAACACTAGTCTTGCACTGTGTCAGGAACTTTGGCTTAAGCCCAGAGTCTGTGTTTTGGAGGGCTTATATACCCATTTCTGCAGCCTGCAATACTGGCTTGGGATTGGCTAGGCCTTAATATTTTCAGGTCCAACTGTTCATTTCTAGGCCAGCAAGGGTCTCTCTCGCTCTTTCCAAGTTGCAAGTGAAACAAACCTATTAGTATTTTTATTTTCTCACTGCCCCAGTTTCTTTGCTGGCCTTTGATCTATGCCATCCTTCCTGACTCTATAAAAAATGGAACTAGCCTGTGGCAGTTCCCAGAACTTAACAATAGGGTTTCTATACTCGGCGTCTGCATAACCCTGCTATAAAACCATTTAGCTTTGGAATTCAAAGTTTTAACATACATGAGATGGTCCTCCCATCTCCTATCATTTTATGAAATCTTCCTGTTTGATAAGCTGCCAGGAAACTCCAATCCCTCATTTACATTTCAACTCCTGTTCACCCCTTAGGCAATATTTTTGTCCCAGGAAAGGGAGAGGTCAGACATTAGAATACACATCAGCTCTTCCCATGTGCCTTTTCAGAAAAGTGACCTCTTTTCTGACAAACCTTAATGTCCTGGCCTTTTGGGAAATTAAACATAAAGAAATTGTAGAGAAACTATGACAGCCATATGACTGAAGTGACCAAATTTCCACATTGTGCAGTATACAACAGGTGTAGAGAGAAATGCCACAAAATCAAACTGATATTTTTGGATCCATTTGGGGGGCATATCAGGAAATATATCTAGCAAAGCTGAACTTCTGGCATGCCTCTGACCATGTGACCTGGCATGGAAGAATTACAAGTCCACTGGTGCACCAGCAGACCTTAACAGGTACCATGTTTTGAGAAATACTTGTACCAGAGTCACCGGGCTAGCGAAGGCTGAGTTTTTTCCTCCTCTTTCCAGAACAATCTTAATCACCCCTCCAAGTTCTGGAAAGTCATCCATGCCCTCTTCTCCCCCCTACCCAGTGTCCTCCTCCTGTCCTCAAGGTGGGTGACTCCATGATTTCTGACCCACCCTCTGTGGCCTCTGCTTTCAACTTCTACTTCAACACCTGTGCTTTCTCACTCCTATCTGCCTTCCCCTCCACCACCACCTTCCTCCCCTCCCTCATGCCCCCTCTTCACTTCCCTTCTCTTTCTCACCAGTTACCCCACCTACTTCTGTAAGTGCCCTCCTGGCTCTCAACCCCCAGAAAGTTGGGAGTCCTGATGGGTTAGACCCCAAGCTCCTATACCTCTCTGTCCCTGCTTTTGTCTTTCCCATCTCCTCCCTTCTCAACCTCTCCTTCTCTCTTGCCTCAGTCCTGGACACCTGGAAGCACACTGCAGTCATTCCCCTCCCTAAAGGAGGTGACTCCTCTTCTTCCAGTAACTTTCACCCTATCTCCCTCCTTCCAACCTTATCTAAACTCCAAGAGTACATAGTGGTCTCAGTTCTCCCCCTTCCTTGACTCCTCCTCCTTCTTTGCCCCCTTCTAGTCTGACTTTCACATACACCACTCCACCACTTCCTCTCTCCTCAGGCTCACCGAGTCCATCTACACAGACATGGACCATGGCCTTCTCACTGCCACCATCTTTGTTGATTTAGAAAAAGCTTTTGACCCTGTCTCCCACCCTCTTCTCCTCAACAAACTGAAGTCAGCAGGCCTCTCAGGCTCCTCAACAAGCTGGTTCAGCTGTTACCTAGTAGGTAGATCTCAATCAGTGAGAACTGAAGAATCTCTATACCCACCTTCCCATTCACACCAGTGTTCCCCCAAGGCTTCATCCTTGGCCTGCTACTTTTTTCCATATTCCTCAATGACATTCCCTCTACCTGCTCATCTGCATCCATCTACATGTACACAGATGACATGGTCCTGTTTGCCTCTGGGTCTTCTCCAGCTGAGTTAATATCCAGGCTCCAACTTGATTTTGATGCTATCCAGAGATAGTTCAGGTCAAATCAATTATCCCTAACCCCTAAAAAAAAGTCTCCATTTTGGAAATCTCTGGTTAGATACTTCCAGGTTCCTACCATAACACAACACTACTCTACCTCTCCTTCTGCACTCTGTTGGAGAAAATGTGGGGGGGATCGGTGACCACTGGCATGTATTCTGGGGTTGTCCCCAGTTAGATGATTTCTGGAGGGTGCTTCAGGATGCAGTTCATAAGATCACAGGGATTCTCCTCCTGCTAGAGTTTACAGAATGGGTCCTGGGAATCCCCATGGCTGTGCATGTGAAAGGGGACTCTTATAGAGTCATAGAGCCTTCAGTGTTGCCAGCCCTGTCTTATGGAATTCGCTCCCATTCTTGGTGAGGGAGGACCCATCAGTAGAGGTCTTTAAGACCCACCTGAAGTTCTATTTGTTTAATTAAGCTTTCTCAGACACTGTTTGACAGTAGGGTTATTAGTCCTTTTTAAAGTTTGAGGGTTTTATATATTTATGGGAGCTGTATAAGATATAGTTTTGTATGTATAAATTGAGTTGTGTTTTTGTACAGCCTTGGAGAGCCTCCGGGGATTAGGCATGAAGAAAATAAAATTTGCCTTGCCTTGCCTTTGCCTTGACTTATTGCAGTTGGACTAAAGTGTATAACAGCCAGGTGGCTTTGGCCAGGGCCACCCATGGTGCGGGAGTGGGTGGGCAGGATGAAAGAGGTCCTTTTTAGGGAAGCCCTGATGGCATAGATTAGACTCCAACATGACAAATGTGTGCAGTGGTGGCAAGGATGGGAATCATGGCTACTTGCAGGTACTGGGGAGACTTAGCCTCCTTCCTATGGCAGTTGTACCATTGGGTGAAACAAACCTATCACACAGACCTCTTGATCTGCCCATCCTGGCACCGAATTTGCATTGGGGTTATGGAGCTGGACCAAACCATGAACTCCTCCTTGGAAGAATGTCCCTGGGTTAGCCCGACAACAAATAATGTAGCATAGTTAGTCTTACTCCAATGTTTGCATTCCTTACAATATGTCTTCTTGACCTATCTTGCTCTTCGAAATGGGGGCAGTTTAGCACACAGCCAATGTTATGTTTGGGGCTAAGGTTCTTTTTGTTACCAGCCCCACAAGGAGTTAATATATTTGCAGCTTGATAATAGTGGACAATCCTGCCGTTATAAGGGAGGACACCCAGCCAAAGCCTATAAGTAATTTCTGTGACTTCCTGACCGGTTGATTTTCTTTATCTCACTCTGTATTAAGCACTGTGATCCATTCATTGCATATGTATGTATTGCTGTGGAGAACTTGCATTGAATAAAGCTGAGTTTAAAAAAAAAAAGTCTCCATATGCTTTGGCACTAGGCAGAGACTTTTCAGGCACCCTTCCCTACCCACCTTCCACACTCTAAATGGGGTCACAATTGACAATGTGCCCTCATTTAAATACCTCAGTGTCTGGCTTAACCAGCACCTTGACTTTTTGCGGCACATAGATGCCATTCATAAAAAACTCCACCCGCAGCTTGGTGCACTTTATAGAAACAAAAGCTGCATTCCACTTCCTGCCAACCATGATATAATCGCTAAGATGATCTTCCTCATTTTAGATTATGGCGACATTGTCTACGGTGCTGCCCCAAAGTCCGCCGTGGCTAGACTGGATCCCCTCTTTCGCTCCTTCTGCCATTTTGCCTTGGACTGTCTGCCCCACACTCACCACTGCTCTCTGTACTCTGCTTTCTCTTTCCCCTCCATGGAAGATCATCGCCTAACCCACTGTGCCTCTTTCACTTCAAAATTTTGGCTAGCATCACTCATCCCCATGTCTGCTCTCTTCTCACCCCTATGCTCCCCTCCTCTTGCACCCTCCATAATTCAGGCTATTGTTCCTTCTTGCTCCCATCTCATAAATCCCTTGCTGGTCAGACTGCCTTCTCTTTCTGCATTCCTAAACTCTGAAGTTCTCTCCCCCTAACCATTCACTCCACTTCCTCCAAATGCTCTATCTCTCTCCTCTCTACTCCAAGTCTACACCGCTCCCCCATAACTGCCCTTAATCTAAGCCCTGCCAAACTTCCATCATCCCCTTCCACCTACCTTCTCTCCCCTCTCTCCCAACCTCCACCCCTCTCCTTCACTTCTCCCTCCCTTCCCCTACACTCCTCCCTCTCCCTATCCCTTTCACACTGCTCCTCAATCCCCTCCCTCTACACCCTCTACATCACTTCACCCTCCCTACCCCTCTACCCCTCCCACTCCCCCTTCTACTTTCCCCTTCCATGCTAGTCCTCACCATTTCCCAACTCCTCCCCTTCCTTACTCCCTCCCTCCATCTCTACCCTCACATCTCCCTGATTCCCCCACACCCCGGCTCACTTTTTTTATGTTTCCTACCTCTTTTTGATCCCTATCCCTGATCCTGTTGTGACACTACTTCTGCCTTGGCCTGTATTATTATATTTATTAGCCTTCAGTGTGCTTGGTACTTCTGCACTCCTGATATTCTAACTTGCACTGTTAATTTTTGCCCCATATGATATTATGTATTATTGTATAGTGTTTGTATCATAATGTTATTGTATATTCAATTGTTATATTCTGTACTTATCCCTCCCCCTCCCCCCAGGACACATCTGGAAATGAGCTATTCTTAGCGCCGTATGTCTTTCTGAGTGACATTTTTAAATAAAAAAATAAAAATAAAGCTGGGTACATCACAACTGAATATGAACAAATTAGACAGTAACTTTTACAGTGCTGATGTTACTACAATAGCCCTATGTAACACCAAAGCCAGCTGTTGAAATAAAAGAAAAACAGGCAAATCTTCATGCAAACAGAAGATATAAAAGCTATGAAAGGTAAACTGATGTTATATAAATCAAATATGCACAAAACTGACTCAAATGATGCAGTTTATCTTCCCATGTGTGGGGACATGAGTTGGGGTACTGCCCCTTCATTTGTGAAGATAAAGTGCATATTTTAAGTCATCCTATTGCATATTTTATATGTATATATATATATATCTTCGTTAATGCATCAGTTAGGGTTAAAGTGACAAAAGTTGGGAAATGTGGTGTTAGGGTTTCCAACCCTAACATCCCATTCCTCACCCTGCACAGACCCACAGGCAGCAGGGGGGCAGGAAGCTGTCTTGGGGCTGTGAACCCTAAGCTCACCCCATTCCATTACAAAATTAGGAGACATGGCTACAGCATAGGAGAATGGGGTGAGCATTAGGGTTCATGGCCCAAAAACAGCCCCCCGCAGCCTGTGGGTCTGTGCAGGGTGGGGAATGGGATGTTAGGGTTGGAAACCCTGACACCACATTTCCCTACTTTTGTTACTTGAACCCTAACTGATGCATTAATGAATTGTTTTGCAATTTATTTCCTTACTTTTTGAGATAGCATAATAGTATCCTTATTTTACTGTGGGAGTGCAGGGTCCTTTGGACCCTGCATCCCCATCCCTCCATAAATGTGTATTGTATATGTATCTAGCTGTGGAAGCACAGGGACCACTGGCCCCTGAGCTTCCAGTTATAGCACAACAGTCACCAAATTGTCACCATTGCCATGTTATTACCCCACCTCATGTACCCGGTGCAAAAACATTTTAAATTCCCACCAAAATGTAACTATGCACAAGCACAATGCTAATCCACACCACAGGTGCAAAAATACATTTTGGACAAGATTTGAAAAATGACAGTCATGACATACATGAGGTGGTGTTATAAGAAAGTTATGTTGAAAATTTGGGCTCAAATTATTTAAAATTCCCAAAGTTACAAGCAGGCATGGCACAATTGCAACAAATAGTCATAACTGTGCCATTTTTAATCATTTTGGCTCCAAATTTTCAACATAGCCTTCTTATGACCTTACCACAGGTACCCAGTACAGAAAAATTTAAAATCCCCACCAAAACATAATTGTGCACAACTGCAACACCATTCTGCACCACAAGTGAAAAAACACATTTTGGCCAGCATTTGAAAAATGACATCTGTCACATACTTGAGGTGGGGTAATAACATAGCTGTGGTGAAAATATGAGGTGAAAATATTGAAAATTTCCAAAGTTACGAGTGTGCGTACTGAGATTACATGAAATGGTCATAACACAGTCATTTTTTCCAAATTTTGACCCCAAATTTTCAACATAGCATTCTAATGACCCCACCTCATGAACAATATGACTGTCATTACACAAATCCTACTGGAAAGGTAATTTTACCAACCAACCACAAAATCACCTTTTTGGCAGGAGTTGCCTAATGACAGTCTATTGTTCATGAGGTGGGGTCCACAAGAGGCAATATTAAAAATTTGGGGTCAAAATCACAAAAAAATGGCTGAGTTATGCATAAAAGTTGCCCCCCATTGAAATACATTGAAGCACCTTTACCTTAGTTTATATTGCGGTCATCAGTTCTAGCAGCAAGCTGTGTCTTCGATTGGTAGAGTTGGTCTCAAACCTGGGTCCTCTTCAGGTGAGTGAGGGTGTGTGGTGGTGTCAAGGGGGTATATTGGGAGGTGGGTGTACAGTGAAAGGTCAGGTGGGGGCTGCAGGTGTGATTGGCAATGGACTTTTTTTTTACATGCTTAAAAAAATAAAAAAAAGACACTGAGGGACCGTTTTCTTTTTTTGAAAGGTGTAAAAAAAATTGAGGGACTGTTTTCTTTATTTCAGGATTGTGCTGCAATGGGAGGGTGGAGGGTGTCACTAGACACCAGGAAACACATTTTAAATAACTGGGAGGGTGATCGAAGTGTGGGAGGTGCCACTGGACTCCATGGAACACATTTTTTGTAAGTTAAACATTTGCAACTCTCTATCTAAGTATGTGACTCCTCCAAGGTTTGTGAGCCACCACAGAAGCTTAAATCCAGCTGCTTCCATTTTAAAATTGAAGGCTTCCTTCTCATGAACGAAAGCGCTCCTGTGCTTGCTTAAGTAAAATAAAACCAGCTGAACAGCTACTGTAGTTTTATTTTACTATAGCAAGTGCAAGAGCACTTTCATTCATGAGAAGGCAGCCGCCATAGAGGAGGAGGGAGGGAGGTAGTGCCGGTAACCTCTCCTTATCTGGATAACTGAACTGGGTGCTGGTGCCAGGGTGAGAGACTGGGTGGGGGAGGTCATTATGTGTTCTTTTTTAAAAGCGCAGATATCAGCTGTACAAGTACAATGTTTTTACATCAAGACAGTGGCCAGCCATGGAGATGGGTGGATTGAGCCGGTCTACTATTATTATCTATTTAAAAAAAACTTGTGCACACTTTGAGGGGGAACTGTGCTTTTTCAACAGAGGGTGGAGGGATGTTTTTTTTTCTTATGCTTACAGTCATGCAGTAAAGTAGGTGCTTGCAGTCTTAGTTCATTAAAAAAGGATATCATATAAAACACTGGGACGCCCTTTCTCCTTCAATATAATTAGCATATCTACATGGCAAATATGTGGAGTTTCTTTTCACTAAAAATCATGTCCCCCATCAATCGTTGAAAGTAAAGTTTGAATAGTCGAACAGTAAAGTTCCAACAGTAAATGGCTATTTACTGTTCCAGTAGTAAATGCTATTTACCATTTATGCAGTAAAGTTCGAACAGTAAGTGATTATTTACAGTTCGAACAGTACAGTTTGAACAGTAAATGGTTATTTATGGTTCAAACAGCCTGTCTTGTGGCTATCACAAAAATAATTTTAATTCAAAAATGGTAATACATTTTCAGACCAAACCATCCAAAGGCACACCTTTGGCACACACCACATCATCCCTAAAAATTTTAGAGAAAAATGTCATTCTATGTGGGCTGTAGATAATAGCAAAAAAATCCCATGTTATCCTATGAGGGAAAAAAAGTAATTTCTTCTTTTTTTGACCACTTTATATCTCACAAACTGTACAAGTTGCCATCACAAAACATTCCACATCTTACAACAATGACAAAATGACAGCACATCCCAATTTTTGGACTATTTTGTCAAAAAATTCCAATGTTATTAAGGTGCAGCAATTGAAATTTAACACTGAAGTGCTGTACCAACCCTAGCAGGGTGCTACCACACCCCTATAATATATATTTTATACCCTGCAAAGAAATATTCAGTACCCCAGTGCTCCAGTCCTCCAGTCCACCCAGATGCAGAAATGGGTAGAAACAAGATCCCACTAGAAATGATTAAGTAACTGATAAATAAATTTCAGGCAGCAAATTTTACACCACACACAAACTTTTGCCTCAGTAGAGCCTTAAATTAAGGAGAATAACATCACTGTTTCATATTTGTAACTTCATAACCTTTGTATTTGAACTATTTTTATTTATTTTACATTTACTGTATTTCCACTATTTTTTATTTGTGATTGTATACTTTTCTTTGATATGCCCTCGGTGCCACATTGTAAATGAAGTAATGCTCAATGTGTGCAGCCTTGTCACTAATAAAATGAAAATGAATGAAAACTATTCTTATTAACTGTTCAGCTTTGAGGTAGCCTAAAAACAGATGCTTTGTGCCTTATTCTGAGTTACTTGCTTTGGTGTTACATTCCTATATTTTGCTGTTTTAGCTCATGTTGCCATCATAAATGCTTCATTTGTACCTTAGTAAGGATGCACAGATATCCAAACCGGCCGGATAATCAAGTTTTCTGACAAAATCCGACCTAATCAGATATTGGTCTTTTCTACACATCCGATAGTGGCAGTTATTTAAGAATCTATGAACAAAGTAAACAGCAGTGAAATTGATAAAGACTGGATGTAGGGGTTCTCAAATGGTGAGGCCAGCCTCCCTTGGGAGGCCCCAACCTGTTCCAGGGGAGGCTCAAGCAAGTCTGAAAAAGTACTGTATTTAAATTTTGAGTTTTATGTATTTTGTGTGAAGAGATGAAGCAAACTGAAAGAGGATAATAGTAGGTGAATTGTATGTATTTATTCACTAATAGGTAATGTATTTATTCACTAATAGGTAACAAGAGAAGGTGAATGTGCTAAGGCTCATTTCAGGTGTACCCGGGGAAGGGTAGGGAGAGAATACATTTCAAAAGGTAACTGCAAAACAATCAAGAAATACACAATGAATAATAGTGCAAACAAATATGAACAATAAACTAATAATGAGTGATGGTAATAGATCAATTTGTAGACTGATTGCAGAACAGCCCAAATACAAGGGTTGAGCATAGAAGTGCTAAGAGCAATAGCAGGAAGGAGCAAAGTAATCCCAGAGAGGTTGCTTAGCAGCAGGGGAAGGGGGGGGAGAGGGGGAGAGACAAAGTATGTAGGAAGGTTATTTCATATAGAAAGGAAACAAAGAAAGTAGTCTCACCCATGAAGGTACTGCAACAAAGGGTAACAATGGTTCAAGAATGAAAATAGCACAGCAAGCAGGCTGGCCTGTGTGTGGAGGGGTTACAATAAGCAGAATAATAATAATATTTGTTTATTTTATTTATTTGTTATTCAGACAGCACCTTTGAGAACAGGAGCTCTTTTTCAAAGGTTCCACATCAGGATAAGACAAAGAACTGAATGAAAGAACTGAATGTGAGCCAAGTACTCAAAGGGGTTTCAATTTATTCATGGTGTACTGCACAAAGTACAGTATGTTATTTTTCTTTGGGGAGGCCCAAGATTATTTCAGTTTTTGGGGGAGGCTCAAAATCTTTTCCATGGATTTGGGGAGGCTCACTGTGACAAAGTCTAAGAACTATTGGACTAGGGCAAGAAGGAAGCCAGGCATGAAGCAAGCTGCACAAACCTGAGATACCTAATCTTCTTAAGTCATCTTTAGAGCATTTGAACTTCAAGGCAAGAGTGTGAAAGACAAATGTGTTTTTTTATTATTCTCAAGGAAGCCAAGCAATTGGAGAAGATGTGGGGTTTTAATTGTTGAGACACTTATTAATTGCCTCCTAAGATGTGTTGCTGGCAGCTCCTGGGAAATAAGGCTAAACTCGTAGTAGGCTGTTACCCACAGTGTTTTCACTAGGCAACTATGGTTCTCCCCTAGCGGGCATCAGGTATTTCCCTTTTCCCCCTGTGTTTTATATTGGTTCTCCCCTACATTGTCCTGCCCTAAATGGCAATAGATGGTGTTACAGATCTTAACAGGGATGAATTGTTTTAATAAAACAAAATATAGCTTGAAAGTCACGCACAGATGTAAAAAGATGGGCTAAAAATGGAAAATGCAGACTTCCAACATTGAATAAAAATTAGAGCATATTTTTGTAACTCAGATTTCTCAAAGCAAAGCTCTTGTCCAAAAGCTAAGTATTTAGCTATATATGTGTCCCCCAGCACACAGGAAACCCAACCTTGAATATAGGAATTTTCCTACAGACACTAATTTTCTCCCCTTTTGGGAGATTTCCACTATAAATGGAAACACTGATTATCTAACCTGAATAATTTATGGCTCTGGCTGGATAGTGACTGCCAGATATCCGGATCCAATAGCCAGCAGATTTTAGGTATCCGTGCATCTCTATACCTTACTAACATGTTTGTGGATAATATAATTGCAACAGATGCATTTTGGTATTGAATAAATACATCTAAACTTTAAGATGCAGGGATACTGATCGAATATGTCTGCTCAGTATTCACAATGGAAAAGCAGGGGGAGAGAACTAATCCAGTCAATAGAAGCACTCTGGAGAGGGGGGTTGATATTAGTCCTTTCACAGAAGAAAGGGTTCTGAAAGAACTCTTAAAACTGAAGGTGGATAAAGTTCCTTCCGTCAAAGTAGCTCAAAACTGTCTGAGACTGAATAATACATAGAAAATGTATGCTTTTTCAGATATCTCTGCTTCATTAAGAAACACTATTTACTTTGTTGTATTTAATTCTGATGATAATCTTAGCAAGTTTAAATAACAGAGTGTTGCTTGCTGTAGAGAATGTGGCAGGGGAGAAGGTGTGTTATGCTTCACTACTCAATGCAGTTATCCAGGAGAGCCCTGATAGATTGGGTTTATCCCAGTCTGGTGCCTTCCATATATCTAATAATGGCACAAGCTGGTCTTGATGTAGGGGATTTATTTCTCCCTAGAGCACCAGCCGTATTTCTTGGTTTTAATATGTTGTTTTTCCAGAGGGCTTTTTTCTCCTGAACACTGCAAGTAGCACTATCTATCCCCAACATGTTTAAAAGGGAGCTCTGGAATGGAGATCTCTCTAATATACCATAGTTATTATTGTATACAATAGACCTTTAAGGTCAGTTTAGAAATTTTGTTTTTTAAAGATTCTTTAAGAATACATTTAGGGCATTGGCTGCATCATAGCTCCGGAACTGAAAATATAGATTATTAATTGGAACCTGTTGAAGTCACCCTCAGTGCTGTACCAACCAAATAAATAGTCATAATACTTTGTAATGTATTTCGGAAACTACGTGATATATACCTGTTCAGAAAGTGTGTACTTGGTATGTATGTGTACTAAATGCTATAAATAAAAAGTTAAAATAAAAAAAAACTAAAGGTGGATAAAGCACTGGGGCCTGATGGGATTCACCCCAGAATTCTAAAAGAACTAAGGGAAGAACTAGTAACATCACTGACTACCCTTTTTAATAAATCATGGGAGGGATGGTATGGTACCTGAGGACTGGAGAAGGGCGGATGTGATTCTCCTTCACAAAAGTGGGAGCAAGACAGAGGCAGGAAACTGCAGACCTGTCAGTTTGACTTCAGTGGTAGGGGAAATGATGGAATCACTTCTGAAGGAAAGAATTGTTGAGTACCTAGAGGCCAGTGGGGCACAGGACCGATGGCAGCATGGATTCACAGCAGGAAGGTCATGTCAAACAAATCTAATTGATTTCTTTGACTGGGTGACCAAACTAGTAGACCAGGAAGGGGCTATGGACATGACCTACCTAGACTTTAGCAAGGCATTTGACACAGTCCCACACAAAAGATCAATAAACAAATTAGCCAGCCTGGGAGTGGGTCCCAGGGTGGTAGCCTGGGTAAAACACTGGCTGGACAACAGAACACAGCAGGTAATGGTAAATGGATTCCACAGTGAAGAAAGGAGGGTTACTAGTGGGGTACCACATGGTTCAGTACTGGGGCCAGTCCTTTTTAATGTCTTTATAAGTGACATTGCAGAGGAACTGGAGGGGAAGGTATGTCTCTTTGCAGATGACACAAAGATCTGCAACAGGGTTGATACGCAAGGTGGGGTGGAAAGGATGAAAAGGGACTTGGCAAGGTTGGAGGAATGGTCAAATGTATGGCAGCTTAGATTCAATGCAAAGAAGTGCAAAGTAATGCAGCTGGGAAGCAAAAACCCAGGGCAAGAGCACACAATGGGGGGTGAGATATTGACAACAACAAAAATGGAAAGGGACCTGGGGGTAGTCATATCAGATGACCTAAAGGTAGGCCAGCAATGTGAGAAGGCAGTAAGGAGGGCTGGGAGGATACTGGCATGCATAGGGAGAGGCATCAGCAATAGAAAACAGGAAGTTGTTGACCCTGTGTACAGACAGTTGGTAAGACAACATCTGGAGTACTTTGTACAGTTCTGGAGACCCCATCTCAGCAAAGATATTGACAGGGTGAAGGCTGTCCAGAGGAGGGCAACCAAAATGGCGCAGGGTCTGCACCAGAAGACGTATCAAGAAAGACTAAAGGAGCTTAAGATGTATAGCCTCGAGGAAAGGAGGGAGAGGGGGGACATGATAGAAACTTTCAAATACCTCAAGGGCATCAACAAAGTCCAAGAGCGTTGCTTCTTTCAAAAAGAGATGTGCAAGAACAAGGGGGCGCAATTTGAAGATGGGGGGATGGCTCAGAGGTAATGTGAGGAAGTATTTCTTCACAGAGAGGGTTGTAGATGCATGGAACAGCCTTCCTGAGGAGGTCATAGAGTCAAAAACAGTGGGGGAATTCAAGAATGTATGGGGAAGACATAAGGCAATTCTAATGGGCGGTAGGAGGAAGTAGGCTGTTGGTTATCTAGGATCTACAGCTTATCCGTTAGGTAGGGAAA
The DNA here is from genome assembly GCA_016271365.2 of Neoceratodus forsteri. Taxonomy (NCBI): domain Eukaryota; kingdom Metazoa; phylum Chordata; order Ceratodontiformes; family Ceratodontidae; genus Neoceratodus; species Neoceratodus forsteri. The sequence goes on from CM028132.1 coordinate 658,159,136, forward strand.
TGGGCAGACTAGGTGGGCCAAGCAGTCCTTATCTGCCATCAAATTCCATGCTTCTATGTTTCTATGAAACACTTCTCCATTCATATAATGCTTCAGGTGTTCCTCAGAAATGCAAGCACAGCACACAGAGGCATTCAACATACCACCAAAGCATTTGAAGTAGCTTTCAGTGGCAATGAATAAGTAGTTGGAAAATCTTTAAACTAGCTTTTAACACTCCTTGACCACTTTTGCTTGTACCCTGCCCTTGTTTAACACTTTGACATGTTAAAGGCACTAAAAAAATTGTACTTATTATTCTGATATTATTAAGTATTTCCTTAACATACTGTATGCCTCAAAGAAAAATATAACTTGCTGCCTTTGTAGAAAGGAACATGGTCATGGAGGAATGCCTAGGGCTTGCAGAGTGCAGCAATCATTTAAAATCTATAGAGTAGCATATCTGTTTTGTCAGTAAACATCTACCCTGCTGGAAGTGGAATGGACCATGTTGTCTCAGGGTGAAGGGGTAGTTTATTTTCTGTTATTGTATATGTTGGGCCTCTATTGGAAAAAGACATCCAGGTGTTCATAACTGTCTGCTATTTTGTGATGACTGAACTGAGGTCATAAATTAATTTTTTGTGACAGGAGCAAGATCTGAACTGAAGCCCCGCAAGTTAAATGTGCAGCACATTAACCCACTTATGCTTCCAGACACAGACACCTCCCCTGCTTTTAATCATACATTCTTCATTTGTTGCATCAGATCAGTTGTCTGGTTCATGTGCAAATGATATCCCACATTGTTAATAGTGTTAAATGAGTCACATCTATCCTTTATTTTAAATTACTCATCCTTAATTTTGCTAGATTTTCCAAACTGCCTGTCAGTCACATTTCATTTTATATAATTTGTTTTTTGCTTTCAGTTGCTACTGCATTATAATAAAAAACAAGGCTGTGTACTAGTTCAAACCTCATCTTCATATTATATAGCCCATTTTTCTGGTCCCTCATTTTTTGTAACTAAAATGTGGCAACTATATATTAAAATAAAATAAAAATAAAAAACAACAGACTGTTTCCCATTGGATAAGCCATGACTCCACTTTTCTTACTCTAGAGATCCATATTTTGACACAGCTGGCCAAATGCTTCTAAAACAAACTGAGCCACAGCATGAAACAAGTTATTACATTATCAGGGCCATCAGGGGACTTTCCTCTAATGCACCACTGGATGCTTTGTAAATCATTGCATAGAGCATGTGGCTTAAAGTTATGCTTCAAAGAAACAGAATATCTCTGGACTTTTTATTCCAGTAGTTTTTTCATTGATTTTCCTAAGGTAGCGCAGCTGAGATGAAACATGCCATTTTCAGCAGAGTCCTGCTTTTACCCATTTTTATACCTGGGGTACTAAAGCACAGCAAGGTTAAGTGATTTGAAGAGTTATAGGATGAGAATGTGACTCTGCTGGGATTCAAACCTGGGTCTTCTAGTTGCAAAGCTTATGCTTTAATCACTAGACCACTCTGCCTTCCATGACTTCTTTCTTTATTGAGCCATATTTTTTGGATTTAGTCATGACTCATGAGTTCATTATTTCTGGCTTTCCCTTTTTTTTCCCTGCTGCTAGCAAAACATTTCATTCTACAGTATTGTTACACCACAGCATATACACATTCACCTCATAGCAACAAGCCTCTCGTACTGAGCTGCTTGATTTTGAAAAGAAGGTTAACCTCTGAAGGTAAGGTTCATGAGAGGTTCAAAGGTTTCATGAAAAGAAAGAAAAAAGGTTTTGTTTTCAAATAGATAATTCAGTGCATTTCTATGGGACAGAGAGTATAAGAGTTGTTTCGAGAGTTCTAATATAAAAGCAGTGTCAGATGCAGTACAGAACATGAAATGGTGTCACTAATATAATGTTATGGGGCCTTGGCATATTGTGTGGCGTGACAATCATTCACATAAGCCAATTGATCCCAGTGAATTTGATAGAGTTGGCAGTACTGCTGAGAATCCTAATATTTTATTTATTGCCTGCATTGCAGCAGAAAGACAGAGAAGTGACAGTCATCAAAGTCGCCAACGGTTTTATTTTGTAGTGCTCATCAGAACAATAGAGGCCTGATTTTCAAAGACCTTGGTATGGGTCATGGACTGAGTCCCTGTGTGCAATTCACCAGTGTGGGGGAAAAATCCCTGCAGTGGCAAAAATGCTATTTTCAGCACTGTTTGTGCACTGGTGACATTTTCTGTTTTTTGACAGATGGCAAAGGATTTGTTCAAAACAGAATGTGTGCAAGCAGCCTTAATATGCAAAAAAAAATCCCAAAGTAGCAACTGTTCTGAAAATTGTCCACATGCAGAACAAATAACGGTTGCACAAGAGCATTCTTCCTTGTGCGCCTTTTTTTACTTATTTTTTTCTGCCCATAAACAATTTTTTCACTTTTGAAAATCCTATCCCACTAGACTTACTCTTCATGAAATGTATTACTGGAAAACCTTTCTGAGCAGCACAAGTCAGTCTCACCTTCACTTTCAGTGAACAGTGTTACTTTAGGGGGATGGAGTAGGGGTAAACAATCCCCCTCACCCCATCTGCTAAAGTCACTGCCTTGCTGCAGGGCTACAGCAAGCAGACACGGCACTCTCCTCAGCAGTAGCACATGGCTTTACAGTCGTCTTATCACCCTGAAACCACACTTAATTGCTAACTAGCTACCTAGAGTGATAATGCACAATTGTCTGATGATTTACAACTTTTTCTAATTACAAAATGGTTGTTTAGCAAAGAAATAAATGAAGAGCTTGTTGGACCCACATCCTTCTCCACTGCTCCACTGAGAAATGGCAATAAAGCATGCACAGCATGAGGAGTTCTCACTCTCCAGGGTCACTGATTGGCTGCTGCAAATCATGTGGCTTGCACAAGCACAGTCGGTGATGCCAGAAAAAAAAAACATTGCTTGATGACATCACAGTGATGAAATATAAAGTGAAGCTGAGTTTCTTCAGACTCACTTTGCCAGTGCCAGAACTGTCAGTTTTTGGTGCTTCCACTAAATAAAAGTTCATTGTTGGCTCACACGCATCTTATTGTACTATACTAATGGCTCACAAAATTAATCCTAGAGGCATGGAACCCGCCACACACCCAAAAATAGCTTGCATGTTCCCTACTGTGACACATGCAATATTTGAGAAACTGTATAGAAAAATAACCCTCTGGCAGCATAGCACAGGGCAAGACACCTACAACTGTTCTGAGTTTCTCTTAAGCCATGTTTACACTGCCTCTTTCTTTATTGTTGTGGTGTGACTCTGTGCTGCCCCAACCTCAGAAGGTGATCGCCTGTTGAATTCACATGGCCCCTCTCAGTGCCAATGCAATACATGCTGGAGCGGTGCTGAGAGCACTGAGAGGCACTGCAGAATACTGGGGAGAGTACCTGTGCATGTCGGAGCAAGCAGTGCAACCTGTCCACATGTTGCTTACACTACTCACTGCACAGTGCATTTCAAAGATGGCTGTGCTCCTCAAGGGACTCAGCAAGTGACTTACCATGATTTGTTAAGTGTCCACATGGCCACTTTTGTACCACAGCAACCTGAACATTCAGGTTACTGCACTGCAAAAGGACTACGTAAACAGCCCTAAAATGTATTGCACTAGTAGCACAAAACATCAGCCCTCAGGTGCAAGGGAGAAGGACAAGGAACCTGCCCCTACAAATGAAGCACTGAACTGAAACTTCACCAGCAAAGTTAGTGCAAGGTTAGGAACTTTGCAGTTCACAAAGTATTATCATATCCTTCCTGATGACAATGTCAATGTCACTCAGAAAAGTTTTTTTTTTTAGTGAGCCAAACTACCCCTATCCTATGTAGTACCCTGTCCCATTCTCCTCCATCCAGTCTCAACCATTTGAAATAAATAAAACATGCCCCCCCCACGGCCTATGGCAAGGTTAGAGAAAAACATTGTGAAATGCCATTCTCTCTACCATTGTAATCCCTATTCCCCTTCTCACCCAGCTTAATCCAGTAATATCACTATTAGTACCCAGTCCCCTACCCTCTCTGGCACCCATGCCCACCCTCCTCCCCTCAACACACATTAGGAAAGGACATGGTGGGCCAACCAAAGGAAATGGGCACAGCCCTACCTCCATGTCCTCAGTTAGCTGACATCTTTATGAAAGGAAGCATGCCCGGTCTATGTATAGTGAGCAACTGATCACCTGACCATCACTTGATGATGGTTAAAGCAGTATCAGTGCATGGTTGGACCTCATATCTCCTTCCTAAACTCAATCAGCACTTCAGTCCAAGTACCCCTATCTCTTCCTCTCCCTCCCTCTCTGTCTCCCTCATTTCCTTTTATTGAAGACTTTTCTATAGAATTCACCTCACTCAGCTGGGTTGTGGCTTGTAGCCAGTAGCATTCAATAACCAGAATCTGTCACAGTTTAGTTAATGTGGATTACTGAGTGCTTTGTTCCTTACAAATAAAATGACTTATTGATTATATTCAAACAACCATATTTCTGTGTAGTTCAGTAAACTACCGTACAACTTCAAAATGCCCTTTTACAAGTTGACTAAGCAACTCCAAGCTGTGGTTTAAGTAAGTAATAAATGTCAACAGGGTATGTGTTTCTAGAGAATTAATGTATACATACCCCAAGGGAACTGGAAGGCACAAAGCCCACGGGTAAGAGACAACACACATGGGAAATGTATTAATTCTCTAGAAATACATGCCCTGGAGTGGATTATTGTACTTAAAAATGGAGAAAGGTTTTTTTTGTTTGTGTGTTTATGGAACAAGTGTGTTTCCCCTTTAGTTAGGTTGTTGATATTTAAAAAAAGTGAGTTTGGCAACAAAAGCCAAGTGCCTTTGAATGAACACACAAAGTATATTTATTGCAAAGAAATCTATGCCAGTTGTTGAGTTTTCTGTTTAAAAAGTGGAAAAGTTATCATTGTAATGTAAAAAGGTTTTATTTTTCATTTAGTTAGGTTGCTGTAGGTAGTTTAGGGGAGGTTAGTTATGAACAGTTGGCATACTGGAGATTAATGAATAGTCAGGTGATGCGTTCAGACTAATGAAATTACTAGGATTCTGAAAGATTCTGAAGCCCATTTTATGAAGGATTTTGATGCAAATCACTGGGCTATAAAGGCACTTGATCTTTGGACTCACATCATTACTTCTTACTTGCTTGATATAGCACATCATCTTTATTACATAATGTGCATGTGCATTCAATCAGCAGTGGAGAATCCACTGGTGGTTCCATGGGCTACCCTGAAATCCTCAGGAGATAGGGGTTTACCCTTGTCTGTGGAACTCTTTGCCAAACCAGCTACAGCTGATGTCCTCTGTTGCAGGCTTTAAAGTTGCATCTCTTTCCCCTGCCATTTGAAGGCTCTTTTTAATGAATTGTTTTATCTTATGCATACAGGGTAAGATTGCTGTTGTGCTCTGATTCATGTGTTTTATGCATGTTTTACACACACTGAATTGTTCTGATTTTAATATAAAGTGCTTCAAGCCTTAGTGATGAGGTGCTATATGAAATAAAAGTTGCTTGCTTTCATGTATCACAAAATAATTTTATTGCATATTGATGGAGTGCCCTTGACCAATTGGAGTGCTCCTTTCCCCTGGACAGTCATATTCTGTAAAGAGTGTCTCACATGCAGGGGCCCTGGAAATAAGCATGTTTGATGGAAGATTACCTAATTTTTAACATGTTATTGATCACTCTTAATCATTATTATAGTAATACATCCTGGGCTGTAAGACTGGTCTTACTTGCATTCTTAGGGTATCAGAACCACTCACCGTCGGTTGTCAGTTCTCACACCCTAAGAATGCACATGAAATCACTCTTATAGCTGTATTAGTGGTCTCCTAGGACATAGCAACATACACATAAGTAATCAGTGAAAAAGACTTAAAAATAAAGACCATCACTTATATGACAGCAAATTAAATAACAAAGACAGAAGAAAGGAACAGAGTAAGAGAAAACTCAGGATAGAGAAAAGGCTTGTCTAGTAAAGGTCAGAGCAGAGAGGACAGTAAATGTATTAAATAAATACACCCCAGGGTGAGGGCTGACCAAACGAGCAGGCACGAAAGACCATTAGGCCTGTTCTGCTGGCATTTTAGTATGTCAGTATGTTAGTAAATATCATTAAAAAGTGAGCAATCAATAACATCATAAGTCATACTGTATTTGTTAAAGTCAAAGTTCGTCTTCTTTAACACGTTCAGCTTTACATAATTCCTTTTGAATTCCTACAGTTTGAAGAAGTTTAGTTCAGAGATTACTTCTATGTCAATTGCCTTATTTCTACAATTCCTTACTTCATACCATGACTAGTATTTCTGACTTCAGGTTTGCTTGCAAGACATTTTTGATAGATGATGCTAAATGTCATTGCACTTGAGTTATTTGTATTATGTCAACATGTCTAATATGTATTTTCTTACTTATGCTCAGTAGAGTATATGTATTGTTGTTTTTCTATGTACTCTAATCACCCATGAAAATGGGCCTTTTGCTCTTGTATTTAAAAATCAAATCAATCTAAAAGAGAGAGAGAGAGAGAGAGAGACTAACGGAGCTTAATATGTATACCCTCAAGGAAATGAGGGAAGGGGGACATGATAGAAACTTCTAAGTACTTCAAGGGGATCAACAAAGTTTAAGAGGGTAGCATATTTCATAAAAAGAGATGTGCAAGAACAAGGGGGCACAATTTGAAGATAGAGGGGGAACAGCTCAGGGGCAACGTGAGGAAGTATTTTATCACAGAGAGGGTGGTGGACACATGGAACAGCCTTCCTGAGGAGGTTGTGGGGTCAAAAACAGTGGGGGAATTCAAGAATGCATGGGACAGTCATAAGGCAATTCCGGTGGGGGGTAGGAGGAAATAGGCTGTTGGTTAACTAGGATCTGCAGCTTATCCAATAGGTTGGGAAATGGGCAAACTGGGTGTGCCAATTGATCCTTATCTGCTGTCAATGTCTATGTTTCTATGTTTCTAATCATAGAATCACTATTAGTCAATCAGGATAGCTTATTTCTAAACATTTCAAGTATTCTTACAACTATAATAAGGTGTCTCATGCTAGTAGCTCTAAAATTCTGAAGTTCTAAGTTCAGTTTGCACAATCCATTCATTCACAGTGTGTTCTCTAATTTTCTGTAAAGTAAAACATTTTTATTTTTATTTTAGATTCCGTTATTTAAAAAATAAATATTATAAAAAATGTTAACAAACCATGATGCAGGATCTGAAGGGTTAATAGGAAGTAATAGTTCATACAAGGTAGAGGAGGTTATTTCAGAGTACTGGGGCACAGAAGCATTACCACCAACAGAGGAAAGTTAGATGGTTAAGACAGTAATAAGCAGATGCTGGGAGAAATAAGAAAGAAGGAGGGAAGAGTAGTAAGTAATACTTAATGAGTTATTAAGAGCCACAGCCACAAAGGCTACAATAAAAAAGAAATCAGACCCTCTAGTCAATCCTTTGAGGGGCTTGCAATGCATGCATTATATAGATATAGGTAAACAGATAGTGAATAGATTTTCAAACCAGCTGTGCTGTACTGTATGCCTTTCAAATGGTGGCTAAAAGGAGAAATCAAAAGTGTATAGCAATAGTTCACGTGGTGCTGATACTTGTCAACAGGTAAAAGTGTAAAGCATAGACAAAACTGTGGTAGAATTAGATGAGGAAGAGGTTGCAAAGGCGGAGACATAAAGACTTACAAATGTGTTGGATGCCAGGGTGGGGTGAACAGTTCAGGGCTGAGACAAATCCTACAATCATGAATATTAGAAACAGTGCCTAAGAAAGCAACCATAATACTTATGGAGGAGAATGTGTACAACTTAAGTATACCCTTCTTTCCCAGAAACAGATCCAGAAATGTAGATCTAGTACTGTAAGTGTAAGGAAGTTGATTTAATCATTTGCTGATAAATATGAGTAAAGAAACAACTCCGAGATGACAATCATGGAGTAAGTGAAAAGAGGCATAAAGCTAAATATTATTGCTAAATATTATAGCACAACTTGACCTGGGATATTAAATAACCTAGTAGGAGGAAGCAGAGAAATAAAATCAAGGGTCTTTACATGCAGTCTTGGGGAACACCCTAGTGGACTTCAAGATTTAAGACAAGTTACCACTAGTGATGAGAAAATGTCAGTAATATAGGTACTAAAAGAAACAAGTTGGGAGTGGCAAGAGATGTTTGTAGTCTGAGAGATGACTGCAGTCAACAGTGTCAGAATTAGAAATGAGGCCAAGTATTACAAGTGTGAAAGAAACTCAGTAATTAGAGAAAAGAAAATATGACCATTAGCAACACAAACGCAGTTTTGGTGCTCTGGACCAGTTGGAAGCCAGACTGGTAGCAATCAAGGAGACCGAGCCACAGACAGATAAGTTATAAGTAAAAAACTACATTTTTGGAATTTAGGTAAGGAATAGGATGTTGGGACAGGGCAATCATTGGGCTAGGACATCTAACTGAGTGAAGGTTTTTGGAGAGGGGTGATGGCAGCAGCTAGCAGTTAGCAAAAAGGTTAGACAAGAACTGGAGAGTGCAGACTGCCAAAACAGAAAAGGCTTTCCTTGGCCAGCCCAGTGGTGCGGAGGGTTGAGGCTCTGGACACCACACCTCACACCACACTGATGACCTAAGTTTGGGAGCAAGCTTGGGCCACAGGGGTTGGCTGGGGAGAGGGCTGGGAGATAATTGTAGTGGCTGCTGGGTTGCTCCTATCTCCCAGACTGGGGAGGTACAGTTCCTCACTCTTGGTTGACACCTGGAGAAGGACGGGTGTCGGAGCTGGGTCAAGGACTGATATAACATAGGTGAGGGTGGAAGGAACACTCAGTTTCCTGGAGCACACGCATGCCTCCATGATTGCACACCTGCCGAGTTTGCTGTTACTCTGGGTGGTGGGGATAAAACCAGAAATATCATGGCTCTCTGCTCCTTGTGGATCCCCACCAGAAAGACCGTGGGGGGACAGGCTAATGAGGTTGGGGACAGTAGGGGGCCCAATGGCAAGCGTAAGTGTCCATGGGGAGCAAACAGCTATATATATATTTAAAAAAAGGCTTTTCTTAGTGGAAGAGATGGAATGGGAGACGCTGGCTTCTGAAACTAGCGTGAATTTTAACTTATTGTAGATCTGCTATGGGCTGCAAGAAAGCCACCCAGAATCAGATTCATGGACTTTTCAGTGTCATCAATGTTGATGGTAAGCTTGTTGTCAGCACTTCTGGAGCATACAGTAAGTAACAAAGCAACATAGTTGTATACAAATTTAAGGTCAGCAGAGACTCTCAGTCCATCATGTCTGTAGTCATCATATTTTCTATACTTAAAGTTTGCAGTGTGTATGGAGTCATCAGAATATCGATGGAGAAAACAAAGTTAATGGTCTTAAAGAATGACATGATCTGACAAAGAAGGGGAAATTAGTGTTGTGAAGAGATGTTCTTTAGAGAGCGAGAGAGAGAGAGAGAGAGAGAAATAATTCTATAGTTTGTGGCACAGTACTTGAAGAGGAAGAGTGTCTTGAGTTTCATTTAAGGCTTCAGTCATGGGACGCTTCAAATTCAGAAGCAATCTTGCCAGCAAAATGAGAACTAGGATACAGCTGTATCTTGTAATCCTGTTAGTAAAAAGTTGTTTGTTGGCAATGGAAGGTACAAGAGCTAAGCATTTTTTGTTTTAAATCTGACAGCAATAACTGGCAATGTTCAGAGTTATTTAAGAGGAGACAACAGTATTATATTTTTAGTGTTTTGTGCTTATGAATATCAATAGTTTGATTCATAGACACTATATTAATGTACCACTTTGTGCCTGACGGGCAATAGGCTACATGCTATTCTAAAATGTAATGCTTAAATTCAAAGTAAGGATTATTTGGCAGTCTATGTACAGTGAAATTGGGTATTACAGGGTAGTTTTTTGAAAGGGTGCTTTTGTGCCCCTCATCATGCATAATGCACTGATGGGCACAAGAAAAAAAGAACAAGCATCAGCCATGAGTACAGCAGTTGAGTGTCCTAAGCCATCTTAAAAAATCTCTAAGCTCTATGCTTTTGAGAGATGATTCATGTCCATATTTCTAGTTTTCCATGGTAACAAAAAGCTCACCAACATGTTATAATACATTTCAATGCTCATCAAAAACAGTAAGTTAAAGATGCATGATAATAAGAATACAGTGGCATTCAGTGACAAGATGAGGTAACTCTAGATACTGTTTATTATATAGGCACAGCAGCATCTATACTGTATATTAGGGTTGAGTAAGCAGTTCTGTGTTTAACCCCAATTTTTGCACCTTAGTAACTGCGCTCATTAAACCTATTTGCACAAGATTTTGTAGGTGTGGAGTCTGAGTCAGGATTTCTAGATCCTGAACATTTTATATCAATCAGTTTGGGAGGGGGCAAGGTTACAGAGGTTGAAGCATGCTAAAAGTCACCCAAATTAAGACTTATTTTGCTCACCTGTGTCTAAGAAACTTTTTTTTTAACCTGAAACTTACAGTTTTGATAGAGTCTGATACAGTCTGACCCAAGGTACATGCTTTCACAACTTCGACATTTCATAATTATATAGTTTTTAAAATATCAGTTAAAACCTGTCCCATTTTCTGAGCATGCTCAGTTAAAAAATATTAGCATTCTAAGGATAGCTGGATTTCTGCATTAGTAAAAACCAAGGAACAAAAACTGCTTTCATCACTCAAAAAATGACTTGCAAATGTTTTCATTAAGAACGTTTTCACTTTCATAAGAATCGTTTATGTGATGTAGAAGTGAAACATATGAAAGTGAAAAATTCAGTAGTGAAAAGTATGAAACTGAAAACAAGGATCTTGCAAAACTATATCATTTTGAAACTTCAAACTTGAGAAAGCATGTACCTACCCTGTCTGTGGGCCCGCCATTTCTGTGCGACTACAGATGCAGACAAGCAGGGCCCTGCACCAAGAAAAGAGTCCATGGCTGAGGTACAGCTACAGATGTAGATGTGCAGAGCCCCAAGACAAGAATCCATAGGGCTGTCCATGGGGTTGGCACCTCCATGCAACTACAGATGCAGGTAAGCAGGACAGTCTGGACCTAACACCAAGGAAAGAGTCTATTTGGGTTCTACACTTCTGTGCAGCTATGAATGCAGCCTTGCAGGGCCCTCTGGGCCCTGTGCCAAGAAAAGAATCTTCTCTATAATATGGTTACATCTTTGTTTTTTTCCAGCAATGCACTTTTCAGCACAGAAGCACAGGGCCTAGATGGCCTTGTTTGTCTGCATCTGTAGTTGCACAGAAGTGCAGGGTCCAGAGGGTCCAACAGTTCCACAGCTCCATGGATAGCCCCATGGATTCTTGTCTTGGAGCCCTGTGCATCTGTATTCATAGCTATACTGCAGTCAGATGGACTCTTCCCTTGGTGCAGGGCCATTTGGTACCATTCCCAGCCTAGGGAGGGTTGGTGCAGTGTTGGCCTCATGGGCAACAAGTAACCATATAGTGAAAAGCACTCTTCTCTTGGCATGCTTCCCTGAGGGCTCTGTGCCTCTGCATCCATAGCTGCATGGAACTACAGATTTCAGAGGGCCCAGCTCTTCCACTGCTAGACTGACTCTTGTCCCTGTGCGTGTGCATCTGTAGCCACATGGAAGCACATGGCCCCAGCCCCCTAGACTGCCTCACAGATTATTTGCATTCATATCCAGAATAAAGTGCAAGGCCCAGAGGGCCCCATACTTCTGCAGTCAGATGGACACTTCCCTAGGTGCAAGGCCCAGAGATCCCTGTACATCTGTATCTGTAATGAGCATGTGATCATATGATTCCACTAGAACAAAACGAAAGGAAAGTAGTTGTAAAAAAACTATGTTAATGCAGACATTAGTGTTGAAGAATGTAAAGCAGGCAAAGCAAGAAAATGAAAAACATTAGGGCTTATCTCGGAAGTCTTGGCAAATTGGTGGTGTGGTGTTCCTTGGGTTTGTCAACCCTAATGCCCACCACCATCCCTGGGCAAACAAATGTGATCTCTTACTTCATGCAGGGCCTGCAGGGCCCTGTGTGAGGAAAGCTATGACTGATTCTGTTTGGTCACATGTGGGGGGCATACTTCTCTAACTCCAAAGAGTATTTGCATGTGAGGCACTGGCATGGAGCTGTACCTTGTGCTTCAGACTGGAGGCTATAGGCTGGGGTGGAGGGGGGCACTAGGGTTGACAATCCCAAGGAACACCACACCACAAATTTTCCAAGACTCCAAACCCTAATGTTTTTCATTTCCTTACTTTGCCTGTTTTGCGTTCTTCAACTGTAATGTCTGCGTTGACGTATTTTTTTTTTTTTGCAATGAATATACTGTATAAATAGACATATCACTGTGAAATCTTCATTCATTTTAATGGGATGTCCTTTGATATATCTAGATATATACAGCTATTTATTACTGACTGCAACAGTAATTGCAAACTACATAGAAGCCCTCTGAAAATTACTTCATCTAATTATTCTGAATAACTAGAGCTATAACGTGTGTGCAGTGTATTAGATAGATAGATGTATAAGGTGATGAAAGTGGAAAATCCGGACATGAAAATAGAACCCTGAATTCAGGTGGATGCTATCAAATGCATATACATAGGGTTAAGCTGCTCAGTTGCCTGAGGTTACTACAATATTGCTTCTGTTACCAGCAATCAAAAGCAGTAGCCTAATTGTCTTTGGCAGAAATAATTTTGTGTTCAAGTCATTGTTAAATGAAGCAGAACTTCTGCTGTTAGGTTAATGTGCACGTGAGTGAAAAGGTTAATAAAAATCCTTTGTTTGATGTCCTGTGTTGGCAGTCAAAGCAAGCATACAGTGCTGCAGCTGGTCCGACTACCAAAGCAGACTTACAATACCTATAATCTAACTGGGCAACATAGTTTTGTAGTAGACTACTTAACCTGCTGATATGGAAGCTAGTCTTGTTACCAGTGAAAATAGGAAGAAGTTTCTAAATCTATGCCACCTTTAAACAATCATTGTTGCATATTGTTGTTCACTTACTCTACATTTTCCATTATTGTTATCACCCTGGTCATGCCTGAAAACAGGCAGCTGTTTGTCTAGTGCACCTACCTGGTAAATGAAAACAATCTGAGGGATTTCTTAATTAAATGCTAGTTTATTTTTTCTGGACAGTTCATATAAATGATCGCATTGGTGGTTCAACAGTAGAATTCTCACCTGCCACACAGAAGGCCCGAGTTTGACTCCCAGCCAATCCACTGTTCATTACCTTGTTCTGTATTGTAATGTGATGCTATATATGTTTTGTGTAACTATTGTTGATTGTATCTTGTATTCCAGTATGCCTGTAACTGTACTCTCCTGGGTCATAACTGAAAATAGGCATATTATTGTCTAGTGCTCTTACCCAGTGATCAAAAACTAAATAAATAATTACCGTATAAAAACATGTTGAGCTCAATGAAACAACCTGTATTTACATCTCTAACATGGCCTGTGACATCAAAAAGGAAACTGAGAAAAAGATCATTTGCCTAGAGAATTCAGATTATGGGATACATTTTCTGTACGTTGTTCCCTGTTTTCTTTATAACTACATTTGCATAAAAACAGGATCACCATTTTTTATACTGTACTTTATATGATCTGGTTTCTTGTCTACAACTGATATAGTAGTCCTCCACTTATAACCTCATAACAGAGCACCTCCACAGCAACAAAGCATGATGTAACAACCAAAAGATTGTGAAGTAAGATATATATATTTTTTTAATTGCTAATTAGGTCAGATACCCTAAGCTGAAGCTCATTTTCTGGCATGACCAAGATGGGGGTTCCTAGAGGAGGAAACAGTCAAAAAACTGCAACATTATGACAATTACAGTAAAGCACAAGTGAAAAATAAATACATGGATGAGGCAAACAAAGGGACATACACAGTAGAGCCAGCCACAATGCAATGCAGTAACTTTCTGTAAATGACATGTTACAAAATACTGCAGTAAGAAAAAGCTTAATGTTCATTCTATTACACTGTTTCCCACAGCATACTGCAGTATTTTGCAATATACTGCAGTATTACTATGTTACATCCTGCCTGGCACCACTGTATGTAGAAATAATGAGACAACCAAATGAAAAGCTGGGCAGAAAAATCTAACTTGGTATTACTGGAAACAGAAAATGAGGCAGAAGTAGGGTACCCAGTCCCTACAACAGTAAGGGCAGAACAGATGTTTGTGCAGGATACTAGGGGAAGAAATCAGCCATTTGGATAGGCTTCAGAGAAAGGGAGGATGACGGGAGTCTTTTAGGGTGAGGGAGGTTATTCCAGAGATTAGGGTGGCAGACAGAAAAATCAGCCTGACTTGCAGAGCATTTGCAGCAGAAGGTGAAGAAAGTATAAGCATCATAGGAAAGGAAGGTACATGGAAGGGGTTCAAGGGGGAGGATAGCAGAAAAGTAAGAAAGCTGGGAAGACAGCTAGTATTTTTCTATGAAAGAGGAGCAGTACATGATGTGCTGAGATTCAAGGGTGGGGAGATCAAGACTGAGGTAGAGTGCAATGATGGATAAGAGGCAGGACATTTACAGCAATGTGGCAGAAGGAGTGGAAGAGGAGTCCAGTGTAGCACAGGACAAATTTGGGGTGGCATGGTAATCTGTATCCATGTAATCCAGCACCAGAAGAATCATCTTGAGGATGGTCTTATGATGGTCTCGAAGTGGAAAGCAGGATTTGTGGTGGTACAGTGCAACAAGCTTGGGGTGGAGTTTTTTAATGAATTGCACTGATGTGGGTAAAGACATTGAGGTTTCAGTCCAATCACACACTGAGATACTTGAAGTGTCCAGTACTTCATTAAAAGGGGTGCCATCAAGAGCCCAGAAGACTGTGGTAGAATGGAGTCTGGTTAGCTTTTGTTTAATGCCAAACGTTATGAAAGAGTCTTCTTGGCATGAAGAGAGAGTTGGTTAGAGCAAGGCCAGTAACTGGACATTGTTGAAGGCATGCTGAAGCAACATATCCAGCTAAGGGACTGAGGTTCCTGTTGCAAAAAGTACAGTGCCATTCATGTACATGTGGATGTATGCAGAGACTTAGAAGTACAGTATAAACAAGTAGCCACAGAAGACGTCTGCAGAAGTCTGATACTGTTTTTATGTTTCCACGCTTAGTATGAATAAACATGAGGAAATTAAATACAGTAAATATATGATATAAAAACTGAAACCTGATTAAAGGATACCTAAACAACATTTTGACCGCAAAATATTCAAAAATCTGACTCCGTAGGTGACTAAAGGAAAGGCTTCTGTATTCATTAATGCTAAACTACATTTATATCATTTACCTAATGTGGTTCCAGAGCATTTGAAAATTGTAAAATCAGCCTTCCAATTTCAAAAAAACTCTTACCTGCTTCCTAAAATGTCTGCCAAATGTGTTATGTGATGACATCATTGGAGCTAAAGTCAGAGAGATATATGGCTCTCTATAGTGCTAACTAGTTCTTTTTTCACAGTGTATAGAACTGTGTTTCACCCAAATGGTCAAAACCATGTGCATTATTTTGTATAATACACATGTTAGGCTATGGTTATGTTCATTTTGTTTACTTTAACATGCTGAAAATGTGTTTTAATACAACCGACATTCTCAGTGGCAAACCACAGTGCAGTACAAATCTTGACTAAACTAGTGGTCTAGTGGTTATGATGGATCTAGGATGCTACAATGGAGGAGCTGGGGTGGTGTGCATGCTTAATATGCACTTTTTAACATTTTTATTAAACCTTTATATTTTCTACTATTATTCTTTTCTAGTACATTTTTGACATAACCTACAAATGTAATCCATAGTTTGAATATATACTGTACATTTGTACAATCAATAAATCAGACTTCAACAAAGTGAAATGCAGCAGCAGCAAGCAAGTACGTTACTATGTGGGGGGGGGGTTGCAGCCACACCCTTCACCACCCCTAGAGCCGCCACTTTTTTGTAGCAAAGTTCTTGTGCAGTCCAATGTTACAGTTCATACTTTCTCGAAACTCAAATATATGCTTGTCTTCTTTTTCCATGGGAAATAATAATAATAATAATAAGAAGAAGAAGAATCAGCATGTATATAGTGATTTTTCATACACATTGTATCCCTAAGTGCTTTACAAGCAATACTAGACTGGTAGTGAAGTGATTGAACATGTAGTGGCAGCCATTTCATACATTAATATCGACACACAGCCTTGGACAATTGCATGAACTGGTTTTATGGGAAGGGGAATGTTGGCCAGTACAATGGGATCAAGTAGTGATCATGATGCTGGTAGCTTCACATCTTATTTCTCACAGTAATCTGCTCATATTTCTCTCCTTCTGCCTTCCCCCTTCCCTGAATATAGCAGTACATTGCAAGAGTAGCTTTCTCAGTCCCCCTCTGGTATTCATTCTTCACTATTCCTCCTCACACCGAAAACTAGTGAGCTCATCACCCTTCTGCATCATGAATGCAAGTAGTGCAGTCCCCGTTTTATTTTAACATATCAAATATAAACATATCTTTCCAGTAAGTCAGGCTGATAGCAGCAGGGAAGAAGGGGAAGGATGGGCTTTCCTGTCCTTAAAAGATCTAGACTACCTTTGATTAGGCACTATTAAATGATGGGTGTGCACATCATTATGCATGTCATTTAATAGTGCCTAATCATAGGTGGCTTAGCTCTTATATGGGAAGAAAGCCTATTTTTCCACTTGTGCCATGCTGCTATCAGTCTGGCTTACCAGAAGATCATGTTTATTATTAATATGTAAAAATAACATGGGAGACTGTACTAACCACATTCGTGATGCGGAAGGGTAGTGAACTCATCAGTTTTTGGTGTGGGGAACAGGAGAGAAGAATGAATGCCAGACAGGGACAGAAGAGGCCATTGCAGCAGGGTACAGCTATATTCAGGATAGTTGAAGACATGAAGGAGGACGTTGAGCAGATCACTGTGAGATCTGAAATTTGGGGCTGCCAGCATCATGATCACTACCTGACTATGGATGAGAGTAGCCAGTGATGACAAATACTCAGAGTGGCAGGGCTACACCTAAACTGTTACTTGAATTCAGTGTAGGGAGATTACCCTAGGGTGGGGGGGGATGCTGATGTTTGTTAGGATAGTATTGAGGGAGTTCTGTATAGCGCATTCAAGATTTGGAAGGGTGGTAGCCAGCCAACTCGCATTGTGGAGTAGAGCACAGAAAAGTACTGGAGAAGAACTGCTGGGAACTGTCCTGCGGGGTTCTGCAGATCACAGGTAAAAGAGCAGACTGACACTGGAAGTTGGGTGAATTCGCTCAAAGTATTAGTATGCCTCTCCTGCTAATAATATTGTTATCCATTGTAAGTGCAGCCCTTATGAGGGCATGAACAGCAGTTTTTCTGGTGGGTCATGATGCTTATTGCTTGGCCCTCCAGGAAGACCTAGTTGTTGGTTAATGAGGAGGGAAACAAACACAATTGGGGAACTGTACATAGTACCTTCACTATGCAGAAGGGTGGTGATCCACTCAATGTTTACTGTGGGAGCAGAAATCAAACATTGAGAATGTGGACTGGAGAGTGATTTGGGAGGCATTTTTTAACAGTGCCAGCTGATGATGTCTATCGGTATAGGTGTGCACAACTCTCTGAGGTACAAGATTACAATATGAGGTGTGATAATTCTTTTCTTGAGACCGTAAGCATATATGCGGCCCCAGGCAGTAATAAGGACAGGATATGGATGGTGGCGTGTTCAACAGAAGGCAGACTAGGTGCAGGAGGTTCACATGGAAAAAGAAAGCCTTATTTGTGGATTAACAAGAGAGCATGAGCTTTGGAACTGAACCAGACTGGTACTTTGCTGTGTGACCTTGAGCAAGTCACTAAACTTCCTTGAGCTCCCAGGCCACACCTGTAAACAAGCTTTCAGCTTAGTGTGTCTTTCCTGGTTAACAAAAAACAAAATTCATGGCATCACATAACCACTAGATCATCAGGTATTTGAAGTGTTGTACTGTACTGCAATTTGCCAAAGAGAAAGTCAGCTGGATTGCAAAACATTTTCTGCAAGTTAAAGTAAGCAAAATGAACAAAATCATAGCCTATCGTGTACTGATCAAGATAATCCATGAGTTAATACATGGTGTTGATCATTCTGGTACAACAATTCAAAAAAAAGAGGGAAAGAAGAACTAGTTAGCACTATAGGAATATATGTGGGTCTCTGTCTGTGGCTGCAATGCTGTCATCATGACTCATCACTTAACACACTTGGCAGACATCTTAGGGGGAAACCAAGGCTGTTTTTTGAAAGTTAAAGGCTGATGTTTACATTTTTCAAAAGCTATGAAACTGCATTTATGTTATTTACATAAATGCAGTTTTAGCAAAAATGTGAACAGCAGCCTTTACTTTACCTCACTATGAAACCAGATTTTGGAGTTTGCCATTTTAAAAAAACTGCTTGTTTAGGTACACTTTAAATATTAGGCACCTTAGGACGTCAGGGACTCTTTTACACCACCATAGGTCTGTTCATTTGCTGAAAAGTGATTTCTTATTTGAGTGGCCCATAGTCATCCAGTATCTATGCAGAATGTCAGTACCCTTATGCAATAAAATATAATGCCCACAGCAAAAAAAAAAAGCTGCTAAAGTGCATCAACATATTCTTGCCACACTGCTTCACAGAATAAAATAGGAACATAACATAGGCAATACAGACAAGAGGAAGCAGAAGTCCATCTGGCTTGTCTGCCATTTTTCAACAGTGATAGCAATTTATCCCTGCCTCTGGGATATAGGTCCCACATTTCCTTTAACTCCATGTAAATTCTCACTATCTACTATGCTATTTGGCAAGCTGCTCCAGACTAAGAAAAGTCATTGCGAGAACTGCAATCTATGTTTCTTTGTCCTAAAATGCTGTCTTCTAGGCAAGGCAGTCTTTATTTATAATGCACCCATTCCCGCAAGTTCATGGCACTGTACATAGTATGTATAGGGGATGTGGTATGGGTGAGTGTGTCATATGGTTTTTATGTTCATGAGAGGTCTGTGACCTCTTGACCCCTCACGAGTGGTGTAGCCATGAGTGAGGGATCAAGAGGCTGCAGACCTCAAATTAAGATTAAAAAAACATGTGACACACTCACCCATATCATACTCAGTTTATACAAGGGGCAAGTTACCAAAAGTAACTGGATTCATCAGAGAGGGACAAAGTCTATAGCAGACATATACCCTGTGGCACTCCCCCAGATTGGTTTTCTTTCTTCGTCCCTTTAAGTTTCATGATTGCAGAAGAGTACAGTGTGCAGTTGCTCTGAGCTAGAATAGACCATTTAAAGTCTGGGGGACTCCTATGAGTACATTTGTAAAGCACAGTGAGCCAGTGATGACTCACATGCACTGTTGGAATTAACCAGTTAGGCTGACTTTGAAGAAAGGGGTGGTGAGCTTGGTTGCCACAGGACAGGGCAAATCTGTACAGTGCATCTTAAAACATGTCCAGGGACTAAAGGCTTATTTCCCCATAGCCCAAAATAGGCATTGGAAATTCATGGCTATGTTGATATATAATTCCTAATTGGTGCACTCAAGCAGTGGGTGGTTTTAGAAAAGACACTGGATTCTGACCTTTTAGCGAATAGAGTATGAGCAACCTGACTGGTGTACAGTAACTCAGAGAAGGGTCCAACTAAATCCACAGACATTTGATGCATTCATGCTGTCCCAGTGTCACATAATTGTTGAGGTGAGCTCATAAGTTTTAGTTTAAATTGTGCTCATTCCAGGAAGCAGCATCTATTGCAAATCCTTGCATCTAACATGAAATCTGCTTGAGGTGACATGACTGTAGCCACTGCTCCTAAATTATGGAACACGGTCTCAACTAACATCCATACTGCCCCCTGTATTTCACAGAATAAGGCCTGGTTGTTCAGATGGGCTTTTCCTCCATGAGGCCACATTCTGATTTATCAGACCCATGCCTATGGATTATATTTTGAAGTTAGATTTGGAATTTGTTGATTTTAATGTATAAATGCATTTATCTTTTGCTTATGTGCAGCCAAATTTTCAAAACTATCGCTTGGACCTGCGACACAGTGTACAGTTGCTGTGAGTTGTGACATTTTGGGTCCCACTTGTGTAGAAAAAGTCACATTGATATTCCAAGCTGCCGTAAAGCAGTGAAACTGTTGCAAATGCATCAAAACATTTGAAAATAGTAAACAAACATTTGGCACATTTCAGATGATGCTGGCACAAATCATTATTGGGACTTGTGCTTGGGTCATCCCCTTTGAAAATCCTTCCCCATTGTGTTTATACTGCATATTACCCTGTGCACACCATGATCGTTTTAGAAAGGTGCCCTAAACATATTTATAAAATGGGCAAAAAAAACGAAGCCACTGATTGGCTGTTTCACCCTCGTAGCCGTGTCCTTAATCCCTGGTATTGTACCCAACCGGCACTAACGCTTGCCAGTCTGCCCTTTGACAAGTGCGAATCATTGAGCTGTGCCGAAAAAAAAAAAACAGCCTGGCACAGCGGAGCGAGAGGCAGCGCTAAATCAATAGTCCGAAGTGACAAGAAACACAGACGGCAACAATACACTACACAACCTCTACTGACTCCCCACAGACACAAAAAGACTTAATTTCTCCACAATATGACACCTGTACTACTAAACCCCGGCTTTTCTCCTCAACTTCCGCTTGAGTCAAAGCGAGCGTGTCCCTTACAGACCGCCATACCGCACGTTCCTTCTTCGGCATTTAAATATGAGTGCTAACATTGCATGTGCTCTCTGGTAGCTTCACAGATTCTGTTTTTTTTTTATGTTTACTTACAACAGTATGGTTCTGGTAGGAGTAAGCTGTACATCACAAACCGCAAGCAGCTGATACGGAAGCACGTCACAGTTTGAAAGAATTGGTGCAAAAGCTGTACATCTGCTACGGACAAAAAACTGTTACCGAGAGTGCAATAACAGGTTGAAAAAAATAATTTACTTTTGTTCTTGGCCGTGCGGGGGCAGCATGAATTTAAAAATCATTTACTTTTGTTCTTGGCCGCGCGGGGGGCAGCATGAATTTACTAAGTACTGTGGGTCCATTGGATTACATTACATGGAGGGACTACTTTATCACTCTTACTAAAAAAAAACATTTCTTACATTTTTTCAATTCCAACAGTTTTTTTCTTTTCTTTTGAATTTCAGCCTGTGGTTGTGAGCCCATTTTATAAGCACAATAACACACTCCAAGGTGTGGTTTATCGCCTGATAAGAGCACGCCCAGTAGCATAAGGCACTCGGCGCAAGCGCCTAATGCCTTAGTACACCCCTGGGCGTGCTCTTATCAGGCGATAAACCACACCTCATCGTGTGTTATTGCTTGCGTATTATTTATTTATATTACAAGTGTTATCAGGAAGGGCCTACAGAGCTGGGAACAGCTCATTTCAAGATGTGTCCTGGAGAAGGGGAAGTAGGGAATAACACTGCATTAGAACAGCAAAACATCAATATACAGGAAGCATAGCAGTCACATTACCATACAGTGAAATACATATGGTGCATAGTAATCACATTGCTGTTTAGTTTGAGTAACAATATAATCAGATATACAGTGAATAGTAATAAGACAGTGGTGGCATATTGTAGGTTACAAATACAGCACAGTGGAGTATATCAAATGAAATGAGTACCTAAGCAAAAAGGGCAAGCTAAATGTCATGTGAGCCTAGGGAATTAAAAGGTTTTGACATACTTAAGGAACCAAGGTTAAAGAGGAGTGCTAGGTGGGACGGTTGCAATTGCAGTAGTATAATGATAGGTCATGGGAAGTTTTGGGGGGTCAAAGGAAAGACAGCAGGATGGAGGTTAGACCAATATCTAGAGAATCTGGAGGAGAATGCAGCTTGACCTGTGGATGATTTAGTGGAGGGAAAGTGAAGGAATATTAGTGTTACAGAGGAAGTAAGTGGAAGAAAAGGGGCAGGTAAGGAGACAGCTAATGGGGTGGACAGCAAAAACAGAATTTCAAGATAAGAAATGCACAGTGGGAGAGGTGTTGAGCTTTAAGAAGAGAGGGGAATGAAAATGAGAAGTAAAGGGAGCAGCAGTGAGTGCTAGGGGAGCAGTCAAGGGAGAAGTGACAAAGGAAGTGAAAAAGGGGTTCCAGTCTGGCCAGTGTGGTGAAAGTGCAGCACTGTACACAAAATTCACCCATACTAAAAGATGGGGAGGCTTATTTTAAGGAAGATATTGATATAGGGGAGCGAGTAGGATACACTCTCTATTCCTATAGAGTGCAGCAAGTTTGGGATGGAAGCAGTCTAACTGGTAAGGCTGCCTAGCATCACTACTGATACTACTGCCCCATCCCCTCCCTCACAACAGTTTGGGACCAGTCCTGCTCACACTCGCTCATTGTGATCAGTTCTGATAATGAGCAGAGTAGGCTGGGAAGTGCAATGGAAGAATGGAGGGGGGCTAACTAAGACTAGCCAGAATATTTACACTAGCCCAACCCCCACCCCCAAAAAATCAAGGATTAGGCAAAGTGGAGTGGGTACAGCAGTATAACTGGTGAGTTTTGATCAATGGGGGTAGTCAAGTTAGAGAGGAAATGTCATAAAGATGCTGTCAGCATTGGACAAGGTTCAGGTTCAGACATTTTACTGATCGACCATAGGTCTTTATAATGCATTACAAGACCATAGGTCTTTACAGTATATTACAAATAATACAGTACAAAAATAGACAAAACTACATAAGAAATATACAGTATACACAATTATGTGCAAATAAGTAAATTTTTCCATTAGATGCATACATTCAACACTGGGAATTTCCGCCTTTTATATATGTTTTCCCATTTCTTAATATTGCACGCACAATTTACACCAGGTCTTCTACATCATTGGACTTCTTGAATTGAGTGTTTTTAATGTGTTTTAAAAATGGACTTACTTTGGATAGGTTTGTTTAATTGTTATCTTTTGGGTATCCATAGTTACGGAGAGCAGACTGTAACTGAACACAGACTTAATCCTTGAACATTGAAACCCCATTCTACAGAGGAACCAGCTGCTATATCCCACCCAGACTCAAACTAGAACAGTATTTAATTTATCCAAGCATTATGGTGTGAGATTCCTACAATAAGTTAGTTAACACAGCAGTCTATGTGGGTAGCTGTTCTACTGCATCAGGAAACTATGCAGTTCATAGATTAAATATGGCTACAGTTGTTCAATGTACAGACTCTTTAGTCTGGGCAAAAAAAGAAACTACTGGTATAAGGCTACTAAGTTTATTTTAGTGTCAGTGGCTCAGTAGGTAGCACACTCGCCTCTGAGGCTGGGAGATCAGAGGGCTGTGGGTTCAGTTCCCACATCTGGCACTTGGGTTAATGTCCCAGTACTGACACTGTAGTGCAGCATGAGAGGGGTGCTGCACTTCTGAGGTGCCGTCTTTCAGATGAGACGTTAAACCGAGGTCCCATCTGCTTGGATTGGTGGTAGTTCAGGTGGATGTTAAAGATCCCATGGCACTTATCGAAAAGAGTAGGGGAATTTCCCCAGTGTCCTGGCCAAATTTCCCTCATTCACTATAAATACCACCAACAACTTAATCTGGTTCAAAGTCAGTTGGCATTCATCTGTATCCCCCTCCCCCGGGTTGTGCCTGAAAATAGGCAGGATTTGTCTAGTGCACTTACCCGGTCAACAAAAGCTACAAAAAAAAAATTAAAAAATAATTCACTTACTGTTGTCATGGTGAGACATACACCCTAATCCAGGCCCGGAGGAGCCTGATCAATTAAATGCGGAGATCTTACTGAAAGGGGATTTCAGTGTAGTGCAATTTAATTCCAGAAGTATCCGGAATAAGTTTGACCAAGTCAAAGATTTGGTAACTAATTACCAACCTGAAATTATTGTTATAACCAAGATCTGGCCCTGTGACAGAATTCCTAACTTGCAAATAGAAATAGAAAATTTTTAAATACTACACAAATAGAGGAATAAAAAAGCAGGGGGGACTTTATTTTATGTTAACTCTGAGATGTAAATATTTGAGATTGAGAACATACTACAGTTGGAGGGTTTAGAAGTAGTATCCACTGACATTAAATTACCTAATACCAGGCTGCTTTTAATTGCTGGGGTATACTGTCCACCCAGAACAAATATAAGTGCATTTAGTAGTTTGCAAGACTTCTTATTCAGCTATAGAAATACACATGAAATACTCATGCTACTGTAGGTGGTCTAAATGTTAATTGGTTACAAATTGATAGACGACACTGCTTAGTGGAACTTCAAATAATGAACCAACAAGTATTAACCCTAAAGATGCTAATGCTTCTACTCTCTTACATCGCTTTACAAACTGTTTGCAAGCTTTTTTTCCCCGTTTCCTCCCAGTAATCCATTCCCATACCTCGGATGTATGTGTGCATGTGGAGGCACGCACATGCTGCATCTCGTGGTGCCCTCCCATTACATGTCACCTCTCTGCCTACGTTGACCACCAGACCTCCTCCGCCCAGTGGCAATGGGACTACAGGGGGGGTGTCAACCACCCCAGGAGAGGCGAACTGCCTTCTGACTGCTCAATCCTGCTCCCACACTCCCCCCCCCCATGCTGGCTCCCCAGTGACCCAAGTCTTTTCCTGAACCCAGGTCACTAGCATGACACGAGGTACTGTAAGGCATTCAGCACCTCAGCCTCTGCACCACTGGGCCAAATTGTCTGCAAGCTTATTCCACAAGCAGGGTACTCCTAGATGCATTCTCAGATCATTAGGTCACTTTTACTCTGAGGCATAAAACCGAATTCACATGCAAATTGTCAATGGGAGAAATTTTAAAAAGTTTAACTATGTTGCTTTTATGCTAGATTTGGAAAGCATAGACTGGGTTAGACAAAGTCTAATCTCCACACCAGCTGATGCTTGGGCCTTCTTCTATCAGGAATTCATGCAGATTTGTGATAAACATGAACTCTTGAGACAATGGAAGATAAAGAGTAATAGTGCCACTTGGTTTAACTCAGACTTATATCAACTGAAGCTTCACAGAGACAATAAAATTGCACAAGGCTAAGAAAACAAACCTCCAGAGTTTTATACAGACAGGCATGCAATAAGCATACAAGTGCAATAAAACTGGTTAAACAGAAGCACTTCAAACAAAAATGTCATACTAACCTAAAACAAAGCCCCAGAAATGTTTGGAATTTAATGTCAGAGCTATTAAATAGAAAAAAATTAATATGGCGGCTAACAGGTTCTTAGTTGATGGCTCATTGGTGCCGCTAGGCAGTAAGGTAGCAAATTAATGTAATGATTTTTTATTGATATGGATTCTGAAGCTCTGAGACTGGAAAACTCTCAGTCATATTCTGGTGACAGTGAATGTATGACAGAAAGTCCTAACATGGGATTAACATTAAAAACAACTTTTTTGTTCTCATGTATCTCAGTACAGGAGGTCAGAAATGAGCTATTAAAAATCATCAACACCAAGTCAAGTGGACTGGATAAAACACCCCTAAGACTTATAAAATATGTTGCCCCATGTAATGCATCTCCCCTAACAAAAATCTTTAACTTATCCATTAAACAAGGTGAGTTCCCAGAAACATGGAGAATTGCTAAGGTAATACCAGTGTTCAAGTCAAGTTCTAAACAAGAGATAGGAAACTACTGGCCAATATTACTACTCCTGCAGATATCTCAAATTCTTGAAAGGATTGTGTCTGGACAAATAAAAGGATATTTGGAATTGCTTAACAAAATAAATACTGTAAATACCAATCTGGTTTCAGAGCCCCCCACTGTACTACATCAGCTCTAATCAAAGTCATTAGTGATTTGCAGTTTAGTATGGATAGGAAATTATCACTAAGTTCCATTTTCATCGATCTATCGAAAGCCTTCAATACCCTGACTCATGATCTTTTATTATCCAGGTTGACCGCCGCAGGTTTAAATGGGAATGCATACAGATGGTTTGAATCATGCCCGAGGGAACATAGACAGCTAGTGGAAATAGGGACGTACAAATCTACTCCAGCCTTAATCAAATCTAAAGTTCACCAAGGTTCTATATTGGGCCCTATTTTGTTCAATGTCTATGTAAAAATTAATTACAGTTTGAAGACCCAACCATTAAATACCACCTGTATGCTAATGACATTATTATTTACGTAGAAGGTCATACAACTGAGTATATCCAAGAAAAACTACAGAATGCTTTTAAATAATTACAAGTGTTTTTTGATGATCATAAATTGATTCTAAATGCTAAAAAACATGGACTGTGTTCTGTAGCAGAAATTCAAAAACTACGAGTAATGTTTCCTTATCGATTCAGACTGTGGATGGCATAAACATATAGCAGGTCACACTATATATAGATAGATAGATAGATAGATAGATAGATAGATAGATAGATAGATAGATAGATAGATAGATAGATAGATATATCTCTCTCTCTCATATATATATATAGAGAGATATATATATCTATATATATATATATATATATATATATAGTGTGACCTGCTGTAAGTTTATGCCATCCACAGTCTGAATCGATAAGGAAACATTACTCATAGTTTTTGAATTTCTACATATATGTATGTGTGTATATATATATATATATATATATATACACATATGGGATTATGGTTGGACAACAAACTAAAATGGAACATACACACAGACAAAATTCTAAATAGCATTAGTAAAAGAATGGGAATGCTTTATTGACTAAAACATTGTATATCACCTGAAACTAGATTGAGAGTTGTTAATTCTATGATTATTACTGTATTGGATTAGTGGATTATGGGGACATTCTCTATGCTGGGGTGTTGGGGATAGAGTAGGGCAGACTGGATGTAATATACAACAGGATGGCTCAATTCATCCTTGATGCCCCCAGCGAACACATCACTGTGACCTATATAGAAAATTAAATTGGTTAAGAATACATGAAAGAAGAAATTTGCACCTGTTAACTTTCATGTAAAAATGTTGGAAAGGACAGTATCCCCAGTATACTTCAGATATCTTAAAGATAAGGCCTGTTAAAGATGGTTTGAGATCTGCACTGGGACTTGAATTTACAGTCCCAGATTACAGACTGGAGGCGGGTAGATTCTCTATTTATTACAAGGGTACTGTACTCTGGAACTCTGTACTGACTATATTACAAGGGGCCTATACTAACATCAGTTTGGATAACTTAAAGAAGTGGTTTGTTGAGCAGGTACAGTACGTGTACCCCTGTCCTGTTGTATGAGTATGGTCATGTGAACAGGATACAGTGAAGCCCGCCAAGATGAAGCACAGTGTCACAGGTTTACTGCATGACAAAAGGGATTAACTCCCATTGAAATTACTGTGCTTCATCCTGGTGGGCTTCACCATAGGTTAAATGCTGTGCAATGTCTTTATGGATGCTCATTTTTATATGTACCATTTTTAATTATATTCTTATTTAAGGAAATTCTGCTGTGAGATTTATACTATATCATTATGTAACAAGTAATCTTGGCCTTACCTCACTGAAAAATGAATCTTATAGTTCAACTGAGTTGTAATCCCTGTTCATATTGTATGAATAAAAATGTTATCTATCTAACTAGCTAGCTACCTAGCTACTGTGTCCAACAGCACACCAATACAGTCAATAAATCAATTTCTATAGGCTAGAATTTAATTCTTTAGATATTTTGTTCTACATACTTCATACAGAGTACATAAAAAAGTAATATATATGTTGAATGTGACCCTTATTGAAATAATGCTCTAAACATATTGGAGGGTTATTATCCTTGGTATATCTTGCTCAATATGTTTCCATGGCAGAAGATCAAATTGTAAATGTGTTATCATACTGTATGTCTCTCCTTTGGGGTTAGAGGCATCAACAGGTAATATTCACAGCTGTGTAATACTTTATTTCATGCATACCAGGCAGCTAGCTTTGAGAGGCTCTAATACAGGCCAGATCTTTCTCCTTATAAATTAGGAAGATACTGTATGTTATTTAAAAATATGTGTAGATACTTGACTAATAATTATGTTCTTCAATGATTCATTCCATAAATTAAATGTACCAATATCTGTGAGTATTTTTTTTATAAAGATAATAGCCAAAAAGACTTTTAGATGTACCAAGCCATTTTGCTTTCTCCATTAGACACCACCTTGGCCAAGGATTAGTCTGATTATTCAACATACATAACCAATAAGTGATCAGTCTAACTGTTGCTTCTATTGGAATTCGACCTAATTCTGCCCTCAGATAATATTCTGGAAGAGATTTACTAACTCTTGAGATGGTGCAGTAGAAAGGGAGGGTACAATTTCCCAGATTTTCACTCTGTATAGAATTAAAACATTTACTTTAGCATCAACTGCACATAATAAAGGTAAAACTGTTGAACCATCGTACCTAAAATTAAACCTAAGAAGTGCACATGAATTTTGTCTAGCTTAGTTTGTTTGCATTTTGACACAACTTGTCCATTTGCCATTTGAGGTAACATTCACTCCCAAACAAGTATACATGTTTACTATTTCTAAGTTATTTCCACCTAGGAAAACATTTTTTGTTTGTTTTTACTCCCACAAATGGGTATTTTGGTTTTATCAAAGTTTAGTTATGATTTGTATGCTGCACATATTTCATGGAATTGATGTAAGTTTTGTGGCAGCCCAATAGGAGAAAGAGAGAAAACAACCATATTGTCTGCATATGCTAAACCAGGACATGTAATACCACATACACTAGGGGAGTGAAAGTTGCTAACATCAAGATTCAAAAGAATATAATTAACATAAAGATTAAAGAGAAATGAAATCAGGAGATGTTCCTGTTTGACTGTTTTACTGGAAATAAAAAATGTTGTGGTTGATCCCTGCATGCCATGACTAATACATGTTTTATTCGTAAAGTACAGTTAAAATATGGGATATAAAAAGTTAAAGCAGCAGTACTACCAAATCAAGAAGTGATCAGTTTCCAGCTCTTTGTAGCTTACAATAAGTATAGTGGCTGCTATCGCGTACTGCTGCGTTCAACATGACGGGTGGCAAAAAGGTAAACAAAAACAAAGGAAACAGGAATTTATGGAGTGATAGTACAATGCCAGTGGGAAAGATTAGCAGGTAAAAGTTCAGCAGAGCACAGGAAATACACTGTTGAAAAATCACAGATTTTTTTAAACTTGCACTGCTGCTTTGAAGTCTAACTTTTTAGCTATAAACTTTGTCCATAAGCTATCATGGTTAATATAACCAAAGGCAACTCTTAAATCTATGAATGCTGCATAAAGCTTCATTTTTTTTTGATAGCACATATTTTTCTATAAGGCAAACCATGACAAATATATGATCTATGGTGGAATAATTATTCTAAATTCAGCTTTAAGATTTGACAAGATTAAATTTGCATTGACACAGTCCTGTAATTAACTTAATAACATTTTGTCCAAGATAGTGTCCAAAAGGCTTTTTAGATTTGTTGCATACCCTTTTTCATATAATGGAACTGTGATATTAACTCACCAATTCTCTGGGCTATAACTGTAACTAAGACATTTCTTTTAAAAAATCATTAGAATAGGTACCGAGATATTCAAATGCAACTTGTATGACACTAGGTCGTAAAATCAAACATAAACACAGCGAGGTCAGAAATCGCATACAAAACATGGCAATTTAAAAAGTAGCGTTCAACAAAAACACCAGCTGCTATGACAAAGCCAATGGTATCAGTCAAGAAACACACTGACTACTACCATGGCTAACAATAAACTAAACTAAATTTAGTTTTTACGGGGGCTTCTCTACACTATCCCTGTAGCTATAATGTCAGACGCTATTTTTCCAATGCTATTTTTCCAGTGTGGATTTTCCTGCACCACAATTGCCACAACATATTGACTGGGTACCAACTTGTATGCATCCACAGGTTTGCCATCAATACCAGGTGCTTTGTTTAGTTTACAGAAGTTGATTGCATCCTCTAGTAAACTGGCCACTAAAGGTTTTTGGACAAGCTGCCAGGAGCTGGCTCTCACTTTTCGATGCCATGTGGGACTCCAGAGCTGGGTAGGTGGGTAGAAAAAGTTTGTGATTAGGAGAGAAGGTAACCAGAAGACTAGCCCGGGACACCTGTGGATGGGGAAGCCATTTTCCCCTATCCCAATGCCAAATACTGAATATCAAATATTAAATATTTGGGTCCCCAAATAGAGTATTCAGGCTGAATATTTAGTATAGTATAAGATATTCACATACCCCTTGTTTACATGCCCCCAGATCATTAGGAGGTGAAGGACTAGGTGCTAGGGTAAGAGATCAGGAGTATTATACACTTGTACAAGGTGGTGCTGGGGGACAACAACATGCCAGACCCCCAAGAGCTGGCTCGGTGGTGCTGAGGGTTGAGGCACTGGATGCCACACTTTGTGCCACGCTGGCAACCCGGGTTCACGAACGAGCTTGGGGTTGGTGGGGGAGGAGAGGAGTGAGCATCCAGAAGACTGCTCTCCTCTCCTGGGGAGGGTGGGTGGATGATTCCCTGGTACTGCCAACTCCCAGTGGAGGCTGAGGGTGCAACAGCCAGGGGGATCACATCAGCGACGAGTGGGAGTGTCGGCAGACCCAGCCCACTCTGGACGTCACTGCACATCCGTGCTGTTGAGGGGGGGTCACACTCATCAGTACAGGAAAAACTCCCATTGGCTGGGAGGAAGACATTGTCTGCCCCCACCTCCAACACCAGATCCTGCCCACTGGAGCCTCATCTCATCAATAACCTCTGCCTGAAAAGTGTTAGAAGAGGGAGCACTGAGGAGCAGAAGGCGGCCCCGCTCCATGGGGTGTGGACCGGGGGATACTCCAGAGGTGTGTCGTGGGTGAAGGGAGACAGAGGATACAGATTGGGAGGAACTCAGGTAGGAGGGGAACAGACAGGTCAACCGATAGGGCCCCAGCAGTGGTGACAGGAGGGAAAAATAATGGTAAATAAAAATATGCCAGACCCCAACAGGAGTGTCCTGCTAGCATGAAGTGCCACAAGCCAGAGACTGATGCAGACTCTTCAAGATGGTTTCTTCTTGTAATACAATGGTGAATCATCAAAGGAGGCAGTGATTCTAGACCTGGTTCTTACAAACAGGGAAACTGACAGGGAGTTTATTATAAAGGAGTCACTTGGGAACAGTGACAACAGGTCAGTGTGGTTTGATTTTATTCTGCAGGCCAATCATACCAACACCTAGACCGGAGTACTAGTTTTCAGGAGGGTGGATTTTTGGAAGGATGATGGAAATGCTCAGTGGTAGATGAGAAGAGGTGGAAATAGCAGATCGGTAGACTGAAAGTGGGGTATAGTATGTGAAGGGTTGGTTAAGGTCAGTAACCTCTGCATGAGGAAAGTGGGGAAGAACATATAGTGAAGAAAGTGGGGCATGGGAGTGGGAGATTAGTTATAAGGGCAAAGTGGACATACAGAATGAAAGAAAATAAAAAATCACACATGCCCACACAATGCAAAGCATCATGGGCTGCATATGCAAATCACCACAGGATATTATGCTGGTTCAACTTTAAGCAGAATTGCATGGTGCTGGAAGGCCTCTCACACAGTTTGCAAAGGGTGCTAACAGATGACATAGACTCGTGTTTCATCCTACCAGGACTCATCAGTACGCCTCATCTGTTTGACACCCCAGTGGAATGAACCAGCTACCTTAAGACAGTCTGTCTGGGTTATGTTGTGGTGAACCCATTAAAATAAAAAACTATTTAAAAGACAAAGAACCTCTGTGCGCAAACACTGAGGCAAGAGTTACCCCAAAGGACAGAATGAATATTTCTGCTCGATCTTTACAGTGGAGGAGCAGGGACTACTCCTTCAGTGTGGGATCAAATCCAAGCAGGGATGGGTTGGAGTATGCATATTGGACCTATAGAGGAGGAAAAGGTTAGGAAAGGGCTGGGGGCACAGACAGTAGCCATATCCACAGGCCCAGACACTCTGCACCCAAGAGCGCTAAATGAAATGGCACACGTGAGAGTAGCATCAGTAACAAACCTCTTCAACTGCTCACTGGGAAAAGGAAAAGTACTAAAAGAGTGGAGAGTGGCTGACATGGTGTCACTGCACAAAGGCAGAAGTAAGGATGAAGCAGGTTAACTACCGACTGCTCAGTCTGACCTGAATAGTGGGCAAATTGTTGTATAGAGTGATCAAGGAAAGGCTGGTGGAGTTTCTGCAAGTAAATGGCTTGCAGGACAGTAGACAGCATGGGTTCTTGGTGCTTTGAGATATTTAAGTACTGTTTTATTTGTTATCTCTTGGGTTCTCCTTGAAAATGGGCATCTGATACTTTTGGGGCTACCTGAGCAACACATTTTTAAATAAAATAAATTAAATAGAGATCTTGCTAGAGAAACCTGACTGACATTTTCAAATGAGTGACTAGAGCTGTTGAGAGGGGCAAGGCTATGGGTGCAGTGCACCTGGACTTCAGTAAAGCATTTGATTCCATCCCACACAGAAAGTTGATTAAAAATTTGGCAGACCTGGGTGTAGAGAAGAGGCTAGTCACATGGGTTAGAAATTGTCTGGGAGGGAGAATGCAGATGGTGGCACTGAATGGGGCATTCTTTGACATGAGAGAGGTCACAAGTGGGGTACTTCAGGGAATGGTCCAGGGGCTGTACTTTTTAGCATCTTCATTTGTTACACTGGCAAAAGTATTAAGGACAATGTATTTATTTATTTATATAAGTGTTTCACAAGGTAGATATGCAGAGATATACAAACAATCTTGTTTACAGATATGGGGGACGGGGAAGGGGAACAAATCAGTACAAAACAAGTAACAAACTAAGTGTGGTGTATAAGAAAATAATAATACAATATACAGAGATTACAAGATGTGCCTTTTTATGGATGATACAAACCTTTGTGAGACAGTGGACACCAAGGAGGGAATAAGGATGCAGAAAGGGTATTTGAGAAGGTTGGAGCAGTAGTCCAAGCTATGGCAGCCAAAGTTCAATGCAAAAAAGTGCAAAGTCATGCACACTGGAGCAAAGAACATGAGAACTAAATACAGGAAGGGTGAAACAGACAAGGGATCAGAAGGTTATCATGTATGATTAACCTGAAATATTTTACTTAATGCATTAAGGCAGGCAGTAACACCAACAAAATGTAGGGATGCACTGGCAGGGGAATCAACAGTAGGTATAGGGAGGTGGTACTGCCCCGCTACAGATCCCCAGTAAAGCCATACCTAGAGTGATATGCACAGTTCTGCAACACACACCTGAAAAAAGAAAAGACAGGGTGGAGGTGGTGCAGAGAAGGCTATCAAGGTCATTTATGGGTAGCCCAATGGGGGGGATCCCAAAGGACAGCACAGGAGGGAATCCTCATTAAAGGCTGAAGAACCTGAACATGTACTCACTGGAGGCCAGGAGGGAGCAGGAGGACATAAAAGAGACATTCAAGTTTCTAGAGGGGATTAACAAAGTTGACAGCAGTGTACTGTTTACCTCCAGTGCAAATATGAGCACTAGAGTAACACAAAGGAATTTTGTTATGAGAAAATACTTTTTCTCAGAGAGAGTGGTGGAGAAGTTGAACAGACTGTCCAATAAGGTAACCTGTGTAAAAACAGTTGTTGGATTCAAATAAGGGTGGGATGGGATTAGTGGGAGGCACCTGGGGGAGCGCTAAAAGAGGAAAGGGGAGGCAAATGACCATTAGGGGGCTCAGTGGTTAAGTAGGACAAAAGGCAGACTGGACAGAGCAATTTGCCTTCTTCTAAAGTTTCTTTGTTTCTATGACTTAGGTCAGTACTAATATATCACCCTAGTACTGCTTATATACTGTGTATATGTGTGTGTGTGTGTGTGTGTGTGTGTGTGTGTGTGTGTGTGTGTGTATATATATATATATATATATGTATATATATATATATATATATATATATATATATATATATATATATATATGTGATAACGTTTATTAATACATAGTTATAATATATTTTACACTTAGCGATTAAACTTTAAAAAATTACACCGGCCTCTGGTGCAACAGTAGTACTACCACTTGCTATACCAATAACCAGGCTTTGGGAGCAAACCCAGGGTTGTCAGAGGACCGGCTGGGGGGAAAAGGCTGAGCATCTGTCAAAATGCTCACCTTCTCTGGGGACAGAGGGTATCTAGCACCAGGCAACATACCAACTCATAGCGATGGCTATGGTTAGGTGAACCTGAGACCAGTACTGAGGCCAGATTGGTGGAGGCAGCAGATGTCCATGCACTGAGGTCATTGCACACCCACCTCCTTCAAGTGGGGACCATGGAGGAACCATACACAGCATAAAAAACCTTGACAGTGAGCAGCATGAAGTCCAGGATCCTTGCAGGGGACCCAGCAGACCAATGTGGGGTATATCCCCTAGCCAAGTCAAGCAGAACAAAGCAAAACAAAGGCATGACAAAACGAAAATAGTTAAAATATTAATAAATGAAAACAGTACCAGGGTAATGTATTTATATTGCCCTGATTAAAACCTTTCATTTAAAAAACATTAAGTTACTATCCTTATGGTTCCAAAGTTAGAACATAATGCAAATTGTTTCTTTAAAGGGACACTGTCAAACCCCCTAGACCCAAAGTGTCTCTAGTTTAAAAAACACATTTAATAATAGGTCACATTCTGTAGAGAGTGATGATGCAGCTGGTAATTTTATTCAGATTCCTTTTTTCTTTTTAAAAGTGAAAAATAGACTGCCCACCACACTGGAGTTACCAGAAAAAAATGTGTCTGTTTACATTCCTTCAGTCTTACCTGGAATCTCATCACCTCCAATTCAATTGTCAGCACGATTTCATAAGAATTATAGCACCCTCATAGCCCTTACCAAGGTAACCACAGATAAACTTGGTTCACTCGACAAAGAGCTTTACACCGGGGCCATATTTGTAGATCTAACTAAGGCCTTCGATTTGGTAAACCATAACCTTCTGTTACATGAGCTGCACTCTTTGGGCATGGACCAACTGTCACTCTTCTGGATCCATAATTAACTATCCGGCCACTCCCTAGGCGTAAAATGGTCAGGGGATATCTCTTCATTTAATACTATAACCCACAGTGTACCACAGGGATCAAGTCCTGGGGCCCCTTTTGTTCTATTTATAGACAATTTGCCACTGAATTGTGGCGGGTCCCTGGTGCAACTTTATGCTGACAATGTTATTTTATACTGGTCTTCTTGTGATATCCAATAGCTTGACCATAACTTGGAAACTGACTTCCATACACTTGAGAAATAGTTCCTTAAGAATCACTTAGTCCTTAACACCCAAAAAAAAAATTAATGCTATTCTTTAACCCCATCGCAAAAGCAGCTCCCTGTGGCACACTTCATATTCAGTCTTCTACAGGGGAAATCATTGAATCAGTGCAATCATTCAAATATTTGGGTATCCTGCTAGACCCCTCCCTCTCTTTTGAGCAGCATGTAACACAAACTACTAAAAATCTCAATCAGAAACGCAGCCTGCTCTACTACCACCTTTGTCCCCTCCTCTCTCATACCTCCTGTCAAAAGAGTACCACCTCCTCTCTCGTCCCCATACTTTTATATGGTGTCCTTATACTGCTCTCCACCAAGACTACCATACTCTTCACACCTGAGAATGCTATACTACAGGGTGGGATGATTTTCTGTCGGAGTCAACTCGCGTCACCACCACTGTGAGGTTTTAGTGTCACTAGGATGGCCTGACTATAACCAAAGATTGCAGATCTCCTCCCTCTGCTTTAGCTACAAACTTTAGTTTATTTAGTTTATTATTATTTTGGAAGACACTTTTGAGCCAATGCTGTTTTACAAAGGTACGACGTGAGGGAAACAATACAGAACATAGTGAGGACAATAACAAGTACAGTAGTTTCAAGCAGCCATAGACTTTGTCGGGTACATTAAAGCTTTCATATGGAATTACTGTAATATGTACAAAGACTCACAGTATGTATGTTAAGTTACACTAATTTGTGTATATTATTCATGAACATATGTACAATAAAAAAACACAGTTGTAATGTGGTTCACTAGAATACATTAGAAACTACTAGGAGAGATAGTAGATACATATAGAGGAAGCTATGGGGAGAGAATGTAGATAATAGTGGGGAAATAAAAAGGGAGGAGATAAGAGATAGTGGGGGTAAAGGTGGGAAGGACTTGGGGGGGAAATTAGAGGGAAGGAGAGTAAGTTTAGTTAGGAGAAACATTCACAGAAGGTCATTGTGACAAGGTGCTGATGCCAGTTGCACTTGAAAGTGCCCAGGGTAGTGTCATTGGTAACAGCAGGAGGAAGTGAATTGTACCAGGATGAGGCTCTGTATGTAAAGGAGCTTTGTCCTTGGATAGTGCAGCAGTGTGGAACAGAAAAGTAAAATATTCTGAGTTCCTGGTTAGGCGGTGGCCGCAGCGGGGGGCCAGTAAGGACTGAACCCTTGAAGGTAGGAAATTTAAGGTAATCTTTTTTGCTAGCATACAGGTCTGGTACTTAAGTCTGCTGGGGAGTTGGAGCCAGTTTGCTTGCCTGTAGATGTCACAGATATGTGAGAGGCATGGAGCAGAGGTCAGTAGATGACATGCCTTGTTAAGGGCAATGGCTATTCGTCGAAGTGCGGTGTCAGTGGCAGAGCCATAGATCACAAGCCCATAGTCAATTACTGATGTAACAGAGCAGTGAATGGCAATGCTTAGAGCTTCATTGGTGAGGCAGCGCCTATGTCTAAAGATAAGTCCTATGTGGGTGTTCACAATCTTGGTAATGCTCTCAATGTGTTCAGAGTAAGACAAGGTGCTGTCGAGGGTAACCCCCAGGTATTTAAACAGTTGAACATGTTCAAGCAATGTCCCTTCACTGTTTGCTATAGACAGACATTTGTTTGTATGTTTGTTATGGATGCCATGAAACATCATTGTTTTAGTTTTTATGTGATTTAGTATGAGTTTTTGAGATTTAAATCATTTCTTCACTTGCGTAAAGCTTGTTTGCAGTTGCAATTGTTGGAGGGAGGGGTCAGGGTGGGAGGTGAAAATAACTGCATCATCTGCATATAACAGGAGTCTATTAGGGCATGATGCAGGGAGATTGTTCAGAAAAATACTGAAAAGCAAGGGACCCAAGATGGACCCTTGGGGAACTCCAGAGCAAATCAGACGGGAGGGTGAGAGGGACTCACCAACTCTGACCTGTTGGGTTCGGTCACTAAGGTAGCTTTGGAACCAACGTGCAGCGTCATCTGAGAGGCCAAGGCAAGATAATTATTCAAATAGCTGGGAGTAGTTGACAATGTCAGACACCTTTGTCAAATCGATGAAGGTGGCGCCAACAAGATGTCCCTAATCCAGAGCATTATGGATATAAGTGGTGAATTCAAGGAGAGCTGTGGTGGTGGTGCTATGTTCTTTTCAAAAACCATGCTGATCCTGACATTGCAGGATGTGGTTAGCAAGGTATTCTGTAAGTTGATCAGCAACTATTCTCTCCAGTGCTTTCAAGAGAGGGGGAAGAATGGAGATGGGTCTGTAGTTAGAGGTTAGGGTCTCATCCCCACTTTTGTGAATTGGCATCACAACAGCAGATTTCCATATTTGGGGGAACTGAGAAAGCATTAGGGGATCAGTTGAGGATTTTGGTGCGTGGGGTCAGGGCTTCGACAATGGTGAGGGCAAGGAGTTTCAGGTCTAGGGAGTCGCCACTGAATCTGGACCTCCCAAGCACTTTGAGCAGTTGTTTTTTGGCTAGGGCCTCTGAGATAGTTTTAAAGTAGAAAGGTGGATGGCCCTGTGTTATTCTTGCTTTGTCCAAGCCTGCAGAATCCGGTGGGGAGGGGTCAAAGAAGGTTGGAGGAAGTACATGACTAAGATCAGTGAATGGCGCATTAAAAGCATTAGCCATGGTGACCTGGTCCAGAGTGAGGCTGCCATTTATGTTGAGCATAGAAGGTGGTACTTTGGGGATATGCCCTGTAACTTCAGAAAGATTTGCCCAAAACTTCTTCCCGTCTTTCCATGAGTTAGCGGGTGCACTCCTGTGGTATCTTGCCTTTTCATTTTGAATTGCTTTAGTACAGGCATTTCTTGCTGCTTTGTAAGCCTGGGTGCCAGTCAAGTTGGCCAGATGCCAAAGATGATCCCGGGTCCTCAATTGTTCCAGAAGATCAGCGTTAATCCAAGGGTTGTTGATGCCTTTGATCTTGCATTTTTTTGAACGGGGCATGGACATCACAGTCGCTGTTATAGCTGTGGATAAAATATTCAAAAGCAGTGTCAGTGTTGGAGGCTGTGTCTATCAGAGACCAATCATGGTCTCATAGGAAGGTTTTTAGAGACCCAAGACAACCAGAAATGAGTCTCCTGCTGTTAATAGTTTTCAGAGGAGGCTTAGTGTATTTGTTCAACCAGGAGCAAAGGATTGGGGAGTGGTTGCTTAAACTGTCAGAGAGAACTACTGTTTTTGTGATGTGATCCTGGTGGTTACCTTCCTCTTCTCTCCCCCCTGCCTGAGTGACCTACTGAAATGTATATCCTCTCTATGTTTACTCAGGTCATCCGTGACCCATCTGCTGAATACTACTTATCCCCGCCTGGTGATCGTCAAGTGATCATTTGTCTACTCTGCATCCACCGCTTGGAATGCAGTCCCCTTATCTACATTCTCCCTCTCCTCTCTTGCTGTGTTCAAGTGTTCCCTCCATGTGTACCTACTGCAGCCAAAGCCTTGTTCCTGCTGTGTCGAATCTTTGAAGC
The DNA here is from genome assembly GCA_016271365.2 of Neoceratodus forsteri. Classification (NCBI taxonomy): domain Eukaryota; kingdom Metazoa; phylum Chordata; order Ceratodontiformes; family Ceratodontidae; genus Neoceratodus; species Neoceratodus forsteri. Next base: position 658,198,179 of record CM028132.1, read on the forward strand.
ACACAGCTGAATTGAGGGAATCTACCTCTGTAGCCTTTTCCTTTCTCTGCTACTTGCTTACTACCTTTAAATACTTTGTTAAGAACCATGTACCATCCATGGTCAATTGATTTTGGGTATCAATCAATCAATCAAATCTTTATTTATCCAGGCAGTAACCGTTGAGCAAGCTCTTTTACAAGGTGAATCTGCTGTTGGCAGGGACAGTTATACATACACAGACTAAAGGTACAGAATACAAAATGAACAAGATGATACAAACAATGATTACAAAAATGGTAGGTGCAAAGAATATACATTCCTAGAGCACACGTACAAAAATATATACACAACACATCATTATTGTGGCATTTACAACACCCATGGAGACAGAACTTGTATGGTTATCTTATTCAAACCATTGGAGAAAAGGACAATTATTTACATTTCAGCCCTCAGTAACCAGTTGCAGGCTTGGGTGGAAGATCCTAGGCTATGGAGGAGCACATAACGGTGTCTGTTTCTCAGGCTTGAGTGGCAGGAGGTGGGGTAGTATGGGAAATGTGGTACAGAGGGTGCTAAGGGCCAGTGTGGCAGCTGAATAGTGAACTGATTGATAGGGGGCAGAAGGGAACTTAGGTCACAGGCTAGAAGTAGCAAGGATAGGGAGAGAAATGGCAGTAAGGCTGCTAGGAACTGTGGAAACAGTTACAGATTTCAACAAACGTTTTGTCATAGATGGTCTTAAAAAAGGCAGTACTGACAGGGGAGCAGTCTCAATGATCTTTGTATCCTATTCCAGAGCATGGACAAAGCATAGCTTATGGCAGCCCTTCCAAAGCAGGTGCTGATCCTTGGGATTTTCAGGGAAACCAGTGAGTGGTTTCTTAGAGCATAGCTACTGATTGGACTCAAGGGGGAGATAATCAACAATGTAATATGGAAGTCTGTTGGCAAGGGCTTGGAGCGTCCAAAGGGCTGCATTTCTACACCACCTGTATTGAAGGGAAGACCACCCTATGGCTGCATATAGAGAACAGTGATGTGTGCAGGATGGAAGGCCAGTTATAAATCTCAATGCGCTGTGGTACAGTACATCCAGTTTTGCAAGGTGTGAGACATGGCAGTGGCCATAAATAAAGTCAGCGTAGTCGATTAATGAGAGGAATGTAGATCGGACAAGCTGTCTTTTTGCGTCCACAGTCAAGAGGTTTTTAATTCTGAAAAAAAGACCAAGCCTCTACCTAAGCTTTTTCATCAATTCTTCTGTGTGCTCCACAAAGGAGAGTTTATTGTCCAGCCATATACCCAAGTATTTGCATTTAGGCACGAATTCAACAGTTTCACCTAGTAAGGTGGTGATGGGAGGAAATGTACCAGCAGCAGTAGAGTGAGCCCCGATGCTAGATGGTGAGAAGAGCACAGCCTTGGTTTTTTTTTGCATTTAGCTGTAGCTTTTTGCTGAGAAGCTGGTGCTGCAGCGTATTGAATTCGGTTTGTAGTTCAGCACAGGCAGTTCCAGGAGAATCACGGCTTAAGTAGAGCACCGTATCATAGGCAGACAAGTGGATGCTGGCTTCTGTGATGCCTAAGTACAAGTTGTTAATATAGAAGGCAAACAGAGGGCCCAATATGGATCCCTGTGGGACTCCTCTTTTTATTGGTTTGAGTGGAGAGAGCTCTCCTTCGGCCTTGATTTGTTGCTGCCTACCAGAGAGGTGGTCTTGGAACCAATTCAATGAGACTGAGTCCATGCCTATAGTTTTTAAGGTGGAGAGAAGCAGGCAGTGGTCAACGGTGTCAAATGCCTTGCTGAGATCTAAGAACATGGCACAAACACATTTTTTATTGTCAAGATCCCTTTGCCAGTCATTAGTGACTTTAGCCAGTGCCGTGATTGTACTATGCTTTGCTCTAAAGCTGGACTGCATAGGGTTAAGCAATGTGGAGTTGTCTAGGAACGATCTCAACTGTATATCCACAACTTTTTCCAGCATTTTCGAAAGTATGGGTAGGAGAGAGATTGGCCTATAGTTATTTAGGTCACAGGGATCCCCTGCTTTAAACAGAGGGATGACATGAGCAGTTTTCCATTCTGTGGGGATAGAGCCCTGGGCTAGGGACTGGTTGAATAGGTGTGATATAGGTGTGGCAAGAATGTGGTATGCTATTTTCAAAAAGCATGGGTCAAAAGAGTCAGCTCCAGTGCTTTTTTTAGTATCTAGTCATAGTAGGAGGTCTTCAACTTCTTTTATGGTGGTTGGGGAAAAGGAGAAGATCATGTTATTATTACTTGGTTCTGGAGGCTGGGTGTTGACCTGTGGTTGGAGACTACTTACTGGTGCATTATCGAGCGCCATGCCTGGGGTGGCAAAATGGTTATTGAAAGCTTGAAGAATCTCAGATTTATGATTGATGGTAACATTATCAATGGTAATTTTTGAAGGTAGCACACTACCTGGAGAGTGGCCAGACAGTTCCTTTATGGTGGACCAGAATTTGATTGGTCAGTTGGATGCAGAGAGCAGTTCATTTTGATAAAAATTGGCCTCTCTGACCAACTTCATGCAGGCATTTCTAGCTGTCCTAAAGAGACATCAGTCTGCATCGGCATGTGATTTCTGGGCCTTTTTCAATAGTTAGTCTCTTTTAAGTAAGGTATTCTTCAGATCTGCTGAAAACCAATGACAGGTTCTGTTTTTTATTCTTGCTTTAGTCAAGTGTATGTATGTGTTCAAGTGTTGGTTCTCCATCTACTGAATAACAGAGATTATGCTGTGCTCCATTCTGAGCTACTCTGTTCAGAGTAATTTTTTTGCACTGTTTGCTGTGGTCACAGTGTACTAATGTATGTATGATGTGTACATTTTCCACGTATACGTTGTACTAATGGGATTATTTGCAGTATAGATTATTTCTCACTTACTTTTGTTTAATTTTGACACATTTTTGATAGCGTTGTACCCTTGTCCTGAGTTGCCTCTGAAAAAGGGACTGCATTGTCTCAGTGGGCCTACCCGGTTACCAAAATTCAGATAAATAAATAAATCCCTTGATCAGCTCCCACTGCATCTTTCCTAGGCTTGGGAACACACCAGCACAGTCAAGTCAATAGTTATGCAGTGACAGGAGAGACCACTACATCACGAGTGGCTGCATTGTTTGGGGGTGTTCCTAATGTTCAGGAAGTATGTAAGAAGAGTATAATTAACCATTAGCATGCATTTCAGTTCTACTAAGAAAGGAAGCAGAAAAGACAACCAGCAACATAAATGAATTTTAGGGTAGGTAAGCAATCACAAAATGTGAGTTTTCAACTAGAAATAACATGCTGCAAAAAGGAGAATATGTATCTAGCAAGGGAGCAATGAGGAGTAGGGTCCCACAGGGCTCAGTTCTGGGTCTGATCTTTTTACACCTATATATCCAGTAGGAAGACTTGCAGTGGGTATGGATGTGAAAGTTTGCAGTTGATACCAAGGTTAGTATGTGGTGGACACTGAGAAAGGGGCTAGCTTTCTAAGGGAAAACCTCAAGAACATCAAAGAGTGGGCAAATAAATACAAACATGTTCGACACTGACAAATGCACTGTTATGCATCTTGGTGCAAGCAATAGGAGGAATAGTTACTGCATAAAGTTTATGGTGTAGAACTGAAGGCAATATCTAAGGAAAAGAAACTTGGTATCATTGTTACTAATAATCTGAAGTTCGAAAATGGAGCAGAATAATGACCAGAAAGGGATACCAAATCCTGGGATATATCAGTAGGAATATCTCAAGCAGAAGCAGGATGGGTTTGATGCCCCTGTACAGTTCTTTGGTGAGACTACAAATTGAGGACTGTGGCCAGGTATGGGTGCCTCAATGCATAAAGGATATAAGACTCAATGGAGGGGGTACAGAGGAGGGAAACAACAATGGCCAGGGGCATGAGTGGCATGAGTTATGAGGAAAGATTACGGGAGATGGCTATGTACAGCCTTGAGCTGGGAAAAGTAAGGGTGGACTTGTGCCTGGTCTTCAAAGGCTTCTACAGTGAAGATCTGTGGGACTGTTTAAGCCTAGAAGTAAAGGATAGTATATATGAGGGTAGAAGGCATTCCAAACAATTGAAAGGAGACAACTATAAAACCTTAAAGTAGGCAGCTTGGTTTACCCAGAGGGTAGTTACTGTGTGGAACTCTCTCCCGGAAAACACTGTATCATGCCAGACAATACTTTTAAACATCATTAGGATATGCACTTCAGAGCAAGTAGCATTAAGAGATAGTTCAACTAAGAAATGGTGAGCATATAGTGGGCTCTAATTGTCTACTCTGCTCGTAACATTCCTATGAATACTATGAAAAAGGGTTGACAGTGTCCCTTTAAAAGGAGGTAATTTTAGAGCCTGAGGAGCTAGGAACTTTATTTTTTTAATGTAATCTTGAAGTTAGGGCAATATAGATACCCTGGTACAGCTTATACAGGAGCGGGTCCGGAAGTGATGCAGATGGGGGGCAGTGTAGTTAACTTAGATCATAATCTGTGAAACGTGGTCAGGTTCTTTACTCATAATTTTTACCGAGATGAGTTAAGACTTATTTAGTTGGCTTATTTCAAACACAAATGAAGATAGAAGATGTCATAGTATACAAAATACATGTTCAATAGAAAAGGTAAAAATGCATGCATCACTATTATTGCAGTTCTTAAAACTATGTAATTTATTCAGTTATTAATCAAGAAAATTGCCTAAGTCGAAGAAAAAAAGGAAAAAAATTGCACCCAGCAGTCATGTTATTCCATTGATTTTACATTCTTAATGGTATGTGGAATTGTAGAAATGCAAATTTGAAATTGGTAATACCTACTTAAAATTAATTTGACAAATGATTGCACATAGTGCTGGTGTTAATGCAAGGGTAGTGGTGGGAATTGAATCTAGCACACCAAAGTGCAAGACATCAAAAAACACATAATACAAATCTTTATGTACTGTGCGTAAGTTGATAACAGAGATTCATGACACCAATGCATTACTGAAAAACACTTGGCAAAAGAAACCGTCATTTCAAAACATGTTAATCAGATAGAAGAGACAGTGTTGAGATCACCCTCATGCATACTGAACAACCCAGCTATAACACACACAAAAAAAATCCAAAGCTCAAAGCTCATCTTAAGTGAAGCGCTGATATGTTAGCAGATCATGCAGAGACAGAGGAGAATATGGCAAGGAAAAGTGCTGACAGTGAAAGAAAAAGAGCTGCTGTATGTAGTGAATGGAGGAGTCCAGGTACAACAGATGAGCGATGGGCGAAGTAGTATCTACAGAACTGGAAATTTAGACAGATGCAGGGCAAGGCAAGCTACAGTGCTGAAATCAATGACAAACTAAAACTGACGAAGGTGAAGAGTGGAAAGGATTTGTTCAGGCAAGAACAAACTCTGGACTTAAATCATTCAACCTGCTAGTCCAAAGGACAAGTTACATTTCATAATTAACTGAGCAGGCTGAATTGTGAAAAACCTTTGACTCATCCCCAGTCATTGCCTTAGTATTCCTGATACTGAATTCTGTTTGTATATACCTTTTAATTGATGCAGATGCACAGAAATAATTTGTAATTTTTGTGCTTTGAACCTTCAATGACTTCATCCTGACAGCATGGATAGCACAAAAAAACAGCTGAGGTCTGAAAGGTCAGGAACACCCATATGTTGCACAGATCATGAGTATTCATGTAACTTCGCTCCAATCCTCATTACTTGCCTGCTTGAAATTATTCCATTCTAAAACAGTAACTGTTCTGAACTTGTTAACTGAAATGTCAAAATTAATTTCTATTTCCATAGCATATGTTAAAGGGACACTGTCAACCCCCTTAGGCCTCAAAGTGTCCCTAGTATAAAAAACATTTTATGATTGCCAACATTCTGTAAAGATTGTTGATGTAGCTGATAGTTTGAGTCTGACTCTTATTTTCTTTAAAAAAGTTAAAAACAGACTGCCCAACATATTGGTGTATCACACTAAAACAGGTTTGTTTACATTCCCTGATCAACTCCAAATGCATCTTTCCTGGACTTGGGAACATCCACAAAACAGTCTAGCCCCTCATAATGCAGTGGTAGTTTAGGAGGCTACTGCCTTATGAGTGACTGCATTGTTTGGGTATGTTTCTAATGCTCAGGAAGTATGCAGTAAGAACAGAACCAAGACTGTAAACAAAAACAAGGTTGTTTATAAATATACATTGCCATGCATTTCAGTTCTACTAAACAAGAAGACAGACAAAACAAACAGCAACATCAGCGAATTTTAGAGAGGGTAAGCAATCATAAAATGTGGGGTTTCAACTAGAAATAATATGATGAAAAACAGGTTGACAGTGTCCCTTTAAAGACCGAAGGGGTGCTAATGTGGGGGGTAACAGCCCCCTTAGCTCCCCCCCCCCACTAAATCTGCACCTGCCTTATAGTTGTTGATATTTTAAAGTGTTATTGATGGCATTCTTTAGTACATTGTTAGAATGAAAGCTTAGGCAATATTGATATGTTATCCAGGTATAGCTTACACCTTACATGTATCAATATTTAAATGTTTTATTGATATATTGTTATATTTTATTTTGCTACAGCCCATTTGATGATAATTTATACTCTTTTCAAGTACTTATATCCACATTTAATGCCTCTTACATCATAAGTCACACCTCACTACTTCTCACTACCCAAAATGTTCCTGCTGTTTCCCAAGTTTCACCTGCAAAGGCACTGTAAGATAATAACATATAAAGAAAACAAGCATTAGTCAATGCCAAATGTCGTCTTGCTGGCATTGGTAGTGCAGGAGTTAGAGAGATGCACAGTAGGAATGGCAGTGAACTATGGAACTGACACCAACCCCACCCACCCTGTAGAGGTGAGCCTTTGGGTCATCGGCCATAATACTCATGCCATTTCACCTCACCCTACCCTGCAGACTCCGACAAGTGTTACGTTGTATCTTGGGGTTGTCGAGCCTTATGCTCACCCCATTCCATAAGGAAATACGTTGAGATGGATGCAGTATAGGAGAATGGGGTGAACTTTGGGGCCGAAGAGTCCAAGGCACACCTTGATGCCTGTCACTGGCTGCAGGATGGGGGTTGGGGTGGAATGGCATGAGCATTACAGCCAACAATCCAAAGTCACACCCCCTAACGCCTGTCAGTCTCTACAGGGTGGGACGTTACAATTAGAAACCCTAATGCCCCGAGTGTTTGTTGGTATTTGCACTCCAAATTTATTATGGGCTTTTTGTGACCCTGCCTCATGAAAGCATTTGGGACCTCCGCTCATGAACAGTGGCACTGCGATTTTGTTAATCTGTCACTAACGTTGATTTCCCACAGCGACCACATCATTCTGAGCCAGATGTGTGAAAACACATTTTGGGCAGGATGTGAAAAATGACAGCTGTACTATTCATAAAGAGGTGTGAAGAAATGGCAATGTTGAAAATCTGGAGTGAAAATATTAAACATTCTCGAATTTGCGAGCATGTGTGGAAACTGCGCAACGCACGTTCATAACACAGTCATTTTTTTGGAATTTTTTCACCAAATTTTCAACATAGGCATTTTGGGAGCTCTGCTCATGAACAGTGGCACTGTTGTTTTGGTAATGGGTCCTGAAAGTTGATTCCATGCAGTGACTGCGAAATCACCTTTTGAGACCGAATAACGAAATGACAGTGACTGATTTCATGAGGTGGGGTCCCAAGAACTCCATGTTGAAAATTTAGTACCAAAAGTCAAAGAAATGGCTGAGATAGCCACCTAAATTGAACTCCCACCCCACCCCACCTACCCCTATTAATGCCATTATACAGCTTACCGGCATTTCTTCAGTTCGTGGTCAGCTTTGAAGACTGCAGACGTGTTCCCGCTCCAGCGAAGATCACAGCGCCAGACCTCCAGAGGTAAGTATGGGGTCAGGGGTGTGTGTGGGGAGGTGGGGTGTGCAGTGGGTGGGTGCGGGTTGGAGAGGGGGCACTCCGGACTCAACGACTGACTGTTTACTTTTTTTCAGGACATTGCAGGAAGGTTTTCTTTATTTACAGGTGAAATAAAACAACTGTTGGGCACACTGGGGTGGGCTCCCAGTGTGGCACACAATGGGGGTGGAGTGGGGCAGGAACACGCCGACGCGGTCGGCTTCGAAACATATGAAGCACACTTGGGTGGGCTTCCAGTGTGCCACACAATCTTGAGGGGGGGTTATAAACATGCCAACAGGGGGATTGGGCACCCCATAGTCAGCTTTCTAAGGATTGTGAGAGGTGGACGGCGACAGCTGCTGCCATGATTATTGAAATATTTCAGTAGGCAAGGCACGTCCTGCAATGACAGGGCACTCCCTCATTGCAGCGGTGAATTTCTTTCAAGTTGGTGGCATGCTTCTCAACTGCTGTCATAGACAGTGTGCTCATTCATTGGTGCCACAGAGACAAGCTCAAAAAAGCAGTGGCAGCATTGGCCATAACACTGCCACACCTCCACAACCTGCTACTCCAGTAAGCTGCCACAAAATGTTGCTTGTGCTGCGCGCACAAGACAACATAAAAATAGGGGTCTCAGAATAGAACCCCGATGCTTCCTAAATTCAGAACCTTAAACATTGATGACAATGGTCCTTAGCATACAGCCCTTCAGCTGTCCCAAAACCAGTGTTATATGTATGGGACAGAACAGAGTAGCATACAGCAGGAAAACACGGGACATGATGGGGAGGGACATGGCAAGACAGAATAAAACAGCCTTTGACTTTCTATGGTGTATTTCGTATGCAGTGTATCTGAAAGTCCTACAGTTATGCTCTTTATATGACAGCACATAATAAATGTAAACTTTGAGCATATTCATGAAGCCATTCACATACGAAGCCCTCTGTAAATAAGGAAGGTTCATATTTGTCTCCTAAAATTTTTATTTTTATTTATTTTAGTTTGGGATTAATACCTTTGAGCCAAAGGCTCGTTTACAAAGGCTCCAAGTCACAGATGGTACAGCACAGAATAAACAGTAACAACAGTAAATATACAGAAATCCTGTAAGAGTACAAAGGATAAACATGAATTCAATGTTACATAGTACACAGAAGAGAGAAAAAAAGAAAAAAAAAATTGTACTTAATTTTCAAGTTACATTTTGGTTGCAGATGTCAAGAAATTTACATAGTAATTTCCCCGTCAGTACAACATATATAGACAATCAAGTTAAAATCTGCATAGGTCAGCAGGAGAATTCCATGGAAAAGTGCTTGGGTGGGGCAGGCCACCAGAATGTGAGGTTTTGTTGAAGATGTAATTGAGTGGCAACCTGAGGGGGCTTTGTCATAGGGAATGGAGGATTATAGGTGAGGGATAGGGGATGGGGGGGAGAAAGGGGTAGGGTGGTCAAGGGGCTTAGGCAGTGAAAGGGGGAGGTAGTAGTGCAGGTGGGGGAGAGTGGGGTTGGGACAATGATATGGAGGAGGTGGAGGAGAAATAAGAGAATGGGACAGGGTGGGCAGGAGGGGGAGATAAGTAAGATCACTGATTACAATGGAGATCTAAGGGAATGCTAGAGACAGTCCAGGGGCTAGAGTTAGAGAATACACAGTCCTCTTAGATTGTTAGAAAAGAAGTTAGGTTGTGTTAGGGCACTCACATACACATTCGAGAGCTAGTAGTGCTTTGAGACCAGCTTTAACATTGCTGACCTTCCTACAATCAATAAGGTCGGGAAAGAGATTGTTCATCCACTTGGGCCCTCTATAGGAGAGAGATCTCTGGGCTATTGAGGTATGCTTAAAGGGAATCACCAGCCCTCCCTTAGCAGCACTTTGAGTACTGACAGACAGTTGATTTAATTTGAAAAGACTAGATGTGGATTCAGTGGCTTTCTTTGCCAGGAGGCAGGCCTGGTATTGGGCTCTGTTGTGAAGGGGCAACCATCAAGTTGCTTTATAGAGGTCATAGGTGTGTGACAAGAGGTCAGCTCACAAGACAAGCCTACATGCTTTATTCAGAAGGGTTTTTACCCTTTTGAGGGCTGTGTCAGTACCTGCTCCATAGATTATAAGTTCATAGTCTATGGTAGATAGGACTGTGCAGCTTGTGACCATTTTTAGGGCCCCAGATGGCATGTAGTGTCAGTGTCAATAAAGAACACCTAGTTTTGCATGGCTGTTTTGACTACATGGTCATCATGGGTGGTGAAAGAGAGGGCATTATCCATGTGCACCCCAAGATATTTAAAGGTGTCAACCTGCTCCAGTGTATCCCCCTTGCTACTCCATACCTCCAGTTTCCCAAACTTCTTTCAGTTCTGTGGAACCGGTAAAAGCATACTCTTGTTTTTTTTAATAATTGAGCAGCAGTTTATTATTAGAAAACCAAGTCTCGAACCTGTGAAAATTTTATTCCATTTCATGGGTGATAGAGGGCAGGTTTTTTCCGATTATTGAGACAACCGCATCATCAGCATATAACATGATGTGCGCTGGGCATACTGAGGGCAGGGGGTTTATGAAAAGGCTAAAAAGGAGCAGCCCTAGTATTGAGCCTTGTGGAACTCCTAGATTCACCTCTCTTGGTTCAGAAAGAGTGCCTTTGATTTTAACACATTGAGTCCTACCCGAATCTTTAGACAGTCCTATTGAGAGTAGGTATTGTAAGAGGAGCTGATGGTTGACAGTATCAAATGCCTTTGTGAGGTCTATAAAAATTGACCCCACTGCTAGACCATCATCAAAGGCATTGTACATTTTGGAGGTGAAGTCAAACAGTGCAGTGATCATGGAATGGTCTTTACGGAATCCGCGTTGCAGGGCACAGAGAAGGTTGTAATTTCAACAGGTAAGCCGTGAGCTGGTCAGAGACAATTCGCTCAAGGACTTTAGATGGGGGGAAGAATGAAGATGAGTCTGTAGTTAGACAGATTGGTGGTATCACCTGATTTGAAGACAGGGGTGACATGCGCCTTCTTCCACATGTCAGGGAACACTCCTGATCTTAGTGAGGCATTAAAGACTTTAGTAAGTGGATACATCAGTTCATTTACAGAAAGTGCCATCAGCTTCATGTCAACAAGGTCGCTCCCCATCCTTGTTTTCCCTAACACGTATTTAACATATTTGGTGGTGTCATTCCTGGTGAGCTGCTTGAAATAGAACTGGGGGACATTACCCTTGGCCGAGTAAGTCAGGGGGGTGGTGAGGTCAAGATCTGGAGTTGAGGAGGTCAGGTGTTTACTAGGAAGTACTGAGGTTAGATCAGTGAAGTCAAGTTAAAAGTGTTGGTTATGTCACCTGGTTCCTGATGTGTTCCAGTGTCGGTGACTATTAGCCCTGGTTCAGGTTTGGAGGATTTCCCTGTGAGTGATTTTACAGAGACCCAGAACTCCTTCCCACATCCCGGATCCTTTTTAGTAGATCATTCTAGTTGGTTGCCTTGGCCTGACAGATGAGTTTTGTACATCTGTTTCTAGCAGTCATATCGTACTGTATAAGATCTGCTATTAAGCAAGCTGTTTTGGGCTTATGCCAGAGATTATCCCTTTCTCGCATGCACTCAAGGAGGGAGCCTGTGAGCCAAGTGTTAGTAGTCCCTCTAGTTTTTTTAGTTTTATAGGGAGCAAAGATGTCACAAGCCTTGCTGAACATCGTGACAAAGTTGAGGACTTGGTTGCCATCCTCTGCTCTGTCTAGAGGCGACCAGTCAAGCAACTTCTAATATTGCCTAAAGTAATCCAGTTACCGAGGTCTCAGGGAGCGGTTTTGTGCGACCTGGGGGGCACTAATGGTGGTCTTATTTGACCAAGTGCACATTACCAGAGAGTGATCACTGAGAGTATCCGGAAGGACGGTGACCTCAGAGATATGTTCCGGGCAACTTGCAAGAAGCCAATCAATTAGCGTGCTTCTGCCAGTTTTGTAATTAAATCTGGTATAGTAGCTTGAGTGACCAGTTGGGTGAGATAGATACCAGATACCTGGTCTCGAACTGTGAGGGCATCATGGGACAGCCAATTGGTGTTGAAATCACTGACAATAATATGTTCCCAGTTGTGCTTTACTTGTTCAAGGTTGCTTAGCACTTGTTGGATACCCATTTTATGGGTGCCAGAGGGTATGTACGCAATGGATAGTATTAGCACTTTGTTTTGCAGGTCCAGAGTGAGCTTTAGACTTAGTGTTTGTGCTTCCTTAGTGTGGAAGCTACAAGGCAGTACTTGGGCACTTATCTCACTTTTCAGGTAGACCAAGCATCCCCCACCCTGCTTGGTCAGTCTGTACTGCCGGATCATTGTGTAGCCATCTGGGCGATGGTGGTATCACTGACCTTAGGTGAGAGCCAGGTTTCGGTAAGAGCTATAACATCAGGTTGAAGTAGCTCCACCCAGGCCTGAAACTGCAGCAGCTTGCTAAGTAGACTGTGGATGTTAAGTGAGACTATCTTGAGCTGACCCAGTCTCAAGTGTGGTCTGGCAATAGGTGGCCCTGGGTTCGGGTGAACATCTCCCAAGATCAGTAGCAGTAGTAGTAGCAGCTTTCTTAGAATTCTTAGAATGCAAGCCCAGTGTAACAAATGTAAAAAATACTGGCCTTCAGTAAAATGTCGATTGTTTTTATTGTTTGTGGGGTCTGTAGTCTCTCCCCAGTAAACAAAAAAAAACACTTTTAATAGAATAAAGAATTACTTGTCTTAGTCATGAGCAATGACTGATATATTTTCAGTTATGACAAGAGTTGAGTAAAGGTCAATTACTATGGTGAGGGGAATAAACCAAATCTCATTAATCTGTAACTTTGCCAGGGTAACTCAAGAGTGACTTGATGGAGTAAAAAGGCTCAACCAGCCCTGGGCTTTTTCTCATTGATGTATGGCCATGTATCAGCCAAGAATCAGCTACAGCAGGAACTGTCTTGTTATGCCCACTTCAGTTTCTTAGACTGACATTCTGTACCCTAATGCACTTGTAACCTGAGAAAATTGATATTGGACTAACAGACTGACCTTGTAGTAGTAAGGTGGCTAAAAGAGCATGGCTGAGTCATTGAATAGTCACTAGCAAGTATTGTAATTCAGAAAAAAAAACAATTAAACATTTATTTTATATGAAATTCTTTAAGGCATCATCAAAATATGCTATTTGTATTACACGCTAAAGTGCCATTTTCATGCAATATTAGCAATTTAAAATAGAGTTGATTCCACCAGGTTTTCAAAATTTGACAAGCAGATATCCAGAAAATGTTAACATGTTCCATTCATTGCTCCAACTAGTTTCTAAATTATATGTAAATGCAAAACTCAGTAATGGTTACCAAATTCATTAAAACTGACTGGTTAACAAATGACTTTCATTAAAATATAATGACTAACTTTCTTTGGGTTTTGTCAAATAGGGCTGGCAATGATTCATTTATAAATAAATGACAGTTTAGAACAACTTGTAAGGCAGTGTTAGCTAACACATGTGTAATGTTCTGTAAAAAAAAGCCTATGGCATGACAAACATAAAGAACACCACAACTTAAAAACCTATTTGTGACAGTTTAGGCATCTGAGTTATTAAACAGTTGGGCACATCAGTTCTTATGGTCAAGCTCGAGTGCTTTTATTTTAACTATGAAATGTGTGTTTGTTTTTTAAGCAAAAAGCTGTTTGTGAGAGAAATACGAAACTGCCTTGTTTTTCTCATTATACAGTGCTGAATTTCAAGTGCGTCAGCAAAAAAAAAAACACTGAAAATTGAAGAGTATGAAGAGGCCATGCCTTAAGCTTATTATCAGATTCAGTTGCTTAAATATATGCTGTGTGTGACATTGGAAGGTTAGGACAAGGCTGCAGCACAGCAAACAGAAAGCTTGTGTTTGTCTACAACTGATATATTATCTGTCTTCTAGTTGAATATATCCATCTTAGCCATCCGAGGAATTTTGCCAGACCCTGGGTATCCTACTGGTCCTCAGCAGAGGTACTCGCACTCATTCCTTAGTTCCTTAGAAAGGTAGAGATGCTTTAGATGTGTCTCCACGTATTAGACTTTAAAAACGAATGTGTTTTCTATTTGGTCTCGACCATTAGTACAACCCTGAAAGAGTATATTGCTATTGTAGAAATGCATCCTGCTAAAATGTTCTAGCTGGCTTGTTTAACTAACATAGAAAAACAGAAACATGGAATTTGTCAGCAGAAAAGGACCACTTGGCCCACCAAATCTACCCAGACAGTCCCTGCCTAGTCTGTCTCTGCAGAGCCTACCTGGTCTCCAGTGACCCTCCCTCTTCCCTGCTTATTTACTAATATTACCTTATATCTATCCCATGTATGAAGCCCCCTACTGTTCTTGTCCCACCACTTCCATTGGCAGTCTGTTCCAGGTATCCACCACATATTCAGTAAAATAGTACATTACATCCTCACACTCTTAAACACCCCCCCAACTTCACTGCATGACCTCTTGTCCTAGTGCCCTTTCTCATTTGAAAGGACTCCCCTGCTGCACCCTGTTCACCACTGAGAGGTATGTGTAGGTCTCTATTATGCCCCCTCTCACCCTCCTCTCTTTCATGGTATACAGGTCGAGGTCCCTCAGTCTCTCCTCATAGGGATTTTGATGCAACCCCTGCACCTTTTTAGTTGCTGTCCTCTGGGACTGCCTCCACCCTGTCTATGTTCTTTCTGAGGTGCAGCCTCCCGAAATGGACACAATACTCTATGCTGGATCTCACAAGTGAGCAGTACAGTGGCAACACCACCTCCCTCCTGCTGCAGATACCTCTCCTTATTCTCCCCAGCAATCCACTGGCCCTATCCACTGCTTTGTCACATTGCCCTGCCACTTAGAAGTCATAAGATATGATAGCCGTATGGCCCCTTTCCTGCTTAGTGTTTGTCAGTACCCCTTCCCCCACACACACACACACACACACATCTTATACTCAGTTCCTGGGTTCTTGTGCCCTAGGTGCATGATTTTGCACTTTTTGGCATTGAACCCCAACTGCCATGCTCTTGACCACTCCTCAAGGTTCCCAGGGTCTCTACGCATTCCCTGTACCCCCTACTGAATGTCCACCCTATTAAAGATTTTTGTGTCATCTGCAAAAAGACATACCTTCCTTTCCAGTTCTTCTGCAATGTTATTTATGAAGAGATTGAAGAGGACAGGTCCTAGTACTGAGCCCTGTGGCATCCCACTGGTCACCCTCCCCTCACTAGTGCAAGTACCATTATCCACCACCCTCTTTTACCTATCCATTATTCAGTTCCTTACCCAGGTCACCACTTTTGATCCCATCCCTAGGATGCTCAATTTCTTTATCAGTCCCCTATGTAGCACAGTGTTGAAGGCCTTGCTAAACTCCAGATAGGCCACGTCCACTGCCCTCCCTGATCTATTTCCCTGGTCACTCAATCAAAGAAATCAATCAGAGTCATTTGACATGTCCCCCCAATGAATCCATGCTGCTTTTAGGCTTGTAGCCCTACAGGATTCAAGATACTCTACCAACCTTTCCTTTAACAGAGTTGCCAATAATTTCCCCAAGACTTATGTGATACTGGCCAGCCTAAAGTTGCTAGCCTCCTCCCTGCTGCTGCTTTTATGGACATGGACCATGTTTGCTCTCCTCCGGTCCTCTGGAACCATTCCAGTTTCCAGTGAGCTGTTGAATAAGGCCCAGTGGGGCAGCTAGCACTTCCCTTCATTCTCTTAGTACCCCTGGGTGTATCTCATCTGGTCCCACAGCCTTATCCATTTTCAGAGCTACAAATCCCTTCAGGACTCTTTCCTCTGAAAATGAACTTATGTCCACCCACCCACCCCCTAACTTTGTTGCTGCTGCTAATTGGTGGTCTGTCCCCCTCCCACACATGCAGTGAAGACTGAGCAGAAGTATCTGTCCAGGATGTCTGCTTTTTCTTGATCTTCTTCTGTGTAGTCTCCCCCTACCATCCTCCTTATCCTCAGTATCTCTCCCCTCACATCTTTTTAGCTACTCCACTGGCTATCCTTCCCTCTGTCTACTCCTCTGCTCCCCTCACTGCCTTTCCTGCTCACCTCTGTTTTACTTTGTATACCTCCCTGTTATCCTCCTTCTAAATTTCCTTATACCTTGTGAATGCCACCCTTTTTGCCACTCACAAATGAGAATGGTCTATCCAACAGTATTAGAAGAGGGGTACCAAGCTGGGACAGTTGTGTCCTGAATAAGTACCTGTATCAACATAAATAAAATATGTTAAACCATTGTGCTAGATATTCAAAACAACTGCACATTCTATTAAACTGTAAAGCACTTTTTTGTTAGGGAAAAGACTGTTTTTAAGGTGGCCAGCAATGCTTTTAATAATGCGTCTCACTACTTTATGTACCTTAAAAGGGTGGTTTGTATGTCCATATATAAATAGTCCATCATGTCCTGATGCTTCTGTAGCTAAAAGGAAACTTTAATACATTTTTGGTGATTCTGGTAGAAAAAGACAGCCCCACTGTTATGTATGAAATGACAGTAGCCATGTATTAAACTACCATTTTACTCATGTCAACAGGGGTAATAGTGTTAAAAATAATATTGCATGGACAAACCTGTGAGCAGTGAACAGCCTCCCGGTGTACTGCCACTGTAAAGGAGGGTGTGCTGAGAAAGCGAGTAAGTGAACACACTAGTATAAGTGCCAGTCTGAGTGCAGCGGGACTTGAAACAATCACCCCATCCCCATATACTGTCACTGTAAGAGACAGAGCGAGAAAGAGAACAAACTCACTACATCAAGGCTGAGTACTCACATGGTTCTCGCACTTGAATTTGGCCATGAGGGCCAGTAGAGACATGAGACTTAAAAAAATTGGTTTCTGTTTAGGCACTGCCACTGTCAGATTTTTTCCTCATAGCTGTTTAATTACAGAGAAAATGGATTAATTACAGAGAACCCCCCACCCCACCCCTGCATGCAATGTCTTCAGCATGGTTCAATTTGACAAACCAGTCCAATTTGTACTTTGGGTAGGTGCTGAGGTAGGAGGCACAGTCATGATTGTAGGGCCAACAACATAGCATATTCCTATTCCAGGATTCATTTACTCCCCTGTGATTATTCCTAAGAAGGTAAGATTAATTATTTTGTGTTATTCTCCTGATGATAACGTTCTCCAGTACAGACTTCAGAGCCTGTGAAGCAGTAACAGACAGAGGCTGTTCAGAGGAGGTAAAGGGGGCAGTCAGGATGGTACCAGCTCAGTCCCTTTCTCTTACAATTTTTGTGCAGGATAATCAGGATGGGTAGAATACTGTATGACATGTACTGGGGGAGATGTGTGTGTCTGGAAGGGGGGGTCATTACACACAGTTTGCTCTGCTACACTGAATTCCAGGTAGAAATCTGTTACCCTGTAATACGTACAGCTCACTGCTGATTTGCAGCTGATTCAGAGGATGGACTACTTGAGTTACCCATTAGTGATGATCCACTAGAGCTAGATCCAGTTCTAGTGGAGTATCTGTACTATGGCAGTTTGGGAATCACTGTGCCATTAAGCAGCTAACAGTAAAGAAAATAAAAATGAAGCCGCAGAACACCAGAAGACTGACTTTATAGGTACAGATGAAAGCATTTTTTGATAAGTGGCACAGGTTTTCATTTCCCTTTAATATATACCTTTTACTGTACTGTGTTTTCTCTTATTGTACTGATGTGGTCTGTAATGGCATCTATTCTTATTAGTGTAATGCTTTTTTATCTTTAGTGTAATGGCAAGGAAGGAAGGAAGGAAGGAAGGAATATGTATATGATATGCCATGGCCCTAATGAAAATATCACTTATGTTTTTTTTTTTAATGAAGTTTGACCTTATGACAGTACGAAGGGTGAAGCATTTTGTGATATACTGCAGCATTGCTGTGTTGCATCCTAGCTGGCACCGCTGTATGTATGTATGTACGGATATAGATATAGATTTGTAGATCTATAGATACAGAAATAAATATAGATATAGATATAAAGATATAGATATGGATATATAGATATAGAGACATTATGTATATTTATGCAGTAGTTGTGGACCTAAGATCCATTACATAAGTTCTGATATTTGAGCTACTGTGTACATAAAATTTGTTCATGTACACAGTAGCTACATCATGTAACATTTATGTACATAGTAGACACGTCATCAAGATGTTTCTCCTCCACCCCACCCCCACATGCACACACATACAGCTAGACAGCACTACATTCAACAGCACTTTGTTTTATTTTTAAACAACCACCCATCTTTTTTTTTTTATGTGCTGAGTCTACACTCCATCATCGCACTGGACAGTGGCCTTTACATGCAGATTTCAGCTACAGATGCAAGAACAACATGTTCAAATGTGAGGAGATCAGTCAAGAAAATGTGGGGGAAAGAAGGAAACTCAAAGCAGGAAAAAGTACATTTACATCCCTGGTTATGTGTCTTGGGTACAACAAGGTCAATGTTAGTGGCAGTAGGGCGACCCATCTAACTGGTGAGCATTGGGAAATGGTCTGCTTCTTCACACTCTTTTAATTTTACACTTGTGTCAATCGAAACCAAATTACTGTGTATGCAAATATTTGACACAGTTTGCCTAGATATTTGATTTGTGCCAGTGGTGCTGCTGTTAGATGTAGGAAGACGCACGGTGGTGAAAGCCAGATAGATGAGCTGGACAAGTGCCGAGGAGGTATGGAATGGTCGTGATGGTGTATGCCACCAGTAAACATTTAATTTTCACAGTTGCCTCATTTACTCTTCCTTTGTAAGGTACATATATATTTTTGGTTTACTTATGGACTAGGGTAAAAGTCACTTCATTTACAAATGTGCATGTCATTGTTTACAGAGGAATGCCATACAGCACTCTTACAGGCCTCTTCATGGTGGTCTTGTCTATTGAGGGATGCATGCTGATGGCTTGCAGCTTACTATTTAGTGGCCAGCTTTATTTAATGAGAGATAAACATGACTGCCAAGGAAGTTTTTATGTGTGGTGTCACATCGTGCCATATCTTTTTGTACTACAATACACTTTGCCTTGATTCCAACTTACTTTTTGTATTGACGGGGGGGGACTTTGAATGTGACAGGTGCTGTGTGACTAGTAGTTGCTGAAACAGTAAAAAAAATGGCAGGTGTGACACTTCTGAATATTCTATTGCCCTTTGATGTTTGTGACATGGTTCTTGGCACCAGTTCTTTTAAAACCTGGGCTCTGCTGTCTGATTGACAACCACCCTGGCACGCCTATCAGTCAATCAGAGCCTGAGGATTTTTTTGACCATTTTCTAACATGATATTCTCACTGTACGTCCATGACAATCAAAAATATCAGTGCTGGGTTCATCCAGCAATGTCATTTAGCTATAAACAGCTCTACCAGACAGTTCCAAACGGGACTACTACAAAACCTCCCAAAAGGACTGCAATTTCAACAACTCAAACTTTTAAATATATCCAGTAGGCTCCTACTAACAATTCTGCACTCCAGCAGGGCTGCGTTGCGTTGCCATCTGAGTCAGTGGATGGTGATAGATTCAGCCAGGGTGGCTCAGATAGTCAACGCTCACAACCATCACACACCACCCGTCAGGCTAAAAGGGAGTCCCCCACCCCAAATGTTAACTCTCTATAATGAGAGCTATATTTTATGCTGTCCGAGTGCAGAGGTTTTCATAAAGAAATGAAGTTAACTCCTGCAGCACTGCGTTCAGACATCAATAAAATAGGACACCGACTTACAGGGCTTGATGATAGCTCTCTCAGCAAGATGGCTGCCTTGATGTTTCTGACCACACCATTTTACAGCTGCATTCCTCTATTCAAGATCTCCAGAAGTGTGTATATGATGCTGAATGCAGAGCCCATTGCAATAATTTAAGAATTTACAACCTCTCTAAGGGTGTGGAGGATTCAAACATTATGATCTTTCTCCCAAATATGTTGCGGTCTGTTCTTCCTCTCCTGCCTGAACTTCCTCTCAAACTCAAGTGAGACAGGGCTTTGGAGCCAACACCAATTGACTCCAGGGCCAGACCTTGCTCAATGGTGCTCTGTTTCCTCAAATAGCCCAAGAAAGAAGGTGTCCTGCATCTTGCCTGGAAAAAGAAGGTGATGGAACACCAGGGATCAAGGTTATACATAGATAACAATTACTCCACTAACGTAATGATGAAACGCAAAGTCTATATGCCAACTATGAAGGTACTAAGGAAGAGAGGGGTCTGCTTTTGAACTCCATATCCAGCCCAGCTCACAATGTTTGTTTGAGGGAAGTACCAGGACATTTGATTCAGCGGAAGAGGCTGCTTCTGATCTTGCTAAGTGTGCAACACCTGAAGCCACAACAATCACTTGACTTGAAACTATCCTAGAAAGCATGATTTAAACAAAGAAGACTCATCAAGCCCCCCATAAGCAACAAACAGTAGATGTGAGTAAAGACATTATACAGCACCTGCAGTACATGCCACTGCACAGGCCTCTGAATCAACCACAACCAGCTCAACCACGAAGAAGTGAACAATGCAGATACTGTGTCCTTCAAGGTAAGCATGAGGTAAAATCTTTGGCTTCCTCTGATTCTTCCTCCCACTGACCCATTGCATCCTGTTTCCTTCTCCCCCTCTCTTGTACCTGCCAGACTTTAGGTGAAATACTCCAGGGTCAGACTGATAAAATATCTGTGTAATGGTAGTGTCCCCACCTCCTCAGCAGTCCTCTCCCAGTGGTCTTGTTGAGCACACAATAACCACTTCAAGTGAGGTACCCAGATGGGCCCAGCCAGATGCCTTGAACTCCCAGTGTACAAAACTGGTGAGGAACTATTAATCTGGTACCTCCTAGTGGCTTCTTCACGTTGGCTCAAGGCCTGAGCAAGTTCAAGCCACATGCAGAGCTGTTATGTCAAAGCCACATGTATGCCACAGCACTATACTCACTCTTCAGAATCTTGAGGAGCTGCCCTGCTTTACTTATACTGCTCCTTCCTTTAGGCATGTCTGTTGGGCAGTGGGGCCCTCAGGTGGGCTGGGGTGCCATCTTCTGACCTGCCCTGGATGATGATTAAACATGCTCCTTTTATCTGCTGGCCATGGTGGAGATTTGGGGGATTGGGGGCTTGGGAGGAATGGGGAACTGGGACCCCAGGAGACCACTAAGTGATAAATGGCTTGAGGACTGAACATAAGACTCTTTAGCATGCTTAGGTCACTATACAATCAGCCTCAGCTGAGACCCCTCCTGCTAACCTTCACATAAGCTTGCTTTTGCTGAGTGTGGAGGTCAGGGGCAGACCATGGGCAATGGCTGATGAATACCCCACCAAGGTGACTCAGATGTCTGGATTCTCCATCACCGAGTGAACGATTTGAGGATGATAATGTCTATATGCCATTTGAACTTTATATAACCAGTGTTCTCATTGCCCTCACTAAGCTTGAAGCTTTTGACATTATAGAAATGGCTCATGTATTTCACTTTGCTGTTGTGATTTCGGGAAGGGGAGTCTCAGGCTGCTTCGGCAATCTATAATAACTTACTCATAGTGCACAGGTAACTACCTATGAGTTGTAACCCCAGTTGGTTTCAAACAGTTCTTTAGATGTATTGCATTGCAAAGGGGTGGCCCTCCTGTCTAACCGCACTCCCCACAGAGTCTGCTGTTGGAGTCACCTCTGTTTTCTGTGCCTGCAGAGGTGGTCTCTCTCAAGGCCAAGATGCTATCTGCACCCTTTCCTCTTACTGACTACCACCTAAGGTCATTTTCTGAGAGGATTTTCCTCCAGGTGGGCATCATCCCATTGATAGGGTTTGTATCAGAACCCCAGCCTTGGAAACCATGTTTACAGGCCTGTTGGCCATAGGTTCTCAGCTCACGATTCTACATGTTAGTGAAGCAGTTCTAATGTTTAAAGAGTTCTTAACTTTACTCTACTGGTTCAATTCCACCAGGTTAAAATGTTTACTTCACTATTTCCCCCACAAACAAATAGAGATCTGCTTAAGTTGACGCAAGTGACTGCCATAGGTGATAGGGGAGGGAACTTGGACTGGATGCAGAGCAATACTGCCTATTTTTATATCACTGCTTAAATACGAACATACGAATGTGCCACCAGAAACAGACCATCCAGTCTAAGTCTGCTCGAGTGTACAGCTAGCACCCCTAGTTTGCAGCTGCCCCACCCCCCTCCCCTTTGTCATCCCACTGCCACCCCACCTCCCCCACCCTCACTCTCCCTTGTTCCCTGTCCCATGCCATTTTGAAGCTGTTCACAGATTTACATGATACCACCATTCTGGTAGTGCATTCCATTTTGCTCCCACCTCTCCATGAAATAGTGTCTCCTCATTTCCCTCCTAAATCCCCATTCTTAGCCTGTGCCCCTGGTGTCCCTTTTCCTCCTTAGTTTAAAGATCCTGTCGGCCTCATTATTATTGATTCCCCTCAGATACTTAAATGTCTCTATCATGTCCCACCTGTCCCTTCTATCCTCCAGGGTGTACATATTCAGGTCTCCCAGCCTGCTCTCATAGTCTCTCCCCTCCATTCCACATATTATCTTTGTTGCCCTCCTCTGCACCCCCTCCAGTAGCCTGATATCACACTTCAGGTATGGCCTCCAAAACTGCACACAATACTCTAAGTGTGGTCTTACCAGTGACCTGTAGAGGGGCAAGATCACCTCTCTTCGCCTGGATGAAAAAACCCTCGCTATGCACCCAAGCATTTTGTTTGCTTTTGCAGCCACTGTCCTGCACTGGGAAGTGTTGTTCATGGTCCATATTATCATTACTACTAGGTCCTTCTCCTGCTCAGTGATCCCCAGCTTAACCCCCTCCCCCAAGCCAATATTCTCTCTCCTTGGGTTCTTTGCTCCAAAGTGCATAACCTTACACTTCTTTGCATTGAACCCCAGCTGCCACCTCTCTGACCACTCCTCTAGCTTGCTTAGGTCCTTCTGCAGCTGCTTCCATCCCTTCCCTCCATCCATTACTGCTCCAATTTTGGTGTTGTCAGCGAACAGACTTACTTTGCTTATCACCCTGTGCGCAATGCCTGATACGAAGAGCCCAGATAATACTGGTCCCAGCACAGAGCTCTGTGGCACCCTACTCATCACTGGCCTTGTTGTTGAGAGTTTCCATCCCACCACCACCCGTTGCAGCCTCCCACTTAGCCAGCTTGTAATCCAGTTCATCATTTTTGGCCCTACCCCTACACCAGTTAGCTTCCCCCAAGCCACCCATGAGACACCAAATCAAAGGCCTTGCTGAAGTCCAAGTAAAGAACATCTACTGCATGACCCTTATCCAACTCACCTGTCACCCAGTCATAATATTGTATCACAGTGATTTTACAAGATTTCCCCAAAATGAACCCATGCTGCCTCACATCCTGGAGGCCACTGTCCTCCAGGTACGACACCAGTCTTTCCTTTAGTATCATTTCCATGAGTTTGCACACTTAGGAGGTGAGACTTACCAGACGATAATTACCCAGTTCATTCTTTGGTCCACTCTTGTGTAATGGTACAACATGTACCATCCTCCAGTCCAGTGGCACACATCCCAACTCCAGTGAGGTGCTGTACAGATCTGCTAGCAGCTCCACCAATATCTCCACCATCTCCCTCTGCACCCTGGGGTGGATACCATCCAGCCCTGGTTCCTTCAGTGCCCTCAGTCCCGTTAGAACTCTACCTCCCTCAATTCTTCCATCTGTCGTCTCCTCTCCCCTCATCCCCACACTCCCAGTCCATGGTGGTTGCAGTCCCCCTTTCTTCCATGAACACTGAGCCAAAGTGTTCATTCAGTGCTTCCACCTGTTTCTCCCCCTTTTCCATCCACTCCCCACCCTTTTTATCCTCACTATTGTCTCCTTGCACTTCCTTTTCTCCCGTGATGTCTGAAAAGTCTTTCTCCCCACCCCACCCCACCCTGTTAATTCCCTGCACTAATCTCAGCTCCCTCTGGGCCTTGGCTTCTCTCACTTTTCTAGTCACCTCCCTGGACCATCTTGCATACTTCTCCTTGTCCCCTTCCTTCCCCATCCTCCTATACCTCTGGTGCACCTGCCATTTTGCCCTCACCACTTCTACTACCTCTCTGTTCAACCAGCATGGTTTCCTTGCTATGCTCTTCTTACTCTGTGTCTTGGTGCAGGCTTCCGTTGCCTCTGTAATACCCCATTTAATAATATCCCATTTCTGCTCCTCATTGCCTTATGCCCTCCAATTTCCCTTTCAGTATTCCTGCATCCTCCCAAAGTCCGCCCCCCTGAAGTTTATCACCCGGGTTACTGATTTCTCTGGTTCACCACACATCGTGATATTAAACCACACCATTTGGTGATCACTGTCGTTTAGTGGGTCCTCCACCTTTATTTCCTTTACTGCCTGCCCATTTGACAATGCCAGATCTAAAGTGTTCTTTAGCCTAGTAGGTACACTGATCAACTGTGCCAGGAGACCCTCCCGGATCGCGTTAAGGAGCACTTGCTCCCTAGCACTGGAGGTGACCGGATTGCTCCAGTCAACCCCCAGCAAGTTGAAATCCCCACGATGACCACCTTCCCTTTTCTACATACCTTTTTGATTTGTCCCACTAATTCCCTGTCAAGCTCCTCTGACTGAGACGGTGGCCTGTATACCACTCCAAACCTCAGTTTCCTACCCCTTGAGTCTAGGAGCTGCAGCCAGATTGTCTGTTCTTTCTTTCCCCTTGTCCCTTGTGCATTTGATCCCGTCTCTTACATAGACTGCCACCGCACCCCTTCCCTCCTTACGGTCCTTCCTGTATAATTTGTACCCTGGGATTGACAGATCCCAGTCCCACTGTTCAGTTGCCCACATTTCTGTGGCAGCTGCAATATCCCCCTCCACACTACCAAGAGTGCCTGTAGCTCAGCTGATTTGTTGCCTAAGCTTCTCGCATTCAGCAAGACCACCCTCCATCCTGCCCCCTTCTCATCATTGCCCTCCATCTCCACCCTTCTACTCCCTCCCTTTTCGGCTGCCCCAAGTCCTTCCCTGCTAATCTGGGGGGTAGGCTGTGACTCCACTCTGTCGGATCCCTGCCTACCTGCTGTCCACTTGCCACCTCCCCATCTAGTTTAAATCCACCTTTGTTGCAATATACCTCGCCTGTCTTTGCTTTAATACCTCCTTCCCCTTCCCACTCAAGTGCAGCCTATTCCTTGCAAACAGATTAATATTATCCCAGGTACTGCCCCAGCCACCCACAACCCCATATCCCTTAGTTCGACACCATTCTACCAATCATGTGTTCAACTCCCTTATCGTCTCCTTTCTCACTGTGCTTGCACAGGGTACTGGGAGCACCTCGGAGATGGCCATAGACTCCCCAGTCTCCTCGTATAACCTTCCCACTTCCTCAAACCTCTCCCTTGTTACCTCCACCGTTTCCCCTGCTAAATGAATATCTCTAAGGTTCATCACCACTCATGGAATGTTAACAGGCTCAAAAACCTGACCAAATGGACAAAAATAATGGCCTGTACTCATAGACGTAAAACCAGATTTAATTTACCTCCAGGAGTCGCATCTCTTCCCTACAGAGCATGCTAAACTTCCTGAACTAGGCTTTTCGGCAGAGTACTCTTCCTCTTATAAGAGTGATTGCAGATGTGTAGTGGCAATTCTTATCTCTCGCCACAGACTGTTTCAGTAACAACTAATCTGAGCTGACCCAAAAGAATGTCTGGTGGCGGTTCAGGGGCTGCTACATGATCAGGAGGTTACACTTGCTAACCTCTAATTAAAATTGTTTCCTTACAAAAGGGCTCCTCCTTTTGGCTGGAGACCTCAGTATAGCACCACAATCCATCTGGAACTCCTCAAAGCTGAACCCACTGAGGCAGCAGGCCTCATACAAATTTTCCAGAAGGTTTTTCTGGGAGGTCAGGTGGACAGATGTCAGGTGTGCCATAAACCCTAGGACCTGCAACTATACCCATTACTATCAAGTTCATTACACATACTCCAAGGTAGACCACTGCTATACTCAAGTAGCAGCATCATAGGCAAACCCTGGAGGACACGCTCCCTTTTCTACAAATGTTCCATCAGCAGGGGGATCTCTCAGTCTCCCCCAGATTCAAAGCAGACCTTGATAAGTTGAGCCTCAAGCAAATGGACGTGGCTCTTACTTTTCTCCAATAGTGTTTCTATGAAGTCGGGGCTCATTCAACACATCTGCTAGCTTACAAACTATAGAAACAGAGGAAGCTGGCCACCATAACTGCACTATCACACTGTATCACGGGGCCTCATTTCACCAATTATCAGGATATTGCACAAGCATTTAGACAGTACTATGAGGCCCTCTACACCCCAGAAGTAGTATCCATCCAGGTACAGAACAACACCTTTTTGCACCAGTTACACTTACCAAACCTTGCCCTGGACCTGGGAGAGCAATTGATGGCTCCAATAATGACTGATGAGTTTGAGACCATTATACGATTTTCCAAAACAATGAAAGCTCTAGACGCAGATGGCTACAGAGCTGAATTTTATAAACTCATTAGAGATACTGCTCTGCGACCCCTGTTAGCCACCTTTAACAAGATTCTACAAGGAGGTTCTCCCCCACCCACTTGGGTCCCATGCCACCATAGCTGTTATCTCCAAGCCAGGAAATAATCCATCACTTTGTCCTCGTACCACCCCATCTCTGTGCTCGATATTGACTATAAGTATTCCTTGTCCATTATGGCCAAGTGACTAGATAAACTCTTTCCCTCATTCATCAACC
This sequence comes from Neoceratodus forsteri, assembly GCA_016271365.2. Classification (NCBI taxonomy): domain Eukaryota; kingdom Metazoa; phylum Chordata; order Ceratodontiformes; family Ceratodontidae; genus Neoceratodus; species Neoceratodus forsteri. The sequence goes on from CM028132.1 coordinate 658,224,981, forward strand.
AAGACAAAATGGGTTTTGTCCACTCCCATAATACAACAGATAAAATTCACCACACCCTCCATATTCTTCACCAAATGCAGTGGTCAGTTTCCCCCTCACTCTTGCTTAGTCTTGATGGGTGGAAGGCTTTCAACTGGGTGTCTTTTCCATCCGTGTACTTAGTGCTGGGATGGCTGGGGTTCCTGCTCCACTTTATTCAGCTACTCCAGCACATTTATGCTTCCTGTAGAGCATGTTTCAAGGTGAACAGACACCAGTCCCCAGACTTCCCCTTTTAGAGAGGACCAGACAAGGATATCCTTTGTCACCCCTGCAATTTGCTGTCTACATAGAGTCCCTGTCTCAGGCCAGCAGGGAAGCCCTGTGTTTTAAGGAAATTATAGTTGAGGGGGTGACATTGCATTACTTATACACAGATGATTTCTTGCTATATCTTGCTGAGCTTGCAGCAGCCTTACCAACAGTGTTCACCTTGTTGGAATGATTTGGGGAGGTATCCAAATATTGGTTCAACACTTCCAAAACCAAACCACTACAGTTCCATTTTCCCCTACACAGACTCTTAAGAAGGAATTCCCATTTTGATGGGACTTGCCGAAGTTAAAATATCTGGGTATTCATGTAGCACACTCTCCAGTTTCTGCTTGCAGAAATAATTACTCGCCCTTCACCTAACAGATGACACAGGGTTTTGGGAACTGGGGAATGATACTGCTGTATGTGTCCTGCAGGATTGAGGTAGTCTGGATGGTCACTCACCATGTGCACTCTATCTATTCCAAAACATCCCTGTAGTGCTGCATGATAGTAAATGGAGATCAATGGAATAAGGAGATTGCCAGATTTGTCTGGGCAGGTCAAAGACCTCGCATTAAACTACAACAATTATTACTGCCTTAACATTCTGGTGGCCTAGCCTTGCTCAACCTTTGGTTATATTGCTGAGAGGCACACCTTTGTTTCATTTTATATAGACATCTGGGGGGTACACATGTCTTCTGGTTAGATATGGGACTAGGATTATTCCCGAATCAACACTCTGTGCAGGTGATGTACCACCGAACAGTCCATCTCGTCATGACCTGAGTGATTAACCCGTGGTTACTATTTCAGGTGAGAACCTGGCCACACATATGATGGGCATTCCATTTAACTCCCTTCCTCTCTCTCTTGTGACTAATTGCTTTTTTGGAAGACTTTGCCCCACTGAGGCTCGATACCAGCTACCGAACCTGGGAGAGGTACTCTCTTCAGTACCTCTAATAAATCATGTTCAGCTCCTCTACTCAGTCCTTCTCAGACCTACAAACACAATAAGGTCCAATATTATTCCAAATTCTACCACTACCCCCAGCTCCAGTATTTTATACTCTCTTTGCCTTTGGGGGCCCAAACTGGGATGTCAACATATCAGGGTACACAATCTACAGGAGGGACATGGAATGAAGAAGATGAGGAGGAGGAGTTTTCTATGTAAGGGAAGAGATCAAAGCAACAGAACTAAAGGGTAAACAGGGAGGAGAGGAGGCACTGTGGGTCACCCTGGAGACTGGAAATGGCACCACAATCTGCACAGGTGTTGTATACAGACCCAGGTCTCAGGGAGAGGAAATGGACAAGGAAATGATAGAAGGCATCCTTGGGTTGGCAGAGAAAGGGGAGGGGAGATATTGCTGATGGGGGAACCTGAATATGCCAAATGTTAGCTGGAGCCCCTTGGTGCAGCCACATCCAAGAGCAGGGCCATTCTCAATACCCTACAGGGGGCATGCTTCAGACAGCTAGTTTTGGAACCCACTCGGCAGGGAGCAATCTTAGACCTGGTACTCTCAAATGGGGATGGAGAGAGGATCTCCAGCCTTGAAGTGGGTAGCCATCTGGGAGCAAGCGACCACCAAACAGTGTGGTTCACAATAAACTTAGCTGTAGAGTCAAGCCATACAAAAGTGAAGGTACTGGACTTCAGGAGGGCTGATTTTGTCAAAATGGGAGAGTGCCTCAGAAAAGCACTAGCAAACAGGCAAGAAGGTGGGGTGGAGCAACAATGGGGAAACATCAAAATCGCGCTCACAGAGGTAACAAGCCTTTGTGTGAAGCAAATAAACAAATCAAAATGAAAGAAAAAATACTATGGTTCTCAAAAGAAGTGGAGGGGAAGGTAAGGGAGAAAAAGATAGCATTCAGGAAGTATAACGATACACAGAAGGAGCAGGACAGAGAACTGTACCAGTTAAAGCAGAAGGAAGTGGGGAAGGCAGTCAAAATAGCGAAGACCCAAACTGAGAAAAAGATAGCAACTCTGTTAAGAAGGGGGATAAAACCTTTTATTGGTACATTAGGGAGCAAAGAAAGACAAAGGCAGGGATACTGAGGCTGAATAAAGAGGAACGTGGTTGGGCAGAGAGCGACAGTAAAAAAGCAGGGATACTGAATGAATACTTCTGCTCAGTATTTACAGTGGAAAAGCAGGGGGAAATATCTAATCCAGTCAATAGAAGCACACTGGAAAGGAGGTTGTTATTAGTCCTTTCACAGAAGAAAGGGTTCTGAAAAAACTCTTAAAACTGAAGGAGGCTAAAGCAATGGGGCCTAATGGGATTCACCCAAGAATTCTAAAAGAACTAAGGGAAGAACTAGTAACACCACTGACTACCCTTTTTAATAAATCATGGGAGGGTGGTGTAGTACCTGAGGACTGGAGGAGGGCGGATGTGATTCCCCTTCACAAAAGTGGGAGCAAGACAGAGGCAGGAAACTACAGACCTGTCAGTTTGACCTCAGTGGTAGGGAAAATGATGGAATCACTTCTGAAGGAAAGACCTATTTAGTACCTAGAGGCCAGTGAGGCACAGGACCAAAGGCAGCATGGATTCACAGCAGGGAGGTCATGTCAGACAAATCTAATTGATTTCTTTGACTGGGTGACCAAAGTAGAAGACCAGGGAAGGGCTGTGGACATGGCCTCCCTAGACTTTAGCAAGGCATTTGACACAATCCTGCACAAAAGATTAATAAACAAATTAGCCAGCCTGGGAGTGGGTCCCAAGGTGGTAACCTGGGGGTAAAACACTGACTGGACAACAGGACACAGTGGGTAATAGTAAATGGAGTCCACAGTGAAGAAAGGGGGATTACTAGTGTGGTACCGCAGGGTTCAGTACTGGGATCCGGTCTTTTTTAATGTCTTTATAAGTGACATTGCAGAGGGACAGGAAGGGAAAGTATGTCTCTGCAGATGACACAAAGATCTGCAACAGGGTTGATATGCAAGGTGGGGTGGAAAGGATGAAAAGGGACTTGGCAAGGTTGGAGGAATGGTCAAATGTATGGCAGCCTAGATTCTACACAAAGAAATGCAAAGTAATGCACCTGGGAAACAAAACCCAGGGGAAGAATACACAATGGGGGGTGAGATACTGACAACAGCCAAAATGGAAAGGGACCTGTGGTAGTAATATCAGATGACCTGAAGGTGGGCTAGCAAATGTGAGAAGTCAGTAAGGAGGGCTGGGGGGATACTGGGATGCATAGGTAGAGGCATCAGCAGTAGAAAACAGGAAGTTAGTTGTTGGCCCTCTGTACAGACAGTTGGTAAGACATCATCTGGAATACTATGTACAGTTCTGGAGACCCCATCTCCGCAAAGACATAGACGGGGTGGAAGCTGTCCAGAGGAGGGCAACTAAAATGGTGCAGGGTCTGCACCAGAAGACATATGAAGAAAGACTAAAGGAGCTTAAGATGTATAGCCTCGAGGAAAGGAGAGAGAGGGGGACATGATAGAAACTTTCAAATACCTCAAGGGAAACAACAAAGTCCAAGAGGGTAGCATCTTTCAGAAAAAGAGATGTGCAAGAACAAGGGGGCACAATTTGAAGATAGAGGGGGATGGCTCAGAGGCAATGTGAGGAAGTATTTCTTCACAGAGAGGATTGTAGATGCATGGAACAGCCTTCCTGAAGAGGTTGTAGAGTCAAAAACAGTGGGGGAATTCAAGAACGCATGAGACAGACATAAGGCAATTCTAGTGGGGGGCAGGAGGAAGTAGGCTACTGGTTAACTAGAATCTGCAGTTTATCCATTAGGTAGGGAACTGGGCAGACTAGGTGGGCCAAGTGGTCCTTATCTGCCATCAAATTCTATGTTTCTGTGTTTCTATGTACCCAAATATTATATCTTATTAAGTCAGGAGTGCAGCCCCATATGACTTCACATATCTATAAAACTTATAGGTCTCTGAGGGACAAGACTTTAGGGTGGTGACCCAGAGATGGGCGAAGGAGACTGGAATCCCCCTGGACTCTGTTTTCTGGAAAAGCACCTGTGAAACATCCTCAAAAGTAGCCAGCTTCCATCAGTGGCAACAGTTTGCATGGAAACATCTTGTTCAATATTTCTAGATGCCAGTAGTTACAACTCACTATCTCCCAACATATACTCTGAACTGCTGGCATGGCTGTGGGGCAACCCAGGCCACATACACCCACATAATTTGGAGCTGACCCTCTTTATAACCCTTCTTCCAGTCACCTGAGGTACAGCTGCAAGGGCTATTCAGTAAACCAGTGCTGCTGACCCCAGAACTCTGCCTCTTTCAGCAGTACCTTCAGGATTTCAGAGACCCCAGTACCCTGCTGCTTACTGGGAATCTTGTTAACAGTGATGAAGAACTCCACTACGAAACTCTGGCTTACCCCTCGTATTCCAGATGTGACCTCCTGGAGACAAACTGTCAACCAACTTTATGTGATGGAGAGAATTACTCATTCACTTAATGATAGGCTTGAAGTCTGTTCCTTGTTGGAATGCCTGGCTCATTCATTCCATGAGTTAAGACCCAATATTTTTGCAGCACACGTTGAATACCACAGCAGTTCAGTTATCATGTTTTATTTTTATTTTTTTCTTCCATTCATTCTTGATATCCCCCTGTGGTTGAGTAAGTCACACCTCCAAGTTGCTCCATGGTCTGGCCTCTCCCCCCACCCTACCAGACCATCTTATCAACACCTTGTGCCCA